>OX031061.1:45209691-46499691 GCA_943736015.1 Tridacna crocea
GTTAACTTTCAAGTGTTTCAGCTTTTTCTTCCTTTTCCACAATGTTTTCAAAAGGCTCCTGTCTCAGGGTTGTAAAAAAACAAAGGGTCAAGTGACCATTCACCAAACACAAAAATTTTAGACTGGTTCAAATTGAAAGCATTTGCAGACAACAAAAGAATTGTGAACCAAAAATATTTGCAGCTGATTGGAGCAAAAAACAGTATGGTCAAAATATATTAGGATTTGCCCTTAAACAGTAAACATCTTTTTCTTCCCACACTGTTTTTCAAACACTCTTTCTTTGGGTATTGGAAACTAGACCTAGGGTTTGCATGGTAAAGGGTGAAGTCAGTATCTGGCTACCCCTAGTCATGGTCATAAATGTTAATCCATCACCGGCCAGTTGAAACAATACAGGAAATGGTTACATAACATTTGCATATCTCACCCCTTTACTCTGTAATGTTTGTTTGTGACAGTAAACCCATGTTACAGCTTTTATCCCGTACACTTCTTCTCTTAGACATTTCACTCTTAAAAATGATTTGACAACTTACTATCATTTTGAACAAATTTTGAATTGTATCTTTACATTTCCGATTTGTGGATATTTCCCTGTTCCTCTCCATACTCTGTCTTCTAGACATCCTACTGAGGGAAATCTTTTGTTTTTACGACCCTTGTAAAGATAGAAAAAACTTTCGAAAACATTATAGGTAAAAGAGAAATGTTGCTGACCAGCATTTTCTCCTTTTTCTACAATGTTTTTTACCCATCAAAAACAAGTCCAAACATGCGAGTTAAATTTAATTTGTTGACACTAATTGCTTCCAATTCGGTTGAGTCAATAAATTTGATGTTTGGTAACAATTTAACCCTTTCCCAGACGGCAAATTTTGGACCAGACCAAATTCAAAGCAAAATTCAAATTCGGATACTGCTCCCTGTGAACTTAACCAGAACTTGTGCCCAATGTGTGGGATTTATATTTAACCCTTTACCAATCAATCCATAATTTTTACGACCCCGAAGACAGCAGACTTTTAAAAACATTGTAAGAAAGTAACCAGCTACCTAGTAGAAAGTAACCTAGTAACCAGCATATTCTCCTGTTAACACAGTGTTTTACTCAACTGGAAAAAAAATTCAATTTTTGAAATATATAACTTTATTTTGTCGTCTGCAAGCTATTTCAGTTTGGACCTGTTTAATATTTTGTCGTATGGTAAAGAGTTAAAAGTAGAAAATATTGTGGATAAAGGATAAATTGATACAAACGTGGTTACCCAGAATATAAAATAATTTTGATGATTGTCTTAACGATCTCGGAACATATTATTTTCTCAAATTTCACGCTCGTTAACAGCATTTCAAACTATTCTTATTCTCACGAAAATCGCGATTTATTGTGTAACCCTTCACCCATGAGAGAACAAATTTTGTACCTTTCAATGTTTACAGAATTCTTTACAAGGTACAAATATAGAATCCACCAACAAATAGTTAGAACTAACATCTCACGATTATCAATCGTAAAAGTCAAGAAATCGGTTATTTGACATGAAACTAAAGTGTAGGAGAAATGTCTTTAAAAGTGTCGGGGAACTGTGTAGTCGTTGAACTGTCTTGAAACCGTCTTTTTTATTATTATTATTATTAATGCCACCCGTAAATCTACTGAAAATACTTCAAGTGAAACAAAGCTTATGCCGTACACTTAATTTTATCATGTATCGAATAATATTTCTGTAAGCGACGTTCGCCCCGTAGCCTAATACATGTAGGCGTGATACTCATCACGCTGTTCAAAAGTCCGGCATAACATCGTTATTTTCGCCATTGGTGAGCGAATTTTTACTTTTATCCTCATCATCAGAAACTATTAAGTTTCATTAAAAACTCAGTGGTATATGTACGGCCTTACCGGCCTAGAATCGTGTATTCCTTCGTCTTAAATATCGCTCATTTCACTATCTGAAACACGGTCCATATTGAAACAAACGCTCCTATGACGTCACAGATCAAGGTGCGCTACAATAAGTAAGGGAGGTAAGCGATGCAAGAAAAACTAATAAGAAAAAATATGAATTGAAAAAAAGTACTTTTACTAATTTTTTTTTCAAATTACAATATTACCAGGTTGCCATTTGATTGATGTAGATTTCAAAACTAATCATATCAGAAACTTGTTGATTTGCCCTTTAAGTTAATATCATATTTCATGCTGACATTAAAAAGCTTTGCTTCCTTTTGAGTTGTACAGCAATATAATGTAATATTTTTTCCCCCATAACACTAAACCCTTTGACAAACTGAGTAAGCACCACAATTTCCAGCTAGTAATGACAAAAGCATGCTTTAACCATGTCAATGGACCATCTGAAACATCGCAAGTTTCAACCTGTTACCTATCCGAATTGAAAGCATTGGCAGACGACAATTTTAAAGTGGCTCAAATGGTTGCATTTTGCCTCGATAGGGTAGAAAAACCTTGCTGGTTACAAGCATTTTCTCCTTTTCCAAAAATGTTTTCAAAAGGCCTCTTCCTATGAAGTCTAAAAGTCATCATTGTGCAGTAAAGGGTGTTAACTCTCTTTTTCATAAAATCTTGCACATGCGTAGAGTAATAATAAATCTTTGCGAAGTCTTAGTTCAATGTTAACCTTACCACATTTTCAGGTAACTTGATTCCTGGCAAGTATTTCACATTCTCATGTTGAGTATTAACTATTTCTGTCAGTTTTTGTCCGTTAAACATTTCTTCATACATGTACATGTTCACAGTTGGATGAAACTTGTCCGGATTGTCCCTTACATTCTGACCCACAATTTTGGCTATTGCTGAGCCCCTGAAACATAATGAAAACTATATGCATGAAACACTCATATATATTATATTAAGTTTAACCCTTTACCACACAATGATGCCTTTTATTATAAATGTTAAGATAATTGTCCCCAAAGGCGATGTTACATTTTGACTGGTGTACAGTAAATGTCCAAATATGAAAAAGGTCACCGGGCCCACAATGAAAGTTACCTTTATTACCGGTATGAGATTATAACCAGGAACTGCTGGTCTCAGAGGTCAAAGCTCTAATCTTGCCTGTCACTACCTGTCTTAGTTTAGAAAAAATACATGCATAGTCCTTCCAACCTTACAAGACAAAGCATAACTCTTTGGATTAACCCTTTACCTACCTCATGACAACAGTTTCATAGGCTTGTCCAAAGTGAAAGTATCTGCAGATGACAAATTCAAATTGGCAAAAGTGATAGATCTAGAATTTGTATCAGAAGAACTGATCTAGATCTAGAAAACACTGCTGGTTGCCAGTATTTCCACTTCTTTTCCACATCTAAAAGACTTCTTCTCCAAGGTTGTTCAAACATGACATTGTTCAGGGCAGTGGAGATGAAAATCAGACTGCACCAACGCATGCTTATTTCAGTACATCTATGTCATATAATATCTGTCGGCATTTATATTCGAATGATCGCATGATCATAAATCTAACTGGGAGTGGGAGTGGGAATGCATTTCGTCTGCAATAACCTTGTCCTGCTTGCACTGTGAATGTCAAGGCCACAAAAAAAGTTGTCTGCTATGACATTTTTTCCGACTTGCCTCAATGCATAAAGATATTTCAACAGTTTGTAGAAAAAATGCTCACCAATTTCCGGACCCAACGATACAAATTGCCTTTTTCTCCATCAGCTCTCCAACTTCTTTAGCTTTCGATTTCTGAATCAAGGGCTGACATTCGTATATCCAAGCTGATTCGTCCTCTGTTTATTTCGTACGTAAATCAAAGGAGCTAGGGTAACAATCTCGCGTATTTATGTAGATTACATAGTCACACTGCCAATACGTTTTTATCATCCTGAGACTTCGGTCTACATCAGTAGCAATACTTGTTTATATTATTAGGCAAAATGTACCTTATAGGGTGTCAGACTTTTCGATGATAAACAAGTTGGGCAAAATTATGCGCGGACGGCTTGATGTTTTACTCAACTAATCTATGTATAAATCCACACAAATACGGTCAAATATTCTTAAATTTACTGAAATGATGTGAAATAACCCTAAAATACTCAATCCAACTACTTATATATGTTCCCATTGTACAGATATTTTTAAGTTAATCAAATATAAAATATATCTAAATATTGAATCCCTAAAAACTGTAAAAACAAGAGGGCCTTGATGGCCCTGACTTGCTTACCTGAGCATTCTTGACTAGATATGGCCCATTTTTTAACTCATCCAAACAGACAAACATTCAGACAAACTTTCAAAACCATTGAATGGAAAATGTGGCCCCAAGGGTGAACTGATTTTTTGTTAAAGACATATCCCAGTGATCTACCTTTTTTACCTGACTTGGGCTATTCTCAGTCAGAGTTCCCGATCACGCAAAATCGTGCGTGAAACACGTATAAATGAAATAAAACACGTACAAAATTGCAAACCTATACGTGAAATCACGCACAAAAAATAAAGAAGAAGATCGAACAAAAATCAAGCAGGAAACGCTTGCAAAGAACGGCTCACGTAAGTGCGATTTTCGGAAAATATAAATCATCAGAAAAATTTTGGATTTCCAGCTTTCTATTTTTAGAACATTTACATGGTCGGCGTACTCGGTCTTTATCATCGCGATCAATTATATTGCAGACTGCGACCCGTTTGTTTCCAAAAAAGTCCTTAATTCAGCTCCCCTCTGTTTAATGCAGTCGGTAAAAAGCCTTTTGTCGACGTCAACGTCTTTCGTCTGTAAACCCACATATTGGGAATACCGTAGCTCTGTAGACACTTTCAGGTTTCAGAATTCGGGTTCCCGTAAGCAAGCAAGGTACACTAGTTGTAGAACCATTCAAAATCTAGTAAAGAGAGTTCATTTATTGCAGAAATACTTATCCATAGTTAAATGGACACGAAAAAAATGATCGGTCCAAAAAACGCGGAAACCGATGACACAACAAAATGCTCCTTTTTACATTGTCCGATCACAGTCACTTCATACTGTTTTTTCAGCTTTTAATGGGTGTAAGCTGTAAATTTCCACAAATATCTGGATATAACAAACTTTTTTGGTGCAAATCATCAGCATGGATTGCTTTGAGAATCATTATTGTCATACCCCAAAATATGAAATCTAGCTGCCCCCCCCCCCTTTCCGGGTTTACAACTCAAGGGGTAAGTATACCCCAGAAATAAAAAGCTAGTAGGAACACTGCATATTGAATACAGCAGTTTTCAGTCAGAATTCGACAATGATTAATGTAGATAAGGCATGTGGAAAGATGAGCATATAAACTACTAGTTTGCCAAACAATTCTTTAAGTGTCAATTACATTTAAAAATGTTCATTTACATACTAGATCTATATGATTGTTCTGCATTGGATCGAAAATGAGGCATTAAGTAAACAGTTCAAAATTGAGGGCATACTAGTTTCACTCTGAATTTGTACCCCCATTTTTTTTCTTATACCCCCATTTTTCAATTGTAGGGGGTACAAAACCCCCGAATAAAATTTTCAGTGCGAACACTGTCAGTCTTCTGAGATATCATCAACACAAAACCAAAACTACAATAAGTATTGGACTGAAAATGTGGCTATAGAGAGTTCACAAGATTTCTCAAAGCTATGACCCAGTGACCTATATTTCAACCAGACCGGACCTGGCCCATTTTTAATATATCCAAGATATTACCAAGGCAAACATCTATCCTGACTAATTTGTATGAGTATAGTATTGAAAAGGTGTACCACTCCTGCACACCATATTTTCTAATACATGTATTTGACCCAGTGACCCATTTGACCCCACAAAAATAATTTTTCTAATATATTTGTCCCAGTGACCAGGTTTTTGACCCAACAAGCCAGATTATCAAACTAGTCCAAGAAATATCACCAATACAACAATTCTAACCGAGTTTCATGAGTACATTATGCCTCTGCAAAAATAGATTTTAATCCCTGGCACAATTTAAAGAGGGAGGGGATGCCTTTCTCTGTCTGTCTGTCAGTCTGTCTGTCTATAACTTTTTTGTCTGCTACATTTATCCAGTTTCATTAAATTTGGTCAATGATAATCTTGGCAAGGCGGTGTGCAGAACCAAAGATCCATTACTCTAAATCTTCATGAATTTTTAAGTTATTGCCCTTTTTTATTTTACACATTGGATTTATGTCTGCAACATAACTCCAAACAATTTTGACTTGTGATTGGAACAGTGGAAATTATAATCAAGGAATAACAGGTAGCTGTTTTGAGATCATTGTGGACCCATAAGAAGCATTTTCAGATGGGGAATGGAGAAGGGATTTGCTAGCCTAAGAGCCAGAATGGCTCTTAACCCTTTCCCAAACGACAAATTTTAGACTCTTCCAAACTGAAAGAGTTTACAGACAACAATTTTGAATTTGATGAAAATGGTAGAAAGTTCTCCTAAAGGGTAGCAAACACTGGGAAAAGAAGAAATTCCTCATTACGAGCAATTTCTCCTTTTCCCACAGTGTTTTCAAAAGGCTTCTATTCCTGACCCGTAAAAACCAGGGATTGTTTGGGAAAGAGTTAAACACTCACCAGCAAATAACTTGTGACTCCCAGAGTGGGACCAATTTTGATAATGTCATCTGCAAAGGATTTCAATTTAGATCAGGTGAAAATATTTTTATTTGGTAAAGGATTGAACAAGTCAGAAAACCCTTGGCCCAAGAAAAGAATTGTAAAGCTTGGTAGCAATAAGCCTTGCAGTTTTGAGGGAGAAGATGTTAACTCTTTACCAAAGGACAAAATTTTAGACTTGTCCAAATTGAAAGTACATATATTTGCAGACAACAAAATAAACCCGACTCAAAAATTGAAACTTGACTTAAGAAGAGTAGAAAACATTGTGGGAAAAGGAGAAAATGCTGCATGGTTACCTACATTTTCTCCTTTTCCCACAATGTTTTCAGAAGGCTTCTTCCTCTGGGTCGTAAAAACCAGGGATTGTTTGGGAAAGGGTTAAGGAACTATTGATATGCCTTGCCTCTTTAGCCCTTTACCAAACAACTAAATTTTGGACTGGTCCAAATTGAAAGCTTTTGCAGACATCGAATAAAAATGTGGCACACATAATATTTTTATCAGAAAAGGTAGACAACATTGTTGGAAAAAGAAGAAAATTGCTGGTTACCAGCCTTTTCTGTTTTTCCAGTGTTTTAAAAAACCCACTGCCTCATCCGAGTAATTTGATGGATCGATTTGATTCAATATTAACCCTTTCCCAAACAATCCCTGGTTTTTACGGGTCTGGAATAGTAGCCTTTTGAAAACATTGTGGGAAAAGGAGAAAATGCTGGTAACCAGCATTTTCTCCTTTTTCCCACAATGTTTTCTACCCTCTCATAGACTGAAATCATCTTTTCAGCAAGAGTTGAATTGTCGTCTGCAAATGCTTTCAATTTGGTCTAGTCCAAAAGTTTGTCGTTTGGGAAAGGGTTAAATGCAATTTTTAACATTATTTCAGTTATATCGTGGCAGCCAGTGCACCTATTCATGCCTTCCTGGAGTTTCTTTTACCAGTAAGCAGTACTCTGCACAATATTCTTTTCAAACAGCTGGCCGTTTTCCCTCATAATCATCATCGAAGCAATGGCTAACTGTGAGAGAGGAATGAATGATGGCACATTGAAAGCATTTGCAAAAGGCAAACTAAAAGTGACTCAAAAATTGAAACATGATTTTAGAAAAGTAGAAAACATTGTGGGAAAAGGAGGAAATGCTGGTTACCAGCATTTTCTCCTTTTCCCACAATGTTTTCAAAAAGCTTCTATCTCAGGGTCATAAAAACAAGGCATTTTTTTGTAATGGTTTAAATAAATAAGCAGAACGACCTTACCATGAAGTAATCTCTTGCAAGGTTTCAATCAATCATTTTAACAGTGTACAGGACAAATTATTTTTTCAAATTTGCTGTATCAAATTTTTGTAAACAACTGCATAATGGAAATGATGCAAAATTTAAAGAATAGAAAGCGAGTATATCAGGCTGGGACTGCAGCAGTGTTGAAAGACAGACAGGAGTTACTAAGAATATCATGAAGCTAAGAGAAACACATAAGTTTTAGGAGCTTTACTTTGATTGAAATACTGAGACAAAACAAGAAGACTTATCTTAACAACACAATTTTCTCCTCTAACAATATTGCAGAAAAAAAAAACATATTTTTTCATATAAACCAATTACTACACAAGTCAAATTTTTCATGCCATAATAACTGACCACTTTTGTAAACATTGAGGGAAAGGAAGTACATGTAATTACATGCAACAAAACATTTGATCCTTTTCCTTTAACCTTTTACCAAACAATAACTGGTTTTTTCGACCCTGAAATAGAAGCCTTTTGAAAACATTGTGAGAAAAGGAGAAAATACTGGTTGCCAGCATTTTCTCCATTTCCCATAGTGTTTTCTACCCTGCTGAAAACAAATTTCAATTTTTGAGTAATGTCCAATTTGTCCTCTGCAAGTGCTTTCAATTTGGCTGGTCTAAAATTTTGTCATTTGGTCGTTTGGTAAAGGGTTAATGTTTGCCATAAAGCGCATGAAAAGTATTTGCCTTTCATTCAAATGTTCCTCCTTTGCATTACATGCACATGTATTGAATGGTCTTAACCCTTAACAAACAATTCCTGGTTTTTACGACCCTGATGTAGAATTAATTTAAAATATTTTAGGAGAATGCTGGTAACAAGAACAAACTTTAATTTTTCAGTCTCATTACTTCAATGTGGACAAGTCTAAAATTTTGTTGTCTGGTAAAGAGTTAACATAAAGCATGTGTAGTAATGGGTTAAAAATATTACCCTTTCAGACATGCAGTCTTGGCAATATAGGCTTACCCTTGCAGTACTTGGTAGAGAATTCTTTTGCAGACAGTGTAGATCAAGATCAGAGTGCACAGAATGTACACTCCGATTTTCCATCTACTTCTATGTAACATCATTTGGCAAAAAAAAACACCTTAAACATGCTCTACGGGTTAAGAAAAAGCTACACATGGTTTCAATTTTGCAGCAGACATCAATGGCCAGCTGATGGTATCACAACAGTGTGAAAGAAAAGACTTTTGAAAAAATTGTGTGAAAAAGAGAAAATGCTGGTAACCAGCATTTTCTCCTTTTCCAAACAATGCTTTCAAACCTTTCAGATACAAATCAAATAATATGAGCCAAACTTTGTCATCTACAAATATTTTCAATTTGAACCAGTCAAAATTCTGTGGTGTGGTAAAGGGTCAATTTTGATGCAGCTAACAGATCATGTCTGGTAAAATAATTTTACCCCCACTTTCGCCACTCTAACTCAGTATTACTGGTTATCAGCATTTTCTCCATTTCTGACAATAGTTCATACCCTTTCAAAGACATATTTCATGATTTAAAAACAGTGAAATTGTTGCCTGCAAATGCTTTCAAATTGGACAGGTCCAAAAGTGTAAATTGGTTGGGTTATAGCTCAGTAATTCTTTACTAGACAACAAAATTTGGGACTTATCCAGTTCCAAAGCATGTGCATAGGACCAATTAAATATGACAAAAATCAACGTATTGTGAAAACACTGGCTTCGAGCATTTTTGTTCTCCTATATGTTTTCAAAAACTTTGTCATTCTTAAAACACAGGATTGATTGGTAAAGGGTTGAAAACAGACTGCACTTGACTACATGTATATGTACTATAATGACATATAAACAAATCAAAATACAAAAAGTGGCTCCAAAATTTTCAGCTGCAGTGCGTTTTTTCAGAAATTCAGCCTTTGGACCAATGTTACGTATATCAAAGTTCAAAGCTGAGCGTGGTACATCAGTCTGGGGTCAATATTTATCAACCATTCTATACAGCATTCTTTGACTGATTGTTACTTTAGAAAGAAACTCAATTTTTGATTGGCTAAACCACATTGGCTAAATCATGCCGTTTAGCCAATCAGGAATTGTGTTACTTAGAAATTTAAAATATTCTTGAGGATGAAAATTGGAATGAAATTAAGAATGGTGAAGTGAATATTGGCCCTAACAGTTTTAGTTTGGGTACTTCTGGACTTCAATTTAACCCTTTACCAAACAAGTATTAATGACTGAAAAAGAAACCTTTTGGAAACATTGTAGGAAAAGGAGAAAATGCTGGTAATCAGCATTTTCTCCTTTTCTTATAATGTTTTCTACAACCAGTATAACAAAGGTACACTCTATCATTTGAGCCGCAGTTAAATTTTTGTCTGCCAATGCTTTTGATTTTGACAAGTCTACAGTTTTGTCATGTAGTAAAGAATTCAGTGTGGTATTTAATAAGGCCTAGCAAAAAAATATCTGTGTTTATAGTTTTGATCCAAGTTACTACAGGTAGGATAGGAAGAGATTTTATTTGCCAGAAACTTTTTACAACAACCATGTACCAAAATCACACCAACAGATCTTTATTTTTTTTCAATAGAAGCGTAAAAGTTTAGGGTCAGCAGTATTTTCTAGGTAGGGTCGGGAAACATTAAACATCAATATTTTTTTTGATAGGCCTCAGTTCATGTAGCCGCAAAAAAGTCATGATTTCTTGAGATTCAAACAGAGAATTCTTTCCACGTTTTAAACTCATATTATGCAAATTATTTGAACATTTTACGCAATAATGGTTCCTGCCATAATAGCACCTTATAAGTACATCAAAACCACAATCAAACTTATAGAATTTGAAAAAAAGGACAGACAAGATGTCTCATTCATCACTGACGAAAAAATAAAAATTAACCCTTTCCCAAACCATAAATTTTGGACCCTTCCAGACAGAAAGATTTTGCAGACCAAAATTTTAGATTTGGAGAAAATGGCAGAAAGTTCTCAAAAAGGGTAGAAAATACTGTGGGAAAAGGAGAAATTGCTCGTTACGAGCAATTTCTCCTTTTCCCAGTGTTTTCAAAAGACCTTTACTCCAGACACGTAAAAACCAGGGCTTGTTTGGGAAAGGGTTAATCTGAACATTTTCATTTCTTGCTGTCTCTCACCCTTAAAAAAAACATCAAAACCATAATGAAATGTGAATAACGTAAGAAGGAAGAAAAAGAGACTAAGCACATTATGGGCCAAGGATTCAAAAACAATATTAACCCTTTCCCAGACAGCAAGTTTTAGACTCTTTCATATTTCAGACACCTGCAGATGACAAACTCAAAATCAGCACAATTGAAGTGAAGTTCTCTGACAGAGAAGAAAACATAGTTGGAAAAAGGAAAACAATGCTTTATATAAGCATTTTCTCCTTTTTCCCACAATGTCTATAAAAAGCTTCTCTCATGCGGTTTCTTAAAACTCCAGACCGTGTCGTAAAGGATTAACTCTTTACTAAACAACAAATTTTGGTCCAATTTGGAAACACTTGTGGAGGAAAAAAATAAAAGTAACTCAAAAATCAAAACATGTTTCCAGCAGAGTAAAAAAAAAAATTATGGGAAGAGGAGAAAGTGCTGGTAACCAGCGTTTTCTCCTTTTCCCACAATTTTTTTCAAACAGCTTCTATCTCAAGGTTGTAAAAACCAGGAATTGTTTGGTAAAGGGTTAAGTTAGCCCTTGGAGCGCCAATAAAGCCCACAGCCACTTTAACCCTTTCCCAAACAAGTACTAGTTTTTACATGTCTGCAGTACAAGTCTTTTGAAAACACTGTGGGAAAAGAAGAAATTGCTCATAACAAGCAATTTCTCCTTTTCCCACAGTGTTTTCTGCCTGTTTGGATAATTTTCTACCATTGTTTTGAACGTTAAAATTGTCGTCCGCAAACTCTTTCAGTTTGGAAGAGTCTAAAATTTGTCATTTGGGAAAGGGTTAAGTCTAGAAATAAAAGGGTGCAATTTCAATGTTGTTTCTGTCAGGAAAGTCTCAGCAAAGCAGACAGTGCCAATCAGAGACTAGACTTCAAATCTAGACCTACACTGGCCACAAAGCATTGCAAATACCACTATTAACTCATTACCAAATGAGAATATTTTAGGCTTGCCAAAATTGAAAGCATTTGCAGACGACAAAATAAAAGTAACTGAAAATTTGAAATTTGTTTTGTGAAGAGTAGAAAACATTGTGGGAAAAGGAGAAAATGCTGGTTACCAGCATTTTCTCCTTTTCCCACAATGTTTTCTAAAGGCTTCTTTCTCAGAGGCATTTTGTGGTAATGGGTTAATAGTTGGTGCTTAGAGGAATGAACTTGCCAGCACTGATAATAAAATGAATTTACAATTTGATTTTTTTGACTGATTGAGAAAATAATACATAAATAGATAATAACAAACAAATTCTATGTGTAACAGATTGTGCATTTAAAAGTTAAAAGGAAAAAGCATGACAAGCAATAAATGAGATACTAACATTTCTTCAACCCTTTACCAAACAGCAAAAATAAAATAACGATAACTCAAAAAATCAAATTTGTTTCCAGCAGGATAGAAAAGACTGTGGGAAAAGGAGAAAATGCTAGTTACCAGCATTTTCTCCTTTTCCCACAATGTTTTCAACCATCCTCCTTTCTCTGGGTTGTTTAATTTTGGATTGTTTGGTAAAGGATTGACTGAGACTTCTTTCTAATTTAACTTAAGCAGATGATCCATGGCTTTCACAGTTGTTTAACAAGAAACATTTTTAATCAGAGAATACAGAAAGAAAAGAGGAAACAACATGGGACAAGAAGCACCTAATTAAATACACAACATTATGACAAATACTGCCTTTTTACCATTACTGTAACATAACAACTGGTCTTTTATCACACAATCCTAATCCTTGATCAATCTTTGAAGACCAATACAGATACCACTTTTGAAAATATGGTGGAAAAAGGAGAAAATACTGTTACCCAGATATTTCTTCTTTTCCAAGATTTTCTGTTCTTTCATATACAAATCTCATAATTTGCTGCATATGTTGAATGATGTCTGCAAGATTTTGCAACATGGATAATTCTCTAATTTTGATGTATGGTGAAAGATTAACTCAGGAAAAGGAGCAATAGTCTGTCACAACTGAAACACTTTACCAAACAATCCTTTGTTCTAACAATACTGACAAAAAAACGGTTAGTGGAAAAAAATTGTGGAAGAAGGAGAATGTACAGTTAATCATGTTAACCATGTTAATCAGCATCTTTTTCTTTCAAGATACTTTCAACAATATCAAGGGAAAATCCCAAAATCTGTTCCAGATTTCATATATTGTCTAGAAATGCTTTCAATTTGGACAAGTCTATAATTTAGTCATACAGTAAGGGGTTAATCCATTACCACACAATCCCTACTCTTGACGACCCTGAGAAAGAAGCCTTTAGAAAACATTGTGGCAAAAGGAGAAAATGCTGGTAACCAGCATTTTCTCCTTTTTTCCACAATGTTTTCTACTCTTCCCAAATCAAATTAAGATTCTTCATTCACCTTCATTTTGTCGTCTGCAAATGCTTTCAATTTGGACCAGTCTATAAATTTGTCGTTTGGTAAAGAGTTCAAGTAGTACATGTTATTGCTCCTTTTCCCACCACATTTTGTATCAGTAAAAGAACAGACTTTTTTTTTTTCTTTTTTTAACATATACTGTAAAGTCTATGTATCAAAAATACAGATCAAGAGCACAAAAGCAAGATTCAATATATAGCAACAATTGAAATGACATGTACAGCATATTTCAACATCAATACTTAACATTACAACATAAATACCTGACAAAACAAAATAAAGAGGATATATACAAATATAGAAATAATCATAAATGTATACATAATGAATAATTAATGTTTTTAAGATCACAACAATAAATAACAATCACAGTTCTTTGTAAATAGGTATCAGTTCTTATGATATAGGTAGTAGGTAATACATAAATCCTCGTATCTTTTTAGGGTTTGACCCTTTCCCAAAAGACTAATTTTGGATTCCGACAAATTGAGACAATCTGTGTGTAACAAATCTGAACTGAGGTTCTTTGAAAGGGAAGGTTGTTTTCTAAACAGCAAAAATTTCAGACTAGTCCAAATTCAAAGCATTTGCAGACACCAGTATAAACCTGACTCAAAAATTGGCATTTGTTTTGGGAAGGACAGAAAACATTGTGGGAGAGGGAGCATTTTCTCTGAGCATTTTCTCCATTCCAAACAGTGTTTTCAATACACAATTTCTTAACAGTCATATAAAGTCAGATTGTATGGTAAAGTCCTAGAGAGAAATGACCAAAGAAAAAAAATAAAACTTTTTATAATTTGTGAAAAACACTAAAAAAAATCCTCTGGAATGTTTACATTTGGGCCCAAATTTTTTTGAAAACTGCCTGAAAACATGTATAGATATATCTTCAAATATCAGAAAACTCGAGATACCAATGTAACACAAAAGCTTTGCATGCAGGTGCAAGTGCTGACCCTAAGTTGCTTTTTCTGAGAAAATTCTAAATCATAGTAAGGGAATAACTTTGTTTAACTCTTTACCAAACAACAAAAATTTTAGACTAGTCCAAATTGAAAGCATTTGCAGATGACAAAATGAATGTGAATCAAATATTGAAACTTAATTCGGGAAGGGTAAAACATTGTGGGAAAAGGAGAAAATGCTGGTAACCAGCATTTTCTCCTTTTCCCACAATGTTTCAAAAGCTTTCTTAATCAGGTTAAAAGTCTGGCTTGTGTGGTAAAAGATTAAGAAAAATTACCTTTCCTAATGGCTATAATTTTTCATGTATAATTAACCTTTAAAGCCCCAAATAAAATTGTGATTCATGGTTGGTTTTGATTAGAATGTTTCAGAAAAAAAAGGGTAGTACAAGATCAGA
The DNA here is from genome assembly GCA_943736015.1 of Tridacna crocea. Lineage (NCBI taxonomy): Eukaryota > Metazoa > Mollusca > Bivalvia > Cardiida > Cardiidae > Tridacna > Tridacna crocea. The sequence continues at coordinate 45,224,531 of OX031061.1, forward strand.
CTGCACACTTTGTGCAGTCTTATCTTGATCAACACTGCCTACAAGGGCAACTATAGTTGTGAAAAGGCGCTTTCAGTAGTATCAGATATAATGTCCAAGCACTTGAACAACTACATGTATGCTGACAACACAGCCAATGACAAGGTTATGACAATAATTATTCCATGATGCTTTCTTTAACTCGTTACCAAACAAAATTATTTTAGGCCTGTCCAAATCGAAAGCATAATTATGCAGATGACGAAATAAAAGTGACTGAAAATTTGAAATTTGTTTTGTGAAGGGTGGAAAAAATTGTGGGAAATTTAGAGTGGCTAAAAAGGTGGTATCTTATCTATAAGGGAAGAAAGCACTCTGGAAACAGGAGAAAATGCTCCTTATGAGCATTTTCTCCTTTTTCCACAGTGCTTTCAACCTCGGAGCCATAAAAATCAGGGCTTATCTGGGAAAGGGCTAAAAGCATTACAATCACCATACTATATCCCTGCGGTTACAAATCTCTCGGAATAATTTGGTTAAGACCTAATTGTCCCCTACTCCTTTGCCTCTGGTATTTCATTATCATCAATAAATAACTTGTGAACCATCCCACCCTTCTTTGACCCACTGCTGAATGTCTTAATATAGGCTGAATGGTTTGTCTCTCCTAGAGCAAAATGAGTCTCAGTGCCGTCATCCACAAACTCTCCCTGAAAATGATACATGAACAAGTCAATGTACAAATAAATCCTTATGAAAAGGAACTTTAAATTTTAACCAAACATCAAAATTTTCAACATGTCCAAATTAAAAGCATTTGCAGAGAACAAACTAAAGGTGGATCAAATTACGAAAATAGTCCTTAGTAGGGAAGAAACATTGTGGTAAAAGAAGAAAATTCTGGTTTACCAGCATCTTCTCCTTTTCCAACAATGTTTTCAAAAGCCATTTTCCTTAGCGTCCTTAAAAGTCATGATTGTTTATCAAGAGGTGAATGTACCTGCAAAATTTGGCTGAATCTTTGTACTTTAACCCTTTACAAAACAAACCTGTATTTTCATGGCCCTGAGAAAGAAGCCCTCTGAAAACATTGTGGGAAAAGGAAAAAAATGATGGTAAACAGCATTTTCTCCTTTTTCCACACTGTTTTCCACCCTTTCCACTAGAATGTTCAATTTTTAAGTCACATTAACTTCTCAGCCTGAAGAAACTTTTAATTAACTCTTTACCAAATGACAAAATTATAGACTAGTCCAAACTGAAAGCATTTTCAAGCTACAAAATAAATATGATAAAAGGATTAATATTTTCTCCTTTTCCCACAATGTTTTCAAAAGGCTTCTTTTTCAGGGGCGTTAAATGTCCGGATTGTGTGGTTTTGGGTTAAGACTAGTCCAAAACTTGTTCGTTTCGTAAAGAGTTAATTAAATAAATTTCCCACTTGACAGAAGATCACTTAGATTCTGTCAATTATAAGACAAAATGGATTAATGCCATGTGATGGCTTCCTCCATATAATGCATCACAATGACACAAGAGACCCCCCTCTTTCAGAGTGCCACTAGTATATGAGCTATACTCTGGCAAAAGGGGGCTTAAACTCTTTACCAAACTGGTCCAAATTGAAAGCATTAGCAGATGACAAAATAAGTTTGACTGAAAAGTTAAAAGTTGGTTTGGGAAGGGTAGAAAACATTGTGAGAAAAGGAGAAAATGCTGGTTACCAGCATTTTCTCCTTTTCCCACAATGTTTTCAACAGGCTTTCATCTCAGGGTCGTAATAACCATGGATTGTTTGGTAAAGGGTTAAGATAATAAATATCCCATAGACCACTCAGGGTCGTTAAGAGTCGGGATTGTGGAAAAGGAGATTGTGGGAAAAGACAACAAAATAATTTTGGCTGTAAAGTTGAAATTTAATTCAATTTGGGAAGGGTAGAAAACATTGTGAGAAAAGGAGAAAATGCTAGTTACCAGCATTTTCTTCTTTTCCCACAATGTTTTCAAAGGCTTTGTTTCTCAGGGTCATTAAAAGTCTGGATTGTGTGGTAAAGAGTTATGCATTAAAAGGATCATACTGCAATATAATTTATAATAAATGAATTTAACTTACTGTAGTGTCAACAACTCGACCATTCACCCACACATTCAGGTTGCATTTTTCTGCAAAAAAAATGACAATAAAAAGAACACATTTACTACTAGTTCTTGGTCACCCCTTTCCAACCATTGCCGACTTCTAACGACACTGAGAAAACTTTTGAAAACATTATGGAAAAACAAACAAATGCTGGCAACCAGCATTTTCTCCTTTTCCACACAATGCTTCCATCTTTACAAAAAAAATCCATAAAATCCATTACACTAGTAACCTAACAATCTACTGGACCTGGAGGAAAAATGGACTTAGCCATGCAGAAATCTGTAGCAAAAGGTTTCGGCCCAGGTCACCCTGCGCAGACTGCAAAGGCTGACATGGGTTGATACTTTTTTGCAGATGCACTAAGCCCCCTTTTCAAAAAGCACTGCTCATATAAATACACGTAAATCTAAAAACCATATAATAAGTTTTAACATAAATTTTTAATCAAAATATTTATAGAATATTCTTTTTTAAAACTCTTTACCAAACAACAAAATTTTGGACTTGCACAAAACAAATTAAATGCAGCTCAAATTATCATTTTTTTTTCGTCATTGATAGGGTAGACACCAGCATTTTCTCTTTTTCCTACAATGTTTTCAAAAACCTTTTTCAAGGCTGTTATAACCTGGGATCACATAATAAAGGGTTTACTCTTTACCAGACAACATAATTTTAGCCCTGTCCATATTGAAAGCATTTACAGATGTCAATTTCAGTGTGGCTCAAATGGTGCAGTTTTTCTTTGACAGGGGGAGAAAACATTGTGGAAAAAGGAGAAAATGCTGTTTACCAGCATTTTCTCCTTTCCCCACAATGTTTTCAAAAGGCTTCTTTTCCTGGGGTGTTAAAAGTAGGGATTGTGTGTTAAAGAGTTAAAGAACTCTCTTTTTTGGATTCTTACCCAGTACAACCCTAAATTCAGTAGTTCCTCCTGATCCAATAGTAAAAAGCCAACATTTCTGAATTTTGTTCTGATTTTCACGAAATTTCTGTAATGGTTTTCCATTCACCTCCAGAGTGTATTCATAGGCAAAGCCAGAACATGCATCTATTGATATAAGGCACTTCACGTTTCCAATCATGAAATTCTCCTTTCCAACCAGTTTGAACATCCACTCTGTCCTACGTAATTCCTGGAAAGGAAAAGATTATCAATTTGTACATAACTGAAGTCAAATCTGGTTTAACCCTTTACTCCATAGATACTCATTTCTACGCATTACTTGTACATAGGAGCCTTTGGAAAACATTGTGGCAAAAGGTGAAATTGCTCGTGACAAGCAATTTCACCTTTTGCCACAATGTTTTCTATGCTATCAAAAGGTGTCATATACACATAAGGAACAGCTTCATCCTTGCATGCTGTTACTTAGGGTCAATTAGAGATACCATAGCAATGCCTTAAACATTTACAGATGAATAAATAAAACACAAAATATGAGTTAAGATTTGAAACTTGTTTTGGGAAGGGTAGAAAACAATGTGGAAAAGGGAGAAAATGCTGCTTAACTTCTTTACCAAATGACAAAATTTTAGATTTGTCCAAATTGAAAGCATTTGCAGATGACAAAATAAATGTTACTCAAAATTTGAAATTTGTTTCCAGTAGTGTAGAAAACATTGTGGGAAAAGGAGAAAATGCTGGTTACCAGCATTTTCTCCTTATCCCACAATGTCTTCATAAGCTTCTATCTCAAGGTCGTTAAAACCAGGGATTGTTTGGTAAAGGGTTAACAGTATTTTCTCCTTTTCCCACATTGTTTTCAAAAGGTTTTTTTCGTGAGGTCATTAAAAGTCAAGATTGTGTAGTATAGGGTTAATTGGCAACTCAAGGGTGATATCAAAGGAAGTCTCAATAACATCTTTTCTCCTAACCCTTTACCAAATAGCAAAACTTACTTTTCCCACAATGTTTTCAAAAGCCCTTTCAAAAGCCTTCTTCTTCTGTATTATTAAAAGCAGAGATTAACTCTTTACCACATGAGAAAATTCTAGACTGGTCCAAATTGAAAGCACTAAGTCTTGCAGACAACAAAATAAATGTAACTAAAAAATTGAAATTTGTTTCCAGCAGGGTAGAAAACATTGTGGGAAAAGGAGAAAATGCTGGCAACCAGCATTTTCTCCTTTTCCCGCAATATTTCCAAAAGGCTTTTATCTCAGAGTCGTAAAAACAAGGGATTGTTTGGGAAAGGGTTAAACCTTGACTATATTTTATTTTTAGAAAAGTACATGCAGATTCATATTTGGTTAGTTTGATTCAGGAGGAAATTTGTTCTTTACCTAACGATTCAAATTTCTAATAATCATGAGGATAAAGCTTTTGAAAAGATTGTGGGAAAAGGAGAAAATGCTGGTAACTAGCATTTTTCCCCCTTTTTTCATCAATATTTTATATTGTTTCCAAGACATTTCCCATGATTTGAAGCACACATTACTATTTACCAAAGAAAATTCTAGACTTGCCAAATTTGAAAACATTTGCAAACAACAATATTGAATGTGACTCACACAGTTTGTCTTCAAAAGGATAGAAAACATTCTAGAAAATGGAGAAAGTGCTGCATTAAAACAACCCTTTTCACCTATAACCTTTTTTGCTACCTGGGTTGTCAAAACACGGGATTTATTTGATAAAACATTAACCCTAGACCAGACAACATAATTTTAGCACTGTCCAAAATGAGAGCAATTCCAGCTGACAATTTTAATGACAGGGAAGAAAAACATTGTGGAAAAAGAAGAAAATGCAGGTTACCAGTATTCTCTTCTTATCCAATAATGTTTTCAAAACGCTTCTTTCACAGGGTCATTAAAAGTGTGCATTGTGCAGTGAAGGATTAATTATGCTGTCTGCAAATAGTTTCAATTTGGACAACTTTGAAATTTTGGCCTTCAGTACAATATTAACAGCAAAATCTGGATCATGTATCAGGCCTGTAGGAACGGGGGGGCTCAGCCCCCCCCCCCCCAATAATTTTGAAAATCATAGTAACTAAAATATGAGTTTTTAGCGCAATGCAACTACTATGCAAAAATCTTAGTATTTTGAAGTTAGCCCCCCCCCCCCCCCCCCCCACAATCTTGAAATGCTTCCTACGTGGCTGTGTATAATGTTAAAACCATCAAGTAGGAATAATCACCAAGTAGAGATAATGACCAAAACTGTGGTTTCAAATTCATACACAAATTCAGGTAAAAATTACATGGCAGTAGAAAAAATTGCTCTTGAAAATGTTTTAACCCTTATCCTGCTATATAACTTAACTCTTTCCCAAACAAGCCCTGATTTTTACGTGTCTGCAGTACAAGTCTGTAGAAAACACTGTGGGAAAAGGAGAAATTGCTCGTAATGACAATTTCTCCTTTTCCTACAGTGTTTTCTACCCTGCTGGAAACAAATTTGAATTTTTGAGTTACATTTATTTCGTCTTCTGTAAGTGCTTTCAAATTGGACCAGTCTAAATATTTGTTGTTTGCTAAAGGGTTAAATTGAATTTTTAATACGATATTAATAACTCAGATATTGCTGTTTCAAAGTTATGTTTTAGGAAATAATATCTCCTTGTTGGACAGTGTAGAGACTGTGCAGTCTGATCTTGATCTACACTGTCTGCAAAAGGTCAGCAAGTTGCACGTAGCAGCCAAAGAGTTAAAAGTGGTTACCTCTGGAATAAAATAAAAATCTGCATATTGTAAGATGATAATTACTGACTGATTAGTGTTTTATGCCACTTTCTACAATCAAATCCTTCTTTTTAAATAATGTTTTCCAAAGCTATTTAATAAATTGTGTTTGTATGGTGTGGGGCTAAAAAAATTTCTTACCTTCCCATCAACTCGAATAACTCGTTTCCCAGATGTTGTTCCATGCTCAAACTCCACCTTATGTTTGCCATCAGGCAATGATAGTGTCCAGGTTGCCACCAAGTCTGACATAGTTCTGTAAAATTACATGTTCAAATAATAAAGCCTATAGCAGACAGTCTGAACCAGGCCTGGTAGATCTAGTGTAGTTTGTAGCATAAGGGGATCAATGAGACAAAGGCCCAGTTTAGCCATTTTTTCATAGTTGGACTGATAATAGTCATTGCTGCAGGACTGATTCCTCTCTCAAAGCTGACCATATGTACAATAATGATTATAAGAAAATGTAGCCACTGGCTTTGGGAGACCAATGTGCAAACTACAGGAGAAAGATATTCCCGAAGAGCAAGGACAGGTGCACTTATCACCAGGACATTAATTACTGCAATAATATTAAAAACAGCATTAACCTTCACTAACTCTTTATCAAACGACAAATTTATACATGGGCCCAAAGTGAAAGCATTTGCAGACGACAAAATATATGTGGCTCAAAAACTGAAATTTGTTTTGGGAAGGTCTGAAAACATTGTGGGAAAAAGAGAAAATACTGTTTACCATCATTTTCCCACATTGTTTTCCAAAGGCTTCTTTCTCAGGGTCAATAAAAGTCAAGATTGTGTGGTAAAGAGTTACAACAAATAAATAAATATAAAAAGAGATAATTCCATTTTTCAACAATCATGTAATCATTGGGAAGAATGATAAACAATGTACAGGTTAACTCTTTCCAAAACAACAATATTCTGGACGTGTCCAATTTGAAAGCACAAGATAGTGGAGACTTGTCTAAGTCCGTGTAACCAAATGAAGATAGGGTGAGATAGATCGGAAGTCCATATGTTTGACATTTATCATGGAAGCACAAGTATAACATAAAAGACCAATATAAATCAAATATGATTTCAATTTAACTCAAATCTCCATACCTGGCAACTCGTTGTTGACATTAGAGTTTTTGATAAGACGTCTTTGCTTTGAAATTCATAGGGAACTTCCAAACGGTTTTAAATTTTGTGAATTTTGTTCCATTTGTTTGCCTAATAGTAGTTATAAAATTCAGTGTATTTCTCACATGCCTAAACAAACAAGAAATAATTTATGTATAGTGCAAATGTGGTCTTGATAGTGAATCAAAACTTTAGTTTTTCTTAGCTCATCAGAAACATTCACTTTTACAGAATTACCGGAATAGTTGGACCTCTTCAGCATTGGATGTCAGAAGATTCGGACCAAAGAAGATTCGGCCCAGGGCCTTCCAGCGATTTTCGAGAAGATTCGGCCCAGGAGGTGAGAAGATTCGGCCCAGAGGGTGAGAAGATTCGGGCCCAAGTTGTATTATATTGTTTTTATCAGTAAGATTACCTGATTGGACTAATTATTCTTAAATGTTATAGTAATATTAATCGCCCATATTGTTTAGCAGAACGTTACGATTATTACCGTATTCCGCTAACGCCATTATTAGTTGATTTTAGTGTTGTACTTCTTATCCCTTTTTTGGAGAAGATTCGGCCAAATCGTTGAGAAATAAAGAGAACTCGGACCAGTTTTCATTTTTTGTTTTTGTATTTTTGGCTATATATGTTTTGTTTTCTTTAATAATTTAGGAGCGTAATTTTCTCTTTTCTTCTGGAACGTTTTAACTGAGACATTGAAAAAAATCGGTTTTGAACTTTATTTGCACTTTATTTGTCTTTCGCGAAAGTTGTTTGTTGTGAAATTCCTGTAAATGAGTAATACATGCATTGATTTTACCTATTACTTCTTTAAACGAAAAATGTAGATAGGAGAAAGATGTGAACTTGTCAATCTCAAAACATTTTGAATCGACAATTTGATATGGCTCAAGAGTTAGCTGTTATTATGGGATATGAAAAAAAAAAACTTTAAGAAACATGCTGGCCACCTGCAAATTCTCTCCATTCATGATGTTATGCACATCAAGACATCGGACATTAATTAACTTTTTTTACAAATTGGAAAGTGTAGACTTGTCAAAAATGCAAAGGAGTAGATTTAATTGAATCTGGCTCATATGGTTGGGATTCTTTTGAAGAGATATAAAACATTTTGGAAAATGGCGAAAACGTTATAGAGGACGAATTTCATTCTAATATGTCCGATCTACTTGCATCTAAGAAAAAAATAAATTAAAAAATATTACCATGTTCTTCCCAGCATGTATAAATTTGTTGAATTCCAAAAACCCACTTACAATAAAGAAGCTATATGGCATTATATAAGGCTTTTTCATTACGTTATGCGCAAACTGATACCTTATTTGTTCTCATCTCAAATTCTGTATTACATGGTACCAGTTTTACCAGTATTGCAATGTAAACCTTTATAACTAATTTCCATGCAGTTTCCATACTTTTTTTTCCCATACATTAATATGCATATCACATTAGAATTTTATTTGACTATGGCATGATTCATGTTATGTAGTTTGATTACTATAAATGTAATATGTGATGATGACCTGTACAAGTTAAGTCAATAAAATGTTCTGTTCTGTTAAAAAGCCGAAAGATAACTTTTTCTCAGAAAAATCAAAACTATGAAAAATACGATAACATAATTATAGACCTTCTCCAAGTCAATCAACATTAACACCTCACAAAGTCATAACGCGTGTCTGACTGTAATAGGATTAAACCCTGCACCCCGTTTTACTCGCCTTTGCGAAGAGTGTACTTCAGCATCATAATACACAGAATTACGATTTGGTCTTCAAGATTGGATCGCAATTTACTGCAGTCTGATCTTGCGCCACACTTTCTGCAATATGTAATTAACCAAAAACAGGAACTTATAGGTTAGGAGATTTTCTAACAGACCAAGCAGTAATACATAGACATATCAAAGCGGTGTAGCGTCAAGATCGGATCGCAATTTACAGCTGTCTGATCTAACGTCACCATCCCGACAATATGTAATTAACTAAAAACGGTATCTAGAGTAGGATTTTTCTGACAAACTAAGCAGTAATTTGGCGATCCTATAAAGGTGATACATGTATGTAGATTAGATCAGAATGCACCCTTTCTTATCCGTACCTTACTATGATCATGAAAGTAATATTTGCAGACGATTTTTCGAAAAATGTACCATGCTTAAAGACCCCAAGAACATACGAAAACTCATTTTTTCGATTTCTTTTCCAAAGCCTCCTTTCACAGTGTTCTAGGAGTCGGAGTTGTCAGGTTAAAACCCTTACAGTCTGGAAATTGATACATTCGTGATATCGGACAGTATTTGTCCTAACTAGATAAAACCTTTTTTTTCTCTAATGTTTTTCATGTACATAATAAGATCACACATAGCATGCGCGGATCCAGATATTTTTCTCAGGGTGGGTCCCACCGAAAACGCACTCGTCTTATTATATAATACTTTGATTTCCCGATTTCAGTGGATCCGTATACAAGAAAAGTCAATGTTTCCAGTTCTAACCATGAGGAGGTCTCCACATTTAGAACTTCTATTTCTACATTTATGACTGTATATTACATAAATGCTGTGCAATATCAAACCAGTACCATTTCATGAATCCGATAACCACATTTTTGCCAAAATTCCAGGGGGGGTCCGGACCCCCGGTCCCCCCCTCTGGATCCGCCTATGCATAGCAAGAAAAAGAATGTAATGTAGCGGTGCATTCAGTTAATTAAACTTTTGGTTCTGTGTTATCTGATCACGATCCCCAGCAGGTCATATAGATCTAGTCAAGATAAATTACACATTCATTATACAATACTTACCATCAAATTTATCGACCCTCTCATATGAGAAAAATTTTATAAAAAGGAAAATATCAACAATTATCAAAACAATACATATCATTCATAATACATCAATACAATTACAAGTACAAAAGTTGCTGCAAAGATGCAGCAAAATGGGGAATAGCACGGCGAAAAAATCATTTCGCAGCTGCCATTTGTTTCAAGAAATCTTTCAGAATTCACGAAATTCGATATTGTATACCAAAGTAGATCTACATGTATACAGCCATTACAGGCCATATAATGCAATCGTTATACTAATGACTATTCCAGTAGATCTGTTGAACTAAAGAAGATAAAAGTAAAATAAAGGATAACACAATTGATTGGAAAAAAATATATATATTTAAAAATATGTATGTATTAAATATATATATTTAAACTTATAAAACAAAAATTCCGTTAAAAATACGTTCATTCTAAAGGAACAGGAATTGCGATCCCAACCTTTAATAACTATGAAAGAGGTTTTTGAAAACTTTGCTGGACAATGAGAAAATACTGGTAAACAACCTTTGCTTCTTTTTCCCACAATATTCCTATAATATCAGAGAAAAAAAATCATCATTTAAGCAAATGTAGTTATTCTTGTATGTACGCTCGTAAATGCTTTGAGTTTGGTTTAGTCCCAAATTCGGTCGTTTTGTAAAGATCTAAAAATCAAATGCCATACTAGGTGGAAAGAACAGAAAATATGAAAGATAAAAAGTACAGACAATTCATTTTTTAGTTGCAGTAATTATCATTTACGTTTTCTCAGCACTTGGCAAACATTAGTTTTGCTACAGTATTGATCGAGCGGTCAATTTACTTTTTCAGAGGCAAGTCTTTCGTCAGGTATATTAGTACTATTAAGTGTGACAAATTTGGTTTTACATCTAACCCTTTACACAGCCTGGGTTACAGTTCAGTTTATTTTATCCCCCCCCCCCCTTTTTTTTTAAATGATTCAAGAAGATTTTTTATTCATACTTATGCATATACATGCATTTCGTAACATGTATAAGTATATATTCAATATCAAATAGGTCATTTACTTATTAATACAATTAGACTCAAGTAAAAAAAAAAAAAACAGTCATCTGGAAAATGACGCCCATTTTTGACAAAGTAATGTCACGATAAAAAGAAAAAGAAGAAAATGATCGGACTGAACACCAGGCTGCCCATGTTTTAACGACAACGAAGAAATGTTTTTTGACGCCATTGAGTGAAGAAATAGGAAAAGCCGGTGACACACCATTTCGCCTTCCAGTATAGCGCTTTTGTAGACCACATATACATGTATCATTAGAGCTGTAGTAAAATGTCGTTTGTTGCTGCTTTGTTCAAGTCAAGATTTTATATGATGTAGGCTAAGGGTTAAGGCCCCTGTTGTCTCTTTATATACACGATGTTTAATCGACACGCTAAAACGCCTCCTGGACTGGCTAACACGCCTCCCAGTCTACAGCATTCTAACTGATATTCATGTGTAGAGTTTCCATTTAACCTTTATCCAAACAATCTGAAGTCTTAACGACAAAGAGAGAGAAACATTTCTTAATACCATTAAAAACAACAAATGCAAATAATCAGCATTTCAGTCTTTTCAACAGTATTTAAAGTATTTTTTCCAGCTCGGAGCAGGTTTTCTTGGTGTTTTTTATAAAAAGAAATTTAACCACATTCGATTTTTCTATTGACTTTATTGTTAAAAATCATTATTATTGTACTGTTTTCTTTCATGAAGAAATTGTTTACCATGATTAAAAAAGTTCAGAGCTAAGATTTGGATTGTCTTCATGTTAGCCTGTAAAACGCAAACCAGTAACACCGGTTTACAGTCAAAACGTACCCAAGTCAAAACGTACCCAAGTGGTGTCAAAACGTGCCAAACTGAAGTCAAAACGTACCCAAGTGGAGTCAAAACTTACCCAATGTGAAGTCAAAATGTACCCATGATTTTTATAGTGTTTTTATCTTCCATCTTTGTACAAATTAATAGAAATAATGTTTTCACCAGCTTGATGATGATAATTTTATTTTTAATTCTGCTTATTTTCAAATTTGCCTGACATTATTAAAACAAATAGAAGCACACTATAGAACAGAGCTAAGTCCATCAAATGCTTCACGGTAAAATTGCAGACTGTGTGTATCTCTCTCTTTTTTTTTAGGTAAATACAATTGACATTAGTGAAAAAAGCATCAGATACCTTGATATCGTTATCCATCATGATTAATACATATGTTATCCATAAAAAGAGAATGAAAAAAAAAAAAAAAAAAACTTCATACGAATTCGCACTTTTAAAAAAAAAGAGATAGATCTACACTAATTGCATTGTCTGGATAATAAAAAAGGTGCAATTTTCACACTGAAAAAGAATGTAACAAACTATAATTATGTGGTGAATAAATCAGTTATTCACAATGGTATTTAAACTGCTGTATATTACAAGATTATAATGGAATGCTTTGTAAAAATTCATGATTTGAGAGACAGTTTGCTTCAGATGAAAAACTGAGGGGTTGAGTCTTTTTAAATTCAGTAAATGCTCTTCTTGAAAATATTCTCATAGTTTCCTTTTCTTCCCTTTGAAAGTTCTTGTTTATAACATTTTTATCATTCGAAAATTCCCTAAACATGGATAAGTAAAAGATTTTGTTGTCTATGAGCTGTGACTCAGTTATACCTACTTATCATTACAAGTATAGATATTTAAGAATAGATATTTACACAATTTTTTTAAAATTAATTAAAATATTAACATTTTTTTTAGAGGGGGACGATTGCAAGATATATTCTGCACTTCATATATTGTTAACTTTACTCTTTAACAAACAATAAAATCATGGACTCCTCTTGATTGAAAACATTTGCGAACAACCATTATAAGATAAGGTTTGGAAGGGTATGTAAAACATTTTGAGAAACGGGAGAAAGTTGTTGCCAACATTTCCTCCTTTACCTATGTACAAATGTTTGTAAATAATCCTTTATGAAAATAAAACTGTTAAATGGTAACAAGCTTGTTACACCTGATTAGTCCTGACTTAAACACATCGCCCACAACTGAATGTAACTTAGGACTACAACCATGCATCATTTTTAAAGAATTAAAAGCATCTAAAGTGAGTTTGGAGTTAAAACATCCCTAAAAGGTAAGATACATGAAGTTTATAATTCATAACTAACAATTAATTTGGTTTAATGAAAATTTTACTTTGGGTACGTTTTGACTAAACTTTTGGGTACGTTTTGACTTATTTTTTGGGTACGTTTTGGTTTGGGTACGTTTTGACCGCATCCCGTAACAACTTGTTCATTACGGTCGGCAAACCAGGGTCCAAACATTTCCAGAAAAGGCATTCGTCCTGTAGGACAAGTGACCTTAAAAAAAAAACACTGGCCTTGCTTCGATCTACACTCATCCGACAAGAAAAACCCTTTCTAAATTGGACTCTGTCGGTTTGATATTTGTTGTTTTTTTTTTTTCAGACGAAACGGTAACGTTACAACGAACTACCAGGTCTTAAAAACCGGTATCCGTTATCCGGCTATGTTACAGAAATCAATAAAGCCAAAAGAACAGTTTTTCGAAGTGGTATCGGGAAAGTATTTGCGTTAATCTTAATATCTTCCGTTTCAATAATTAGCAAAGTCGCTCATGTTGAATTAGGTCCACTCAAAGCATATTCCGAGAATTTTGTTTGGCATGAAAGGTCCCGGGTTATATCATTAGGCTGACTTGAAACCGGTCTTAATGTGGGGGTGGGAACCAGCACATTTTAAGTTCTGTTTCAAAATTTGATTTCCTAAATACCATTGATTTCCTTATTCAATAATTAAATGGCCGTTTTGTCTTGTGTAAATTAAATATTCATCTGAAAAAATTCTTTTACTATCTCCTATTCACCACTCGTCCTACTGGACGAGTATGGCAGATATTTCACTCGTCCTCATCCATTTCTTACTCGTAAATTACGAGTGGGTTTTTTGGGGGGGAGGACACTGCAAACAAATTTTCATTTCCACTCGCAAAAAAAATGCTAGTGGTCGTAAAGTCTACTCGCAAAATTAATTTTCCACTCGTATTTTGCGAGTTTGCTAGTGTTTATTTCGACCCTGGATGTAACCAATTTGCAATGGAAATGGGGACGTTTTAACCAAAAGTAGTACGTTTTGACTGTGGGACGTTTTATCCGGATACCGTCTGCGCATGTGCAGGACGCGCTTAAACTTTTAACTGAAGGGATTCCTCATATCCGTAAACACATTATTTATTTAATGAATACAACAATAATTATGAAGCAGGAATAAAGTATGATGACATACGTAGACAATATCAGGTATACAAAGAATCGGCAAATTCTATGTTTTTGTCAAATATTATCCGAGTAATGAAAATATTCCATAAATAACGCCGCAAAATTCGAAGGGAGATTTCTGTTCGGATTTAATCCATGGACAGAGAAAAAACCCATCAATATATGCACTGCGACTGATGTCGCCGTGCAATAAATCGATTATATATGAAAAGTATTGCAAAAACATCTTCAAACTGTGAAAATTGCATTAACAATCCTTTATTTCATTCATCATCAACCTGTGAAAAAAAATATTGTGATCCATACTTTCAACTATCTTCACACTGTGTAATTTACCATATGATCATTAACAAATACTTTAAAATTGTTCTTTTTATCTTTATATGTATGCAAACATACATTGTGTAACAATAAAGTGACACAAAACCTGTATCAAAGTAACCCAAAAATTGGGCATTCTCCTTTAATTAAAAATTAAGTATAATTCCAAGATATGGAAATCGCCCTTACTATACTGTTCTCAAAATTAGGGCCGAATCTTCTTTTACCTTGGGCCGAATCTTCTCGTAGGTGGTCCGAATCTTCTTGGGTCCGAATTTTCTCAAGATTTCGTGTTGGGCCGAATCTTCCTCCACCCGTATATAAGATCCCTGATTCAACAAATTACTCTCTGAAAAAAATTTGTATGAGACGACTATGGAAAGAAAAAAAGAAATCTATCAAAGAGGGAATCATTAACATGAATTAGGATTTAATGCATTGTAACCTGTGAAAGCAATTTGACAAAAGGCCTAACTGGATAGTTTTCACTGCATGCTGTTTGAATGTTTACCAATCTTCCTCAAGGCACAGACAGAGACAGTTTGTAATGAGACGTTTAGTGATATAAAAGTTTTGCGTTTTTCATATTTTATCAAGAAGCAAGATTTCAGACTTGGCTCCTATAACAAGTATTTAAAGACGACAAATATCTAGCAGACCATGCCAAAAGCGATGAGATTTTTGAATAGGTGGAAAAAAATGTTAGAAGAAAAGAGAAAATGCTTATTACAAGCAATGCTTACAACGAATGGTCAGAATATTACATAATTGGTATGCATTCAAGCACTTTTCAATGATGTCACCTTAAATAAGATACATACATCAGAATAAGGTGTCTGAAATTTCAAAAGAAAAGGTTGAATCTCAATTATAGTATCTTTATAGAATTTGAACGCCCTTTTCATTCGATTTATCGTTCATGACAGAAAGTTGTAAGAATCAAGTGTTCTATTGGTATTCTGCGTTTTTTGCATGACTATACAAAAATTTGGAAAGCTGAGTACCAGACAGAAAACACATTGTTTCCGGTATACCACTTCCGCCGGTTCTTGAGTTTGAAGGATGATGCATGTCCGATGCGTTTTACTCTTGTTTCTTGAGTTTATCAAGCTCAGATATGCCTCCAGCGATAGTGTTTTAGGCTGTGGAGGTTTTGTGAAATCTGATGTAGATATAAATTTTTCCCTGGTTGAGGTTAGCCACATTTTCTGCCTTGTCTAAAATCTTGTTGGTTTCTGACACAGTCACACTGACACTGTTGGTTTTTATTATATCCTCGGGTGCCCAAACTGCGCCACTCTAAGCTTTATCTGGGAACAAAAATATAAATAGAAGATATACGAAAAGAAAAATAAATGCAGACACCAAATGTGTTCTTTTTCCATCAATCTTCATCAAAATTCATGTGTACAATAATTTTAAACTTCCAAAACTTGATAAAATTTAACTGCATGTCAAATAAACAACCGCCATTTTTTGTGTGCCTAACTCCGCCACCTGGCGTAACATGACAAATTCTCCCAAGTCTCGAAAAGTCAGGCCAAATTATTAATGTTATAATTTTTTTGCACAAATGAACTTCAACATTGAGTTTTTTTTCAAGATAAATAACCTCAGGGGTTTGTCATTGCTTTCATGCATTCTACTAGTTCTAGTAGCTCAATGAAGGTGATTTACCAGTGGTTATTGCACTTTTCTTGGTAACCTGTACTCGAAATTTGTGCGAGGTACATTAAATATATAGCGGCCCTGTTAATTGCCATGTTCTTCTCTAAAATTTCTTGTTAAGCTTTCTGAGGTGCAACATGAGAATATTGTTTATTTATTCTTCTTATCTTTCATGAGTTGGGCTTTGATTAAAATGGAGAAGGCAAATATCAGTTAAGGACCGTGGGACCAAAACCTATCTATTAAAATTTGCTTGGCCTTAGAGAAATTTGTTTTGTCACATGATTTTCATTCATAAAATGTAAACATTTGCAAATGAAGCGTCTCAGACGTGTCTACAGTTGTGTTTTGTGACTTTAGGGGTGATTTTTTACGAGAAAAAAAATGCATTACGAAAATACATAGGAAAACAGAGAGAGGACATAAAAATCAAAATAAATATTTGCTTACATCTCAATTTGCGGTGAAAACCATTGGAATGTATTTACTATGATGTAGTAAAAACTTTTTGCACTGTTAGTCTCGCGCACTCTGAAACATCGCGAGATTTTGATGAAAATAAGAAAGGTGGCGGAGTTAGGGCAGTGGCGCAGTTAGGGCACTCGACGATAATGCTACTCTTCAGATCAAATATGCTTGTTTTCTACTTTTTCACAGTTCACAGAAACATAACTCTAAAGTGTCAAGCTTTTAATGACAATTCTAGGCTTCCATCTACGCTTGAGTGGAGCAGTGTTCCCATGCCCTTTTCAGCCTTTTTTTTCCCACCCCCTGACACTGGCAAAGTCGTAAAACTGAAGGTACACAGTAGGGATGCAAGACTTACTGTTAAGTGATGTAGTGCATGGTTTTACTTTCATTAGCATGCAATACTGAAACTAAAATTTGTCCAGCCAGCTTGAGCTGATTCTTGTTTCAGCAATGGATGTGGGAAAGGTTTGGAAAAGCAGGCATAGTTCTGGTAAAGGAAACTCCAGGAAAGCATGGATAGGTCCAATAGCCATGGATGTAAACAAATTAATCATTACTATTGAATGTTAAATAGTCTTAAACAGCATAAAATCATTCCATCAGCTAGCTTGACTGAAACCTTTTCTTCTGACACTTTTATAGAGATTTTGCCGTATTGGTAGTTTCATTGTTATATACAGCACAGACAGCTTTGACTAGAATGACAAAGAGTTTCAGTTTAAATCCAAGAGACAACACAAAATGATGCTAAACTGAAAAAGCTATCCGCAGAGACTCATCTTTGTCCGTCTATAAACCATCCAGCATGAGAACCAGCTTCATATTCCATCTCTTGTATTGACACTATAGCAGCGTACCATTATCTATTTAAAATAAATTTGGATATCTTTATACACAATTGGAAGTTCAAGAGAAAAAAGTTTTGTAGAGGAATCCAGTATCTCACGCTAGATGGCATTCTATAAATACTCATCTATCTAATTTGGGCATCCTGGGTACAGAACCGAACCACTTTCCTATGCGACAACCGTTACTTTGAATTTCAAACTAAAATAAACGTTTCCTCAATAAAACGCTACCTCGTACAATTCACTCAGTTATGATCAGCAGTCTAGAGAAATCTGGAGCTAAAGCAGGTCTCATTTCTCCTCAAACGTATTGATAAAAGCTATTTTCTACATTACTACTTTATATAGCGTAATATTACAGTCAGCCCGCTTTTGGGGCTAGTGATGCGTCATATAAGACAGTCAAATCTTCGAAGAATATGACATGCGCAGACAACGTAGAGGAATCGGCATTAAAATTGACCTTTCTGTTTTCACATCTATATGTTTATCTGAAGTCAAGAAAGAAACAAAGTAACTAAATTCTTCTCTGATCTGGATTTTAAGTGAAATTGTAAACTAACAGCAAATACTGCTATCTGGGCTGCAAAATACTGTTGCACTGAATATATAGTAGCCTACCTTCAGTCTGAAGGTGTCTGCTCTGATGCTATTTTTGTTATTGAACTTTGCGAAGACCAGAGACAAAAACAGCATCAGAGCAGACCTTCAGCCTGAAGGTAATGGTAGCCATATACCAATACCATTATAATTATGTACATTCAGCGCTAAATGAAAAAATAAATAAATACCATATAGATTAACAATTGTTTGTGATAATGTTTTTTTAGATCAAGTTATATACACCACATGGAAGTATAAAGTACCAAACAGACTGCGCTCCAAACACAGGATATTATCTCATTCCACTCTATGATAAGGGTGATTTTGTACTGAAAGTGGAACCTCCTACTGGATGGACATTTGGTAAGAATGGACAATCTGTGTGATTCATTTCTATTTCTATCTTCACTTGTGGCATATCTCTTTCTTACACATTGTATCAAAAGGAGAAATTCTTCTTAACACTATACTAAAGAATCTCAATTTTTAACTAAAACCATAGAAAAAGAAGCCTTGGAAATATATTTGGGAAAATAAGAAGATGGTGATACCCAGCATTTTGTCCTTTTTCAACATTATTTTACCCTAAGTGTTTTACACTTACAAATTCAATAAATTTGAGCACATTTAATCTGTTGTCTACAGCAGACAACTTTTTAACTCATTCCCAAACGACAATATTTTAAGCTTGTCCAAATCGAAAGCAAGTAGAGGAGACATAATAAAAGTGGCTGAAATATGAAATTTGTGTTGTGAGGGGTAGAAAACATTGTGGGAAAAGGAGAAAATGCTGGTTACCAGCATTTTCTCCTTTTCCCACAATATTTTCTAAATGCTTCTTTCTCAGGAGGCGTCAAAAGTAGGGATGGTGTGGTAATGGGTTAAAAGATGTGTCTAAAAGAGAATTGACTGTCATTAAGAAATTTCTTTTCTGGGAACAATTCTTTTACATGCTTTCATTGATTATCTAAATTATCTTTAATGAAAAATATGCTTTGAAGTTACCAGCTTTAATTCATTTAGGGATGAAATTAATTAATAATATTGTTCTGAACTGTTTAAAGTTTCATTCTTTCCTTCTTCACATAGTAAAACTATAGACTTGTCTATATTGAAAGAAATTACAGAAGACACAAGGATTTTTTTTTGTGAATGGGTAGAATTTATTATGCATTATAGAAAAAATTGTGGTTACTAGTATTTTCTCCTTTTCCCACAATGTTTCCAAAGCCTTCTTACTCTAGGTTGCTTACACTTGAGATTGTGTTGTAAAGTGTTAAAGAACACATTCTTTTTATTCTTGAAACTGAGACCCTAGTTGTAGATATGTACTTCTGAACAGCATACATGTATTTGTAAAAGTCTGTTGTTCAGCCATTGTGCTTGTTTGAGTTAACTTTTTACCAAACAACAATTTTTAGACAGGTCCAAATCAAAAGCATTTACAGACAACAAACTCAAAAATTGGAATTTGTTTCAAGATAGGTACACAACATTGGAAGAGGAGAAAATGCTGGTTACCAGCATTTTCTCGTATTCCCACAATGTTTGCAAAAGGCTTCTGTCTCAGGATGGTAAAAACCAGGGATTGTTTGAGAAAGGGTTAATGCTTTCATGTCTGTGCGTGTAAATTTAGGCTTAAAACATTGATGCATTTGAAAACTTGGAGCAAAAGAGGAAATTGCTCGTATTATACAAGTTACAGTGCTAGCTCTGGCCCAAGTAAAATAATGGCCAACAACTTTTTCTTACAAAAAATAATAGACAAAATAAGCGTGTGAAGTTGGTTTAAAAAAATAAATAAATATGCACATGTAGCATTGAACAAACTTTACTGTTAACTCTTAGTTTCAAACTTTCATTCACATAACTATGTCAATATATTTAATCTTATATTGTAGAAATATTGGGGGAAAAGGAGCATTTGCTCTATACCATTTCCTGGGATAGTGCTCATTTTCCCACAAGATTTGCATAAAAGCACAGACTGATTTCTTGGTTTCCTTTGATGAATGGTTATTTTTTTAACATATAACACAATTTTGTTTTATTCTTACAATGCAGAAAATACAACAGGGTGGGGGAGGAATTTGTTAAGTGCTACTTCCTGGGACAGTGCTTCTTTTACCACAATATTGCATAAAAGCAGAAGGACTTTTGAGAGTACTTCTGTACCAAACAACATTCTTTTATCATCATACATAATAAATGATATGCACAAGTGAATGGAGAAAATTTTCTATTACATGATTACCTCCCTTTATTATATTTTAACCTCAATTATTCTCAAATTAAGTCAGTGTGGCAGGCGAGTCAGACTTTGCAGACAAAAAGTTATTCACTCAATAGTATATAAACAGTGAGGTAGACTTATATAAGTGAACACTTATCCCAGTAGCTTTTTTTGTTTCAATGGTACACTTACCCCTGGAGCTGTAAATCTAGGGGTAAGATGTCAATATGCTGTGACAATAATTGTTCTCTGCTAGAGGTAATATTGTCAATATTAATGATTTGCTGCACAAAACTCTGTTAAAATAAGATACCTGTGGAAATTTAATGCTTAAAGTCATTAAAAAGCAGAAAAGACAGTATAAAGTGACACTGATCGGGCAATGTCACAAGGAACATTTTGTTGTGTCATGGGTTTCCGTGTTTTTTTTGCATCGAGCATTTTTTCACGTGTGTTGATTTGTGGATGGGTATTTCCGCGTGATTTGACTATAATTATCAATAAGGGTAGCAAATAACTTCAAATCTTGTCATTTTACAAAAGTTAAGCGGATAATGGTTTTGTTTTTTTTTCGTTTTTTCTTACGTGAGGACTCGCATGTAACCACAATTTATTACGTTAATTTCAGTTCTATAATGTCAACGTAGTAATATCTGATTGGTTCCCTTTTATCACCGTGTCAGTTAACGTGGTCAATCAAAGTTTAAGAAGAAACAAACAATAATGGCCAATTAACGGCTTAAAGTAATATGACACGTGTTGTATAATATACCAGTCCATTGTGACCTGTTGATTGCCCAAGTCTGCATCCGCCGAGGTGTGAAACAAGCAATTACCACACATTTCCGGCGCAAATTAACCTGTGATCTAGGCATGTAAAGGAAATTTTACCCGACTTTTTTGGGAATAAATTAATCGACAATTTTTATCGACAATTGGAAGGATTAATCGACATCTGAATTAAAAAATCGACAAATGTCGATAATGTCGATTGGCAGCGCGAGCACTGAAGTTAGCAATTTCTCCTTTCTTCATGATATTTTCAGAAGTAGTCTATTGCAAGTTGAAAACGGACTTATTCTGGTTTAACATCCTTATTACAATGTGTTGAAGACTACCTCAACCTTTAACAATTTTCAAGCCAACAGTATTTATGGCTTGTAAAAGTTGAAATATATTATAGAATACAACTGAAATGTTGCTCATATGATGCATGATGTGTCTGTGGGAAGAAAACATTGTGGGAAAAGAAGTAAATGCTTCTTATCAGCTTTTTTGTCTTTTTCAGTGATGTGTTTAAGAGCTTTATTTCTCAGGGTCCTCAAAAACCTTGATTTATTTTGCAGAAACTTTTTACCAAACAACAATTTTTAGACAGGTCCAAATCAAAAGCATTTGCAGACAACAAACTCAAAAGTTGGAATTTGTTTCAAGATAGGTACACAACATTGGAAGAGGAGAAAATGCTGGTTACCAGCATTTTCTCGTATTCCCACAATGTTTTCAAAAGGCTTCTATCTCAGGATGGTAAAAACCAGGGATTGTTTGAGAAAGGGTTAAAGCTTTCATGTCTGTGCGTGTAAATTTAGGCTTAAAACATTAATGCATTTGAAAACTTGGAGCAAAAGAGGAAATTGCTCATATTATACTAGTAAGCAATTTCTCCTTTCTTCATGATATTTTCAGAAGTAGTCTATTGCAAGTTGAAAACGGACTTATTCTGGTTTAACATCCTTATTACAATGTGTTGAAGACTACCTCAACCTTTAACAATTTTCAAGCCAACAGTATTTATGGCTTGTAAAAGTTGAAATATATTATAGAATACAACTGAAATGTTGCTCATATGATGCATGATGTGTCTGTGGGAAGAAAACATTGTGGGAAAAGAAGTAAATGCTTCTTATCAGCTTTTTTGTCTTTTTCAGTGATGTGTTTAAGAGCTTTATTTCTCAGGGTCCTCAAAAACCTTGATTTATTTTGCAGAAACTTTTTACCAAACAACAATTTTTAGACAGGTCCAAATCAAAAGCATTTGCAGACAACAAACTCAAAAATTGGAATTTGTTTCAAGATAGGTACACAACATTGGAAGAGGAGAAAATGCTGGTTACCAGCATTTTCTCGTATTCCCACAATGTTTTCAAAAGGCTTCTATCTCAGGATGGTAAAAACCAGGGATTGTTTGAGAAAGGGTTAAAGCTTTCATGTCTGTGCGTGTAAATTTAGGCTTAAAACATTGATGCATTTGAAAACTTGGAGCAAAAGAGGAAATTGCTCATATTATACTAGTAAGCAATTTCTCCTTTCTTCATGATATTTTCAGAAGTAGTCTATTGCAAGTTGAAAACGGACTTATTCTGGTTTAACATCCTTATTACAATGTGTTGAAGACTACCTCAACCTTTAACAATTTTCAAGCCAACAGTATTTATGGCTTGTAAAAGTTGAAATATATTTATAGAATACAACTGAAATGTTGCTCATATGACGCATGATGCGTCTGTTGGAAGAAAACATTGTGGGAACTGGGAAAAGAAGTAAATGCTTCTTATCAGCTTTTTTGTCTTTTTCAGTGATGTGTTTAAGAGCTTTCTTTCTCAGGGTCCTCAAAAACCTTGATTTATTTTGCAGAAGGCTAACTCTTTACCATGCGATAAAATTTTAGACTGGTCCAAATTGAAAGCACTTGCAGACAATGAAAGAAAAGTGACTGAAAATGTGAAATTTGTTTTGTGAAGGATTGAAAACATTATGGGGAATGGAGAAAATGCTTGTAAGCAGCATTATAAACGTCACGATAAAAGAGTGGCTGAAAATGTGAAATTCGTTTTGTGAAGGATAGAAAACATTGTGGGAAAAAGGAGAAAATGCTGGTTACCAGCATTTTCTCCTTTTTCCTACAATGTTTTCAAAAGGCTTCTTTCTCAAGGTTGTTATAAGTCAGGATTGTGTGGCAAAAAGTGTTAATTACTATCATCACTTTATTTATGTTCAGAACCAGAGAGTGTTCAGTTACATGTGGATGGAGAAAAGGATAAGTGCAGCCTGGGAGAGGATATCAATTTCATATTTACTGGCTTTTCTCTGAGTGGAAAGGTAATGGTATACCGGTACTTTTGTTGTCCACATTTGTCTTTGTGAAGAATCAGCTATTTTTTTAGAATGAGTAAAATGGTTGAAAAAGACATTGAGGTTTTTTGCATTTATTCTTTAACTCTTTACCAAACGACAAATTTCAGACAGCTCCAAATTGAAAGCACTTGCAGACAACGAAATAAATGTGATTCAGAAATTGGAATTTGTTTCTAGCAGGGTAGAAAACATCGTGGGAAAAGGAGAAAATGCTGGTTACCAGCATTTTCTCCTTTTCGCACTATGTTTTCAAAAGGCTTCTTGCATAGGGTCGTTAAAAGTCAGGATTGTGTGGTAAAGGGTTAATTTGTGATCTGTTATCAAACTATCAAAAATTTTGATGATCTTAAGGAAGGTTTTTAAAACAGTGAGGGAAAAGGACAGTATGCTGATATCCAGCATTTTTTTTTTTCCATCAATGATATCTACCTTTAAGCAAAATCCTTCGATTTGAGCTAATATGAATTTTATGGTTTGCAAATGCTTTGGATCTGGAAGAGTCCAGAGTTTTGTCATTGGATCAAGAGGGAGAGGTACTTTGCAAATAATGGATCATGAGCTCTTTCTCTCTTTATCATTATATTTGTTGGATTTTCTCCAATTCCTAATCTCACCGCATGTTTCCATGCATTTCATTCTGTCTTTCCATAATCATTTTTTAACATCGCATATGACAACAATTACTTTTGATAAAAATCCTACTAACTACCATAAGTTAAGCCCCCAAGTTTTTCTATTAGGTCACCCAGACATTTAGACTTGGTATTGAAACAGTGCAAAATGCTATCACAGCACTACATGTATTCACTTCTATCCAAATTTTTTGTAGGTCGTAAGCAAGGGTCAGGCTTCAGGTCCAGGCGGAGTTGCTGTCAATTTATACAAACATGGATCAAAGGAAGTCCTTCAGACCATCCAGACAGCTGACGATGGAAGGTATGATTTTTTTGTTCAATGTTTAACTCTTTACCATGCTATCCTGACTTTTAACGGCGAAAAACAGAAAATGGTTGTAACCAGCATTTTCTCCTTTTCCCACTATGTTTTTACCTTTCACAAAACAAATTATAAATTTTCTGTCACTTTTATTTTGTCGTCTAAAAATACTTTACAGATTTGGCTGTACTCACTTTGGCATAAACTTTTTGATTAACCAGCATTTTCTCCTTTTCCCACTATGTTTTTACCTTTCACAAAACAAATTATAAATTTTCTGTCACTTTCGTCTAAAAATACTTTACAGATTTGGCTGTACTCACTTTGGCATAAAACTTTTTAATTATACCCCCCCCCCCCCCCCCCCCACCAAACAAATGTTTTCTGGGGCATACTGGAATCAGCCTGTCTGTCTGTCTGTCTGTGTGTCCATCTGTGTACAAAATACTACAAATTTTGTGTCACAAACTCCTAGAGTTTTCCTGCAACTGTATTGAATTTTGCACATATGCTGATCATATATTTAAGATTTGCAAGACACAATTTTCAAGTGTCAACTCCTCCTAGTATAGGATTTATTTCCCCTTGAACTTGACACTTTTTTTTCTTCACATCCATCTGTATATGAAATACTAGTAATTTTGTGTTGCAAACTCCTCAAAGAGTTTTCCTTCAACTGTATTGAAACTTTGCACATATGCTGATCATATATTGAAGATTTGCAATACACAATATTCAAGTGTCAACTCCTCCTTGTTGAGATTTATCTCCCCTTGAACTTGACACTTTTTGCCCCTCAATATCTATCTATAAAATACTAGTATGTTTGTGTAGCAAACTTCTCCTACAGTTTTCCTTCAATTGTATTGAAACTTTGAACATATACTGATCACATATTGAGGACTTGCAAGACCTAATTTTCAAGTGCCAACTCCTGCTGGTTGAGGAATCATCTACCCTTGAACATGACTCTTTTCTTCACGTCCATCTGTCGATAAAATACATGTGTACTAGTAATTTTGTGTCACAAACTTTTCCTACAGTTTTTCTTCAATTATATTGAAACTTTGCACATACATTGATTATATATTGAAGGTTTGCAAGACTCAATTTTCAGGTATCAGCTCCTCTAGATTGAGGAATTATCTCCCTTGAACTTGACTCTTTTGTTACTTGTAATTTTGTGTTGCAAATTTTTCCTACAGCTTTCCTTGAAAGTTTGCACATACATGTATATTGCTCATATATTGAAGGTTTGCATGATGCAATTTCCAAGAGTCAGCTCCTTATGGTTGAGGAATTATCCTCCCTTGAAGTTGACACTTTTGATACCCCTGCAAAACGAAAGTTTTTGAGGGGTATACTAGAATCAGCCTGTCTGTCCATCTGTCCATCCGTGTGTCTGTCTTTGTACAAAATACAAGTAATTTTGTGTCACGAACTCCTCCTACAGTTTTGCTGCTAGTGTATTGAAAGTTTGTTGAAACTTTGATTGCATATTGAAGTTGTGCAAGACACAGTTTTCATTCACCTTCTCTCTTTGATTCAAGGCTAATCTTCCCTTGAACTTAGAAAGTTTTTGTTGAATTGCCTGTTTCTGTCAAAGCCCTGGCGGCGGTATTAAGTCCCATTCAGTGACAGCTCTAGTTCACTCTGGGATGAGAAAATTTAGCATGATCGCAACAGTGATCAGGAATGAGAGAGGAATTAATCCTGTTGAATTGACTATCATCAGTCCTTCAATTGAAATTGGCTCAGCAGGGAATTTAAACCAGCGACCTCTGTTGCTTTATGTTACCAACTAAAGACATGTAGAAACTGAACAACTGCAACAAATTAAAAAAAAAAAAAATGTCTTTTTTTTCTTGAAGTTACCATTTCACAAAAGTTTTGCCTGGAAAGTATGACATCAAAGCAATGCATGGAGGTCTCCGCTTTGAGAAGGTAATGTAAAATTTTCAGTAGACCATTGATGTGGTCCTTTTTTTTCCAGACTGAAACTGTCAATCTTGTTTATCAGCTAAGGGTTTGAGTCCTGTCAAACAATCCCTGGTTTTTATGGGTCAGGAATAGAAGCCTTTTGAAAACATTGTCAGAAAAGGAGAAAATGCTGGTAACCAGCATTTTCTCCTTTTCCCACAATGTTTTTTTCCCTATTATATAGAAAAATCATCTTTTTAGCAATTGTTAATTTGTCATCCGCAAAATACTTTCAACTTGGTCTGGTCCAAAATTTGCCGTTTGGGAAAGGGTTAAAGGGAATGAAATCATTTTCTTTCAACCCATAAAGTACTATAAAAAAGTCAACCAAACAAATTTAGTCAAGAGCTATGATCGAAATAATAGCCATTTCAATGTCACATTTGGTCAGAATATCTCAACTAAGTAGATCGTGTAGATCAAAGATCAGACTGCACAAGTTGTGCATCCTGATTTAGGTCTACACTGCCTGTCAGAAGCAACTCATACACTGTGAAAGGCGCTTTAATCTGTTACCACACGGCAAAATTTCAGACCTTTCCAAATTGAAAGCATTTGCAGACTTCAAGTTGATGAAATGGTGCAATTTTGCTTCGATAGGCTAGAAAATATTGTGGGAAAAGGAGAAAATGCTGGTTACCAGCATTTTCTCCTTTTCCCTCAATGTTTTCAAAAGGCTTTTTCTTCTGGGTTGCCCGCCCTGATGGCTCAGTGGTGAGCGTGTCGGACTCATGACCTGATGGTTATGAGTTCGATACCCGGTTGAGGCGAACTTTCTTTCCGGCATATTTTCGCCTCTCACCTCTGCTGAAGCATGTGAGAAAAGTAGTCGGTGGCTTTGGAAAGAAAGATGTGTTAGTACCGGTGTGGGAAAGCCAGGAAACACATGTGTGTCACCGACCGCCATGATATGACCTGAGCTGTTAAAGTGGCGTTAAACCCCAATACCACCAATCAACCAACCATCTTCTGGGTTGAAAAAACCAGGGATTGTGTGGTAAAGAGTTAAAGATTATCAGTAAAAGTCTTTTGAATTCAGTCCTTCATTTAGATAAAATTAACCTTCTAGCACTCAGCCATGAGTATTACTGTAACCCAGAGGTTAAAGTGGCTGTGGAAAACACTGTTGGAAAACGAAAATATGCTGTTTTCTACTTTTTCAAAGAGAGAGGCTAATGGCTTTTGAATGTACATGTAATAGTGTGAAGAACTGGTAAATGAAATTTAAAGAAGGAATGGATAGTGCACTCACAATTGTGATATGAAAGAAATGATAAAACAGGGCTGAACACAATATAAACAAATTGAAGATATTTACCTTAACCCATTACCAAACAACACAATTTGTAGACTGGTCCAAATTCAAAGCATTCCCAGACAACAAAATGGATCTGAAAAATTGAAATCTGGTTTTGGAAGGGTAGAAAGCATTGTGGGAAAAGGAGAAAATGCTGGTAAACAGCATTTTCTTCTTTTCCCACAATGTTTTCAAGAGGCCTCTTTCGTGGGGTCTTTGAAACTTGAAAATCAAGATTGTGTGGTAAAGATTTAAACATGGGCCGGTTGTTGAATATCAAAAGGGGATCCCACACAACACAGGGAGGTAACTTAAAATATTTTGACACAATTATGTCCCATATTAGAGCTAGAATTTTTGCTACAGCACATTGATAGGTGAGTGCAACACTATTCTCAGTGCCTGTGCATTGTACAGGCACTTACAATAGTGTTGCACTCACCTATCGACATACAGCCTATGATTGGTTTTTACATGTGATAGTTTTGGTACATGTTTTTGTATTGAAGGCTGAGACTAGTGTGGAGTTGAAAGATAATAATGCTGATGCTGGCAGTTCTTTGGTGATTGCTGGATATTCAGTAAATGTAAGTACTGTCACTTCTCAGATGGGTAATATTTAATAATGTAAGTGCATATAACAGTTTACCAGACCATCTTGTGTTTTAGTGACATGTGGAAAAGGACTTTTGAAAGCATTGTAAGAAAAGGGATGCAAGCAGCATTTTAGCCTTTTCGGACATCATTTTTTGGCCTTGCAAAGACAAATTCCATTATTGAGTCTGTAGGTAAAGTGGATCTTGGATATGTAGAAAGTTTCTGCCCATATATGCATGCAGGAACTGTGCAGGGTGACATGGGACGATGCTTTTTGCAGATTACATCCCTATTTCATAGAACATAGGGCAAATATTAAGTTTATTCCAACTTCACACAGTTGTTTTTATCTTACAGCAGACAGTTGTTTAACCCTTAGAGTGGGAAATAAACCGAATAGAATTTTTCAGGAGAAATTGAAGACACAAAACAATGCTGTTTCATGGTTGCTTTTTGTTTATTAATATGTAGCAAAGTGGACAGTGTAGATCAAAGATCAGACTGCACTCTATGCAGTCTGATCTTGATCTATTCTGGCCATAAGGGTATTTATAAACAAAAAGGTGTTAAGTTAGGGGGGTTAATTTGACATGAAGAATGATTGATATCAGCTGTTTCATGTATTTTTTAATGACCTTGATAGTTAGGATACTATAGCTCAGTTGCCTACCTCAGTGAGTTGCATATCTGACTCATAACCTGGTGCTTGTGACTTTGATACCTGAATCAGGCAAACTTTCTTTACGACAATTTACGCCTCTCACCTCTTGGTGCATGTGAGACAAGTAGTCATTGACCTGGAAAGAAAGTTGTGTCAGGACTGGTTTTAGAAAGCTAGGAAACACATGTATAGGTGCACTGACCACCATGATATGACCCTTGCTGTTAAAAATGTGTTATACTGCAATACAATCAATCAATATTCTATTTCAGGGCAAAGTATTCAGTGAAGGAGAGCCTATCAAGGGAGTGTTTTTCCTTCTGTACTCTTCAGCAATCTCAAAAGAGGTTTGTCAGTCATATTTCATTTCCAAATCCAGGCATCAACAGCTAAGATTAGAGCTCCAGTCTGAGGGATTGATTTTGATTTCAAAATGGAAACTATTAAATATTCTCTCCTAAATCCAATGTTATGTGTTACTCATTAGAATTGTCTCATCAAGATGATTCTAATGAGTAACACAACATTGGGTTTTGAAGACAAACAGTTGATTTACAGTACCTTCATTCCCTTTTATCTGGAGCTCTGTAAGATGTAACATGGAGGATTAGTGATGTAATATTTGTTTACCTTGAATACCAGCATGGATGAATTTCATTCAGAAAACTGATGCATGTCATAGATGCAGAATTCATTCCTCTTTCGCAGCTAAATATTGCCTAGAATGTTTGTTTTTGAGAAAGTAGTCAGGAAATGGAAAGAATATTGTGTTTGGAACATTAGAACTTGTCAAGGAATCAATAATGTGTCATGCACGTCATGATGCACTGTCTGTAAATTGTTTTTGTCTTCTTACTTCATGACAAGCATACCATAGAAGTCTTTAGAAAATATCATGAGAAAAGGAATAAAATACTGCTCACCAGCATTTTCTCCTTTTCCTAACCTAGCATAGAAAAATCCAATAATTTTAGGCATATTATAATTGTTGTCTGCAAATGCTTTCAAATTGGACAAGTCAAAAAAATTGTCATTTGGTTAAGACCTAAACCACGTATTTACCAGCTTTTTCTCTCTCTTTTTATCATAGACTGTAGATGGTTGTGACAAGTCTCCTGTACCAGGTGCCAGTAAGAAGGATAACAAATATTTGTGTCATGTGTCTTCCTCAGAAAATGGACAGTTTACGTTCCCATGTTTACCAACAGGATCCTATGATCTCGTAAGTATTTGATATTTTTATATCTTCTTGTTTAAATATCCGTGGAACAACACATTTCTTTCATGGATTGTTAGACTTTTTTTAAGTAATTGAAACATACTTAACCCATTACCGTACAGCAAAATTTTAGACCTATCCAAGTTGAAAGCATTTGCATATGACAATTTCAAAGTGGCTCAAATGGTGCAATTTTCCTTTGATAGGGTAGAAAACTTTGTGGGAAAAGAGAATGCTGGTAGTAGGATGTTTTGCATTTTCCATATATTCATCTGTCCTTTTCTCCTTCTATCACTATTTTTTTCTGTACATAAGTATGCACTACCAGCCATTGGATATCGTCTCAGGTCCAGTAACTTATTTTCTACATTTTCAGGTGCCTTTCTATAAAGGAGAACATATCACGTTTGATGTTGAACCAGAAAAACTCACATTTGAAGTTGGGCACTCAAATTTACAACTGAAGGTATGCAAAAGGATTACTTATTTCAGAAGTCAAATCTGATGAATATATTCTCCATACAAATAGGCATTTCAGTGTGTCTGGGTCCCCCTTTCAATTCTGACTGTGAATTGTTACATGCCAGCCATGATTACGATTTTAATGGGAAATATTTTAATACTGACTTTCATTGAACAGGGAAAATTTCGATGGGCAATATAAGTGAAATAATTTTCTTTGAACAGGAGACATTTCAAGTTGCTGGGTTTTCTGTCACTGGTCAAGTGTTGGACTCTGAGAAGGTATGATATCAAGTTTTTTTACTTTTTTGGTTTGGAATATTGAATATACCCCAACTAAACAAATGTTTTTGGGTATACTGTAATCAGCCTTTCTATCCGTTTGTCCGTCCGTTCATTAGTCTGCTGTGTGTACATCCGTGTGTATATCTGTGTACAAATAATTGCTTGTTTCTGTCAAAGCGTTGTCAGGCATATTAAATCACATTCAGTGACAGCTGTACATGATTAAGCTTCTGGTGATCATTGTTTCAACAATGATTGTGTGCCAAAGCAGGCAGTGGTTTGGTAAAAATATTGTGCAAAATAATGGTAAAAAAGTTCCTATTACAATACAATGCAATACATTAATTGTAAATAAAGGCCACCGGCCCAAAAATACATCAACACTGAAAATATGCATAATTATAACGAAGTATTGTATTGTAATAGGAACTTTAGAAAAGCATGGCTAGGGCCACTGGTTTCTGTGATATAAGTGAAATAATGCTGAAAGCAAGATTAAATACCATACAAACCAACAAATTGTGCAAATCTCAACTGAGTTTGAATTATCACATTTAGAATACCATTTAATCCCTTACCAAAAAATTCTTGGAAATATTTTTGGAAAAAGGAGAAAATGCTGATTGTCAGATGAAAATAAAAAATGTTTCAAATGATTGGATATGTCTTTGAAAAGGTGTAGAACATTGAGAGAAAAGTAGAAGATGCTTGCTACCTTCATTTTCTCGTTGTCTCATTATGCTTTCAAATGCCATTATTATCATGACTTTTGTTTGGTAATGGGTTAATGATGGGATATGTCTTTGAAAAGGGGTAAAACATTGAGAGAAAAGAAGAAGATGCTCGCTACCATCATTTTTTTGTTGCCTCATTATGCTTTCAAAAGCCATCTTCATCATGATAGCTGTTTCGTAAAGGATTAACCCTTTACCAGACGATCCCTGGTTTTTATGACCCAGAGGAAGAAGCCTTCAGAAAACATTATGGGAAAGGAGAAAATGCTGGTTACCAGCATTTTCTCCTTTTGCCACAATGTTTTCTTCTCTTCTAAAGTCAATTTTAATTTTTGAGTCACAATTATTTTGTTGTCTGCAAATGCTTTAAATATAGACAAGTTTAAAATTTTGTTGTTTGGTAAAGGGTTAAGCTTCTAATCTTTCTTTCATCATCAGGGCTCAGGTATAGCAAATGCAGAGATCCTTGTGAATGGCAATCCAGTCACCCAGACAGCAGCTGATGGTTCCTACCACCTGGAAAACATGAAGACAGGTGTCTATAAACTGAAAGCACAGACCTCTAATATCTTCTTTGAGGAGAGAGAAGTGAAGATTACCCCCAACACTCCACAACTACCACATATTGTAGCATCAAGGTAATATATGTGGATATTTTTGTAGTTTTTCCTTGACTTTCACTCCCAGGGATCAATTGAAATTGTGAAATTAGGCAATCATTTGAATCTCTCACTTAACCCTTTACCATATAATTCCGAGTTTTATTGACCCTTAGAAAGGAAGCTTTGGAAAACTTTGTGGGAAAAAGAGAAAATGCTGGTAAACAGCATTTTCTCCTTTTATAACAATGTTTTCTACCCTACCAAAGACAACTTCCACTATTTTTGCCACATTTTTTTTTTTGCATCTACACAATTAAACTTTCTGTTTAGACAGTCGAACAAGTGGTAAAGGGTTAAGAAAAAGAACCACACTTTGCAAGGTTAGAAGCATCTTCAGACAACAAATCAAATGTTGCTCAGTTGAAGGGATTTGTCTGTGAAACAGTAGATAACTCTGGAAAAAGGAGAAAATCTTGGGATCCAGAATTTCTCTTTATCCATAGTTTCCTACATATTTCTTGCTCTTTACTTGATATTGTAATGTGTTGTTATGTAGGTAGAGGTATGCCTCATGAAATTATCAAAAAAAAACATTGTGCTCGATTTTAATGAGAGTCGCAACAAAAAAGGGGTTAGAAGCGTGAAACAAATAGAATATTTGTTGTTTTTCTTTTCAATAAAAGATAGAAATTAATTTATCTTGTCGACAACATCGGAAATATTTTCACTTATGACTGTATAGCTCATGAACATGTTACAGATAATGTTGGCTTGATGAAATAAATTTCAATCTTTCATGATAAAAAAAAACTAATATCCTCTATGTAGCTTACTAGGACATGAAGGTACCTAAAATTTGGGTAATTAACTCTTTACCACACAATGACAACTATTAACTACCTTTAGGAAGAAGCTCTTTGAAAACATTTTTGGGAAAAGGAGAAAATGCTGGTAACCAGTATTTTTTTCCTTTTCCCACAAAGTCTTTTACACTGTCAAAGAAATATTGCACCATTCGACCTACTATGAAACTGTCTTCTGCAAATGCTTTCAATTTAAATAGGTCTAAAATGTTGATGTGTGGTAAAGGGTTAAATACATGTACTCAGGTGTAATTCAATACCTTTAGTTACTTGAACTTCTTATCAATTCACAGCTTCAACCTTTGTGGCAGAGTGAAAATTGACAAGTTCCCTGAAAGTTTAAATCAACAAAATACAAAGCGTAAAGTGATCATATTTCCGGAGGGCAAGGGGTCTGAAGCAGTATCCAAGGAAACATCAGAAAATGGTTCTTTCTGTAAAGCTTTGGCTCCGGGAAAATATATCATTAGGGTAAGGATTACATTTGGTTTATACAGATAGAAAGGAATCCTAAGTTCATTTTCAAGAGATTGTTATACCCTGAACCAATTTTTGGCAGAAGAAAACATGCAAGCTCTGGGTTCATATTCACCAGCCATTCTTAAGAACATTCTTAGTCTTATTCTTCAGAATTTTGTCAATGTGAAAGTTACAGGGCTTCTGATTGGCTAAACCATTTCCGATTGGCTAAACCAAATGGTTTAGCCAATCAGAAGTCCTGTTACTTTCACTGTCAGGAAATCTTGAAGAATGAGACCAAGAATATTCTTAAGAATGGTTGGTGAATACGGATCCTGGATGTTGGTTTGATACATGTACAGGGGTGTGCAATTTTGGAATTTTCCCACTTTCCCACGGACAGTTGGACTGAATTTTCTACTTGTCCGCATTTAAAGTTTACTTGTCCTTTTTCCCCCCACAGCAATTGCATGTAGCGAGAGGCCTCACATGGGGTCAACGCATTTAGTTTGTACCTTGAAGATATTTATTTCAACACGGGTTATGCAAAACTTGGGGAAAAAATAGAGCCTTTGAGGATCGTCATTGATGTAAAGATGACATTTCATTGTCTGGTTTTGTTAAAAAAAATCACTTGCCCGTGGACAAGTGCTCTGGAAAAATTCACTTGTCCGCAGGCAAAAAGTCCCAAGTCGGGCATAGGAATTCCACACCCCTTAATGTATGAGCTGTTCTCTGGCAAAAGGGTTTTACTGTGTCACTGTGGTGCATTCTTAGGCTCAAGTCACACATTTAGTCCAACAACTAAGTAAATCATGAGTTAGACTCACCCTTGACACAAAGAAAACTGACTGTAGCAAAAACTTTTCCACCCATGTCAGCCTGTGCAAACTGTGCCAGCTGACATGGGTCGACACTTTTTGCAGATGCATTAAACCCCCCCCCCCCTTTTCACAGTGCATGGCTTATAATTTTGTGAATCAAGGCAGAAAGAGTAGAATTTTTTCACCATTAGTGGTTGCCTTGAGCATTTTGAAATAGGTCTGCTGCAGATTAACTCTTTACCAAATGACAAAATTTTAGACAGGTCCAAATTGAAAGCATCTCAGGGTTGTTAAAAGTCGGGATGTGTGGTAAAAGAGTTAATCAAAAGTTTTCTGCTAGAGCTAACGACTTAATTTCTACCCTTACATTGCTGACCACAGGTTTAGTAACTTTACAGTGTAACCTATAAATCATTATTCCCAATCACTGCCATAGACAAAAGAGCAGCTTTTTCAGACATAATAGATAAAGATCAGATTGAATGTCCTGAGCAGTTTGATCTTGGATATATACCTTATACTTGTTACGTTAAGCTTATGAATTAAAAAACTTAAAACTTTATAGCAGATTGTATTTTTTTGCTGTGGAAAAAAAAAAGGGTTTTACTTATTTGGTGCCCAAACAGTTACGCCAACTTCTAAGAGGTTACTGTGACCATCTTTTAACACATTAGATGTTACACAAGAATAAAATTTTAGACAAGTCCAAATTCAGAGCACTCAATACAACAAAATGAAGGCGGCCTAAGTTACAGAATTTGTTCTTGATAGGATATAAAACATTGCTGGAAAAGGAGAAAATGCTGGTTACCAGCATTTTCTCCTTTTCCCACAATGTTTTCAAAAACCTTTTCCCACCATGTGTTAAAAAGCCGTCTTACTCAGGGTAGTTAAAAGTCAGGTTATGTAGTTCAGTTTTGATACTTTCAGGTCCATATGACAGACTTGGAAAACAAGGCTGGTTTAACTATCTCCCCATCAGAGCATGTAGTCACAATAACCAACAGACCAATCCTGGATATTCTGTTCTCACAGTTTAGAGCTAAAGTGACTGGTACTGTTACTTGTATAGGTATGTTTCATGCTACATTGTTGTTTTTGAGCCCTGGTAGCTTAGTCAGGAAAGCATGGATAGGTGCACTAGCAACCACAATATAACTGAAATAATGTTGAAAGTAGTATTATACAACATACTATCAGCAAATAAATAAAATTATTATGATGGATGTATTGTGTTTTATGCTCTTTGAGAATTTTGGCAGAATATAATGCTGCTTGTGTATCTTCAATTTTTGTTACAAGTCTGTAAGCAATCACTGGTTTTACTTGCGCTCTGGTTGAGAGATGTTGGTTCTTCCATAGAAGGAAATATTCTTCTCATCATAGGTTGTATGAGTGTTTTACTCTTCATTTTACTGGAATTTCTTTTGATGAAAGAATCATTCCTATATTTCTGGTAATAGTTTTGTTGTCAGTTGCACTACTGTATTGTTATCAGTTTAATTTTGCCCAATAGTGCAAGAAAGCTTTATAGTGATATAGCACCAATATTCACTTTCGAATTTCTTCTCTGCTATTACAAAATACAAAATCTGCTGTTATGAGAAAAAATTTAGACTAGGTTTCTTTCTGCTGCTTTGAGAAAAGTTTTAGACTAGGTTTCTTTTACCTGTCTGTGCTTTCTATGTTGGACATTGCGGATGACAATTTACAATTGATTTTGCCACCCCTAGACCATCAAGTTGAATGAGGCTTTCAATGAGGCAATTCAAAAATGATACTGTAAAAAGACGCTAGAATAGCAGTATTTGTTGAATTTTTTTTTTTAGAAAAATGTGGCCCCATGGAAGTATCGATAGAGTCAGTGGCTAGAAACGACAAACAGATCATACAGGTATGGTGGTGTCTTCTTTAGCCTTTTTATGCTAAATTATGTCATAACTCTTCACCAGACAATAATATTTTTGGACAGGTACAGTTTGAAAGCTTTTGCAGACAATGAAAAAAGTATAGCTCAGTTATGTGATTTGCCTTTGACAGGACTGAAAATATGGTTACCAACTTTTTCTTTTTTCTCCACAGTATTTTCAATTATTTTTCTTTTCTGCATAAATTTGTTTGGTGATAAGTTAATCATGCATAACTCTTTCTCAGATAACATATTGATTTACAAGTCCAACTTAACCCTTTACCACGCAAGAAAATTTTAGACTGGTCCAAATTAAAAGCATTTGCAGACGACAAAATAAAGTTACCTCAAAAACTGAAATTTGTTTCCAGCAGGGTAGAAAACATTGTGGGAAAAGGAGAAAATGCTGGTTACCAGCATTTTCTCCTTTTCCCACAATGTTTTCAAAAGGCTTCTATCTCAGGGTCGTAAAAACCAGGGATTGTTTGGGAAAGGGTTAAACACTCATATCTGTAAGGCATATTTATATGGAATACATTTTAGAATAGTGGTTTGTTTAGATCCAAGATCAATCTGCAGACATAGAGAAGCAAGTTAAGTACTTTTTGAGGCTCTTGTCTTGTACTAAGCCATTAAGCATAAATATACTAAGCACTGTGAAGGATTTATTATTTGTACTTACTGTTTTAATGTTGTACAACTTAATGTTTTAAGTTGACTCCGCAAGTATTTGATGTTTGTTGAACATTGTATATAGTGAATGGATGGTTGGCATCTTGGTTGGCATCTTGGATTAGGAGCCTTTATCAGGCAAGGTGTAGGAATTTTATCGAGTGAATCTGATGGAATTACAGAGTTGAACCTGATAACCTTTTCCATTCTAAGACAACCACCATCAGTTTTATTTATTATGTTTTTCATTTATAATTCATATTGGACTAAATTGAATATTTCACTGAAGCTTATTCACATGTCAACCTTTTTAACATGGTCAGGAAAAATGAAGTCCTGCGCAATGTGTTCTTTTCCTATACTGTATATACATTTGCAACAAAGACATAAGAAATGATACTGATTATGTAATATGTGATGTTTAGCTGCAGAAAAATGTTGTTGCAAAGAGGACAAATAATAATCTCATTTTTGTGGTTTAACAGGACATATATAACAATTTTTTTTTCACAGATATTTGACTTTCAGCATCAGTTTTCACTTTTATGCACTTATTTAGATTTTCTTTTTAACTCATTACCAAACGACAACATTTTAGGTTTGTCCAAATCAAAAGCATTTGCAGACAACAAAATATAAGTGACTGAAAATTTGAAATTTGTTTTGTGACGGGTAGAAAACCTTGTGAGAAAAGGAGAAAATGCTGGTTATCAGCATTTTCTCCTTTTCCCAAAATGTTTTCTTAAAGGTGGCCCTTCAGATTTTGGGACGAAAATTGTGCAAAAGTGCAAAAAAATCATCCTTACACTCCCAAAGTCTTTTAATTTTCATTCATAAAACGCCAGTAGTCGAACACCCTCCGACAACTTGAGAAATTAGAGATTTACTACAGCCCAGGTCGACACCGATGGGAGACACGTTCTATTTTCAGATGATCAAGTCGCTCATTTACATACAGGAATACATAGATTAAGTTTCAAACATAGGATCCGAAGAAGACATGATGGAAAATAATTATTACATGTTTGTTAAATAATGAAATTTAAGCGTTATGAGTCACGTGCCAGTCACTTGGTATTCCCAAAATGCTTTATTGATTTTTGGCGCGAAATCTAAAAATACTTTTAGAGGCTACGTAGCCTTTTAAGGGAACACCATCAAAAAAAATTTTTTTTGTAACTTTATGAATCTTAATTATTGATGATTTGTATTATTTTTTCATATGATTTTCAGTGACATATATATTTTTTAATTTGGTGAGATGTAAAAAGTCCAAGTACCTACCTTTAAGTCTTCTTTCTTAGGGTTGTCAAAAGTAGGGATTGTGTGGTAATGGGTAAGGGTAGTCCCAGTAGGCTATTGAGCCATTCTGACAGATAATACGGTTTTAAAATTAGACTGAACTTTGTTGAAATTACTGTAAGTAACCGTAATGGGATAAAACCCAAACTAGATGTTTAGTGGAGAAATGTTTGAAGGTTATAGTAATCAAGAATTTAAATTTAGAAGTCCTTTGTCAAAACAGCCGTAGCCAAGTGAATCAACTTGGTAGCTTTTATATCTACCAAGAGAGAATATTTTGAATCGCTTAACTGTTAATATCTGCTGAAAAAGACTGTTTTGATATCTGTCAGCCTTCTGTTTTGTAACTTTCAGACCCAAGGAATGCAACAAACATCAAGTTTTGTGGTAGAAAATGTTTTACCAGGAAAATATAAAGGTATGGAAACAACTTTACTTTTGGAATTTCGTTATTTGATAGTGGATAGTCCAAATTTGTCATTGAATTGGGTCTAATATACTTCTAGAAAGCCCATTTTTAACCTCTTTACCAAATAACTATTATTAAACTTGGGCAAGTTGAAAGCATTTCCAGATGACAAAATAACTGGTTCTCAAAAATTGAAATCTGCGCTGAGAAGGGTAGAAAATGGTGTAGGAAAAAGTGACAGGCACTGACTGGCTTAAAATCTTTACTATACAACAAAATCTTGGACTTGTTCTGTGCACTATGATCTTGAAATACTCCATCTCCTTAGAAACTTAGCCATTCCAAAGTTTGTAAATAAAGTAGAATATTATGAAATTAAATCAAAGGTAAATTTTTATGTTGATATGTCATTTAAGCTACTATTCTGAAGGATGCACTGTGCTGGAAAAACAAGACCATAGATTTTGAAGTTGTCAATCAGAATATAGACAACATTCAGTTTACACAAACTGGTTATATCCTGAAATGTACAATATCTCATTCTATTACTTTGGTAAGTTAGTCTGTCTTTTTTCTTGTAAAAGTGTTCGTGTATTATTTCATTATTCGTTAACTCTTTATTAGACAACAAATTTGTTGTCTTTGTTTATATTGAAAGTAATTGCAGATGATTAATCAAAGATGGCCCAAGTGAAAGAAATAGAAAACATTATGGGAAAAGGCGAAATACTGCATTTTCAAAACTGTTCTTTGAGGTCATTGAAACATGGGATTTATACCTTTGTTAGTCATGCCAAGCATGTAGACTTGTGATGAAAAAGACGATTGTATAAATTATGATGATAGTATAGAAAGAGGCTGAGAAAACATTGTGACATATGGGGAAATTACTTGTTGCAAAGTTTTGCTTGATTTACTGCAGTTTTTTGGAAAAATATTTATGTATCATTAATTTGTTGATCTGAGGCCAAATAAAAGGTTTCATTAAACATGTTGAGAAAGGAAGGAAAAGTTTTACAATACTTATGAAATAACATTGCAGATTTGTACCTTATTTTTTTCTGGAAGCATATTGTTAAGGAGACCACTCCTTCATACATGTCTTTATCACAATAGAAATGCAATACCTTACAACTGTGTTGGAGAGATATCTCTGTAGCTCATTGGTTACGGTATTGGTCTTTTGCCTACATGGGTTAGAATCCTGCCAGCCGTGGTTTGTATTTCAGCTATGCATTTTTGTTGCGAATTTTCATGTTTGTAAGATGGGGGATGGTCTGGGATTGGCCGTTGAGCCATTATTCCCATTTTTTTGTCCAAAAAGAGAATTTCTGCCAAACTAGGTGTTGAATCATCAATCAATGATGACTTAAAGAGGAAGTGTGTTAAGCAACATCACTCCTGCATGCATAGCTTCATCCTGATTCAAATAGAAAACCTAACAACATGCATTAGGGAGGTATCTTTAGCTCAGTGGTTACAGTATTGGTCTTTTGCCCACATGGATTAGAATAGTGCCAGATACAGCTTGTGTTTCAGCTATGCATTTTTTGCAAACTTTCATGTTCCTTAGAAAATAAGGACTTTGTTACAGTGTTAAAAAAGTTTCTGTTTGTTGTTTGAACTCTTTACCACTTGACAAAATTTTGGACTGCTTCAAATTAAAAGCATTTGCAAACGACAAAATAAAGGTGACTGAAAAATTGAAATTTGTTCTGGGAAGGATAGAAAACACTGTGGGAAAAGGAGAAAATGCTGATTACCAGCATTTTCTCCTTTTCCCACAGTGTTTACAAAAGGATTCTTTCTCGGGGGCGTCAAAATTAGGGATTTTGTGGTAATGGGCTAATAGTGTAACATCTGGAATAGAAAACATTTTAAATAAAAGTGAAATTTTCAAAGTACCAGAACTGATAGGTGAAGTATTTAGCCTGCTTTATCTGACTTGATGTGCAATGTTCAGTAAGATGCATAAATTTGTGCAGGCCATTTGAATGGATAGGCAAATTTCTTACTTGTTATTGTAAACTTGTCATTATTTGACTCACAGAATTTTGCACATGACAAGAAAGAGGGAAGTGTGGGATCATTTGAGCTGAATAAAGGAAAGAACAGATTCTGTCTGGCCGAGCCTGGCTTATATAAACTGACACCAGATTCATGTCACAAATTTGAAAAAGAAGTATATACATATGACACGTAAGTATAACTTACAGTTGATGCTATTATGAATATGAGCCATGATCTGTGGAAGGTGAATCTTTATGCATCTGCAAATAGTAGCAACCCTTGTCATCCTGGGCAATCTGCACTGGCTAGCATGAGTTGAAATGTTTTGTTACTTGTAAATTTTCTGCATGGCCTTCCAGACAACAAAATAAAAGTGACTGAAAATTTGAAATTTGTCTTGTGAAGCGTAGAAAACATTGTGGGAAAAGGAGAAGATGCTGGTTACCAGCAATTTCTCCTTTTCCCACAATGTTTTCTTAAGGGTTCTTTCTCAGGATCATCAAAAGTAGGGGTTGTGTGGTAATAGGTTAACCCCTTTTTTACCCATCTGGGTAGATAAATGGTAAGCATATTGGGCTCATGACCTGGTGGATGTGAGTTTGATACCCAGTCGAGGCAAAATTTCTTTCAGGCATTATCTCACCTCTCATCTATGAAGCATGGGAGAAAGAAGTCAGCAGTCAGTGATTTCAAAGGAAGTTGTATGGGCACTGGTGTTAGAAAGACAGTAAACATATGCATACTTGCATAGGTGCACTGACAGCCTTGATATGGCCTAATCTTTTGAAATGGTGCTAAACTCTAATTCAATCAACCAATTAATTAACCCTTTTTTCCCACAGCATGTCTCATATTATTGTTTCCAATTCAACAGGTGTGATTGGTGTTTAGTCATGTATGCAAGAATTTTGAAGTTGGAATTTGGTTATAGCCAAATATCTTAATGAGTGTTTATGAAAGTTTTTTTATAAAAGTTTGTTCCCCTCTCAATGTTGACAAGTTTTTTGGACTCTGTTTGTTCCTTTACGACATAGTACGGTTTGTAAAGATCCCATGGAAAAAAGGCTTTTGAACACATTATGAGAAAAGGATAAAATACTGGTAACCAGCAATTTCTCTAGTTTGACAATGTTTTCTAACCTTCCAAAAAATCCAATTATTTGGTCCATTCTTTATTTGTTCTCTGAAATGCTTTGGATTTAGAAGTCAGTGACTTGGAAAGAATTTACTGGCATTTTATGGGGATAATACTTCTGAAACCATTGATTTTGAAGCAGAAAGTGCAGACCAAGATCAGACTGCACAAACTCATCTTGCACTACAATGTAAATTAACAAAATATGACCATGGTAGGAAATGGAATATAATTTGAAAGCACTTTAGGTGGAAGATTGATGATTTTTATCATAGAGAATCTTGGTCTTTAAGTTACTTTCCTGTTGCAGCTCAAGTCCAGAAACTCTGACCTTGACAGCTGTCTCCCACTTAGTTCAAGGGACAGTTAAAACAGAAGAACCAGTTGCTGATGCTGTAGTTACTATAGAATCCTCCCAAGAACAATCAACAACTGTAAACTATCCCCTGACAGTAGTAGCATCTGGAAAAGACAAAAAGCCATCAAAAGGATCGCAGACATATACCTTTTCACATTGGGCAAGGTTAGTTAGGTTTTCAAATGCAGTACTCAAGGATGTAGAAGGATAACCACAAAGGACAGTAAACCCACTGACAATAACACAATGGGAGATAAGCCATATTCGACAAAAAGCCCTGTCTTTTGTGCTTTAAGCCTTTACCATACAATACGGACTTTCAAAGACCCCGAGAAGGAAGCCTTTTGAAAACATTATGGGAACAGGAGAAAATGCTGGTTACCAGCATTTTCTCCTATTCACATTGTTTTCTATCTTTTTCAAGACAGATTTCCAGATCTAGTTTGCAAGTATCTTGTTATCTGCAAATGCTTTCAATTTGAACCAATCCAAATTTTATCAACCTGGTAAAGGGTTAAGCTATTGCCTTACTTTCCGCAATCTTGCAAACTCTATCAACATATTTTCTTACAAAATAATGACAATTTTTAGCAACCTCAGAGAAGCCTTTCATGTAGCAACCGGCTTTTCTCTCAATATTTTCTACCCATTAGGAGATAAACTATTGAAACAAATTGGAAACAAACTTATGTAGGTCATGAGCATTTAGCTGTGATAAAAAGAAAAGATTGACCTGGAAAAACGTAATCAGTAAACACACAGTATGTAAACACATTTGATGAAAATGACTGCATTATGAAATGTTTGAAAACAAGTCTTAAATCTTGAAAACCAATGCTTTTCTATGAAATAAATCATTAATTGCTAAAATGCATTTGATTAGCAATCACCTCTTTCCCACATAGTTTGCAGAAAAAAAAAAACATTACTTGATTTCCAGGTACAGTATCTCTTAAACTATGAATCACTTCTCACTTTATTTTAGTTTAATGTACCAATGATCTAAAGGTCGTACGTACAGATAGTTTATAATACAGGTGAATGGGGAAATAAGCAATCAGAACTGCTGTTGTACTTTTTCCAAAAGTATGCTCATCTGAGTCATTTCTTAGTTTGATCCAATATGATCGTATGACACAAATATTCAAACATGTAGATTTCCTGTCATTTTGCTTTTAGATCTGGAGAAAAGTTGACAGCAACAGTAAAATCTGCAGAATTGTTATTTACACCACAGAAAGCAATAGTTACTGTGAATGGAGGTAATTTTTCTGATCAGGAAAAGATCTTTAACCCTTACCACACAATCATGACTTTTAACTACCCCAAAAAAGACAGCTTTAGAAAACATTGTGGGAAAAGGAGAAAATGCTGGTAACCAGCATTTTCTCCTTTTCCCACAATGTTTTCTTCACTATGAAAGACAAACTTCACCATTTTAGCCACCCTTGATTTGTGGTCTGCAAATGCGTTCAACTTTGACTAGCCCAAAACTTACTTTATTGGTAAAGAGTTTGTTTGTTTCTTTTTATGTTTGTTTTGAGAGGAAGGCTTTTGAAAAAAATGTAGGATTGATTTAAAGGATTTTGGTCTGAACATGTAGAAAGCATTAATTTCACATCAAATTTCTTGGTAAAGGCAAAAGCCAGAATATTGAAAAAGAGTGAACAATATTAAGTTGTATAAATTTTTCATCTTTTGTTCGCATATCAATGTTTATGGAAGAAAAAAGAAATTTGATTGTGGAACTGTCTTTGAGAACCTACATTATTTTATAGAATCCTTTGAAATAGGCTGCTTATTGAACTGTTTAGCACACAATCCTGATTTTTAAGGACCCTGAGAAAGAAGCCTTTGGAAAACATTGTGGAAAAAGAAAGAAATGCTGGTAACCAGCATTTTCTCCTTTTCCCACAATGTTTTCTATCCTTCCAAAACCAAATTTCAATTTTTCAGTCACATTTGTGTTGTCGTGTGCAATGCTTTCAATTTGGACCAGTCTTAAATTTTCTTGTGTGGTAAAGAATTAACATATCTTTGTTCCAGAAATTGCACATTGCCTGTGGGGTTTTGCATTGTTGTTTATTACATAAGTTGTCATGGAACTAATATCATAAGTTGAGGCCCATTCTTGTATTTATTAGATCTGGGAGGAATTTCAGAAAACCCTTCTATTCTGTACACTTCAGAAACTTGTCCTGGGGAGCTGTTTAAATTTGTTGGTGAAAAAGGTCAGTTCATTG
Organism: Tridacna crocea; assembly: GCA_943736015.1. Taxonomy (NCBI): domain Eukaryota; kingdom Metazoa; phylum Mollusca; class Bivalvia; order Cardiida; family Cardiidae; genus Tridacna; species Tridacna crocea. The sequence continues at coordinate 45,268,864 of OX031061.1, forward strand.
TTGGTCAAATAAATCCAAAACTGGCTGGTGTAAAAATAACAGTGACCAGTCCACAGGACAAGATAGAGCCAGTGACTAGTGAATCATCGGACAGTGGACAGTTCAGGTATATGATATTTGTCATAGGAGTCTATGTGATTACAGTGGTAAATGTCACACAACTGTGATACTCTCTACAACAATATGCTGTGTTTTAGCTGTCCTTGGGGAGAATGTTTCTCAAAAAGGGAAAATGAAAAATAATGCTGTTACACAGTATTATGTCCATTTTTTTTTTTCCAAAATTTTACCTATCATGTAAAGATTAAATGCATTCTTTCATTGAAATTGATACTGGTCTAACATTTTATTACTTAAATTGAAATTCATCATATTTCTCGGCTAAAAAAAGTATTTTTGAGTTTGTTCTGTGCTCTAAAGGTGAGTAATCCTTATTTTGAGTCCTAAACTTGATCTTGATTCTTGAATACAGGCCCTGTGCTCGACAGCAACCTGCCTTTAGAGTATGGTATTGGTTGTTTTCTTGGCTAGCTGAAGCATGTAGCTTTCACTCTGTAGAATGTTCCATTGCAATAAGAGTTGTGAGAAATTAGTATAATGACTGTAGAATGATTACCTTTGGCATGCTAATAACAAAGACATATTTTTGTTGACAGCCTAGATCAAAATCAAACTTAATAAACCATGCTTCTTGACTTTCGACCTACCTTCCCTAATACGAAGTGAAGCAGACTGACATAAAATCCTTCCTATTGTCATAGCTAGGTCTTTTACACTATGACTAATTTCATTTATGGATCCTTTACCACTAGTATTCCATGTTTTCACCATTTTTAAGATAAAGACATATAAAATATTGTGTGTAAAGAAGAAAATAACAAGCCTTTTCTTTTTCACCTATGTTTTTTGAACTTTTTTCCTCTTTCCCAACATTTGAGCAACATTTCTTTTGTCATCCATATGTGCTTTTAATTTGTACTGGTCTAGAAATTAGATATTTGGTGAAGAGATGAGCTGTCTAAGGATAAAGGGGACTAGTTCTTAGTGTGGTACATGATAGAAATAAATATTTTTAGAGTGGAAAAATACATAGAAGCTCATTTTGGCATGTTTATCTAATTAGGATTATAATGGACAGTTTGAATTAAAGATCAGATCACGTGGCATGATTGTATGCTTTATAAGGTTGTGAAATACACTTAGTTGCAGAGTGACTGGTTGCTCAGAGCTATTGTTGATCTTTTTCTATGATATTTTAATTCAATAGGATTGGACCATTATTGAAAAATCAGGAGTATAAAGTGACAGCAGAGAAAGAAGGCTATGTGATTGAGAAAGAGGAAGGAAAAGATAATGTTTTTCGGGCCTTCAAACTTGGAAAAATTTCTGTTAAAGTAAGTAAACCCCATTTACAGTTTGGAGTTATGTCCCTTGCCCTGCCCTAAAAAGTGATGTCAAAATCATTTTGAATATCATACTTCATAGTGTTTTGCGTCAGTTGCTATACTAGATTAAAAGTTCATGTAAATGTTCTCTATGCCTCACCACCATATTAGTCCTATGTCAATTTTATCAATTAGATTGTAGTGAATCAAGGCATGTGGTTTGTTTCTCTAGTCTGGTGCCATTGGCAGGTAGAACATTTTGAACTTGGATAATTTCTATGATTGAAGTTATGGCTTAAACTTTTACCATACTACAAAATTTTAGGCTTTCCCAAATTGAAAGCAGTTGCAGACAAAATATCAAATGTGGCTCAAATTACAATATTCATCCTTGATAGGATATGAAGCATTGTTTGAAAAGGAGAAAATGCTGGTTACCAGTATTTTCTCCTTTTCCAATAATGTTTTTGAAAGCCCTCTCTTTCAGGGCCTTTAAAATTCAGGATAAAGGGTATGTGATAAAAATTTAATGCCTTGCTGTGTTTGTATGACCCTATGGAAGACAGCATTTGCAAGGCATTGTTTGAAGAAGTAGAAAATGCTGAAAGGCAACCCTTCCTTCTTTCATCACAAAGTTTTGTATTCTTTCAGAGATAAATTCCATCATTTTAGCCAAATTTAATTTGTTGTCTGCAACTGCTGGGAATATGAACCAGTCTAAAATTTGTCATCTGGTTTATAGATTATGGGTTAAAAAAGATTGTGTGACTTTATGGGTGCATTGAACTCCCATGGAAACTATGTATCGGGTATTTCAGTGCAGGGTTGAATTGTGGCTTCTTCTTTTGCTCATAGAGAAGAGGAAAGTGTTTCAACAATTTTCTATGTCGAGTTTTAATGTTTGTATGTAACCATTTTACAGATAGTTGATGAGCAAGGTCAGTCTTTGTCTGATGTTCTGTTATCACTAAGTGGTGGTAAACAATACAGGAGCAATAACCTCACTAAAGAAGATGGGTCGATGCTGTTTGCAGATCTTGTAAGTCTTTTTATTTTATTATTTCTTGTAGAAAACATTGAGGTATTGTAATAGCCCTGTCATAGTTATCTGAAAACTTTGACAGTTTCTGATTTCTAACTTTACTCTGTCTAGTTGTTAACAACTATCAAATAATGACACCTGACTTGCTGGATATAAATCCTCAAAATGTATTCCTTAAACCTTTCCCCAGCCATAAATTTTAAAATATTTCTCTTTTTCCAAAAGCATTTTCAGAAGGCTTCTTTCTCAGGTTCTTTAAAACTAAGGATTGTGTTATAAAGCGTTAGTAGTTCTACCTAACATTAGATTAATTTTACATGATATTGTTACACACTGTAAGACACAGTTTTGATCATGCACTTTAAACCTTTATTGCACACTTTGACCAATTAATTGTTTACCAGACAATAAAATTTAAATACATGTATAGGGCTTGCCCAAAATACAAATGTTAAACCTTTACCCAACAACAAAATTTACACTTGTCCAGATTTCAAGCTTTTGTAGACTAGATAAACTGAAAATAAACTGAAATTTATGATTGAAAAGGTAGAAGGCATTGTGAAAAAAGCAAAAAATGCTGATTATTAGCATGTTTTTCTTTTCTCATTATGTTTTCAAATGCTATTTCCTATAAGCTATGAAATCTCTAGACTTTTAGGTGGCTAGACTGATGAGATCTGTCATTGAAAGGTTAGAAAACATTGCTGGAGTGATGAAAATGCTGGTTTCCAAGAATTTTTTTTTCTTACTATGTTTTTAAAAGCTTTTTTTGCTCAGACTTCTTAGAAAACAAGATCGATAAAGGGTTAAATATATGGCAGAATTTCAGAAGGGATGCTTAACCCATTACCACACAATCCCTACTTTTGACGCCCCTGAGAAAGAAGCCTTTTGAAAACACTGTGGGAAAAGGAGAAAATGCTGGTAACCAGCATTTTCTCCTTTTCCCATAGTGTTTTCTACCCTTCCCAGAACAAATTTCAATTTTTCAGTCACCTTTATTTTGTTGTCTGCAAATGCTTTCAATTTGGACCAGTCTAAAATTTTGTCGTTTGGTAAAGAGTTAAATTCTGTACTCTAGAAAGTGGGGTGTCCAGAATTTCTCCAAATCATAGCCATTGGACATTGCACATAAAAGCTTTGGGTTTTTCATTTCAGAACCCTGGCAAATATTTTCTCAGACCTATGATGAAAGAGTACAATTTTGAGCCTGCCTCACAGATGATTGATGTTTTAGAGGGTACCCCAATGGATATCAGTATAAAGGGAGTCAGAACTGCCTACAGGTAGGGATAAACTAGTACTGAAAGTTTGTAGGAATGCTGCAAAACATGAAGCTAGGAATCCTAGCAAACTGAGAGCAGCAAAAAGGGCTGTTGTGGGTTTGATTATTTGACTTACTTTTCCTGCAAATACAAGGCAGTTGCTGTAGAATAACCCAGCAAAATTTTCAGTGAGATATGGTGGGCAAAACAGATTAGCATTGTCAAGATTTAGATCTTAGACACTAGTACCCTTTAAAGATATTGAATCTGCATAAACTTTCATGCTGAGACAATTATGATGAGTATCAACAACAGAGATTATGGAATTAAGGAGATGTTGCTGTTTAACTTTCAACCATACAATATAAAAAATTGACAAACTTGAGAAAGGAGACTGTAGAAAATATGTTATACAGAGCTCCAGATAAGAGGGACTGATGGTATTCTAAATACATTACATGTAGTCAATACCCTATATTATGAGTATTCATTTGAATCATCTTGATGAGACATTTCTAATGACTCATAACACGGAGTTCAATGGAGGATGATGGGTACTTTCAATTTTGAAATCAAAATCTGTACCTCTCTTGAGAGCTCTGTTTTATGAAAGTAAAAGAAGAAAATATAAGTTTTCAGCATTTATACATTGTTTTCTACTCTTTTAAAAACAATTTCCACCATTTTAAAGTTATATTGTCATCTGCAATTGATTTGAATTTATAGTAGTTCAAAATGTTTTGCAGTAGTAAGGTTAATTTTTTACCACACACTCTTGAGTTTTGAGTACCCTGAACAATGAGAAAGAAGTCTATTAAACTCATCAAGGGAAACAAACAAGTGTTGTTAAGCAACATTTTCTCCTTTTCTCACTATGAATTCTACACTTTCACAAACAAATTAGTAGATTTATTGCCTACAAAGGCATTTGGTTTATGTAAGTAAAAGATTTTGTTATCTTGTAAAGAATTAAACCTACAGGTATGTCTGTACCTTTGTTGCCAAGATACTAATGTTGTACAATCTTGGGTAAGTCTAAAGTTTGTCCTCTGGTTGTTTGGCTTGTTGTATTAGGGCTTAACGCCACTTTAACCCTTTCCCAAACAATCCCTGGTTTTTACGGGTCTAGAATAGTAGCCTTTTGAAAACATTGTGGGAAAAGGAGAAAATGCTGGTAACCAGCATTTTCTCCTTTTTCCACAATGTTTTCTACCCCATCATAGACAGAAATTATCTTTTCAGCAAGAGTTGAATTGTCATCTGAAATGCTTTCAGTTTGGTCTAGTCCAAAAGTTTGTCGTTTGGGAAAGGGTTAACTGCTAAGGTCATATCATGGCAGTTGGTGACTCACATGTGTTTCTTGGTTTTCTCACACCAGTACTAACACAACTTTCTTTCCAAAGCCACTGACTACTTTTCTCACATGCTTCAGCAGAGGTGAGAGGCGATTGTCCTCTGGTAAAGAATTAAACCTATGTACTCTCCTAATCTGTACCAATGTGGCCAAGATACTTATGTTGAATAATGTTTACAGTTGTTATGGACAAGTTACATCGCTAAATGGGGAGCCAGAACAGGGGTTATTTGTGGAGGCTCAGGGCAAAGATAAATGTGAGATGTACCAGGAAGAAAGCAAGACGGACCAACAAGGAAATTACAGGATAAGAGGTCTACATGTAGGTCAAATATGCATCATTTGTCGATTGTATGTTAGGAAACTCCTCACTTTCACTCTGCTTAACCCTTTATCATATGAGTAGTTTTTTAAACAAGTCCATATTTAAAGTAATTCTAGTTGACATGTATGACTCTAATAATGGGATTTTTCTTCAAGCAGGTGGAAAATATTGTGGGAAAAGGAGAAAATGCTGGTTACCAGCATTTTCTTCTTTTTCTCGCAAGTTTTCAAAAGCTATCTTTTTTAGGTTTGTTGGAACTCACAGTTACGGGATAACAAGCAAGTTCACAACTAAGTCAATGAAATATAAATCAAAGAACAGACTGCAGATGATATGCAGCCTTACTCAAGACCTACACTGCTCCCTTTTTTATGTCTTATGCATTGATAGGGCCTTTGATTTGTTGAGTCCTTCAGCATAAGTGACCTCGTTCAGTTTATGATGCATAACTATGTAGGTTTAAAAAATTTGCAGAACTTAAAACGGAAAGAAATCAAATGAGGGAAAAATTAGTGTAAAAAGGGGATGTCTTGGGTTGGTGTTGATATATTTGTCAGTTACTTGTAAATGCCTTCTCATGAAATAACTAATTTCAGACCTTGTACAAGGCAACAAATTAAATGAAGTTGAAATTATGAGATTTGTCTCTGAGGGGATAGACATTTTGGTGTTTATCAGCACTTTTCCTTTTCCCACATGGTTTCAAAAGTCTTAAACAGAGTACTAAAAGCTTGGATTGCATGGTAAGGGGGTAAAGATTTGGGCTGTTTGGAGACATTTAATTTTGAAATAATATTTAAATCCCTACTTCTTTATCTCCGAGGTATATTTTAATAGTTTTATCATTTTTGAAGCATTGCGGCAACATTTATTAATGTCAAGTAGTAATTAATTACATGCAGTTTCCTATCACAGTTGTTGTCTTGAAATCTTTAGTATTTTATGAAATCTCAAACTTTGAATTTTTTTCCAACTTTTAGCCAGAATGTTCCTATGAAGTTAGACTGAAGATAGGTGAAATGAACAAACACATTGAGAGAGCAGCACCCAAATCTCGACTTATTCTTGTAAGTATAATGAATTATCATTTATGCATTATGAAATATTACTTTTATAAATCAGCCTGTTTGTTCATGCCCGTATTTCATTTCTTTTCGGACATTATGTTAAAGAAATAACTGATATAAATTATCTTACAGGAATTTTCCCATGAGTGCTTCCTATATGCGTTTATGCATTTATGGTGTTACTTTCTGAGTTCATTTTATTCACAATTTCCAAATTATTTGTAGCTTTTGTACACAAATCTTAAAATACAAGAACAATTCGAACAAAAGTGGTTTCATCAACAATGACTACAGTCAGACCTCAGAAGGGTTTCATGGTGAGTGGTCATTGGAGCTTGCAACACCTAGGTAAGCCAACAAACTTTTAACTCTTTACCAAACGACGAAATTTTGGACAAGTCCAAATTGAAAGCATTTGCAGATGACAAAATAATGGTGAATCAAAAATTGAAATTTAACTTTGAAAAGGTAGAAAACATTGTGGGAAAAGGAGAAAATGCTGGTTACCAGCATTTTCTCCTTTTTCCACAGTGTTTTCTATAGACTTTTTTCTCAGGGTCATTAAAAGTTGGGATTTTGTGGTAAAGAGTTAATGCGTGAATTGGGCAAAGATTTGAAATCTTACATATTATCTTAATTTCAGGTGCAAAAATCTGACTTTGTTGGAGTAAACATTATTGCATTCCGACGTATGAATCAAATGGATATCAGTGGAAACGTTGTCACTGACCCAGCCCATCTGAATACTTTAAAGGTATGATGCTTGCTATTATTCTCTGATACAAAAAGCATTTGAATAAAACCAATTAAAGTCTCTGCCAGAAGAAAACAGACAAGTCCAGATTGAAACCATTAACTTTTACAGAAAACAGATGCAGCTCAAGTGATGGAATTGGTCTTTGAAAGAGTAGGAAACGCTCCTATATCCACAATGTTTTCCAAAGTCTGTTTTACATGCCCAGAGGGGTGTACTGTGTTACGCCCCTGGTCAGCTGTTCTTCCATAGCAATTTTGTGTATGCTGTATATCTCTTGAACTCTTGCCTGATAGTTTAAAATAAGATATTTCAGGCAAGTTTGCATCTTAAGCCTTTTCCTCACAGTCCTGACTATTAATGACCCTGAGATAGAAGCCTATGGTGAACATTGTGGGAAAAGGAGAAAATGCTGGTAACCAGCATATTCTCTTTTTCCCACAATATTTTCTGACCTACAAAGTCAAAAATCATCATATTAACAAGATATAATTTGTTGTCTGCAGATCCTTTGACTTTGGTCCAGTCCAAAAATTTGTTGTTTGGTAAAGAGTTAATGAGACAACATTTAGAGTAGGGTTTCAGATGCTAGGCTTGAAGGTCAAACGGGGTCATTTTCTCTTGCTCTTATATTGTGTCCGCTCCATATCTCTTGAATCCCTAGTCTAATACTGAAACATATTAATTATGCAATTTAAGCCATACCTAGATAAACAACCTGTGCTAAATATAGAAATGCACGAATGTAGCTGCGGAAAAACCAGTATGAAAATAAGAGACTGATGTTATCAGGCCTTGTGGGTTAAATGCTATTAGGAATGCCTTGGGTGTAATTTCAGTACAGTGATGTCATTATTTGATGATCAAAATTTCTGTTCACTCCTTTTGGACTCTATGATTGAGGTTCTCCCCCTCTCAAAGGTCATAATGGATCCAACACTGCAGAAATATTGAACTAATAAGAGCTATTTCTGGAGGAAATCTTTCCTTATGTATTGTATGTCTGATGCCCTGTTATTCCAGGTGCGTTTATTCAAGGAAGACAATCCAGGTGTTCCCATGTTTACAGCGAACCTTGGGGATGTTAGCTTTTTCTACTTGCCATCATTACAGATAGATGATAAAGTAAGTTATGATTTATCTACAAATTGATGATAAAGCTATTGTTTATTTAAGGATAAAATTAATGATGAAAAAAAACTTAACCCATTACCACACAATCCCTACTTTTGACGCCCCTGAGAAAGAAGCCTTTTGAAAACACTATGGGAAAAGGAGAAAATGCTGGTAACCAGCATTTTCTCCTTTTCCCACAGTGTTTTCTACCCTTCCAAGAACAAATTTCTATTTTTTAGTCACCTTTATTTTGTCGTCTGCAAATGCTTTCAATTTGGACCAGGCTAAAATTTTCTCGTGTGGTAAAGAGTTAAAGTAAGTCATGGCTTATTTATGGAATAACTCATTACACCTCCTCAAACAAATATACACCTCTTTTAGACCTCTTTCGATGGCTCTAAATACAATTCATTAAAACTTACAAAGACTTTGATTGCATAGGTTGACAACATAGGCAATAGATCAAAGATCAGACATCACATTCTCTGCAATCTGATCTTGATCTATGCGATTTGCAAAAGTCATTGTTTCTCCTATGGTGCCAAAAGGCTTTTATCCTTTACCAAACAACAAAATTTTAGACTAGTCCAAATTGAAAGCATTTATAGGGAAAAAAAAAGTGAAACAAAAGTTGAAATTTGATTTGAAAGGGTAGAAAACATTGTAGGAAAAGGAGAAAATGCCATTATATTTTCTTCTTTTCCCACAATGTTTTCAAAGGCTTTCTTTCTCAGGGTCGTTAAAAGTCGGGATTGTGTGGTAAAGAGATAACCCTTTACCCCATAAGGAATTTCTATGGTATCTCTAATTGACCCTAAAGAACAGAAAGGATGAAGCTGTTTCTTATATATATATGACACCTTTTGATAGCATAGAAAACATTGTGACAAAAAGTGAAATTGCTCGTCACCTTTTCACCTTTTGCCACAATGTTTTCCAAAGGCTCCTACAAGCAATGCGTAGAAATGAGTATCTGTGGAGTAAAGGGTTAAAGAAAAGAATGTAACCTCACACAGGATTTTAGTTGAGCTGTGATTTTATTCATAAGCTGCCCTGAATCACAAACCATGGGTTTATTTTCTTTAACCATTTTTAAGATCATTTTCAGTCTTGCTCTCAAGAGTTTTCTATATTTGAAAGTAACACAACATCTGATGGGCTACACCAAGCTAATAAAGTTTAGCAAAGTTTATATCATTGTATGATTTTAGATTTTGCACACTAGCTCCAGCTAACAATTTTCAGCGTCTCCCATAAGATCAGTTTTAGAAATGTTGCGGCCAAAAAGGATACTGCCCATTACAAGCAATTAAATCATTTGGAAAGAGTGTGACACTTGGTCGGGAAAGGAGAAAATACTGGTTACCACCGTTTTCTCTTTTCCCACTTTAAAGGTCTTCTGTATTAGAGTTCTAAAAAAAAGCATGATTGATTGATAAAGTGCAAAAACTTACACAAATTTTACTCATTACAGATGTACACAGTTAGACTAGAAAGCTCCTTATCAAAGAATACTCATGAATTTATGCAGCCTGAAGTTGAGCTACAGGCAAATATATCCTACAAACACATCACATTCCATTTTGAGGCAAAGGTAAGAGTATTTTTCTGGTTTTGTATTGCACCTTACATATCAGTTGTGGATTCTTTTTTGGTTAGAACTCTATGTCTCTCAGTTTCAGCTTCTGTAAATTCAGTTCATATCAAAGATAAAACTAGAGAAAAAAAACACTTTGTTATGTTTGAGAATGTCTCTCTCATTTCTGTAGCAATTCATTTCTTTAACCATTTTATAAGAGTTTAGGTCTGTGCAAATTCAAAGCATTTGTAGACGACACATTAATTTAGCTTATCAAAATGTTTTCTCTAGTAATTATTTCAATGTTTTTCTTGGGGGATGTTAAAACATTTCACTGTTTGGTAAAGGGTACCAGATATTGTACCAGGATTGTGTACCTGAAATGATTATTAAGCCTTTACCCCACAATTCTAAATTTGAACGACTCTGATAAAGAAGGCTTTTGAAACATTGTTGGAAAAAGGAGAAAATGCTAGCGAGCATTTTTTCCTTTTCTTACTATGCTTTCAACCTTATAATATAAACATATTTCATTTGTTGATTTACTTAAAATTGTTGTCTGTGAAATAGCTCCATTTGACAAAGGCTAAGTTTGCTTTTTGTCAAAGTTAATCGCTATGAAAGAAATGTAATGACACATGAAGGTTCCAAAAATTTCTTTCAATGAAAAATAATTTTTGTTTTTGACTGAGTTATGTAGAATTGTCATATGAACCATTGGTTTTCTGTCTCCCATTTCAGAGAAAAAGTGTAGACCAAGAATTAAGCCAAGGATCTGTGCTTTTCTTGCCTTTCTCTTTGCTGGTAGCTTATGCCATTTATAATTATCAAAAGGTAAGCCATTTCAAATCAAATAAAACCAGGTCCCATTTCCTAAAAAACTAAAGTGTCTACTTTTGCTGAAATCCACTAACAGATTAATTTCTGACTTGAGTTAAGATTATTTTTTAAATAAGCAGGGCTCCAAAAAGAGGGAGTGATTTTGATTTTAAAATTGAAAATGTTAATTCTACTTTATTAACTCTTTACCAAATGACAAAATTTTGGACTACTCCAAATCGAAAGCATTTGCAGATGACAAAATAAATGTGAATCAAAGATTGATTTTTGGAGTATAGAAAACATTGTGGGAAAAGGAGAAAATGCTGGTTACCAGCATTTTCTCCTTTTCCCACTATGTTTTCAAAAGCCTTCTATCTCGGGGTCGTAAAAAGTCAGGATTATGTGGTAGAGTTAAATCCTATGTAATGGGTACTCATCTTATCAAGACAATTATAATAAGGACTCACAACATAGGGTTTGGAAGAGAAATAATGGATTTAGAATACCATCACTCCCACTTATCTGGAGCTCTGGATGCAATTAAGGTCCATAAACAGACTGAAGTAATGTTCTCAAATCCTCAGCCAAAACTCAACTACGAAATGGACTTAAGTCTCTTTCCTGGCATTTTCTCCTTTTCCCTCTATATTTTGCAAAAGCTACCTTTCTCAGGGTCTCTTGAAATTGTATCATAAAGGACTGAGGAAATATCAGAAATGTATGGATGGCTCCAGTTGCCACTTATATCATTGAAATGGGTAAATGGTACACAGAAAGAAACAGGAGAAAAGGGTTGGATTGGTTTTTACGTAAGTCATAAGTATAGAAATATCATTTATTTTTTAGGCATCTTCAATTTTAGAAAACACAGGAGAAGGAGTTAATGTTTCTAGTATGACCTTTCAAATGTCAGAGGCAAAAAACAAAGCGGAAAATGGAAAAAATGCATAGAACATCATCATCAAAAAACGATGCAATTAATTTTTGCTTTTTTTGTGTGTAAAGCTGTGAGGTTTTTACTCAGTATACATATTAGAAATTAGCCTGCCCACTATCTGCAACAGAAATTTAGAGGAGGATCTTTAGAAGAATTTTCCCAAATCAGACTTTCTTTCAAAATGCTTATTAATGTTACAGAGCATGTTTATGTGCAAGCTTAACCTCTTACCAAACTATCATGACTTTAATCAACCCTGAGAAATGAGAAGAGGGCTTTTGAAAACATTGTTGGAAAAGGAGAAAAGGCTGGTAACTAGCATTTTCTCCCTTTCCCACAATGTTTTATAATAAAAGGGACTGAAAATTTGAAATAAGTTTTGTGAAGGGTAGAAAACATTGTGTGAAAAGGAGAAAATGCTGGTTACCAGCATTTTCTAAATGCTGGTTACCAGTATTTTCTCTGTTTTCCACAATGTTTTCTAAAGGCCTCTTTCTTAGGGTTGTTAAAAGTAGGGATTGTGTGGTAAGGGGTTAAAGAGGCTTGATGACCACATTTAGTAGAAAGGTGCAAGTTTGATAATTAGGTTATGGAATGCTGTTTTTGTCATATTTGAATAAAAATGTGTTATGTTTCAGATCCTACCCTTTTTACAAGGGTTAATAGGGCAGCTACAGAATTCTGTACAAAACAGGAGACAGGCAGGCAGCCCAGTACAACAAGCACCTGTAGTACAAGAGTTTGATATCCCAGACTCACCTATATCCAAGAAGAAGAGTAGACAGAGAAAAACATGAGACATTAGGAAGATATTTAGGATTTTAATATTTTCATAATTTTCATCTTCAATTAATCCTGTAACCATTCATGAGACTTTTGGACCTGTCCAGATTGAAAGCATTTGCTGGTGACAAGTCTACTTCTTCATTTACAAATTTCATCAGTCAAGCTATGTTGCATTTGTCATTGTCATACATTATCAGTGTGGAAGTGTAAAAACTTTTTTAGTGCTATTTTGACTGCTTAGACATTAGCAAATTTAGAAAAAAAAAATCTGTTGATATTGAAAAAGAAAAAAAAAAAACTTCTGTTTTCTAAAGGCTTGCCTTATGTTTGGCTGGGGGATGTTAGGTACTTACTAGTAGTCCGGCAGCCAAGGGCTCGAACCTGGATCTGCGGTATATAGAAAATTTTTTATGTGATATTGGTAGGTGATACCTTCCTGATTATGAATCCGCTTGGCGGCGCATCGCCGCCCGTGGGGAAATCAATATACTCAACATGGCGTCCAAGATGGCTGCCATCATATAGAGAATGTCGTTTTTCATAGAAGATCACCTATGAAAAGGTGCAAAATATTGCATCAAAGACGCTCTTTTCAACTAATTCAACGTCTCAAAATCTCTAGACAGAATTGTGTTTTACTCAAAAGTGGTTTCAACCATCATAAGTAAGTTTTCCCAAAGAAAACTGGCGGCCATTTTGGAGAAACCGGGGAAACAACATAGACACCCCTAAAATGGATAAATTATGTACATTTACCTTTCTTTTTGGATGAAAAGTTGTCCATGAACACGCTTGATTTTGCGGTGAAATGGTTACATTATTGATAATATACGTTAACACAGTATATGACACAAAATCGAAGAAACAATGGCGCCGTATGTCAAATTCAAAGTACTGAAAGTCCCAGCACTTAATCAAGGTTTTCACCAAGGCATCTTTTTTCAAATGAATTACCTTGTGTTGTGAGGTATAATTATGATTCAAACAGTTACAGTTATTTTTTTCTTTTTTGCTCATTACAACAAAGATCCGATCCTTGAAAATTGCCAAACATGAGACGCGAAGCGTTACATCTGCATCTAAGGGTACTGCAAGGTGTTTGTGCTTCACATGAACATTTGATTAACTTCAAAATATCACCTGAGGCATCCGATATGTTTTTTTGAAACATAACTGAGAGAGTGCTTCTTCCCTCTTTTCCCAGCCGTAATCGCACTGATCCATGCTTGGGGGATCTTTATCAACTGCATGTTCCCAAACATAAGTTTGAAAATGAACTCTACTAGTATTTTCAACAAAGGATTCCGTGGTGCAGTGGGACGTGATAGTGCAATTGCTATCTTCAGCTAATAATTGCTCAGGTTCTTGATGCAACCCATCCTTGTATACATTAGCCTCATCCGGAAGGCCCAGTCGTTAGCGTGTTGGACTCATGACCTGGTGGTTGTGTGTTCGATACCCGGTTGAGGCAAACTTTCTTTCTGGCGTATTTTTGCCGCTCACCTCTGCTGAAACATGTGAGAAAAATAGTCGGTGGCTTTGGAAAGAAAGTTGTGTTAGTGTTGGTATGAGAAAGGTAGGAAACATATCTGCATCACCGACCGCCATATGGCCTTAACTGTTAAAGTGGCGTTAAAACCCTATACAACCAACCAACCAACCTCGTATATCCTACTACATTCAATAATTGTTTGAATGGGCGACGGGCCATTGCTGGATAAATTAACCAGATGTAGGACAGCGGCATTTATCCACTTTTGAAAAATAGCATTCAGCCATTTTTCAGGTAGTGATGAATACACTAGAACAATATATAAGTGGTAACAGATTTACAGTTATATATACTATGTTGTTATAACTTGTGACCCAACCCCATTTCCATGAAAACCTGAGGGAAAATAAATATGTTTAAACTAGTTATATATACTAGCGGAAAAAAGTTCATGTGCATTGCTAATCGCAAACATAACCGAATTAAAAAGGGGGATTGTTGTCAATCTATTGAAATTAAGTAAGTATTAAGGATTGAACAATTTGATAATGAAGCAAATTTGCTACTACCAAAACTTCTACAAGCACTATGTACAGCCCTTCAAATGACGTAATGTTTAAACACTGAGTACAAACCAGTATTTTGTGTAGCCGCCCTTTGTTGCAATGCATTCTACGCACCGATTTTGCATTAATTGCTTCAAGATTTTCAGTGGAGCCTGCGGAATAGCTGTCCATATGTGAAACGGGTCTTTTTTAAGCAGTTCAAGCACGGAAACCGTTTGGTTGAGAAGGCGCCTGCGAAGCCGTTCCATAGTGTCCCACAAAGGTTCCTTTAGTGAAAAATGTGATGATATATAGGCACAGGAAGGATATGAATATTGTTTTGTATTGTCTTAAAAAACTCCTGACACAAGTAAGCTGTATACATCAACTGTGACGCTGGAAATTGACGTGCTTTAGAAAATCGGCAAAACGAAGGATTGGATGATACGTCCCAGTACTGTAGCGTATGCTGTCGTTAAGTTAATATAGAAATGCACAGATGGGGTCTATGAATTACAGCTTTTCCTCCCAAAAGGATCACAAATACCCTGCCAAAAAAAAATGCATTGAACAACACGTTGGTCTAAGTATTTTTCACGGGGACGTAGATGGACAGGACGTCGCCAACTGTACTGCCTAAATGGAAACAAGACTAAAGGGAAAGCAGGATATTTGCCCAAGTTTGTCTCCTAAATCGAATACGTCGTCTATGATGATGACGTAATATAGCGTGTTTGGGAGGCGTATCGGGCGTATGCCGTGCTCTTGTTGTCAATTTTTAATAGTTTGCCCCTGGTCAGCAAGGGATTAAAGATGCCAGGGACATTTAATGCTGCTGTCTGAAAGGGGTTCCTAGGTTGCTGTTGGTGCATATGGTTGTCTTTATGCATTGACGTCATAGGGGGTCGCCATGACCTCTAAGCATCTGGAACGCTGCCTAAATATTTGTAATGTCTCCATATAGACTGTACGGTGTTTCTGTGCACTTAGAATCGTCTAGCAGCCTCAATTTGTGCTTTCTCTGTTTCAACCACGCCAACGCCTCGTCGACGTTCATTTTCGGATAGACATGGCATTTCTGACGTGTGGTTCCACAGAAGAACTCACACATGATTTGACAAGTCTATATTTGAGGTCAATTTTATATAATGGCTTTTTCTTACCTACATAAGTCTATTTTATGCCTTTTTGTGAAATGCACTGGAACTATTTTCCGCCAGCATATAAAAGCAAGTATAACTTTTAACAATAAACAGGATATGGAGCTTATAATTGGATGCTATGATGACAGATATCTGAATAATTCGTAACAGGGATAGATAATGTAGGCTATATCCCATCTTCGCAAGCCAAGGCTGACGATTCACTACGCTACTCTACCCTTGGCGGATCAAGCTTGATTTTTACATTCCCCCTATACGCTTTTTCGTTGGATGCTGCCAGCTCTAACTGCAACGAATGAAATCTTCGTAGCATTTCATCTTTGATAAAAATAGAATGGAAGTAAACACTGAAACCCACGTAGATGTCTGCTTATCGCTTCATGTTGAATAATTGTAGCCTATTCGTAAGCGGTTTGTAAAAAACGATATTTCATTGACTTTCATAAATATGATGTAAAGGGGGGTAATCACCAGTATCTAATTGAGGCCACATCGCAGGAATCTCGAAATCGGGCTTAATCAGCCAAGGTAATATCCACGTAGTGGTCGTAACCTTGGCTCGCTAAGATGGCTATATCCTCGCCTAAGTCATTATTACGTATAGTATACACATTTTTTACAGGTAAATACTCATATTTCTCCTTAACTTTGTGATGTTCGTAGTTTAAAATAATTGTAATTGAAATTATTTTAAACGGTAAATTTTTATTCAATCGCTATTTAGTGGGTAGATTACAAAAAGAAAACGATTGACAAATTGTCTAATTCAGCATTTTCTTTTTTGCCATTGTTTTAAAACTGAAAGTCTCCCTTTAATAAAGTAATGCTATATTACAGTTTTCATGTCCATATTTGTTTATTAATCTTTTGTCACCAATTAAGATTTTAAACCCTTCAAGTCAGAACAAATGAATGAATAAATAAACAAATAAGAACAACTATTGTTCACTAAGGCAGAAAGTATCCTCATTGAAAAAAAAATCCGTTGAATAGTGCATTTCGTAACGCCTCAACCGTGTTTTTGGCTTAATCAGTGTATTTTTTTTTCTTTAAAACTATTTCAAATATCATGTTTAGTTGTATTTCAGCGAATTCTAATAAAATAAAAGTTGTAGGACGATTGAGCTTACCGTTATAATGTTATATATCGTATTTTGACATTCTGGCGGCCATCTTGGACGCCATCTTGAATATTTCGAGTTGCCCAAGGGCGGCGATGCGCCGCCAATCGAATTCTTCAACAAGAAGGTCTAGTGAACTCAAAACACCAAAAACATTTTCTATATACCGCAAAACAAGGTTCGACGAAAATTCGCTATTTGGCTGCCGGACTATAGGGCACAAACTTACCCCCAGGCAGATTTCCAGGATCTCACCACAAGGCACTATTTATATTGCTGAACACTTTCATAAAGTAGATTATATTTAGCATCAAATACTATACCCTAGACCACTTTACACTGACAAATACACCTTACAGAACATTTCCAAACTTTATAACTCAAATTTGGAATGCTCTTGAAAACATTGTGGAAAAAGCAGATAATGCTGATAAACAACATTTTTTCCTTTTCCAGAGTGTTTCCTATCCTTTCAGAGGTAAATCCCATCAGTTTAACCACACCAAATGTGTCTTTGTATATGTTGTCAAACTGGACAGGTCAAAAAGTTTGTAGTCCAGTTGTACGTTTCAACAGATTAAGATACTGAATAGATCTCTGTGTGTATGCAATTATGTACAAGTGTTTGTATTTGTTTATTTGGTTATGTATTATGAAAGTGAAATTGATGACGATATCTGTGTTCCTACTTCTGTCCTGAGCTTCGGAAGGGAAAACAAAATAGTAATTGAAGCTATGTGATCACTCAATAGATTTAGACCCTCTTGATTAGAGACAGTCTGCATGTACTTCTTTTTGATATGTAAATAATGTTTCCTATTTAACACAGCAATGAAAAACAGAATAAATTATTGGACCTTTCTTGGTGCTTGTTCATGTACTTCCCCTGAGCAGTGTGAGAAAGTTTGATATAGCATGAGACAAAAGTTCAAGTAAGATGTCAAAATTTTCTTACACATATTCCTTTCATTACATGTCTACATTATATCAACAAGAAAATAATGCAATTATTTACAATTCATTTAGGGGAAAAAAAAAAAACTTGTTTCATGGGAGGTAACTTTGTTGTTTTTTTTGAATGGCAGATGACTTGTTTCATGGGAGGTAACTTTGGTTTTTTGAATGTTTGATGACTTTTATGGTGAGATATTTTGACAAATCAAATCACAAACCAGAATGTATGTATTCTGTGTGCAGAAAATGTCACCATACCATATTTCAACCTTATTTGACACTATACAGATATTTTAGGTTTTGTGTATGACATTATCCATGTATGATGTCTGTATTGCAGATGGAAATCTATTAGTATAACTGGATGCATTCAAAATATTGTAATATTTTGGTTTTGACTGTTATGTATTTGATAGGATATGTACTCAAGTTCATGTATATGAACTTGGTATTCAAATGGTTTTATTCATTGCTTAGTCCTGTTAGTGCAAACGGTAAAAACAAACTTTTGCAGATAGCATGGATTATGATCAGATGCTATAGTCTGATCATAGATCAATCTGATCTGTTTGTTTCATACAGTCTATAGCATAAAATTTTTTGAGTTTCAGAGGAAGGTATTTTCAGCCATTGAAAGAGATAAAGGTAATGGATTCAGTACTGCAAGAGTTAGTGAATTATTAATGCTGGTCAATCATACTTGCAATGAATCATTTG
Source organism: Tridacna crocea (assembly GCA_943736015.1). Taxonomy (NCBI): domain Eukaryota; kingdom Metazoa; phylum Mollusca; class Bivalvia; order Cardiida; family Cardiidae; genus Tridacna; species Tridacna crocea. The sequence goes on from OX031061.1 coordinate 45,287,291, forward strand.
AGAGTTAAGTACTCCTACAAAAATACAAACAACAGTTCTAATTTATAGAATTTCAAATAATGTGCAACCTGTAAAAAGTTGTGTTTCTATGGAGTATATGTATATATAGGGAGGACTCTTTCTTGTGATATCACATGGAGAACAATGCGGTAAAAGAAACAAAGCTGCTTGTTACAAGCAATTGCTGCTTTTCTCACTGTGTTTTTCAAAGGCTTTCTTCAGTAGAGAAAGAAATAATTTGTGTGGTTTTGGTTACCCCTTTACCACACAATCCTGAGTTTTATCAACCCTAAAGGAACAGGCTGTTGAAAACACTGTGTGCAAAGATAAAAATGCTGATAAGCAGCATTTTCTCTTTATTTCCACAAAGTTTTGTATCATTTGAAAAACAAGTCATCAATAAACCTACATTTAATTAGTAGTCTGCAAATGTTTTCAGTTTTGTAACCAAGATTTACTGATGAAAAAACTATGGCCAAAAGAGAAAGGGCTTGCAATGGACAGTACCTTTTTTTCTTTTTTCCACATTCTTTTACAAGTTGTCTACAAGACAAAATTAGTTTTATGGTCAGGTGGCAGGGGACTTCGGACTTGCTCATGGCTGTATTGAATCATGTCACTCCGAGCCGAAGAGATAGCAACATGATTCACCACAGCCATCAGGAAGTTTCCAAGTCCCCTGCCACCTGACCATAAAACAAATATATTATACTGCAAAGTTTTACCATTCCAATGTTTGTTAAGGTAATTCCACCTGTTTAATGGTTTAAAAAATTGAGTATGCAGCTTGGCGCATAATCTTGATGTTAATGTTAATTGACACCACCATTTTAGATGTTGTGCTGATAGTGTAGTCATGTAATCCGGGCCCCTGAAAGGGAAATTGGTTTTACCAGTGGACATGATATATATCTTCTGGGGCATTCTATCCAATCAGATCAAGAGAAATTTCTTTGCAGTATAATAACAGAAGTTGTCTGTAGGTAGCATTGTGGTAATTTATCCTTTACCAAGTGTCAATATTTTAGACTCATCCAAGTTGAAAGAACTTGCAGGGGATAAATTAAACTTGGCCAAAATGGTGGAATTTGTTTTTGAAAGGGTATAGAACATTGTGAGATATGCATAAAAATGCTTCTTCCCAGCATTTTCTTCTTTTCTCACAATGTTATCAAAAAGCCATTTTCCCCAGGATAGATAAAACATGGGATTGTGTTGTGAAGGCCTTCACAACACAATCCCATGTTTTATCTATCCTGGGGTATAGGTATATTGCATCATGCCTAATCCAATGTTTCGGATCACATCACAATTTCCTAGATTCCTTGTTGTTCTATGACAACTTCAAACTTTTTATAACAGTTATATATGAGCCCAACTCTGTGAAAAAGGGGCTTAACTGTCACAACCAAATAAATATATTTCACTCTTTCAATGGCTACAAATATAATTCCACTACAAGGTAAAGCTACTGTTTGTTCATAATCTAAAATAAAGTGGGCAGTGTAGATCAAAGATCAGACTGCACATTCTGTGCAGTCTGATCTTGATGTACACTGTCCACAAATGCTAATGTTGTGAGACAAAAAAATGTAATTTGTTGATCCATAATTATATAAGACAGTTTGATTAAAACCTGTTTTGTCAGAGTATGACCTTCATTTAGATGACAATGTGTTTTGAATGAACTTTTATAATGGATTTGTATTTAAAAAGATGATAAACAGTACATTGTAAATGAATAAACCAGACTTTTCTATAAATATACATTGATGAGCTTATATATATGTTATCCTTTGTACACATTTCTGATCTCAAACCTAACAAGGACTTGCAGCTGTGGAACAAATTTGGAGCATTAAAAGAAAAGGGCTTAACTTGTTTCAATTAAAAATCATGTAAAACAAACATTGTAGGAAAAGAAGCGGTCAGGCTCGTATCATTGTAGAATTAGAATTCTAGAATTATTGGTTTTCACAGTAGTTTACTTGGGCAAGGCATGATATTGGTTTAACTCAGATACATTACAAGGTATTGCCATTAAATATTAACATGATGTCAACAGTGGCATAAAACAGCATTCAATAAGAAAAATGTGTAATCACCTGTTTCACACAAAGTCTTTTTTTCCTGAATATTTTCTACCTGTGTAGAGGATATACAGGATTGACATGAGCTGGCATTTGGGATAAAATTTCATCTAACGAGTCTAGAAGTTTTGTTACTGATCAAGCCTATGGTAATCTTATTCACTTTTTTTTTGACAGGTGTTGGAATCACAGACAAAAAAGATCGGTCCAAAGAAACTTCCATATATGATTACTTTGTTTTCAATCTGCTGATGATAAATTTCCAATTAAGTCATAGTCATCAGTTCTGACAATGAATTTCACAGAGAAAACGGGACTAGCAATGTTTAAGAAATGAGGTGCATGATAACAGAATTTTGACTAAATGAGGCACTTCTTCCTTATCCCTTTAGCTGATATGCCAATTTGAGGCTCTTCCATTCCAGCAGCAAATAAAAATATGATGTCAAAATATGGACAAATGAGGATACAAATATCTGATTGAGTGGGAAAAGGAGAAATTGCTCGTTACGAGTAATTCCTTCTTTTCCCACAATGTTTTCAAAAGCTCTCTTTTGTTGATACATCAAAATGAGTATCTATGGAGTAAAGGGTTATCTTACTCATAAATGGTTCTGGTCACCAATGGATCTAGCCAGTTGACAAAATTCTAGACTTGTCTTAATTGCAAAAATTTGCAGACACCAAATGGAATGCGAGTCAAATGTTAAAATTTATATTGGATAAGGTTGAAAACATTGTGGAAAAAAAAGAAGGAAATGCTGGTTGTTCTTCTACATGGAACATAGTCTACTACTGTGCATGCAATTCAATATTTAACTTTTTTACTCTTTTACCAATCAATCCTATGTTTTTGACGACCAACAGATAGAAATCTTTTGAAAACATTGTTGGACAAGGAAAAAATGCAAGTAACCAACACTTTCTCACAACGTTTTCCACTCGGTTTCAGACAAATTTCTATCATTATGGTCATATGTTAATTTGTTGTCTGCAATGTCTTTGAGTTTGGACGATTCTAAAATATCGCTATCAAGGGCCCATACTAGATGACAAAATTTTAGACTGCCATGCATTTGCAGACGACTAATCGAATGTGGTTCAGATGATGTCATTTGTTTTATAGAGTAAGAAAATGCTGTGGGAAATGGGGAAATACTGGTTACCAGCATTTTCTTCTTTTCAGGGAATTATTTTAACAAAAGAAAAATCGGTTTCTATTTTTGGAAGAATTTCACGTTACTTGACCTTCGTTTTACCTTAGGAGGTGGACGAAATCTGTGCAAAACCCAAAATTGCGTTGTGTTTCTCATTCCCAAAAATAAACCCCCGTTTCGGTAGTGACGCATCAATTCCGTTAAATACACGTCGGCTGTGCTATTTATAGAAATTACTCATATCCGTGTGACCAGACCAGTGTTCTTAAAATAGTTGCAGGAGTAAGCGAGGTAACTCTTACTAACGTTTTGATTAATTGTGTAAGGGAGGCTATCGCTTATTTTAGACTGGCCAACGAAAAATAGTTATGAAACGGTTCAAAAACAATCTAGACTGACAAAATAAATTGAATGTCACAATGCAAAATAACTTAACAAACTATATAATGTGAAAAACATCTGGTGAAAAGAGCAGGTGATCATACCATGCATGGGTTCCGGACCCCCTCCCCCACGGAATTTCGGCAAAAATGAGGTTATTGGATTCGTGAATGGGACTGGTCTGATATTGCACAGCATTTATGTAAAATACAGTCATATTTTTTTTTACTGGTTACCAGCATTTTCTCCTTTTCCCACAATGTTTTCTATAGGCTTATTTCTAAGGGCCGTTAAAAGTCGGGATTATGTGGTAAAGAGATATATATTGTCAGTGATATGAATTAGCAGGATAAGGGTTACAATTAACCCTTTCCCAAACAATCCCTGGTTTTTACGGGTCAGGAATAGAAGCCGTTTGAAAACATTCTGGGAAAAGGAGAAAATGCTGGTAACCAGCATTTTCTCCTTTTCCCACAATGTTTTCTACCCTATCATATAGAAAAATCATCTTTTTAGCAACTGTTAATTTGTCATATGCAAAATCCTTTTAATTTGGTCAGGTCCAAAATTTGCCGTTTGGGAAAGGGTTTTAAAGGTACATTTGAAAGCGACAAAAAGAATCATCCTCTTACGTGTAGGGTAGTAATGTTAACCCATAGGTTACTAAGCCACGACTCACTTTTGGCGGACAGTAAAGATCACGATCAGACTGCACAGAACGTGCCGTCTGATCTTGATCTACCTTGTCCGATGAGTAGATATTCTTCTCCATAACATTGCTTTGAAAAAGCAACACTAGGTTTTTTACTGTCGTATTGAAAACTTCTTTTTAGTTATTTTGCAGCCATATGAGTTAACCATTGAGATACTGACGTGATCGTAATTATGTTTATACAATCGTACTAGTCACGATAGTTCTATCTCTGTTCATAGCTTGACAAAAATTCGACCATACTCATCTATCAAATTTGGGCATCCTGAGTACAGAACCGGACTACTTTTCTACGCGACAACCATTACTTTGAACTAAAATAAACGTTTGCTCAATAAAATGCTACCTGGTGCTATTCATTCAGATAAAATCAGTAGTTTAAAGAAATCTGGCGCTAAAACAGGCCTGATTTCTCCTCAAACGTATTGATAAAGCCACTTTCTCAATTGCTACTTTATAGCGCGTAATATTACAGTTTCCCGAATATCGGGGAGAGTGATGCGCCGTATAAGACAGGTCGAATCTCGATCGTTGTCTGGGCTTGTCATATTCTTCGAAGATTCGACATGTCTTATATGACGCATCACTCTCCCGATATTGGGAAGCCCTGTAGTAATACGCTGTATAAAGTAGCAATGGAGAAAATGGTTTTCATTAATACGTTTGAGGAAAAATCAGGCCTATTTTAGCTCCAGATTTCTCAGTGTTAACTGCAGCTGAACGAATCGCACCAAGTAGCGTTTTAATGAATTTCAAGCGTTTATTTCAGTTTGAAATCCAAAGTAACGGTAGTCGCGTAGAACAGTAGTCTGGTTCTTTGCCCAAAATGCCCAAATTAGATAGATAAATTCTATCCGACTGGAAACAAATTTCAATCTTTGATTTTTTCGTCTGCACGAACTTTGAATTTGGAGCAGTCTAAAATTTTGTCGTTTGCCAGTCATTTAAGCGAAACATAATAGTACCTTGAACCTTAATTATTAAGACCCATGGCTTATTCACGCTTGCAACCAATTAACCGTCAGATGTGTTCAGCTCTGAGAGAGTAAGACCGTCATGCCGCACCTCATGACATTCAGCAAACGGGTGAACCGCGCGAGTTGTGGCGAGTACTTTACTGAGGTAACGAACTCGGATTTCTTTACAGCAACGGCAATTTTTTTATCCCACTTTTATATATAGCTGCGACTTGAAAGGCGGACTAAAACAAAACTCTTAGCACGCGGGCAATTATATTTGAGAAAATGAAGCGATTGGAAAAAGAATGTGCTTGCGATTGAACCACAGAATACGTTTCCTGATGAGTGCAGAAAGCGTTAGATGGGCCCACTAAAGTCCTTGAGAAACTTAAATTATGTACGTAGATCTACTGGTTGATTTTGCGACGTACGGGTCCATAATCTGCTTTCGCTCTCTAAACAAAGCTGTGGTAAGTCAAATGTTGCGCTGCCTGTTTCTCAAATACCGTCTAGCACGTCAAATTTCAAGCCTGAACAAATTTAACCTACAGACTCTAGTTAGTCAGTTTTTTTCTATTTAATGTCACCCGAAGTCTTTACGGCACAGGTTTAAGATGGTGTGCTGATGCACAAAGTTAATGACAGACTGCAAAGTCTATGCACCCTGTCCTTGATTTTAACAATCAACAACCCCTCCCCTCCTTCCTCCTTTCTGTTTTTTTCCTTACGAAAGTATTTAGCAACCAGGTTTTTCATTTTAACCTCGCACCACAAATGACTGATCTTTACTCAAAAATGAATGTTGTAAAAATGTTGTATTTGTTTGTATGATAATACTATTCACCAAATGTCTCTTTTCTTCTTTCTCTCTCTATTCTCTTATGGACTTTTTTGACAATCTTGGATGTATATTTTTTAATGATCTCTGGTTGCAGATTTATTCAAATGTTACTTGGCTCTATTTCAAAGGCCATCTTTTATTGTGGTTCCTGTATAAATGGCAAAAGGTTTAAAAATGTTCTTTGAAATAGAGCCAAAATATAACATGATTATGAAATTCCGCTTTCGTTTCCTTTTAATATTATTATTTATATGCTTCCTGAAAGGTTCAAATTCTTTTTCATTCTCATTGTACTTAGTGTCTAGGAAAAATAGATTCTCAATAACTTCCAACCAAAAACGTAAATTTAAAGCCGGTAATAATCACCAGTCTAATATAGTATTTACCTACTTTTCCTTATTATCTTTTTTTACATTAACTATAAGTATAGTTATTGGGATGATATTTGTTATAATCCTATCAGGAGATGTGCATCCCAACCCTGGTCCCACCGAATACGAAGAAAGTCCCGATACCTCTTCAATGTCTACATACTCCAACGACATATATAATTTTCTTAACCTCCCAAACCCATATCCAAATAAATTGTTTTTTATAGGACAAAGACGCCTTCAAATTTTGCATACTAGGTTACGAAACGATTGCAGTTCCCTAAAGCACCATCTGTACTTAAGAAATGTAGTTGACTCTCCTAACTGTGTATGTGGTGCTATAGAGACAAATGCACACTATTTCTTTGAATGTCCACTTTATGAAACTATAAGAAATAAGTTCATTCGCTCCATATCGTACTATGAAATTACTATATAGACTTTCAAACACTCCTCTTTGGAAATAATTTTCTTACTTTTCAGGAAAATGAAGAAATCTTTTTGAAAGTTCAGTCGTATATAAGGGAAAGTAAGCGTTTTAACGAATGATTTTCAAAAAGGTCCACATCTCTCTCTCTCTCTCTCTCTCTCTTTTTGTCTCAGGCTTTTTCTCCAGCTTGCTCACCAATTTTTGTATGTATATGTTTTTGTTTTTTTTCTTTCTCTCATTTTCTTTATTTCTGTCATGTGGATGTTGTTGCTTTGGAAAGGGACTCTATAAGCTCTTATCAGCTTTCGTCCCAATCCATTTGTATGTTTATATATACAATAAAATATGTTTAAACTAAACTAACAACCAGTGAGAAAACCTAGACAATGTAAAATGTAGTCTTTTTTCTTTTCTCATACCGGAAGTGCTTTTTTTGTAAAATTTGTCATAAGTTAGGCTACCGAGTAAGATCTTGATCTACAGAAAATGTCGACTAATGTAATTTGATTAGAAGAATCCACTAAACGAACGGCCAGTGTTATGTACTATCCTTTCAACTGCTGATCAGTATAGTTTCTTTTGTTCCTGTTTTTTGTTAGTTATCGCACAGTCCTCAGAGTCAGAGTCGAGCCATTTATCATTTTCTGTTATTAATTTTGATATTTTAATCTCGACATTTGATCCAAACAAATTTAAAAGAAATTGGGCTCTTACGTCTATAAATAGGTAACGTTATGAAGATTGCTGTACTGAACTCTTCACCAGGAATCGTATATATATATGATCCCTTTCTTCACCAAAGGACAAAGTCCTGACCTTGTCAAAAGTCAAAACAAATATTGCAGACCGCAAATACAATAATTATCCTTTTATTTCACATAGCGGTTTTAATAATTTCTTTTCTCAAGCTTGTAACGTTGTTCGGTAAATTTATGGCTTATTGGCTGTGGACATCACCTGTTGATTGTATAAATTTACCTGTATGCATAGCCAAACAACTTTATTGCAAATGTTTTATGATACCGATGAATATTGTTAGATATTTTGTATTCAGAAGAGAGAAAAAGCAAATACACCAGATTTTCGAATGATTTGATACAGGGTTGTTCTTGGCACTTGTAAGAGGACCGGTCAAATAATTCAAGCACGGCTTTGCCATTATTGATTAGGAGTTGCGCACGCACTTTGAACCGTAGTGAAACGGCGCGTTATGATACTATCCTGTGAGCTATTCCATTTACTGGTCGATTTATGTTTGTAAAACTATTTGGATTCTTTAGATGTTTGTCTAAATATTGAAAAGTCGTTGCTTATGGAAACGTTTGATTTTATGATGTATTTTTAAAATGTAAGAATTGAATCTTTAAGTCAGCATATCCAAGAACTGGTACTTTTGATCAATTTAGCGTGTGGGTATTACTATTAGAATGACGCAACCACAAACTTTTTCCCACAGCCAATCAGGATTACTACTGTAGGGGGGTATAGCAATTGTTGTAGAAATGATCATCAATACCTCGCATTTTTGTTATGAGAAGTGGAACGATATGTACGCCATTGTATGGTAAGAAGGCGACCGAAGTTACTATCGCTATTTCACAAGCTTTGCATAAGAGCTGAATTAAGAAGCATAACAATGGACGCGTTAATATTTTTGGAGTTTGAATAACATTTTAGGTCAACAACATATTTGGATTTTCCTTGTTAATGTATGATAAATTACTGCAAACACAAACCGCGATATGGACCAGTCGACATAAATTTTGCTGGCGTACAGGGACGTGGCTGTGAACTTATGTCACGTGGTGCAGGAAGTTTTGCGACGTTTTTGTGGAAGTGTAACATTTTGTGATGGTTATTAATGTTTCCTTGACTGTTTGCAAGAATGGCAATGAAATGACAGAGTTGCACAAGTGTATGAGAGGTTAATTTATTCGACTGGACAACGTCGTGTTGGGTTATAATTATTGACAAGTCACGTGCTATTGTTTAGGTCAATAGTCATATACACTCGGCAATGTTTTGATTGTTGTAAGAAACTGCCTTTGTACTTAAATAAGTTATATGATAAACTAATTAATTTCTGATGATTGTTTGGTATAAAAAAGAGGTGAGCTGATGAATTTGTCTCTTGATAGTATATGTCGGGCCCAGTGTCCTTGAGACGATGTTGCCTGGCTGCAATGGCCCCAGCCTTGACCGAAACAACTGGCCACTCAAGATTGGAATTTAAAGGTGGCTTGACCCCTGTTCGTACAAAAAAATCAACAGACGACACAACAGGGGTAACTCTCAAGGACGTTTCTACCTTAGGTGCCATTGCATCAGATCCAATAAGATCTGTGAAGTTAAATACAGCCAGCTCTAGCTCAGGTGCCCGTCAGCGAGGTCTCTTGCAGCCAATCCACCAGGAGAACGGTGCTACCACTAATTTTGCTTTGGGAAGTAACTCAAGCACAGCCACTAAAAAGTTGAAGAGTTTGGAATTTGTGAAAACTTTGCCAGGGATTCTTAATCAGTTTTCCACAGTGAACGGCAATACTGATTACAGAAGTGATCAATACCCTAAGTTTTGTGAGAAGAAGATGAACCAACCCTCCAACGGGAATGGTCCAAATGGAACTGGGAAAAAATTCATTAAGCAAACAATATTGGCAGAAGAAAGCAAGTTAAACGGTCACTCAAAGACAGATGTGTCTCTCTCCAGAAAGTTGACTAGTGTGTTACCTGGTCAAGAATTTGTCAAAAAACGAAACTTACAGTGTGTAGATAGTTTTGATAGACAAAAAGAAATGTGTCACACCTCAACAACTTGTGCCAATTCGGGCACAGGCTCTTCGGCTACACTGTCAAATAATGTTAATGGTCGTGATGAGAAATTACAAATTGATAGTAAGCATGAAGTGGAAATGTTGAAAAAACAGGTGCCTTGTCCAGGCACTGCAGACTTTATAAATGATGCATCTAGAAAACAGTTTCTTCTAGAAAGAAGGAGCCAATTTTTAACAAGAAGGCTTCGCAGGGTTCAAGGAAAACAGCTAGAAACTCAAGTGTATGATCAGTTAAAATCCTTTGCAGAGTTTCAACATCAGAAATTACAGGCTGTTGCATCCAGGGCAATCAGACCATTTGGTGACTTTCAGAGTACATTTTTTAATAGCAATGATATCAAAAACTTATCCACTTCAAATCTCGTAAGCTTGGTGCGTAAGCTACAGTCATCACAACAAAAGAGTGCCGCTTGTAGCATAAAAAAGACAACAAGTGAAGGTCATGTGGTTTTTGGTATGGAACAAGGTATGTCTGCGGAGTCTGATCGGAAGTCAAGTCAGATGAAGACCACAGTAGGTCACTGGAACTCTGCCGTTGATGATGATGTGACAGAAAGTAGCTCCGGTGGAGAGAGCTGTGAGGAGTGGGAAGATTGTCCTGTCATGGAAGACAAGAAAATTCCAGTACCATTGTAAGTATTTAACAAGTAACATTTTTTTTTTCTATCACTTAAACAAAACCAAATGCTCAAACACAAAACCAAATGCTCAAAGTGAACATTTACAATCATCCTGTGCCCTCTTTGCCTTGTCGTCTTTCGCTTATGTGGCTCAGAAGGTCAGGAAGATCCAATGCTCTATGTTTGTGTTCATGGTATCTTGGATGAAGTAAGAAAACGGGCACCTACAGAGTCACTATATAGCAAGGTTGGCAAAAAGTCGGTCAATATGAGTATTGACCGGGCCGGCCGGTTAAAACCGCTCAATACTGGTCGATTAGTGGTCAATTGAAGTGGTTGATTGGTTGATTAAATAACTGACTTATATACCTGTCCTGCTTCTAAGCTAGTCTCTCCTAAATCCTGTACTGAGGATATTTTACATATTATCATCAGTATCATAGTTTTTATCAGTAAGATCCTTTTTTTATTTGATCATAATTCAAAAAAACATTACTGCTGGTCAACTGAATAGGTTGGCTGGATTGACCTTCCTCTTTGAACATACATGCAGGTCAGCACTTTTCAACCAAAGAACTTTGAAGTTTTATTTATCATCATTCCTTATAGGTTAGATATCTACTTATAGTACTGCATCTTTTCTCTTTCTCTCTTCCCCCCTACCACCTCAAATACAATTTGGACTATTTAAAAATTCAAAGATAGCATAAAAAGCAGCTAATTTGAAATTTTCATGTAAAATTGCAGAAAAAAATGTCACCCATGTGTAAATCATTGTGAAATTTACCTGTCATTAATCTATAGGCATATTGAGTACCCTTAAAGAGGCTCTGACAGATTTAACTAAACAATAGTTTGGGATACAGTTATGTCTGAAGCATATTCAAGTGTCTAACTACACCTTTATATTGTTATCAAAACGCATTAAAAGGTGTAAAAGTTGCCCTTTTCTATCCCAATGGGCGTGGCTTAAATAACAAAAAGGACCAATCATGTATCCCTATTTGGGGTAGAATACTTGACACCAGGCCTTATTCCTAAAGTGTGAAATACTGACTTATATGCAATCAAGTTAATATCCTATCATCAGGCAGTTACTTAAGCAGAGTTCTGCCAAGCTTTTTACCTTATGGGGCCAATGGCCCATCCAAGCCCAAAAAGTGGGGCCACCTTTTTACAACATGGGGCCATGACTGAAGTTCTGACATGAATTGAATATAATTATAGACTAGAGACGAAATACCCAATAAAAATCAAACATTTTGTATGACAATTTAGCAGTTATCTGTTTTATTAATTCTTATTTACAAAGAATTTCCTGCTCTTCAAGGGCCAAAGAAAATGGAAGTATCTCACTTCGGCGTTTCGGGTTGCCCAGAGGGCTTGGGCTTGCTATTTGTCTTGGCCACTTTTGGTTTTGTTTGACCAAAATAGCTTAGTTTACATTTACAATTCTTCTTTTCGGCCATCGGAGTTTATCAAAAACAGCGATCATTTGATGCAGAACGAAACCGTTATCTGTTTACTTGTGAAAACGAAACTCATTGGTTCAAAATTCGGGGAACCCAACTTTCATTAAGTACTAAGCCAATCAGAATTGCCGTTACGATCCATAAAACGACTTTGGGGAAAACACGGAAACACTCTCTTGCACTCCGGATCATTCACATTCATGTATGGTGAGAGAAACGAACGACAACTCTGCTGGGAGATTGACATGGAAGTGAAATTGATTCGAACAAAACAGACTTCCGGTGAATTTGTCCCAAGTAATCTTCATACCTACGTTGCATGGCTCGTATTTTTAATGCGCCGGGTGGCCCTTCGGACATATTTTTTTAGCGTCATCTGTAATTTTTTAGCGCCAATCCCGCAATGGCGCGTCCTCGGCAGAACTCTGCTTAAGGTATCACAATAGAAACCTTAAGACCTTATTAGGAACTTATATAGAGTTTTTGAAAACTGGCAGAAGCCAGCTGATAAGTAGCCTTGGCAGGGACAAAACATTCTTTCCACTAAAGTCAACTCTCATATTGGTGAATTCAACCAAACTTGGAACCATAAAAGAAAAAAAAAAAAATCGTCCACTAAACAGCATGACTTTCCATTTAAAATGCATCGGACCAGTAAAATTTCCAAAGGACCACTACAAATATCCAATCGACCAGTATTGACCAGTATTGACCACTTTGGGAGTATTGACCGGGGCGGTTGTAACCGGTTAAAACCACCCCTGGTTTCGACCGCCCAACCTTGCTATATAGGTCACCGACTCAAATGTTTGTTGGTCAAAATGGATATATTTTCATTAATCATTATTTGATGACTTGCATTGTATCAAGCAGCAAGGAGATATATTAATTACACACTCCTCTTACCAGAGTATGGCTCAATTTTACACACATTTTGTAAATGAGCCGTGCTCTGAAAAGGGGGCTTAATGCGTCTACGAAAAGTACTGAATCCTATCAGCCTGCGCTATCCGTCCAGGCTGACCTGGGCTGAATTAGAAACTTTGCTATTTGTCAATTTTCTGTTTGTTGAAGGACCAAGCTACCTCATGATTAATTTGGTTATTGTAAAAAGCAGCTACTATGGATTCATAGAACTTTATACGATGACTTTGGCTAGTATCATGTATGCTGAAGGTGCATTAAGCCCCCTTTTGCCAGAGCACACTCAAGTCGTGTATGTATGACTGACAGACATAGTACTTTACATGCAGTTTGCTAGACATAAATTTCTTTGCAGAACACCACTGCTATAATAAATCTTCCATTTTAACCCTTACACTGCCCAGCGTGTATCTTTTGTAGGCAGTGTAGATCAAGATCAGGATGCACATTTTGTGCAGTCTGATCTTTGATCCACACTGTCTGAAAAGAGAAATTATTTCCCAAAACATAACTTTGAAATAGCGATATTTGAATTTTTGCTATTGAATTGAAATTTTTTTTAGTCTAATTAGCAGGATAAGGGTTTAACTTTTTACCAAACAACAAAATTTTAGACTGGTCCAAATTGAAAGCACTTGCTGACAAGAAATTAAATGTACATGTAATTCAAAAATTGAAAATTGTTCCTAGCAGGGTAGAAAACATTTTGGGAAAAGGAGAAAATGTTGGTTACCAGCATTTTCTCCTTATCCCAAAATGTTTTCTACCCTTGGTTACCAGCATTTTCTCCTTATCCCATGTTTTCAAAAGGCTTGTATCTCGGGGTCGTTAAAACCAGGGATTGTTTGGTAAAGGGTTAAATCAAATACAGATAATGTTTACTATCTACAGATACAAAAGAGCAGAGTGGAAATGGGCAGTGGACAGGGCAGCCATTATATCACGGTGGACCTGGTTACAGGCTCAAGTCTCCGATCTGGAATATAGAATAAGACAACAGAAGGAAATATACAAAACTATTAGGACTAGCAAAGGAGTTGTAACTTTAGGTAATATGTCGACACCTGTCCGGCGGTATGGGGACAGCTCCGTAACTTGTGAGAAAAAACCAGAATCTCCTGCCAATGTTACGACTTTAATGATCAATATAAATAAGCAAGCCTCCAAACTGACCCAGTCCCTTGGAAATTGTCTTTCACCTGTTGTGTCACAGGGCCATATTAGTGATAAAACAAAAGATGCATCAACGTCAAAGTCTTTGAATGGTTATGTTGATGGGTCCCACAGTGTGTCATCCCCACAAGCTCAGGGGGCAAGCAGGCTACATTGTGGGGCCCCAATTCCTTCAGTCGGACCTTCAGGTGATAGTGGTCATGTGACTTGTTCTCCAGATCTCAACCAGCCATTAGATGCAAACTGTGTTTCAGCAAGATGTAGACCTGTGCGTTTTTATCGTAAACGAAAGTTGTTGCGGACTGCAGGTTTGCATCAAACGAACCACAAAGCAGCGAGACTGTCTACTGTAAAGTGTCAGTGTTTTCCACCGACAGAATACTGTCCCTTGTGTGGTGGGCGGTATAATAATGTTCACAAACTGGACGCTGAAGGCATGGCAGTGATGGAGAAGGTGGCTTTGTTGGATCAATCATATCATCCAGTCTTATCATTCCCACAGGGTGAGTATTCCAGAGAGTCGCTGATGAGCTATCTTTGACTCTTTACTAAACTTATATTGGGCTTGTCTAACTTGAAAGCATAATCAGATCTCCATACAGGGGAAATTATTTTGATTTCAAAATCAAAAATATGAATTATTCTCAACTAAACCTTGTGTAATAGGTACTCATTCAGGGTTCGCGCTGCCGATCGCCATTGTCGCCATTTGCGACAAAAATTAAAATTTGGCGCAAGATTTTTTCATTTGGCGAAAATGCGTGGCGACAACTTTTTACAAGCTGGCCCCAAAAAGAAATTCTTTTGAAATTCATTGTCGTAAGCGTTTGCGAGCTAAGCGAGTTATATCCTCGGTCGAATGGGCGAAGAAGTCGCCGGATTTCAAAAAACTTCCCTCATTTCGCCAAGAAAAGCGTAGTCCAAGTCGACTGAAAAAAATCGGGAAGTCGCCTCGCGTATATTGACAAAGCGTCCTGTGTGTAATCTACCATATCAGCGTGTGCCGTACCCGATTTACAGTTAGTGCCCAATCAGCGACTTTAATTAGTTTACAACATACCGAGAGTGTGATTGACAAGTCATTGTTAATTAACTTTACAACACCATGGGATAATCCTATATTATTGACAAATATCAGCGCCGCCTATCGGTGTTTGTCGGACCTCTATCTTTGAAACACGGTTTGCTAAATTTAGTAACTACCTATATGAAAGTGAAAGTACTACCCCGGATATCGGTCAATCTTCGTCAACTTTTATTTCCAAAGTTTTAAATGGATTGAAATATCCCAGTTTTAAAAACCATGGAATCGGTACCTACTTGCTTATAACCATTTACTCCTAATTAGTTATTAGACTCTACTCGCAGTTTTCCAAACGAACAGATATGATGACGTACTTAGATCATTTAGATCATGTGGCAATATTTTCAAATCATGTGACTAATTTGGCGCCAATGTAGTATCACGTTACAAGGCTTTCGGCGAATTTAGCGAAGTCACATGATTCAACTTCTAAATGGTAGCTAGTCACTGCAACAGCGTTTGGATGAAATCGAATATATTCTATGACACTAACTATAAGATAAAATGTAAAAAAAAGTTATTGTCTTTGATTCTAGATAGATCTAAGTATTCTGTTGATTTTATAGTATTTCCTTGATTGGGCTGCGAACTGCAAATCTACAAGGCTTTGAAAGTAAATCGGGTGTTAGATTTAGTTGTTGAGTGATGGTTTTATTTACGATTTATCTGATATTAATCAAAGACAAACGCTAATCAGACAGCTGTATTTTTGATGTCTCTTGCACTCTGAAACTGGGTCTGACTTATCAATTGAAAGTTGAAAACATCATGGCAATATGAGAAAATGCTGGAAGTAAGCTTTTCTACATTTAACAGACTATATATCTTTTTATATACATGTATCTTTAAACATTAGTTACAGAGTTTGAGCGGTTATCTACCGGTATTTGCCTGCTGCAAATGCTGTCAATTTGATAGGTTATAAATAGGTAACTTTTTAGCTCTTTCTATGTAAAAATGGATCGCTGCGTTAATGTCTGTGAGAAAAAGTAAAGCTGATGCCTCCCATAATGAAAGTGAATCTAGCCAACTCGGCACGCCTTCGAAAGTTACAAAACGATTATTTAAGAACTATTGGCTTTCTGACCCTGAATTTTCTAGCTTTCTCAAATACAATGCTGGCAAAAAAGTTATGCTACGTAAAATGTGTCTACAATGTCAGTTAACAAACTCGTTCACCACTGGCTGATCTGTCATGAAGAAAGAATCAATTATCAAACACGCAAAAAAAAAATTGAAAAATCTTGTTCGTATGACCCTGAGAAAGTGTTACTTTTTCTTTTTCATAGATAATTCTCATTTTCTAACAAAGTTATCTACCCCTTAACATACATTATACATTATGAATGGACTGCAACTCCTTACAATTCCGACCAGTCTAAAATTTTGTCCAGCATGCTGCATTATGATACTCATCTGGCCCCAACTCCTGAAAATTTGGCCCCAACTGTCCCCAGATTGGCCCCAACTTTTTTCATTTGGCGAAAGAGCTGGCGACAACTTTTTTAGACCCAGAGCGAACCCTGTCATTAGAATCATTTCAAGACAGTTTTAATGAGTACCCACTACATATGGTTTTGGAGAGAAATAGTGGAGTTAGAATACCATCATTCCCTCTTATCTGGAACTCTGGTAATGAAAACCCACAAAACTGTTGAATACATGTAGCTCGAGAGAGATTTGTCATTAAATAGATAAAGAACACAGGGAAAAGAAGACATTGTTGGTTTCTGGCATTTTCCACTTTTCCTGCAATGTTTTCAAAAGTCCATTTTTGTCACGCCTTGTTAAACCTGGGATTTTGTGAAGAAGAGTTTATTCTTTATCATGCCACAAACTTTTAGAATGGTCCAACTTGCAAGTAGTTTTAGTAGTAACAGACATCAGAGTGAATTGGCTGAAATATTGCAATTAGCTTTGTCAAGAACACAAAACTTGTTGGAGTAGGAGAGAATGCTCTTTATCAACACTCTCTCCTTTTGTCACTGTCACAACTTTTTCAAAGCTTACCTACAATACTGAGGGTCATTGAAATACTAGCATATTTGGTAAAGAGTTAACCTGGGCCAGTGTACAAGCTCTTTCAACCTGCAAACTAGTATTACATTATCATGCCCAAGAAAAATGAAGCGAAGTGAGAATAAAGTGAGTTACATGTACATTTTATTTGTTTCAAAATATTTCCAAAGATGTCACCTGCAAGGCTGCAAATTGGATTATGGCCAATTTATGGATGTAAAATTTATATGGTACATTACTTTGTGGTACTTTCTAACTCTTTACTAATCAACACCTTGATCTAAAGATTCCATAGAAGAAGGGGTTTGACAACAATGTGGGAAAAAGAGCTGTTAAATAGGATTTTGTAATTTTCCATATTATCTTGTCATTTTAGAAATATCCCATCATTTGAGCCAGTCTGCAATCAAAACTTGTATTATCTGGTACAGAGTGAAGCTCGTAATGTAAATTAAATCTTTATTAACTCTTTGCCACTCAGTCATGACTTTCAACAACCCTGCTGCAGAAAGCTTATGAAAACATTGTTGGAAAAGGAGAAAATGTTGGTAAGCAATATTTTCTCCTTTTCCAACAATGTTTTCTACCCTCAATTGTCAGTTTTTGGGTCACTGTTGTCATCTGCAAATGCGTACAATTTGGACCACTCTTAAATTTTGTGTTTGAGAAAGAGTTAAATCTGTATCAATGTCATGTTATAAAAACCCTAGTGAGGAGGACAGTATCAATTTCATTGCCCGTATGGTTGAACAAAGGCTTCAAAAACAATGTGGGAAAGAGAAATTCACTTGTAACCACTATTTCTGATTTCCCCATATTGTTTTCTGCCATTTTAAGGACAAGATTGATCACTTGAGACAGATTTGAAATGCCTGTTTTTCATTCATATGTTTTGAGTGACCAGCATTTAAACTATTTTCCAGTAGACAAAATTTTAGCCGTGGCTAACTGAAAGCAATTTGCAAATGACAGATAACATGTGACACAGTGATCGGATTTGTGTTTGGAAGGGTATAAAACATAGTGGAAAAAGGGGGGACTACTGAATACTAGCAATTTTTCTCTTATATACCCAAAAAGTCACACATGTATGTTATGGCCCCTGTTTCCTGTCCATTTGTCTGTCAGACTGTCTTTTAGCAATTTCTTGTGTGCAAAACAGTTAACTCCTAGAGTTTTCATCGGAATAAGTCAAAACTTACCACAATGAATCTGTATTGCAGTATGGTGTGTAGTTGTGCATGTGACTCTTAAAATCTGGATCACTTTAGGCATTCTTCATTTTAATTCATTTTACTGTCAAGCCTTTTTGGGTGTATATGTGCCACTTAGCAAAGCTGTCATTTCCATAAGGCTTCTAATAACCTTTTCTTCAGGATTGTTATGTCTTTACTATGTCATTGTTATACCCCACAGAATGAGTGTTTTTGGGAGTATACTGGAATCAGCCTGCCTGTCCCTGTGTTTGTTTGTGTGTCCGTCAGTGTACCGTACTGGTAATTGCGTTATATTTTACGTTTGTCCAAATTGAAAACATTCGCAGACGACAAAATAAAAGTGACTGAAAATTTCATTTTTTGTGTGAAGGGTAGAAAACATTGTGGGAAAAGGAGAAAATGCTGGTTACCAGCATTTTCTCCTTTTCCTACAATGTTTTCAAAGGACTTCTTCCCCAGGATCATTAAAACTCGGGATTGTGTGGGAAAGAGTTCAGTCATGTTCAGTGACAGCTTTAGTCAAGAATTAAAATTGATTTGATTTGGTGGCACCTATGAGTTCGAGATGCTCTAAGAATTCCCTAGAAGTAGTCATAAAGGCATCTGATGTGTTTTAAGGAAATCTTGCTTTGATCCCTGCTGATGGTTGTAATGTCCTTGGGCAAGGCACTGCAGAACCCCAGCATGGTAATGGTGAAACAGAGGAAAGGCATAAATAAGGTAACTAATGAAATACTATTGAAAGGGGAATATATGTAACCAAACTAAAGAGCCAAGTAAAGTGAATCTAGATGGGATACAGATCAATTTCATTGCAAGATAGGGTATTAATCTTGTAATGCTTATTAATATTATTATAGTTATGTTTATAGGTAAGTTCTCCATCAAATCCAAGTCATTTAACTCTGTGCTACGTAATGAATAAGTAGACTTAGCCAAATTGAAAACATTTGCAGAAGACACAATAAATGTGACCGAAGAATTGTTGGAATGGTAGAAAACATTGTGGGAAAAGGAGAAAACACTGGTTACCAGCATTTTCTCCTTTTCCTGCAATATTTTCTTAACTCTCTACCAAATGATAAAAATTCAGAGTGGTCCAGGTTGAAAGCATTTGCAGACAACAAAATGAATGTGACTAAAGAATTAAAATTTGTTTAAGAAGGGAAGAAAACTGTGTGGGAAAGCCAGAAAGGAGAAAATGGAGGTTACCAGCATTTTCTCCTTTTCCCACAATGTTTTCAAAAAGCTTCTTTCACAGGAATGTTTTTTGTTAAAAGTCAGGATTGTGTGCTAAAGTATTAAGCTGTCTTTCTTGGGATTGTTTGCTAAAGTGTTACTGAACTCTTGAGTACCCATAACAATATAGGTTCCATTGGTAGACAGTTTAGCGCCCTGTCAAGAATAAAATCTGTAACCATCACTAGCATAGGTTTTGGTCCATCCTGAGACTGTCTGTATTGATTAATGGCATCTCAAGGAATCATCTATTAATGGTATTCCATGTAAGTGCAAAACCTTTTCTCAGAGAAAAAAAGCTTGTTGCATCAGGCAGCTCCCAGCACAGTTACTCTAGACTGACTCACTGTGTGAGAGTCAAATGTGTTACCCTTTATCAACTAAAAAGTATTTTTGTGATGGGAAGAAAGGGGCTCTTTAAAACATCTTGGAAAAGTAGAAAATGCTGGTGACCAGCATTTTGTCCTTTTCTCATGATGTTTTATATCTTCACAAAGGCAAGTTGTGTTAAAAAAATACATGAATGATTTGTCTTCAGCAAATGCTTTCTTATTATATTAACCCTTTCCCAAACTGCACATTTTGGACCAGACCAAATTGAAAGCATTTTGCAGATGACAAATTAACAGTAGCTAAAAAGATGATTTTTCTATATGATAGGGTAGAAAACATTGTGGGAAAAGGAGAAAATGCTGGTTACCAGCATTTTCTCCTTTTCCCACAATGTTTTCAAAAGGCTTCTATTCCTGACCTGTAAAAAAAAACCAGGGATTGTTTGGGAAAGAGTTGTAGGATATTGGAGGTTTCCATGTATTTATCATATGTGTTGTTAAGTATTGATTAATTTTTTGTTTGAAGTTATATAAAACAAAAATTATTCTTTATATTTTTAGCTCAACTGAGCACAACGTGCTCAAGGGGAGTTTTTAGGATCACCCGGTGTCTGTCGTCCGTCGTGCTTCTTCAACAATTCTTTAAACATCAACTCCTCCTAAACCGCTGGGTGGATTTGGACCAAACTTGGCAGGAATGTACCATGGGAGGTCCTCTTCAAAAAGTGTTCACAGAATTTGATTCCATCAAAAACTCTGGTTGCCATGGCAACCAAATGGAATTTTTTAGCAAATTATTTAAAAACCTTCTCTGATGAAACCGCTGGTCAGATTTTGAAATAATTTCACAGATCTGTTCCTTGGGTGACCCTTTTCAAGGATTGTTTGTGAAATTTTGATTCGTCAAAAAATGTGGCTCTGGTGAATTGGGGCTACTTGCACTATACAGAAATGAAGGAATTCTTTAAAAATCTTCAATGAAACCGCTGGTTGGAATAATTTCACAGAGTTGCTCCTTGGGTGACCCTTTTCAAAAAATGTTTGCGAAATTTTGATTGGTCAAGAAACATGGCTCTGGTGAATGGGGGCAACTTGCACAATACAGAAATGAAGGAATTCTTAAAAAATCTTCTCGGCAACCGCTGGTCAGATTTTGAAAACATTTCACAGAGTTGCTCCTTGGGTGACCCTTTTCAAAAAATGTTTGCGAAATTTTGATTGGTCGAGAAACATGGCTCTGGTGAATGGGGGCTACTTGCACTACATATAATTTTGATCCGTCTTTTGATTGCACTATACAGAAATGAAGAAATTCTTGAAAATTATTCTTCTCTGAAATGGTGGGACAGATTTTGAAATAATTTCACAGAGATGTTCCTTGGGTGATCCTTTTCTAAAATTGTTCTCGAAATTTTGATTGGCCAAGAAACATGGCTCTGGTGAATGGGGGCTACTTGCACTATATAGAAATGAAGAAATTCTTGAAAATTCTTCTTCTCTGAAACCCGTAGTCAAATTTTAAAATAATCTGACAGAGATGTTCCTTGGGTGACCCTTATCAAAAGCTGTACATATAATTTTGATCCATCAAGAAACATGGCTCATGTGGGGGCTACTTGCACTATACAGACATGATGAAATTCTTGAAAATTCTCTTTTTCTGAAACCCCTGGTCAGATTTTAAAAGAAATTTTCTGAAATGTTCCTTGGGTGACCCTTTTCAAAACTTGTTCATAAATTTTGATCCATCAAGAAACATGGCTCTCGTGGATGGGGGCTACTTGCTCTTATATAGAAATGAAGAATTCTTAAAAATTGTCTTTTTGAAATTGATGGTCAGATTTCGAAATGACTTTTACAGGTGACCTTTTGAAAATTGCTTGGCAAAATTATAAATTTGGTTCCAATGTTTCATTACCTCAAAAAAAAAAAAATAGACTATGGTCATCGCAAAAATTCAGGTGAGCAATCCAGGGCCATCTTGGCCCTCTTGTTTTGTTTCCAATGCAATTTTAAATTCTTTTGGATTATAAATGGTCACTGACAAACCGTGGCAGTGCTCAGGGCAACCTGCAATCAGTGCTTTTGTAGTATAGGTTGGAGCAGACTCTACAAAAACCCTGTTTGTACTCAATGAAAAATTCCACAAAGTATTAGGCCTAAATGATCTTGTATTACTTCTAGCCAAAATCTGGATCGTGCTTACTGACTGGAATTGTGGACTTAATTTTTCAATCCTGCATACAGTATTGGCGGATCCAGAGGGGGGGACCAGGGGTCCGGACCCCCCCCCCCCCCCAACCCCTTTGGAATTTTGGTAAAAATGTGGACATCGGATTCGTGAAATGGTACTGGTTTGATATTGCACAGCATTTATGTAAAAATACAGTCTTAAATTTGAAAAAAAAAAAAAGGGTTAGAACTGGAAACGTTGACTTTTCTTGTAAACAGCTTACATCCACTGAAATCCGGAAATCAAAGTATCATATAATAAGATGAGTGCGTTTTCAATGGAACCCCCCTGAGAAAGATATCTGGATCCGTGCATGTACAGCATTCTCTCACGGGGGTCTTGATGTTGGCTACTGCAGATTTGTAATTGTCTATAAAATGTTGAAAGAGAGGAATGATTACTGATGCATGCAGATGTTTATTAGCTCCACTGGCCGAAGGCCAGCGAGCTATTGTCATGGCATTGTGTCCGTCGTGCGTCCGTCTGTCCGTCCGTCCGTTCGTTCGTTCGTCCGTTCGTCCGTGCGTGCGTCCGTAAACTTTTTCTTTAAAAAACTTCTCCTCAGAAACTATTGACTGGATTTTTACCAAATTTCACAGGAATGTTCCTTAGGTGGTCCTCTTTCAAATTCCTTCAAATAATTGTGTTCCATGAATAATTCTGGTTGCCATGGCAACCAAAGTAAAAAACCTTTAAAAATCTTCTCCTCCCAAACCGCTGATTGGATAGCATTATTATTTTGCAGGAATGTTCCTTAGGTAGAGGTCTACAGAATTCCTTAAAAGAAAAAGGATCCGTCAAAAAACATGGCTTTTATGGGAGATTCATTTTCCTTTTATGGTAAAAAGTAAAATCTTTGAAAAATTTCTTCTCTCAAACTATTGGTTGGATTTCATTGTTGTATTGCAGGTTAGTTCCTATGGTGGTAAGTCTTTACCATACATTCCTGACTTTTAACGTCCCTAAAGAAGAAGTCTTTGGAAAACATTATTGGAAAAGGAGAAAATGCTGGTAATCAGCATTTTCTCCTTTTCTCTCAGTGTTTTCATCAAAGAGAGAAATCATCATTTCATCAATGTTTAATTTGTTGTCTGCAAATACTTTCAGTTTGGTCACATCCCAAATTTTGTTGTTTGGTAAAGAGTTAAAGATGGTTGCTTTACATAATCTATAATCCTTTTCATATAAAACAAGAGAACCTCTGCACTTCTATTAGTTCTGGTAAAGGTTTGTTGACCTACTGGTGACCTAGTACAAAGAGGGACAGGGCTTTACTGTTGTGATAAGGCATTTTGTTATCCAATCAAACTGATCCTTCAACTTCAATAAAACAGTTGCTACAATACATTTTTTTTTTCTGTATCTTGATGTTTCCCCACCCAAAATGGTTTGTAACAAGACCTTCTTTAACTATAACCAGAAGACAAAATTTTTATAACTGGTCATAATTGAAAGATGTTGCAGACAACATAATAAATCTTCAAATTAGTAAAACTTGTATCAAAAAGGGTAAATATTATTGTGTAAAACTAAGAAAATGTAGGTTACTATTATTTTCTTCTTTTTTCACAATGTTTTTCATAGCTTTTTTTCTTTAGTGATCTAAAATGCAGGAATGAATGGTAATTGTTAAAAACTTCTCTTCACCGTTACAGAAAAATCAGGCCTGTGGAGCGATACAGGCGCTCAAGCGCCTCTAGTTTGAAATATGAAATCATTTATTTACAGTTTTGATTGTACATAATTGTGTATCTCGCATATTAGATTTTTGTAAACAATCCTTAACCCTTTGTTGTTCAAGTGTGTTTTTCAACTGCTTTGAGCAAAAAGACTTTGGAAAACATGGGAAAAGGAGAAAAGTGACCAGCATTTTGTCCCTTTTCCATGTTTTGTACCTTTGCAAAATATTTTTGAGTACTAATAATTCTGTCCTGGTAAAGATTTAACCCTTTACCACACAGCACCAACTTTTAATGACCTTGGAAAAGAGGACTTTTGTAAACAGTGTGACAAGCATTTTCTCGTTTTTATACGCCCATCGAAGACGGGACGTATTATGGGATCACCCGTGGCGGGCGGGCGGCGTCCAGTTCTTTGTCCGGAGCATATCTCCAAAACTATTCTAGCTAGGGTTATGAAATTTCATGGGTGGATAGATCTCATCGAGGGGGAGTGCAGTGCGCAGGAATCATAACTCTTGCTTGCTTAATTTTTGAGTTATTGCCCTTTGTTGTTTTTCATACTTGAATTTTGTCCGGAGCATATCTCCAAAACTATACTAGCTAGGGTTATGAAATTTCATGGGTGGATAGATCTCATCGAGGGGGAGTGCAGTGCGCAGGAATCATAACTCTAGCTTGCTTAATTTTTGAGTTATTGCCCTTTGTTGTTTTTAGCTCACCTGAGCACATAGTGCTCAGGGTGAGTTATTGTGATCGATTGTTGTCCGGCGTCCGTCCGTCCGTGTGTCCGTCCGTCCGTCCGTCTGTCCGTCCGTCTGTGAACAATTACTTAAAAATTCTTCTCCTCTGAATACGCCCAACAGATTTCAGTGAAACTTCACAGAAATGATCCTTAGGTGATGCACTTTCAAAATACTTCAAAGATTTGAATTCCATGGAGAACTCTGGTTGCCATGGCAACCGAGAGAAAAAACTTTAAAAATCTTCTTGTCCCAAACTGTAAGGGCTAGAGCTCTCATATTTTGCATGTAGCATCATCTAGTGACCCTCTACCAAAATACTTCAAATTATGGCCCTAGTGTTGAAAATGGCCCTATGTTGTGGGTTCTTGGATTTCACATGGAGATAAAGAAGGAAATCTTTAAAAATTTTCTTGTCCCAAACCATAAAGGCTAGAGCTCTCATATATGGCATGTAGTATCATCTAGTGGCCCTCTATTAAAACACTTCAAATAATGGCCCTAGTGTGGAAATTGGCCCTATGTTGTGGGTTCTCGGATTTCACATAGAGATAAAGAAGGAAATCTTTAAAAATCTTCTTGTCCCAAACCGCAAGGGCTAGAGCTTTCATATTTGGCATGTAGCATCATCTAGTGACCCTCTACCAAAATACTTCAAATTATGGCCCTAGTTTGAAAATGGCCCTATGTTGTGGGTTCTCGGATTTCACATAGAGATAAAGAAGGAAATCTTTAAAAATCTTCTTGTCCCAAACCATAAGGGCTAGAGCTCTCATATATGGCATGTAGTATCATCTTGTGGCCCTCTACCGAAATACTTCAAATAATGGCCCTAGTGTGGAAATTTGCCCTATGTTGTGGGTTCTCCGATTCCACATAGAGATAAAGAAGGAAATCTGTAAAAAACTTCTTGTCCCAAACCTTAAGGGCTAGAGCTTTCATATTTGGCATGCAGCATCATCTAGTGGCCCTCTACCAAAATACTTCAAATTATGGCCCTAGTGTTGAAAATGGCCCTATGTTGTGGGTTCTCGGATTTCACATAGAGATAAAGAAGGAAATCTTTAAAAATCTTCTTGTCCCAAACCATAAAGGCTAGAGCTCTCATATATGGCATGTAGTATCATCTAGTGGCCCCCTATTAAAATACTTCAAATAATGGTCCTAGTATGGAAATTGGCCCTATGTTGTGGGTTCTCGGATTTCACATAGAGATAAAGAAGGAAATCTTCAAAAATCTTCTTGTCCCAAACCTTAAGGGCTAGAGCTTTCATATTTGGCATGTAGCATCATCTAGTGGCCCTCTACCAAAATACTTCAAATTATGGCCCTAGTGTTGAAAATAGCCCTATGTTGTGGGTTCTCGGATTTCACATAGAGATAAAGAAGGAAATCTTTAAAAATCTTCTTGTCCCAAACCATAAAGGCTAGAGCTCTCATATATGGCATGTAGTATCATCTAGTGGCCCTCTACCAAAATACTTCAAATAATGGCCCTAGTGTAGAAATTGGCCCTATGCTGTGGGTTCTCGGATTTCACATAGAGATAAAGAAGGAAATCTTTAAAAATCTTCTTGTCCCAAACCGTAAGGGCTAGAGCTTTCATATTTGGCATGTAGAATCATCTAGTGGCCCTCTACCAAAATACTTCAAATTATGGGCCTAGTTTGAAAATGGCCCCATGTTGTGGGTTCTCGGATTTCACATAGAGATAAAGAAGGAAATCTTTAAAAATCTTCTTGTCCCAAACCATAAGGGCTAGAGCTCTCATATATGGCATGTAGTATCATCTAGTGGCCCTCTACCAAAATACTTCAAATAATGGCCCTAGTGTGGAAATTGGCCCTATGTTATGGGTTCTCTGATTTCACATAGAGATAAAGAAGGAAATCTGTAAAAAACTTCTTGTCCCAAACCTTTAGGGCTAGAGCTTTCATATTTGGCATGTAGCATCATCTAGTGACCCTCTACCAAAATATTTCAAATTATGTGCCCTAGTGTTGAAAATGGCCTTATGTTGTGGGTCCTCAGATTTCACATAATGATAAAGAAGGAAATCTGTAAAAATCTTCTTGTCCCAAACCTTAAGGGCTAGAGCTTTCATATTTGGCATGTAGCATCATCTAGTGACCCTCTACCAAAATACGTCAAATTATGGCCCTAGTGTGGAAAATGGTCCTATGTTGTGCGTTCTCGGATTTCACATAGAGATAAAGAAGGAAATCTTTAAATATCTTCTTGTCCCAAACCATAAGGGCTAGAGCTCTCATATATGGCATGTAGTATCATTTAGTGGCCCTCTACCAAAATACTTCAAATAATGGCCCTAGTGTGGAAATTGGCCCTATGTTGTCTGTAGTTGTTGGTGTATTTAACAACATTATAATACTAACTTGTATAGAAAGTCTTGAATCGGCAAACATTCTCTACTAAGTTTGCTCAAATCAGGCAACTTTTTGCCACACACCAAAAGGCCTAGGGCTTTGTTATTATTCCTTCAAAACTCTGTTCTGGAGGTATATAGGAGTCAGCTTGTTGGTCCGTCCATCCATCCATCCATCAGTCTTTCTGTAGCATTTTCTTGTCAGAGCTTGTTCTCAACAACTACAGGACAGATTTCATTCAAATTTTAGAGAGACTAGGTGCCAAGCAAGAATGTGCATATTATATTTTGGTGACGGTTCATTGAATTTTTACAAAGTCATTTTCCTTTGATGAAATTTCTTGTTCTCCCTATTTTTCAACAACTATTGGACAAATATCATTCAAACTTCTCTTAAATATTTATATAACCGGGTTTGGTTAAGAAAGATTATCTTCTTATCTAAACCAAGAAGACCTAAAGCTTTGGCCTTGCACTTCGATATTTGGTATTTATCTTCATTGTAAATCTTTACTGCTTGGTACTCAGGTGAGCGATATAGGACCATCATGGTCCTCTTGTTCAAACTTGAATTTTGTCCGGAGCATATCTCCAAAACTATACTAGCTAGGGTTATGAAATTTCATGGGTGGATAGATCTCATTGAGGGGGAATGCAGTGCGCAGGAATCATAACTCTAGCTTGTTTAATTTTTGAGTTATTGCCCTTTGTTGTTTTTCATACTTGAATTTTGTCTGGAGCATATCTCCAAAACTATACTAGCTAGGGTTATGAAATTTCATGGGTGGATAGATCTTATCGAGGGGGAGTGCAGTGCGCAGGAATCATAACTCTTGCTCACTTAATTTTTGAGTTATTGCCCTTTGTCATTTTCCATACTTGAATTTTGTCCGGAGCATATCTCCAAAACTACACTAGCTAGGGTTATGAAATTTCATGGGTGGATAGATCTTATCGAGGGGGAGTGCAATGCGCAGGAATCATAACTCTAGCTTGCTTAATTTTTGAGTTATTGCCCTTTGTTGTTTTTTATACTTGAATTTTGTCCGGAGCATATCTCCAAAACTATACTACCTAGGCTTATGAATTTTCATGGATGGATAGATCTCACATAGGGGCAGTGCAGTGCTCAGGAATCATAACCCTTGCTTGCTTAATTTTTGGGTTATTGCCCTTTGTTGTTTTTCATACTTGAATTTTGTCCGGAGCATATCTCCAAAACTATACTAGCTAGGGTTATGAAATTTCATGGGTGGATAGATCTCATCAAGGGGGAGTGCAGTGCACAGGAATCATAACTCTTGCTCGCTTTATTTTTGTTTTTCATACTTGAATTTTGTCCAGTGCATGCCCCACCTTTACAACTTGGGGTAAGACGGGCGTATCTGGCGACAATTTGCCACTCTTGTTTGACAATGTTATCTACCTTTCTCAAACCTTATATCAGTTTTTAGTCATGAATATTGGTTTTGTGATCTACAAATGCTTTCAATTTGGACTTGTATTAAAATTTGTCGTTCTGTAGAGGGTAAAGCAACAATACATGATGGTTATATTGTAATTCAGTGCAAGATTGGCATGGTAGTTCTCACCATAGTAACTGTCTTTGCTTCCTCCATTTAAAAGTTCAAAGCTAGAGTTGAACTCATCACTAAATTCAATTTTAATATAAAATGTTCATCATATCTTGCAGGTCTTGGTTTCTATATAATCAGATTTCCAGATTTATGTGTTGTTCCTTCATACCATATTTCATTCTGACAGTTTTGAAAAGAAAAGGGGGTTTGTAATCATGAACTGTTATTTATGGTGGCTAATTGTGTTAAGCTTACCTGTGATGATCCCTGACCACATTTGAATGTTTTAGGCTGTTTGTGGGTTTGATATATGAAATTTTTCTGGTAGACCTAGGACTACTGTTGTTACTAGCCTTACCACTGTTTACTGTTCACAGCTGGACACAAGCTGAGGGCTGACTCTGTACAAGTTAAAAGTAGGGATGGCAACGGTTAACCGGTTAACCGATCGAATGACCGATTAACCGGTTAGGAAATTGGTAACCGGTTAACCAGAAACAAATATAGGCCTTTATTATCAAAAGTTTACCAAAATAATCATTGTAATAAAAAAAAAATACAAAGTTAACTTTGCCGGTTTTGACAACCAAAATTGCATCATACGCACATCCAATGTTGCCAAGACGCGGCAAAGGTGTGATATACAGTTTTGACATGTCTGTGCAATATTAAACATTGTTAATTTGCTAACTAGTCCCCAGTCTCCGATAACAATCAAACACTTGTCATCTTTGGATCAAAGGCACTGGCTTATTGTAATTGATTTGCTTGGATTATTTCATTAAGTATCCGCCCCTAATCAAATATATGCATGGATTTACCAATCAGCGTAATAGGGATTGAAATTTATAAAGTCAATCAATCTGTGTTCAAGCAGGCATAGCGGTTTCTCTTCGTTCATTCATTATCACTTCCATAAGTATCTTCGAAAATCATAGTATAGTGCAGAGGCTTTGAATTTGGGAGAGTCTAAAATTTAAACCTGTCGTTTGGGCCATGGCTAACACCCGATCACTTAGAGATAGCCGCTTCGGTTGACGATCAATAACCGTACCATCATCTGTATGATTCCGTTTGTAGATTTTTTGAAGTTGTAAATAGCAGTGATCCCACTAGTTTTTTTCTTTCGATGCAGCACCAAAGTCTGTTATTAATATATCTATGGAAATTTACTGCTTAAAATCATTAAAAAGCTGAAAAGACGATCTGAAGTGACTCTGATCGGACAATGTGGAAAGGAACATTTTGTTCTGTCATGTGTTTCCGTGTTTCTTGCATCGAGTATTTTTTCATGTGTTTTAATTTATGGATAGGTATTTCCCCCTGATATGACAATAATTTATCAAAATGGGTAGCAAGTAACTTCAAATCTTGGTATTTTACACAAGTTAAGCAGATAACGTTTTTTTTTTCTTTCCAACGTGAGGTCTCATGTGAAACCAAACTTTTTTTACGTGAATTTCAGTTCTATTAGGTG
Organism: Tridacna crocea; assembly: GCA_943736015.1. Classification (NCBI taxonomy): domain Eukaryota; kingdom Metazoa; phylum Mollusca; class Bivalvia; order Cardiida; family Cardiidae; genus Tridacna; species Tridacna crocea. Next base: position 45,317,235 of record OX031061.1, read on the forward strand.
ATTTACGCAATAATTTGCGTAGTGGAAACACTGAAATGGCCTGATAATTTCTAGTCCTCTATAGAAACATTCTGGAAAAATGATTTTATTGCCGAAAGGGTGAGAGATCGTCGATAGATTGGCCGTCTTTTGCGCTAAAGTACAGAAATAATAAACATCACGGGAATGCATTACTCACGCACCGGTTGTCAATGTTAAAAGTGTTTAGTGTGTTCATTTGTATATCTAGGGGTATTCTCTGCCTCCCTCTCTTCATCTTTAACTATTTAACAAACGACAACTACAGACATGTCCAACTTGGAAATGTTTGCAGACGACAATACAATCAGATGTGACACAAAAATTGAAAAGTGACAGCATGCATGTCGATAAAGGTGACAAAAGGGGCATCATTTTGTGTTTCGTCCATTCCTCATTTATCATGTTGTCTTATGTTGTTGCACATGTATGTTATTTTCACCTTGCATTATTGTATACTAAGTAAGTGTGCCCAATATGTCAGACCTAAGTTGTCGACGAGCCTTAAAATGCTATTCATTCATGATTCATTCATGAATTTAAATAGCTGCTTTGTTTACATTTTGCCTTTATTGTTACTTCATGGTATACTTAATTGCAGCTGTAGCAATTCATATCTCAAAAAAAAATTCTTCTTTTTCCAGAAATAGCCCTGCCCATTCATTTTGAAGCATTACTGAAGAGTGGAGAATGGCAGACAGTGAAACCACCCACAAGAGGTTCTCTACGTGCACTAGCTGCAGAAAAAAGGTAATGGCAATACAACATCCAATTGACCACTTCAGTGAAGCAAGCAACATGTATTAATACATCACCAAACAAGCCCATGCTGTACCAAGTCTGAAGAAGAACAAAATGAAATGGAAAAAGGAGAAAATGCTGGTGACCAGCTCATTCTCATTTTTCAGCAATATTTTCTACCTTAACTGAGAACATCAACTCACATTTATCAAGTTTGAAATTGTCTGCAGATCTTCTAGCATCTCATGAGTCTAAAATTTGTCATTTTGGAAAGGTTGAGGCAAGCTTGGGTTAACCCATTACCAAACGACAATATTTTAGACTGGTCCAAATTCAAAGCATTTGCAGATGACAAAATAAAAGTGACTGGAAATTTGAAATTTGTTTTGTGAAGGGTAGAAAACATTGTGGGAAAAGGAGAAAATGCTGGTTACCAGCATTTTCTCCTTTTCCCACAATGTTCTCTAAAGGCTTCTTTCTCAGGGGCGTCAAAAGTAGGGATTGTGTGGTAATGGGTTAAGTGAATATTTGTTACATTCCAAGCGAATGTAGATATGTTGAAATTTTCCTAATTTGTGCAAACATTTGTCTAAGCAAGGTTATTTGGTGTTGGGAGGTGCTTGCTTGACTCTTTACCAAATGACAAAATTTCATTGTCCAAATTGAAAGTATTTGCAGACGACAAAATAAAAGTGACTGAATATTTTAAATTTGTTTTGGGAAGGGTTGGGCTGTCTGGTTAACTCTTTACCACATGAGAAAGTTTTAGACTGGTTCAAATTGAAAGCATTTGCAGACAACAAAATAAAGGTGACTGAAAAATTGAAATTTGTTCTGGGAAGGGTAGAAAACACTGTGGGAAAAGGAGAAAATGCTGGTTACCAGCATTTTCTCCTTTTTCCACAGTGTTTTCAAAAGGCTTCTTTCTCAGGGGTGTCAAAAGTAGGGATTGTGTGGTAATGGGTTAAGGATTGTAGTAATATATGTAAGATGTAAAGCAAATGTTTGTAGCTTTGCTGTATCTTTCTTTTCAACAACAATGACAAAAGGTTCTTGAATTCAAACAACACTAAAACATCCCTTGACTTTTGATTCAGTTATGTTGTTTTATCCTTAGCTTCATATATTAGATTTACCTACCTGTCAGGGTTTATGTTTTTGCCAAGAATTCTAAATATCAATCTGATCCTAGATAATCATGGCCATGATATTCCTGACTTAGCCAATCAGAGTAATCTGTTTGTATACTGTAATGGAGTCATGATCTTCAATTTGAAAAGGGGACTTAACCCTTGACCAAACAATCCCTACTTTAAATGACCCTGAGAAAGTCACCCTTTGAAAAAAACCATAGGAAAGGGAGGAAATGCTGGTAACCAGCATTTTCTCCTTTTCTCACAATCTTTTCTATCCTTCCCAAAGCAGTGTTTGAAGTCTCATTCGGCTTTACTTTGTTGTCTGCAAATGCTTACAATATTGATTAGTTCTAAATTTTGTTGTTTGGTAAAAGAGTTAACTCATTAACAAACAACAATATTTTAGGCTTGTCCAAATCAGAAGCATATGCAGATGACAAAGTAAATGAGACCTAAAAATTTGAAATTTGTTTTGTGAAGAGTAGAAAACATTGTGGGAAAAGGAGAAAATGCTGGTTACCAAAAATTGCTTATGTAAGATGTACATGTATGTATCTGAAGGGTATTGCTTTTGAACATTTGGAGACATTATTGGTTAGACATTTTACATGGATATTTTTCAGGAGACAAAAAATGTTGAATGCTCAGTTAAAGGACCAAGCCAGAAAGAACAGAAAGAATTTCACCAAGTCAGCTGCAGCTGTGTTACTCTCGTCAGCCAGTATGTTTTTCTGTTTTGGTTTTAGAATAAGTTTTGTGTGAGAAGTTATTTGTATTTATGCCCTGTAAATGATCTGTCTGATAAATTGTTTGTATTTACCTCTTGCAACCACCTGTGTGATAAGTTATTTGTAATTATGCCCTGCAACCACCTGTGTGATAAGTTATTTGTATTTATGCCCTGCAACCACCTGTGTGATAAGTTATTTGTATTTATGCCCTGCAAACACCATTGTATAGAAGCTATAATGAATTGTCTCATATAGACTTAAAGATTGCCTTGATGCAGAAATAAGCCTGGAAAAAAAGACTTGGTGGTTTTATCATTCCAGTGACTGAACCAAAACTGTCTTTGAAGACTTGAGTGTTTCATTTATGATTAAAACTTATTCCACATAATTTGCCAACTCACCAAATTTTGATGAAAATTGTCTATCCAAAAAGGAAATTGATTAGGAAAAAAAATTTTTCATTCTCTCATTTTACAGGTTGAAAATAGTCTAGTTTTTAGCTCACCTAAGCACAAGGCTTCAAGTGTGGTGTCCGTGGTCGTGAGGTAGAGCGTCGGCCTCGTAACGTAAAGGTCCCGAGTTCAATACACGGGAGCTGGTGTCAACTTTGGGATTTTTTATTTGGGGCTAGTACTGGTGTAGTTCCCAGGAAGCAGAATCAAGAGGGATTAGTATAAGTTGTAAGGACTTGTTTCTCAATCGATGTAAAATAAATAGGTTTAAACTAAAAAGGTTTGCAACTGCCACTCTCCAGGGATCAATAATTACCTTCCATGCGTTCCTGAGGGCACATATTTTAATGATTTCTCAGACAAGTTTGAATTGGGTTGCTTCAGGTAAAAAAAAAGAAAGTCACTGGAACAAATTATAGAAAAACCATGTGTGCAATCTAGAGGCCAGATTTACTTACAGCCCGATACTCATAAAAGTTGGTCCAGATGTTATCTTGATAATTAATCTCTAGGGTAAATCTGCAATTGTGTCTCATAGGGTCAAGAAAAAGACCATTTGGACAAAGTGAAATAGAACCCTATTGGGACTGGTGAAACACAGGTATTTCTAGATATCAGTCATGTAGATCTAAGTGAGACTGCATGATGTGTGCATTCTACCCCTGATCTACACACTGTCTTAAAATCAAACAACCAAAATTATTTCAAGTTTTTCATGACTTAACCCTTTACTCATTTACACAATGCTTGTAGGAGCCTTTTGAAAACATCGTGGCAAAAGGTGAAATTGCTCGTTACGAGCAATTTCACCTTTTGTCACAATGTTTTCAATGCTATCAAAAGGTATACACATAAACGGTTTTATCCTTGCTGTTATTAAGGGTCATTTAGAGATACCATAGAAATGCATTATGTGGTAAAGGGTTAAGCTAGAACATTATAAAAATCATTGAATGCATGTCCAATTTCAGAGCTACGAAGCAAATATGAGGGAAAATCACCGCATGGTTCTCCAAAGAAAAAGATTGCTGAAAACAGACTTCGAAGGAAAGAGCTAAAGAGAAGACGAGCAGCTCAGCTGGCTGCAGGTATTTTACACTTGAGACACGATCTGGCAAAAGGGGTTTTAATGCAGTTCATTGATGCTATGTACAAAACAAGACATGGCATAATGATGGATCCATGAAGCAAATTCTATCAAACAGTCAACTGAATCATGCAGTAATATTTTTCTTGGACATACAGAAAATTTAGAGAGTAAACAGTTCTATGTCATGCACAGGCTGCCTTTAATGAGTCGAATACAGAATTGCTAATTATCATCTTGAAACTTCATAGGTGGATAGATCTCATTAAGGAGAAGTGCAATGCACAAGAACCATAACTCTGCCCATCATATTTTTGGAGTTATTGCCCTTTGTTGATTTTCATACTTAATTTTTGTCCGGAGCATAACTCAAAAAGTATTTCAGGTATCATCTTGAAACTACATAGGTGGATAGATCTCATTAAGGAGAAGTGCAGTGCATAAGAACAACAACTCTGCCCATCATATATTTGGAGTTATTGCCCTTTGTTGATTTTCAGACTTAATTTTTGTCCGGAGCATAACTCAAAGACTATTTTAGGTATCATCTTGAAACTACATAGGTGGATGGATCTCATTAAGGAGAAGTGCAGTGTACAAGAACCATAACTCTGCCCATCATATTTTTGGAGTTATTGCCCTTTGTTGATTTTCATACTTAATTTTTGTCCAGAGCATAACTCAAAAAGTATTTTAGGTATCACCTTGAAACTTTATAGGTGGATAGTTCTTATAAAGGAGAAATGCAGTGCACAAGTACCATAACTCTGCCCATCATATTTTTGGAGTTATTGCCCTTTGTTGATTTGCAGTGCACAAGTACCATAACTCTGCCCATCATATTTTTGGAGTTATTGCCCTTTGTTGATTTTCATATTTATTTTTTGTCCGTAGCATAACTCTAAAAGTATTTCAGGTATCACCTTGAAACGTCGTATGTGAAAAGATCTTATTAAGGAGAAGTGCAGTGCACAAGAACCATAACTCTGCCTATCATATTTTTGGAGTTATTGCTCTTTGTTGATTTTCAGACTTAATTTTTCTCCGGAGCATAACTCAAAAACTATTTCAGGTATCATCTTGAAACTACATAGGTGGATAGATCTCATTAAGGAGAAGTGCAGTGCACAAGAACAACAACTCTGCCCATCATATTTATGGAGTTATTGCCCTTTGTTGATTTTTGTACTTATTTTTTTTCCGGAGCATAACTCTAAAAGTATTTCAGGTATCATCTTAAAACCTCATAGGTGGATAGATCTTACTAAGGAGAAGTGCAGTGCACAAGTACCATAACTCTGCCCATCATATATTTGGAGTTATTGCCCTTTGTTGATTTTCATAGTTAATTTTTGTCTGGAGCATAACTCAAAAAATATTTCAGGTATCACCTTGAAACCTCATAGGTGGATTAACCTTATGAAGGAGAAATGCAGTGCACAAGAACCATAACTCTGCCCATTATATTTTTGGAGTTTTTGCCCTTTGTTGATTTTCATACTTAATTTTTGTCCAGAGCATTTAACTCAAAAGGTTTTTCAGGCATCATCTTGAAACTTTATATGTGGATAGATCTTATTCAGGAGAAGTGCATTGCACAAGAACCATAACTCTGCCTATTATATTTTTGCAATTACTGCCCTTTGTTGATTTTCGTACTTTTTTTTTTCCAGAGCATAACTCAAAAAGTATGTGAGGTAAAATCATGAAACTTTAAAAGTTGATAGTTCACATAAATGGGAAGTACAGTGCCCAAGAATTGTTAATTCATCATTAATAATTTTTGAGTAATTACCCTTTGTTCGTTTTTACACTTTGAACGTAAGAGTTTATAATCACATTGGATGCCATTAGGGGGGCATACATGTTTTACAAACATCTCTTGTTATAATAGATTTCGAGTTTCTGTATTTGTTTAAATGTTTTGCTGTGAACTCATATTATTTGAGTTCTTCAAAACTGATGGCAAACTTTTTGTGAGAAGAGCCACTGGGGAACATCCTTGCACAGAGGACAGTACTGATCTTTAACTCCAATTTGTACAACTTCCGATGAATGAAGTTAAGGGGGTACTTTAAACATGGGCTTTTATCATACAGTATTTAATTCCTTTTACAGGCAAAAGTCAGATTTCTGATTGCAATAGATAAGGGCTTTACTATCTCCAAGAAACATGCATAAAAATTGTCATGTGACATTGAGTGGTCTCATTCTAAACTGAGATAACCCTTCACTAGATAATCTGTTGTGGTAATGACCCTAAAGAAGAAGGCTATTTAAAATGTCCTTGGTAAAGGAGGAAATGCTGGTTACCATTTTCTGATTTTCCTACAAAGTTTTCAAAAGCCTTCTTCTGAAGGGGTTGTTAAAAGTTCAGATTATATGGTAAAGGATTAAGTTACTGTTTAAAAAATGAAAAAAGGTATAGCTGGTTGAAGATACAGAAAAAATAATCTAATCTAATTATAGCTGCTCAGAAGAAGAATGGATTTGGTACATATCAGGACACTGACCAGGACAGTCTCAGTACACAGACACCGTCCCCTGGGGCCAGAGACAGTATCCTGTCCCTAAGTGGACAGTCAGGTAGTCTGAAAGAAGCAAAAGAGTTGTCTTCAAGAAAGAGACGATTTGAAAATGCCTATGATATCAACAATATTGTCATTCCATACAGCATGGCCGCCGCTACCCGGGTTGAGAAGTTGCAGTATAAGGAAATTCAGACTCCAAAGTAATTCATATTTTGATAACCCTTACCCTACTTAAGAAAAGTGACATAAAACTTTCCAACTATTGAGTAGGCAGGGAATGCTCTGCCACTCAATACCATATTTTATACTTATTGTAAATGAAACATATTTCTTCTTTATTTAAAGATTTCTTACCATCAATCCAATATCTTGTTCAGATCTTTTTATCACATCCTTAACTTAATCGTTAAAAACTTTAGAGTAGATAAAGATTGCCCTGTCGCTCAATAGTGCCCTTTATGCATATGAAGAGCACACATAATACTTCTTAATTCAACTCTTTTATTAGTATTAATGTATTCAATTTTTATTCAAGTTTAAACAACAACTCTTTTATTATCTTTTAACACGGATGTGCATGCTAAATGACCAAAGCTGTCAATGCACCATAAACAACATTCATTCATGACTTTCAAACTGATATAAAACAAAAAATTATTTCGAAGGTATTTTATAGAAAAAGTCTTCTGTTATTAGACAGCGTGGATGGAAGATCAGACTGCATGTTCAGTGCAGTTGGATGATCTACACTGTCCAAAAAGATCATTTAGTCACGCTAAGCAGCCTACAAGTTAAATCTTTCTACCAGAAAACAAATAATTTGACTTATGACTTGTTATGTACTGAAAACATTTGCAGGTTACAATAGAAAAGCAGTTCAAATAAACCTGTTAAAGAAATTACATCATTTGACTATGACCAGATAATCTTTCTGAAGACGTTTTGGGAAAAGGAGAAAATGCTGGTCACCAACATTTTCTCCTTTTCCCACAAAGTTTTCTACCATATCTAAGAAAAATTGTGTCACTGCAGCCGCTATGAAATTATTATCTGCTGATGCTTTCAATTAGGATAGGTCTACATTTTTTTCCATGTGGTAAAAGGTTCGGAAGAAAGCCTTTGAAAACATGATCAAGAAAGGAGGAAGTGCTTTGACTTTTGCCAAGTCCAAAATTTTGTGGTTTGGTTTAGAATTTAGAAATTTGACCAGAATTTGTATTCTGTGCTGTGCAGTGTGATCTAAACAACTACATTATGGAAAATACAAAATGTATTATTTTAGCAGTCTTCAAACTTTTTAGGTTTGTTTAACCCTTTACTCCATAGATACTCATTTCCACGCATTGCTTGTTGCAGCCTTTGGAAAACATTGTGGCAAAAGGTGAAATTGCTCGTGACAAGCAATTTCACCTTTTGTCACAATGTTTTCTATGCTTTCAAAAGGTCACTTATTCACCGAAATGGCTTCATCCTTGCTGTTATTTAGGGTTAATTAGAGATGGCATAGAAATGCCATATGGGATGAATGTTTAGTTATACACCAGAAGGATCATATTATGTTCTGGCCTAGGGCATCCATCAGTCCATTAGCAATTTCTTGTGTGCACAACTTGTGTGCACAACTCTGACGACAATTTTCATGGGAATTAGTTCAAACTTACCACAATGAATCTCTATCATGTTTAGTTGTGCATGTGACTTGTAAAATTTGGATACTTGCAGGCTTTGCGAAGCTCTCGTTGTATTTTATGTTATTATGTTTATCTGTTGACAGGTATTACATTTTGTGTCTTACTGTTTCAGATGGAGAGAATTACCTGTAGAGCAGACTTGTGAAGAGAAAAAGGAAGTTAATAATGATTGTGATCCAAATGAGGTAGGTTAACTTTCCTGGAATCATGTAGTGGTAATCATTGTGAGGGTTTCCTTTTAACTCTGTACCAAATGAAAAAATTTTGGACTTGTCCATATTGAAGGCAGTTGCAGATGACAAAATAAAATGTGAATCAAAAATTGGAAATTGATTTGGAAAGGGTAGAAAACACTGTGGGAAATGGAGAAAATGCTGATTACCAGCATTTTCTCCTTTACCAACTATGTTTTCAAAGACTTGCTTTCTTAGGGTTGTTAAAAGTCGGGATTGTGTGGGAAAATGTTAAGCAGAGCTCCAGATAAGAGGGAGTGATGGTATTCTAAATCTATTTATTCTCTCCCAAACCCTATGTCATGGTCACTCAATAGAATCGTCTCGATGAAACAATTCTAATGAGTACCCATAACATGGGGATTAGTGGGGAATAAAGAATATTTTCAGTTTTGAAATCAAAATCACTCCCTCTGTCTGGAGCTTTGTTTAAGGCTTGAAATTTCTACTCAACCACGGTAAATCAAGAATATGATGTCTGACTTTTGAAACATTTTTGGGGAGCATATAGTTGCTACACTGTGTGTTTGTCCGTCTGTCTGAAGCCATTTCTCCACAGCCCCTGGACCAAAATTTATGAAACTTCATTTCTGAACTCCTTTTGCCAATGCACAAGTAGCTCTTTCCCTGTTTCTCAGTTTGAGGCTGCGTCAAGGAAAAAGGGGGCTTCGTGTAAAAAATTGTTTTTCACTATCTCCTGCATCAGTTCTCAAAACTTTGTGAAATTTCAAATCTGTACTCGTTAGAATATTGCCCAGTTTCTAAATTTACAGGCTGTGTCGGGGGAAAAAGGGGGCTTCATTTAAACAGTTATTTTTTTCTAATATCTCTACATTAGTGCTCAAAAGTTGATGAAATGTCAAATCTGAACTCGTTGGAACATTGCCCAGATACCTATTCCCCGGTGTCGCAGTTTCAGGCTGTGTCACGGAAAAAGCGGGCTTCAAGTAAAAAAATCGTTTTATGATTCCACTTTCTGGGTTTCTCAATTACAGGCTGCATCACGGAAAAAGGAGGCTTCATGTAAAAAATTGTTTTTCTCTAAAATTGGGAATATCTCTAAGTTAGTAATTGCCTTTTCACTTCACTTTTTGGGGGTATGAACCTTTTGGAATTTTAAGGATAAAGGAAGTGAATTTACATTAGATTCATACATTTGATGACAAGCACTTGTTCGGGGAGCATAACCTGTCTTTGACGGCTCTTGTTGACTCTTTCTTCATTTCCAAAGTTACTTCAGATTTTAAGTCAAATTTATTTTGTTGTCTGCACATGCTTTGAATTTCGACAAGTCTAAACTATCATCCTTTATAATAGAGTTAACATTTATCCTTCGAGAATTTTTTTTGTGAGATAAAAAAAAGGTCTGTATATCAATGGATGATCACGTTTCCCTGGTCTTGTATTTTCAGGTAGAGGACGTATCAGATGAAGCATTTTCAGCAAGACATCAGAGCATGGAGGAAGAAGAAAGGAAACGAATTCGATCCTTCATTACATATCCTCCCGTAAGAAAGAGTCGACAGTCACGTGAGAGTGAGAGTCAGTCTTCAGATGTAACAGAGTCCCTTATGACTGAATATAACATTGACCAGGATGGACAGCCATCTTTAATACATCATAGTGCTAGTGCCTTCTACAGGGAGGAAGGAAGAAGAAGAAGTGGGTCTACATCTAGACGTATGGCAGGTCTTGATGATTATGTGATGGACTATGAAAATAATAGAATGATATTAGAGCCGTGGGCAACAAGGGATTTCCCATTATCAGAAGAATGCTATGAAGATATGAAAAAAGAGCAGATTAGTGTGAAATCAACCCGACGTAAAAGTTACACAGTGGCACGACCTGTAAAGGTTCATGATGATGACATAGAGTTTGTTAGTCCAGACAGATCTGAATCCCCCGCAGCACCGGACTCTCCTTCTCACAGTTACTCATCTGGATCTACACTGGATGATCTCAATGATCCAGAGTGGCATGGGGAAAGGAAAAAAATCCGTCGACCATCTGGGGGTATTAGATCTTCTCGAAGATGAATCAATACAAAGAATAGATATTTGTTTTGATTATGTATGTGATAGGGCTGCAGAATTATCGTTCTGTAACAGCTCATAAATGAAGTGCTTTATAATGAATTCATAAATGGTGGAAAATAGGAATAAGATGTCAAGAGTTGAAGGAAGGGCAAAAGAGGTTAGAGATCTTTGAATACAGATCATAAGGAGCAGCAATGAAAAAGCAAAAGTCAATTTGTAAAGATTTCCTTTGGCTTTAGGAGATATTTTGTTTGAGAGAAATGTTGTAGTATAAGGATTATGACTGAACATGATATATGTTGAAGGGATCCTCTGAAAGCATAATAAGAAGGACATTTTGAATGTTACAGTTACTTGATTGAGGTTTCATGTTGAAGAGGGTTATTTTACACAACACCTTAATGAAAGATGATGCGGATTTAGATTGAAGGAGAGTAATTTAAGTCTCTACAACATATAATAATTTTGGGAAAAGGAGAAAATGCTGTTTTCCAAGCATTTTTTCCTTTGCTGCAATGTTTCCAAAAACCTTCTTTGTTAGGGTTGCTATCATTAGAATTTCAGATTGTTTGGGAAAGAGTTATACAGAGATTAATCACCTCTTACAAGTGAGTTATCCTTACTGTTATGGTTTGGCTTCTGATTATCTAGAACAGACTAAAAGCTACCATTTGTGTTGTTACAAAGAGAACATCAGTGGGCCAAGACATCAAAATGTGACAATCTTAGAGCTCACTTTAGGTAATTTCATTGCTAAGTTCCCAGACATTTCAGTCCTGTCCAGTAAATATAGAAGTAAGTGGATAGTTTTTGGATGGTTTACACAAAAAAAGGAAATATTCGGAGTCTAAGGCATCAACATATTTCTTCCTTAATGCAGTGTATTAAAATTTTCTCACTTTTTTAAACAAAGAGTTTTACTGAATACGGGTGCCCATCTATCTAAACGTCTTGAGCTAATTATGAAAAAATGTTTAACAAAAAAAAAAGTTTAAAAAAAAATGAAAACTTACAAGAAAAATGTGCAAAAAACAAAATTGTGCTTTCAGAAGGTTGATAATATTCCATAAATGTATATATGTAAATATTAAATGTAAAGGTTCTTTTAGTTGTTGCTTAGGGACTTCGAAGATAATAATATGACTATAGGGAGGCAGGTGTTCCAAAACCTTTTAGGAACATTGAAAAAATTCTTGTTATTACAATTTCTTGCTTTTCTATCAAAAAGTTGGCGGACTCTTTACCAAACATCAGAATTTTAGATAATCCAGACTAAAAGTATTTGCAGACAACAGATTAAATGTGGGTTAACTACTGGTATTTGATGTAAGAGGTAGAAAACATTGTAGAGAAAAAGCTGGTTACCAACATATTAGTATTTTCTTTTTCTCACGACATTCCCGAAAGCCTTCTTCCAAAATTTGGGATTATGTTTGACCCAGTTAATTTCCAGTCCCTAAGTTACCAGTTCACTGTAAAATATTTGCATCATGTAAGTAGTCATTTTGTATGAAGCATTTATATCATGTATGTTTACTGATGTGTTTGTTAAAAGTGTAAATACTGTCTTGGAATATTCAAATCTCAAAAAATCATGATAGAAAATATGTTTCATTTCTTATTGTTAAACGACAACTTGTTTTCTTGTAAGAATCATTCATTCCCTTTTTTTTTCTTTCTTTTTTTTTTTGACCTTCTCAGTATAGCCTCCATGGTTTGTAATAGATTTTTTTCCCTTTCTTTTGATATACATTTTGGAAATGTTAAAACTGTTAGAGACTTTGGATTTATTTGTCTTTGTGCTACATATTGTTACATATTTCAACTTTAACCCTTTCCCAAACAATAAAATTTTTGAACTGAGAAAGGTCTGCAGATGACAATTTCAAAGTTAATATAATTTAGCTCATATTCTCTGGTAAGGTAGACAAACATTGGTTTCAAAATTGCTCTTCCACAAAATCATTGGTTTAATACATCTAGACCTACAGACAAACTATGAATTATGTTCTAAATCTGAAAACTACACAATGTCTGGCTGGCATATCAAATCGCATAATCAATGGGAAGTTGTGTTACTTTGTATATCTAGAAATAGACAAACCAATCAGAATTTGTCTTTGTCTACTGCCATTATCCACAGTTAGACCAAGAATAAGATTCAGGATTTTTATTGAATACTAACCCAATTATTGAGACAAATTTTCTCTAAGAAATATATATCATTTACCAAGTTTTAACAACCCTAGGAAATAAGGTTTTTGAAGAGAAAATGTTTGTGACTACCCACCAGTTTTTTCTTCTCATGCAATTTGTTTACCCATTCAAAGACACATTTGCCCATTTGTCTCAACTAGAAAAACAGACCAAAACAATACAATCTCTTGAGTGCATGTGCTAGAATATTTTACAAAGTAACACAGATCCAAATTTCAAATGGCATATTCTCTGCAGACACATCTTTATCAGCACTATCCACTGAAGACAGTCTGGTCCAAAGCCACCGAAATACGTCTATGTGTTCAAAGACAGGAGAATATGCACCAGTGTCCCTTTCTTGTGCTTAAGAACTTGAAGTGAATTTGGGTGTTTCTCAGTTTTATTGTCATAGAATATATGTATGTCAAAAGATTATAGATTTTGTCACTAATTTTGGTAATTACCTTTCACTTGGTAAATAACTTGCCTGTACTAACATGAACTTACTTGCTTAACTCATCACCAAATATTAATTTTAGACCTGGCCAAACTGAAAGCACTTATAGATGACATATTGAGTGTGACTTAAATTATGGTGTTTTTTAAGGTAGGGTAGAAAACATTGTGGGAAAAGGACAAAATGCTGGTCACAAAAAAGTTTGGATTTTGAATGATGGATGGTACATGTAATTTTGCAATAGGGAACTGCCATGTTACTAATAATTAATACATCACAAAAAGTCATTGCCAAAGACAGGCACAAAAGCCAAAAAAAGCCATGTATCATTTTGAGGAAACAGCATTTAAATTTGTCTTTGTCATACATTTCTCTTTCTCATTTATTGATGGTTTGCAACAACTTACTGACATATACTAAATTCACTGATAAAACAATTTTGGAGGTTAGTTTTATTATAGACATCTGAGTGCCCCTTTTAATTTACAGGTAAAGGTCATGTTTTAAGACCATTGCTCACCGATAGAAAATTTCTATGCAGAAAGGATTTACCATAAGTGTTAATGTATTATCGTGATAATCAAACAAGTTGATAAAATTTATATTGTCCAACCTGTGGCTTGCATCTAAAATTAATCTACATTAAAATCAAGTTCGATAAAGTGGTAATACATAAACACAAATATTAGATTCTATTTATCACATCAAACAAAAGTATCCTGTCTAAATACCATTAGCTTATGTACTGTCAATAGGTTCATGTTTACAGTTGTGGTTGGGTTTGAGATAATAGATACACAAATAGATCTCTTCAGCATGTGCGTAAAAAATAGAAGGAAACAGTTTCTAGAGGGGGTAAGTCCAACTGATTTGCAATTTTGTTGATTTTAAATTAGGTTCACTACATTTCTATATTTTTTTTTTTAGATAAACAAAATTTGAAAATTTTCCATACGTAACACTGACATCATTTTGCCGCAAAAATGGGAAATGGCGTAGTGGTACAAATTCTGGCATTGCAGTAACTTGTATCTCTTGCTATAAGAAGTGCTCTTGACTGAAATATAACCAGAATCTGGTGTATTATCAAAAATTAATCATGGGTTTAATCCAGTATTGGTGGAAGTTTTGTATGATACAGTTTTGAAATTTCATGTGTAGGTTTAAGTTTTGTTTCAAAGGTCCTTTTGAAAATGGCTTTGAAATTATTGTGGGAAAAGGAGAAAATGCTGGAATTTGCAAATCAGTTTAGTTGTTTCAGAATATTGTACAAAGAATGGGATAGAGTTGCTCTGTAGTGTCTGATCTTAATCAGCCTTTACCACACAATCCCTACTTTTGACTACCCTGAGAAAGAAGCATTTAGAAAACATTGTGGGAATAGGAGAAAATGCTGGTAACCAGCATTTTCACCTTTTCCCACAATGTTTTATAGCCTTCACAAAACAAATTTCAATTTTTGAGTCACATTTATTTTGTCGTCAGCAAGTGCTTTCGATTTGGAAAAGCCTAAAGTATTGTCATTTGGTAATGGGTTGAAGCATGTTTAGTGGTGTGCAGTGGGCTGAGGGATGGTACCTCAACTCTACAAAATGGTTTGGATAGAAGATAAAACATAAGTGTGTATATCGTCGGTTTAGTTCTAAAACCTCATAACTACAGCATGTCCCAAGCTGACGACATGTGAATTTAATCATTTTCTAAATGTTTTCATTTCATGGACCGATTGGAAGAATGATTTTTTTGGAAACATGGTTGAACATTATTGTGGAAAAGGGAATAAAATGGTGGTAACCAGCATTTTCTCGTTTCCCCATCCATATTTTTTCTCTGTCTTATCTCGCATGTCAATGCCATCATAATTTATGAGACAGATCTTGTATGTTGTGCAAATGCTTTCAGTTTAGAGAAGTCTGAAATTTGTAGTCTGGTAAAGAGTTGTTTACCTTCGTTGTGCTGCTCTCTAGAAAGCAATACATAACCTTTTCTACTTACGTGTAACTCTTAACAAAATGACCTGTGATTTCACAACTCTGAGACAGAAGCCTTTTGAAAACCTTGTGGGAAAAGGAGAAAATGCTGGAAACCAGAATTTTCTCCTTTTCCCACCCAAGTTTTCTCCCACTGCCAGAACAAATTTCAATTTTAAAGTCTCTTTAACTTTGTCATCTGCAAATGCTTTCAATTTGGACCAGTCTAAAATCTTGTCATTTGGTAAAGAGTTAACTCTTTGCCAAACAACAAAATGTAGACTTTTCCTCTTTGAAAGCATTTGCAGACAACAATTGGATTGTAGCTCAAATGGCAGAATTTGTCTTTGACTGTGGAAAAAAAAATGGGGGAAAAGGAAAAAATGCTGGTTACCAGCATTGTCTCTCCTTTTGTCCACATCTTTCAGGGTGATCATGTAGTGAAAAGTTAACTCCTCTCTTACGAACAAAGACCGTAGTAAAGAAACAAACGAATAAATGCATTGCAGAAATAAGGGACCGGACGAGATTGGAACCCCAGAACTCCTGGACGAAAGTCCAATACCTTAACCACTGAGCCAGAGATATCTCAGTGGTTAAAGTATTGTCCTTTCGTGCGAGAGTTCTAGGAGAAAATGCTGTTTTCCCACAATGTTTTCAAAAGTCTTAAATCTTGGGGTTGTGTAAACCAGGGATTGTTTGGTAAAGGGTTAGGGAGATGCATTTAATCCCCTTTTCCTAGAGCATGGCATAGTCAACCCTTTACCCCATAAGGCATTTCTATGGTATCTCTAATTGACCCTAAGTAACAGCAAGGATTAAGCCGTTTTTTATGGGTATATGGCGCCTTTTGATAGCATAGAAAACATTGTTACAAAAGGTGAAATTGCTGGTCTATGGAGTAAAGGGTTAAATTAAATTGGAGAAGCTGCCCTAAAACATTGATAAGTTGGAAAACAAAGCATCAACACTTGTAATGGAAAGTGTTTTTTGAGAAAATGAATGATTTGAAGATACCTAAAAAGTGTGATGGATAGTGGATTTTCGCCTTTTCCCGCAATGTTTTCAGAAAGCCTCTTCCTCTGGGTCATGAAAAACTGGGATTCTTTGATAAAAAGAGTTAAAACTTTTCACCATGCGATCCAGTGTTTAACCCATTACCCCACAAGGCATTTCTATGGTATCTCTAATTGACGCTAATTTACAGCAAGGATGAAGCTGTTTCAAATCACGAGCAATTTCACCTTTTGCCATAATGTTTTCCAAAGGCTCCTACAAGCAATGCATAGAAATGAGTATCTATGGAGTAAAGGTTAAACAAGCTAAGGAAAGAAGACTTTAAAACATTGTGGGAAAAAATGAAAGTGCTGATTAACAGCATTTCCTCCTTTTCCCACATTGTTTTCTACGTCATCACAGACAAATCATATGATATAAGCCTCACTTATTCTTTTGTCTGTAAATTGCTTTCTCCGTTAATTGTTTCACTGCCATAAAGAAGACAAGTAGCCTGTTTGGCAGGGTAGATCTAAATCAGACTGTATTGAATTATTGACAATCTAATCTTGAATTTCACTAGATGCTTTGATATATAAGCTTTGATCACAATGCAATAGATTTTTTATTTACCTGTAAAACAAGGGGAAAAAAATGACAATAATTAACAAGACGTATGTGTTTGAAAGCAAAAATATTGAAATTTAGATGTTATTGATAACAAACTGCATACTTACAAGCTAGCTTTTGTTATTGGTCATCCTTTATTTACTGCATATTCTTTCAACTGCTTTGTTTTTTCTGGTGTCATTATTACACAGTGCAATTCATATGATAAAATAACCACCATGGAGGATCTAAGTTGTGTCTTCTTGTCTTTTGTCAACCATTTTTGTACGCCTGAAGGATCGTATTATGTTGTGGTCCCAGTTGTCCGTCTGTCCATCAATTAGCAATTTCTTGTGTGTGCAACTCCTCCAACAGTTTCCAGCAGAATAATTTGAAACTTTCCACAATGGATCTCTATGATGTGTGGTTGTGCATGTGACTCATAAAATTTGGATATCTGTTGGCGTTCTAATTTTACCCTATTTCACTGACAACTTCCTTCGGGCGTATATGGCCTGCTTTGCAAAGCTTTTGTTCTGTATGGCTTAAACACAAAAAGGACATTTTCAGCTAGCACTTTAGACTTAGAGTATTTTAAGGCTGTTTTGGCCATGAATCTCTATCCTCAGAAGACAAAATTTCAGCCTTTTCCAAAGTGAAGCTTTTGCTTAACCAATCACCACACAAGCGTTAGTCGTGTTGCCCAGGATTGTGTGAAAGAGGGAAACCTTGAAACCTTCGTACTGCTCTTTCAAGTTTCTAGCCAGTAGTACCCAGTTATTGCAATTTAACCCTTTACCACACAATGACGACTTTTTGACGACCCTGAGTTAGAAGCCTTTTGAAAACATAGTGGGAAAAGGAGAAAATGCTGGTAACCAGCATTTTCTCCTTTTACCACTATGTTTCCTTACCTTCCCAAATCAAATTTGGATACGTCAGTCATATTTATTATTTTGTCATCTGCAAATAATTTCCAGATGAACCAGTCTATAACTTTGTTGTTTGGTAAAGAGTTAAAAAATTTTTTGTTGGGGACAAAAGCTCACTGTATTTGACAAGGTAGATTTTAAAATCGGACTGCATGATTTTGTGAGCCTGATCTTGACTACACTATTATCTAAAGCACATCAGTTTGGCTCAGTAGCTATAGGGTTAAATAATTTTACAGTGTAGATGATATATGGCCTGCAGCACGTGCAAAGTGTAGTCCCGGATCAGCCTGGGCACTCAGTGTTGACTAATCAGAAACAACGCTGTATTTGTCTGTTTTGTGCAAGTCTACTGTAGGACGAATAGTAGTAGTAGTCAAAAGTGCTGCCTCGGATTAGCCTGCTTGGTTTGTTCAGGCTGATCTGAGATGACACTTTACTCAAATGTGTGACTGTCCCCTTAAGCGTGTTGTGGGCCATATTGGACTGCATATTTTTGTGCAGAAATTTCATGTGTTACACCTTTGCGTCTAGCTCATATTTTGCCTCAAGGACCAGTGTTACCTGTTGTGAAATTGTGACAAATTTCACAGCTCTGTTATCATGAATGAACACTAGCAGTCTACAGAATTTTGAACTAGTACATATTTAACCCATTAGCACACAATCCCTACTTTTGACGACACTGAGAAAGAAACCTTTAGAAAACATTGGGGGAAAAGGAGAAAATGTTGGTAACCAACATTTTCTCCCTTTCCCACAAATGTTTTCTACCCTTCACAAAACAAGGTTTAAATTTTCAGTCTCTTTTATTTTGTCGTCTACAAATGCTTTCGATGTGGACAAGCCTAAAATTTGTCGTTTGTTAATGAGTTAAAGCATGTGCAGACGACATAGTCACATATACTGGCACACCCATGCATGAGAATGAACGGATATCCATTGGATAAATACATCATAGAAGGGAGATAACAGTTGATGATTGTGAATCAGAAAAACAAGTTGCCTCCCTCACAAAAGGTTACAATGAGGAAAGGGGGGAATCACATTACTCTTTACAAGACGAAGCAGGAGCTTCTTTTTTCTTTATTTATCTGTAATCTTTGTCTATTGGCAAAAGGTCGACAGGATTACATCATGAGGTTTACTTTTCTCAAGTGGGACCCCTCTTAACTTTTGACAGATGGCAACATCTTCGACTTATCCAACTTCAAAGCAGTTGCATACCACCAATTACACGTTGAAATGGTTGAGCCTTGCAGGTCACAGGTTTCAAATTGGGAAAGTTTGTGACGGGCCGACGCTCTGACTGTACATCGTCTCCGACGTAACAATATTAGTTGTTTGTTCAGGTGGCAGAGGACTTGGAAACTGGTTTACGGCTGTGGTGAATCATGTCACTGCGAGCCAAGGGCGAGGTGGTGGAATGAACAAGTTTCGATGTCCCCTACCATCTAACCGTACAACGGATTTACTATACTGCAAGGTTCAACCATTTCAACGTGTACTAAACGAAAATTTCCTCTTTCATTGTCTCACGAACTGAGTAAGTTGACGGCATAGAATTTCCCCGCCGACCGCCCCATTTCAATTAACTGACGTGACCGAGAACTGACGTCATTGAAATGTTGGTTAAAGGTGCAGTTTTGTGCATAAACTTGATGATGTCACTACGAGAGATATTCGACGTATTTTTCAAATATGGATGTAAAACAACTTCAAAGTAAGTTACCATGCATTAGTTCCCTCAAGTAAACTATCACTATTTTCCTCAAACGAACATTAGATTTTCCTTTAAACGGTAGAATATAATGAGTTTCGACACTTCAAAGTTTGCTTACCTGACGAAGGCCTGGCTCGTTTTACCCCCATGTATTTGTTTTCGAAAACCGACAAACGATAATGCATGTAAATATATTCGGTTCATTTATTTTAAAAAAAAATGATAATCCATTTATTCGTTTAAATGACATCCATCAAGGTGAACAAGTACTAGTATTATATAATATATGATGCAGGCTACTCTGTCCGTCATGAAGGTGGCTTTTATTTCATCGACGCCGCCATTTTGGATGCCGTGTTGAACCTGTAGACACTTATAAATACGGGGGCCCCCGAAAATAAACTGCAGGTTTTTTTTTTTCGCCTTAGATTTCTTAAAAGTTTACTTTTTTCAAACAAGAAAAATAGTTTATATACAAATATGCAGAGTTCTTTCACTTCTGTTTTTTTAAATACAGATTCTAAATACAGACTTTAGGGATACCATGATTTGCACAGGGTTTTACAACAAAATATCTGGGTTTACACCGCAGCTATTTCCCAAGCCTGAATAGCTATTTTTATAAACGACTGGTCTATGATGGGTTACTTTCTAGCTGATCAGAGATGGATGAATTATGCCAGATAGCGTTTTATAGTGTAAACGTTTATTGTATTCCAACATGCGAAGTAATGGTTGCCGTTTTGAAAAGTAGTCCGGTTCTGTACCTAAGTATATGTATCTACATGTAAGTCAGATAGATATGTAATTAAAAATGCCACCTAGCGGAAATTAATGTATTCAACAGAAGTACTGTTTTCCTGTAGGTATTTGGTTGCTGTGTTACGCCAGAATCCATGAAATTATTGAATACATTGAAGATAATTCGCACGGCCGTAGAAACTGGAGGTGTGTGTGTGTGTGGGGGGGGGGGGTCTGTGCATTCCCTTCCTCCCAATCATTCGGGATATGCTTGAAGTTTCTAAACTGAGGGTTTGATATCCTTTCTTGAGAGGAAAAAGATAAAAAGCAAAAACAATGCACCTGCCTAAACATCGTTCTGAGTCGTTCCTAAGCCCAGGAGAAAGTTGAGGGATTTTATCATTCGAGAATGTTAGTAAGCTATTTTTCTTTTCTTCCGCACCCGCTCCACATCTGAACATGCTTCGTATCACGGGAAAGTAAATTCGCCTGATATCAGCCACGTTACTTTTATAAAGGTGGATCAGTGTATTCACACTGTACCGAAATATCTCGTGTTTTAACGATCATGATGGAGAAGAAAAGCCGTTGAAAACATTTTTGGATAAAAAGAAATGCTGTCACACCAATATTTTTTTCTTTTTCACAATTATTTTATACTATCAAAGTCGAATGTCACCTTTGGGGTCACTGGAAATCTGACGTCTGAACTTAATGCTTTCACAATGAACAAAATTTTGTCGATTGGTAACAGATGAACTCGTCACTTCAAATTCCTACCAGCAGACGATTGTGAAACCACCAATGCTAAATTTTGACAACCTCATTAATGATAAATAAAAAAGAACTGAAATTGTCTCGGCAACAACGAAAGTTGATGGTCTCGAAGAAGGTTCACTTTATTGCAACACTACACAAGTTGATGCATATGGAAACATGGGAGCAGAGAAACTGCTGGTCACCAGCGTTTTCTCCATGTCCCAAAATGTTTTAAAAAATATTGTTTCTTCAGGAACGTTTATTTCATTACCTAAGGACAAAATTTTGGACTGGTTCAAGCTGAAATTATTTTCAGACGACAAAATTAATATGACTGAAAAATTGAAATTTGGTTTGGGAAAGGGAGAAAACATTGTGGGAAAAGGAGAAAATGCTGGTTACCAGCATTTCTCCTTTTTTTACAATGTTTTCAGAAGGTTTAATTCTCAGGGTCGTCAAAAGTCGGGATTGTGTGGCAAAGAGTTTAAACAGATTACCATACAATCCCAAGTTTCAACAACCCTACGAGAAAAGCTTATGAAGACAAAGGAGAAAATGCTGGTTACCAGCACATTGTAGCCGTCGGGGGCAATATGTGGCGCAAAGATACAAAAAGGCTTACTGTTGCTTGAAATCGTTGTCTGCGCATGTCATATTCTTCGAAGATTCGACTGTCTAATATGACGCATCACTAGCCCCGAAAGCGGGCTGAGTGTAATATTACGCACCATAAAGTAGCAATGTAGAAAATAGCTTTTGTCAATACGTTTGAGGAGAAATGAGACCTGCTTTAGCTCTAGATTTCTCTAAACTGCTAATCATAGCTGAGTGAATTGCACCAGGTAGGGTTTTATTGAGTAAACATTTATTTTAGTTTGAAATTCAAAGTAATGGTTGTCGCGTAGGAAAGTGCATAGTTCGGTTCTGTACACAGGATACCCAAATTAGATAGATGACTATTTATAGAATGCCATCTAGCGGCAGATAATGGCGTGAAATAATTACGAAATGTGTTGACCCTTTACCTTTACCACACAATCCCGACTTTTAACGATCTTAAGAAATAGGACTTCTGAAAACATTGTTGGAATAGGAGAATATGCTGGTAACCAATTTTTTAGTTGCGTTTATTTTGTCGTCTGTAAGTGCCTTCATTTTGGACTAGTCCAAAGTTTTGTCGTGTGGTAAAGAGTGAAAAACTGGCTGAAAACGAGTACAGATGTACTAGTATCTTTAAAACCGGTTTATGCCACACTCGGTCTATTTCATCATGATGAACCTTTTACTAAACAAACCCGGAATTGTATGACGCGAAGGAAGAACACCTTTGGAAATATTGGGGAAAATGCTGTTATAAACCAGCATTCTTCCGTTTCCTACAATGTTTTCTGCTCTGTCAAAGACAAGTACCCACTTTTTGAGCCACATTAATTTCAATACGCCGTTTGCAAATGCTTAGAACTACTTTGAAACTGTCTGAAACTATGTCGTCTAGTAAACCGTTTGAGTTGATTTGCCTAAGTCAGGCAGTGGTGTGAGAAAAATAATAGTAACTGACACAGTGTGACAAATAGGAAAAAGTGGTCTTTTCGATGTTTCCTAGACCGGTATCAGTCCTTAAATAGAACATTTTTCATTACAAAAATCATCAAGTAAAGCTACAAAATAAATACCCTGTGAGTTCTCATTGTTCTGAATGTCCGATTTAACCCTTTGGCTGCTTCTCGCGACTCGCTGACCTTTTGCGGACAGCGTAGATCAAGATTAGACTGCACAGAACGTGCAGTCTGATCTTGGATCTACGCTGTCCGATCTGAAGATATTTTTTCCCGAAACATACCTTTGAAATAACAATTTTGGGGTATTTACTATCGAATTGAACATTTAATTTTACTTCCGTAGCAGGATAGGGATTAATTTGTAGCTCAGAAGAAGGGCAAATAACAACACATATTTCTGTGAGTTTATTGTCGTTTTGTACCTTGTTTATTTGAATGACTTAAATGCAGAGCCTGAATGCCAGACTAGATGTTTCCTTGAATTTTGGATGTCGGTCAGATATAGGCAAAACAGTGTGTTATGCTCAGACTTTTCTTTTTCACGTTTTTCTTTCGTTCTGTTCCAAACAACAATGACTGGAATGAAATGAATCAAATGCGAAAGGTGTAATAATAAGAACTACTAAAGTTCTTTGAGAGGGTGAAAAAATGTGTGAAAAGGAGATACTGCTGGTTACCAGCATTTTCTCCTTTTTTCACTATTTTTTCATTTTCTATTTCAGGGTCGTGAAAACTCGGGATTGTTCGGTTAAGGGTGACCCGGTACATAATCCTATAAAACACTGCGCAGTTGGAGAAAATATATTTGTCACAAGGTAACAGTGAATGCAGATAAGTTTGGTATGATCCACACCAGGGGAGTCAGCACGGTGAAATGATATCATTTTTTAAAAAAAGAAACAAGTTGATGATCACATTTGCCATCTGTATGCCAGCGCTTTCGTCTTGCATGTCATTTATGAAAACATTGTGGCAAAACATGAAAAAGAAATGCTTCTGACGAGCAATTTTACTTTTGGCCAAGTTTTCATGTCAACAAAAAACCTAAGAGACAAGCACACGTATTCCCAAATTATCGATTTTAAACTCGCCCTTTTAGTTTTTGTTTACGTCAAGTATTGGGGGCAAAATATAATGGTAATATAAGGGGAACAATGTAACGGATTATTTCGTACGCATTTTACATACTGGGCCCAGCATGCAATATAATCACTTAATATCAGTCTTTTAACCCACATTTCTGACAGAACGGCGTAGAACTCAGCAGAGCTCTCTGTTTATTCCAAGCTATGAAATTGGCAGATGTTTCAGAACTGATAAGCAACGCCGGCTTGTAGATAATATTCGGACAAAATGTGGGATTTAACTAAGGCATAATTATGTTGGTCTTCTGTTGTGAGTATCTTTTTTTGCTTTTAGAGGATTATTTCTGTCAGTAAATTAACCCTAAATAAGTCTGAAAATGAAACCAGAATAGTGCTATTCCAAAACTTTTTTTTTTAACCCATAACCATACAATTCCTACTTTTGACTACCCTGAGAAAACACTGTGTGCAAAGGAGAAAATGCTGGTAACCAGCATTTTCTCCTTTTTCCCACAATATTTTCTACCCTTCACAAAACAAATTTCAAATTTTCAGTCACTTTTGTTTTGTCGTCTGCAAATGCTTTCGATTTGGACAAGCCTAAAATTTTGAAAAATATCTGCGAATCAGGCTGTGTAGACCCAAGATCAGACTGCACGTTCTGTGCAGTCTGATCTTGATCTACTCTGTCCGCCAAAGGTCGTCTGTGTGTCGCGCTCAGCAGATTAATGATTAATACATATTTTAGACTAACTCTTGGAGTTGACAAGGCTATTTTATCATTGGGCTCGTGCCAAATTTTCTCATATAGATCTACCCTATTTTTCAGTTAAGACGCGATATAGATTAAAATAGATAAAATACAATGTTTTCACCTCTTCCAACACTGTTTTTCAATAAATCTTCCTCAGTATCGTAAAACAGCTAAGTTCTTTTGATTAGATGGTAAAGCGTTATGTTACAATTCAATGCCATCCAACTTTTACTTTCTCTACTGAAATACAAAAAAATGCAATAAATTAGATAAGTAAAAATACTCTTCTCTTAGAATGGCGTGACAGAGTTACGTTTCATTGCGCATGTTCTTTTGGTTTGCGGTTATCCGGTTTCCGGTTTAAGCATTAAACCACTAAACAATAAGAAAATAACTAAACCAATTGTTTCAAAAAATCAAATATGGCGATTCCATAGATTCGTTTCCGTTCGAAAAAATTTAACCGTGTCGGAAAGTGCAGATATGAAAATATTCTGTGCAGTCTAGTCTTGGATCTATCCACCTGCCAAATTTCATTCATATCTTTTGGTAACTGATATGCCATTTTGAGTATCAATGTCATTTTGAATATCAACCACGTCACGATTTAGGTTATTATAGAAAATTTCATGCCACGAAACTTTGAAAAAGAAAGCTTACTTTTCAGGTCGTTTCAGTGATACGATTACAATTTTACGAATTTTCCTTATATTTACTGCATATGTTGTAAAAACATTTTCATATTTTCTAGTACATACATGTAATCTTATGGCGTGTCCTCAGACAAAAAAAAAGTTTGATCCCGTTAGCTGTGTTATGCATGGTTTTGAAATCAAAACAGATGTGTATTTTATAGAGTAATCGGTGTGTAGAGTAATCTTTCACATCGATTGAATTGATAAGACGATAGTTACCAATGCAAAGATTCTCGGATCGAATTGGCAGCAAGTCTTTTTATTCTCAGAATTCGAAAATGGTTTACGTTAAAGAAAAAACGGTCGCATGCAAATGAATATGCCGATGTCTCCTATCAATCATCTTCGCGAACCAAGGTTCACCTACGTGGATCTTACCTTGGCTGATTGAGCCGATTTTCGAGATTCCTGCGATGCGCCCTCTATTGGATGCGGGTAATTACCCCGCCTTTACATAATATTTCTAAAAGCCAACGAAATATGGTTTTACAAATCGCTTACGAATACACATGAAGCGATAAGCATGTTTATCTTTCATTCGAAAGGTAGCGACCTTGTTCTATTTTTATCAAAGTTGAAATGCTACGAGCGATTTCATTCGTTGCAGTTAGAGCTAGCTGCTTCCAATGAAATAGCGTATCGGGGGAATGTAAAAATCAAGCTCGATCCGCCAAGGGTAGAGTAGCGTAGTGAATCGTCAGCCTTGGCTTGCGAAAATGCCTATCAATTCGAAAGATAAATATACCAAACACAGCTAAATATATGAGTCATAATTATTGAAAAGGAGGCTTAATGCATTTACGAAAAGTATCGACCCAGGCTGACCTGAGCCGAAACTTTTCTCTATTAGTAAATTTTCTATTTTTCCTGTCGCGTGTAAAACTACTGCTAAAAAAATAAGTTAAAGTCTGTTTTACGGAGTTGTTCTGATGCATTTATATCACAGTGTAAAACTTAATTATGGCATTTGTAACGTGATTCCATACTCGGAATTGGACATGAATCAGCAACAGCATATCGTCGGTTTGCTTCAAAATCTTCGTAACTACAGCTTGTTACAAGCTGTAGTTACGAGGTTTTTGAAGTAAAGTGACGATATTCCATCTTTGATGTCTGTTACGTAATATCAATGGTTTAATTATAACTGAAAGCACATTGTTAGTTACTATAACAACCCTATCTCTTGAGAAATATTTTCATCTAAAACAATCTGTTTGGTAATAATTTCGAAAACAAATAGCAAATAGTTCTCTTTATCAGTCTATAACAAGAGTTTAACCCCCCCCCCCCTCTTTTCCACTACAAAATTCATCTGCAAGTGACGTCAACAAAATATATTTCCGAAAATTAAGAAAGAGTCTTTCTTAAAAATAAAACAACAACTTGTATCAACCGAAAGCACATTGTTAAGGTAAGACCTGTGCAATGCACTTCCGGTGAACATGGGGCAAAAAATTCTGATTGGTTGATAAATAAGAATTTATGCAGAAATAATATTTTTGCACATTTCTAACGGATCAGAAATTCCGTTTATGTCTATTTTGAAATTATTTTGTTACTTTTCTGAAAAGGGAGGTAATTATTATCTCTTTTTGAATTGAGAATACAGTGGTTTTAGATTTATAAATGATAATTCAAAGAAGGAAAAAATGGAAAAAATGGACAGGTGAAAGTAGTTCAGTAATACCCATTTTTAATTATAGCTAATTTTGCAGGATTATATTTTTAGTGGAAACAGCTGTTTTCCATTACACAGGTCTTACCTTAACCCATTACCACACAATCCCTACTTTTGACGCCCCCGAGAAAGAAGCCTTTAGAAAACATTGTGGGAAAAGGAGAAAATGCTGGTTACCAGCATTTTCTCCTTTTCCCATAATGTTTTCTATCCTTTACAAAAAAAAAAATTCAAATTTTCAATCACTTTTATTTTGTCGTCTGCAAATGCTTCCGATTTGGACAAGCCTAAAATTTTGACGTTTGGTAATCAGTTAAGCTAATTCTGACCCAGGTCCGACTGAGACTGAGTGTGCCGTTAAATAAAGTGGATTTTATAGATCCATTGTTATGCGATAACTCGCCTAGTATCATGTATCATGGAGATGCATTAAGCCCCCTTTTGCCAGAGCATGGCTCAAATACTTGGGGGCTTGCCACTTGTTGAAAAGAATAATGTAGTTTTGTTGCAGTTTAATGAAGAGTTTTTGACCCTGGGTCACGTGTTTGAAATACCATGTAGTGCATGTAGCCTACATGTTTGTATTCCATTCAAGCATTAGTGAAGCCTGAGCTAGTTTTCAACCTTTTATCACACAATCCCTACTTTTGATGACCCTGCGAAAGAAGCCTTTAGAAAACTTTGTGGAAAAAGGAGAAAATGCTGGTAACCAGCATTTTCTCCTTTTCCCACCATGTTTTCTACCCTTCACAAAACAATTAAATTTCAAATTTTCAGTCACTTTTATTTTGTCGTCTGCAAATGCTTTCGTTTTGGACAGACCTAAAATTTTGTCGTTTGGTAATGAGTTAAGAGAAGATCAAGGTCAGACCACACAAAATATCTCAGTTTACAACGTTTTACAAATGTTTTTTGTCGTCAATAGATAATCTTGCAAAAACTGCATTTAGGTTGGAATACAAAGATTAGTTCATGCTCGATTAATCTGTTCTGAAGTTTGCGCTTTTGTTCTGCACTGTCTTTCGCTATGTTCAACTGCTCTTTAGCTCCACTGGCCCTACCCTCCGTCCATACGTGCGTCTTTCTGTCAGTCCGTGGGTGCGTTAATTTTTATTTCAAACATCTTCTTCTCTGAAATTACCCATCCAATTTTGATGAGTCTTCACAGAAATGATCCTGCCATGGTCCTCTTAAGAATTTCTTGAACGAATTTGATTCCTTCAAAACCTTCTAGTTGCCATGGTAACAAAATGAAAAATATTGAAAATCTTTGAATCTTCTTGTCTGAAACCATAAGGCACAGGGCTACCAAATTTGGCATGTAGCTTTATCTAGTGGACCTCTACTAAGTTTGTTCAAATAATAGGGGGGTTAAAATTGGCTCCGCCGGTCACAAGTTTTATATGGGCTTATATAGGGAGAACTTCAAAATCCTTCTGGTATCTAGCCATAGGGCTATGGGCTACCAAATTTGGCATGTATCTTTACCAGGAAGGTATCTACCAAGAATGTCCAAATTATATCCCTGGGGACAAATTAGGTCCGGCCCCGGGGTCATAAGTTTTATATGGCCCTAGGGCAACCAAATTTGGTATCTAGCTTTATCAAGTGGTTTTCCATGAAGCTTTATCCAGTGGGCTCTACCAGGAGGGCCCAAAATATAGCCTTAGGGTCAAGTCTGTCTCCACACCATGGTTTACAAGTTTTACATGGGCTTTTGTGGTTAAAACTTTATAAATCGTCTTGTTATTAATCATAATAAGGCCTAGGGATATTAAATTTAGCCCTGTCTCATGGGTCTCATGTTTTACATGGCTTTTTATTGAGGAAAACTTTGAAAATCTTCTTGTTCTTCTTCTCTGTAATATGTGGTACGGGGTTCTATCTTGTGGACCTCCACTAGGATTCAAGTAGTTATAGCTTTATGGTAAAAAATGGCCATTCCCGGGGGTCATAACTTTCTCGGAGGATTTTATAGAAAAAAAAAATGTGTGTCTTCATGCTTGAAACCAGTTTGCCATGTATTGTAATGTTTGGCTTGTAGTGTTTTTGCATATTAGCCAGTGCAATAAATCACTCTACGCTTGTCGCATATCTTCGGTTTACTTCAAAAACCTCGTGTCTACAGCCTGATACAAGATGTAGTTTCGAGGTTTTTTGAAGACCAACGATATTTAAAATGTATACAGAATAGAACAGAATTTTATTGATAAAAATAATAACAATTCTTCTAGCAAACATTAAGAATAAAGTCATGAATGATTAACAGCGAGAAATTTTTTTTTTCACATAATTACATTTTGAAAATATAAATACATCTTTTAGCATAACGCAACACCTTTGTTTGCATGAAGTTTAGATTATATCCATGAATGTTAAAATGAGCAATTAACTGCCTCATCGACAAATGGATTTTAAAAAGAAACTTGTTGCGGATCATTTTGAGCATTAATGCGGAACATCTTGAACAGGTTCTGCCCACCATTTTTCAGCAATTACTACAGAACATTTTGAGCAAATTCTGCAGGCAAGTTTTAGCAAATTCTTCAAGCTGTTTTGAGTAGTTTCTGCAGACTATTCTTAGAAGTTGTTGCAGTTTATTTCGAGTAGTTTCTGTGGGCAATTTGAGCAATGCTGAAGACGTTATTGAGCGGTTTCTGCAGGCGATTTTGAACAATTTCTACTGGCCATTTCAGCATTTTCTACAGACTACTTCGAATAGTTTTTGAAAAAATTCTGAATATTCACTAGAGACCAGTTTAAGAAATTTCTGCAGACCATTATAAGAAATTTCTGTCGATCATTTTGAGCATTTTTGAAACCCATTTGTAGCATTTTCTGCGAACGATTTTGAACAGTTTCTGCTGGTCATTTTGAACGGTCTCTGTAGACCAGTTTGGGCATTTTCTAAATGCCAATTAGGACAGTATGTGGAGTTTAAGCAAATTGAATGCAGGTCATTAAAATAACTTTTGTGCCTTTTTTAACAATTTCTGCAGATCATTTTGAGCAATTTCTGCAGGTTATTTAGAGAAGTTTCTTCAAACAGTTTCTAGCAATTTCTCTAAAAACCAATTTAGAGAAAAAGTTACGTCTGCAGAAGACTTTGAGCAATTTGTACTTGTTATTTTGAAAAATCTTTGAAAACTTAAAAAAATTCAGTAAAATTTCTGGAGGCCGTTTTGAACAGATTTTAAAGGCTATTTTCAACATTTTTCTGTAGGCCATTTTGATCAGACTGGAAAGGTCAGATTTAACAGCTTTTGCAATATATTTTAAACATTCTGCTGGTTGTATTTAGCAGATTCTTAAGTCTCCTTTTTTAGTTAGTGCCTTAAGGACTACTAGTATGTAGGTGTTTTTGGTGATCGTAGTATCTATTTGCAGGCTATTTTGATCCACCTTATGAAAGTCATTTTGAGCTAACTCTGCAGGCCATTTTGAGATTACTCTAGGTTATTTGGGCCATTTTGAAGGCTTATTTAGTCAATTTCTGCTTGACTTTTTAATTCTTTACCAAACGACAAAATTTTAGACTAGTCCAAATCGAAAGACTTAGTAGAAAATAGTGCGACTCAAAAATTGAAATTTGTTTGAGGAAGGGCAGAAAACATTGTAGAAAAAGGAGAAAATACTGGTAACATTATTTTCTGCTTTTTTTAACGATGTTTTCAGAAGGTTTCTTTCACAGAGTCGTGAAAACCAGGGTTTACTTGGTAAAGAGTTAAGCAATTTCAGCCGGTCCTTTTAAGTAGTTTTCAGATCATTTTGTGCACATTTAATTTCGTTGACCCATTTTGACCTCGAACCATGTACAGCCAATTATGAGCTATTTCTCTGACCGTTTTGGCAGTTTCCCTTATCCATTTGAACTTTTCTTTTGACGGAAAACTCTTGAACACAGTTTTGTCTGCAATTCTGAGCAGTTTCCTTGAAGCAAACCTAGCGGTTTTCATCATTTTGGAGAAACGTCTTGATGCCATTTTGAGCATTTTATGCATTTCTTGAGCATTTTATGCAGGATTTATTTATATTCTCGTATTTGTATGGTTCAATTAACCCTTAGGCTGCTAGTCGGAGCTCACTGACCTTTTTGCGGACAGTATAGATCAAAATCAGACTGCACAGAACGTGCAGTCTGATCTTGGATCTACACTGTCCGATAAGGAGACATCTTTCTCCAAAAATTACTTTCCAAGAAGGAAAAAAAAAGGATTTTACTGTTAGATTGACAGTTTTATTTGAATTTATCAAGCAAGATAAGGATTAATATCTCTGATAGCGGTTCATTTAATATGTGGTATGTGGCTGTTGTAATGGCTACCCTGTAGAGACCGTATGCGCCTAAATAAAACATCTATCTAAGTTTGTTTACTGGTAATCTCGCGCAGACATAAACAAAGGCTCACACGCATGAGTCAGGCTTAATCCTTTTAGCAAAGACGAATACAAGAGCTTTTGCGGATGGCACAGATCAAGATCAGACTGTGCGTTCTGTGCAGCCTGATCTTTAATTTATACACTCCGCCTGTTTAGTCAGTACTCTGTTATGAATTTTTTTCTGCTTCTTTAATGGAAGTGTTTTGATCCCATTGGAGGGTTTCAGACTTTCTCAATTTTGAGCTCTGTATCTAGATATTGCTACTTTATTCGTCTTTTAATACAGATATGAGCGCTAAATGACCAAAGCTGTTGCTACGCCATTTAACAACACATATTCATTCTTGTCTAAGGATTCATTGAATTACAAATACGGTCCTCAAAAGAGGTCGAACATATGCATATTTGGCGCTGACAGAGGTCACGTCATGTTCGATTTTGGGAAAAAGGGTGGGGGGAAGAATTAAGTTTAAACCTATATTAGTCAAGTCAATGAACAAGATGGGTTGGAAGTTGTTGCAAAATAATTCTGGGTAAACCATGGCAAAGAGAGTAGATATACAAAGACATACACAGTTGCATTTCTTTAAGTTTAGCAAAAAAAGAGTACATGTAATTAGGTATGAAAGTTTTCCTATTCCATGAAAAATACTATAGATAGAATTATAGTCCACACTGACCACCATCCGGGCCTCTAAACAGCGTTCCAGACATCAGATAAAAGAAGCTACAGACATTTGGGTAAATAACCGTATAGCTGATATGCACACATCACTGACCTTTTGTGACCTTTTGTGAATAATGTAAATTAACCCTTTCCCAAACAAGGCCTGGTTTGACGTGTCTACAGTGCAAGTCTTTTGAAAACACTGTGAGAAAAAGAGAAATTGCTCGTAATGAGCAATTTCTCCTTTTCACACAGTGTTTTCCTCCCATTTGGAGAACTTTCTACCATTTTCATTGAGTTTGAAATTGTCGTCTTCAAACCCTTTCAGTTTGGAAGAGTCTAAAACTTGTTGTATGGGAGAGGGTTGAGGTCAGACTGCACTGGAGATGCTTTTCTAAGAAAAAAGTTATACATGTAGGTTTGAAATAAGTGTAATAAGTTTTTACTAGGGGCTTGGAAATATTATATGGGCGGCAACACGCGAAAAGGTGCATTCGGACATCTGCGTAAAGTGTCGTCTCGGATCAGCGTGTGCAGTCCGCATAGGCTAATCCGAAACGACACTTTCCGATTTTATGTGATTTTATGTTTTACGCAAGTCTACTGTAGCACAAAATCTAATGTAGTCGTAAAGTGCCGTCTCGGATTAGCCTGCGCGGACTGCGCAGGCTAATCCGAGACGACACTTTACGCAAATGTCCGAATGCACCTTTTCGCGTGTTGCACTCCAATTATAATTTGTTTAGCTGGATATGGGTAAATAACTAATAAGTCAGCCTTCAGTAGGGTAGGGAAATTCAATGCACAATTAGTAAAACCAGACACCTGCAGAATACAGAAATAAAAAGTTCTTGGTATCTAGGGAAGAGTATATAGCCACTTCTAAAGGTTATTGTGTATATCTTAAACTTTTGGGATAAAACACACTATCAGAATTTTTGAATCAGCATATTGATTGATTGATTGATTGAATGGTGCTTTACGTCCCTTTCAACATTATTTCGGTCATATCATGGCGACAGCTCATATGATTCATGTTTCATTGGTTCTACCAGCACTAGGGCTCTGAATTGACTTGCCAAAGGACGATCCCACAAGAGTCAACATGTTGGAAGAGACAAAATAAATGTTGCTTATTTAAAGACACGTGTTTGAAGAAAGACAGAAAACACTACAGGAAGAAGGAGAAACTGCTGGTTAAAAGCATTTTATCCTGTTCCAACCTTGTTTTCATAAAGTTCTTCCCCTCAATGACGATAAAACACAGAAAAAAGGTCCAACAGTAAACTCTGTGATGATAAGATTAGATTCTATACTTTTCCCCCGTAAGGTCCTTATTCATCAACCATTCTTAAAGGTGGCTCTTCAGATTTTGGGACGAAAATTTTACAGAAATGCAAAAAAATCATTCTTATAATCCCAAAGCCTTTTAATTTTCATTCCGAAAACCCGAGTAGTCGAAAACCGTCCGACAACACGAGAAATTAGAGATTTACTACAGCCCAGGTTGACGCCAACGGGGGGAGACGTTCTATTTTTAGATGATTAATTCCCTCATTTACATACAGAAATACACAAAGTTTCAAACATAGGGTCCGAAGAAGACATTATGAGAAATATTTATTACATGTTTATTATGTAATGGAATTTAAGCGTTATGAATCAGGTGGCAGTCACTTGACATTCCCGAAATGCTTTATTGATTTTTGGCGCGAAATCTAAAAATACATTAAGAGACTACGTAGCCTTTTAAGGGAACACCGTCATTTTTTTGTAATTTTTTTTGAATCACAATTATTGATGATTTGTATCATTTTTTCATATGAATTTCAGTGATATAGATCTATATATATCTTTTAATTTGGTGAGATGTAAAAATTCTAAATACTCACCTTTAAGAACATTGTTGCTTTCCAATTTACAAAACTCAAATGTAAAGACAAAGATTGTTCTCAATAATGGCTGATAACGACAAACCCCGGTTGTTCGGTGCACGAATGGAAAAAAAACACAGAAGAATGTTCATAGCATGTAATTTACGTAGCATTCTTAGTACAAACAAGCTGCAATGCTGAAATTACTTTGTGTTCTGAAAAAAAAGTAACATTTGTTGTATAGCTGTTTCTAGAGACTTAACTCTTTACCAAACAACAAAATAGAAGACTGGTCCAAATTGAAAGCACTTGCAGACGACACAGTAAGCGTAATTCAAATACTAAAATTTGTTTTGTGAATGGTAGAAAACATTGTGGAAAAGGAGAAAATGCTGGTTATCAGCATTTTCTCCTTTTCCCTTAATGTTTTCAAAAGGCTTTTATCTCAGGGTCGTAAAAACCAGGACTGTTTTGTAAAGGGTTAACTTTTACCACGATACTGTACTCTTTCCTTAACTTGGAGGTTTTGTGGACAGAGAAGATCAAGATTAGACTGCACAGAACGTGCAATATGATCTCTGACTAACACTGCCGAATACTTCATCCTGGATTACGATCTAGCTATTCTCTTTCCCCTCACAATGACGACTTTTAATGCCTCTGAAACAGAAAGCTTTTGAAAACATTGTGGGAAAAGGGGAAAATGCTGGTTTACAGCATTTTCTCCTTTTCCTACAATGTTTCTTTCCCTATCAAAGAATTCATTTCATATGCGCCACATTTGAAACTGTCATCAGCAAAATTAAATGCTTTCAATTTGGACAGGTCTAAAGTTGTGCCGTGTAGTAAAGGGTTAAAAAAAACTTTCATCAGATTTTTTTTAGCCATGCTGTGTGAAAAGGTGGTTAAATGCAGACTGCGCAGGCTGACTTGAGTTGAAACTTTTTGCAATTGGTTAATTTTCTGCATGCCAAAGGACCAGTCTACCTCATGATTCAGCCAGTTGTTTGACAAAATTGATCTTATGTACCCCATGTTAACCCTTTCCCAAACAAGCCCTTGTTTTTACGTGTCTGCAGTACAAGTCTTTCGAAAACACTGTACAAGTCTTTCGAAAACACTGTGGGAAAAGAAGAAATTGCTCGTAACGAGCAATTTCTCCTTTTCCCACAGTGTTTTTTTACCCATTTGGAGAACTTTCAGCCATTTTTATCAAATTTGAAATTGTCGTCTGCAAACTCTTTGAGTTTGAAAGAGTCTAAGTTTGTCGTTTGGGAACGGGTTAACCTGTATGATGACTTGCTACGCATAATGCATTACGGAGGTGCATTAAACCTCCTTTTGTTAGAGCTTGGCTCATTATTAACCCTTTATCACA
Source organism: Tridacna crocea (assembly GCA_943736015.1). Lineage (NCBI taxonomy): Eukaryota > Metazoa > Mollusca > Bivalvia > Cardiida > Cardiidae > Tridacna > Tridacna crocea. The sequence goes on from OX031061.1 coordinate 45,352,350, forward strand.
TGACGAGATTTTAGACCTTTCCGAATTGTAAGCAACTGCTGATGACGGTTTCAATATGGCTCTTATGAAATAAAAGTGACCGAAAATTTGCAATTTGTTTTGTGAAGGGAAGAAAAAATTGTTGGAATAGAAGAAAATGCTGGTAACCAGCATTTTCTCCTTTTACCACATTTTTTTTTAAAAGCTTTCTCTTTCAGGGGCGTTAAAAGTCGCCATTGTGTGGTAAAGGGTTAAAGACTATACGTAGGCAAGAGAAGTGGACAGGGTTTCGTCAATGGAGTTAACTACGTGTGTATGCATGTGGTGACCTACAATTTGTGAGATTACATAATGTGATGACAAGAATATGACATTGATTTGTTTTTTACATAAGAAATGATCTATTCTCAATGAAAAAAAAACACACAACGAATTATCAGCTCTTTACAAATCATTCCCCGTTTTATAACGATCCTTGGGTAGTCGCCTATTGAAAACATTGTGTGTAAATAGGAGAAAATGCCGGTAACCAGCATTTTCTCCTTTTCCAACAATGTTTTCTAAACTTCACGTAACAAATTTCAATTTTTCAGTCACTTTCATTTTGTCTTCTTGTCGAAAAAGATGATGGTGAGAGAGAGAAAGAGAGAAAGAGAGAGAGAGAGAGAGAGAGAGAGAGAGAGAGAGAGAGAGGGACGAGGGAATAAGGGAGAGAAAAAGACCGTGTTTAGTGTATAATCAAAGATCAGTCCATATGAACTTCAGTCTGATCTTTTCTGTTTCAAACTAAATAAGTAAGTTGTAAGGCTTTGACTTACACGAAATCATTACGCGAACTCTGATTATTTTACTCTGCAGGATAGAGGTTAAGTAGCAATAAAACATACATAAATACCAACTTGGAATTTACATGTGGAGGGGAATCCGTTTGTATTTCGGGGTTAACCTCCATTTCGCAATTAGATAACAAGCGATTAAATAAACGCACGTGCGGTTTACATCAAAGAGAGATGAACTTGTTTCGGTCTGGTTCAAAGATTCGTATTACCTACTTTACGCTACTTTCACCCCTATTTTGCTGTATACGTAAGATGAAACTTTTAAACCGGATAGTAAAATGCTCTAATTTTGATATTTCAAATTAAATTTCTTTCGGGGTAACTTGAAATCTGTCCTTATCGGACAGTGTAGATCCAAGATTAGAATGCACGTCCAGTGCAGTCTGATCTTGATCTACACCGTCCGCAAACGGTTAGTAAGTCGCACATAGCACTCAAAAGGCTAAGTCAATATCTCGCTCTTCACAGCGGCCTGTGCACCTCTTTGAGCGGTCCCATAGTATCATTATTAGTGCTTTAAACAGTGCTCTCACCAAGTCATTAGGTGCTATCCAGACGCACAACAAATGTATTTCTGGCAAAAGGAGGTTTAATGCATCTCTGTGATACATTAACCCTTTACCCTGTAAGGCATTTCTATGGTATCTCTAATTGACCCTAAATAACAGCAAGGATGAAGCCATTTCTTATGTGTATATGACACCTTTCGATAGTCTAGAAAATATTGTGGTAAAAGGTGAAATTGCTCGTCACGAGCAATTTCACCTTTTGCAACAATGTTTTCCAAAGGCTCCTACATGCAATGCGTAGAAATGAGTATCTATATGGAGTAAAGGGTTGAAACGAAACAAGTCATCACACAATAATGTATCCGAAAAAAACTAAGTTTTGTGTAGCGACCGACTGAATCGAGGAACATGGAAATGCAGAAAATTTACTAAGCGCAAAAAGTTAAGACCTATGTCAACTCGCGCGGACTGCGTATTCTGACATGAATCTGTACCTGTTGGAGATACATTTAACCCCTTTTTCACAGAGAATGAATAAAAAAAATGATAGCACCGCATGCGGGTACCAACGCTTCTCTCCAGTTGCTTGACTTTCCGTAAAAAATTGAAGTCAAACAAGGGACGAAATTGTGTCAAAATACTAGTACTTGATGGTTATCTGCCCTTGTATAGGTTCCCATCTTGATTGTGAACAACTTCTTAACCCTTTACTCCATAGATACTCATTTCTACACATTGCTTGTAGGAACTTTTGGAAAACATTGTGGCAAAAGGTGAAATTGCTCGTGAAGAGCAATTTCACCTTTTGTCACTATGTTTTCTATGCTATCAAAAGGTGTCATATACACATAAGAAACTGCTTCATCCTTGCTGTTATTAAGGGTCAATTAGAGATACCTTAAAAATGCCTAATGGGGTAAAGGGTTAAAGTTTGAAGTATCATATATTCTGTAACGTCAGAGACATAATATAAAATGTCAAAGTGTATGAAAATTTTAAAATGTTTGCATGATGACGTCGACCGATGTCGACAAGTGACGACGGTGACGACGACGTCAGACCTATGGCAATACCTCCACGTTTTCTTCGAAAACAGCGGAGCTGAATATGTACAGTTGTGAGACAGGTAGGAATCCAGTGGCAGTGACTGACAGTGATGCTCAGAGTTTCGGCCCAGCCGAGTTTTGAACTGAAAAACGCTGGTTTACAGGCATAGGGCATTGTTAAAAATATTTATGTTATATATAGATGGAGCTTTATCACGAAAAATAACACACTTTAAACTTTTTACCACACAATCCCGTAATTTAAAGACCCCAAGGAATAAGACTACTGAAGACATTCTGGAGAAAAAATCCAAAATCTTTACAATGACATTTTCATCAAGTTTTTTTTTTTTCAAAAGGGTAATAAATTCTGTTACGTTTTGGGAATGGTTAGACTGGAAACGAAATTCGTATAAGACTGTCATATAACGTCATTTCCGGTTTACATACGGTCTGGTGTTTATAATGCATTTAAGTTGTGCAGTCTGGGTCACTCACGACGTAAACAAGTGGGATTGTGAACTTACTTAGCCTTTGTCTAAATATGGAAAAAATGCATCGTTCAAGCCGGTTACAAAAACCCAGTTTTGTAAAGGAATTCTGGAGAAAAAATATCTACTTATCGGATAGTGTATATCTAAGATCAGACTGCACGGTCCGTGCAGTCTGATCTTGATCTACGCTGTCTGCGAAGGCCAGTGAGTCGCGCTTAGCAGATTAAGGATCGTATAATTGAAACGGAAATGAACTCTTACTGAAATGTTTGGCAAATTGGAGTTATGCAATACAATTCACCACGTAATGGAAATGACGATTATAACATACCAGTAAATTAGTCCCTCTTCAACTTTGGGATGGATTCTGTATCGGAAGATAAATTTTTGAGCAAGCATCAGATTCTATACATATGCGCCTACAGAGGACAGCTGCAGTGCGGCTCAAACTCTGGGAAACTTTTGGATTGTCTTTGAAAGGGTTATCTTACGAAAGTTCGCAACAAATACTTGGCTGAAATACAAGCTGCATCTGGCAGGAGTCGAACCTATGACGGGCAAATGTCCTCGTTTTTCGAAAGACCAATACCATAACCACTAAGCCAAAGAGATATCTCAGTAACGCAGTTGTTGGGTACTGTATTGAAATCTGGACGAAGCCATGCATGAAGGAATGATCTTGCGAAACACACACCCCTCTTTTAGTCATTGTCTATATATGGCTCAAAGCCTTATTAGGCAGAAAGAATTAATGGCTCAATGGCCAATACCGGAAGAACCCCCATCTTACGAACATGACAGTTTGCAAGAAATGAATAGCTGAAATACAAACCTCATCTGGCGGGAATCGAACGCCATGACGGGCAAATATCGTTTTTCGAGGTTTAACCCTTTCCCAAACGACAGAACTTTAGACTGGTCCAGATTGAAAGCACTTGCAGACAAAAAAATAAACTTATGTCAAAAATTAAAATTTGTTTCCAGCAGAGTAGAAAACATTGTGGGAAAAGGAGAAAATGCTGGTTACCAGCATTTTCTCCTTTCCCATAATATTTTCAGAAGGCTTCTTTTTCAGGGTCGTAAAAAACAGGGATTGTTTGGTAGAGGGTTAAAAGACTAATACTAAAACCATTGAGCGAAAGAGACCCGAATAATATTTGAGAATATCGTCACATTATCAAGCCAAATTATGTGGCTGTATGAATGATACTTTATAATGAGATAATAGGCGGATTTTGTTCTCTGAAATGGACCTGATAGCATCTCATTTACATAATTATAATGATCTTTGCCATTTATAGGCCTAGTCAGCAAATTTGACTCGTGTAATTAAGATGAGTCGGGCTCTGTAAAAAGAGGGTCTAATGCAGATGGGGAAAGGGGGGGGGGGGGGAGTATCGACCCGCGCTGGCTGACATGGACCGGAAGTTATTGCTATTTGTAAATTTTAACCTTGTCTATGCTACCTCCAGATCGACACTCTCTTGCATTCCGGATCATTCACATTCACCTCTGTAGTGGGCTCAGAAAGAAGTCAGTCATTACGCCATATTTTCGTCACATGACCGTAACTCAGAATGGCGACACAAACGCCGGTGAAAGAAAGACCAATATCGATTGTTTCGTGTGCTGTTCAAACAGCATGGCACCAATCAGACTTAATGGTAGGAAATGTAAAAGAGAGGAATTTTTTGAAAAGCCTAAATATCTTTAACGGACGATAACTTGATTTTAATCTTACAAAATTAGATCCACTGGTGTATCAAATCAGTTGTCATCATTCATGGGCACAGCCAATTTTGTTAAAATTGGCGTAAGATTCCGATAAGTGAAGGAGCTCGAAAAAAATAGTTCCATAAAGTTCTATAGTTCTATAGTTCTATAAAGGTAAATTCATTAGTTTGAATGCACCTACAATGCATCCAGAATCATATTTCCTTTGTCTATTATATAATGTTACACATGAAACACTTAAACAGTAACAAAACATGTTTTCCTCGGTTTGACAAGAATCTTGTCATTTAGCCCATTGCAGAGATGTATGGTGAGATTAACGAACAACAACTCTGCTCGGAGATTGCCAGATCGAGTGGATTGCTATACAAAATGGGTTTTATGGATCCATAATTGTTTGATGACTTGCAGGGTACCATGCACCATGGAGAAGCATTTGTGACCCATCATGTAAAAAAGGGACCATCTAGGAATTCTGTAGCCTACATCAAATAGATGTAAACAGATCAGCGGTAGTGCAGGGCATTTTAACTCATTACCAAAGGACAAAATTTTGGGTTAGTCCAAATCGAAAGCTTTTGCAGACGACAAAATAAAAGTGACTGGAAATTTGAAATTTGTTTTGTGAAGGGTAGAAAACATTGTGGGAAAAGGAGAAAATGCTGGTTACCAGCATTTTCTTCTTTTTCCACAATGCTTTCTAAAGGCTTTTATCTCAGGGGGCGTCAAAAGTAGGGAATGTGTGGCAATGGGTTAGGCTGATAATTCAAAAATGATTGTATGACATGGTACAATAACCACTATTCATACAGAAAAAGAGTTAACCCTGGTCAACCTGCAAAATTCGCGCAGTCTGACCAGGGTTGACACTTTTCGCAGTTCTCAGAGGGTCCTTTTTTGCGTTATGGGTCACATTTTGACAGAGCATGACTGATATAGCGTACTCAGCGTTCTGGCACAAAATCAAGAGGACCCTGACGGCTCTATCGCCAAACTGTCTTTTAACTCATTACCAAACGACAATATTTTAGGCTTGTTCAAATCGAAAGCGTTTGCAGATGGCAAAATAAAAGTGACTGAAAAGTTGAAATTTGTTTTGTGAAGGGTAGAAAACATGGTGGGAAAAGGAGAAAATGCTGGTTACCAGCATTTTCTCCTTTTCCCACCATGTTTTCTAAAGGCTTCTTTCTCAGGGCGTCAAAAGTAGGGATTGTGTGGTAATGGGTTAACCCTAAGGCTGCTAGGCACGACTGACTGACCTTTCGTGGACAGTGTAGATCAAGATAAGTCGTATCTTGATCTGTACTGTCCACAAGAGGTCAGGTAGTCACGACTAACAGCCTTAGTATTAAAAGACAGTTGAGCGATACAGAGCCGTCAGGGTCCTCTTGATTTTGCGCCAGTATTTCGCAAATGCTTAAGGGAATGTCACATGATGTAATAAAACAAACGTCCATTGTATGGGACGTATTGAAATAGGTATGATGATGTCATATCTGGTCTCTGGGGAAACTAAGAACTGAGTTCCCAATTGCGAAACTAACATACTAGCATGTACCCAATGTTGATGTTGAACTTTCTAGTAGATTTTTTTAATTGGATACTACCAGAGGATATCGCTCAGAGAAGAGCCGAGATTAGACTGGCTATTCTACACTGTCTGATCTTGATCGATGCTCTCCAATTTTAAATACCCGTTAAAATGCCAAAGATCTGGCACATCCAGCATCGTAAAGGAATTTTGCTTAAAACACCTTTCACTTGTTTTTCCCTTGCAGCCAGCGTAGATCTAGATCAGACTTAAGAAAATGTGCAGTCTAATCTTTGATCAACACTATCAACTTTTCTGAGAAATTATTGATATAAGCAATCTAGCTATTGCACTTGGTATTTTTTCCTCTGTACTGAAAATGTATAGAATTAATTTTGCCATTTAACTCTTTACAAACAATCCCAAGAATGACGGAGAAGATTAAAAAAAACCCTTGTGTCAAAAGAGAAAATGCTGGTAACCAGCATTGTCTCTTTTTCCGAACAATGTTTTCTATCATATGCAGGACGAAATTCGTCCTTTTAGCCACCTAAATGTTTTCATTTGCGAATGTTTTCAATTGGGACTTGTGTAAAAATTTCTGGGCTCGTGTTCACCAACCATTCTTGAGAATATTCTTAGTCTTATTCTCCAAGGTTTTCTAAATTTGTAAGTAACACAACTTCTGATTGGCTAAACCATTCGGTTTAGCCAATCAGAAGTTGTGTTACTTACAAACGTAGAAAATTCTTGAGAATAAGACAAAGAACGTTCTTAAGATTGGTTGGTGAATACAGGCCCTGGTTAGGTAAAGAGATAGAGGTTAACTGCTTTGGAGGAAAAATTGAAATTCTTCTTTTTCTTTTACTTATTTCATTCACAGAAAAATGATTTCTCATGAGTGAAAGCAATTGAATGACTTTAACCCACTTCAAAACCATCCTGTCGTTTATATGTCGTTTATATGTCATTTATATGTCATTGTTTGTGCTACTAGAGTACATTTATTGTATCTGTAAAGACAAAAAAAAGTAAAGTTTACGTCTAATAAAGTATCTGTATCTGTATCTGTGATTTTAGGATCCTTAGAGGAAAAATGCATTTAACCCTTTACCCAACAATCCGTACTTTTAACCCCTACAAAAGAAGCATTTTAAAATTGTCGAAAAAGGAGATGCTGGTAACCAGTATTTTCTCCTTTCCCAACAATGTTTTCTATTCTTCCAAAAACAAATTTCAATCTTTCAGTTGCATTTATATTGTGGTCTGCAACTGCTTTCAATTTGGGCTAGTTGTAAATTTTGTCGTCTGGTAAACGGTTAAAAACCATTGGAGCTAAAGAAGCTGGTTACCAGCAGTTTCTCCTTTTCCCACTGTATTTTTCATTCCTTTTCAAGACCATGCAAATCTTTTTAGCCAGATTTAATTTGTCGTCTGAAAATGCTTTCAAATTGGCAGTGTTTTAAAATTTTTCGTGGGACGAAGAGTTGACAATCATAAATAATGAATGTAATTTTCTTTCCACTGACCCTTTTCAAAACACTCTCGATTTTTAACGCCCCCCCCCCCTCCCATAGAGGAAGGCATTTGAAAATATTTTGGGTAAAAGGAGAAAATGCTAGTAACAAGCATTCTCTTCTTTCCCCACAATGTAATGTGTACGTTTTATGACAAATTTAATTTTCAATATGCCATTAATTTGTCGTTTGCAAGTGTTTTCAATTTGGCCAAATCTTAATTCTCTTCTTAGATCTGATAAGGGGTTTAAGTGGATGTTGCAGCTGCACGTATTGGACTTTTTATTCAATCAAATTATTGCATTGTAGATTAGTAATTGACACGAGTGTCATTCATATGATTATTATCTAAGATCATGAGGGGATTGCTTGCGTAACTCTTAACTCACTACCAAACGACAAAATTTTAGGCTTGTCCAAATTCAAAGCAATTGCAGACTACAAAATAACTCAAAAATTTGAATTTGTTTCCAGAAAGCATTGTGGGAAATGGAGAAAATGCTGGTTACAAGCATTTTCTCCTTTTCCCACAATGATTTCTAAATGCTTCTTTCTCAAGGTCGTGAAAGTAGGGGTTGTGTGGTAAAGAGTTAATTAACCTTCTTTGGACGAATGAAAAATAAAATCACCGAATCTATGAGAAGTTTTCATCTCATAGGCGTAACCCTCAGATAGTAGCCTTTAGAAAACATTGTGAGAAAAGGAGAAAATGCTGGTTACCAGCATTTTCTCCTTTTCTCAAAATGTTTTATACCCTGCTTGAAACAAATTTCAATTTTTAAATTACGTTTAATTTGTCGTCTGCAATTGCTTTTAATCTAGTCTAAAATTTTGTCGTTTAAAAAAAGTTAATTAAAAAAGCGAACTGTGTATATCCAAGATTAGTTTGCACGTTCTGGGAAGTCTCATCTTGGGTCTAATGCCTCTTGTTTTCGCTCGAGATAATGAGTGGATGAGATAATGTAATTACTCCGCATACGAGGAATGGTCAAAAAACACTGTAGACTGTTGTTATCAAAGCGCTCAGAAATTATATCAGGAGATGCAGTTTGAATACAAGGACTAATCTCTTATATAAATGGATTTTTTCCCTAAATCCACTTCCATAATGTGGCCTTAGAATTTGTATGTAATCGTACATACGTATCTTTATTTGCATTGAATATTAACATATTCATAGCACTATGATCAACAATAGTACATATTACACAAAATATATAGGACAGTGAAGATGTAGAAGGGAGAAAATAGGAGAAAAAGATGTTAACAGAGTGTGATGTTTGTACCAATTACATTGATACTATAGGCACATTGGGTTGTTTATTTTACCATGATAAAGACTATACGGGGTAGTCCATAGAGGATAATCAACTGGTTGTTTTTGATATGAAAAATATCTCACGAGGATGCGTTGTTAGGCGTTGAAAAAACGAGTGCGCAGCACGAGTTTTTTAGCGCCTTACAACGCGTCCGAGTGAGATATTTTTCATATCAAAAATAACTAGTTGATTATTCTATTTATTATATACCTTATTAACATCATTATTTGTAATTTTGTGTTTGAAAGTCGAAAAAAATGTCTCGAAAATAAAAGTAGTTCCCAAATTACGTCATGAAGTGAAAGTGAAAGTTGATAACGTCACTAGTGATGATATCAAAATTTATTACACTGGGAAATTCCAGGATTTCACTGCTAGGTATATAATAAAATTATTTCATCACTTGAAAGCTGTAAAGAGCTTATAAAACAGTTGCTTGAAATTATGCCCAAATAACATATTTTCAGCAAGACTTATTGTTGTAAAAAAAAAAACAGATAAAACATTGGAAAAGTAGATAAAGACCAGACTTAAAGATCTTCAACTAAAAAAACCGATTTGGGACTAGTTTAAAGCTCACTGCACCTGAAGGGGGTTAACTCTTTACCACACAATCCCAAGTCGTTGTCTGCGCATGTCATATTCGAAGATTCGACCTGTCTGCTATGCCGCATGATTCCCCGAATACCTGTGAAACGTAGGGCTTACACCGAAGCTGTAAGGCTGTTACCCAAGCATGTAGGGGCTGATTTAATAGACATAGGTGACATAGGTGACATGGTAGCCGATCATAGCTGAATGAATCGTTCTAAGTAGCGTTTTATTGTTTATACGTTTAAATATCATTTTGAAATTCAAAGTAACGGTTGTTGTTATGAAAAAATTGTCTGCTTCTGTACCCAGAATGCCCAAATTAAATACATGTAGATATGTATTTGTCGAATGCCATCTAGCAGAAGATAATGAATCCCAAGTTTTAACGATCCTGTGAAAGAAGCAGTTTGAAAACACAGCGGGGAAACAAGAAAATGAAAATCTTGGTAACAAGCATTTTCCCACTTTCCGACATTTCTTTTTCAACTATAACAGACAATGGTAGTTCTTTAGCCATATTTAATTTGTCTGGCTTTCGATTTGTACAGATCTTAAATTTTGTGGTTGTCGTCTGGTGAAGAGGTTGAACTTCTAATTTTCTCCAAAGCCGGAACTCCGTGTGTATCACACACATTATCAAAATCACAACAAACAAGCTTTATTTTCTGGGAATAAAAAACATGGCGCATCTTTTCCGACACGGATATTAAGCGAAACAAAATGATGTAGAGTTATACGACAAATTATCAAGTACCGTGAGAAAATTGGTCATCTCTAAGGATGCGTCAATCCCCAACATAGTGACAGTGGAGTGTCTTCATCATCTCGTAACAGTAGTATATAAGTACTTGCACATGTTCTTAACCCTGTACATCACAATCCTTAATCTCGGCGGCCCTGCCAAAACGTCTGTAGCCAAAGCTTCCGTGGCCAAAATATCCTAGCAAAATCGTCCTTGGCCAAAAACGTCCTACATTCTTGTTAAAGACTTGAGTTGCTTTCGCGGGAGGAGAGTTAATTTATTCAGAAGTTACGACTTACCAGTGTGAGGAAAAGCATGTGGAACTAGATTGAATAATTTACAATGGTAACATTTCCTACTTTCCCCAAAATAAGTTTTTTTTGTAAAATTAATGGGTTCTTTGGGAAAGGGGGCAAGTTTATACGCATATTCGTGATATAGGTCTATTATACCAAGCCATTAGACGCATGATACGGGGTTACGGACCCATTTTTTTCTTCAAACCAGTTGCATTAAGGGGTATTATAACATCGTTTGACATAAAGAAAATTTACTGATAGCAAAACGTTTCGACCGGTGTCAACCTGCGCGGACTACGCAGGCTGAGACGGGTCGATACTTTTTGCAGACGATTAAACCACATTTCACAGAGTGGCCCACGACTTTATTTATTTCAATGCTCTTTGCAGCCCTCTAAATTTCGGAAAGCTGTTATCATTATGGTTTTATTGGCCCATAGTGGGTATCATTTTGCTAACAAACAACTGTTTTAATATAGATTGTTTTTCGTTGACCTTCAGCATTTCTGCCTGTCTACAATGAAATCTGTGAAAGACTTTGTTCCATCTAGCAACACATAGGCACTTGATTTTTGACAAACATCGCCCCCTCAATCCGATGGTCGTAAAAAAAATGTATCCCCCCTTTTTTTCGTGTGTAATATACCCATAACAAATTTTCTTATCCAACACAGATATTTTTTTTTAAAGATGAGCATAGTGTGATGCCATAAGTGGCGTTTTATACTTCTTTCAGAGAAAAGAAATCCGGGTCCATATTCACCAACCATTCTTTAGAATATTCTTAGTCTTATTCTTCAGAATTTCGTCAATATGAAAGTAACAGAACTTCTTATTGGCTAAATCAAATGATTTAGCCAATCAGAAGTTCTGTTACTTTCACATTTAGCCTAATCTTGAAGAATAAGACAAAGAATGTTCATAAGAATGCTTGGTGAATAAAAGCCCAGATTTTCTTATGAAAATAAAGGAAAGCATGGATGCATGTTTAGTTTTGCACCATTATGATCCTTACTTTATTATAAAAAAACAATGGTTAAACCGTTTGTGATAAAAATAAACTTGCATTACTAAAAGCTTTTGAGATAAAAATCTTTCTTAACTCCTCTGCAAAATTCGTATGAAACTCGCAAGAGACTCGCTTAAAAAAGTTAATCTGGAATCGTTTAGTGAACTTTTATCTCAAATGCTAACTTTGCGCATATATAATTACACCGTCTGAAATTTCAGAAAAGAAGTTTTTTTTTTTCAACAAGAAGTTTCTTCTTTTACAATGTTGTTCAACGTTCTGAAAAAAACTGCTTGTATAGATCTTCAAGGGCGATAGGGGTGTACAAAGTTGTATATTGTGATACTAGGTCATCTTTACAAAACCGGATGTTTTTTCCTCTTTCACGCATCAGTAAAATACATCATATCAAATGACACTGAATCTTACAAAGTATGTCGACTTGAAGAAACCGTTGCCGTGACTAAAAGAAATATACCTTCCTGTTTTCTATGGTTACCCTCAAACAAATGATCTTTGAATGGACTTGTTACGAAAAGTAAACCTATACCAAAATAAACCCTAACCATTTAATTGTATATATTTTAGTTCATTTGATACTGATTCTCCACAAAATGGAGACGAACTAGAGGGTCAAGGGAAAAGGGCCATGGCCACAAATAAGTCGTAGTATATAAATACAGCGAGTCATTTATTACTTCTGAATGAAGAGAGACATTTTCATCAGCGAAGTGTACAGTTAGTTAAACCCTTCTAGCGCTGATTTAATGAAATACACCTCTCTGTGTAGGAAAATTAGCCTAAAAATAAACTTTTGAATTATTTTTTGTTAGGATTTTTTATTGAGCAGCAGACAGTGTAGATCAAAGATTAGACTGCACGTTCCATGCAGTCTGATCTTAGATCTACACTGCTCGCTGAAAGAATATTAAATATATCAGTGCATTAAGGTTTAAATTATTTTGTGTCAGTTGAACTCTGTGTGACAAGCCACCGTACTGTGTAGTTAGTAAAGTGATAGGACGGGCTTCGAAGATTTTTGTGGAGCATAAACACAACAACAAAAAGGTATGTTTTATTATTGGTTGAAATTTATCCAAGATAAAAGGCTTCTTAATCCTCTCCCAAACGACAAATTTTAGACTCTTCAAAACCCAAAGAGTTTGCAGATGACAATTTCAAAATTGATAAAAATTGCAAAAAGTTCTTCAAATCGGTAGAAAACACTGTGGGAAAAGGAGAAATTGCTCGTTACGAGCAATTTCTCCTTTTCCCACAGTGTTTTCAAAAGACTAGTACTGCAGACACGTAAAAACAAGGGCTTGTTTGGGAAAAGGTTAAGACATTCTCTGTGTCACAAACACAACAAGATTCGCTTTTTTGTTAACTTGTTAACTGAATTAGAGTGGATTGCAGATAATAGTACTACTAATTCCGCTACTGCAGCTACTACTGCTACTACTACTAATAATATATCTAATAATAATGATAGATCTAACATACGCGGATCCAGGTATCTTTCGGGGGGGGGGGGGGGGTCCCACCAAAAACGCACTCGTCTTATTATATGATACTTTGATTTCCGGATTTCAGTGGATGTAAGCCGTTTACAAGAAAAGCCTGCGTTTCCAGTTCTAACCATGAGAAGGTCTCCACATTTAGAACCCCCTTTTTTAAAATTTATGACTGTATTTTACATAAATGGTGTGCAGTATCAAACCAGTACCATTTCACGAATCCGATAACCACATATTTACCAAAATTAAAGGAGGGGGGGGGTCCGGACCCAGCGGACCCCTATCTGGATCCACCCATGTCTAATACTTCTTCTTCTAATAATAATACTGCTGTTGGTAATGATGATAGTCTATCATGATAAAAAACACCCTCGATTTTTCTAAGTAAACTAAGAAAACGGAAATCTTCCTCGGCTTTGTAAAATATACGTTACCCAGGTATTAGAAGTTTTAAAGTTTTCTCAAATATTATCCCTCGAAACCAAAAACAAATAAGAGCAGGGCTTACAGGGCCTATTCAAAGATATCTAACGAGCAGTCTGATTGGCTGAGGCCATAGTGCTTGTGGTTGAGACACAAGACTTCATCGTGAAGCTATTATTTTTAAATTTACTATTTGTTGCTTAAACTATTTCTAATTACGTATGATATTACATTCATGCGTATCGTGTCTGCTGATGGTATACAGTCATTTCGTACCATAACCATTTCGTACCATATATTATATTACCATTTCGTACCAAAGAATTACCATTTCGTACCATGCATTGACCATTTCGTACCATAATATTACAACCTCGTACCATAACTTACGAATTAGTACCAAGTTGGCATTTCATTTACCTAACGATTATTAAAATGTAGTTTTCGGTGAATTTTTAAAAAAATGTTGCATTTATAATTGCAAAAAATTTTAATAGTTGCATTTGTTGCATACGTATATAAAGTAAATATTCGCTAATCAATTAAAGGAAGCAATCGACGTTTGACACAGATCATAGATAATTACATTGTTTGGTTAATGTTTGTTACAAGATTGGTAATTACAACTTGAAAATAATTTGTTTCGTGTTTGCCTTTCATTATATTTGTTACAAAATTGAAATGGAAATGTTGAATGCAAAAGCAAAAAAATCATCATAGCATCATTCATTCATACATTCATCCATTATGTTTCGTTTATATCTGTGATAATCTTATCTTATATCGCAAGTATTAGTTATCAAAGAAACTTTTTTACATCTAAGTTCGACTGTTATTTTCTATTATTTAACTAGATTTTCTCTCGGTAAAATCATGATACAAGATGCCAATAGTTATGGTACGAAATGGTTATATCATGGTACGAAATGACCAATTCTATGGTACGAAATGGTAGTTTCGTGGTACGAAATGACCAATCCTATGGTACGAAATGACTGGTACGAAATGGTTATGGTACGAAATGTCCATAATTCCTGCTGATTAGAACGGGTAAGCTTTAGAATTCCGAATAAAAGAGAAACTACACAAAACGATTAGTCCTTGAGGGTTTTATAGACCTCGAAGCTATAAATTTACCATTGAAGCAAATGACCTTGTCATTGTTCTCGCAGTTGATAGCCCGTCTTTGGCTTATCCCTTTATCGGACGACAAACTTTTAAACATCTCCTTATGTGAAGATATTGAGTGATTTTTGCTTAGCCAGTGGTTGATTTCTCATTTATAGTCGCCCGGGTGCGCATAACGGCGACGCTTCCTGAAGCCTATTCTGTCACGGAGGATGGTGCAAGATACAGGGCGAAACACAGGCTTGTGTTTTAGGTCTAACTCGCCATCTATAATGCAGTATACAAAATATATATTGCACTATATAGGTGGCGAAGTTCGTAAAAAAGAAACCCGAACGCCTGTGGGACGAAACCCAACACATGTTATGCCTAGTGCTTTAATGTGCTCGGTGTATCATCTATAGCATCGTCACACGGGACCTGGGTTCTGATAGACTTAGTAATTTCGGATGATCTGCCGATAGGCTCAAACCCACAACCTTATGTGATGTAAGTCTTGATGTTTACAAGTCCGATTGACTTTGTGTTTATTTATCGTCGCAACCGGTTGCACCTAAAGGCGACGCCACCTGAAGGCTATGAGTTATGTTGTGGGGTATGGTGTATGATACAAGACAAATCCCAAACTAAGAGTAAGTTACGCCTGGATCTCGAACGTGCTCGGTGTATAGCACCGTCACACATGATCTCGGTTTAACATTTCATCCGAAAGACTGTTATTAATTTTTGGTGGCAAGCCGTTGGAATCTAACCAACACCCTCATGTGATCCGAAGCATCACGTTCACTTAGTCATGTCCTGCGGGCTGGTCAAATGGGGTTTAGTAATATTAGCCATATTATGGGAACGCAAGTACATTAACACTTAACTAGCATGTCTCATTTGCATTTATTTAATAGCCAACCGAAATCTAGTTGAAAGTCCCTTTAAGCCCAAAGTAGGTAAAATATATTCATTTTGCGAGAAAAAGAGTTAACCGGCGATCTAGAAGCGAGACAGATGTAGGTCTGAATAGCTTTTGTGAAGTTAAAATCCTCAACATATTTTCACGTAGTTATACGATGTATTATGAAAGGTCACATGGTTAAATATATATTTATTATAGACAACACAGATTTATCTATGGCCCTGTTCCGAACAATAGCTCGTTCTGACCACTCTGAGATGAAAAGCTTTAGGAAAAATTGTGGGTAAAAGAGAAAATGCTGATAATCAGCATTTTCTTCTTTTCCCACAATGTTTTATACACTTGAAAAGACAAAAAAAAAACAGCACATAATCAACGTATATCTTCTACAAATGCTTCCAATTAAGACCTATCTAAATTTTTGTCGTGTTGTATAGATTTAACTTATTATTGCGCAAACACTCCACGCCTCTGCATTGAACAGACTTCGAAAACACGGTGGGAAATAAGCAATTAATTGTTGCATGTGACAAGTATCTGTCCCCTTTTCAGAAATATTTGACATTCCCCGAAAAACGACATTTTGAGAATCTTCAAATGTTCATCCTTCGTAACTATTTTTTTTTCAGAAGTTTGCTGTTCTAGAAACTTTACAGTATTAAGTTACCCAACCCTTCTTTTTAAAAAAGCATGTAAATAAAAAATTGCAGTGATAAAGAAATGTTTAGATTAGCTCCGTCAATAGAAATAATGCAAGGTCATGGTTGTAATTGTCAAAAACTTGCATAATCAAGCACAGACTAGATCGTTTGACAGGCAAAAATATTTCAATAGCATAGCGAAGAAAGGAAGCAAATTGGTTAACCCTTTCCCAAACAATCCCTGGTTTTCACGACCCTGAACAAAAGAGGCCTTCTGAAAACATCGCGGGTAAGGGGAGAAAATACTGGTAACCAGTATATTCCCCTTTTCCCATAATGTTTTTCTATCCTCCAAGAGAAAAATTTAATTTTTGAATCATGTTAATTATACCCCCCGCAAAACGAATGTTTTCGGAGGTATACTGGAATCGGCCTGTCTGTCAGTGTGTCCGTCCGTCCGTGTGTCCGTCCGTGAGTCCGTCTGTGTATAAAATACTGTCAAAGCTGGCGGGGGTATAAAGTCTCACAAAGGTTGTTCGTTTAAGGAATAAAACCGCATATGAAAACTAATTTGGTAATTTTAAGAGAAATATGCACAGGTTGATTGCATGTAAAAGCATTGACCTAGATAATATAACTTTATATATACCTGAAAATTCAAAATTTAAACTTTTATAGAACAGAAATGAGAGAATAGAACTAGATTATTTTTTATGAATATAACTATTTCTTCTCAAAATTTAGTTTGCCATGGCAATGTTTTATATTTATAGAAAACATGCAGTTATAAACAGTTGATGGTCGAACATTAGCCCTGTGGGCTAAAGGTTGTGGGAAGGAACCTTACAAGACTCATGAATATCAAAGACTGTTACTGTTCTACATTTGAGCTATGCTCTGGCAAAAGGGGACTTCATGCAGCTCCGTAGAACATTATACCAAACAAGATATCATACGGCCTTCAACACGAGAAAAGGGGCATTCGGACATTTGCGTAAAGTGTCGTCTCGGATCAGCCTGCGCAGTCCGCGCAGGCTAATCCGAGACGACACTTTACGAATGCATGATATTTTGTTCTTCATTAGACTTGCGCAAAATAGAAAGTTGCTTATAATCGGAAAGTGCCATCTCGGATCAGCTTACGCGGACTGTGTAGGCTGATCCGAGACGACACCTTACCCAAATGTCCGAATGCCCCTTTTCGCGTGTTGTTACCATGGATCCATAAAATCCAGTTTGTCTAAAATCCTAAGTAATTATGAGGTAAACTGGTCTTCCGACTTTAACAAGCAAAATAATTGATCTACAGCAAAAGGTTACATCCCAGGTCAGTCTGCGCGGATTGCACAAGCTGACCCGAGTCGATACTTTTTGTAGATGCATTAAGCCCCCTTTTCACATAGCAATGCTCAAATTCAATTATTCAATGTTCGGTGTGATTAACAGTTATTTTTTTTAACCCTTTCCCAAACGGCAAATTTTGGACCAGACCAAATTGAAAGCATTTTGCAGATGACAAATTAACAGTGGCTAAAAAGATGATTTTTCTATATGATAGGGTAGAAAACATTGTGGGAAAAGGAGAAAATGCTGGTTACCAGCATTTTCTCCTTTTCACACAATGTTTTCAAAAGGCTTTTATTCCTGACCCGTAAAAACCAGGGATTGTTTGGGAAAGGGTTAAAGCGCTGCAAAACAAATATCCACCACTGGGTCACGTGTGCCATAAGTATTGCATGAAAGTTCGAATCCCTATTGACTTGAAACATGCATTTTAAACTTACCAACATTATCTTTCTCTAGATGGCATTCTACAAATACACATCTGTCTGATTTGAGCATTCTGGGTACAGAACCGGTCGTCTTCAAAACGACAACTGCTACCTTGAATTTCAAAATGAAATACATGTAAATGTTCTCTATAACTTAAGTAAAGCGCTACCCGGTGCGATTCATTCAGCTATAGTATCAGCTAACTCGAAACCATTATCTCCCGCTAGATGGCATTCTATAAATACACATCTATCTAATATGGGCATCCTGGGTACAGAACCGAACCACTTTCCTACGCGACAACCGTTACTTTGAATTTAAAATTAAAACAAAGGTTTACTCAATAAAACGCTGCCTCGTGCAATTCACTCAGCGATGATTAGCAGTTTAGAGAAATCTGTTGCTAAATCAGGTCTCATTTCTCCTCAAACGTATTGATAAAAGCTTTTTTCAACATTGCTACTTTATAGAGCGTAATATTACAGTATGCCCGCTTTCGGGGCTAGTGATGCGTCATATAAGACAGTCGAATCTTCGAAGAATATGACATGCGCAGACAACGAGCTCGAAACCTATGCACCAGCCATTTATCAAAACAGTGCGTACAGGCTCGGATAATATTAGCTTCGGTATAAGCCCTGCTTTTCCCAAGTATATGGAATGGTTGATGTTGTCATAGCAGACAGGTCGAATCTTCAAAGAATATGACATGCACTGACAACGACTTATCAATTCATCGAGGGGGTAAAATAAAGTTATAAATTCATGAAAATGATATTAGAAAAGAGCGAAATAAATTGTTCGTCCATACCCGATATAATATAATGTGATAGTAATACATCTATTTATCTCTTTACCACACGACAAAATTTTAGACTGGTTCAAATTGAAAGCATTTGCAGACGACAAAATAAAGGTAAATGAAAAATAGAAATTTGTTCTGGGAAGGGTAGAAAACACTGCACAGGAAAAGGAGAAAATGCTGGTTTCCAGCATTTTCTCCTTTTCCTACAGTGTTTTCAAAAGGCTTCTTTCTTAGGGGCGTCAAAAATAGGAATTGTGTGGTAATGGTTATAAAGTGATCGATTTTCTTTTGAAAAAGACAGGTTCTTTTTTTGAAAAAGAAACGTTCTTTTTTGTTAACTTGACGCAAATGACAATGTTGCGATAACTGAACGGAAAAATAACACCACAAGGTTTTAGAGAGAAACAACCTGCTTTGATGTCAGGCGAGGAACACTTATAGCTATTAGTGTAAATATTTCCAGTAAACTTGCTATTTACCATTATAGTTTTCCCTGTGATTGCTTGCCAAGAGGAAAATGTTTATGTGATCGTGCGTATATATTACTTAGTACAAAATGCTTGATTAATACGACATAAAACACTAAAATTTACATTACATGCTAGTAATAGCTTGTTTCTGCGCAGGCATGCTTGTGATCGCGTTTGCAGTACTTTCCAGTTTGTAGTTATCAACCAAATTATTCATCTATATAGAAACTGTGTTAGTTTCCAAATAGAACATTCTGGAGGATAAAACCAAGAACTGTCCAAAGAATGCTTGGTATTTACGGACCTTGGTCCGTATTTACCGACTGTTCTTGAGAATATTCTTTGTCTTATACTCCACGATTTTCTAAATTTGAAAGCTACACAGCACCTGATTGGCTAAACCAAAGGGTTTAGCCAATCAGGAGTGGAGTTGCTTTAGCCAATCAGGAGTGGTGTTGCTTCAGCCAATCAGGAGTGGTGTTGCTTTCAAATTTAGAACATTCTGGAGAATGAGACTGAGAATGTTAGTAAGAGTGGCTGGTGAATACGGACCTGTTTTTCATAAATATACAAAATACTCATAAATATACATTGTGTATACATGCTTTCAAGTCACATGCTGTCGATAAGCCCACTTGATGTTGAAACAGTAATGACAGCGAGTCAATAAATGTAATTGTGATACTCTTTCCGGCGGAAACGATTTTAAATCGCGCCAATTAGACTTCACCCCAACTGGAGCAACTTTTATATGGATTGCAATACGCGAACAGGGGCATTCGAACATGCGCGTAAATGTGCGTACATTTTCATTAGGATCAGCCT
The DNA here is from genome assembly GCA_943736015.1 of Tridacna crocea. Lineage (NCBI taxonomy): Eukaryota > Metazoa > Mollusca > Bivalvia > Cardiida > Cardiidae > Tridacna > Tridacna crocea. Next base: position 45,372,451 of record OX031061.1, read on the forward strand.
ATCCAGTAAGAAAAACTAATCCGAAAGGACACTTACCGTCTAAATGTAACTTTCTATTTTGCCAAACCCCTGCAGAACAGAATCAGATGTAGTGGTAAAGTGTCGTCTCGGATCAGCTTGCCCGAACTGCGCAAGCTGCTCCGAGACGACATTTTACACAAATGTCCGAATGTTGCAAACCTTATTAAGCCATTGCAGTATAAGTGTCTTGTCCCGTTTTAACTCATTACCAAACGACAACATTTTTGGCTCGTCCAAATTGAAAGCATTTGCTGACGACAAAATAAAAGTGACTGAAAATTTGAAATTTGTTTTGTGAAGGGTAGAAAACATTGTGAGAAAGGGAGAAAATGCTGACTACCAACATTTTTTTCTTTTTCCAACAATGTTTTCTAAAGGCCTCTTTCTCAGGGTCGTCAAAAGTAGGGAATGTGTGGTAATAGATTAAACAAAAAAAAAGGACGCTTAACTCTCATTCAATAACTCTTCGTCATGTTCACCTTTTGAGTTTTTTTTAACCCATTACCACACAATCCCTATTTTTGACGCCCCGAGAAAGAAGCCTTTTGAAAACACTGTGGGAAAAGGACATAACGCTGATAATCAGCATTTTCTCCTTTTACCACAGTGTTTTCTACCCTTCCCAGAACAAATTTCATTTTTTCAGTCAATTTTATTTTGTCGTCTGCAAATGCTTTTAATTTGGACCGGTCTACTTTTTTCTCGTGTGGTAAAGAGTTAAAGCATCCTTGTAAACAATTCATCATCGACATGACTGATGATACATAAATATGAATCTAAGTTTAAAAAATCGTGGCTAAAGGAGAAATTATTCGTTTCAAGCAGTTTGTTCTTTTGTCACAGCGTTTTCAATTTAGTTATTTACATGCAGCTCGACAAGGTAGCCTTGAAGTTGACCATTTACTAAACGATTAAGTTTAAGACTAGTCCGAATTGAAAGATGTGGAAATGACGATTCAAATGTCCCACAAATTATGAAATTTGTCTTTGAAAGGGTAGAAAACATTGTAGGTAAAGAAGAAAATGCTGATTGCAAGCGTTTCCTTTTTTTCACATATTGTTTTAAAATTCAATTTCACTTACGGGTCGGGATTATATTGTAAATGGTTAACCGGAAGGAATTAAACATCAATGCAAGCAAAAGATAACAAAACTTGAAAAACAGACACTGTATCGTATGAGTCAACCAGAGCTACAGATAGAGGGACTGATTCTGATTTCAAAATTGACAGTACTGATAATTCTCCACTAAACCCTATGTTATGGGTACTCATTAGAATCGTCTCATCGAGACGATTGTAATGAGTACCCACAACATGGGGTTTGGAAGAGGAATAATGAATTCAGAATACCATCACTCCCTCTTATCTGGAGCACTGAGTCAACGCGTAGTACTTTTGTGCTTCCGGTCTGTACTTCCGGTCTGAAGTCTGCTTCGTCATGCTTAACTTAAAACTGTGCCTCTAAGAAATGGCAAGCGGAGAACGGCCACAAATAGTACGTCTGTGGAGAAATGAAGGATAGTGTTCGCTCCACATTTCTGAACAAGAGAGTCATTGGCCCTAAAGTGCTCACCTGAGTAAAATCATGAAGGGTTGATAAAGCGGAAGAGTGTTTTATTTCAATATAGGGTTAATTCACGTTTTTGAGGTCGTTAACATTCGCAGAGGCCCGAAAAATGCTTTAACGCCCGAGTGCGAAACATGTCCGAGATACCATCAAGTCAGTACCTCTGACATAGTTTCATGAGTATCAGGCTCAAAACGTGGCCTCCGGAGTACACAAGGATTTTCTAAGATTCGGCCTATTGACTTTTTTTTTGCCCCGGTATGACCAAATTTCAGTGGTTCGACATAATTGATTATTATCATTACTAAGAGTCCGACCTCGTTCCATAAATACCTGACTGAAAATGTGGCCTCTAGAGTGCATACGAGATTTTTTTTAAAGATTTGGCCAAGTGACCTATATTTGACGCGATCACAGAACCTCACCTTGAAACACTTCGTGCTCAGGTGAGCTAAAATATTATTATTTCAACGGAAAAAAATCACTGGAAGGAAAGTTTGCCTCAATCAGACATCGAACCTGCAACCACCACTGTGACCAGGTCACGAATCAGATACGCGAACCACAATTGAAGTGTTTGAAAAGCAGTGAGAGAAAAAGAGCTATTACCTCTACCCTGCAACACGTGTCTGTATAAGAGGCCCAAGAGGCCTATGGTGAAACTAGATCTTACACATTCTATTGATGACTATCGATGGATGCTTTCTGAAAACCCTAACCAATACTTGCCCCGTGATCTGAATTGTTCAAAAACAGGTTTGCCAACAGTTGATCTTGAGGCTCAAACATGGAACCTCTACTGTGAGGTTCGACCCTCCTAACATGTACATCAATGTTTCTCACATTTAATTGAAAGTTACTGGTGCAAACAAAATGACAGAGTCCCATTTGCTCGCTTCAACTGGTTTTGGATTCAGGCCTACGCAATTAACCTTCTTTTTCGTGTAAAAATAAATCAAGGAAATTAAAGATGGGGCCCGATAACCCATTTAACTCTATACCAAACGACAAAATCTTAGACTGATCCAACTTGAAACCATTTGCAGACAACAAATCAAATGTGAACAAATAGTTGAAATAAGTTTTGGGAAGGGTCAAAAACATTATGGGAAAAGGAGAAAATGCTGGTTACCAGCATTTTCTTCTTTTCCCATGATGTTTTCAAAAGCTTTCCCTTTCAAGGTCGTTAAAAGTCGGGATTGTATGGTAAAGAGTTAAGGGTAGTGAAATACCAAGAAAACCATAATGATAAATGTTCAATAAACCGGAACACGAAGTGATTTCAAGTTTCTAATCTGATCAAACCTTGCACTTGGTACATAATACTGGCCTTTCTGTTCTATAAACGCCTGTAACTGCTTTGTATCGCACTGACGAAGATCTCTTTTCAAGACAATGTGGGAAAAGAAGAAAATGCTGGTGTACGATGCTAATCCTGTATCTCAAAAGCCTTGGACATGGCTTCTCGGAGCTAACATACTCTCTGGATTTTTTGCAAGTTTTTTCAAAACATGAATGCTGTCTCTTTATCATACAACAAAACTTTATAATTGTCCAAAATCAACTGAAGAATGTTCAGACGACAAATATGGCATAAATGAAGATTGATATTTTTGGAAAAGTATAAAAGGTGGTGAGAAAAAAAAAGAAAGTGCTGCTGGTTACTAGCATTTTCTCCTTTTTCCAAAATGTTACTGAAAGCCTTTTTTTCACAGGCCAGTCGTTAAAACTCTGGACTGTGTGGTAAAGAGTTATATAACTGTGAAAACACAAGGAAATGTAACTACAACATAGACCGCAGTACAAATTTAATCAGAAACAGTATTATGTCAAGACGGAAAGATGCTATCAGCGTTGCATGGTTTAGCTGTCTGTCCCTGAGGCAAAGTGTTTGGTCAACTGCCGCGAATGGAAAATTAGAAAAACAAACATCATTTAACCCTTTCCCCAACAAGCCTTTGATTCTACGTGTCTGCAGTACAAGTCTTTAGAAAACATTGTGGGAAAAGGAGAAATTGCTCGTCACGAGCAATTTCTCCCTTTCCCACAATGTTTTCTACCCATTTGGAGAACTTTCTGCCATCTTTATCAAATTTGAAATTGTCATCTGCGAACTCTTTGATTTTGGAAGAGTCTAACATTTGTCGTTTTGGAAAGAGTTAATGAAGACGATTTTATATAGCCTTTTTCAGTGGTCAAGATTGAGGAGTCTGCAACGTTAATGTCTCAGTCTCGATTTTACTTTGAAGTTCGTGGTTTTTCGCAGCAGTGACATATACATATCATGCTGAATGGGTAGCTTAAATGATAGAATTTGTGAATGAAAGGACAAAAAGCACTTCAAGAAAAGGAGAGAATGCTGGTTAGAATCATTTTCTTCTTTTCTCAAAATATTTTCCAAAGTCTTCTCTGTTACGGCTGTAGGGACTGTTTTTATAAATGACTTTTGATTAGATCACATGCTAGCTAACTATAGCTGGCTAAAACCAAACCATGTAGCATTCTATTGAGTGAACTGATATTTTGAAATACGAAGTAAGTAGTCCAGTTCTGTACTCAGAACGCCAAAATCAGACATGTCAACATTTTAAACATACCACCTAGCGGAAGATAATGCGAGGAAGGTACATGAATACGAACACAGTCACCACAAGCGGTGTAAATACCATTCAAGTTTGGAGCAGACCACTCTTGAAAACATTTTGACAAAGGAATAATGCTCATAGCGAGCAGTTTCTCCTTGATGGTTGTATCAAACCTTTTTTCATATGGGTGACTCATACTCTACAGGGATGTTAAAAGTAAAGCGCTAATTTTCAGGAAATTAAAGCGCCAAATCGTCGGTTTGCTTCCAAAACCTCGTTACTACAGCTTGTGACAAGCTGTAGTTACGAGGTTTTGGAAGCAAACCTATGAAATATAGTCTATAACCCCGGCTTGAGACATGCATCTCTAGGGTGCATTATACTTTGTATGTCATCAGTCCAGAGCTCCAGATAGAGGGAGTGATTTTGAGTTCATTGTTGAAATATTAGTTATTCTCCACCAAACGCTATGTTATGGATACTCATTAGAATCGTCTCATCGAGACAATTCTAATGAGTACTCACAACATGGGGATTGGAAGAGAAATAACGGATTTAGAAGGTTATCTCTTCCACTTATCTGGAGTTCTGCATCACATAATTATATTTCCAAAAATCCATGTGATTTAACAACCGGATTTTTCCATGGAAATGCAGATACATGTAAATGACCAGAAAGTTTCGCGAGCCAGGGTCCGTATTCACTAATCATTCTTAAGAACGTTCTTTGTCTTATCCTCCAAGGTTTTCTCCATATGCAAGTAAAATAACTTCCGATTGGCTAAACCATTCGGTTTAGCCAATCAAAAGTTGTGTTACTTACAAATGTAGAAAACACTGGAGAATAAGGCGATGGTGATTAAATCATTTTATTGAATTATATCTAACTCTAAGCCGGCTTAGCCCTTCTCACTTATCTTTTTTTGCGGACAGTGTTTAGATCATAGAACGTGCAGTCTGATCTTAGATCTACATTGTTCAATAGATGTGCACCCTCAAAAAAACTATGAAATGGCACTTTTGGGGTTTTACTATCGACGTGAAAGCGCGACTCACTTACCTTTTTGCGGACACTGTAGATCAAGATCAGACTGCACATAACGTGCACCCCCCTCCCACTGCCTTAAACTTATAAATAACAATTAAAGGGTTTTACCATCGACTTGAAATTTTCCTGTTATTTATTCAACAGGATGGGGATTAAACTTACTGCTGGTTACAGGTCATAGTTCATACACCAACGGTGCGAGTATAGAAGTTAGTATGTGACCCTATATGGAAGTGGGGGGCGGTGTAGTTTTACAAATGATTTGATATATATCGCCGTCGGTTTATCTCAAAGAAAAGATATTCATTCACAGCACGCGTTTAATGTGGGTTTACATAACTTTTTTTTGCATTTACATATATTTACATACCTATTATTTAGGCAAAAAAGCTATGTACACAATCTTCCCTTTCTACTGTAACTCGAAACATGATATATTATAGTTTGTGAACAAATTGTGCGAAAAGGGCCAACTTTACATTGCAATATTGATAGCTGCTTTCCCAAAATTTTTACCATATCTTCCATTCTCAACAGACAGGCTATATTTCAAATATTTCACCTAAGCTTGCACTGGCTGGAATGTCACTCAGTAGCCTGTGTGAAAACGGGTTAACCTTGTTAAGCCTAATTCCGTAATTCATTTCAGTCATGCTTTGAGAAAAGGGGTTTTTAATGCGTCTCTGTAACACATAACTCCATAGGTCTATGAAGAGATAACGAAATTTTCCTTATCGGGCACTGTTACTATAAATAGCACATTGTCAATTACCTCTTTATCGTACTGTATACGATATATATAGAAGATGTCGCGAATGTACTATTTATAGGAACTGTGTTTTAAAAAAAATTGTTCATGTTCAGTGATATACAGGCGTTGCACCAATGTGCTATTTAACCCTTATCTAGCTGAATAACTAAAATGAAATTTGCAATTCGACAGTAATAACTCCGATATTATGATTTCAAAGTTCTTGCTATACATGTGGAATAACATCTCCTTACCGGACAGTGTAGATCAAAGATCAGACTGCACGTTATGTACAGTCTGATCTTGATCTACTTTGTCCGCAACAGACCAGAGCTACAAGGGTCTGTGATAATAGGCTACTAAGTAAGTCATCTCATAATGAAAAACCTTTTATCAAGGTTTCTTAAAGGTGGGTATTTAGAATTTTCACATCACACCAAATTTAAAAATATATATTTCACTGAAATTTATACGAAAAAAACAATACAAATCATGAGTAATTAAGAATCATAAAATTAGAAAAAAAAAATGTTTTGCTGGTATTCCCTTAAAAGGCTACGTAGCCTCTTAAGCTATATTTAGATTTTCCGCCAAAATCAAAAAAAGCATTGTTGGAACGTTAAGTGATTTGCACGTGACTTATGACTATTAAATTCCATAACATAACAAACATGTAATTATTTTCCATAATGTCTAGAACTTCGGATGCTATATTTGAAGCTTTGTCTGTATATTTCTGGTATGTAAATGAGCGAGTTGTTCATGTAAAAATAGACCGTGTTTCCCTTCAGTGTCGACCTGGGCTGTAGTATATCTCTCATTTATCTATCTGTCGGATGGTTTTCGACTACTGGGTTTATAAGGCTTTGGGAGTACAAGGATGATTATTTTGTATTTTTGTAAAAGTTTCGTCCCAAAATCTGAAGGGCCATCTCTAAGTCCGGATTGTTTGGTTAAGGGTTAAACTATTTCAGTAGTAAGTGCGATTTCAATAAATTCTGTAGACAGCGCAGTTCAAAGATCAGTCTGCAGAACTTTTGACCTGATCTTGATCTACAGTCTGATAATTTGAAACTTTGCATGATGGGATCTTTTTTTTTACTACCGGCTGAAAATTTACATCAAATATTGTAAACAGTTTAGTGAACAGTAGTTTTATAAATGAACCGTGCTCTAAGAGAAGGGGGGTTAAAGCAACTGCAAAAAGTATCGACTCAGGTCAGCCTGCGCAGTACGCGCAGGCTGACCTAGGTCGAAACTTTTTGCTATTTATCAATTTCCTGTAGATCAAAGGACCCTTTTACTACTTCACCATTCAATCGGTCATTTAGTTATTTGTTATACAAAATGCATTATTTATAGCAATATTTTGACTTGTTTGGCGTAATTAGTCAAGGTGATACATTAAACGCTGTATTGGCGGAGCATAGCTCTTTTGCATTGTATGGAAATATTGATCTGAGTAGACATATTTACTTTATTTTTGTATAAGCAAACACCTTTATTTCTATATCTGCTTCATTAACCCTTTACCACACGACAAAATTTTAGATTAGTCCAAACTGGAAGCATTGGCAGACGACAAATTGAACATGACTCAAAAACTAAAATTTGTTTTGGAATGGTAGAAAAAGAAAATTGTAAGATAAGGAGAAAATGCTGGTTACCAGCTTTTTCTCCTATTCCTACCATGTTTTCTACAGGCTTCTTTTTCAAGGTCGTTAAAGTCAGAATTATGTGGTAAAGGGCTTTAGTCGTTTACATGGACAAGTTTTAACTAACCAGACAAAAAAAGAAATTTCAAAATATCGAGATGAAATTACCTTCCCCATGATGGTCTTTTTTAACCCTTTATTCAAACATATGTGACCCGTCTAACAAAAAGGGACCGTCTTGAAATTCTGTACATCAATTTGATGAAAGCAGATCAACGAAAGTGCAGGTCAATATAAGGTGATAGTTCAAAAATGATCGTATAAGTATGTACAATGACCACTCTTCGTACAGAAAATATTATAAAATCTAAAAATGTCGAACCTGGACAGCCTGCGCATTCCACGCAGTCTGACCAGAGTTGACACTTTTCGCAGTTCCCAGAGGGTCCCTTTTCGCGTGACGGTTCACACATTTATTCAACAGTATGAGATACAAGTTTTTTACCCTTCAGATGACAAAATGCCTTGTTTGAGCCTTATTTGCTTTGTCGTCTTCAAATACATGCCATTTGGACAGTCTTCCTTTTTGGTGACAATACCGTGTGTATGTGTTTTCTTTTCACTCTTTACCACACAATCCCTACTTTTAACGACCATGAGAAAGAAGCCATCTGCAAACATTGTGGGAAAAGGAGAAAATGCCGGTTACCAGCATTTTCTTCTTTTCCCACACTGTTTTCTACTCTTTTCGAAACGAGTTTGCAAATACTTGCCATTTGGATAAGTCATCCTTTTTGGTGACAATACCGTGTTTGTGTGTGTATGTTTTTCACTCTTTACCACACAATCCATACTTTTAAAGACCCCGGGAAAGAAGCTTTTTGCAAACATACTTTTTTTTCACTGAGGAGGGGGTACTGTCAATAAGAAGACATTTTCTCATTTCCTTTTGGTAACACTGAAATGAAATTTCGTCAGAATATTCAAAACTGATCTGTGTTAAACAAATTTATCATAATTTGGAATTCTCATTCAAGTTATACACCTCTAAACTACCTTGAAAGTTACCCTGCGTTTCTTTTTTTTCGTCCTAGTATATATACACGGAAAGAAATTAATCGAATTTGGGATTCGAAAAAGCTGACGTTACACCTAGTTTTAAGTCCTGTACGCTACCGATTTAATACTGTAGCAATGACTATCACCAATACTCGCAAGGAAATTAATCGAACTTTGGGTTCGAAACAGCGACCGCGGCTGTAAGTCCTGTATGCTTCCGAAGTTAATACTGTAGCAATGACTGTCAGTACTCGGAGATAAATTCATTGCACTTGGGATTCGAAAAACGGTCCCTGGTTTTAAATCCTGTTCGCTACCGATGCACCACCGGGCTCCGCGAGCACCAGGGTGCGAAGAGAGATGAATTTTTAAGTCAACATTTAAAAGTTTTATGAATAAAAGTAAAGACCTTGATAGAGTATGAAACCTGCATGTTTTTTCCTTTCAGAAATTTCTGTCAGTCAATCTTAAATCCTCTTGAGGTTTTGCGGACGACATAGATCGAGATCAGAATATGCAGTCTGATCTTTATCAACACAGTCCACAGTGAAGCTTATGAGATAAAAACCAAATCTATCGGTGGACTGTATTTTCGGCCTTTGAAAGAGTTCGAGGTTAATATTTGGCGCTGAAAGAGTTGACCCTTTCCCAAACGATAAATTTTAGACTCTTCCAAACTCAAAGAGTTTGCAGACGAAAATTTCAAATTTGATAAAAATGGCAGAAAGTTCTCCAAATGGTTAGAAAACACTGTGGGAAAAGGAGAAATTGCTCGTTACGAGCAATTTCTCCTTTTCCCACAATGTTTTCAAAAGACTTGTACTGCAGACACGTAAAAACAAGGGGTTGTTTGGGAAAGGGTTAACTGCTTCCATACCATAGACGATACAAGAAGATTTTGTGGACACTGTAGACTAAGATCAGATTGCACAAAATGTACAGTCTGATCTTTGATCTGCACTGTCCACTAGTTCTTTTTTCAAGATTATGGCTAAGATGTCTTTCGATTTTGAACTGGAGCTGTTTTATACCTGTGAAAAATTGTAATTTTTTTGTTCAGTAGTGAAGAGTTAGAGGAGTCTAATATTGGTGATCGGAAGAGGGATCAAAGTACTGAAAGTAATGAGAGCAGTTTTTCGTTTTTGCAAGAGGTACGGTAAAGTATACCCATAAACGCTCTCTCTGCTTACAACTGATGGTTGCTAATCATGCCCTGCTGTTTTACACTTTTTTTTTAAAAAAGTCATCTCGATAACATGTTTGTTTCACTCATTACCAAACGTCGAAATATTAGGTTTGTCCAAATCAAAAGCATTTGCAGACGACTAAATAAAAGTGACTGGAAATTTGTGTTTGGAAGGGTAGAAAACATTGTAGGAAAAGGAGAAAATCCTGGTTACGAGCATTTTCTCCTTTTCCCACAATGTTTTCTAAAGACTTCTTTCTCAGGGTCGTTAAAAGTAGGGTGTGTGTGGTAATAGGTTAACTCTGTTCTCGACATATTCAGTGCACATGTTCATGCCTTCAGAGTCTTTTTCCCTATTGCTTCAAACAAGATTATTTCTAATACACTAGCGGCTTTATATCGTAAATATCATGGGAACATCAGTGGTGAGAGACTGATGAGGTAGATATCGGGATGACTATTGCCCTTCCCTGGAAAATGAAAGCAGAACTGGGTATTGAGACAGCAATCCCTCGGTTTCAGTTCTTGAAGATTATTGACTGAGATGTGGAAATTTGGCTCATCATAATAAAAGTCAACCCAGTTAAGCAGAAAGTCACAATTGGGTCCTTTAGTAAACAAGTAAACTTTCCGACAAATTTCGAAACTAACCGATCTGCATGACCTTTAATTCTTCTGGACACTTTACCACACAATCTCAACTTTTATCGGCCATTAGAAAGAGGCTTTTTGAAAACATTGTAGAAAGAGGAGAAAATGCTGGTAACCAGCATTTTCTCCTTTTCCTCCAACATTTTCTACCCTTCCAAAACATTTTTTATCGTTTGTGTCATGATTATTTTGTCATCTGTGAATGCTTTCAATCTGGACAAGTGTAAAATTTTGTCCTTTGGTAAAGACTTGAAATCCCTTCTGCGGCAACTGTTGCATTAGTGCTTTCTTTGAGATTCAATTTCTACTACCTATTTCAATGAGCTTACATGTAGTCAGGGAAGTTGGTAATATGCTAACCTACTCTTAAATTAGAAAATAAGGAAATCTCTGAATGACTTAACTATTAGGTTAAAGCCAGTCAGAATTTGTGCTACTTCAAAATTTAAAAATTCATTGAAAATTAGTCTAGAAAGTTTTTTAAGAATGAATGGTGAATACAGTCCATAATCTTTGATCATCATGTTTAACTTTTTACCAAACATCCCTGTGTTTTAATGACCCAGAGGATGAATCCTTTAGAAAACAATGAGGGAAAAGGAGAAATGTCGTTAATCATTTATTTTCTCTGTTTCCCACAATGATTTCGAAACTATCAAAAATAAATCTTGTAGTTTGAGCTATATCTAATCTGTCGTCTACAAATGCTTTCCATTTGGACCAGCGTAACATTTTGTCGCCCAGTAAAGAGTGAAACATTGTAAGATATTCTAGTACAGGCTATATCATGTGAAACACTCGCTCCCTTCTAATGACTTCTAATGACTGGTAGCTTTCTCTATAGTAATATTTTAAACATTGTATATTTTGTTTATTTCACAGGATGTCAACGCAGTCGCATAACGGTATTGCTGCCATACCAGCCTCACATTTTCAACCTGTTGACGAAATAAAATCTCTCACAGCAATGTCATCCTCACCCCCGGGACCACGTGGCCCTCCCGTTTTTGGACAAGCTTTCAACTTGGATACAAGTCATATGCACATTCAATTTCTGGAATGGCAAAAACAGTATGGCGACTTTTTCATGTTTAAAGTTCTAGGTAAACATTACCTTGTGATCAGCCATCCGGACATATTGCGGAAAATGTTTGTCACCTGCGAGAATGCTTCCAGATTTAATGACAGGCCTTCAAGTTTTGTTGGAAATTATATTATTGATAAAACAAAAGACATAGTGTTTCGTTGCTATGACGACAAACAAATTTACATGAAACAGACATGTATGTGCTACATAGAGAACGTTGCCTCCAGGGAAGACTGGTTTCGCGAAAAGATGGTGACAGAAATGGAAAGCCTTCTAAGTGATGTCATGCAATATAAGAACTCTTACTCTAGTTCCACGTCTTCAATAAAGTCAGTATTGGACGTATTTGACAGATGTACCACAAGAGTTATCGGCCTTCTTGTAAGTGAATTTTTTTTCTGTAATTTATGTTGACGTTTAGGGGAAAATTAACGTGTTTTGATGACCCTGGGAAAGATTGTGTTTGAAAATATAGTTGGAAAAGGAGAAAATGCTGATAACCAGCATTTTCTCCTTTTCCTGCCTTTTTTCCTATCCTTTCATGATTGATCATACATCGGGTCATGAGAGCCTCGGCTGTATCTGGTTGATTGATATGCAGTAGATCAGTACATTATCACCTGGAAATAAGCTGGTTTACCATTCTGAAAGTTGTCAGGCTCCTCTTACAACAGAAAACTTGAGTTTCAGTTTTTTATCGAAATCTTGCTACTATATTTCTGTCTTGTGATAGAGTAGAAAGCATGGCTACCAGTATTTTCTTCTTTTCCCACAATGCTTTTAAAAGACCTCTTTCTTAGGATTATCAAAAGTGGGTATTGTTTGGAAAAGGATGAGCCATCTCCAACTTTTCGAAAAAAAGATATTGTCAAAGTCACTGCTGCATGTTTGTTTTGGGAATAAAGGAAGAACATTTACTCAATAAAATATTACCTGGTTATTCTTCAGCTATGATCAGCAGTTTTGAGAAATCTGGAGCTAAAACAGGCCTGATTTCTCCTTAATCCTTTACCATGCAGTAAAATTTTAAACGTATCCAAACTGAAAGCATTTGCAGAAGACAACTTTTAAGTGGCCCAAAAGGTGCAATTTTTCTTTAATGGGATAGAAAACATTGTAGGAAAGGAGAAAATGCTAGTAACCAGCATTTTCTCCCTTTCCCACAATGTTTTCAAAAGGTTTCTTTCCGAGCATCTGGTTTTGAAACATTAACACATAACGTCCCCAGGTGGCTTTTTTTGCTTGTAGAGCAGACTGATACTGAAACTTAAGGAATGAACAGTTTCTCCTTTTAACTCATGTATGTTTTCAAATATTGTTATGTAGTGTATGTTACTTAAATGTTTACCAAAACAACAGAATTTTGGACTTGTAAAAATTCAAAGCCTTCACAGACAACAATTTCAAAGTAGCTCAACTGATGATTTTTGTCTTTGATAGAGAAGAAAGCATTGTAGGAAAAGGAGAAAATGCTGGTTACCAGCATTTTCTCCTTTTTCCACAATGCTTTTAAACAGTCTCTTTCTTGGGGTTATCAAAACTTGGGATTGTGTGGGAAAAAAAATGAGCCATGTACATTTAAAAAAAAAAAGATTTTGTCAAAGTTACAACTGCATGTTTGTTTTGGGAAAATAGGTTTATGGTCTTATTAGCCCCAATGGGAAATATTTCATGTTATGACAATTTTCCAAATACCAGCGATATAACATTTGGCAGCTACAAAAATACCATTGGTCTAAACTGACATATTATTCGTTATTTTGTACAATTATAAAATGATTCATCAAAGCTATATGTGACAATGACTGAATTTTGTACTGTTCAAACCGTGGGAGATTATTTGCACCATATACGTCATATATAACCTGTTATATAACATTGGTTTACTTTCAAAACCCTGTAACTACAGCCTTTTACAAGCTTTAGTTACAAGGTTTTTGCAGAAAACAGACAGTAATATTTCTTTTTATCATATATAGCCTGTTATATGATATTGGTTTACTTCAAAAACCCTGTAACTACAGCTTGTTACAAGCTGTAGTTACAAGGTTTTTGCAGTAAACTTACAGTAAGGTTTTTTTTCATCACTTTTATCCAATGATTCATTCTAAAAACAGGGTTTTTTTTATTGCTTTTGATAACAAATGAGATCAAACACAAAAGACAAATGCACATGTGATATTCTGTTTTTATATACCATACCAGACTATCCTTTACATTGTCTATTACAAAATTTATGTTCGAATGCATCCTACTGGTCATGTGTCTTTGTTATGGGCAGTGAGCCGCAAGTACAACAATGCTTTTTTTGCACATATGGTTATACTTTTGCAGCACTGAAACAATATTAGTTTTATGGTCGGTTGGCAGGGGACTTGGAAACTTGTTCATGGCTGTGGTGAATCATGTTGCCCCGAGGCGAAGGCGAGGTGGCAACATGATTTGACACAACCGTGAACAAGTTTCCAAGTCTCTGCCACCTGACTGTACATATAATTTATTATACTGTAAAGTTTTACCCTTTCAAAGCACATTAAGCGAAATTTCCCAGCATTAAAATATCAAGAAACGTGTATGCTAACAAGAGAAATTCCCTTCTGAGTGCCCCAATTCAATGAAAACTGATGTCACCTGAAAATGATGTCACTAAAACATACAGTTTGATGCATAAATCTGCAGTCTAGTGATCGATCGACGCCGTCATTTTGGATATTGTGTTGCATGTGTAGTGATGTTTACAGTGCACTCAAAAGGGAAACTAGCTTTACGTAGTTTTTGCACGGGAACACAATATATATGTTCCTGGCATGTTAACCAATCAGATCACAAGAAATTTCTTTGAAGTATAATAAGTAGTACTTTCTTCTAGTAGTATTAGTAAAAAGATTGAAAGATAGATCTGTGAACTGTCATCATGAAATAATAAAAAAATACTGCGGACATGACATTACACACAAAACAAGCAAATTAAAACAGAAAATTTAAAGCCCGGAAGTATAGCTGTTTCCGCTTTAAAAGTTATAGTGGAAAAAGGAATATTGATCTAAATTATCAATTTCTCCTTTTCCTGTTATGTCTGCTGGGTTTTTCTTACATATATACTACTCAAACTTTGATAGGGATCACTTACATATTTCTGTATGGGTTTATATGTTACAACAGTTTTGCATAAACTCTTTATTATACTGGAAAATTCTAGATTTGTCCAGGTTGAAAGCATTAAATTTTGCTGACCAAAAACTGCTATGCAACATGCACTATGCTGTCTGTCATAGAGTAGAAAGCATTGTTTGGGAAGGAGAAAATGCTGGTATCCAGCATTTTCTCCTTTTCAAACAATGCTTTCTAAAGGCTTTTTTCTTGTATTTAACAGTCAGCATCATGGGGTAAAGGCTTAAAGATCCATTTCTACTAGCCATTTCATTGATCAGTGTGGCAATGTAACATATTGCAAAACCATACATAATACAGCGACGTGGGAAGGATCTCAAGATTGGGGGAGCTAACTTCGAAATACTGAGATTTTTTACGTGGTTGTTTAATTGTGCTAAGAACTGGTATTTTAGTTACTATGATTTTCAAAATTATTGGGGGGGCTGAGCCCCCCCTAGCCCCCCCTGTTCCTAGGGGCCTGTAATACATGCCACATAATTATGTATTTAAGATGAATCTTTCAGGGTGATCCCCAGTAAATTTTGAGTAGTATATTTCTTTGAAAAAAATTAACTTTCACAGTGATCTTCATCACTTTATACTGACAAAACAAACATGGCTAGCTGCCTTTTTAATTTTTTCCTATTGTTAAGATTTATAAATGCTAGAAGTGTGAAAATATCAAGAAAAATCAGTCAGTTAGAAAATGTGTATATACACAACATGCAAATTTGTACAGTTACCATGTTTAAAATCATGCTTTTTATATTTTTTGTGCAAAATTAAACATATTTTAATTTTCTTGGTAATTTTTCTGTTTGACTATCGAAGGAAAGTTTGTTAATTCCAATTAAAGCTGAATTTTGGTGCTGTATATAACCTTTTCAAAGACAAATTTCTCAGAAATGAGCATAGTGACCCATAACTTTTTTTATTACATCCTAGAGGCATGACAACCTTTGTATGTGGTAAGTCTTAACAAGCGCGGATCGAGATATCTTTCTGGGGGGGGGGGGGTTTAGAGACTCCCACCGAAAACACATGATCGTTATTATATGATACTCTGATTTCCGGATTTCAGAGGATTAAGCCGTTTACAAGAAAAGTCAACGTTTCCAGTTCTAAACATGAGGAGGTCTCCACAATTAGAACTTTTTTTTTTAAATTTATGAATGTATTTTACATAAATGCTGCGCAATATCAAACCAGTACCATTTCACACATCCGATAACCACATTTTTGCCAAAATTCCAGGGGGGGTCCGGACCCCCGGTCCCCCCCTCTGGATCAGCCCATGCTTAAAAAAAATCTGTCTATTAAGAAAATTTGTGACATACATGTACTATGTTATTGTATCTCCAAAAGGTATTGACTCATGGCAGAAACCCACCACCAAATTGCAATTGTTTGGATCAAGACTGAAAATGCCTTCTGGGTTTCTTAATTTTGGTCTTATAAACCTTTTGCCACACAATCCTGAGTTTTAACAACCCTGAGGAAGATGTGATTGAAAACATGGTTGGAAAAGAAGAAAATGCTGGTCACCAGCATTTTCTCCATTTCCAACAATATTTTATATGCTTTCTCAGACAACTTTGCCCTTATTAGCTACATTTAATTAGCACCTTTGCATTTTTAGTAAAGAGTTCAATATTCTATGGAAAAAAAAACAGATCTATGTCAAGGTTTATAGTAAATACTTATACCGGATAAAAATACTTTTAAATTATTACATTCTAAATTAGTGTTAAATGTTTCACAGTATGATCAAAGAAAGCTGTCACCTATTTGTCACCTATTTTATCAACAAATTTGTTTTTAACTTTTCACTTAACAGCCAAATGTTGGACTTACTGAAAGCATTTGCAGTCAATATTATTGAAGAAGTGTAAATTTTTGGATCTGACTCTATTAAGATAGAAAATATCATAGGAATAGGAGAAAATGCTGTAACTGTCAGTTTCTTCTGTTCCCATAACATTCTTAATGGCCTTCTAACTCAGGTCATGAAAACTTAGATTTGTTTGATATGGGGTCAAATGGCCCTGAGGAAGGTATGTTTTAAAAATGTTGAGGGAAAAGGATAAAATGCTGACTACCCTATATTTTCCCACCATACCATTCAATTTTTTCAAAGGCAAATATCATTCTATCCTCATGAAAATTGTTATTTGTATTTTTTTCAAAATTATGTTTGGTTTAAAACTTTCTTGTCTAGTAAAGAGTGAAAATAATGCATTCCATTGTGATACATAAAAAGACATTAAAGGCATTTGCAGATGACAAATTTATTGTTGGTTCAATGAAAAAAATCTCATCTCCTTTTCCCAAATTGTTTTCAAAAGCTATATACTTTTGGATGATAAAAGGTGGAATGGTTTGCCTAAGGGTTAAGATATATATCTGGCTAACTGTTGTATGCCATTAAATGCTCCACCCTGAGAACATTAAGAATAACTTTACTTGTTTTTTTTTAACAGTAGAGATTAAGATCTCCAGGATATGTATTCACCAACCATTCTTTATGATTTTTTTTGTCTTTTTGTCCGAGATTTTCAAAATGTGAAAGTTACAAAACTTCTGATTGGCAAAACCAAATGGTTTAGCCAATCAGAAGATATGTTGCTTTCAACTGTAGAAAATCCTTGAGAATAATACTAAAATCATTCTTAAGAATGATTGTTGAATACGGACCTTTTTCCTACCATTCTCAAGAACATTCATGGTCTTTTTCTAGATGTAGCAATTAACACAACTTCTGACTGGCTAAAACCAAATGGATCATGCTGAGATATTATTTAAATGCCTGTATTTAAATTTTACAGTGTCTGTGTTTCTTTTGGCTGTTTTGGTTGGCTTTTGAACTATATCTTAATGTTAGTCTTGAATGAATAAAAAATAATTTGCTATTGGTTAGAAATGTGGACGGGGTTATTCTGCGGATCTCTTGTGCCTCAGATCATGACTTCCATCTGGTGTAGTTACTTTTGTTCTCATCATAATAAACGACAAAAGAGTTTCAATACAATAGTTATACATATATTACAGTACTTTTTACGCCATTGGTCTTTTTGTAAAGAAAATATCTTTCTTGTTTTAGCTGTCTGGCAGAAATATCCAGTGTGAAGATCCAACCTATCAAAGTATTATGGGTTTCATGGAGACCAGTAACGAACTGGGTACAGTAAAAAACCAAACCTTACTGACAGCCTTACCATCCATCCGCAAAATGCCAGGCCATCTAAAGTCTGTTTATGACAAGTTATCGGAAAATAAAAAGAAGCTCCAAAAACTTTTCATTGAAGAAAACGAGGTAGGTTTTACAGAGGTAATTTTGTCATTAAAGGGGCTTTAACCTATTACCACACAATCCCTACTTTTGATGACCCTGAGAAAGAAGCCATGAGAAAACGTTGTAGGAAAAGGAGAAAATGTTGGTAATTAGCATTTTGTCCTTTTCCCACAATGTTTTCTACTCTTTACAAAACAAATTTCAAATTTTCAGTTAATTTTATTTTGTCATCTGCAAATCCTTTCAATTCATACTAACCTAAAATTTTGTTGTTTGGTAATGAGTTAAACCAGATTTTGACCTAGATTTTATTTGTTATGTAGAAAGAAGATATTTTGTGAGGAAAAGTCAGGTTTAAAAGAAAGCTTTTGAAACATTGTGGGAAAAGGAGAATATAATGATTCTTTTCCTACAAGGTATTCTCAACTCTTATGGACAAATCCCTTTACTATTGCCACATTTACTATTTCCATTGGAAATGCTTCCAATTTGGATTTGTCTAAAATTTTGTCATTTGGTAAGGAGTTAAAAAAGTAGAAATCATTGTAGATAAAGGAGAAAATGTGTTGTAACCAGCATGTTCTTCCATTTCCACCATGAATTTTACCCAGTCAAAAACAAATCACATTAAATTGAATCATCCGCAATTTTAAATGCTTTCAAATAGAACTATACTGAAATTTTGTCAAGTCAAGACATGAAAAGATTGAGGCAAAAGGAGAATTTTTTTAGAATGTGTTTTCAAAAGTGGAGCCTTGCAAGAGGAGGAAACTAATCAGTGAGTCATCTCTTTAACTCTTTACCAGATGAAAAAAATTTAGACTGACCCAAATTCAGAGCATTTGCAGTTGACAAAACAAATGTGACTCAAAAATAAAAATTTATTTTAGGAAGGGAAGAAAACATTGTGGGAAAAAGGGGAAAATGCTGTTTACCAGCATTTTCGCCTTTTCCCACAATGTTTTCTTAGGGTCCACAAAAGTAGGGATTGTGTGGTAATGGGTTAACAAAATTTTTGATCTGCTTTTCCAAATCGAAAACATTTGCAGATGACAAATTAAATGTGATTCAAAAATTGACATTTGTTCCTCCTTCTACCCTGTAAAAGGCAAAAATCATCATCTGATTTACATTTACTTTGGCATCTGCAGATGCTTTCAATTTTGGCCAGTTCAAATTTTGTCATTATGTAAAGGGATAAAGTGTCAGAAAGGAAATGCTCTCTTCAGATACTAGGACCAAAATGGTACCCAACAAGTCCTTCAAAGTCCTTGTAATTTACCCTTTGATTGCCAGGGACTAATCATTTGCTTGATTGAAATTCAAGGATAGATCACCCGTATGGGATTGGTGTAATATTGCCTTTCATGGAAAAAAAAAACATGTTTTCTGCTAAGACTTAGGTATTTTTTCATGCTTTCCGGTAGGATATTGAGAAGTAGCAGTGAAAATATTTTTTGATCTTAAGCTGGTACTACCAGTGAAAATAGAGATTTTCATGTTCTTGTTGCCAAGGTTAATTGTGCATGCCTGACAACCGGATGGGAACTATGACGTCATTTACCTTACATTTCTCGTGCTTGATGTAATATTGTAATGCATTGCTATGTGGTAGGGGTACGCCATGGGGGAATAACGGAAGAGAACTGTATTGGATTTTGATAAAGATCCTCTAAGAAAGGGTTAAAAGCATGAAATAAAAAGAATATTTGTTTTTGGTGAAAGATCGAAATTTATCTCATCTCGGAACACCATTCATAATATTTTTATGAGTGGTGCAGCCACTCGTGAAAATATTACCGATGGTGTCCACTCAATGAAATAAATTTCAATCTTTCACCCAAAAAACCCCAAATATCCTCTACATTTGTAATCAACTGGCTGACAGATGTTGCTTCCCCGCATCAATTATAGATTACTGAAGTCTTTGCCGAATCCATGTGATATTTGCAATGAAAGGCAATGTTACACCAATTCCATTTGGGTATCCTATTCATTTGTCTGAGATGAGGCTACTTGGCATGTGCCACTTGATCTATGACGCACAAAGTATGAATTTTATATGCTTTTCTGACCATAAATAATGAGTGTTATATAATCACCACCTTCTTTGCTGAGTTTAAATATCTAATTGTCAGACTAAATACAACCTTGAAATGTAAATATCCTGTTTTACAATGTAGGGTAAGGAGAAAATGCTGGTTACCAGCATGTTCTGCTTATTCCATATAATGTATTCAAAGGCCTTTGTTTAATCCTTTATCTCATGGCAAACTTTTAGACCTATCCAAAATGAAAGCATTTGCAGACTGAAATTTTATAGTGGCTCAAATGACACAATTTTTCTTTGATGTGGTAGAAAACTTTGTGGGAAAAGGAGAAAACTAGAGGCGCTTGAGCGCCTGTATCGCTCCACAGGCCTGATTTTTCTGTACCGGTGAAGAGAAGTCTTTTTACAATTACCATTCATTCCTGCATTTTAGGTCACTAAAGAAAAAAGGCTATGAAAATCATTGTGAGAAAAGAAGAAAATAAAAGTTACCTGCATTTTCTTAGTTTGACACAATAATTTCTACCCTTTTTGATACAAGTTTTACTAATTTGAAGATTTATTATGTTGTCTGCAACATCTTTCAATTATGGCCAGTTATAAAAATTTTGTCTTCTAGTTTAGTTAACTCATTACCAAATCACAACATTCTATGGTTGTCCAAATGGAAAGCATTTGAAGATGAAAAAATAAAAGTGACTGAAAATTTGACAGTTGTTTTGTGAAGGGTAGATAACATTGTGGGAAAAGGTTACCAGCATTTTCTCTTTTTCCCACAATGTTTTCTAAACTCTTCTTTGTCAGTGATCAGTTTGATTGGAGAACAAAATGCCTTATCACAACAGTAAAGCCCAGTCCCTCTTTCTACCAGGTCACCAGGAGGTCAACAAACCTTTACCAGAACTAATCAAAGTGCAGAGTTTCCCTTGCTTTATATGAAAAGGATTACAGATTATGTAAAGCAACCATCTTTAACTCTTTACCAAATGACAAAACTTGGGATGTGACCAAACTGAGAGCATTTGCAGACAACAAATTAAACATTGATGAAATGATGATTTCTCTCTTTCATAGAGTAGAAAACACTGAGGTAAAAGGAGAAAATGCTGATTACCAGCATTTTCTCCTTTTCCAAGAGTGTTTTCCAAAGACTTCTTCTTTAGGGTCCTTAAAAGTCAGGATTGTATGGTAAAGACTTATCACCATTGGAACTAACCTTCAATACAACAATGAAATCAAAACAAGTAGTTTGAGAGAAGAAATTTTTCAAAGATTTTACTTTATACCATAAAAGGAAAATGAGTCTCCCATAAAAGCCATGTTTTTTGACGGATCTTTTTTTTTTTAAGGAATTCTGTAGACCTATATCTAAGGAACATTCCTGCAAAAAAATAATGCTATCCAATTAGCGGTTTGGGAGGAGAAGATTTTTAAAGGTTTTTTACTTTGGTTGCCATGGCAACCAGAATTATTCATGGAACACAATTATTTGAAGGAATTTGAAAGAGGACCACCTAAGGAACATACCTGTGAAATTTGGTAAAAATCCAGTCAATAGTTTCTGAGGAGAAGTTTTTTAAAGAAAAAGTTTACGGACGCACGCACGGACGAACGGACGAACGGACGAACGGACGGACGGACGGACGGACGCACGACGGACACAACGCCATGACAATAGCCCGCTGGCCTTCGGCCAGTGGAGCTAATGAC
Source organism: Tridacna crocea (assembly GCA_943736015.1). Lineage (NCBI taxonomy): Eukaryota > Metazoa > Mollusca > Bivalvia > Cardiida > Cardiidae > Tridacna > Tridacna crocea. The sequence continues at coordinate 45,394,268 of OX031061.1, forward strand.
AGTTACCAGCATTTTTTCCTTTTCCCCCAATGTTTTCAAAAGGCTTCTTCCTCAGGGTTGTTAAAAATAGTCATTGTGTGGTAAAGGGTTAAGGATCATTAAAACTTGGGAAAAAAAAAATTTGTGGTAGAGATTTACTGTCTTGATTTTCTGTCTATGATAGGGTATAAAACATTGTGGGAAAAGGAGAAAATGTTGGTTACCAGCATTTTCTCCTTTTCCCACAATGTTTTCAAAAGGCTACTATTCCAGACACATAAAAACCAGGGATTGTTTGGGAAAGGATTAACTGCTTGAGTTTGCCTTTCAAGCCCAGGAATTGGTTCAAATCATCTTTACTGAGAGTGTAGATAGAGATCAGACTGCACATCCTGAGTAAATCTTGCATTCACATTGTTAACTACGTTGTTACATATTCTTAACCCTTTACCAAATGATCCTGAGTTTTAACGACTCTTAGGATCTAGACTTAAGGAAACATTCAAGAAAAAGGACAAAATGATTATAATTAGATGGCTGATTGGCTTGCCAGCCTGAAAAAAATAGACAATGGTGATAATAAGCTTCTTCTCCTTTCACTACATTTTTTTTACTACCTTTCTAGTGGCAAATCCAATTAGTAAAACCACATGGAATCTTTTGTCTGCAAACTGATGCTCCCAATTAAGCTCTAAGTTTTTGTCCTATGCAGGTAATCAGCATTTTCTCCTTTTTCCACACTGTTTTCTGCCATTTAAAACACAAGTCTAATGTGGTCATTGTTCTGACCTGCAAATGCTTTCAATGCAGGTAACAAGCAATATTTTATAATCTGATAATGGGCAAAATATGCAGCTTTTTGTGCCTACGTAAAGTCTCTTTCTATATGAAGTTAACAAGGAGACATGATAGATATTGCCATTTTTTATAATTATGGCCTGTAACACGCAAAAAGTGGCAATCGGACATTTGCGTAAAGCGCCCTCTTGGACCAGCTTGTGCAGTCCATGCAGGCTAATATAAAACAACACTTTCCGTTTCAATGTTATTTTCTGTTTTATGCAAGTCTACTGTTGCACAAATCTAATGTAGTCATAAAATGCTGTCTGAGATTAGCCTGTGCGGACTACTGAGGCTGATCCGAGACAACTCTTTATGCAGAACTAGTTCCGGGATGCCCATTTTTGGGTAATACAAGCTATTTGTAAGATGTACTTAATTTTGCTTTCCAATGGTATACTATTTTTATCAAAGATGTTTTGTGACAATGTCATTATGTCACCATGAAAAGTGTAAAAACTATAGATGACAATGTTGATGTATCAATGTCCTGTAATTTGACTAGGCTACTCTGAATAAAAAACCCTTTCTGAGCAATGAGCCCAAAACATAAACCCTCCCCTGTGTCGTGTTTATGAATTCTTCATGAATATTTCATGAAAACAACATGAAGTGTTCATGAGTTGAATTCATGAATACTTCATGAATAAGAAGTGAACAGAAAATGAGACAAATTCATGAAAAAATCGTGAAATAATGGTTCATGAATTGTTCATGAAGAATAAAATGCATAAAACATTCATAAATCAAGATCACATACAAGTTCTTAAAAAAATCATGAATGAAGCATTGGTTTATCTTCATGAAGAATTCATGAAATTTTTATGAACATACATTTTTTATGAAGTTTTCATGCAATTTTTTATTCATAAACGTATTGTCTCATTTTCTGTTCACTTCTTCTTCATGAATTCTTCATGAATTAATATTCTTGAAATTTCATGAATTTTGTCTAGTAGAGTATTCATGAATACTTCATGAAAACAAGTTTTTAAATTGGTCAAATTCATGAATACTTCATGAATATGAGGCAAGCAGAAGATGTGCAAAATGCATTAAAATCTCATGAAATATGGATTGATTGAATGGCGTTTTACGCCGTTTTCAACAGTATATCAGGCATGAAATAGAGATTCAAGAACAATTCATACAGTAGAATATTTCCTTTTTAATTTATGGTGAAAGTGACCATTATGGCCTAACTGACCATGGTCTAACTGAAATTGCTCATTGATCCAACACAAAAATCCAACTAGAGCTGTCACTGAATGTGATTTGATACCCCTGCCAGCAAAAAAGTGTCTAATTTTTCAGCTAAGGGGAGTTAATGCTTCCAAATGGCGTCTTGCAAAACTTCAACATATGATCAATGTATATTAAAGTAATTTAGTTTACAAATTCTAGTCTGTTACAAATGATATTGAATCCTTTAATATAAGAGGGTGTGGGTTAGATGCCTGGTTAGGTGATGCCAAATGTTTAATTCCTTACCACACCCTGCCAAGATGCACTCCAATGGCACAGAATGTACTCTAGCATGAACCCTGCAAAATGCAGTCATCGTCAGTTCATAACCATGAAACAACACTGGTTACCAGTATTTTCTCTTTTTCCCACACTGTTTTCAAATGCTCTATTTAGTTTCTCTACTAACTTGATTATCACTTAAATGAATGCCAGATAAACATCACTAAGCCACAGTATATAGCCACTTCAATAGTTAAACTTTCTACAAGATAACAAAATTCTAGATAGATCCAAATTGAAAGCTTCCGCCGACGACACATTCAGTGAAGTTTGAAAGTTGATTTCTATTATTGAAATGGTAAAAGTTTTGTGAGAATAGGAGAAAATGCTGTTTAACAGCATTTTCCCTTTTTTCCACATTATTTTCAAACATCTTCTTCATCAGTACTGCCTCTAATCAGAATTTTCAGAAAATGAATGCCAGGTCAAGACATTTTACAGTGCAAAATACATGAACCATACAACAATATCATGAACATCTCTATTCTATATATTCACTTGCAATAGTTACTCTGTACCAGATGACTAAAATTTCGACAGATCCAAATTAAAAGCTTTAGCCGACGACAAATTAGCGATACTTTAAAGATAATTTCTGTTCCTGAAATAGTACATACATTATGAGAAGCGGAGAAAATGCTGGTAAGCAGCAATTTCTCCTTTTCCCACATTGTTTTAAATTTTTTAAGTTTTGACACCCAACTTGATTATCACTAAAATAATAGCTAAGTCAAGACATTTTACAATGCAAATGATATGGATTGATGGTGTTTAACGGCGTTTCAAACATTATTTCAGTTATATCACAGCACCCAGTGCACCTAACCATGTGTCCCGTGAATTTCTTTTACCAGTACTTCGCACACTTTTCTTTCCAAGCCACTGGCTGCTTTCCATGGAAAGAAAAATATCAGAGACATCTCTATGGTACGTAGTCATTTGCAAAACTCTTTACCTAATGACAAAATTTTATATAGACCCAAATTGAACTCTTTATTCATGAAGTTTTACCACCATCTTGATTATTACTAAAACAAAAGCCAGATAAAGACCTTTTACAATGCCAATGATATGGAAGGAACAAAAATATCATAAACATCCCTATTCTCTACAGTCACTTGAAATTGTTCAACCCTCCACCAAACAACAGAATTTTAGATAGATCCAAATTGAAAGCTTAGCAGAAGACTAAGTGAAGCTTAACCCTTTACAACACAATGACGACTTTTAACACCCCTGAAAGAGAAAGCTTTTGAAAATATTGTGGGAAAAGGAGAAAATGCTGGTTACCAGCATTTTCTCCTTTTCCCACAATGTTTTCTACCCTAAAATCATTTGATATGAGCCACACTGAAACTGTTATCTGCAAATACTTTCAATAGGTCTGAAATTTTGTTGTGTGGTAAAGGGTTGATTGAGGATTTTTGTTCTTCAAATCGTAAATACATTGAGAGAACAGCAGCAATACTGGTAAGCAATATTTTCTCATTTTTCCCCTAACTACTTTCAAACACTTTCTCTTCATAAGTGTCGTTAAAACACAGAATTGTTTGGTATAAGCCATCAAACGGGGCTGTAACATGGATCTTCATCTGTATTTTTTCGCATTTCTCCTGAATTCTTTCTGTACCAACTTGATTTTTCTAATATCCGTGAATTTTTCTTCAGTTTCCTCTTCATAGGAGATAATTTCTCAAAACCATGGGGCTTATTAGCAGCTCACTGTGTTACGTTTTGACCAGATTCAACAAGCCTTTAGTATTCCTCACAAATTTGCAACCAAGATTTGGACTCTTCACAACTGGACTGTAAAAATCAAATTTAAAAAGTTTTAACCCTTTACCAAACAATCCCGGAGATAGAAGCCTCTGAAAAACACTGTGGGAAAAGGAGAAAATGCTGGTAACCAGCATTTTCTCCTTTCCCCCCAGTGTTTTCTACCCTTCCCGAACAAATTTCTATTTTTTCGTCACCTTTATTTTGTTGTCTGAAAATGCTTTCAGTTTGGACCAGTGTAAAATTTTCTCGTGTGGTAAAGAGTTAAGTGCTTATACTGTAAGACAAGAAGGTTCAACCTCCATTCTTTCCGCATCCTCATCTAATTAATTGGTTATTACATATTTTCATTCCAAATGCAACCAAAAGTTTTCCAAATTTTTATACTGATAATGCTTTAAACAGGAATTTGTGTACACAAAGTTATTTACTCTTGAAATTCATCATAAAAAATGATAAGATAGTTTTAAGTGCCTCTGATCAGTCGATGTTTGAAAAATTTTGTCAATTGCCTAGCAAATGTTTCAGAAAAAACCTATTAAAAAATTGATAAATAATGATTCATGCTTACTATATTCCCAGCTTATCCTCTCCACATGTTCAGATGCCTCCAACTCATTCTCCATCAACATGGACAACATTGACGAAATCTTGTAAATATGCACCTTCTCTATTAGATAATCTTAATCTGAAATAAATGCATACAACTATATCTTGGCTGTGACAATGTAGCCTTTGCTTGTATATTGTATCAAGCTGGTGCATCTGTGAACGCAGTTACAGACAAAAAATTAAAATTGTCTCAATATCGCTTTTTACCTTTGGGAAGGGTACAAGCATTTTCTTCTTTTTCCACAATGTATTCATAAGCCTGTAATGTCTAGGTCATTAAATCTGGAAACTGATTAGTGTAGAAATAAATGTTATTTTCAGGTAGAAAAAAAAATGGCAAAAACATGGCTATTTACACCTTGTTTTGGTAAAAATATGGACATAGTTGATTTAAAATAAGACTGCGCTTACTTTGCAGTCTGATCTTTGTTTATATTTTCAGCAAAAGTTACTTTACTAAAGGACAAAATTTTAGACTGGTCCAATATGAAGGCACTTGCTGACGACAAAATAAATGCAACTCAAAAATTGACATTTTTTTCCAGCAGGGTAGAAAACATTGTGAGAAAAGGAGAAGATGCTGGTTACCAGCATTTTCTTCTTTTCCCACAATGTTTTCAAAAGGCTTCTATCTCAGGGTCGTCAAAAGTTGGGACTGTGTGGTAAAGGGTTAATCAAAATATTTACTCCAATAAATATGACTTGCAAGTTATTGGAATCCAATGTATCAGCAAGTCATTATGATTTGAGACAGTCCCTTGCTCTTCATCCACACATGTCTGTGACAGGTGTTGAAAGTACCCTGTTTGTGTGAAATTTACTGTAGCAAGAATGACATGGCAATCAAACAGCACTTGTATTTCTTACTAGTTTGCAAAGCCCGACTCACTGATCGTTTAGAGCCAGTGTAGGTTAAGATCAGACTGCAGAGAATGTGCAGTCTGATCTTAGATCTACACTCTCGAAGGCAGGATAATCATTCCCTAAAAAAAAAAAAAACGTTAGAAACAGCAAAATTTTAATTTTTCAATCGGTTTGAAAGTTTCATTTCACCTAATTAAGCAGGAATGGGGGTTAATAAAATATTTAGAAGATACAAGGAGGAAAGTGTTGCAGTTGACATCTTGAATTTATATAAGTGAATTCGAAGTATGTATACAACAAATTTTCCTACATGAACTTTGGTATGATTTCTCCAAAGTATTGGTTCCAAAGCAAATTGGGGGTGATAATTCAAGGGGGCGAATACGTAGGATGGTCCTCGATGGTACCGCGGTACTTAATTTTGCCGAAAATTACTACAAGATAGGAAACTCACATGTATTATTTTCTAATACTGTAATAAACAGTTGCATGTGAAGTTACAATAACTGAACTATCAAAGCTTCAATCGTGTTTTTCAGACAAAAATATCTAGGTCAAGCAAACATGTTAACTACAAGTGCTCCGAAAGGAGTCCGCTATGGTACCGCGTTATCACCTGAAATTTGAAAAATCATGAAAAAATATGAGATTTATATTCAAAATATGACTTGAGTTCCATTTTTTTTGTTTCCGGCGAGTACTATGACGCCAAAGAAGATGACCTTTACTCGTCAAAGATAAATTGTCGGGTTTTTTTAAGAGTTGTGGGTAATAAATTTTAAAACATGGAGGAAAATTGTGCTTTATCATTGCATTTTGTGAATATTGAAAGAAACTTATTATTAATGAAGAATTATCAATTATTTTTTACCGATGCGATACAAAGAAAACTTCTGCTCTCGATTTGAAAGAGTAAACAGTGGTTAGGTGGCGCTACATATGCAAATTAGGTATTTTCCGGATTACCGCGGTATCATAGATGACGCGGTACCAGCGAGGACGACACTACACCGAGAAATCCACTTACAGTTTTTGTAGTTCGCTATAAGAGCTTGATAAACCCTTCCGCTAAATCTCGTCGATGGCCTCTCTCCTTCCCTCGGTGTTTGCAACAGCCAAGCATTTTCTTGGGTCCAAAACGTCAGGAAATAGTTTCGAAAGTTCCGTTTCATTTGCTTCGACCGGACCCGCTTCAACTTCAAACGCATGGTAAATGTCGGAAATTGCCGAAACTTTCCGAGGTAATTTCTTTAATTTCATTTGGAAAGGAATGCCGTGAAAATGTGAATTAATACGAGATTTCTATCGAAAATATTATACAAACACTAACAGAAATTAAACACATGCAAAATATGATCTGTTCGAAACGTTTCTTTCAGTCCGGTTTACGTCGTAAATGTACGAACCATCGGAAATCCTTGATTACATTCGGTGGAACCCGTATATTGGCTAAATACAATATCCGGTCTAATTCGTCATCTATTTACGTCGTCCAAGAGTCACGGGGATGAGTGATGTAAAACATCGAAAGGTGTTGCTACAATGTGTAAAAAGGCGAATTATCAGACGAAAAATTTTTACGTTTGTAAGCGTTTGCTTTGGCCGACGCATGGTATTACTCTTATAAATTTTTGCATAGCGAACACGGGAAAAATGGTAGGAATACATTCGTCCCTATTTTCGTTTGCGTTTTTTTTTTGCCAATCCATTCCATTCGCAGAATCTTTTACTTACTCACGTGTGACCCGGCACCCTACTAAACTGGGCTGGCACCCATTCTTAATCAATGATTATGAAATATGAATACTAAAAACGATCCTTAAAAAAATCAAAAAGTTTTATTTCACTTCCGAAATGTGTTACATTTTCCGTGAAGAATTAGTGATTTTTGCTGGAAAATAAGCAAAATCCCTGTTGGTCAATCAAATTCAGGCTCCCAAGAGCCTCTCGTTCTCCACACCACTTAATCCAGGACACAAAGCTAAGCTTTATTGTTGCACTTTTTTTGCTTTTATTGAAGACTAATACCAATTTGCTACTTCTCAACTCATGAATTATGGAATCAAATTAACTGTCAACTGCAAAGGCATTGTGCACTGTACGCAAATTTGACAACTTTTTATCACTGGCTATTATGTCAGGATCTAGGAAAAAAAACTTAGTGTGCTTACATCACATGGTTCAAATGCTGTGATTTGTAACCTTAAGATAGAAAACATTGTTGGAAATTGAGAAAACCCCTGTATATAGCAATTTCTTCTTTTCTGCATTTGTCTTTAGCTCACCTGAGCACAACATGCTCAAGCGGAGCTTTTAGGATCACCCGGTGTCCATCATGCGTTGTCAACAATTCTTTAAACATCAACTCCTCCTAAACCACTTGGCCAATTTGGACCAAACTTGGCTGGAATGTTCCTTGGGAGGTCCTCTTTAAAATTGTTCACAAAATTTGATTCCATCAAAAACTGTGGTTGCCATGGCAACCAAATGGAATTTTCTAGGATTTTTTTTGACAATCTTCTTCTCTAAAACTGCAGGACAGATTTTGAAATAATTTCTCAGAGATGTTCTTTTGGTGACCCTTTTCAAACAGTGTTCGTGAAATTCTGATCCGTCAAGAAACATGGCTCTGGTGAATGGGGGCTACTTGCACTACACATAAATGAAGGAATTCTTAAAAATTCTTCTTCTCTGAAACTGCATGTCAGATTTTGAAATAATTTTCAAGAGATGTTCCTTTTTATGTTTAGAAGGTGAGAATTATAGTATGAAGAGGAGAAAAAAACCTGGTATCGGCATTATTTCCTTTCTTATGTTTGCAAAAGCCTAGTTCCTCAGGGTCATTAAAAGTTCTGAGTCTTTTTAGTATTGATTGTCCAAAAATCAGCTGTGTATTAAATATGAATACAGAAATTTTTGTAAAATATTTTAAAGAATAAATAGCATTCATTCATTTATGTAAAACCACCCTTGGTTAATTACACAACTTTCTTAAAACAAAAGCCAACTACTTTAGAAATTCATGAACTATTCTTGAAAGGTAGTCCATTTCAAGTTGATGTTAATTTGAAAACTAGTAATTCATGATTCTTGAACTTTTAAGGAACACATTTATTCATGAAATAATCAAAAAAATCTCTGTGATACTATCATGAATACTTCATGAACATTTGGAACTCTTCAATAATTCTTGACCTCTTCATGAAGTGAATAGTGACATACTTCATGAATAAAACTTCATGAATATGACTTCAAGCATTGATTAAGAATAGTTCATGAAGTATTCTTAAAGGAGTGAAAAAGTCTTGATTTCATGCATTTTGTTTCGCAGGGGCTTATACCAAAGAATCCTAATTTTGGCTTGGCTATATTCGAAGAAAGCATTGAGGTACTGTTGTACCCATGTCACCGTATGCATGTGACTTTGTGTCCTTGTCTATGTTACCCTCATGCAATAAAACATGGACATTTTGTAATTTGTCTGTCATAACTGAAGATGTTTTACTCTAAACTTGAACAAGTGGTTAACTCTTTATCAAACGACAAAATTTTTTAGACTCGTCCAAATTGAAAGCACTTGCAGACGACAAAATAAATGTAACTCAAAAATTGATATTTGTTTCCAGCAGGGTAGAAAACAATGTGGGAAAAGGAGAAAATGCTGGTTACCAGCATTTCTCCTTTTCCCACAATGTTTTCCAAAGGTCTGTCTTAGGGCTATAAAAACCTGGGATTGTTTGGTAAAGGGTTAAAGTATCAAAAAGCAAACCCACACAAGAAGGGCAGATAACTATCATAATATTTTTGACTTGGCATATCCACATTTTTCAACTTATAATTTTTACTGAAAGCAACTGAAGCAGAGCATTGGCACCCATGGAGCTACTCTTTTTTTAAAGACACCAAAACAAGAAGGCTTTTGAAAACATTGTGCAGAAATGAGGAAATGCAAAAACCAACATTTTCTCCTTTTCCAATAATGACTTTCTGACTTATTGAAAGACATAACCTATATTTGTAACATGACATATTTGTGAATCATGTCATGTTTGTCATCTGCAATTGCATTCAATTTAGACTTGGTTAAAATCTTTTTATGTGGTAAAACGTTTAGTCAGACAAAAACAGGCAAATATTCCTGTTCAACTGTTTAACTCATTACCAAATGACAAAATTTTAGGATTGTCCAAATTGAAAGCATTTGCAGACGACAAAATAAAAGTAACTGAAAAATTGAAATTTGTTTTGTGAAGGGTAGAAAACATTGTGGGAAAAGGAGAAAATGCTGGTTACCAGCATTTTCTCCTTTTTCCACAATGTTTTCAGAAGGCTTCTTTCTCAGGGTCATCAAAAGTAGGGATTGTGTGGTAAAGAGTTAACTCTGTAACAAACAACACAATATTAGACTTGACTGAATCCAAAGCATTTACAGACAACATATTAAATGTGGTCAAAAAGATGGATTTTTTTCTGAAAAGGGTAGAAAACATTGTGGGAAAAGGAGAAAATGCTGGTTTAATCCATTACCACACAATCCCTACTTTTGACGCCCCAGAGAAAGAAGCCTTTTGAAAACACAGTGTTTTCTACCCTTCTCAGAACAAATTTCAATTTTTCAGTCACCTTTATTTTGTCGTCTGTAAATACTTTCAATTTGAACCAGTCTAAAATTTTGTCATGTGGTAATGAGTTAAACATTAGCATTTTCTTTTTTTCCTACAGTGTTTTCAAAAGCCTTTATCACCTATTTCGTTAAAACCTGTGCTAATGTGGTAAAGAGTTAAATCAATTTTTCAGACTATTTTTTTTTTTGTAGAATAATTATTCCTGTTCTTTTGCACATCCTAGGTTAAGCATATTAAACAGCAAATTTAAAGATTGAGTGTATAAATCCAAGCTTTATTTTATATAATTTTAGCTTTTTTGTTATTCCCTGCTAGATATTTCATTTAACCTGTTAAACATATACCATTTTTGTATATTACTTAACAAAGAGAGAGTGCATCCACATTGTATATGATACCCTATCATGGAGATTTTTTCATCAAAGAATAATACCCTTTGTTATATACCTCCTTATCAAATACATTCAGTTAACCCTTTACTCCATAATGCATTTCTATGGTGTCTCTAATTGACCCTAAATAACAGCAAGGATGGAGCTGTTTCTTATGTGTATATGACACCTTTTTATAGCATAGAAAACATTGTGGCTAAAGGTGAAATTGCTTGTTACGAGCAATTTCACCTTTTGCCACAATGTTTTCCAAAGGCTCTTACAAGCAATGCGTAGAAATGAGTATCTATGGAGTACAGGGTTAAGATATCACATACAATAGAAAACTAGAGGCCCTGAAGGGCCTGATATTGCTCTTCTGGCAGAGATTTTGCTTTTATGCTAGCATACATTATGAACTAAAAATTGAAATGAAATTTCTCAAAACTAAATGTTTGGAATCAAGGAAATTTGATAGTGGTTCAAACTTTCAGTACATCTTATATTAAACAATCCTAGAAATTTCAAAGAAATTTGACTAATGATATGGACTTTGTTTGTGGAGAAAATGATACTAAGTCATCAAATGGCTACTTTTCCTGAACATTTCACTAGATTTTCTTCACTTTTAATAGAGATCAATCCCTTGATGAGTCTTTGCAAGTTTCAAAAGAATTGGATCAAAACTGTGAACTTCATTGCCCATACTTATTGTCAGATTTTTTTCAAAATCAATAAGGTTTAAGCTGTTTATGATACAAAGCAACTGTGCAAGCTTCATGAAAATCCAACCAAAAATACTGAACTCATCACGTAAACAAGAAATGGATTTTTCAACTTTAATTGGCTACTTTTCCCATATTGTTTGTTGGATTTTTTTCAAAAACAAAAGGCTTCAAGCTGTTGATGAGACAAAGCAACTGTGCAAGTGTGATGAAAATCCGATCTCAAATTTTGACTTATCGCAAAAACAAGAGATGGAAATGGCTACTTTTCTCATAATGTTTGTTGGACTTTATTTCGAAATCAATAGGGTTCAAGCTATTGATGAGATGAGAACTGTTTGAGTTTCATGAAAATCTGTAAACAAATGCAGACTATTGTGAAAATAAAAATTGGAAATTTTTAACGTGACATGGCTACTTTTCCCGTACTGTTTGTTGGATTTTTTAGAAAATCTATAGGGTCGAAGCTATTGATGAGATAAACAAACTGTACAAGTTTCATGAAAACCTGACGACAAACGCAGACTTTATCACGTAAACAAGAAAAAGACCAACTGATGGACAAATGAACTGACGAATGACGTAAACCCCTCCATGACATAAGCTAGATGCTGGCTTTCAGCCAGTAGAGCTAAAAATCTCTACCTACATCCTGTGAAACATGGTTCCAAATATGGTTCCAAACATTGATAAGCAATTTGATTGGTCAAAATATTATGATATAATATTCATCCACCACTCATAAAAAGTTAGTGACTACTACATCATTATTTGCTTCATTTTGTTTACTGGAGAAAATGTCATCAATTGCAAAATTTTGTTGTTGAAAAGTTGTAAGCATATAATTATTACCTCTTTACCACACGACAAAATTTTAGACTGGTTCAAATTGAAAGCATTTGCAGACGACAAAATAAAAGTGACTGAAAAATTGAAATTTGTTCTGGGAAGGGTAGAAAACTCTGTGGGAAAAGGAGAAAATGCTGGTTACCAGCATTTTCTCCTTTTCTCACAGTGTTTTCAAAATACTTCTTTCTCAGGGGCGTCAAAAGTAGGGATTGTGTGGTAATGAGTTAAAATGATTATGTCGTTGTACCAACTTTCCTGCTACTTGTATGTACTTCTTATACTGCGTAAGAAAAGTTTGACTCTGTGCTTGACTTTTGGTCAGTAGTCTTACTGCCTATTTATACACAAAACATTTTGAATATTGTATAGTTGAACTCTGTACAAAAAAAGAATTTAGACATTTGTCAAAACATTTTTAGATGGCAAATCAAATGTACCTCTTGTATTTGAGAGGGTAGGAAAATATTTAAGAAAAAGGACAAAATGCTGATACCCACATTTCGTCCTCACACTATAGCGTCAAGAGGGATGTATTTTCAGGGCTGTAAATAAAGGGGATTCTTTTGTGAAGATAAAAATTTTGTAAGACCAAGACTGCAAAACTGCATGTGTTTGGCAGTACAAAGTACTGGTATTATTTTTTTCCCAAATTCAGTATACTTTGGTACACAGAAGTCTTTCAGACTAAGAAAACAACAGCAAATCACACAAATTTGGTGGAAAGAAATGTTATTTTTGACAGAAATGATCAGACATAATCTGAAAAACAATTCTTTCAGCAGTTTTTTCAAAAGAGTTTAACTTTTTACCACACAATCCCGAGTTTTAAAGACCCTGAGAAAGAAGTCTTTTGAAAACACTGTGGGAAAAGGAGAAAATGCTGGTAACCAGCATTATCTCCTTTTCCAACAGTGTTTTCTACCCCTTCTCAAACCAAATTCTAATTTTTCAGTCAGCTTTATCTTGTTGTCTGCAAATGCTTTCATCTTGGACCAGTCTAAAAGTTTCTTGTGTAATAAAGAGTTAAAATGTAATTTGTGATGATTGTGCAATAAATGGGTATTAACCCTTTCCCAAACAATCCCTGGTTTTTGCGGGTCTTGAATAGTACCCTTTTGAAAACATTGTGGAAAAAGGAGAAAATGCTGGTAACCAGCATTTTCTCCTTTTCCCACAATGTTTTCTACCTTATCATAGACAGAAATCATCTTTTCAGCAAGAGTTGAATTGTCGTCTGTAAATGCTTTCAATTTGGTCTAGTCCAAAAGTTTGTCGTTTGGGAAAGGGTTAACTCTTTATCAGACTAGAAAATTTTAGACCTGTCCAAGTTGAAAGCATTTTGCAGACAACAATTAAATATGACTAAAAAGATTGAAATTTGGTTTTGGAAGGGTAGAAAACATTGTGGGAAAAGGAGAAAATGCTGGTTACCAGCATTTTCTCCTTTTCCCACAGTGTTTTCAAAAGGTCCTTCTGTCTCAGGGTCGTTTAAAGTTGGGAATGTGTGGTAAAGAGTCAACTCATTACCAAATGACAAAACTTTGGACTTGTCCAAATTTAAAGCGACGCAGACAACAACTACAAGTTGGCCAAAATAACATAATTCTTTCTTTGATAGAGCAGAAAATATTGTGGCAAACAGAGAAATTGTTGGTTACCAGCATTTTCTCACAACGTTTTCAAAAGGCTTCTTCCTCAAGGTCGTAAAAAGTCGGGATTGTGTGGTTAAGAGTTAACTTACTTTTAGATGAGGAAATGATTAATGGTTTGCAATAGTAACACTTCACATTGTAAAGGAAATAGGAAACATCGTCAAGTGTTTTCTAGTCTTTTGTACTCAGTATCCGACTGCTATTTTATGATAGGTTTAACGTGTATCCTGCTAAATAAGTAAAATAAAAAGAAAAATTTCGAACTGATAGCAAAAACCCAAATTTTGCTCTTTTAACAGCCACATAGGAAGCATTTCAAGATTGGGGGGGCTAATTTCGAAATACTGAGATTTTTTGCTTGGTAGTTGCATTGCAATAAAAACTCATATTTTAGTTACTGTGATTTTCAAAATTATTGGGGGAAGGGGGGGGGGGCCTGAGTGCCCCCGCCCCGCCCACCCCTGTTCGTACGGGCCTGTTTGATGGTAACTTTCTGAGGAGAATAATTATGTCCTTATCGGACTATGTAGATCGAAGATCAGACTGCACATTTTGTGAAGTCTGCTCTTAACTTTTTACTCCATGAGGCATTTCTATGGTATCTCTAATTGACCCTAAATAGCAGTAAGGATGAAGCTGTTTCTTATGTGTATATGACACATTTTGATAGCATAGAAAACATTGTGGCAAAAGGTGAAATTGCTCGTCACGAGCAATTTCACCTTTTGCCACAATGTTTTCCAAAGGCTCCTACAAGCAATGCGTAGAAATAAGTATCTGTGGAGTAAAGGGTTAACCTACACTGTCTGCAAATGGTGAGCGAGTCGTGCATAGCAGCCTAAACTTTAACTTTGTACGAAATAACTTGATTTTAGACTTGTCTATATTTCAAGCATCAGTATTGTTGCCCATAACAAATTAAATCGAGGGTTCAACGCAAGACTGTAGTAACTACCTTTTTTTCTAAAATTCATGTTTTTACAGTTTTGTACAACTTAATCCACAATACATGTCCTGTAAAAATATTAGCCTTCAAATCAAACAATTTTAGGAGATATTTTATAATTGCCATATAGTAGTAAGTCAAATTAACAAAATCTGTCATTGCAAGACTGTAGTATCTCTAGTTACTACAGTCTTGCAAATAAAAAAGATATAATATTATACTGTTGAATTCATGCAATAAAGTAGTATCTCAATAAAATGTATTGAAATGACATCATCTCTTTATGACAGCATCAATTTTTTTTCATTATGACATCAGATTAACTATTAGAAATCACCAGATGCACCAACATCAGACACGGGACAAGCATTGAAAATATATTTCACCTTCCAAATTAAGCTATATTTATTATTGTTAACATATATTAGAGAACAAAAAAATAACAGAAATAGTCCCTCCCCAGCCCCCCTTTTAGGAAGAAGGCTCTTGAAAACACTGTGGAAAAAGAACAAATGCTGGAAACCTGCATTTTCTCCTCTTTTCCATTTCTACCCCTTCAGGGTGATCTTGCTTCGAATTTCTGCAAAAGCTAACTTTCAGGTCCAGCTTGACAATGGCTAGATTTTAGATAGTAGCTGAAAGCATTTTCATACAGCAAACTGTGAGGTGGCCAAAATGACGAAATTTGCTTTTGATAGGATAGAAAATTTTGTGGGAAAAGGGAGAAATGCTGGTTCCCAGGATTTTCTCCTTTACCACACTGTTTTCAAAATCCTCCCTCCTCAGGATTTTTAAAAGTTTAAATTACATGTTTATGCTTATGGTTTAAGTATTATTCTTGTCAAAAAGTTAGACAAAATTTATAAAATAAGCTATGTGAAGGTTTTTAATAATGATTAATCACTTAATCAAAGCACACACAAAAAATGCTCTGTTTTCCTAAATTATAATCAAACAGGCCAGCTTTCTTCTTGAAGGTTGAATCATGGCCCTAAAAGCCTGTTGCCATCAAGGTAATACTACATTCAAAGTTTAACTCTTGACCACATAGTCCCAAATTTTAATGATCCAAAGGAGAAGGACTTTTTAAAACATGAATCCAGCAGTTTATAGTTTTCCTATAATGATCTTAATCCTTTATCATCTAAGTTTGATCATTTGAATAACATCTAATTTGTCATCTGCAAATGTTTTCAGTTTGGACCAGTCTTATATTTTGTCTTTCAGTAAAGAGTATGGCAAGGAGTATGGCAAGCAGTGCCTTTCAAATTCTGTTGCTGCAATAAAGTACTCCATTAAAAGTTATCTATCAACTTAGGATCCCACAATTCTTGTCAGTATCTTACATACTAGTGACAGTCTTTACCAGTGCTGGTATTTTTATACCTAACTACTGATGGCATTGCCAATGATATCAGTTACTTACTTTGAAAAGCACCTCTATGCCATGGACAAATGAATTTAGCAGAAACACTAGTAAACATCTTTTTGTAAGCTAGTTGATACATTTCATACTTTAAATGGTACATGTAAGTCAAAGGAAGATGCTTATGCAGTGCCATTATAAAACACTCTGGCATCATAGCAGAAATAATGATAGTTTTGTTATATCTGATGGTATGGTGACAATGACAAAGCTGACCATAATCAGAACTGCTTTGTAATTTTATGAGAAACTTGCATTTTGATTAAGTCTATATGGCAACACCATCTTTGAATTTGCCAGATCAGGGATCTTATGTCCATCTTACATCCCTGTCCAGATAATACACAAATTCATGATTCTGATGATTCTGAAAGTGTTCTGACTGGTCTTTCAATAACAAGTGAGGGTGATGATACATGCTGGTTATATCTGTAATTGAAGTAGAGTTGTTATATAGGTTGAGATCAAAAGATATCCCTCTCCCTCAAAACATTAAATTAAAATATCTTGCAGCAGTTGGTTTCACAATAAGCAAAGAAAAATATCATGATTTCCTTTACTTATGTCAAAAAAGTACATGCATTATCCTTAGAGTTTATTATTCCTTCTTTGTCTTATTGCTTTATCAGTTATATAAGTCGAGGTCTGCTGTTCTCTTATTAAACATCTTGAATGTCAAAGTAACCAACAATTTCTTTCTTTAACTTAATAGGACAATAGTTTCAGTTACAATGTCATTATATTCTGTTAATTTACATTTCCTTTTTTTTTTTAAAAAAATGGAAATAAGGAAATCCTATTTCTATTACATAAAAATATTTTATAACCAATATATTCACAAATGAAAACTTTCATTCTAACTGATCTCAGTTTATGTTTACAGGGAAGCCCTGTTCTCTTATTAATTATTTAATGCTGTAACATGCTGTTTTTTTTGCAGTTATTGTGTTTGAGAATAACAAGATAATCTAGGTATAACACTGTAGATTTTAATACCCACAAAATAAAAATATCCATGCTCACATAGTTTGAAATAAAACTCATTGAAAATGAAATGGCCAATTTTAGTCCTGTACACTTGAAAAAGACATATTGTGATATGGATTTGTTATTATCCAATATTGAAAACCTAAAGTATCATTACCTATATATCCAGTATGTATAATACAGCCAGCTTAGTGTGAGTGGCGTAATGAGTTGTCATATACTGCTTATTTGAGCATACAGGAATATAAATTTATTTCATATAACATTTTCTTCTTAATAAAATAATATTCTGTCACTTCATATAGCCAAAGTCTCTGACAATGAAGTACAATTTACAAAGTAACTTACGTGACTTACAAGTTTTTATTCAGATGGCTGAGAGAGCCAATTTTGGCAGCCAAGAATTAAACTGTATCTTGTTGCTGGTTTTGTTACCTGTCTACAATAGTTTCTACAATATTTGATGTCTGTGGAAATAGTTCTAGCAATAGGTGATAGAATTTAAGAATTATAGAATATCTGTTACATGAGTATTTATAAAGAAATTACATTAATTACATTAATGTCATTCTGTCTACTACTGTTGACATAATGAAAATGGGAGTAGCTAGACCCTACAACAAAATTTTAGTAACTCATGGATTCTGGAACAACATGTGTGAAAGTGATTCTGAATTAATATAATGCAGCTATTCATAAGCATAAAACTAAACTGTTTCAGTCCTTCTTTATCTTTATACATTGTTCAAAATTTGAATTATTCAAATTAATATGGTTAACTTAATCAGAATACAACTATGTAAAATTTTACAAAACAATAAAAATTTAACCACTATAAAAATACTGAGCTTTTGAAAACATTTTGGTAAAAAGAATGCTGGTAATCATCATTTTCTTTTTTCTAATCAATGTTTTCTGTATTATCTAATACAAATACCACAATCTTTAACAATATGTCAATTTGAAACGTTTCCAATTTGAATAAGTCTCAGATTTTGTTGTCAGGAAGAAAGTTACCACTTCTGTGAAGATTCATGCCTGTTAGTGCTTTGAATTTAGCTCAAATTCATTAAATATTGCTCCTTTTGCTCTCTGTGTGTGTATTTTTGCATAATTATGTCCATGAAAAAGATGACTGTAATACAGACATGGAACATAAGAATGTGATGTAGTTAAAGATTAGTGAACAAATTAACATAATTCAAATTTAACTTTTTGATGAAAGTCTATCATTGGCATACAAAGCTGGATAATTAAAATGATGCTAATTTGCCCCATTTAGAGATTGCTTTTTTTTGCCTTAGCTACTATGAGTTACTATTCCTTGTAACTGTCTTTTATATTTGGGTTTTCTTTCTGATCAGTAGTGTTTCAGAATGACCCTCTAGCCACCTGTTCAAGTTTTGGCAATGCAGTATTTATCCCATTTTGTGGATCACAATTTGGGATCAATCATAAAGATGTGCTGTTGTCATTTTGCAAACTGACCATGATCTACTCGTATCATTTGAGGTTTAATCTGAAGGATGAAATACAAGACTGGTATGACGATTAATGGAAGTAATGGTTTTATGGTTATGGTAGGGCAAAGGTTGAAAAAAAAAAATTCTGAAGTTCATCTATTACTAATCATAAAGAATACAAGTTATTTGACTCTGTAATCCCAATTTCATCAAAAGAATTTAACTTTTACTACATTATTGCGAAGATACTTTTTCCTAGATTTACCACTTTTAATGTGCAAGACTGTAGTAACTCAAGTTACTACAGTCATGCACTAATTTTTTTCTGAAAAATATTACAATTCCAGTGCAATAGAGTAGTAACTCATATATTTCCATGTATCTCATAAAATACAACTTGTTTCCTATTTCTTTTGTTTTCTGTAACCTTTGTATGTGAAAATAAGAATATGTTGAAAATTTGTTCTTTCAAATATTGAAAATGATAAAAAGAGAACGTTTTTTCCCTCTCCTGTAAAATTTTCTAAAACGGAGTTACTACAGTCTTGCGTTGAACCCTCGAAATGTGGTTCAAATAAATACATATATGAGGCACATTCTGGCCAAAGGGGGTTTAACTCATTACCGAACGAGAAAATTTTAGGTTTGTCCAAATCGAAAGTATTTGCAGACGACAAAATAAAAGTGACCGAAAATTTTTAAAATTCGTTTTGTGAAAGGTTACAGAAAACATTGTGGGAAAAGGAGAAAATGCCGGTTACCAGCATTTTCTCCTTTTCCCACAATGTTTTCTCAAGGCTTCTTTCTCAGGGGCATCAAAAGTAGGGATTGTGTGGTAATGAGTTAATCCATCTCCATGATCCATGGTACCAAGCAAGCCTTCACATATTTAGGAATCCACAATAGCCACCTCTTTTACATCTTCCCGAGCCAAGGTTACGATCACTACGTGGATCTTACCTTGGCGGATTGAGCCCGATTTCGAGATTCCTGCGATGCTCCCTCTATTGGATGCTGGTTATTACCCGCCTTTACATCATATTTCTAAAAGCCAATGTAATATTGTTTTACAAACCGCTTATGAATACACATGAAGTGATAAGCAGACATCCAAGTGGGTTTCCATGTTTACCTTTTATTCGAAAGGTAGCGACGTTGTTCTATTTTTATCAGAGATGAAGTGCTACAAGCGATTACATTCGTTGCAGTTAGAGCTGGTTGCATCCAAGGAAAAAGCATATCGGGTGAATGTAAAAATCAAGCTCGATCTGCCAAGGGTAGAGTAACGGTAGTGAATTGTCAGCCTTGGCTTGCGAAGATGCCTCTTTTAATGACCGACTTAATCCTGATGTAGACCTGGACTGGGCAGACTGACCTAGACCGATACTTTTCGCATAATGCAATAAGCCCCCTTTTCACAGAGCATTGCAACTATGTATTTGAGGGGATGAATAACATTGTTGGTTGCCATCATTTTCATCTTTTTCCCCATTATTTTAAATTTTTTAAAATTACTTTATCAAAGGATGAAAAAATCAGAATTGTTTGGTACATTGTTAGGAAAAAGCTTTCCAGATGCTCATTAGTACTGATTTGAATTGCTAAAAAGTAAATTTCCTCTGTTTTTTATCATCTTGTACAAGACCACTTTTACATTGATTCCTAACAATTTCTCCATTTATTCGAAATGTCTTAAACCCTTTTCCAAACAATCCTTAGTTTTTACGACCCTGAAATAGAAGCCTTTTGAAAACATTGTGGGAAAAGGAGAAAATGCTGGTAACCAGCATTTTCTCCTTTTCCCACAATGTTTTCTACCCTGCTTGAAACAAATTTCAGTTTTTGAGTTATGGTTATTTTCTCGTCTGCAGGTGCTTTCAATTTAGACCAGTTTAACATTTTGTTGTTTGGTAAAGAGTTAAAAGGCTTCTCTCTCTTGGAATGAAAAAACTAAAGATTATTTGTTTAAGTCAAAAGCTTTCCAGATCCTTATGAGTCACAATTTGTTTACTTCAAAAATTATTTCCTGTGGATTGTTGCATTTATGTCTTCTTGCTGCAGCAGGTTACATTTACAAGCATCTAGACAAAAGGTGAAAACTGCAACATACAGTTTCTCAGTTTGACACGATCTTTCCGGACATATTTATGATCTATTTGTTGGGACAGCAGTGAAGTAATGACTTAACCCTTTACCAGACAACAGAATTTTAGCCTTGCCCAAATTGAAAGCATTTGTAGACGACAATTTCAATGTGGCTCAAATGGTGCGATTTTTCCTTGATAGGGTAGAAAACATTGTGGGAAAAGGAGAAAATGCTGGTTACTGGCATTTTCTCCTTATCCCATTAAGTTTTTAAAAGGCTTTTTCCTCAGGGGCTTTAAAAGTTGTCATTGTGTGATATAGGGTTTGAATCCTGTGTGTTGTGTAATAGACTTAAGAAATAATCTTCTTTTTATCATGATTTATACCACAGTTGAGAGTTATGAAGCACAATTGATAAATAACTTATGAAGGCGACAACCCGGGTGTTCTGTTGATTGCACTTCATAATTCTCAACACGGTTTATTGAATGATAAACCACAACAGAAAGAAGACTATTTTGATTCTAACATGACAAACTCTTAACAAAAGGAAATTAAGTTTGTGCCTAGTGTAAAAATGCAGGTGCAGATTAGATTATACCAGCACCGTGTTTATAGAGCTGAATTAATGCCATGTTAGAACATAATTTCAAAGATGACAGAGGGTATTGATCAAGATGAGACAATGTATTCTGATCTGTGATCAACAGTACCAAGCAACAAAATTTTAGATGAAACCAAATTGGGAGCTGTTAAAGCATGAGAATATAACTGACTCAAAAAAGTTAAAATGATACTTCAAAAGGTAGAAAACACTTTTTGGAAAAGGAGAAAATTCTTAGTACTAGCATTTTCTCTTGTTCCAATGTTTTCAAAAGCCTCTCCCTCAAGGTCATTAGGACTCAGTATTGTATGGTACAGGATTTTCAATATCCTTTCGACTTTTTAGACAGGTCAAGGAGTTGTCAGTATGTTACAGAGAAGAGCCAAGGAATTAGAGGAACAGAAGGGAGAGAACTGGCTGAATAATGAATTCATCATGGGTGTGGTTATGGATCATACACCAGCAGGTACATAGAGGTTATTACACAGCTGATGAGGGCCGGAGAGTGATATCGGCTCGAGGGAGGAAAACACTTTTTAAAAACTTTGTGGTAAAAGGAGAAAATGTTGGTAATCGGCATTTTCTTCTTTTCCCACAATGTTTTCTACCATATTAAAGATGAATCCAAAAATATAATTTGTATCTAATTTGTTTTCTAAAGTGATTTCAGTTTAGATCAGTTAAAACTTTCCTATTTGGTAGAGATATATCGATATATGACCTGAAACTGGGGGATTGCTGGCTTGAATCTCAGCTTTGAGAATTTTTTTCATGGATCGAGGATAGTCGTTGCATCAAAATTCATTCTTTTCTTACCGCTTAGATAAATCATTATTTCCAAAGTGGTCATGTGAGAAAGCAGTAAGTGGCCAGCAGAGAATATTGTGTGAAGTGTGGCTTACAGAATCTCAAGGAAAGCATGAGTAATATGACATGATAAACAGATTATTGTCACAGTGTTGAAAAAGGGTTTCAAACACTGTACAAAAAATAGGAAAATATCATTTTTAAATGGAAACAAATTAAAGGAAATGAGCATATAGTTGCTCACATATCTGCTTCTTTTATTATAAAGTATTTGTGCAGCCGTCTCCTGTGGGCTTTAGTTTATATTTTGTACAGAATTGGATAGGTAGGCAACAATTGGAGATAGAAGATCAAGGAATGTAGGTAGTCACTGTTCATGCTTAGATGTATTTTAGATTTAGACAGTATTGCAATTTCTGATTGCCTAATTTTGTGTGGCCAATCAGAAGTTACATACTTTTTCAATATAGAAAGTTCTAGAGCTAGATTAAGAATACTATTTGGAATTTATGATTGGCTAATTTGGTCGTCAATCAGAAGTTGTGTTACTTAACCCTTTCCCAAACAATCCCTGGTTTTTACGGGTCAGGAATACAAGCCTTTTGAAAACATAGTGGGAAAAAGAGAAAATGCTGGTAACCAGCATTTTCTCCTTTTCCCACAATGTTTTCTACCCTATCATATAGAAAAATCATCTTTTCAGCAACTGTTAATTTGTCATCTGCAAAATGCTTTCAATTTGGACTGGTTCAAAATCTGCCGTTTGGGAAAGGGTTAAAATGTTCTTGAGAATAAGACTATATTACGATTGCTTTGAGAGTATCAGATGGCCCGAGATTGCATGTTCTGTGTTCTCTGATCTTGATATATATAAGTATCCACGATTGCAACATAAGATTTTAGCATTGTGAAGGTTAACCCATTACCACACAATCCCTACATTTGACGACCCTGAGAGAGAAGCTTTTAGAAAACATTATGGGAAAAGGAGAAAATGCTGGTACCCAGCATTTTCTCCTTTTCCCACAATGTTTTCTACCTTGTCTCAGACTAATTTCATCATTTGAGTTACATTCAATTTGTTGTCTGCAGCACCTTTCAATTTGGACAAGTCTAAAATTTTGTCGTTTGGTAATGAGTTAAACATTGTTTTATTTTACCAACAGCCATTGTACCACTACAAAACACTCTGTCTGTTCTCCTACTTGTGCTCGTTCACTATCCTGCAATACAAGAAAAAATCAGAGAAGCTATTTCTGGAGTAAAATCACAGCCGACGTTTGATGATGTCATACATGTGCCATATCTCTCAGCGTTTATGTTAGAACTAAAGCGCTTCCACACTCCACTTCCAATATCAGCGAGACATTCAAACAGATCTGGCGATGTGAAGTTTGAAAATTACACCATCCCAAAAAATACAGAGGTAAGTTTAGTGCTGTTTGTTTTGAATCTAAACCAAAGAAGTTAATTGTAGAGCAAATGATTTACCTGGTATCAGTGGCAACTTAACCCTTTCCCAAACGACAAATTTTTGGACTAGACCAAATTGAAAACATTTGCAGACGACAATTCAACTCTTGCTGAAAAGATGATTTCTGTCTAGGATAGGGTAGAAAACATAGTGGGAAAAGGAGAAAATGCTGGTTACCAGAATTTTCTCCTTTTCCCACCATGTTTTCAAAAGACTACTATTCCAGACCCGTAAAAACCAAGGATTGTATGGGAAAGGGTTAAGTTAACAACCACCTGTATTGGACATTTATAAATTTCTGCTACAGCTTTTTCTTTTAACTATTTACCACATAACAAAGTTTTAGACTAGCGATATTGAAAGCATTTGCAGATGACATAATTATAGAATAACAATCAAATGTATAGATTTGTCTGTGATAGCATAGAAATCAGTGAGGGAAAAGGAGAAAAGGCTGGTTACCAGCATTTTCTCCTTTTCCCACAATGTTTTCAAAAGGCTCCTTTCCCAGGGTTGCATTAAAATGTTTACCGGATGACAAGATTTAGGCTGGTCCAATATAAACCATTTGTCAATGAAAAATATGACTCAAAGCCAGTGTTTGGCTTTGCAAGGGTAGAATACAATGCGGAAAGGAGATAATACTGTTTGGTTGCATTTTCTCCTTTTCTCCCGATATTTTTCAAAAAGCTTCTTTGTCAGGGCTGTTAGGATGCCAGATCATGTGATAAAGAGCTGACAACCCTGTAGAAGAAAGCTTCTGTGATTATGTTTTAATTTGTAATTGTGTTACAGTGTATTATGTTTTACCAAGCCTATTACATGCACTTGCTTTTACCATTGAGTCTCATAAAAGGAAAGTTTGTTTATTACGTACCACAGTTGGAAAAGGAGAAAATGCTGGTTACCAGCATTATCTCCTTTTCCAACAGTGTTTTGTACTTTCTCAAAAACAAGTCTTTCAATTTTAGGAGCACTTGCTGTTTGCAAATGCTAACATTATGGAGTATGTTATAAAGTTATTTTGTTTTGTACGCTATAAAGCTTTACAGCACCTAGTTGCCTTTGTTACAAGTGTGGATCAAGATCAAATTGTACAGATATGCAGTCTGATCTTTGAGCTACAATATCTGCTTTGCTGAAACACCATAGATATATGCAACTGAAAGTTTCAGTTACTTGTGTCTTGTTTCTAGACAGAAAATGTGTGTTGTTTTTATTTGCTGCTCATAACACTACCCCTCAATGCTTTACCACACAATCTCAAGAAAAAAGATTTTACCCATTACCACACAAGAAAATTTTAGACTGGTCCAAATTGAAAGCATTTGCAGATGTCAAAATAAAGGTGACTGAAAAATTAAAATTTGATTTGGGAAGAGCAGAAAACATTGTGGGAAAAGGAGAAAATGCTAGTTACCAGCATTTTCTCCTTTTCCCACAGTGTTTTCAAAACGCATCCTTCTCTGGGACATTAAAAGTCGGGATTGTATGGTAAAGAATTAAACACATTGTGGGTAAAGGAGAAAATGCTGGTTACCAGCAGTTTCCCACAATGTTTCCCACCTCATTATATACAGAAATCACTTTTTGAGTTGCATTTGATTTGTTGTCTGCAAATGCCTTCAATGGTCCAGACAAAAAAAAAATGTTGTTTACCAGAATAGAGTTCAAGTACCAAATAAATCCAACAGAAATTTCCATTGTAAGAAAATGAGCCAAATAAGAGCAAAGGTTGCCATTGTCCTGAACATCTCAACAAAGCGGACAGTATAGATCAAAGATCAGACTGCATGTTTTGTGCAGTCTGATCTTGATCTACACTGTCCCCAAAGGCAACTTTAGTTGTAAAAGGCACTTTAACTTTTTAACAAAAGGTAAAATTTTAGACTTGCACAAACTCAAAGCACTTGCAGACGACAAAGTAAAATTTTAATGTAACTCAAAAATTGAAATTTGTATTGGGAAGGGCAGAAAACATTGTGGAAAAAGGAGAAAATGCTGGTTACCAACATTTTTTCCTTTTCCTTCAGTGTTTTCAAACACTCTCTTTCTCACGGTCGTTAAAAGTCGGGATTGTGTGGTAAAGAGTCACAGATAAACACAGACTTTGATTTCAGATATTTTCCAATTTGTTTGGAATTCACCATGATGATCGTTTCTGGCAAGATCCCTGGGTGTTTGATCCAGAGAGATTTCTGGCGTCAGATGGGACACTTGTGAAAGAGGACTCACAAAACATGAAAAAGTAAGTAGAGATAAAGATTTTAAAGTGGTATCCCTGGTTGAGAGGTAGAGTGACGGCCTTGTAAGTCTGTACGGTTTTCCTTAACCCTTTACCTCATACAGCATTTCTATGGTATCTCTAATTGACCCTAAATTACAGCAAGGATGATGCCATTTCATATGTGTATATGACATCTTTTGATAGTGTAGAAAACATTGTGGCAAAAGGTGAAATTGCTCGTCACAAGCAATTTCATCTTTTGCCACAATGTTTTTCCAAAGGCTTCTACAAGCAATGCATAGAAATGAGTATCTGTGGAGTAAAGGATTAAATTTAAATCAGTAGCAAAGAGCATTTTTGGTATTTCTTTTGTTTACTCTTAACTTTTTACCACACAATGATGACTTTTGACGACCCTGGTAAAGAAGCCTTTTGAAAACATTGAGGGAAAAGGAGAAAATGCTGGTAACCAGCATTTTCTCCTTTTCCCACAATGTTTTTTACCTTATCAAAGAAATACCATTTCATATGATCCAGATTGAAACTCTCATCTGCAAATGCTTTCAATTCAGACTGGTCTAAACTTTTGTTGTTTGGTAAAGGGTTAACTCTTTACCACACAATCCCGACTTTTAACGACCCTAAGAAAGAAGCCTTTGGAAAACACTGTGGGAAAAGGAGAAAATGCTGGTAACCAGCATTTTCTCCTTTTCCCACAATGTTTTCTACCCTTCCCAAACCAAATTTCAATTTTTCAGTCAATTTTATTTTGTCGTCTGCAAATGCTTTGAATTTGGACCAGTCTAAAATTTTCTTGTGTGGTAAAGGGTTAAGCAGTAGACATAATGTTGTATTCATATCAAAAACCCTTGCAGATTACCAATCAGATATGCCTAAAGTAAGGAGATCTGCATGTAATTAATTAATTGATTTTATGACATTTATTGCTGTTTTCAACATTATTTCAGTTATATTGTGGCAGCCTGTCCATTCATCCTTGCTTTCCTGGATTTACTGTTACTGGTACCCCGCACAACATTCCTTCCTACTTTGCACAATATTCTTTCCAAGCCACTGGTTGCTTTCACACATAAGCACCATCGAGTACCCATAACATAGGGTTATAGAGATCTATAGAGATATAACATTTTCATCCTCAAAAAATGTTGTCTTTGTTCTACCCTTGCTTTCATTTGATTCTATTTACAGTATGGTAGCTGGGGGAGTGGGACCAAGATCCTGCGGGGGTCAGAGGTTTACAGACTGCATCCTGTCCCTTATTACAGCCACACTGTTACAGAAATTCAAGATTGAACGAGACCCATCCCAACCGCCGCCAGACTGTGATCCCAGACAGTTCCTTCCAGGTGTTGTCACAAGGGTCAAGGACTTTCATTGTGTATTTAAAGAGTTATCGTAAATAACTTGCATTGCGTGACAATCAACAGAGGTTTTTTTTGTTTTCATTTTGATGTTACCCTTTAATTTTCAAGAGGAGCCAGTGCTTTAACACTTTGGAACAAAATAGAATTCTAGACTTCTATAAACTAAAAGTATTTGCAGATGATAAATTAACTCATTACCAAACAACAAAATTTTGTTTTGTCCAAATGAAAGCAATTGCAGACAATAAAATAAAAGTGACTGAAAATTTGAAATTTATTTTGTGAAGTATAGAAAACATTGTGGGAAAAGGAGATAATGCTGGTTACCAGCATTTTCTCCTTTTCCCACAATGTTTTCTAAAGGCTTCTTTCTCAGGGTAGCCAAAAGTAGGGATTGTGTGGTAATGGGTAAGTTGCACCTTAAAAGATAGTTTTTGTCTTTAACCCATTACCACACAATTCCTACTTTTTACGCCCCTGAGAAAGAAGCCTTCAGAAAACATTGTAGGAAAAGGAGAAAATGCTGGTAACCAGCATGTTCTCCCTTTTCTACAATGTTTTCTATCCTTCAAAAAACAAATTTCAATTTTTCAGTCACTTTTATTTTATCATCTGCTAATGCTTTCAATTTGGACACACCTAAAATATTGTCGTTTAGTAATGAGTTAAGATGGGAAAACCATGAGGGAAATAAAGAAAATGCTGGTTACCGGCATTTTTTCTCTTTACCCACAATTTTTTGAAAAGTCTATTCTGTCAGAGTCCTTAAAGCTCTGGATTGTGTGGTTTAGAATTAACCCTTAGGGTGCTAAGCGTGACTTTCTAAACTTTTGTGGACAGTGTTGATCAAGATCAGACTGCACAAAACATGCAGTCTGATCTTTGGTCTACATTGTCTGATAAGGAGATATTATTCCCCAAAATAGAACATTGAATTAGCAACATTTTGGTTTTAACTATCGCACTGAAAGGTGTTATTGTAGCAGGATAAAGGTTAACCCTTTCCCACACAGTGATGACTTTTGATGACCCTGCCTTTTGAAAACATTGTGGGAAAAAGACAAAATGCTGGTAACCAGCATTTTCTCCTTTTCCCACAATGTTTTCTACCATTCCCAAATCAAATTTCGAGTTTTCAGTCACTTTTATTTTGTCCTCTGCAAGTGCTTTCAATTTGTACCAGTCTAAAAATATGTTGTGTGGTACAGAGTTAAGGACCCTAGGTAAAGAAAAGCTGCAAAAAATCATTAACTCATTAGATCTACCAAATGACAAAATTTTAGTTATGTTCAAATTGAAAGCATTTGCAGACGACAATTTCAAAAGTGAGTAAAAATTTAAAATTTGTTTTATGCAGAGTAGAAAACTTTGTGGGAAAAGGAGAAAATGCTGGTTACCAGCATTTTCTCCTTTTCCCACATTGTTTTCAAAAGGCTTCTTTCTCAGGGGCGTCAAAAGTAGGGATTGTGTGGTAATGGGTTAATTATAAGAAGGAAATATCACACAATCCTGTAGTTCTACAACCTTGATGAAAAAAGCCTTTGAAAACATTGTAGGAAAAGGAGAAAATGTTCATAATTACCATTTTCACCTGTTTCCATTATGGTTGTTGACACGATCTGGAGGTAGAATGATTCTTTGACTTGCAGAAAAGTTTAAAGAAAGCAGTAAGTTTTGACTCATGTTAGCGTAATGCTGTCCCATGTCAGCCTGTGCAACTGAAGATGCATTAAGCACCCTTTCACAGAGCATTGCTCATTTAATTTGTGACGAGCATATTATGGAGGGCAAGGACCAGTTTTTTTCGGATTTTTTTTTAATTTATACCAAACAATTATTGTTTTTTACGGGTCTAGAATAGTAGCCTGTTGAAAACATTGTTGGTAAAGGAGAAAATGCTGGTAACAATGTTTTCTACCCTATCATAGACAGAAATCATCTTTTCAGCAAGAGTTGAATTGTCATCTGCAAATGCTTTCAATTTGGTCTAGTCCAAAAGTTTGTCGCTTGGGAAAGGGTTAAGTGACAAGAAGGGTGTAACAAGTGTATGCAAGTGTATTATGTAAAAAAGTGCACCACCTAAGGATACCAAACCTTAACTAAGGGTGCTCTTTCTGTGAAAATTCAGGATAAAAAAAGGGGCACAATTCAGTCAAAAGATGTGTCTAGAGTTACTTGTCCCTCAGATTTAGTTTTCATTTAGAGAATGAACATCGAGGTAAACTTTGGGGTAAATAACTATGTATCTTCAGTAAAAACAGAGGTGTTAGAAAACTTCAAAAGTTTTGCACCATCATGATTACAGGCACCACAGATCAAGCTAAAGGTGGGAGCATCTGTTTTTTCTCTGTCATTTACCTCTTGACAAAATTTTGAACATGTCCAAACTGCAAGCATTTGCAGATGACATATAAAAGATGTGAGTCAAAAATTGCAATCTGATTTGGGAAGGACAGAAAACATTGTGGGAAAAGTAGAAAATGCTGGTTACCAGCATTTTCTCCTTTTCCCACATTGTGTTCAAAAGCTTTCTTTCTCAAGGTCGTTAAAAGCCGTTTTTTGTGTGGTAAAGTGTAAATGAATAGTGTCATTCTGATTATTAACTCGATCTGTACCAAATAATGCCAAGTTTTCAATTAACTGACAGAGAAGGCTCTTTAAAAAAGATTTTCGGAAATGTAGAAAATGCTGGTAACCAGCATTTTCTCCTTTTCCAACCATGTTTTCTGCCCTTATCATTTTTGCCTCATTCAGTTTGTCATCTGCAGATACTTTTAATTATACAAGTCAGAAATTTTGACTTCTAGCAAAGAGGTAAACTTTAACCCATTACCACACAATCCCTACTTTTGATGCCTCTGAGAAAGAACCCTACTGAAAACACTGTAGGAAAAGGAGAAAATGCTGGTAACCAGCATTTTCTCCTTTTCCCACAGTATTTTCTATCCTTCCCAGATCAAATTTCATTTTTTCAGTCACCTTTATTTTGTTGTCTGCAAATGCTTTCAATTTAGACCAGTCTAAAATTTTGTCGTGTGGTAAAGAGTTAACTCAAACATGGTGTAGTAGTTACATTATGTCACTGTATTTCATTATTGTTTTTTTTTTTATGTGCACATTTTGTAATTTTGTAAATAAAAACGTTTTAACAATGTATCAGCAGGTTGTCAGTGCGCAACTTTTCAGCACATGTCTCTTCCTTTCTTTATTTTCCTTGGGCATATTTTTTGTTCAATTGTAACACTGGGCATATTCCTTTCGTTACTTCGAACACTCCGCACATGTTCTAGATCAATGAAGAATTTCAGATTACTGTGCCGTGTTCTTCTGAACATGTTCTGACTGTTTAATTCAATCGAAGTGCAGCGCACCTGCTGAACAGTTGCTAGGTGGTACAAGATGACTGAAAGATGGACAACTCTTCATGGCAAAATTTGCAATTGTCCTTTTTTATGATATGAATGCCATATAATTACATGTATAGGGGCATAGTAGACTTCTTTCTACTCCTAGTCTGCAGTTAATCATGTCCTCAACTAACACAACTGAGACAGTACATGTAGCTCTTGCAACAGCCATCATGCCAATGTACTTTCATTTCGATATGGTTTAAAATAATGTTCTGAACATGCTCCATTCAGAACATGCTTCTGGAACAGTGTATTGTGTTCTGAAATATTCCTTTCACACATTCCAGGACAGCATTCCAAAATTCAGAACACTGAACCAGAACAGGTGAATGGAATATGCCCAACATGCTCTAACTGTTCTAATTCAATTGAGGTGCAGCGCACCAGCTGAACGGTGGCTGGGTGATACAAGATGGCTGGAGGACAGCCAATTCTTCATGGCAAAACTTACTATTGTCTTTTTATACGCCCGAAGGGTCGTATTATGTTATAACCCCGGTCGTCCGTTCGTCCGTCCGTCCGTTAGCAATTTCTTGTGTGCGCAACTCCTCCTACAGTTTTCATCGGAATTATTTGAAACTTGCCACAATGAATCTCCATCATGTCTAGTTGTGCACCTGGGTCTTAGAATTTTGATCGCTGTTTGCGTTCCAAAATTATCTGCCCTTGATTTCTGAAATATCAACTTTTCACTTTGAATTTTTGTTCAGGCCATAACTTTCATACCATAAAAGGTATCAAATTGAAACTACATACACTGATAGAACACATTATGGAGAAGTGCAGTGCACATGAAAAATAACTCTGCCACTTTTATTAGCTCCACTGGCCGAAGGCCAGCGGGCTTATGTCATGGCCCGTTGTCCGTCGTGCGTGCGTCCGTCCGTCCGTCAGTCTGTCCGTCCGTCCGTCCGTCCGTGCGTCCGTCCGTCCGTCCGTGCGTTAACTTTTTCTTTAAACATCTTCTTCTCTGAAACTACCCATCCAATT
Organism: Tridacna crocea; assembly: GCA_943736015.1. Classification (NCBI taxonomy): domain Eukaryota; kingdom Metazoa; phylum Mollusca; class Bivalvia; order Cardiida; family Cardiidae; genus Tridacna; species Tridacna crocea. Next base: position 45,425,892 of record OX031061.1, read on the forward strand.
TTGATGAAACTTCACAGAAATGATCCTGCCATGGTCCTCTTCAGAATTTCTTGAAAGAATTTAATTCCTTCAAAAACTCTGGTTGCCATGGCAACAAAACTGAAAAATTTTGAAAATCTTTGAAAATCTTCTTGTCTGAAACCGTAAGGCCTAGAGCTACCAAATTTGGCATGTAGCTTTATCTAGTGGACCTCTACCAAGTTTCTTCAAATTATAGCCCTGGGGTCAAAATTGGCCCCGTCCCGGGGGTCACAAGTTTTACATGGGCTTATTTAGGGAGAACTTTAAAAGTCCTCTTCTACCTAGGGGATAGGGCCTAGGGCTACCAAATTTGGGATGTTGTTTTATTTAGTAGACCTCTACCAAGAGTGTCTAAATTATAGCCTTGGGGTCAAAATTGGCCCCGCCCCAGGGGTAACAAGTTTTACATGGGCTTATATAGGGAGAACTTCAAAATTCTTCTTCCACCTAGCCATAGGGCCTAGGGCTACCAAATTTGGCAAGTAGCTTTATCTAGTGGACCTCTACCAAGGGTTTCCAACTTATAGCCCAGGGGTCAAATTTGGCCCCGCCCCGGGGGGGTAACAAATTTTACATGGGCTTACATAGGGAAAACTTGCAAAATCTTGTCGCACCTAGCTATAAAGACTAAGGCTATCAAATTTTGCATGTAGCTTTATCTAGGGGGGGTCTCTACCAAGGATGCCCAAAAGTATAGCCCTGGGGTCAAATTTAGCCCCCGTCACAGGGGATCACAAGTTTTGCATTGGCTTATATAGGGAAACTTTAATAATCTACTTGTACATAGCCATAAGGCCTAGGGCTACCAAATTTTGCATGTAGTTTTATCTAATGGGTTTCTACCAAGAGGGCCAAAATTGTAACTTTGGGGGTCAAGTTTGACCCCATCCCAGGGGTCACAAGTTTTACATTGGCTTTATAAACCTGACTCATGGGTCACATATTTTACAGGGCCTTTTATTGAGCAAACTTGTTGTACAGGGCTTTTTATTGGGCAAGATTCAAAAATCTTTGTGTTTATAACCACACATTATATTTTCATATTGTAGGTCTGGGGTCAAAATTGGCTCCATCCAGGGATCACAAGTTTAACATGGGCCTCAAGATATAGTCACTTTAATTTATACATTAATCAAGAGAAATAACTCTTTTTATGAAAGATAAAGTTTGGTACTATTTACCTCCCTTGATTATCAAACTGCATTGATACATGATTGGTGCTAGACATTAAGTTTTTTGATAGAAAATATTCTGTTTTCAAGTGTTATTCATTTTTTTGATGCTAATAGTTATGCTCACATGAGGTGAATAATAAATTCAGAGTAAGGTTTCTATCATTCAGCTTATTTTTCCAAGGATTTTACCATTCATGCTAATGAATTAACCTGCTTGTACTGCCTGACAGCGTTCATTGTTTTTGAAGGCCCTCTTTTTCATGGTCATGAACACTTCAATTTGTGTGGTAAAGGGTTAAAAAGCCAGTGGAGCGATACAGGGCCATCATGGCCCTCTTGTTTTTTGAGTTATTGCTGAATTTTTGTCCAGGCCATAACTTCCAAACTATAAAAGCTAATAACTTGCAACTTCATACACTGATAGAACACATTATGGAGAAGTGCTTTGCACAAGAACCATAACTCTGCAACCATTATTTTTTTAGTTATTGCCCTTTGTTAATTTTCAGTTTGAATTTTTGTCTAGGACATAACTTCTAAACTATAAAAGCTATTAACTTGGAATTTAATACACTGATAGAACACATTGTGGAGAAGTGCATCGCATACAAACCATAACTCTGCCACTTTTATTTTTTGAGTTATTGCCCTTTGTTAATTTTCAGTTTGTTCTTTTGTCCATGCCATAACTTTTAAACTATAAAAGCTAATAACTTGCAACTTCATACACTGATAGAACACATTATGGAGAAGTGCACTGCACAAGAACCATAACTCTGTGACCTTTATTTTTTTATTTATTGCCCTTTGTTAATTTTCAGTTTGAATTTTTGTCCAGGCCATAACTCCCAAACTTTAAAACCTATCATCTTGAAACTTCAAAGACTATTAGAACATATTATGAAGAAGTGCACTGCACAAGAACCATAACTCTGCCATCCTTCCTTTTTAGTTATTGTCCTTTGTTAGTTTTTCTCTTTGAATTTTCGTCTGGGCCATAATTTCTAAAATAAAAAAGCTATGATCTTGAACCTTTCAAAACTGATAGAACTCCTTGTTGAGAACAGCAATTCACAAAATTTGTAACTGTGCCACCCTTCTTTTTTTAGCTATTGCCCTTTAATACTTTTCACATATCATGGAGATTAACTACTCTTCATTCATGGCCCTTCCGTCATTTCAACTCATTTCACTGACAAGCCCCTTCGGGCGTATATGCGCCGCTTTGCGAAGCTCTTGTTTACGATATCAATGCTAAAATCAGGAGCATTGTAGACTCATTGCTATTCCATCTCCGCATCTAATCATATCCTCAACTTACACAGCTAAAACAGTAGCTCTTGCAACAGCCATCATAGCAATGTACTTTCATTTGGATATGGTTTAGAACATTGTTCCGAAAATGCTCCATTCAGAACATACTTCTGGAACAGTGTATGGGTGTATTCCTTTGCTACTCGATCGAACTCTCTGAACATGTTCTAAGTCAATGGAGTATTTTGGAAAACTGTGCCGTGTTCTTCAGAACATGTTCTGATTGTTCTAATCCAATTGAGGTGTACCGCACCTGCTGAATGGTTGCTAGGTGATACAAGATGGCTGAAAGACGGACAATTCGTCAGGGCAAAATTGGCAATCGTTCTTTTTTACGACATCAAGACCATAAATAGGGGCATAGTAGGCTCGTCTCTACTCTCTCTGTGCAGCTAATAATTTCCTCAACTAACACATCTATGACAGTAGCTCTTGCAACAGCCATCATGCCAATGTATTTTCTTTTCGATATGCTTTTAATAGAACAATGTTCATGTTCCAGTCAGAACATACTTCCAAAACAGTGTATTGTGTTCTGAAATATTCCTTTCGCACATTCCAGAACAGCATTCCAGAACACAGAACATTGTGCCAGAACAGGCGAAAGGAATATGTCCATAGTGTTCGCAAATACCATTCACACATTCCAGAACAGTATTCCTGAACACAGAACATCAAGCCAGAACAAGTGAAAGGAATACGCCCACTGTCATCGGACTGTCAGGCTCATAGCGACGCAAACTACTGAAGTTTTTAAAGAAAATGCCAGGCCTGGCAAGAGCAAGAAATGGATCCTTTGTATCTGCAGTAAGTAGTTGGAGGTACAAGTTTGGTTAAAAAATCTACTAATGGAGATGTAAACAGTTTTGAAACAGCAGAGGTAGAACAAGCACATATTTCGGACGTTACTCATCCGGATAGTGAGATTAGTGTCGAGGAACCGGAATGGAGACAGGGGAGAAGGATTGTAGAACTGGGATAGATCAACTTGTTTGTGAGGATGTGATGCCATTTTGAGTTTGAAGAATGCGGATAACGAGACACGACATGGATATGGGTCACCGTTACATGTAGAATGTTCCTGTGGTTCGGTACGCACAGTTGAAACCAATAAGAGACACGAACATCGTCCCAAAGGACCTAAAATTTTTTATGTCAACGCTAAAAGCAGCTCTAGGTAAAGTCATTTTTACCATTAGAAATTTAAGAGTTTAGTTAAGGATTTATTTTTGGTATGAAATCAACCTACCATAAAACATATCTTTAGTCCAGAATTGCAACGCAACCTTATTGTTGCCAATATGAATTTCTGATTGTATTTTTTCGAAAACAATGTTTTCAAAAGGCCTTTTTCTCAGAGTCATTGAAAGGGTTTCAAGACAGTTCCCTGACAAGACAGTTCCCCGACACGGCTTTTCGAGACAGTTCCCCGACAAAAATTGAAGACAGTTCCCCGACATTTTTGAAGACAGTTCCCCGACATATTAATTATTAACAAACTTGATTTTCATCGACATTTATCATCGATATCTATAACTTTTAAGGAAAGGTAATGGGGGGGGGTTGTACTTGTGAAAGGAGTGTGAGTATTTTTGAGAGTATTTTTCCTTTTTAGTTTATTATTGATGATCAGTCAGTTCGGAAATGATACCCTCGCCGTAATGCAGATCAGAATATAATAGCTGAGCTACATGCCATTAAAGACAGTTTACACGGCAATCATACACAATTAACGGAAACTCGAAAGGTTCCCGCCAATTAAACCAATCAGTATTACAAACTCTCAATCATGGCAACAAACAGTCCAATCACAATATATTGACCTCCTTAATTGGGCATAATACGCCAAAGTTGAAATTTACTTCCATAAAAAAATATTTAAAAATAAAACCCCAAACCTATTCAATATACTAATAATAAAAGTGTTGGGGAACTGTCTTCAAAAGTGTCGGGGAACTGTCTTCAATTTTGTTGGCGAACTGTCTCGAAAAGCCCTGTCGGGGAACTGTCTTGTCGGGGAACTGTCTTGTTCCCATTGAAAGTAGGGATTGTGTGGTAATGGGTTAAGATGATGGTTATGCGAGAAAGCATTTAGTGACTTTGGAAGAATATTGTTCCAAGTACTGGTCAAGTAAAATCTAGTAGAAGAGATATAACTGTAATACATATTTTGTTGAAATAGGATAGAACACCATACATGCAATCTATTATTATATGTAGATAAAATCAGGCTGTACAAAACGTCAAAACTGATCTGGACCAATGGTCCTCACACTGAAATGGGTTAAAGGTAAATCAAGATGATCCTTAGTTTTCAAAGAAAGGATGTCCTTTGTAAACATTGTGGGTATAGGAAAAATATGTCGGTAATCAGCATTTTCTCCTTTTTCCACCATGTTTTCTGCCCTATCAGAGAGCTAAAGCTCATTTGTACCAATGCTGAATTTATCCTCTGCACATGGTTCGAATTTTAAAGAGAACGAAATTTGTCATTTTGGAAAGGGTTAAGACATACTAGCCTATAGTAACTCTATACCAAAAATTCCAACTTTTTAATGACTGTTGGGGAAAAAGGGCTTTAAAATCATGGTGGTAATCAGCATTTTCTCCTTATCCGCAATGTTTTCTACCCTATCAAAGACCGAAATCATCATTGAGCTAAAACAGTTTGTCATCAGCGAGTTCCAACTGGTCTCTTAGACTTGCAATCTCCCCAGTGATTACCCGTATTTTCTTCTTTTGCTACAATGTCTCCGAGAGCCTTTTCCTCCAGGTTGTTGAAAGACCAGATTGAATGTTACAAAGAGAAGGTCCAGCCTGATATTTCCGCTACTATTACAGGGTTTGAATTTCATTTTTTTATCCACTTGCAAATTTTAGCAAGTAGCTTTTATTTCCACTTGCAAAATTAAAACTGGACTCGCATTTTTTTTAAGCTCAGCTTGCCTACCAATTGTAAAAAACGAATGGCCGGTAAAAACTATTCAATTCTATTCTATTACGTAACCTGTCAGCCCGAGACAACAACCAAACAAAAGGAATGTTATTTTCTAATTGACATTAAAACCCTCATTTAACAATTAATTCAATTTCAGTTGAATTTCTGTTCTAATGCGGGGTTAAACTTGTGATCCCCTCAATGCGATATGACAGATGTTTATCCAGAACAAAAAGAATTACCTTTTTTTTTGTATTCACATGTGAAATTTAGTACATTTGGTAACTGTTCTTCAATAATTTGCACTCGCATTTTTTTGCAAGTGCTTGAAATTTCAACTTGCATTTTCCAATTCTGGCTTGCATTTTGCGAGTAAATATGTGGGAATTTCGAACCCTGTATTATAAGGTCTGTTACACGCAAAAAGGGGCATTCGGGCAAATGTTGTCTTGGATCAGACAATCTAAGGTGGCACTTTATGACTTCATTAGAATTTGTGCCAGACTTGTGCAAAACAGAAAATTACATTTAAAACGAAGTGTCTTTTTGGATTATTAGCCTGCATGTACTGCTAAGGCTGATGCGAGACAACACTTAACTCATTACCAAACGACAGTATTTTAAGCTTGTCCAAATCCAAAGCATTTGCAGATGACAAAATAAAAGTGACTGAAAATTTGTTTTGTGAAGGGTAGAAAACATTGTGGGAAAAGGAGAAAATGCTGGTTACCAGCATTTTCTCCTTTTCCCACAATGTTTTCTAAAGGCTTCTTTTTCAGGGGTGTCAAAAGTAGGGATTGTGTGGTAATGGGTTAAAGCAAATATTCGCATGTCTCTTTTCGCATGTTGCAGGCCATATGTGCCATAATGGATCAGGGATGGGACCGAGTTATTAATGAAAAACATAATCAAAAATTTTTTTTGCAATTTTTTAATAGTTTTGTTCATTCTCAAACATATCTTTAACAATATAATGCCTTTCCATTATAGCAAACATAAAATCAAACAGCTAATTTTACACTAGTCAAAAATGAAAGCACTTGCAGAAAACAAAATAAATGTGACTTAAATATAGAAATTAGTAATTGAAAAGGCAGAAAACATTGTGGAAAAAGGAGAACTGGTAACCTGCATTTTCTCTTTTCCCACGATGTTTTCAAAAGCTTTCTCTCTCAGGGTCGTTGAAAGTGGATTGTGTGATAATGAAGTAAAGGAGAAAATGCTGGTAACCAGCATTTTCTCCTTTTCCCACAGTGTTTTCTACCCATCCCAGAACAAATTTCAATTTTTCAGTCACCTTTATTTTGTCGTCTGCAAATGCTTTCAATTTGGACCAGTCTAAATTTTTCTCGTGTGGTAATGGGTAAAGCAAACTTTCTTTCCATCAATTTTCCACCTCTCACCTGTGATGTATGTGAGAAAGTAGTGACTTGGAAAGAAAGTTGTACGAGTACAGTGTGAAAAAGACAGGAAACATGCATAGGTATACTGACTGTCGTAATATGACCTAAGCTATCAAAATGGCATTAAACCCCAATCATTCAGTCAATCTGTTCCTAACTGTTGCTTCAGTGATAACAAAGGAATGTGAAACATAAAATCATGAAATTATAATTTATCAAAATAGTTATACCCCACACACTCACCAGTTTTAACGACCCTAAAGAAGAAAGCTTTTGAAAACAATTACAATTTGATAAGAATTATAATTGAAAAATTCAGTGTTCTTCTTTGGCAAGTTGGGGCCATTGTGGGCAATATGCATGCAGTATAGAAGTGTGCCAATAAGATTCTACACAGCCCACAATACAAAGCGACTGTGTTTGCACTGCTCACCAATACCTGACATTGCAATACAGTAATACATGGAGCATTGGTTAACTTGGGCCAAGTTTGCCTACTCCATAATAAAAACAGTATGATGCAATATTGTTGCTCGTAATTTTACAGGAAGTTGCAAATAATTAGAAAGATATTTTACGAGACTCTTCTTGATACAATTCAAACACCTCCTGATTTTTCTGCAGAGAGAGTCCAAGACACATCTGTGTTAAGCTTTGGAAGCCCGCAAGGTAAAATAAGATTCAGTCCCCACTCTTTTTTGGTACGAGGAATCAGAATTTCGTGTCTTAATGTGGTCAGTGAAAGTTGACATAATTTGCGAAAATGCTCTTCCTTTCTTTTAGTCACATTCCTCCCAATATTTTCTGCATAACAATTTGGAAAGAAGGGATTGCCTATACTTATGGTACTAAATTTGGTTGGTTTATCTGCTCTCACTTCTGTTGTACCTTCCAACAGGTTTACAGCATGTGTAGAGAAATTGAACATCGAGTAGAACTGGAAAAAACCTTTTAATAATTCAGCTGTAAAAGAAAGATGAAAATTTGACTCTGACTATTCATTAAAACATCAACTCTTTACCAAACAACCTTGTTTTCATTGCCCCAAGACAGAAACCTTTTGAAAACATTGTGGAAAGAGCAGAAAATGCTGGTAACCAGCATTTTCTCCTTTTTCCACACTGCTTTTCACCTTCTCCCACAATATTACCTGCCCTTTTATGTTAAGCAATAGCCCTGGTGTGTGGCAAATTTCTTCAGTCAATGACGCTAATCATGACATGTCTCCATAGCTGTACAATGACAATGCAGATACAAACTGGTCTATGTTGGTGCCTTGAAGTTTTTTTCTAAAACCGCCTAGCTATTAATTGTCAGTGCTTTATTTTCATTTTCCACAATGCTTCACTGATCCAAAAGTTAAGTTAATTATTGATTAACTGTAAGAATAAATCTTAGGTTATTTCTTCATCAATTTTCCTCAGTTATCCCCAGTCCAATATAAATATCATCAAAGAAACACTGGCATTGATAAATGTATAGATATAGATGTTGGTAGTAACTATCCTGGTCTTTGCACATGATCTGAGCTGTGTGAGAAAATTTGATAGCATGTGAAACTGAAGGTTGAGAAAAATGTCAAAATTGTCTTACCCATAGAGAAGAAATACAAGTACTTAGCAGGGTAGGTACCTTTACAACTTTCTTAGGTATGTTTATTTGCACAACTTGAAAACTTGGTAATAATATCTTACCTAAAGACTCTGTATTTAGGTTTTTACTGTAGGTAACATTCTCATCTATACAGAATGTGGCACTGTCTTTAAAAGAGAAAAAAAAAAAAAAAAAAATGCAGGTCTTAACTCTTTACCAAACAATCCCGACTTTTAACACCCCTGAGAAAGAAGCCTTTTGAAAACACTGTGAGAAAAGGAGAAAATGCTGGTAACCAGCATTTTCTCCTTTTCCCACAGTGTTTTCTACCCTTCCCAGACCCATTTCAATTTTTCAGCCATCTTTATTTTGTCGTCTGCAAATGCTTTCAATTTGGACCAGTCTAAAATTTTCTCGTGTGGTAAAGAGTTAACTCTTTACCAAATGACAAAATCTTGGACAAGACCAAATTCAAAATATTTGCAGATGAAAAATGTTGCTCAAGTGATTATTTCTGCCTTTGGTAGAGTAGAAAATAGTAGGGAAAGGAGAAAATGTTGGTAATCAGCATTTTCTCCTTTTTCCACTATGTTTTCAAAATACTCATTATTCGAGGTCTTTAAAACTTGGGTTTATGTGGTAATGGGGTAAAGACTTTAAAAGAGAGGGTTTTAGAAAACAATGTATGAAAAGGATAATATACTAGTAACAGCGTTTTCTCTGTTTCACACATTGTTTTCCATAGATCTTTTGCAAATTTGTACCAATTTAAAACAAACAATTTGAAGCTCTATTTTAAGGATAACAAAAATATAAACCCTGTTAGCACCACCATTACCAGATGACAAGACAAATCTGGCTGAAAGACTAAAGTTTGCTTTTCCCCCTACAATGTTTCCCTGCTTCAACGAAAGTATCCAAATATTTAAGTTATTACTAAATTGTCATCTTCAAAATCTTTCATTTTGTGCTAGTTTTGTCATCTGGTAAAAACCGAATTTCTTGTCTGCTTGGCTTTGAATGGACAAGTCTAAAATATTGTGTCATCTTAGAAAGGATTGAACATACTATGGAAAAATGAGGAAATGCTTGTAACAGGTATTTTCTACTCTCCTAGTGATGTTTTCAAAAGCTTTTTTCCTGTGGCTATTTCAGTAAAAAAGACTTCACCAACCCTCCCTAGTGAATTAGATCTTTGAATATTTACTTATGTATTACAATCTACACAAATATATATGCCACGCTCTCGCAAAAGAGGCCTTAATGCATCTCTGTTATTTAGGTACTACACCAAGTTATCACATATTTGTGGGTCCACTTTTTTCAATAAAAGACTAAATCATAAGGTGGATTGCTCCTATAGATGACAAAAATAAAACTGACCATCAGTGAAAAGTTTCGGCCTAAGTCAGCCTGCGCATACTGACCTTAGTCAATATTTTTCGCAGATGCATTAAGCCCCCTTTCACAGAGTATAGCTCATGTTTGTAATTCAGAAACATATTAAAAACATTCCGGCCACATTAGTTATCATCTGTGTCTACTTTTAATTAGGACAAATTATCATTTTGTCATCTTGAAAAGGGTTCACTCTTTTCAATGCAACAAAATTCATAGACTTGTTTATAAATGAAATAATTTTGCAGACAATAAATTAAATGTACCCGGTAACTCAAATGACTGGAGATGTCTTCAAAAGGGTTGCAGACGATGTAGCGAAAAGCAGAATGCTGGCATTCAGCATTTCATTCTATTTCCCACACTGTTTTCAAACGCCTTCCCCATTACAGTTTGTGAATCATAGAAGTATTGGGGTAGAGGGTTCCATAGAAACTAGAAAGACATCAATCCTTTACCAAAATTTCAAACTCGAGCAAATTCAAAATATTTGGAGACAACAAAGTAAATGTAGTTCATGATTATGTCTATCTTTGTTGGGATATAAAACAATGTGGGAAAAGGAGAAAGTGCTGGGTATCAGCATTTTCTCCTTTTCCCACAATGTTTTCAAAAGCCCTCTGTGTCTGGGCCATTAAAACTCTGGATTGTGTGGTAAAGGTTTAAAGAACTCACCTGTAATGAAATGCTTTAATGGTGGAATTATCTTCCTTTGTTGAAGGTAGAAGAGCACTAAAGTTGTCAGTACAAAGTTTGAAAATGGAATACTTGATAACTGGTTGATTTTCGACCAGAATTTCAGACAAAAGATCAAAGGGAATATCCTCTCATCGTGTTTTTTTAAAAAATTAAACAGCTGTGTAAAATATATTCCATCTCTGAAATAAAAAGATTTTTTTTTTTCCACAACAGTTGACTTTGCCATTTAAAAGATAAAATCTTTGACTTGTCCAGATTAAAAGCAATTGCATGCAAAAAATTGAATTTTCAAATACGGGTAATGGGATTTGCCTTCAGAAGAGTCGAAAACACTGTAGAAAAAGGAAGAAAATGTTAGTTTCCAGCATTTTTGTTCCCATTTTCTACAATCATCAGTATACTAATTAAATAATCAAACAAATATTGTTTAATGCTGTTTTAAATGCTATTTCAGGTGTATCACAGTGGCCAGTCCATATATCCATGCTTTCCTGCTCAGTTTTTTTTCCCCATCCACTTGCTACTTTTCCACTAAACCCATTACCACACAATCCCTACTTCTGATGCCCCTGAGAAAGAAGACTTTTGAAAACACTGTGGGAAAAGGAGAAAATGCTGGTAACCAGCATTTTCTCCTTTTCCCACAGTGTTTTCTACCCTTTTCAGAACAAATTTCTATTTTTCAGTCAGCTTTTTTTTGTTGTTTGCAAATGCTTTCAATCTGGACCAGTCCAAAATTTTCTTGTGTGGTAAAGAGTTAACTATTGTTGAAACAATAGTCAGGCTAAGTCAGCTGTGAGAGAGGAATGAATCCTGCGGCAATGACTATCATTACTCCTTGGAGAGAAATTGGCTTAGCTAGGGTTAAACAGCTACTCCATGTTCCCAAGTCTTGTGTGATACCGACTGACATTCTGGGCTCAGCATAATTTTCAATACTATGCTTTTTCAAGGTCAATAAAACTCGAGATCTGCTGGTAAAAGGTTATCTCTTTGCAAAATGACAAAATTATAGACTGGTCCAAATTAAAAGCATTTATTTAAGACAAATTTAACAATATCCAAAGGACATTTTCAGCCCAGTTTAAGTTCCGAAAAATTGGGCTTTGTATGTCACTTTTGACCAGGACTCTTCAGCAAAACATACAGGACCAGTTCCAAATGGCAGTTTAAACTTAAACCCAACTTAAGGCTATGATGAACTCATGGCTTCACTCAGGTCTAACCTTAACTCTTTACCAAACGACAAAATTTGGTCCAAATTGAATGCACTTGCAGACGACAAAAAAAAAGGTAACTCAAAAATGGAAATTTGTTTCCAGCAGGGTAGAAAACATTGTGGGAAAAGGAGAAAATGCTTGTTACCAGCATTTTCTCTTTTTTCAAACAAAGTTTTATAAAGGCTTCTATCTCAGGGTCGTAAAAACCAGGGATTGTTTGGTAAAGGGTGAAAAGCATTTGCCAACAAAATATTTAACAATATCCAAAGGACATCTTTAGCCACGAAACCAGTTCCAAAAACTTGGGCCTCATGTCACCTTTGTCCAGGATTTTTTTTTTTTGACAAAACATACAGTAGATCAAAGATCAGACCTAATATTTTTAGCAGCCTTGATCTTGGTTCATCATACTTCAAAGGCATTATGGCAATTGAAAGTGTGAGCCTTGTGGTAAGGCTATTTGTCTGCAGAAAACAGATGACAGGCATCTATTGATGTGATAACCCAACAGTCTAAGATTTAACAGTTTTCTAGTGATAATTGTGATCTTGATCATTGATGACGAATGCACACTTTATTATTTAACTCTTTACCAAACGACCAAATTTTAGACTGATTCAAATGGAAAACATTTGCAGACGACAAAATAAATGTGACTGAAGAATCGAAATTTGATTTGGAAAGGGTAGAAAAAAATTGTGGAAAAAGGAGAAAATGCCGGTTAATCCCCTTAAGTTGTTATGTTTTTTTTTTTAATTCTTTTTCCGATTATACTGTGCATGATCCAACAATTTTTGTGGGCTATTTTGTTTTAGTGTGGGATTTGGAGCGCTCACGAAATCCTTTTTCTTGAAATTATAGATTTTGATATGGGATTGGACAATCCCGCCCTCTAGATGCAACCCTGAATTTGTCATTAAAAGCCTTTGATTTTGACAAGAATGAGATTTATCCTCTTGTAAAGAGTAAACAAGACCATTACAGGATCATGGCATATAACCTATCAGATCTCGGAAAGCAGCAAAACTATTAACCTTCCAAATGTTTTCATCATAGAAATATGACTTAATTGTAATTTCATGGTTGCTTTCCTCTAGTGTTTTAGCAAAGCATACAGTGTAGATCAAAGATCAGGCTGCACAAAATTTGAAGCCTGACCTTGAGCTACACTGGCTGCAAAGGCAGCTATAGTCATGAAAGGCATTATTAGGCAGGGTTTTCCATGACGCACAAATCCTGCGTCATTGACGCAATTTTAATTCAAATGACCCCCAAAATAAATGACAGTGCGTCATCGGTGACGCAGCTTTCCAAAATCTAAATAATGTACGAAGTTGAATGAAGCGTCATAATTCCAAGCTTGTTCTTGCTTCAATGTCAGACGAACACCGTTCTTTTTTTAACTACTGGGTTTATTTTAGATAAAAGTGGTTTTCCGGTAATCTATTTATAGAATAAGACTGGTTTACGCATTATTGCCGAAATGTATATTGGACACGTGTCGTAATAAATATGGGCCCGGTCAAAGTCGTGGTTGGGTTCTCTGTATTTCATAGCATATTTTACACGACTTCTGGTATATAAAAGTTCACATTACCGGTCTGTTCTGTTAGCGGAAAAATAATGTCATGACGAAGAAAACTGTAGAATTCTTCTATCGTCTGCTTCGTACAACTGCCGATCAAGCCACGTCAAGCAGCGATTCAGGCGAAAATGTTTGGTCTGTCAAAAAGTGACATTTCCGTCAGAAATGATCGACCGACTTTTCAATCTTGGAAGTTGGCGTTTAAAGGTAAAATGCATTGTAAATCGTGTTTGAGGTTGATGATGAAGAAAGCCGTATTTTTGACCCCCAAAATTAATGAAATGACCCGCAACTAATGAGGAAGGGGGTCACAATGACCCCCAATTTTCAAAGCCGAGGGAAAACCCTGTTAGGATTAATGATAATAGTTAAAAACTTTTTTTCTTACCCATGCGATATACTCAAATCTACTGACAAATTTGTGGATTTCACACCAAATTTTAATATTGGTACTTTAGCATTTAACACATAGATAACTCTTGATAGCCCTGGCATCATTTTAAAGTGGTCTCCAGCATTACTGAGGAAATCTACTTGCTCTGTTCTCTGAAATATCAAAAAAAAAATCACATGGAATATTAAAATTTAAATACATATAGAATAATAATGTGAAAATCACAAGGAAATCATGATTATTGGATATATATCTACATTTAACTTTTACCTTGAAATTCCCAACTTCACAAATCCTGACCCAGCTCAACATAAATTAAAATTCTATTTTCATTCTCGACATTGCATGGGGTTGCTTGCAACATATGTCCAGATTGCTCACAGAAATGTTATGTACAATTACTGAACCTGAATTAAGTTACTTGTACAGACAATGTAGGTCAAGTTCAGACTACACAAACTATGCAGTCTTATCTTAGATCATCATTGTTCACAAATTTGCAAAATACTTCCACATAGTCATGAAATCTCAATACTAGGCATTTTAACACCTTTTCCATAGGACAAAATTTCAGACATGTCTAAACAAAAAGAATGTGAAGATCACAAAGTAAATGTGGCTGATATTCTGAGTTGTCTTCTGTAGGATAGAAAAAAATGTAGGAAAAGGTGAAAATGCTGGTTATCAGCATTTTCTCCTTTTCCACCAATGTTTTCAAAAGTCTTCTTTCCCAAGATTACTAAAAGTTGTGATTGTGTGGAAAAGGGTTAAGAACTTACTGAGTATGTTTATGTGTTCTAGGCAGCACCATTAGTGCTATATACTGACTGCTAAACTGAGGATGAGGTTTGTGTTAGTTTTATTTTATTTTTAACTCTTTACCAAATGACAAATTTTTGGATTGGACCAAATTCAAAGCATCAGCAGACAACAAATTAAATATTGTTAATATGATTATTTCTGACTTTGATGGGGTAGAAAATATTGATGGAAAAGGAGAAAGTGCTGATTATTAGCATTTTCTCCTTTTTCCACAATGTTTTCTATAGGTTTCTTTATCAGAGTTCTTAAAGTCTGGATTGTGTGGTAAAGAGTTAAGCATACTGACTGGTTGACAAACAGGCTGATAGAAGTAATGTATATCCATGAAAAAATTTATTTGTTGTGGAACAGTTTAATTCTTATGCATGATAAGCTAGTGCCAACATGGGACTGGTTGCTGAAATCCTTTTTCACATAATCCCATGTTTTAATTCTCTAAGAAGCCTTTTGAAAACTGGGTAAAGGAGAAAATGATGAAAACCACAAGTTTTTCATTTTTTACAGCATTGCTACCCCTTCAAATGAGGCAAATTCAGAATTTGTTGCGTGCAAATGCTAACAAATTCAATAAATCCCAAATTTTGTTATTTGGTACATGGTTAATAATGAGACTTTAAAGCTTAAAAAAATGGGAAATAACTATGTCAAGTTCTCTGCCCTTCTGATGTAGATTTTCCATTTGATTTTTTTAACAACTAGCCCAGGTTTGAAGTTCATTTCATTGATGATGTCAGAATTATGAGAAAATATAACAGGTTTCTCATGACACCACGGGGACAGCAGGTCTATGACAATACCTCTGATTTTCTTCAAAAACAGTCAAGCTAATATCCATAAATCCTGACCTCCATATTGTGTCCCATGTTTGTGAATGCTATATCAAGATCTGAGCTCCCATGTAATGACAGGCCACACGGTGCTGAACCAAATGGCATCAAATTGCCCTAAACATAAAACAAATATATATAAACATCAAAGATTGCTGTCAAAAACATTCCAAAACCAAACCTCTACCACACAACTCTTTGCAAAAGCTCTGGAAAACATTGTGGAAAAGGGAAGAAATGCTGGTAACCATGTACCATTTTTAATTTTTAACCTTTTCAGAGGCAATTTTAATCATTTAAAAGTAACTCAAAAACTGAAATTTGTTTCCAGCAAGGTAGAAAACATTGCGGGAAAAGGAGAAAAATTTAATGCTGGTTACTAGCAAAATTTCCATGTTTTTACCCTTTACCAAACAATCCCTGGTTTTACTATCCTGAGAAAGAAACCTTTAGAAAACATAGTGGGAAAAGGAGAAAAATGCTGGTGACCAGCATTCTCTCATTTTCCTACAATGTTTTCTACTCTTCCAAAATCAAGTTTCAATTCCTGAGTGACATTTATTTTGTCATTTGCAACTGCTTTCAATTTTGAAAACTCGAAAATTGGAGAAGCATACAGTAAGGAAATCTTTGCATACAGTCAAAATACATGTATATCAAACCCATATAATATGGGTTTAATATACATGTATAAATACTTAAACATTACCAGGCTGACATATCTAATTAAACTGAAACTGTATGAAGAAAAAGACTCAATATACATGTACAACAGTCTTTAGTTGAGTTATTATGACTGGTTTTGAACTGAATTGTTAAGGATAGAGATCAATCAATCAATCATCAGCACCAACAGCAGCAGCAATGATGATGACAACAATAAAAACAACCACACATTCTGTGATCAGAAAATTTAAGGATACTTAAACCAAACAAAAAAAGCATTACAGTAAATCCGTCTGGATATGCCTCTTTGAGATAATCTTCCAGCCATGCAGTTACCATACTATGGTAAAGACAGACCTGTGGTGACATGGACACATTCTCATATACAGCAATAATTTGACTTGAAATCTGAAATGCAAACAATTTCAAATTCTCTATTCAGGTTAACCTATCATCAGCTCCTCAGCCCATTACCAAACAATCCTATGTTTTAAAAAATGATTTTTGAAAACTTCCTTGGAAGGCAAAAGCCAGCAATTTTCTTTAGTTTCCACAAAGGTTTTTAACCCTTTCCCAAACAAGCCCTGGTTTTTATGTGTCTGCAGTAAAAGTCTTTTAAAAACACTGTGGGGAAAGGAGAAATTGCTCGTAACGAGCAATTTCTCCTTTTCCCACAGTGTTTTCTATCCTTTTTGAGAATTTTCTGCCATGTTCTCCAAATCTAAAATTGTCATCTGCAAACTCTTTTGGTTTGGAAGAGTCCAAAATTTGTCATTTGGGAAAGGATTAAACAAATCATATGAACCATGCTCTGTGAAAATGGGGCTTAATGCATCTGTGAAAAGTATTGACCTAGGTCAGCCTGTGAAGTCTATGCAGGCTGACCTGGAGGAAAACTTTTGGCTATTGGTCAATTTTCTGTAATTCCAAGGACCTAGCCTAGTACATGTACTCGTAAAACCCAGAAAACCATGGATATGCGATTTGCTGCCCTGATATAAATGAAATAATTTCCTTGGTCAATAGATAAGCCTGTTTAATATTGACTTCATGTACAACAAGAATATTTATTAAGTTTTTTTTTTCCTAAATCTTTTTTGTACCTTTCTAAAGGTAAATTTAATATTTTAACCCATTACCACACAATCCCTACTTTTGACGCCCCTGAGAAAGAAGCCTTAGAAAACATTGTGGGAAAAGGAGAAAATGCTGGTAACCAGCATTTTCTCCTTTTCCAACAATGTTTTCTACTCTTCACAAAACAAATTTCAAATTTTCAGTCACTTTCATTTTGTCATCTGCAAATGCTTTCAATTTGGACCAGTCTAAAACATTGTCGTTTGGTAATGAGTTAAGCCACAGAGATTTTGTCCCCAGCAAATGCTTTCAATTTGGACAGGGCTATAATTTTGTTGCCTGGTAAAGTTTGTAGAGATAGTTGATTATTTAGTCTTACATCTTCACACTGTTGGAGTATGGCTGGACTAAGACTTCTTCTTTCAACAATGTCTATTGGTAAATAAACTCTGCCATAAAACCTGCCATCCTTTGCTCTCTTGTATCGATGAATTCTTTTTTGCCATGGTAAAGGATTTAATAGCTTCAGAAGCAAACACGGCTGAAAAGGCAGATATTACTTTGATTTAACTCTTTACCAAACGACATAATTTTAGACTTGTCCAAATTGAAAACACTTGTAGACATCAACGTGACTCAAAAATTGAAAATTGTGTCCAGTAGGGTAGAAAACATTGTAAGAAAAGAAGAAAATACTGGTTACCATCATTTTCTCCTTTTCCAACCATGTTTTCAGAAGGCATCACTCTCAGAATTGTAAAACCCAGGGATTGTTTTGGTAAAGGGCTAATTGTATCTATTTGTACTATGTTTAACACATTTTAAAACCATTCTACTTAACTTTTTACCACACAAGAATTTTTTAGACTGGTCCAAATTGAAAGCATTTGCAGACAAGAAAATAAAGGTGACTCAAAAATAGAAATTAGTTCTGGGAAGGGTAGAAAACACCATGGGAAAAGTGTTTTCAAAAGGCTTCTTTCTCAGGGCTGCCAAAAGTAGGGATTGTGTGGTAATGGGTTAAATGACTGTTGGCCTGTGCACCTGTCCAAGCATTCCTAAAGTGTCTGCTACCAGTTCTTTTCAATATATGCTTTCAAAGCAATAGGCTGCTTTTCTCACAAAATCAGTTTCACAACAAGGATCAGCAGTAAGAGTGGATCAAATCCTGAAGCAAGGACTACAATCAATCATAAAAGAGAAATCAGCAGTGCTGGGAATTTGAACTAATGACCCACTGACATCATTCATTAATGGGTGTGAGTCATGAAATATTACATTCAAGGGAATTAGTGAAGGAAAAAGAAGTAAATAAATATGATATCTATAAATTCATGTTTTTAAAATTACTCTTATCCTTTACCAAACAATCCCTGGTTTTAGCAACCCTGAGATAAAAGGATCGAAGGCTTTTAAAGACATTGTGGGAATAGGGCAAAATGCTGATAACCAGCATTTTCTCCTTTTCCCAAAATGTTTTCTACCCTGCTGGAAACAAATTTCAATTTTTGAGTTAAGTTTATTTTGTCCTCTTCAAGTGCTTTCAATTTTGACCAGTCTAAAATGTTTGGTAAAGAGCTATGGTATTTTTGTAAGTTTCCTTTAGGGAAGAAATTACTGAATCTTTTAGTAAAGTTATTTTTTTAAGGATGAGATGGGTGGGGATGCGTGGGGTGAGTTAATGCATCTGCATAAAGTATTGACCCATGACATTGTTCAAAACTGTTTTGTTATTTGTAAATTTTATCTATGTCTATTCCTTCTTAGGAACATTCTACCCCCATATCCAATAGGTGACAGATGTTTCGGTAACAGAAGAGTTCGGTAACATAGACTGATAAGGTAAATTGATTGGATGTTTCGGTAACAAAGCAATTATACTGTGTTTTTGTTCTGTGACATTCTTTACACCTAATGTATGGCTTTGTTTTGTTCAAACCTTTTACTTTTGCACTTTTCACCCATTTATCCGTTGATAGATAGGTTCAAACCCTTTATTTTTCACTTTCCAACCTTCTTGCTTGAAAGATAGGCAATCCACATGGTCAATACATACAGCATGGAATGAGGTTCATAACAAAAAAAACTATCTATAAAACATAGTGGAAATTAAAAATTTAGATTTTAAAAATGAAGGTTTGAATAGAATAAAGTCATGCGTTGGGTGTAAAGAACGTCACAATACATAAACACTATGTAATTGCTTTGTTACCGAAACATCTTACCGAATTACTCTATAAGTCTATGGTACCGAACTCACCCGTTACCGAAACATCCATAAATCTATCCAATCAGGTATCTGACTGAAAGCATTTTACAAATCCCTAACTCTGTGTTGTCTTGCATGGTAGAGTACATCACACAGATGTGTTAAACCCCCTTTTGCCAGCATGCCACTCAAATCTATTTTAAAGTAAAATTATCCAATTACTTCACATTTCAATAGTGCAAGTATCAAGTTATGGTGCAGTATAATTTAGACATAAACATCTTCCATGCACTTCTTATAGGCTAATATAATAAAGTTTTACCTTTACTCCTAGGCCTGTATTTTCATCAAAGAATATAGCACTTGTTACTGCAGTATTGTGTCTTTTTTGAAACTCTACTATAGAATTATTCACATTTCTTTTAAAGACATCTGTGATCAAAACACAGTTTCTTCCATCTGTATTGATATCAGCTACTTGTTGTGGCATCATACTTGTATCCTCTGAAATTCGAAACAAAAACAAATTCATTTTTACAAAGATTACAAATTTCATTTTCATTTCATAAAACTCTTCTGATCAGAAATACCAAGTTATGATATATCATTTGTACTTTAACTCTTGATCACACAATCCTGACTTTCAAAGATTGTCAAGAGAAGATCTTTAAAAAAAAAAAATTGCAAAAGGAGAAAATGCTAGGAAAAAGCATTTTCATCTTTTCACACATTGTTTTATACTCGAAGACAGAAATTGTCATTTGAAACATTTTATATGTTGTCTACAAACCCTTGTTTAGTTAAGATTTAATTATGAAAATTATCTCAACTTTTTTCAAGACCATAATTAAAGTTCTAGTTATCCAAATTCCCTGCATTAGCCAACAACAAATTGAGATGCAAGTCCTCCTCCACAGTACCTTCAGTCTGAAGGTGTCTGCTCCGATGCTATTTTTGTTACTGTTCTTCGCACACACCTTCAGGCCAACCTTCATTTAAGGTATCTGGAAAAAATATGATTTTACCCACATCTTTTCGAACGGGTCTATGCAACAAAATTTCCAATGACAGCTAATAAAATGGGCCTGGATCGTTAGATAAATGGTTAATCTTTACAAAAAAAACTGGTGTTAGTTAATATCTAACTTTTACCTTTGTGCAAATTTGTACATTTCAACGTAAACAACCGATGACCTACTTCACCAGAAATCAAAACATGGTGATCTTATAAATGCGCATGCCTCGGCAGAAATCGCAATATTTCTGACACACTACAGGACGGTTTAGTTGTGAATTTTGCTGTAAACAAACGCACCTTGATCAAATTTGGCTGTATAGGGTTAGGGAACCAGACTGTACAAAATTCAAATTCTGTTGAGTGCGCATGCCTGACTAACGGAAGTTGCGGTGTTAGTTGTTTACAAATTACCGTGGATTTATTTACGCTGGGAAAAAAGGTAAATTCCCATTGATTTAATTGCTATTTTGCAGCATATTTTGTGTGCTCTTAAAGATTAATCATTTATCTAACGATCCATGCCCATTTTATTAGCTGTCACTGGAAACTTTGTCGCCTAGAGCCATTCGAAATGATGTGGGTAAAATCATATTAATTCCAGAAGGGTTTAGAGAGGGGCTGATATGACCCCTGCGGAGACCAGAAACAAAAGTAGCATCGGAGCAGACCTTCAGACTGAAGGTACCTCCACAGGTGCCTGACATGTCTAGTATCATACAACCCCTCTATATAGAGGGGTTGTATGATACCAGACATGTCAGGAACCTGTGCCTAGGCTAAGATGGAGTCACGAAAACACATGACATATCAAAATATAGGAAGATTGCGAGACATTTTCTGCCACATTTGTTCCACCTTTTCGTGTATGTGAAACTGATCGTTCATGACTGGTTGGTCTGAGTTTAATCAGTCTAAGAGTATTCGCAATCAATCTTGTCTGCTGCATGTTTTCTGAGATGGCCGACTTCCAACGCTCGTTTGGGTGTACTCGCTTCGTGAAATTGTGAACGCTTTCCCGCGACCGGAATTGTTCATTATTCATAGAAGCATTCCTGGATCAATGAAATTTGAAATGCTCAATTTGATTATTCTTTCTAAACATTTTTTGCGCTTAAATAGGAATATTAAAAAGGCAGAATGCTTCTATGAATAATTGACGATTACGGTCTCGGGAAGCGTTCACAAATTTTACGAAGCGAGTGCACCCAAACGAATGTGAACTGGCCACCGTTGTATACCGTAGTAGTATCAGGGGCGGTAACCAGTCTAAAACGAATGTTCGAAGTCGTCTAGACTGGTTACCGCCCCTGATACTACTACGTGTATACATAGGCCAGTTCAGAAGTAGTCCTGGGATAGGGTCAAAACGGGTGAACTGGCCACCGTTGTATACCCTATACACGTAGTAAAATCAGGGGCGGTAACCAGTCTAAATTCCGGGTACATGTGTATTCTCCGGCCCAATCAAAAATATGCCACAATTCCCGGCCATAACGGCCCCCTTGCTAAATATTTTATTGGTGGGTACATTTTAATAAAATTAGCACCAAATTAAAGCTTAGGTAATAACCTTTCCAATGGTATATAGAAACTTGATTTTTCATGCATATGTAGTTATGATAAAAGCGTTTGAAATTCTTCATTTTTTTTTGCTGAAATGCGTCGTAATTTGTTAGTGATAAAATCCGGCCGCACATGCTAAATATTTCATTTATTTGCCAAATCTAATAAGATTAGCACCAAATTAAAGCTTAGTTAATAACCTTTCTAATGGTATGTAGAAACTTGACTTTTCATGCATGTGTAGCGTTTGAAATTCGTTCTTTTTTATTACTAAAATGTGTTGTAATTTTTTAGAGATAAAAAACCCGGCCCCTATATTTAAAACTTGTTTTTCCCTTGATTCTAAGAAAAATTATATCGTAATAAAGTCCTTAACTGAAGCTCTTGAATGGTATTAAGAAAATAAAAATTGACGCATGCATTATTGGGCAATTAGATTTTTAACATTATAAATTTTTAGAAGGGAATACACTGTATTTCTATGTGCGAATCCAACAACCTATCCGGCCCCTATAATAGAAATTAAACTTTTCAAACAATATAAAAAACTATGATATAATTTCAAAGTTCATATGAAAGCCTGATATCTAGGCTTTAATTTAGTACTATTTTGAACACAACACAATGAAAAATAAAAGACTTAGCATAGGGGACGGATTTGTGTTACTCATCCAATACCTGGAAGGAAATACGAAAATCCTATAGATCTACTTTTAATTGACAATATTTCAGACAGTTTTGCAATGACCATATTGTATTTCATATTATATGAAAGTCTGAAATCTAGGCTTTAATTTAATACTTTTTAGAGCACAATACAACGAAAAATAAAAGATTTAGCATAGGGGCCGGATTTGTGTAACTCGTAAAATACCTGGAAGAAAATACGAAAATCTTACCCACTATTGATTGACAATATTTCAAAAAGTTTTGCAATGACCATATTATGTTTCATATCATATAAAAGTCTGACATCTAGGCTTCATTTTAATACTATTCTGAGCATAATACAACGAAAAATAAAAGATTTAAAATGGGGGCCGCAAGGGCCGGGAATTATGACCCATTTTGACAGGTAGGGCCGGGGAACACTTTGCTCCAATTCCGAAACGACACGGTCCAAAACGGCCCACTTTACCAAAACGGCCCACAAATATGAGTACCAAAACGGCCCACTTTTCAGATATGGTCAAAATCATAGTTTGATTTAGATATTTATTTCAATATTGCTGAGTTTTTAATTTAACCTTTTCTATTAATTTCATTTAATTATACTAAATAAATGCCGATCTATGTATATAAAATAAATGGTAAAATATGACCGGATTTGTTTGATGTTATTTTTAACACGTTGCGTGTTTCTTCCTCAGATACCTTTTTCTTATCTATCTAATTAACGCCTGACTGTCACAAACTTGTTTAAGATGGTTTCATACATAGGTGTTTGACACTGTTTTGACATTGTTTTGTAAGGTTTTTTTTATTTATCAAGTTCACGAGTTTGTTGCATATATATTTGAAAAGAGTTAAATAAAAGATGATTTTAGGAAAGAAAGTGTCGGGTAAGAAAAAAAAAAGAATCGGGAAAAAAAAAGTATCAGTTCCCAAAAAGGAGACTAATGTAGTAATTACTTTGTGATAGATATTTGGTAGATATAGTTTTTATTGACTTTGTATAGAAAAAATGTGATATTTGTACATCTTTATTTTTTCTGGCTTTAGATTGGGAAGAAATGTGGTTGATACCTTCAAAGGATTGGGAAATAACAATAGTCATTAAAATGTTTTTGACTTGTGCAAATTCATTTGTGTATTCAGATGTTTTCCATCTGTATAATCCTAATCAAGGTCCAATTTTGACTTTGATGAAGTCACCGATTATGCCAAACTGTTAAGAATATGTTGTCTTTAATCTTTGTCTTTAATCAGCATTTAATTTCATTTCTGATTGATCTTTAACTTTTATTTTACTCATAGCTAGTATTCAAGAGACATTTAAAAACCTGTGAAAGCATTGTACATAGGTAAAAGAGAAACTGTTTCTATATAGCATTTAGGGTGTGCTAAAATGCCATAAATTACTTACATAAAGTATCAAATTAATAAATAAATGATTTAAAATAAATATTGATAAAGAATCACATCTTTGACAGACATTGATTTTTTTTGGCGTGATAGATCTACGTTCTTTCCTAGCAAAAATTTATTCTTTTTTCCCGATACTTTTTTTTCCTAATAATGTCTTTCCGATTACCATAAAAAATGTATATTCAATTCGGCCTGTGCATTTTTTCCTTTCAATTGTCTTATGCTCCAGTTTATTCCATTTTTATTTAAAACTGACCTGAAAAAAAAAAAGGGGCTAGAAAACTGAATTGATTCTTTCTCTATTATGATAACAGGACGTTTCGCCCCCAAGACGTTTCCACCCTGGTCGTTTCCCCCCTGGTCGTTTCGCCTCTATTTTTCACCCCTAGTCGTTTCGCCCCCGGACCCTAGTCGTTTCGCCCCCAAACCATTTCCTCCCCTAGTCGTTTCGCCCCTAAAATAATTTAAAGAGAGAAACAGAGAGACAATGAGCACCTTAAGAGAATAATGGTTCAAAGATTCTTGAATGATAGTGTTTATTAAGAATTATTACATTAGATCTAATTAAAATCATAAAGTAATCGAGGCCACATGTATAAAGTACATAAGCTAATTAGCTTCTACAGAATCATAATTCAATGAAAAGAAGAAGAAAGAAAATATATATACATACATGTTTACCGATGTAAATGTCCTTGGTAGTCTTTTGATACAATAAACTGAAGTATTAAGGTTTTTCATCGATACCGTTGATCACCTTGTTTATTTGGTTGAGTTATTAATCACGCAATGTTTTTCGCGCAATGAATGTGACTAATGCTGAGGTGTGAAAACGCATGTTTTATGCAAAATTAAACTTCTTTAATTATATCTGCTAGATTTTTTCTTACCCAGAAAGTAAAATGAAAAACCATGACAAGAAAAAACTAGACTGAATATATATACTGCTGTTGTATAGTTATGTAAAAGAATCGTCATTTCCAAAGGAAACGTGAATGTCCGTCGATAGTTTATATATACATGTATATATAAAAAAAGCCAATCCTAGATTAAGGTTAAAATTCAGAACAAAAAAAAAATAGGGAAAAGAATTATTTAGAACTGTATCTCCTTTTGTCACGATGCTGATGACCTACGTATATCGGACAAAGACGATGCACCACATGACACCGACCTGATCTCGGTCTTTACCTCTCTTTCACCTTCTAGGTTATCTTTTAACAGATTAATGACACCCAAAATTGTTTTCTGCTTGAAAGAGTCCACCGTGTTGTTGGTCAAAAGGCTACCACGTGCCGTCATAATCCTATTAGGCCACTGATTATCATCTCGTTAATTACGTATTACGCAATCGTTGTCAGTTTGACTTCGCTACTGTGAAGTCGCTTAATTGATTACGTAATCCTTTGTCACATTGTGCATTACTTTCAATATTGTCTGCACCAATTTTTATCAAAAGGCATAGATGCGTTTATATATCTTTATGTAGAAATACAAATGTGTAAAGAGATTTCACTGTCTTGATTTATCATTTATATTTCTGAGGTTCATCGTAAAAAGGGTTGATATTATATAGAGAAGTTGTGAACTTCAATCCAGATTGCGTCCTTCTGTCTGTCTCTCCGTTCGTCCGAAGCCATTTCTCCACAACCCCTGAACTAAATTGGATGAAACTAAATATATGAAGTATATTGCGCCGATGTATTTTTCTCGGTTTTCCAATTTGATGCTGTGTCATGGAAAAAGGGGTTTCTTGTAAAAAAAAATCCAATTTCTGCTAACATTTCCGTCAGTTTTCGTCAAAATTCTATGAATCTTCGCATTCATATTGTTTATGAAAAGTTTCAACATGTGCGTTTCCCCCTTTTTTTAAATCTATGTCAAACCATGTTACGGGAAAAGGGTGCTTAATGTCTGATAACTTGTTGCCTTTATTGCCCTTAGTAAATTGAACATTTGCAAATGCTGTTTGGCAGACGGGACCAAACACAAGTAGCCTGTTTCACCCCCACCCTCCTCTCCTGTGACCAACTATTTACCGATAGCCTTCACTTTCCTAAACAAAGACCTGTTCGGGGAGCACAATCCGTCTACGATGGCTCTTGTTTTACTCTTTATTATTTCCATGTACAAATAACACAAAAAGGGGAGGTGTTTTGGTAAAATGCAATAACCGTTGATAGCCTGGTACTTGAAAGAAAGCAATTTAAAACAATGTGGAAAAAGGTAAATGCTGGTTTCCAGTATTTACTCCTCTTTTCATTGAATTAGACTATTCAGACACTAACATTACAATTTGAGCAACTCTTGATACTTCCTTTTTTTTCTGTCAGTAACCGAAAAATTGGCCGTTGTAAAGCTACGGTGATGATTCTTTCATTAATAGAAGCTTTTTGCTTTCTTTTTAATGTAACAATTTTTACCCTTTTACCACACGAATAAGAATCAAAATTTTTGATAAGGGTCTCATTGTCCAAATTATGCAAATGCCAAACAAAAAAATGCATATTGTGTTTCTTAATATTGTCCTGCAATTAAAATTTATAAAAGTTCTAAGGTGCAATTCAGCTTTTCTTGAACAGGGGGCGAAACGACTAGGGGGGAAACAACCAGGGGGGCGAAACGACCAGTGGGGGCGAAACGACCAGGGGGGAAACGACCTGGGGGGAAATGTCTTGGGGGCGAAACGACTAGGGGAGGAAATGGTTTTGGGGCGAAACGTCCCGGAACCCTCTATTATACATGTATCTGGGTGAGATGATCGAACAATTGCTTGAAAACTTGCATACATAATAAAAAATATTACATACAGCTTCCATTACTTAAGAATAAAGCAAGAAAAAAAAAAAGTGGGCCGTTTCGGTTGTGGGCCGTTTCAGTTTTGGGCCGTTTCGGTAATGGGCCGTTTTGGAAGTGGGCCGTTTTGACCCCCGTTCAGTCGTCCTCATACACACAGAAAAACATGCAGCTGACAAGATTACCAATGCTCTACTAAGACTGATTAAACTCAGATCAACCAGACATGAACGATCAGTTTCACATACACGAAAAGGTGAATCAAAAGTGGTAAATAATGAAAAATCTTTGCAAAAATAAAGCTGCAAAAAATGACTGATATCTCTGCTTCAAAGGTGTCTACTGAGGTATTGCCGAAGAGTGTAGAACAAAACCCCTCTAGGACACCCCCACCCCCGGACAAACCCCCCATGGACAAAAATCCCTTAGGACAAAACCCCCGTAGGATAAAAGCCCCCTAGGACAAAACCCCCATCATATATAAAAAAGCATATAAATTTTAGAAAACACACATAATTTGCAAATAGTTTTAAAGCGTTCAAAACAAGTCTCTTTGATTTAAGGGGGAAAAAAAAAAAAACTCATGAAAGACAAGAAATGATTTAGATATTATCTTATTTTAATTTGTAACTCAATTTTGTTGATAGTTTCTATTGATATATTAACACCAATACAGCCTTGGGTAAGACAGGGGATTAAGACAACTGATTTGCAAGTTTACACCTGTCAAATTCACTAATGTTTAGTAATAGATTTGAACATATAAAAGCACCAAATAAGAAAAAAAAAAATATATATATATATAAAAAATTAAATGAATTTATTATGAATGCATACAGAAAACAAGACATTTTTTATCATAAAGCACAATTTTAAGAAAAAAAATTCTTATCAATTTAACTTATACAAAAACATTATTTTTTACAACCCCCATAAGTATTTAAAGCAGTAAATTTTATTCAACTTCAACATGATTGTACAAAAAGAATCATTTTAAAACCATGGGGGTTTTGTCCACTTTTCAATTAAGGGTATGGGGGTTTTGTCCATGGGGGTTTTGTCCATGGGGGTTTTGTCCTGGGGGGTTTTGTCTTAGGGTTTTTTTGTCCATACCCCATAGCTGAATGCCCCAGGTACATTTTTAGCTCACCTGAGCACAACGTGCTCAAGGGGAGCTTTTTGGATCACCCGGTGTCCATCGTGCGTCGTCACTAATTCTTTACAGATCAACCCCTCCTAAACCGCTGGGCCAATTTAGACCAAACCTGGCTGCAATGTTCTTTTGGAGGTCCTCTTTAATAACTGTTCACAGAATTTGATTCCGTCAATGGCAATGCAATGGCAGCCAAATGGAATTTTCTAAGAAATTCTTTTAAAATCTTCTCTGAAACCACTGGCGAGATTTTTAAATAATTTTACAGAGATGTTCTTTGGGTGATCCTTTTCAAAATTTGTTCGTGAAATTTTGATCTGTCAAGAAACGTGCCTCTGGTGAATAGGGGCTACTTGCAGTGTACAGAGATGAAGAAATTCTTAAAAATTCTTCTTCTCTGAAACCGCTTGTCAGATTTTGAAATAATTTCACAGAGATGTTCCTTTGGTGATCCCTTTACAAAGTTGATCATGAAATTTTGATCCATTAAGAAACATGGCTCCGGTGAATGGGGCTACATGTAGTTGCACTATAGATCTATCAGGAAATAAAGAAATTCTTAAAAATTCTTCTCTCGAACGGCTTGTCAGATTTTGAAATAATTTCACAAAGATGTTCCTTGGGTGACCCTTTTCAAAAAGTGTTCATGAAATTTTGATCCGTCAAGAAATATGGCTCTTAATGGGGGCTACTTGCAATATACAGAAATAAAGAAATTTATATAAAAATTATTCTTCTCTGAAATGGCTGGTCAGATTTTGAAACAATTTCATAGAGATGATCCTTGTGTGACTCTCTTTAAAAATTGTTCACAAAATTTTGATCCCTCAAGAAACATGGTTTGATTAATGGGGGCTACTTTCACAATACAGAAATGAAGTTAAAAGATTCTTCTTCTCTGAAACGGCTGGCCAGGTTTTAAAATTACTTCACAGAAATATTCCTTAGATGACCCTTTTCAAAAAGTCTGTGCGAATTTTTGATTGTTAAAGAAAGATGGCTCTGGTGACTGGGGTTACTTGTACCTTCAGTCTGAAGGTCTGCTCCGGACGATGCTATTTTTATGCTCCCTGAAGGGCGAGCATATAGTCGCCGCTTTGTCTGTCCGTCCATCCGTCCGTCTGTCCGTCCGTCCGAAGTGATTTCTCCACAACCCCTGTACTAAATTGGATAAAACTTCATATATAAACTCTTTGAAGTAAGGCGCCGATGTATCTTTCCCAGATTTTCAATTTGACCCCGTGTCATGGAAAAAAGGGGCTTAATGCAAAATTGCAACTTTTGCCAATATCTCATTCAGTTTTTGTCAAAATATCATGAAACTTCATGGTTATATTGTTTATGGAAAGTTTTAGCATGTGCCCTTGCTATTTTTAATCTGGGCGTTTTTTAAGTTGACGTTCTGTCATGGAAAAAGGGGGTTTCTTGCAAAATTCCAATTTTTACTAATATTTCATTCAGTTTTGCTCAAAATTTCATTAAACTTCATGGTTATATTGTTTTTTCAGGGTTTCACCATGTGCTCTTGTTTCTTTATCTATTTGTTTTTCAATTTGACCCTCTGTCATGGAAAAAGGGGGTTTCTTGTAAAATGACAAGGAAAAAGGGACCCTAATGCAAAATTTCAATTTTTACCAATATCTTGTTCAGTTTTTGTCAAAATTTCATGAAATTTCATGGTTTTATCTTGTTTTACAAGTTTCAACATGTGTCCTTTGTTTTTTTTTCAATCTATGAATTACTAATGCACAAATACGTCTTTCCTGGTTTCTCAAATTCAGGTTGCATCATGGAAAAAGGCGACTTCATGGAAAAAATTGTTTTTCACCACTATCTCCTTTATCGGTGCTCAAAACTTTGTGAAATTTCAAATCTGAACTTGTTGGAATGTTGCGCAGCTACCTCTCTTCCTGTTTCTCAATTTCAGGCTGCGTCTCGGAAAAAGGGGGCTTCATGTAAAAAATTGTTTTATGTAATATTTACTACATGACTACTCAAAATTTTAAGAAATTTTGAATTTTGAAGTATTGTTCAAAAATGCCACAAACCACACACCCGTTGTATTTATTTCATTGATGCAATATTGTCTGATGGGAAAAGGGAGCTTAAAGGGGGCTTATTGGGCTTATTGTCCTCTACAAGTTTGTGTTGGCTATCTCTAAGATAGTAATTGCCTTTTCACTTCAAATTTTGGGGGGCATGAACTGGTTCTTTTAGGATAAAAGAAGTGAATTTATATCAATTTCATATATTTTATGACAAGCACTTGTTTGGGGAGCATAGCCCGTCTCTGACGGCTCTTGTTGTTTTGGTCTCCGCAGGTATGCGAAGAACAGTAACAAAAATAGCATCGGAGCAGACACCTTCAGACTGAAGGTAGGGTTACTTGCACCATTGATATGAAGAAATTCTTGCAAATTCTTCTTCTCTGAAACTGCTGGTCAGATTTTAAATAGTTTCACAGCAATGTTCCTTGGGTGACTCTTTTCGAAAATCGGTCACATAATTGAGATTTGTCAAGAACCATGGCTTTGATGGTGAGGGCTATTTACAATACAAGGACATGAAGAGGAATTTCTCAATTCTTCTTCTCTGGAACGTCTGGTCAGATTTGGAAATAATGTAACAGAAATGTTCCTTGGGTGACCCTTTTCAAAACTTGCCCAACAGCTTATTGTTGGCAGCTGCATGTTGTTCTCATGTTCAACATTTGTTTTTTGTCACTTTCGAGCATTTGCTCTTCTTCAAGAAATTGTCCCTGGGTGATCTATCCAAAAATTTATTTGCAGAATTCTGATTCATCAAAATCATTGCTGTGGTGATGATTGTAGGGGTGGTGACAGATTTTTAAATGACTTTTCCAAGTGACCTGTTCAAAATTGCTTGCCAAAAGAATGATTTTGTTTCCGAAGTTTCAATATCCCCAAAAATATTGGCTACAGTCCTCTCAAAAATTTAGGTGAGCGATCCAGAGCCATTTTGGCCCTCTTGTTCTGCAATGTTACAGGAATGGACATTAGGGTGCCTTGTCCTTTATATACTGGACCTTTTTCAATGCGGAAAAGACATGCAAACTATTGAAGGGCCACCTTTAAGTGTGAATTTACATCAGACTACACAAGATATGCAATTTGATCTTGGATAAATACTGCCTGTTATGTTCAGATATTCTCTCCAATGGAAGTAGTGAACCACTTTCCTGATCGAAACAGCTTTTAACTCTGTATTTCAAACAACAAATTTTTGGACTGGGCCAGATGAAATCATGGTAATATTCTACCATTTAAAATACATGTACAATGATTTCTGACTTTGATAGGGTAGGAAATATTGTGGAAAAAGAACAAAATGCTGTTTATCAGCATTTTCTTCTTTATCCGCAATGTTTTCTATAGGCTTCATTCTTAGGGCCATTAAAAGTCGTGTACAGAGATGAAGAAATTCTTAAAAATTCTTCTTTATTAAAAAGGTATCAACTTGAAACTACATACACTGATAGAACCCATTATGGAGAAGTGCAGTGCACATGAACCATAACTCTGCCACCATTATTTTTTGAGTTACTGCCCTTTGTTAATTTTCAGTTTGAATTTTTGTCCAGCTTAATAGTTAAAAGCTATTAACTTGGAATTTCATAACTGATAGAACCCATTATGGAGAAGTGCAGTGCACTTGAATCATAACTGCCACTTTTATTTTTTGAGCTATTGCCCTTTGTTAATTTTCACGTTGAATTTTTGTCCAGGCCATTACTTCCAAACTGTAAAAACTATTAACTTGGAATTTCATACACTGATAGAACCCATTATGGAGAAGTGCACTGCACATGAATCATAATTCTGCCACCTTTATTATTTGAGTTATTGCCATTTGTTAATTTTCAGTTTTAATTTTTGTAAAGACCATAACTTCCAAACTGTGAAAGCTATTAATTTGGCACTTCATACACTGATAGAACCCATTATGGAGAATTGCACTGCACAAGAACCATAACTCTGCCATCCTTCCTTCTCAGTTATTGCCCTTTTCACTTTGAATTTTCGTCTAGGCCATTCTTTTGTTATTTGTCAAAAGACAATTCTACCACCTGGTTTAGTGGGTTTATAGAACAGTGGATGTTATGGGTTCCAGATAAGGCGGTGTGGTGAAATCTAAATCCATTATTTCTCTGTCAAACCCTATGAGACGATTCAAATGAGCATCCATAACATAGGGTTTTGTGGAAAGTGATTAATATTTTGAATTTTGAAATCAAAATCACTCACTCTGTCTGGAGCTCATTGGTTATTATGTGCAGACTAGACTAGCTTGGTATGATGCATAAGTGAAATACATTAATCCAGCTTTTCCCTGAAAAACCACTCATTTCTTGCCTTTGTTTTATTGTGAGCAGTGAGTCCAGGTGAATTTGATTTTGATGGCTTTCCTGAAGCAAAACCAAAGCTAACTCCTCTGAAAACTCCAGGTAATTGTTGTTGCTCTCCATCATACCATCACAGGATTTCCTGGTTTTCAAAAACTTATTGAAAAGGTCAAGAGGCCTGACCTTCATTCTCATTTTAGCAAGACTGAGAATTTTCAGGGAAGCTTTCCATGTTTGGCCTATGTAAATACAGAGTGCAGGCTGCTGTCAGTATTATATTGGGCAACTACCAGTAATGTAGGGGGATCCTACATGGCTCATTGGTCAAGTGTAGGACTTGTAAACTGAAGGATTTGAACCTCACTAAAAGTACATGGTTTTTTCGTGGGTGCATCTTTGTGCAAGACTCTTCAGAGGCCCTACTTAGTACTGGAAAATCAGGACATACATGAGTATGTGAGCTGTTGCCATAATACAACTGAAATAATGTTGAAAGAGTGTAAAACATTACTCAATCAATTGGTGAGGGGTGGGGGAGGGGGGTCATACATCTGAATCAAGGTTGTGCAAAAGTTTTTTTGAAAGACCTGATAGAAGATACTGCAATAAAACCTTATAAATTTCGTAAATTTCCCCTTGTTAGCTGCGCTGGCCAAAGGCCAGCGAGCTATTGTCATGGCGTTGTGTCCGTCGTGCGTCCGTGCGTTCGTCCGTGCGTGTGTCCGTAAAATTTTTCTCTTTAAAAAAACTTCTCCTCAGAAACTATTGACTGGATTTTTACCAAATTTCACAGGAATGTTCCTTAGGTGGTCCTCTTTCAAATTCCTTCAAATAATTGTGTTCCATGAATAATTCTGGTTGCCATGGCAACCAAAGTAAAAAACCTTTAAAAATCTTCTCCTCCCAAACGGCTAATTGGATAGCATTATTTTTTTGCAGGAATGTTCCTTAGATAGAGGTCAACAGAATTCCTTAAAAAAAAAAGATCCGGCAAAAAACGTGGCTTTTATGGGAGACTCATTTTCCTTTTATGGTATAAAGTAAAATCTGAGAAAAATTTCTTCTCTCAAACTATTCATTTTGATTTCATTGTTGTATGGCAGGTTAGTTCCTATGGTGGTAAGTCTTTACCATACAATCCTGACTTTTAACTACCCTAAAGAAGAAGTCTGTGGAAAACACTCTTGGAAAAGGAAAAAATGCTGGTAATCAGCATTTTCTCCTTTTCCCTTCGTGTTTTCTACTCTATTAAAGAGAGAAATCATTTCATCAGTGTTTAATTTGTTGTCTGCAAATGCTTTCAGTTTGGTCACATCCCAAAATTCGTCATTTGGTAAAGAGTCAAAGATGGTTGCTTTACATAATCTATAATCCTTTTCATATAAAACAAGAGAACCTCTGCACTTTGATTAGTTCTGGTAAAGGTTTGGTGACCTACTGGTGACCTAGTACAAAGAGGGACAGGGCTTTACTGTTGTGATAAGGCATTTCGTTATCCAATCAAACTGAACCTGCAACTTCAATAAAACAATTGCCACAATACATATTTTCTATATTTTGATGTTTCTACACCCAAAATGGTTTGTAACAAGACCCTTTTTAACCCATTACCACACAGTCCCTACTTTTGACATCCCTGACAAAGAAGACTTTAGAAAACATTGTGGGAAAAGCAGAAAATGCTGGTAACCAGCATTTTCTCCTTTTCCCACAATGTTATCTACCCTTCACAAAACTTTCAAATTTTCAGTCACTTTTATTTTTTCATCTGCAAATGCTTTCCATTTGGACAACCCTAAATTGTTGTCATTTGATAATGAGTTAACTATAACCAGAAGACAAAATTTTTATAACTGGTCATAATTGAAAGATGTTGCAGACAACATGATAAATCTTGGAATTAGTAAAACTTGTATCAAAAAGGGTAGAAATTATTATGTAAAACTAAGAAAATGCAGGTTACTATTATTTTCTTATTTTCTCACAATGTTTTTCATAGCTTTTTAGCTCACCCGAGCACAACATGCTCAAGGGGAGCTTTTAGGATCACCCTGTGTCCATCGACTATCGTCAATCATTCACCGTCTGTCGTGTGTCGTCAACAATTCTTTAAACATCAACTCCTCCTAAACCACTGGGCCAATTTGAACCAAACATGGCTGGAATGTTCCTCAGGAAGTCCTCTCTAAGAATTGTTCACAGAATTAGATTCCGTCGAAAACTCTGGTTTCCATGGCAACGAAATGGAATTTTTTAGGAAATTCTTTAAAAATCTTCTCCTCTGAAACCGCTGGCCAGATTTTAAAATAATTTCACAGAGATGTTCCTTGGATGACCCATTTCAAAATTTGTTCGTGAAATTTTGATCCGTCAAGAAACATGGCTCTGGTAAATGGGGGCTTCTTGCACTATACAGAAATGAAGGAATTCTTAAAAATTCTTCCTCTCTGAAACCGCTGGCCAGATTTTAAAATAATTTCACAGAGATGTTTCTTGTGTGACCCTTTCAAAAATTGTTTGCGAAATTTGATCCATTAACCCATTACCACTCAATCCCTACTTTTGACGCCCCTGAGAAAGAAGCCTTTTGAAAACACTGTGGGAAAAGGAGAAAATGCTGGTAACCAGCATTTTCTCCTTTTCCCACAGTGTTTTCTACCCTTTCCAGAACAAATTTCTATTTTTCAGTCACCTTTATTTTGTCGTCTGCAAATGCTCTCAATTTAGACCAGTCCAAAATTGTCTCGTGTGGTAAAGAGTTAAGAAACATGGCTCTGGTGAATGGGGGCTTCTTGCACTATACGGAAATGAAGAAATTCGTAAAAATTCTTCTTCTTTGAAACCGCTGGTCAGATTTTGAAATAATTTCACAGAGATGTTCTTTGGATGACCCTTTTCAAAATTTGTTCGTGAAATTTTGATCCTTCGAGAAAAATGGCTCTGGTGAATGGGGGCTACTTGCGCTATAGGGAAATGAAGAAATTCTTAAAAATTCTTCTTCTCTGAAACCGCTAGTCAGATTTTGAAATAATTTCACAGAGATGTTCCTTGGGTGACCCTTTTCAAAAATTGTTCGTGAAATTTTAATTCGTCAAGAAACATGGCTCTGGTGAATGGGGGCTACTTGCACTATATGGCAATGAAGAAATTCTTAAAAATTCTTCTTCTCTGAAAAGGCTGGTCAGATTTTGGAAAATATTCACCGAGATATTCCTTGGGTGACCCTTTTCAAAAATTGTGTGTGAAAGTTTGATTCGTCGAGAAACATTGCTCTGGTGAATGGGGGCTACATGCATTACATGGAAATGAAGAATTTCTTGAAAATTCTTCTTCTCTTAAACTGCTTGTCAGATTTGAAAATTATTTCATGGAAATATTCCTTGAATGACCTCTTTCAAAAAGTGTTCGCGAAATTTTGATAGGTCAAGAAATATGGCTCTGGTGAATGGGGGCTACTTGCACTGTACGGAAATTAAGAAACTCCTAAAAATTATTCTTTTCTGAAACTGCTGATCAGATTTTGAAAGGACTTTTACTGGTGACCTTTTAAAAATTGCTTGGCAAAATAATGATTTTGTTACCAGTGTTTCAATACCTTAAAAAAAAAAAAGGGCTATGGTCCTCTCAAAAATTCAAGTGAGCGATCCAGGGCCATCTTGGCCCTCTTGTTTTCTTTAGTGACCTAAAATGCAGGAATGAATGGTAATCGTTAAAAACTTCTCTCCACCGTTACAAAAAATCAGGCCTGTGGAGCGATACAGGCTCTCAAGCGCCTCTAGTCTCCTTTTCTTATAACGTTTTAAAACTGCTTCTTTCACAGGGTTGTTAAAAGTTTGGATTTTGTGGTAAAGGTTTAAACAGGAATATGAATTAACTGACTTCACTTTGTTTTAATGATAATTCTTAACCCTTTACTGTACAATCCCTGGTTTTTATGACCCTGAGGGAGAAGCCTTTTGAAAACATTGTGGGAAAAGGAGAAAATGCTGATAACCAGCATTTTCTCCTTTTCCCACAATGTTTTCTTCCCTGCTGGAAACAAATTTCAAATTTCCAGTTACAGTTATATTGTCGTCTGCAAGTGCTTTCAATTTGGACCAGTCTAAAATTCTGTTGTTCGTAAAGAGTAATTACACCCAGAAAACTGAATATTTTTGTAAAATACATGTATATATACATGTATATGCACGAAACTGCATTGTTAAATAAATAAGGTTCGTTTTATGAATTTCAGTCTTTTTATCTTGTCATTCCTTTTACCGCATTCCACACAATCCTGTGTTTTAACAACCTCAAGTACAGAAGGCTTTTGAAAACACTGTAGGCTTTCTAAAACATTGTAGGAAAAGAAAAAAATGTTGGTAACCAGACAGGATGCCTTTGAAGAAAAAGAAGGCTTTTTAACCCTTTACCACTCAATAACGACTTTTAACACCCCTTGAGGAAGAAGCCTTTTGAAAGCACTGTGGGAAAAGGAGAAAATGTTGGTAACCAGCGTTTTCTCTTTTTCCCACAGTGTTTTCTACCCTATCAGGATCAAATTTCATTATTTGAGCCGCATTTAAATTGTTGTCTGCAAATACATTCAAGTTGGGCAAGGTCAAAACTTTGCCGTCTGGTAAAGAGTTGAAATATTGGAGGTTTTTGAAAACGTTGTGGGGAAAAGAAGAAAATGCTGGTGACCAGAAGAGAAGTCTTTCAGATAAAGAGATGTCCTTTGAAAACATTGTTGGAAAAGAAGAAAACGCTTGTGACCGGAAAAGGAGAATTCTTCTGAGAAATCGACAGCTTTTGAAAACATTGTGGGAAAAGATGAAAATGCTCTGTAGCTCAGCTGGTAACAACATTTGAGCAAGCATGTTGCTGGTACAAAATTCCAGCTTGCCAATTTCTCTCAGAGAATTTATGATAGTCATTGCAACAGGATACATTCCTATCTTGCTTCTGAATAACCTGTGTATGATGCCCTAGATGGTTATGTGGGAAAGCAGCCAATGACTTAGGAACACCATAGTGAGAAGTGCTGGAAAAGAAATGCTGGGAGAGCATGTATAGGTGAAGTGGTTGCAGCTGTGATATCATTGAAAATATTTGAATATATATATAGTATCTACTCTTAGGCTGTTAAGTGCAACTCAAGGACCTTTTGCAGACAGTGTTCATCAAGATCAGACTGCACAGAACAAATAGTCTGATCTTTGATCTACACTGTC
Source organism: Tridacna crocea (assembly GCA_943736015.1). Lineage (NCBI taxonomy): Eukaryota > Metazoa > Mollusca > Bivalvia > Cardiida > Cardiidae > Tridacna > Tridacna crocea. The sequence goes on from OX031061.1 coordinate 45,463,427, forward strand.
CTATAAGGGGATGTCTGATCCTGAAAAAAATACCTTTGAAATAGCCAAATTTTGATTTTTACTATCAGTTTGATTTTTTCATCTCAGTTAATTGGTAGGATAAGGGTTGAATTTTAAACGAATAAATCGACTAGAACTGTAAAAGTTCTGTACTATTTAGTATTAATAACATTTACAGATAATGTTTGATCAAAAGTTTCTCAAAAGAAGGACTTTGCGAAGGATATGAAATTATTGTGGCAAAAGGAGAATAGCATGCAACCAGAAGTTTTCCTCAAGATTCTCATTATGTTTTCCTAAAGCCTGAACAGTGTCCCTAAGTATCGGGACTGTCTTGTAAAGGGTTAAATTGCACGATAATTATTTGATTAAAATGTATAAGAAACAGTCATATACAAGCATACTGTTTGACAAAATTTTTCATTGATTTAAATAAGCTACGGTGTAGCTTACATAATTATGTGCAGATATGATTTTCCTTGATTCATATATGACGAAATAAATAGATAAATAGCCATTTTTCTCAATTAGATACAGTTTAATTACAATATCGAATTGTATCTTTTATCAATCAACCCAATAAATGATACCCATAGACTCGTACTGCAAAACTATCGCAGCTGGAATTTTTAAAAAAAATTATGGTCTAAGGGAGTAAACTCGTACTGTCTAAGAGTAAGAGTAAAGCAAGAGTAGTCTCCCTTAGAATGATCCGCCCTTCATCATTTCTCCTAGACGCTTGACGGATCAAAGTACTAAACACAACACTAGGAAAAAGTGACGTGCATGTAACGATTTTAATCTGTTTTTGATGAAGATTTCAATTAATTTTAACAAAAGAGTGTCATTGATATTGATTTTAACACAAAACACTAGAATCTAAGTTTTAAATAAGATAATTTCCTGCTTTTTCTACTTGAAATCCGAATGGAATCACCGAGAAAGGTTTTAATCTTTGAAAATCGCCATTTGCAAAGGTATGAGGTTTGCGGACGGCATATTTTAAAATGAACCTTCACAGAATGTACGATCTGATTCCGAGTCTACACAGTTTACTTGTTTCGTAAACCTTTCAGTGCAAAATAAATAGATTCAAATTCCAGCGGACGGCTATAAATACAATCTATTGAAACTCTCAAAGATTTTGTTTGTATAGGCTTGACTACACCAGCGGATGACATAGATCAAAGATCAGACTGCACGTTCTGTGCAGTCTGATCTTGATTTATGCCCTCCGCAAAAATCTCTGCTTTCGCCTATGGCGCCGAAAGGGTTAAGCCTATTTGGATAGAGTGTTAAAATCTATATCAGATAGATATACATGTAGTTCCGGTACACTGTTCAAATCGTCGACAGAGGTTTAATGTCTACGGCGCGTAAAAACGAAAACTTCAGAGTGCCATATATAATAAAAGTTGCCTTTACAGTCTTTGTAGATAATGATCAGACTGCACAGACCGTCCACTTTCCTCAGACTTTCTGTACAATTTTATGCGACTTTAAAACCTTAATTTAGATTTATTTGTTTGGATAGCCTTTTTTAGACTGAAGTTATCTCATGTTTATTTGGCCCCCTATGGGTTTGTAACGGGAGCGGTTTTATATGCATTGGGATTACTTTTACTGACTAAACATTATCTTCCTACCGTGATAAGCCAACTTATGTTTTGAATTTGAGCTATAAAATGACCTTCCATATTTAGCGATATATGTCGATATCATCATTGAATGAAAACATAGTTTTGTTTGTAAGTTTGTTAAGTTGTCGTAGTGGTTATCATAACTCATTAATTTTATGTACTGAACATCTATTACCTCAATGATATCTGTTACAAAATATTGCATTTTTATTGTAGCGCGATCTTACAATGAATTCCAAATTCAAATATTGGCGGTTATAACTAACATGAAATAAACGGGAGACTACCTGCCGCCTGCTAAGAAAAATGATAAGTTTGACCAATTTTTTTTTGTCTGGTGGCATGTCGTTTTTAGAACGGTTAAAATTAACAAGTTGACCACATGAACTGGTTGATATCCGTTAAACCTTGATGAAAATGTATCGTTCGTCCAACGGATCGTCTCTATAGACGTTACCGTGTTTATTCGTCCTCGGTTTTATGCTTGCTCTTGGCTGGCATTTTTTGTAAGGTGCACAGGCATATAAGGACCAGAGACAGGAAGAGGAGGTTCCGAGTCCCGCCTACTGCACGTACTATGCACATACTATAGCCGCAGTAATTTAGCACTTCCGGACGAAGCCAAAGCGAGGTTTTGGGCGGAGTCTTTGTTTTGTAGGCGTACCATTCAATTGTATGCACATACTCACAACGCGAAGCAGTCAGAAATAAGCCTTTTCCTCTCCAATAAGGGAGGCAACTGTAGCATTACTAATTCCAAAATTTTGTACGAGTTGTTTCCCTTTGACCATTAGTCGTTCAACATTCTCTTGCAAGACCCATCAATTTTGAATGAATATCAGCCCAGAATTAAAGCAAAGCAAAACCGCAGATAAAATGGACGGAAATAAGCGATAGTAGCAATAAATTAAACAAACTGAGGAGAAAAAGCAATGTAAGTTGGTGTTACAAACAAAAATTGATGCGAAAGGAACAAACCGGAAATAGCAAATAAGCTTGGTAGAGAAGATATGGCATCAGTTGCATGATTGCTTTACGATTCTACGGGTGCCGATGGTTGTTAGTCGCATGTTTCTTTTTTTAAAGTAATTACGTGTACATCTTTGCATGTGAACCATATCAAACTCAAAAGCAATAAAACAGTAAACATGAACGAGATTAATCTGTTCAGTATCCGGATTGTAGATATATTCGGATAAAAGTTTGAATTGTGAGAAAAATTTGAAATTTATTCAATACAACGCTTTACGCTAGTTGAAAACAAAGAAAATAGCATAACTGACAAAAGTTAGTATAAATACAGTTGTAAAAACTTGTTTCTATCGAATGGAAGTCATTTCAACACCCGGTAATTTCGACACCCAGTCATTTCGACACATTTTGGTCATTTCAATCCCCGGTGGAAAAATGTTTGCAAACTTTGGTCATATTGACTTCTTATTTTTTTAGAGCACTTTTTAAACTCGACTTTTTTATTATCAAGTTACTTTAATTTCTTTTAAAGATGTCATATCAGTGTAATTTTGTGTTGGTGTGTGACCAAAACATGTTTTTAAATAACTTTATTCAAGGGGAATTACTCCGAGTATGGGTATAATTGTACAATTTTTTGTATTCTACTCAGCCTTCTTCATAAAGAGATTAATATGCAGTATAACATTTACCACACCTTCACCTGTCTTTAACTGTGTTTGACTTCAAGTTTTTATCAATCAGAATAAATCATGATAAATGAAAATCCTACAAAATAAAACAATTGCTAAAACTAGACCACCTAAAAAAAGATTAAGAAAACATATATCCTTCACACTTTCAAGATAAGAATGTATCTACATACAGAACGTCCATTTTACCGAATCTGTAATTTACAGAAACCATTTTACATCCAGCACAGCCGAGTTTCTTTGTCATGCAGTGAGGTAACCTTTGAAAGCATTGTGTCAGTGAGAGTTCTTAATAAGAGCAAACCGCAATGCAGACTTTAAGAACCATTTGAACCACATGGCAAACGATAAGTTAAAGAATGCTTGATTAATAATCGAGTTCTTCTTAAACCCTTTACCACATAATCCCAACTTTAAACAACCCTGAAAAAGAGGCATTTTGAAAACATTTTGGGAAAAGGAGAAAATGCTGGTAACTACAAACTACTTCTGTATAAACTACCAAAAAAATGAGAAATTTTTGTACCCCCCACAAAATGAATGTTTTTGGGGTTGTACTTGAATCATCCGCTTTGTCTGTGTATCTGTCTGTGTGTCTGTCCATCTGTGTACAAAATACCAGTAATTTTGTGTCCCAAACTCCTCCTACAGTTTTCCTTCAACTGTATTGAAACTTTGCACATATATTAATCATAATTATATCGAAGTTTTGCAGGATGCACCTTTCAAGTGACAACTCTTCCTAGTTGGAGAATTATCTCCTCTTGAATTTGACACTTTTTTTCTGTCAAAAGGCTGGCAGGGGTATTAACTCTTTACCACACAATCCCGACTTTTAACGACCCTGATAAAGAGACCTTTTGAAAACACTGTGAGAAAAGGAGAAAATGCTGGTAACCAGCATTTTCTCCTTTTCCCACAGTGTTTTCTACCCTCCCCAAACCAAATTCTAATTTTTCAGTCACCTTTATTTTGTTGTCTGCAAATGCTTTCAATTTGGACCAGTCGAAAATTTTCTCGTGTGGTAATGGGTTAAGTCACATTAAGTCACAGCTCTAGTTCAACTTGCTGAAATAAAAAGGAATTGCAGACAACAAATGAAATATAGTTCAAGCAATGAGATTTGTCTCTGACAGTCAAAAACATATTTGGAATGTAGTTCAAAAATAGGTTAAGTGTTTGATACAAAAAATTATTTGTTGGAAAAGGAGAAAATGCTAGTTCCCAATATTTTCTTGTTTCCACATTATTTTCAAAATACATTTTCATGGAGGTAATCAAGGGTTAATGAACTTTTCTTTCCATTTTTGTAGTGTAAATATGGAAGGGAGGTGCAAAACGCAGAAACTAGTTTACCTCGTTGGAGAAGAGAGAAATCAAAAACCATAATATTTTTCGGGAAGAGGTTGTGGAGTATTTAACGAAAAAGAGGGGCAAGAGTCTTCCACCATCCACACTAGGTGCTTTTTTTAAAAAACAAAGAGAAATAGACCAGTGGTTTGGAAGATTACAAGGTTCAGACTAGCACACCAAAACACATGAACCTGGATGAGAACCTTCAGTCAAAAAGGCGAAGAAACTTGGCTGTGAGCTGGGGATTCAGGATTTATCTTATTCCAATGGATGGTCTGCCAGATTTAAGAAATTCCATAGTATTAGAGCATGCAAACCTAAATGTAAGAATGTTTTTCAAGTCCAACCCAAGTTTTTACTGGTTTTAATTCATTATCTCGACCAAATTCCTGTTGACTTTTTTTTTTCACCAGCAGTTTCTCCTTTTCTCACACTGTTTTGTACTCTTTACAAAACAAATTTCAAATTTTTATTTTGTCATCTGGAAATGCTTTTGTTTTCAACAAACCTAAAATATTGTCGTTTGGTAATGAGCTAACTCTTTATTTCAACCAAAATCCTGTTGATTTTTAACAAGATGAAAACTTTTTAGACTCAAACCAAAAGCATTTACAGACAAAGGTGAAAAAAACATTGCAGGAGAAGGAGAAATGTTGTATATTTGCATTTGCTCCTTTTTTCAGTCTTTTTTTGTAGTTCTGTTCTTCTAGGGGATTAGCTCACCTGGGCAGCTCAGTGGTCAGCAAACTTGTGACCTGGCTGTGGTGAGTTTGATACCCACTGAGGCAAACTTTCTTTCCTACCTCTTACGGCTGATACATGTGAAAATGTATCGAGTGATCCTGAAAGAAAGTTATGTCAAAACAGGTGTGAGAAAGCCAGGAAATACATGCATAGGAGCACTGACTGCTATGATATGACCTCAGCTGTTAAAATGGCAATTATATCCAATTCAATCAATCAATCAGTCAGTCATGAGAATTGGAGACCTGTATAAAGCTTTTGAAAAGATTATGGGAAAAGAGGAAAATGTAGATGACTTACATGTTGTTTTTCCCCAAGTTTTTTTCTAACAACTCAAAACACTAACCATCCCTTGACCTATATTTGTCAGTTGCAAATGCTTTCAGTATTGTTTGTTAAAGTATTAGCTTCAGGTAAAGGAAATAGTGAGAAGTTAGAATGTAAACACTGATTTAAATTTTTAAATCTTCACCAAACTACATAATTTTATACTTGTCCAAGTTGAAAGCTTTTGCAGACAAAAAAATAAATGTAACTCAGAAATTGAAATTTGTTTTCAGCAGGGTAGCAAACATTGTGAGAAAAAGAGAAAATACTGGTTATCAACATTTTCTTCTTTTCCATAATGTTTTCAAACTGCTTCTTTCACAGGGTTGTTAAAAGTTGGGATTTTGTGGTAAAGGTTTAAACAGGAATATGAGTTTACTGACTTCACTTTGTTTTAATGATAATTCTTATCCCTTTACCGTACAATCCCTGGTTAGCTCCACTGGCCGAAGGCCAGCGAGCTATTGTCATGACGTTGTGTCCGTTGTGCGTCCGTTCGTCGGTGCGTGTGTCCGTAAACTTTTTCTTTAAAAAACTTCCCCTCAGAAACTATTGACCGGATTTTTACCAAATTTCACAGGAATGTTCCTTAGGTGGTCCTCTTTCAAATTCCTTCAAATAATTGTGTTCCATGAATAATTCTGGTTGCCATGGCAACCAAAGTAAAAAACCTTTAAAAATCTTCTCCTCCCAAACCGCTAATTGGATAGCATTATTATTTTGCAGGAATGTTCCTTAGATAGAGGTCTACAGAATTCCTTAAAAGAAAGGTCCTTCAAAAAACATGGCTTTTATGGGAGACTCATTTTCCTTTTATTGTATAAAATAAAATCTTTGAAAAAATTCTTCTCTCAAACTATTCTTTGGATTTCATTGTTGTATTGCAGGTTAGTTCCTATGGTGGTAAGTCTTTACCATACAATCCTGACTTTTAACGACCCTAAAGAAGAAGTCTTTAGAAAACACTCCTGGAAAAGGAGAAAATGCCGGTAATCTTCATTTTCTCCTTCTCCCTCAGGGTTTTCTATGCTATCAAAGAGAGAAATCATCATTTCATCAATGTTTAATTTGTTGTCTGCAAATGCTTTCAGTTCCGTCACATCCCAAATTTTGTTGTTTGGTAAAGACTTAAAGATTGTTGCTTTACATAATCTATAGTCCTTTTCATATAAAACAAGAGAACCTCTGTACTTTTATTAGTTCTGGTAAAGGTTTGTTGACCTACTGGTGACCTTGTACAAAGAGGGACAGGGCTTTACTGTTGTGATAAGGCATTTTATTATCCAATCAAACTGATCCTGCAACTTCAATAATTTAAAAAATTGCCACAATACATATTTTCTGTAGTTTGATGTTTCCCCACCCAAAATGGTTTGTAACAAGCCTCTTTAACTAAAACCAGACAAAATTTTTGTAACTGGTCATAATTGAAAAATGTTGCAGACAACATCATAAATCTTCAATTTAGTAAAACTTGTATCAAAAAGGGTAGAATTTATTGTGTAAAACTAAGAAAATGCGGGTTACTATTATTTTCTTCTTTTCTCACAATGTTTTTCATAGCTATTTTTCTTTAGTGACTCAAAATGCAGGAATGAATGGTAGTTGTTAAAAACTTCTCTTCACCGTTACAGAAAAATCAGGCCTGTGGATTGATACATTTGGAAGGGTAGGAAACATTATGGGAAAAGGAGAAAATGCTGGTTACCAGCATTTTCTCCTTTTCCCACAATGTTTTCAAAAGGTTTCTACCTTAGGGTTGTCAAAAGTCGTCATTGTGTTGTAAAGGGTTAAGCCCATCTTTGCAAATCAATGCTCATTTCTAATTACTTTCACAGGCTCAGCTTGAAAATCCCTGAGGATGGCTAGAATGGACAAAGTTCTGAAGGAAGTCATGCATTAGAGAAAATTACAGCAAGCAGGAATAGAGGCTAGAAGACTATTCAAGTCTCCAAGGTGACCTGGGAGCCCCAGCAGAGATAGACTTGGAAGACCAACAGACTCGCATAGAACTCCACCTGATGCCACAGGTTCTACCAACCAGCAGTCACCAGTTATTGGTATGCCTCCTTCAGACAGTTTACCAACCACACCTCTCAGACTGCCAGTACACTCAGAATCATTCATCGGAACTTCTATATTTGCTGATGGCCCAAATACAAATATTTCAAACACTACGAAAGAATCTGTACCACTCGGCACTGACCTTCCTGGGATATCAAAGTCTTCAGTTCAAGCAGGATTAGCTGCAGTGCATCCTGGAGCAGCCCCAAAATCTCCCATTCAGGCAGGACTAGTCACATGTCATTCTGCAGCAGTTCTCAAGTCTCTGGGTCAAGCTCTAGGACTACTTTACTCAGTCACAGTTTCCCCAAAGTCTCCTGTGCAAGCAGGATTACCCACAGCACATTCTCCAGCACTTTCTAAATTTCAAATTCAAGTTGCACCTTTATCATTACATTATTTATCAAGTATTACACAGCCTGGTACTGTTTGTCCTACTGGTAAAATGCCCCAAAGTCTGGCACAGGCTACCAAGATTCAACCTTCTACAGCCATGAAATCTTCAGTTCCAGCACAAACCCTTCCAGGTGTGTCATAGCAATGTCTAAATCTCCAGGTATGGCACCTCCAACAACATATCCCACTATGACTGTGACAGAGCCACCAGTAATGGCACCTGTGGCCTCAGTTCAGTCTGCAGCACTCCCCAGGTCTGTAGGATTTTCACCCCCACCAATGCATTCTACTGCTGCTCTTATTCTTCAGGCTTTGTCTCACCTGCTACAGTTCAATTCGCAACAGTCACAAAGACTCCTGTTCAAGCACCAGCAATAAAAGGCCCTCCTCCCATCAGAATCATCAAGTAGAACTGTTACTGTACCAATGTTAGTGCAAATTAAAACAGAGCCTGAACATGAAAATATAGACACAAGATAACTCTTTACAATATGACGAAATGTCAGACTAAGCGAAATAGAAAGCTGTTGCAGACGGCAATTTTAACTGGTCTAAAAAAAACCCCCAAAACGGAAATTATGTCATAAAGGGTAGAAAACATTATGAGAAAAGGAGAAAATGCTGGTCACCAGCTTTTTCCACAATGTTTCATGGTCATTTAAAGTCGGGATTTTGTGGTAAAGAGTTATGCAAATGGCTAAACCCTTCAAAAGACAATCTCATGTTTTTATGACCCGGAAGAAAAAGGCCTTTGAAATCACACCGGGAATTGGAGAAAGAGCTGGTAAGCTTTCACCTGTAAGCTGTTGTTTTTAGCTCACCCGAGCACAACGTGCTCGAGGGGAGCTTTTAGGATCACTGGGTGTCCATTGTCTGTCGTGCGTCGTCAACAATTATTTAAACATCAACTCCTCCTAAACCGCTGGCCCAATTTGGACTAAACTTGGCTGGAATGTTCCTTGGGAGGTCCTCTTTAAAAATTGTTCACAGAATTTGATTCCATCAAAAACTGTGGTTGCCATGGCAACCAAATGGAATTTTCTGTGAAATTCTTTAAAAGTCTTCTTCTCTGAAACCGCTGGTCAGATTTTAAAATAATTTCACAGATATGTGCCTTGGGTGACCCTTTTCAAAATTTGTTCGTGAAATTTTGATCCGTCAAGAAACATGGCTCTGGTGAATGGGGGCTTCTTGCACTATACGGAAATAAAGGAATTCTTAAAAAATTCTTCTCCTCTGAAACCGCTGGTCGGATTTTAAAATAATTTCACAGAGATGTTCCTTGGGTGACCCTTTTCAAAAACTGTTCGCGAAATTTTGATCCGTCAAGAAACATGGCTCTGGTGAATGGGGGCTTCTTGCACTATACAGAAATAAAGGAATTCTTTAAAATTCTTCTCCTCTGAAACCACTGGTCAGATTTTAAAATAATTTCACGGAGATGTTCCTTGGGTGACCCTTTTCAGAAACTGTTCGTGAAATTTTGATCCGTCAAGAAATATGGCTCTGGTGAATGGGGGCTTCTTGCACTATACAGAAATAAAGGAATTCTTAAAAATTCTTCTTCTCTGAAACGGCTCGTCAGATTTTGAAATGATTTCACAGAGATGTTCCTTGGATGACCCTTTTCTAAAACTGTTCACAAAATTTTGATTGGTCAAGAATCATGGCTCTGGTGAATGGGGGCTACTTGCACTATACAGAAATGAAGAAATTCTTTAAAATTCTTCTTCTCTGAAACCACTGGTCAGAATTTAAAGTAACTTCACAGAAATGTTCCTTGGGTGACCCTTTTCAAAAAGTGTTTGTGAAATTTTGTTCCATCAAAAAATGTGGCTCTGGTGAATGGGGGCTACTTGCACTATAGGGAAATAAAGAAATTCTTAAAAACTCTTCTTCTCTGAAACCTCTGGTCAGATTTTGAAATTATTTTACAGAAATGTTCCTTGAGTGACCCTTTTCAAAAGGGGTTCATGAAAGTTTGATTCGTCAATTAACATGGCTCTGGTGAATGGGGGCTACTTGCACTATAGGGAAATAAAGAAATGCTTAAAAACTCTTCTTCTCTGAAACTACTGGTCAGATTTTGAAATTATTTCACAGAAATGTTCCTTGGGTGACCCTTTTCAAAAGGTGTTCATGAAAGTTTGATTCGTCAATAAACATGGCTCTGGTGAATGGGGGCTACTTGCACTATATGGCCATGAAGGAATTTTTTAAAATTCTTCTCTGAAATGGCTGATCAGACTCTGAAATAATTTCACAGAAATGTATCTTAGTTGACCCTTTTCAGAAATTGCTCGAAATATTTTGATCCATCAAGAAACATGGCTCTGATGGCTATTAACACTATACAGACATGAAGAAATTCTTAAAAATTCTTCTTCTCTGAAATGGTTGTTTAGATTTTGAAAAAATTGGCTATGGTCCTCTCAAAAATTCAGGTGAGCGAACCAGGGCCATCTTGGCCCTCTTGTTTGCTATACTCCCGCAAAATAAATGTTTTTGGGAGTATACTGGAATCAGCTTGTCTGTCTGTGTGTCTGTCTGTGTGTCTGTGTGTCTGTCCGTCCATGTGTCTTTCTGTGTACAAAATACCAGTAATTTTGTGTTACCAACTCCTCCTATAGTTTTCCTTCAATTGCACTGAAACTTTGCACATATACTGAACATATATTCAAGATTTGCAAGACGCAATTTTCAAGTATCAACTCTTCCCAGTTGAGGAATTATCTCCCATTGAACTTGACACTTTTTTCTGTCAAAGCGCTTGCTGGGGTATTAAGTTACATTCAGTGATAGTTCTAGTTAGCTCCACTGGCCAAAGGCCAGCGGGCTTATGTCATGGCCCGGTGTCTGTCATGCCTCTGTCCGTCCGTGCGTGTGTTAACTTTTATTTCAAACATCTTCTTCTCTGAAACTACTCATCCAATTTTGATGAACCTTAAAAGAAATGATCCTGCCATGGTCCTCTTCAGAATTCCTTGGAAGAATTTTATTCCTTCAAAAACTCTGGTTGCCATGGCATCAAAACTGAAAAATATTGAAAATCTTCTCTGAAACCTTAAGGCCTAGGGCTACCAAATTTGGCATGTAGCTTTATCTAGTGGACCTTTACCAAGTTCCTTCAAACAATAGCCCTGGGGTCAAAATTGCCCCCCCCCCCCCCCCCGGGTCACAAGTTTTATATGGGCTTATTTAAAGAAAACTTTAAAATCCTTCTGGTACCTAGCCATAGGTCCTAGGGCTACTCAATTTTGCATCTAGCTTTATCAAGTGGTTGTCTACCAAAGACGCCCAAATTAAAAAGCCCTTGGGTTAAATTTGGCCCCGTCCTGGGGTTCACAAGTTTTACATGGGCTAGTATTGGAAATCTTTTAAAAATCTACTTATAGCTAGCCATAAGGCCTAGGGCTACCAAATTTTGCCTGTAGCTTTATCTAGTGGGCTTCTACCAGGAGGGCTGAAATTACAGCCTTTGAGACAAGTTTGTCCCCACACCAGGGGTCACAAGTTTTACATGGGCTTTTGTGGTGAAAACTTTCTTAGTCATCATGTTACTAACCATAATAAAGATTAGGGCTTCTAAATTTAGCTCTGTCTCATGGGTTTCATGTTTTACAGGGCCTTTTATTGAGAAAAGTTTGAAAATCTTCTTGTTTATGATCTCACATTCTAGAACTGCATTATTTGGTATGGGGCTTTATATTGTGGACCTCCACCAGGATTCAAATAATTATAGCTTTGTGGTCAAAAGTGGCTTTGCCAGGGGGGTCACAACTTTCTGGTAGGATTAGATAGAAAATTTTTGTATGTCCTCAAGTTTGAAACCAATTGATCAAATATTGTAATGTTTGGCTTGTAGTGTTTTTACTTATTGGCCAGTGGAGTGATACAGGGCCACAACATGCTCAAGGGAAGCTTTTAGGATCACCCAGTGTCCGTCTTGCGTCGTCAACAATTCTTTAAACATCAACTCCTCATAAACCGCTGGGCCAATTTGGACCAAACTTGGCAGGAATGTTCCTTGGGAGGTCCTCTTAAAAACCTGTTCACAGAATTTGATTCCGTCAAAAACTCTGGTTACCATGGCAACCAAATGGAATTTTCTAAAAATCTTCTTCTCTGAAACCGCTAGTCAGATTTTGAAATAATTTCACAGAGATGTTCCTTGGGTGACCCTTTTCAAAATTTGTTCGTCAAATTTTGATCCGTCAAGAAACATGGCTCTGGTGAATGGGGGCTACTTGCAATATACAGAAATGAAGAAATTCTTCTTCTCAGAAACCGCTGGTCAGATTTTGAAATAATTTCATGGGGATGTTCTTTGGTTGACTTTTTTGAAAAACTGTTCATGAAATTTTGATCCGTCAAGAAACATGGCTCTGGTGAATGGGGGCTACTTGCACTATAGGGAAATGAAAAAAAATCGAACGGCAGGTCAGATTTTGAAATAATTTTACAGAGACGTTCCCTGGGTAACCCTTTTAAACACTGTTCGTGAAATTTTGATTCGTCAACAAACATGGCTCTGGTAAATGGGGGCTACTTGCACTATGTGGAAATGAAGAAATTCTTGAAAATTTTTCTTCTCTGAAACCGGTTGTCAGATGTTAAAATAATTTCACAGCAATGTTTCTTGGGTGACCCTTTTGACAACTTGTTCGCAAAATTCTGATCCATCAAGAAACAATGCTCTGGTGAATGGGGGCTACTTGCACTGTATGGACATGAAGAAATTCTTTATCTTCATGGATCTGATGGGGGGGGGGAGGTGTTTCCAAAGTTTCAATACCTCAAAAAGAATTGGCTTTGGCTCTCTCAGACGAGCGATCCAGGGCCATCTAGGCCCTCTTGTTAAATTTTAACCTGAAATTTTTGTCCAGAGAGAACTTCTCAAGTAAAATAGCTAGTAACTTCAAACTTCATATCAAACAGGCCACATTAGGGAGAAGTGCAGTGTACAAGAACAATAACTCTATTCACACTTTTTTAGCTCCAATGGCCTTTGGCCAGTGGGCTTATGTCATGGCCTGTTGTCTGTTGTGTGTGCGTGCGTGCGTTCATCTGTGCCTCTGTGTGTCCTTGTGTGTGATAACTTTTATTTCAAACGTCTTCTCTGAAACTACCCATCCAAATTTGTTAATCAGAAATTCCACAGAAATGATCCTGACATGGTTCTCTTCAGATATTTGTTCGGGGCATAACTGCAAAAGTACAGGAGCTAGTGACTTCAAACTTCACACACAGATAGATCACATAATGGAGAAGTGCAGTGTATAAGAACCATAATTATTATTATTAGCTCACCTGAGCACAATGTGCTCAAGGGGAGCTTTTAGGATCACCGGGTGTCCATCGTCAACAATTCTTTAAACATCAACTCCTCCTAAACCGCTAGGCCAATTTGGACCAAACTTGGCTGGAATGTTCCTTGGGAGGTTTTCTTTAAAACTTGTTCACAAAAATTCATTTCGTCAAAACCTCTGGTTGCCATGGCAACCAAATGGAATTTTCTAAGAAATTCTTTAAAAATCTTCTCCTGGTCAAATTTTAAGATAATTTCACAGAGATGTTCCTTGGGTGACCCTTTTCAAAAATTGTTCGTAAAATTTTGATCTGTCAAGAACTATGGCTCTGGTGAATGGGGGCTACTTGCACTATATACATGTAGAAATAAAGGAATTCTTAAAAATTCTTCTTCTCTGAAACGGCTGGTCAGATTTTGAAATAATTTCACAGAGATTTTCCTTGGATGACCCTTTTCAAAACTTTTCTTGAAATTTCGATCTTTCAAGAATCATGGCTCTGGTGAATGGGGGCTACTTGCACTATACAGAAATGAAGAAATTCTTAAAAATTCTTCTTCTCTGAAACTGCTGGTCAGAACTTGAAATAATTTCACGGAGATGTTCCTTGGATGACCCTTTTCAAAAAATGTTCGCGAAATTTTGATCTGTGAAGAACCATGGCTTTGGTGAATGGGGGCTACTTGCACTATAGGGAAATCAAGAAATTGTTAAAAGCTCTTCTTCCCTGAAACCGCTGGTCAGATTTTGAAATTATTTCACAGAAATGTTCCTTGGGTGACCCTTTTCAAAAGGTGTTCATGAAGGTTTGATTCATCAAATGATCAGTAAACATGGCTCTGGTGAATGGGGGCTACTTGCACTATATGGCCATGAAGGAATTTTTTAAAATTCTTCTCTGAAACGGCTTATCAGATTCTGAAATAATTTCACAGAAATGTTCCTTAGTTGACCCTTTTCAAAAATTGCTCGAAATATTTTGATCCATCAAGAAACATGGCTCTGATGGCTGTGGGCTATTTACACTATACAGATATGAAGAAATTCTTAAAAATTCTTCTTCTCTGAAATGGCTGTTTAGATTTTGAAAAAATTGGCTATGGTCCTCTCGAAAATTCAGGTGAGCAAACCAGGGCCATCTTGGTCCTCTTGTTATTATGTCTATCCCAACTATTTTTAGAGGTAAAATGTTTTGTTTATTATTGTTGTTGTTGCCACTCCTGCTCCTGTTCTTGTTATTTTTAAGCCCACCTGAGTATGAATTGCTCAATGTGAGCAATTTTTTATGATTGTAATTTGTCCGACTTTTGATGTCAACATTTAACTTTGCGTACAATCTAGAGGCCACATTTTCAATCAGATATTTAAGAGAACTTGTCAGAATATTTGTCTTGCTAAAATCTTGGACAAGTTCAAAATTCAGTCACTTTGGATCTTAACAAGGCTAAACCGTAGAAAAACTGTTTGTGCACTCTGGAGGCAACAGTTTCAGCCTGACATCACAGTTTGTCAGAAAGTTAGTCTTGATGATAATTATCATCAAAATTGGGCCATATTGGCCCAAGAAGAAGGTCACGGGGCCTAATCTTAGAAAAGCCTTGAGTGCACTCTAGATGCCACATTTTCATCCTGAAACTTGTGGAAGTTGTCCGGATTGTTTATCTGGATGATATATCAAGATAAGTTTGAAATTTGCTTATGTCCTTCTCAAAGTAGGTCAAAGGGTCGTATCATACAAAAACCTTCTGTGCACTCATAGGGCCACATTTTGAGCTGGATACTTATAAAACTTTGACAGAATGTTTATTTTAATGATATCATGGTCCGAATCGAAATAGGTTCATGTTTGGTCAAAAAGTAGTTCACTGGGCTAAGTGTTGGTATATCCATTTCTACACTCCATGGCCACAATGTCAGCCTAATACTCATGAAACTTGATCAGAATATTTGTCCACAGTCCTGATGATATTGTGGACAGATTTTTAAAGTGGGCAATGTCGAATAAAAAAAGTAGGACACTGGCGAAATCTAAGAAAAACCTTGTGTGCAGTCTAGAAGCCATTTTTTCAGCCTGAAACTCATGAAACTTGGTCAGAACTTTGTGTTGCTATCCTTACTTATGCAAGGTGAGCCCTTTAAGGCCAGTGGCCTTCTTGTTTTGTTCCCTATTTGCTTTTTACGTTTTTCTCTGATAAAAAGGGGATAAGCCTACAATTGGTCTACAATATGTAAAAATGAGCTTTTGGACATTTGCGTAAAGTCGTCCTGGATCAGCCTGTGCATCCCGGCAAGGTTATCTGAGACGACACTTAACGTCAACATTAGATTTTGTCCTACACTAGAGTTGTGTGAAACAGAAAATCATACATGCGGGATGTGCTGGCTGATCCGAGACAACATCTTATGCAAATTATCTAAGTGCTAATTTTCACATGTTGCAGGCCAAATAATAACTAAATTAACCATGAGACAACCAAGTGTGACTCAATTACCTTTTTCAGACAGCACAGATCAAGATCAGACCGCAAAGAACATGCACTAATTTTAATAGCAATATTTTTGTTTTTACTATCGGCTTGAACGTTGTATTTCATTTATTTTGCAGGGTAAGGATTAACACTGGAGGGTTTTCCCAATATAAGGTTCTCATGCTTCTCGCGTTTTTGCATGTTAGTTTTGTGACTAAATATTGCATATTTTAAGTTTCAATGACAGATACATGTACGTGTATTCTTTAGACCAACTTAACTTTTCCGGTTTTTAGCATGCCTGAGCACAACGTGTTCAAGGTGGGCTATTGTGATGGCCCATTGTCTGGGGTACAGCATCTGTCGCCTGTTGTCTGTCAACAATTTCTTTAAATATCTTTCTCTTCCAAAACCACTGGGCCAATCTTGATGAAACTTGGCAGGGATGTTCCTTGGGTGAAACTCTATCAAAATTGTTCAAAGAATTGCATTCTACCCAAAACTGTGGTTGCCATGGGAACACAAAGAAAAAAATGTAAAATCTTTGAAAATCTCTGAAACTAGACAGCATAAAGATTTGATATTTATGTAGCATCTCCTAGTGGATCTTTGCCAAATTTATTCATATGATGCACCTGGGGTCAGAACTGGCCAAGCCCCGGGGTCACAAATTTGAACAAAGAACAAAGGAAAACTTTAAAATTCCTCTTCCCTGAAACTGGAAAGTGCAGAGCTTTGATATTTGGTGTGTAGCATCTCCTAGTGGACCTCTACTAAGTTTATTCATATGATGCCCTTGGGGTTAAAACTGGCCCAGCCCTGGGGGTCACAAGTTCCAATAAGGAACAAAGAAGGATTTTTTTAAAACTTCCTCTTCACTGAAACTGGAAGGTGCAGAGCTTTGATATTTGGTGTGTAGCATCTCCTACTGGACTTCTACCAAGTTTGTTCATATGATGCCCCTGGGGTTAAAACTGGCCCCACCCCTGGGGTCACAAATTCAAACATAGGAATAAAGAAGGAAAAATTTAAATTTCTTCTTCTCTGAAACTTGAAAGTGTAGAGCTTTGATATTTGGTATGTTTCATTTCCTAGTGGACCTTTACCAAGTTTGTTCATATGATGGTCCTGTGGTAAAAACTGGCCCCAAGGGTCACAAGTTCGAACACGGGAACAAAAAAAAAAAGAGGAAATCTTTAAAATTCTTCTTCTCTAAAACTTGGTGGTGTAGAGCTTTGATATTTGTTATGTAGAAATCCTGTTCTAAGTTTGTAAGCCCATGTAACCACAACAATCACTGAGTTCAAAATTGGGTCACCTGGGGTCATAAACGAGGTCACAAGATCAAATTAAAGAAATACCTTGTTGGCACTCTAGAGGCAACATATATGGCCCAAATGACCTGAAATTTAGTCAGTATATTACATATAACTAAAATATTGGATGAGTGTGAAATTTGGTCACCTGGGGTCATAAACTAGGCCACCAGGTCAAATTAAAGAAATACCATATGTGCACTCTAGATGCCCTATTTATTGCTCAATATACTTGTAAACTGTTCAGAATGATCATCTTGACAAATTTTTGATGAGCTCAAAAAACCTTTGGTGATAGATTACGTCACTAGGTCAACTTAAGTAAATTCCTTGTGGACACTCTAGAGGTCACATTTTTAGTTAGATTGACTTGACGAATGGTCAGAAATTGAATGAACAGCAAGTGAAAATTCACCTATTGACTCAGGTGAGCGATCCAGGGCCATTATGATCTTCTTGTTTTTTCTTCCAAATATGTTTATAGGATTATTTCTAATGGATCATTTTTTACTGAGATGGGTGAATTTCTCCAAAGATTTGTTTTTTCTCTTAACTCTTTACCACACAATCCTGACTTTTAATGAACCTGGGAAGGAAAGCTTTTGAAAACATTGTGGGAAAGGAGAAAATGCTGGTAACCAGCATTTTCTCTATTTCCCACAATGTTTTTAGTTTCTAACCTTCACAAAACAAATATCAAATTTTAAGTCACTTTTATTTTGTCGTCTGCAAAATTAATGCTTTCAATTTGGACACAAACCTAAAATTTTGTTGTTTGGTAATGAGTTAACCCTTTACTCCATAGATACTCATTTCTATGCATTGCTTGTAGGAGCCTTTGGAAGACATTGTGGCAAAAGGTGAAATTGCTCGTGATGAGCAATTTCACCTTTTGCCACAATGTTTTCTTCACTATCAAAAGGTGCCATATACACCTAAGAAACAGCTTCATCCTTGCTGTTATGTAGTGTCAATTAGAGATACCTTAGAAATGCCTTATGGGGTGAAGGGTTAAATAATTACTCAGTAATTATAGATGCATCAGAGTAACATCAGTTACTATGATAATCATCTTAACCCTTATCCTGCTGTATAACTAAAATTACAGTTTCAATACCATATCAAAAACCCAAATATTGCTGCTACCAAGTTATGTTCTTGGGAATAATACATGTATTTCCTTATCGGACAGTGTAGATCAAAGATCAGACTGTACCTGCTGTGGAGTCTGATTTTGATCTACACTGTCAGCCAAAGATCAGCTTTTTAGGCTAAGCAGCTAAAGGGTTAAGCGTTGGTCATCTCCGTAGATGTGTCAATCATCATTATCACCTTTTGCAAAATAATTATTGTTTTTCTTTTTTTCTTGTATCTAGTATTGTTACTTTTTAGGTACATGTAGTGTGATCTTATACTAGTACTTTTGTTAAGGAATAAGAGATTAGCTAAGAGATAATGATGATGATGATGATCATCATCACAATCATCTTAATCACGATGATCAGTGCCCAGTGTTATCATCCTCGCCTTTTCTAGCCTAACCCCAGAAAACATTGTGGGATAAGGATGAATTGCTGGTTGTCAGCATTTTCTCCCTTTCTTGCAAGGCTTTATTGTTTAGCATGAAATTGTTGATCTACACTTTCCTTGTCGCTTGACCTTAGTTGATTAATCTTTGAATGGACAAATTTATTCAGCTGCATGTCGTCTTTACCTTCACATGTTTTGTATAGAAATACTTGATTGTGCCATTCCATATGAATGCCCAGTTATAGGAAGAAATGATCACTGTGCTAATGGGGTGAAAGTATCTTCTTTTCTGACACATTTCTTATTTGCAATGTTTATGCTGTGAAAGGAAGTCTTTGTAATTTGACAAAAGTAAATTTTGTTTTGGAAAATGCTACTTTGGAATCATTTAGAGAATAACAGACCCAGAGTATTACAAATTTTTTTTTTAATCTGACCATCTTTGTATACATTTTAATGTTGTTTTTTTTCCAATGTTGGTAAAAATGTCATATTGTAAAAACAGAATAGAAGCTTTATTGAATTTTCACAATGTTTACTGGGTACTTCCCTGTGCCATAGACATGCAATATGTGCATGAAATAATACAGAGTATAAGTCATAGCAATGATTTTGTTAACAAAGTAAAACCTATTCTAAACATGTGATAAGGAGGGCGATAATGCTGACTGCATTAATGTGGTCCATGGGTGATGGTGAAAAGACATTCATATAGCATGGAATGATATGCTGGAAACATCTTTGTTATCATTTCAATGAAAGGCAACTTCACATTAGTCTGGAACTCTGTAAGAAAAAGGTTGAAACAGCTTCACTCACTGGGTTTAATACGATACCAGTCATTGTGTTGATTATAGAAGTGATAAATACAATCCTGACATGAATGAGTTTTCATGGGTCAACAGCAAGAAATATCCGTAATTCCAGCAAATGTCATTAGATTTTGAAAAAAACTTAACACGTCTTCATTACACGTACTTCCTTCGCTGACACAGCTCATAGATAGGATAAATTATAATGGCAAGGCACACTGTTTCTCGTGGAATCTATTCTGTATCACTAAGATCATAATTGGTGATTTTGTAAACTATAGATACGTTTTTAGGTACCAGCCGTTTTACGTGACCAAGAACAGTACCGTCAGTACTTTGATACAACGAAAATATTGCTTCCTTTTCTATAAAACAGCTATTCTGACATTAGATATGATTGTAGGCTATAATCCCACCTGAAAATGTTTCTGACATATTAAATGTAGAAAATGAAATGAGAATTTAACCTGAAATGATATTCATTGATCTCATATGCAACACTACACCTGATGACCGTTGACCTCTTTTACTCTTAAATGCCCCGCTCCCCAGGTGACAAAGTGCTCAGGAGACCTTGGGGTTTCAGAAAATAGAAGTTTCGAAAATTACTTCCAAGGGATAGCTATTGGTGGCTCAAGGTCTACATGTTTAACTCTTTACCAAACAACAAAATTTTAGACATGTGCAAATTGAAAGCACTTGCAGACGACGAATAAAAAGGCAACTCAAAAATTGAAATTTGTTTCCAGCAGGGCGGAAAACATTGTAGGAAAAGGAGAAAATGCTGGTTACCAGCATTTTCTCCTTTTCCCGCAATGTTTTTAAAAAGGCTTGTATCTTGTGGTCGTAAAAACCAGGGATTATTTGGTAAAGGGTTAAAAGTTAGGCTTTGAAAGGGGAGTGCTAATTAATAACAAAATGGATTTCTTTTTATCGAACACCAGGCCTTACGAAAGCAGCGGAGCTAAGGGGAAAAATGCTCGCTGCTATTATTGTCATGTGTGTATGGCACCTAGCGTTTTACAAGGATGCTTCAAATGTTTAGATGTAGGGAAGTTAAGATTTTAAGTTTTACATGACATAAGCCGTACATACTATCGTCATCCCCGCGTTGCCATCATCATCATCATCATCGTTTTATCTTTACCGTCCAGTTATGTCTCTGACCTTCAGTGACGATTATTCTCTCATTCAGCGGATTAATGTGGTTTCTCTATTCTTAACACTTAAGTTGTCAGGTGGCCTACCTGTAAATAGGTCTACTTCATCCACCTCTTGTATCGTGGTTATTTAATATTCAGTTCCACATTGACTCTTTTACCCTTTCCCAAAGAATCCCTGGTTTTTACGGCTCTGAAAAAGAAGCCATTTGAAAACATTGTTAGAAAAGGAGAAAATGCTGGTAACCAGCATTTTCTCCTTTTCTCACCATGTTTTCTAGTCTTCTAAAGCCAGGTTTCAATTTTTGAGTCACCTTAATTTTGTCATCTGCAAATGCTTTCAATTTGGACCAATCAAAAATTTTGTTGTTTAGTAAAGCGTTAAAACCTTAGGTCATTTAGCACGAGTCATTTCCCTTTTTGCAGACTGAAAATAAAGATCAGACAGCACAGGTGCTTTCCATTTTGAATCTATATTGAATGATACTTGTAGTTATCGGCTAAATTTAACCCTTTACAAGACGTCAAAATTTAAGAGTCGATGTCCAAAGCACATGCAAAAGACAAATGTTTTTAACATTGAGGTTGGTTTGGTATAATAGCGGAAAAGGCCCGGCCATAAATCGCGAAAACCCATGAAAATAAAATTAAGGGTTAAAAAATGCAATTCTTATATGGGTTCCTTTCGTAAATATCAACTACAATATTTTTCTACAGAACGAAACTGAAAATGTCATCAATAGCTTTGAAAGTCTACACCCCAAATATGAGTCGAACTAGGTAACGATTAAATCAAAATTCGGAAAATTCCGAATGAGACTTCCGTTTTTTTTTTTAATGACGTCAATGGTCAAAATTAAATAGTTAATTCAAACCATTTCTATCAAGTACTGGTGTGGCCGAGTGGTTATGTAGGTTGACTTCGGCCAGTGCATCCCAGGATCGAGTACCACCATAGGAGAGTGGGAATGAAAAAATAAAAGGTTAAAAAAAATTCATGTGGTGCGTCACCTTGACTGGCATGTGCAGCTTACGTCTCGCCAAGTAAATGGAAGGAATGTAAAAAAAATGGAACTTAAATACAGAGGGGATTTTACTCTTTTATTGCAAAGTATTTTTGAACTTGAAAAAAATAATATTTTATAAAATGTAGAAGGAAAAAGTGTCAGCAACCACAAATACCAGTGTCAAGGGAGACAATCCTCAATCCAGGTAAGAATTTCCAGTTATTACTCCCCTTTGAAATGTTTTATTTTTCAGTTGAATTTAGAAAGTCAGCTCAAAGAAGGGAGTGTAATGATGTGTACTTACACAAAACAAATGTGTACTTCTAATAAACCTTAGACAGAATGTATATTCTTTAGTTTGATTGTTTGATTACAACTCTAAAGGCCCCAGAGTATTAGTACAAACTGGGTTCCATGATTCGGAGTGGGGGAATGCTCCGGGTCAGCCCCAATAGCATCCTTACCTAGAGAGTCCACACACAATATTGGAGTCAAATTTCAACAATGGGTTAATAACGCATAGTTTGTGACAATTAGAAGAAACAAAGTGTTTAAGCTGCATGTCCACTGTCTACTAACTAAGGAGCTTACAACATTGCTCATCACCAACCAATTTCATACTTTTTTGTTTATTTGTGTCTTTTAAATAACTGTTTCTGTCCCTTTCAAAAAAATTTTTTTTTCAGATCAAAACGCTTTTCTTTATAGCTTTACTAGAATTAATTACAGACACAAAAATAGTATATAAATGTAGATTACCAGACAAATTTTGTTAAAATTTCTAAAATGTATTTTAATCTTAATTTTTTTTTCCGACTCTAAGAACTGTTACAAACTAAATACCTGATGTAAAAATAAACACACGTATTGTTTTCTGTATTTTTGTTGTTTCATTATTATTTTCCTCCCTTATGTCTCTACACTCAAAAAGTTAAAAACATTGTGGAAAATGGAGGAATTACTTTGTTCCTCCAAGTAACACAAAATGTAAAATTTGAAAGCTGTCCCAAAAATTTATTGGTGTAATAGTGCTTACATTATCAGTGTTTTAATGACTAATGGGCATAGGTCGCTTGTTTATTTTTAGTCTTAGTATTCAGTCTTTTTCAACATAGTTCCAGTTACGTAATTCTCAGGGCACAATTCTATCAGAATTAAGCGGGCAGGGGGGCACACTGTTATTTCAGAGTGCATTACTCACTTTGCCCGATTCAAAAATTAAACCCTTACTAAAAGGGATTATATTTATCAAACTGAAGGCATTGCAAACAACCCAAGTGATTGTTTTGCCGTAAATTAGACTGTAAAATAATGGGTTAAAATCAACATGTATAGGAAAGAAAGTTCAGTCAGTAGAAATAACATCCTTAAAACAACAACTACTGATACTGACCAAACACAGACCTATCCCATCCTTAATTTTAATTCTTTACCTTATAACTTACATGTTGGAAGCATTTGCTGATAACAAATTAAATTTGGTTCAGGCAATGATAATTGCCTTTAAAACAGTAGAAACATTGCGCTAAATGGAAAGAATGCTGTTACCAGCCTGTTTCTTCTTTTTGTTTTGTTTCAATGTTCCTAACAACATGCAGTCAACAGACTGAAAGATGTCCATTTCCAATGATAAACTTTTAGCATTTTTTAGCTCTGCACTCTCCTATATTCCATATGAAGACATATATTACAACAGTATTCTCTTTCCCCCCCTCCCCTCCCACCCTTTCATTTCTCCTATTTACTATTTAACCCTCTACTACACAATTCCAAGTTTAAAACTCATTACCAAACGACAATATTTTAGGCTTGTCCAAATCGAAAGCATTTTCATACGACAAAATAAAAGTGACTGAAAATTTGAAATTTGTTTAGTGAACGGTAGAAAACATCGTGGGAAAAGGAGAAAATGCTGGCTACCAGCATTTTCTCCTTTTCCCACAATGTTTTCTAAAGGCTTCTTTCTCAGGGGCGTCAAAAGTAGGGATTGTGTGGTAATGGGTTAAGCAACCCCGAAAAGAAAGCTTTTAAAACATTGTGAAAAAAGGAAAAAATGCTGGTATCCACATTTTTCTCCTTTCCCCAGTGTTTTAAATCCTACAAATCCAACAGTATAAGCCATATTTAATCTGCTGTCTGCATTATTCTTATAAGTTGGACAAGTAAAAAGTATTTAACTTCTGTTGTATAGTAAAGGGTCAACTTGTACTTTCTTTTTATTTTTTCTATTTCAACATTTACATTTTCTTAAAAATCAATTTTAAGAAATATTTTACTCTTTACCACACTATCCCCAACTTTAAATTTCCCTCAGAAAGAAGCCTTTGGAAGACATTGCAGGAAAAGAACAAAATGCTGGTAGCCAGCATTGTCTCCTTTTTCCACAATGTTTTCTTCCCCTCCTGGAACAAATTTGAATTTTTAATTCTGATTTATTTTGTCATCTGCAAATGCTCTCATGTTGGAACAGCCTAAAATTTTGTCTAAAGAGTTTAACACCAAAAAAACTGGCATCATCTATTCTACTGAATTATCTGTTATCAAATGGACTCTTCCCAAACTTCTATTTTTCTACAACCTTATGGGAAAGGGGCTTTTTAAAACATAATGAGAAAAGTAGAAAATGCTGGTAACTACGATATACTCCTTTTTTCCCAATAATATTTTCAAGTATTTCAGCAAAAAAAAGTTATCTGAGGTGCACCTGATTTGTCATCTTGACATGCTTTAACCCTCTATCACACA
Source organism: Tridacna crocea (assembly GCA_943736015.1). Taxonomy (NCBI): domain Eukaryota; kingdom Metazoa; phylum Mollusca; class Bivalvia; order Cardiida; family Cardiidae; genus Tridacna; species Tridacna crocea. The sequence continues at coordinate 45,487,962 of OX031061.1, forward strand.
GCAAAATTTTAGACCTATCCGAATTGAAAGCATTTGCAGACGACTATTTCAAAGTGGCTCAAATGGTGCAATTTTGCTTTGATAGGGCAGAAAACATTGTGGGAAAAGGAGAAAATGCTGTTTACCAGCATTTTCTCCTTTTCCCACAATGTTTTCAAAAGGGTTTTTCCTCAGGGTCGTTAAAAGTCTTCATTGTGGGGAAAAGGGTTGAAGAAGTTAAGATCTAAAATCCTGTCATCTGGTATAGATTAAATGGACTTTTTTCCTTATTTTTCTTTTCATTTTATTTAATATTTAATCCATTAACCCTTTACCAAACAATCCCTGGTTTTTACGACCCTGAAATATGAGCCTTTTGAAAACATTGTGGAAAAAGGAGAAAATGCTGGTAACCAGCACTTTCTCCTTTTCCCACAATGTTTTCTACCCTGCTGGAAACAAATTTCAATTTTTGATTTATGTTTATTTTGTCGTCTGTAAGTGTTTTCATTTTTGACCAGTCTAAAATTTTGTCGTTTGGGAAAGGGTTAAGAAATATAAGCATTTTTCCAGCACACAGAAAACGAAACATACCAAACATGCTAAGTGATCTACCTGTTGAATTTTAGAAACCTAGAGGTTAATTGTCTTCCAGAAGCAATACAATTTTTGCACAATAAACATTTTTTCTATTGAGCCCTTTCATCGTTCTTCCAAGTCTAAAACTTCATTTCTTGTATGAATTTATTACCAGCAAATGGTTTTAATGTCTCACTAAGTTAGCTATAGGAATTTCTTGAAACTTACTTTAAGTATTTGGTGTTCTTTTCATTTTCCTAATTTTTACACTTTTTTTGATTCAGAACTTTATTTTGCCAGATATGAAGACGTTAAATTAATGGCATCTTTTATACAAAGTTGAGTTTTTTTTGTTTTTTTTTTTTTAAGATTGGGAATTTTTTCTTTATGGTAATCAAATTAAATCAGCTGTTTTTCATTTTTTTTTTTTTAATATTTCTCATGCTTTTTTTATTTTGAGTCAGAAAGTCTCTTTCTTTTTTTTAACCCTTTCCCAAACAACCATTTTTGGCCTAGACCAAATAGAAAGCATTTGCAGACAACAATTCAACTCTTGCTAAAAAGATGTTTTCAGTCTATGATAGGTCAGAAAACATTGTGGGAAAAGGAGAAAATGCTGGTTACCAGCATTTTCTCCTTTTTCCACAATGTTTTCAAAAGGCTACTATTCCAGACCTGTAAAAACTAGGGATTGCTTGGGAAAGGGTTAACCATACAGTAAATATCTTTTTTCTCAAACTAAATCAGCTCTGTATATCATTCTACCCCTTTATAACCTCTGTAGTGCTAAGTACATAAAATGGACATTCCCAAGCAGTATTAAGGTACATATATTGCAGTTTCAAAGCTTTTGTTATCAAAATATCTGACTAAAGTGTGGAAAAAGTGAATCCTGCACATTCAGTGCAGTCTGATCTTGATCTACATTGGCCACATGAGCATTTGATTTAATTCTAGATTAAGCACTACAGAGATACAGTTTTCACTTCAATTTCAATTTTAAAACAGATTTTATAAACTTTTACCAAACAACTTGGTCATTTTTGGTAAGGTTGAAAAAGAATGCATTCAAAAACTATGTGAGGAAAGGGGACAACCATAATAAAAAGCATTTTTTCCTTCCCCCCCCCCCCCAGAGTTTTCCACACTTTCAAAGACCTATACCATCATGTGAACCAGTGTTGTTCTCTGCAGATGTTCTAAATATCGACAAGTATAAATTTTATTGTCTGGTAAAGAGTTCAGCATAGCTGGTTTAACCCTTTACTTGTTATGCCAATTTGTGACTCTTCCATTTCAGCAGCAAATAAAGATATAATGTCAAAAATATGGACAAATGAGGACACAAATATCTGATTGAGTGGAAAACATTGTGGGAAAAGGAGAAATTGCTCGTTACGAGCAATTTCTCCTTTTCCAACAATGTTTTCAAAAGCTGTCTGTTGTTGATGCATCAAAATGAGTATCTATGGAGTACAGGGATAATCTAGCATCCTACTGTGGAGATACATGCCTAGTTTATTCCATCATTCCAAAATCATTCAGTTTAATTATTTTTGTTTTAGAGAATGCTTTAAGGAAAAGTTAAGCTAGCTCCTTAATTTAAAACTATATTGTGTGGATTACCTTCAGTGGGAGGTATTTGCCAAAAAAAAAAAGTGACATTTTAGAACTAAAAAACAAAACCCTGCCAAAAGACTCCTACTTAACTTAATAAACTACATAAGGTATCGATTGAATGTAACTTAGTTCAGACAGCCATACAAAATCAGTTATTTCTCAAGACAAACAAAAAAATACCAAAATGGGGCAATAAGCAACATCTGCCATAGCGTAAACAGTGGAGGTCAGCAGAAACAAAAATGGCTTCATATCACAAATTTCAGCATCACAATCCAAAACTGAAAATACCCTGTGTTTATCTTTAGGACGAACGGTATATGGGTACCCATGCAGCCCCCAATTGTGCCAGGCACACACCTCAATCTGTATATAAACCAGGCTTTATTGTTGTAATCACCAAAGACTATACTCCCTATCCTAGACCCACAAGTTTTACACACTGTTTTATGTAAGTACATATCATTACATTGCCTTCTTGAACGAACTTCCCATCAGCAATTCAACTGAAAAGTAACATTTCAAGGGGGAATAAATCACTGAAAACCTTGTCTGGACTAAGGTTGTCTCCCTTGACACTGGTATTTGTGGTTGCATGACACTTTTTCCTCCTACATTTTATAATTACAAAGTGAATTGACCCGCATATAAAAATACAAGTTTACATACAATAAATACAATAAATATGTATACATGTAATGGAGATGGCAAAAAGTACATTTTATTGTCAAAAGCTAAGGAGTTCTTGACTCTAAAGATTTTACTTCAATTTTTGACTCTATACAAATTAATAGACTTTAAAATCCAATAGAACAAAGCTTTTTGCTTCTTCCTTTGCCGGCAAAAGAAATCACCATTTTCACAAAATTGTGTTCTTGTAACCTATAAAGATGACCAAAAAATATGCATGCACGACATTTTGAAGAAAATTGTTGAAGAAAGAACTCATAGACAGTGAAAAATTTCTGTATTTGAAAGGAAAAAAAATGCAATAATATTTCAACTTTGGATACACAAAACTACATTTTAACAAAGTGATACTTTTTGCCATTCAATGTATTTACAACAGGTACATAAACATCTCAAACATTTTAAACCATTTATGTTATGTGATTGTTTAAATCATTCTAAATATGAGCCAAGTGATTTAACCCTGTATCGAAAACCCTGCAGTTTAACCCTTTACCACACAATGACAACTTTTAAATGCTGGTAACCAGCATGTCTCCTTTTCCCACAATGTTTTCTACCCTTCTAAATACAAACTTGAAATTTTCAGTCACTTTTATTTTGTTGTCTGCAAATACTTTCACTTTGGACCAGTCTATAAATTTGTCGTTTAATAAAGAGTTAACTTGTTACCACAGAATCACAACAAAACTGAGGAAGAAGCCTTTAGAAAACATTGTGGGAAATGAGGAAAAGGCTGGCAACCAGCCTTTTCTTCTGTTTCCACAATTTTTTGGTACCTTTTCTGTCAAATTTTATCGTTTGTGCAACAAATGTCATCTGCAAAACTTTCAATTTTGACGACTCCAAAATATTGTTTTTTGGCAAAGAGTTAACAATGTTTGATTTTCTATTATCTTTTTTATCCATATTCCATTTAGATTATTTACTCAACACAAATGGCCTTCAGATTTTTGTGACTCAGATTTTGTTATGATTACCAATATGAACAATATAAATGTTGCTTTGACGGAGAGAGGTGCATATTAGCATTTACAAATAATTAAATATGCACACCTCTTCCTAATTTCCAACCATGTAAAGACAAATGGTTTAAAATATCACAAGAAAATCGGTAATACATGTACAACAAACCTTTGAAAGAAAGTTACGTTCCTTGAAATTTAGTAAACAAATGATGTACTACACAAATACATGTAATCTTAATTCTGGAACTAAGCCCCATAATTGGTCGAATCAAAAACATCTCAGCCAATCAGAAGGACTAGCCTCAGAAATAATAATCAAAGATAGTATTATTTTCACTTTAACCCTGTACCACTATTCCCTACCTATCAACCACCCCTGAGAAAAGAGGCTTTTGGAAAAAAATTGTGGGAAAAGGAGAAAATGCTGGTAACCAGCATTTTCCTTTTTCCCCCACAATGTTTTCTACCCTAACAAAGACAGAAATCACCATAAGAGCTACTTTCAACTTTTCATCTGCAAATGCTTCAAAATGGACCAGCATGAAATTCTGTCCTTTGGTAAAGAATTAATATTGTGTTGAAGTTTCCTGTCATAACTTTGCTTTTCAAAGGTGCACTAAGTTCCATCAATGCTCTCTTGCCCTTTACCACACAACCACAAAATTTTAAAACCCTAGGAAAGAGGCCTTTTGAAAACACTGGAAAAAGGAGAAAATGTTGGTTACCAGCATTTTCTCCTTTTTTCCACCATGTTTTCTCCACTTTCAAAAGCAAAATGCACTATTTGAACCACACTTTAACCCTTTCCCAAATGACAAACTTTTGGACTAGGCCAAATTGAAAGCAGTTGCAGAGACAATTCAATTCTTGCTGAAAAGAAGATTTTTGTCTATGATATGGCAGAAAACATTGTGGGAAAAGGAGAAAATGCTGGTTACCAGCATTTTCTCCTTTTCCCACAATGTTTTCAAAAGGCTACTATTCTAGACCCCTAAAAACCCAGGATTGTTTGGGAAAGGGTTAATTATTGTCTGTAATGATTTGCTTTCAATTTCGGGCCAGCTTATAAATTTGGTTGCATGGTAGATATAAAACTCTACACAAAACATTTGAAATATATTCATCTTGAAAACATTTGACATTATGTTCAATGTAGCCCACGCAGATGTGACCCTTTGTCATTTAACTCATTACCAAATGACAAAATTTTAGGCTTGTCCAAATGGAAAGTATTTGCAGACGACAAAATAAAAGTGGCAGAAAACTTGAAATTTGTTTTGTGAAGGGTAGAAACCATTGTGGGAAAAGGAGAAAATGCTGGTTACCAGCATTTTCTCCTTTTCCCACAATGTTTTCTAAAGGCTTCTTTCTCAGGGTCATCAAAAGTAGGGATTGTGTGGTAATGGCTTAACCCTTTACCAAACAATCCCTGGTTTTTCCGACCCTGAGATAGAAGCCTTTTGAAAACATTGTGGGAAAAGGAGAAAATGCTAATAACCAGCATTTTCTCCTTTTCCCACATTTTCTACCCTGCTGGAAACAGATTTCAATTTTTGAATAAGCTTTATTTTGTCGTCTGCAAGTGCTTTTAATTTTGACCAGTCTAAAATTCTGTCGTCTGGTAAAGGGTTAAAGGGTACAAAACGTTGTAAGAAAAGAAGAAAATATTGGTAACAAGCATTTCCCACTTTGTGAACGATGTTTTTAAGGGTCTACTTGTACATGGCCCTTTGTTAATGGGTTAAATATTTCAACAAAATATCAAACAACATGAAAATTATTCCATTACCATAATGTCTCTAACTAGAGCAATCACTAAACATGATTATACCCACCCACCAGCTCCTTGTCAGAAAAAATGAGTCTGTATCACAGACTGCAGAATGGTTAAGTACAAAAGTAAGAATTTAACTCATTACTAAACGACAATATTTTAGGCTTGTCCAAATCACAATTATTTACAGACGACAAAATAAAAGTGACTGCAAATTTGAAATTTGTTTTGTGAAGGGTAGAAAACATTGTGAGTAAAGGAAAAATGCTGGTTAACAAGCATTTTCTCCTTTTCCCTCTATGTTTTCCACAGGTTTCTTTCCCAGGGACGTCAAAAGTAGGGATTGAGTGGTAATGGGGTAAAAAAGTTCAAGGGGAGATAATTCCACAACAAATCACAGCAGGGTCATGAAAATTGCACATGCACAACTTCATGTATATAGGAACCATGTGTATAAATTTGAGTTCAGTACTTAAAAAACTGTTGGAGTATTGCTCCAGACAAATTTGTGTCTATGGACAGATGGACGGACAGACAGCCATGGCAATTCCAGTATACCCCCCTCTACTTTGTTGTGGGGGGTATAATAAACACCAAATCAAAGATTCTATTGAGGGATAAAATACTACTTGCTAACCTTCACACAGAAATACATATCTGTATTAAAAACAAGTTTTCTGAACATATTTTAAATGCTCTGGTTATTTCAGTAAATGTTTAACCCATTACCACACAATCCCTACTTTTGACTATCCTAAGAAAGAGGCCTTTAGAAAACATTTTGGGAAAAGGAGAAAATGCTGGTAACCAGCATTTTCTCCTTTTCCCACAATGTTTTCTACCCTTCACAAAACAAATTTCAACTTTTCAGTCAATTTCCTTGTTGTTTGCAAATGCTTTCATTTGGACAAGCCTAAAATTCAGTTGTTTGGTAATGAGTTAATAATAGCAAACTCAAAAATTTTGGACTGGTCCAAATTGGAAGCTTTCTCAGACAACAAAACAAATGTGACTCAAAAATTAAAATTTGTTTCCATAAATATTCAAATATCAATGCATGTGTTTATAAGAGACATTATGGTTTACAATTACAGTCTACCCTCTACCAAATGACAGAATTAAAGATCAAAAGAGCTTGCAGATGACAAAACTTTTTAATTAACCCATTACCACACAATCCCTACTTTTGACGCCACTGAGAAAGAAGCCTTTTGAAAACACTGTGGGAAAAGGAGAAAATGCTGGTAACCTGCATTTTCTCCTTTTCCCACAGTGTTTTCTACCCTTCCAATGACCCTGAGAATGAAGCCTTTGGAAAACATTGTGAGAAAATCCTGGTAACTAGCATTTTCTCCTTTTCCAACAATATTTTCTACCTTATCAAAGTCAGAAATCATCATATTTACAAGATTAAATTTGTTGTCTGAAGATGCTTTGAATTTGGTCCAGTCCAAAAATCCCTTGTTTGGTGAAGAGTTAAACAAAAAACTGTTTTGTACAGGGTGAAACAATCTGAACAAACTTAAAGGCTTGACAAAATTAACCCTCTACCACATGACAAAATCTTTAACTTGTTCCGACTCAAAACAGTTGCATATAATAACTTAAATGTAGCTCAAATTGTAAGGGTAGTAAACATTGTGGGAAAAGTAGAAAATGCTGGTTACCAGCATTTTTTCCTTCTCCCTTAATGTTTTCAAAAGTATTCTTTCTCAAGGTGGTTAACACTGTATATTGTGGTAAAGGTGAAACATTGTACACAAATTTGGGGCAGAACAAAAATTTAATAAATAATATTATTTAGTGCACTGCAAATGCAGAACATAAGCAGAAAGGTTTTAAATTATTAACCCTCGTAGCTCAAAATCCAGGTATTAATGTTTTATACAGAAAGTTCAGATTAAGATCAGAATGCATAGAGTAAGCAGCCTGACCTTGAATCTACACTGTCTGGTTTTTTTTTGCAACAAAACAGCTTTGCATCATTAATTCTGAGAGAAAATGTGCACTTGATTTATCTTTTCCTCTATCAAACAACAGAATTTTTTTTTTTTATTCCATTACTAAACGACAATATTTGAAAAGCATTTGCAGACGAAAAAAAAAATGACTGAAAATTTTAAATTTTATTAGTGAAGGGTAGAAACATTGTGGGAAAAGGAGAAAATGCTGGTTACCAGCATTTTCTCCTTTTCCCACAATGTTTTCTAAAGGTTTCTTTCTCAGGGGCGTCAAAAGTAGGAATTGTGTGGTAATGGGTTAAACATACAGCCTGATCTTTGTTCTACACTCAGTTCGTTTTGCTGAAGCACTGTAGCCAAAAGCAACCATGTGACTGAAATTATTTGGGTCATACTTCTAGGATGAAATTTACTGAGAAGTTCAACCTGCACTCCAAGGGTTAAAAATCAGATTTGTGAAGGGTAAATATGACATCACTCAAAACTAAAATTCTACAGACAAAAAGTAAACAGCAGAGAATGAAAACTAAATAGTCCTTGTTAACTCATTACCAAACGACAATATTTTAAGCTTGTTCAAATCAAAAGCATTTGCATACAACAAAATAGAAGTGAATGAAAATTTGAAATTTGTTTTGTGACAGGTAGAAAACATTGTGTGAAAAGGAGAAAATGCTGGTTACCAACGTTTTCCCAAAATGTTTTCCAAAGGCTTCTTTATCAGAGTCGTCAAAAGAAGGGATTGTGTAGTAATGGGTTAATTAACTCTTTACCAAACAAAAGTTTAGACTTGTCTAAATTCAAAGCATTTGCAGACAAAATCTATGTTAACCATATATTGAAATTCTTTTTGGAAATGATAGAAAACATTTAAAAAAGCGAGAAAATGCTGGTTACCAGCATTTTCTCCTCCTAAAATGTTTTTAATAGTCTTCTTCTTAAAAGTTTTTAAAACTCATGATTGTGTGGTAAAGAGTTAAATGATGTGAAAATAAAATCTGTGTTCTTACCTATCTTTACCAGATGAAACCATCTTTTCATGAAGTTGAGAAGGACAATTTTTCATACAGAGTAGACAAGCAAGAAGGCCATGATGACCCTGGATCACTCACCTGAGTAAAAAGGCAAAATTCACTCCACATGAATGATTCAATTTCTGACAAATTGTAAGGTCAATTGAGCTTAAAATGTGGCCTCTAGAGCATCCACAAGAAATTTCAGTAAGCTGACCTAGTGACCTAATTTATCATCCGAAGTGAACCAATTTATAGCTCATAAAAAAATTTATCAAGTCATATATCCTGAAAAGTTTTCAAGTTAATCGAGCAATAAATGTGACCTCTAGAGAGCCCAGAAGGTATTTCTTAAATTTGACCAAGTGACTAAGTTTATGAACCCAGTTTATCCAATTTTGAACCTATCCTAGATTTCATCAAGACAAACATTTTAACCAATTCTCCAATCAATTGAACAATAGATGTGGTCTCTAGAGTGCCCACAAAGTATTTCTTTAATTTGACCAAGTGACCTAGTTTAAACCCCACATGACCCAAATTCAGATTCATGTGAGATTTTATCAAGACAAGCATTCTGACCAACTTTCAAGTCATTTACGCAAAAAAAATGGCCTCTAAAGTGCCGACACTGTATTACTTTAATTTGATCTAGTGACCTACATTGTAGTTTACGATTTCAGGTGACCCGAATCCCAACTCATCCAAGATTTTATCATGACAATTATTCTGACCAAATTTTAGGTCATTTAAGCAATAAATGGGGCCTCTAGAGTGCCTATAATGTATTATTTTAATTTGACCTAGAGACCTAGTTTATGACCCCATGTGACCCAAATTTGAACTGACTGAACACATTGTGCTAAGTTAGGCTAACAAACTTAGAACAGGTTCACTACATACCAAACAACAAAGTTCTATGCCTTCAAGTTTTAGAAAAGAAAAGTTTTAAAGTTTTCCTAGCAATAACCTCTCTCTCTGTCTTCCTATCCCTTATATATACAGGTGTCTACAAAGATATTTTCAATCAATAACAATGGATAAAAACTCAGATTTTCATTCCCTTCACAATTTTACAGTTCTGACAATAGAACCAAAAATTACACAAGTCTGACTTTTGCTAGCTCATACAATGAAAGGCTTTTGAAAAACACTGTGAGAAAAGGGCAGTTGTTTAATACAAGCATTTGATCCTTCTCTCAAAATGTTTCTTCTATCAATTACACACTGAAAATTTCACATGAAATGGCACCACTTCACCCTATACCTCGCAATCCGAAAGGGAATGGGGCTATTGAAAAAATCTTAGGAAAAGCAGAAAATGCTGGAAATCAGCATTTTCTCCTTCTCCAAGACTATTTTCTATCCTTTTAAAGACCAATTCCAACCCTTGAGCCCCATTTCAATTTTCCTCTGAAAATGCTCTCAATTTTGGAGCATTTTTAAAGATTTTGTTGTGTGGCAAAGTGTTAATTAAATACAAGTAGTTTGTCTAAAATCAACCATTTTGATTTTTACACAAGTTTTCTTACCCAGGGTTGCTAAAAGTCTGGATTGTGAGATACAGTTATTGAGTAAGAAGTTTATCCCCTGGAGTCAAAGCTTTGAATCTTCAAAGTAGTGTGATTTTGAGATTTTGTCTATGCTTCAGTCCACTCCATCTTATCTGATCAAGTGTGGATCAAGGGTCATACAGCATGTTTTGTGCCATATGATCCTGATACTGGCCCCACAAAAAATACCAGGGCCCGTATTCACCAACCATTCTCAAGAACGTTCTTGGTCTTATTCTTCAAGATTTCCTGACTGTGAAAGTAACAGAACGTCTGATTGGCTAAACCATCCGGTTTAGCCAATCAGACGCTCTGTTACTTTCACATTGGCGAAATTCTGAAGAATAAGCCTAAGAATATTCTCAAGAATGGTTGGTGAATACGGGCCCTGTTTATTCTTCTCTTGGATATTTATAGGCACCAATACAACCTTCACCGAGTAATCGCATGTTTCAACCATTTACTGCACAATCCAAACTTTTAACAAAAATGAGCAAAGAAATAGTGAAAATATTGTGGGAAAGGAAGACAGTGCTCATAACCAGCATTTTCGTCTTTTCCCACAATGTTTTCTGCTCTTTCTGATGCGAATCTCACCATTTTTGCTACATTTGTCATCTACCCATCTCTCTAAAATGCTGTGGTTTGTTAAAGAATCAACCATTTAAAAAAAAGCTTTTGAGGACAGTGTGAGAAAAAAAGAATATGATGGTTACTTGAGTTTTCTCTATTTTCCCACATTGGTTTCTGCCCTTTCACAGACTATTTGTATCATTTGAATCACTATGTATGTTCATACAAAATGCTTTCAACTTGGACAAATATGAAACTTTCTCATTTGATAACAATTTAACTCCCAAGGTCAAGCTGCATAATATTTGTGTGTCTAAAATATAATCCATCAGTCTGAATTGATAGCTGGGTCTGTATTCACAACCGTTCTTAACTCTTTACCATAATGACGCAACTTTAGACTAGTCCGAATTGGAGGCATTAGCAGATAAAAAAATTGAAATGACTCAAATATTAAAGGGTAAACATTATGGGAAAAGGAGAAAATGCTGGTTACCAACATTTTCTCCTTTTTCCCCAATGTTTTCAAAAGGCTTCTTCCTCAGGGATTGTTTGCTAAAGGGCGGAGAGCATTTTGGATCTATGTCTATATTTACAAAGCAACACAACCTCTGATTGGCTAAACCATATGGTTTAGCCAATCAGATGTTGTGTTACTTTCATATTTACAAAATTCTAGAGACTAAGACTAGGAATTGTCTTGCAAATGGTTGGTGAATACCTTGATTTCACAAACTTAACACTGTACTTATCCTTCAATGTCAAGTTTAAATGTATATCCTAAATGTCGCCTGTGATGAGCTATCAAGTCAAAGCGATCAAGTCAGTCTTAACTGACAGTTTTGAAATAGCAACCTTCTTCTACTGCACTCAATGTCCAATATCCACTCATTGTCGTCTGCAAACGCTTTTTGTTTGGAAGAGTCTAAAATTTGTTGTTTGGGAAAGGGTTTAAAGTTATGCACAAAAGACTTTTGCTCTGTACTGCCATGATAGTTGATCACAAGATACTGGTAACACAAACATTGAGGGTGGCACTTCTGTAATATGAAATGGAGCAATTCAGCCCTGATCTATACTGAACAATGAAACTTCATTCAACACTATTCTGTCAGTACATTTAGTGACGATCTGTAAAACATCCTCTGAACAGCCTGTTAGACATCACACATACAGCTGGTATGTCTTTGAGGAAAAGATTTAACGCTCATTGATAGCTCATCTATCAAACAGCACTGCACTCTTCTTTTAAGGAACAATCAATTTTGTCATCTTATGAGCATCCAGTGAATTTGTAGACATATCAGATCAGTCGAAATTTGTATGCCAACCATCAAACTTTACACTGTACTGTTCTGCCACAGCAAGGTCAGTATTAAGTCTGGTCAACATCCTGTGTTACATGTATGGCCATCATCATCATCGCCTTCCTGCATACAAACAGAAAATACAACAGAGTTCAGTTCAACTCATTCACTACTGAACAAAAAAAAATGCATTGTCTTAACCCTTTCCCAAACAGTCCCTGGTTTTACGGGTCTGGAATAGTAGCCTTTTGAAAACATTGTGGGAAAAGGAGAAAATGCTGGTAACCAGCATTTTCTCCTTTTCCAACAAAGTTTTCTACCCTATCATAGACAGAAATCATCTTTTCAGCAAGAGTTGAATTGTCGTCTGCAAATGCTTTCAATTTGGTCTAGTCCAAAAGTTTGTTATTTGGGAAAGGATTAAAGACCAAAACAGAGTTCAGTAATAATAAAAAATAAAGTAGGGACACTGTAGATCAAAGATCTGACGGCATATTCTGTGCAGTCTGACTTTAATCCTTTCCCAGACAAATTTTAGACTCTTTTAAAGTCAAAGAGTTTGCAGACGACAATTTCAAATTTTATGAAAATGGCAGAAAATTCTCCAAATTGGTAGAAAACACTGTGGGAAAAGGATAAATTGCTCGTTACGAGCAATTTCTCCTTTTCCCACAGTGTTTTCAAAAGACTAGTACTGCAGACACTTAAAAAGAAGGGCTTGTTTGGGAAAGGGTTAATCTACACTGTAAACAAAAGCCTCTGGTGTCATCTATGACATAGAGAAGGTTAAACTTGAAGATTGTAATTTCTAAGAAATCGTAATGAGCAACAAATATTAAACAGTACTGGAAAAAAACAAACAAACAAAATATTGGACTTGTCCACATTGAATGTCAATGAAGATACCGAATAGAATATGGCAAGGACAGCAGGTAGAGAATAATAATTGACTGCATGTCCTCAGAATACATGTATTCTGAATTTCAAACACCTCTTCCCTCAGGGCCCAAAAAACATGGGTTTTTTCTAGGGATGGCAACGGTTAGTAAATCTGCTAACCGGTTAACCGTTCAATCTTTCGATCGGTTAACCGGTTAACCAAACGACCATGTAAAAACATTTTAGATGAAGGTACCTGCTCGATATGTCAACATTGACAAACAGTGCGTGAGTAATGCATTCCCGTGATGTTTACTATTTCTGTACTTTAGCGTAAAACACGGCCAATCTATTGACGATGTCTCACCCTCTCGGCAATAAAATCATTTTTCCACGATGTTTTCTACAGAGGACTAGAAATTATCGGGCCATTTCAGTGTTTCCACTACGCAAATTATAGCGTAAATCACACAACAGAACTGAAATTCACGTAAAAAAAAGTTTGGTTTCATACGAGTCCTCACGTTGGAAAGAAAAAAAAAACAACATTATCTGCTTAACTTGTGTAAAATACCAGGATTTGAAGTTACTTTCTACCCATTTTGATAAATTATTGTCATATCAGGCGGAAATACCTATCCATGAATTAAAATGCATGAAAAAATGCTCGATGCAAGAAACGCGGAAACCCATGACGGAAAAAGTGTTCCTTTCGACATTGTCTGATCAGAGTCACTTCAGATCGTCTTTTCAGCTTTTTAACCATGATTGTATGCAGTAAATTCACATAGATATATTAATAACAGACATTAGTGCTGCATCGAAAGAAAAAACTAGTGGGATCACTGCTATTTACAACTTCAAAAAATGTACAAACGGAATCATACAGATGACGGTATGGTTATTGATCGTCAAACGAAGCGGCTATCGGTAAGTGATCGGGTGTTAGCCATCGCCCAAACGACAGGTTTAAATTCTAAGTTCTCCCAAATTCAAAGTCTCTGCACTATACTATGATTTTCGAAGATACTTATCAAAGTGATAATAAACGAACGAAGAGAAACCGCTACGCCTGCTTGAATACAGATTGATTGACGTTATAAATTTCAATCCCTCTTACGCTGATTGGTCAATCCATGCATATATTTGATTAGGGGAGGGTACTTAATGAAATAATCCAAGCAAATCAATTACGATAAGCCAGTGCCTTTGATCCAAAGAGGACACGTGTTTGATTGTTTATTATCGGAGACTGGGGACTAATTAGCGAATTAACAATGTTTAATATTGCACAGACATGTCAAACTGTATATCACACCTTGCCGCGTCTCGGCAACATTGGATGTGCGTATGATGCAGTTTTTGTTGTCAGAACCGGCAAAGTTAACTTTGTATATTTTTTTTTATTATAATGATTATTTTGGTAAACTTTTGATAATATAGGCCTATATTTGTTTCTGGTTAATCGGTTACCAATTTCCTAACCGGTTAATCGGTCATTCGATCGGTTAACCGGTTAACCGTTGCCATCCCTAGTTTTTTCTGTAAAGGGCCAACCCTTCAACTCTATACCAAATAATACAAGTGGGCCATGACGGCCCTGTATCGATTTTTTGATGTTGTAAGTATTAACAGAACAAAAATAGTATCGTATTGTAATTTCGTAGTTTAAGAATGAATTGAATTAAAAAGCCAGTTTAAGGCGGAGTAGAAAGATTCCTTGTTAACCTAACACCCCTATAAAAATGAAATTCCCACTATCCATGTCCTAACTCGAAAAACTATTAAAAATATAGTCGCGCACTTCTGCACGGCGACTAAAAAAAGTCCATTTCTTGAAAAGTAAAATTAATGTATCATGCATTTAGCTGGCATTGACAGCAACATACAGTAAAGAAAGTCTGTATGGTAATGAACTTGTAAACTTTAAAAACATAACCTCCACCCCGCCCACCAAACAAAAACAGTCATATCTGTTTAAATGCGAAGATAATGTTATAGTTAGTGAATACAAGCAGGTTCATTCATTAGCATGAAAGGTAAAGTTCTGGAAACATTTAAGTGATGGAAACCTCATTTTAAATATTCCATTCATGTGAGCATAACTATTATCATCAAAATAAATTACTTTCCCTTAAAACAGAGCGCTTCCTCTCCAGAACACTTGAATACCAAACCCCAATAATGTAAAACTGCAGTTTGATAATCAAGGGAGGTACATAATATCAAACTTTATCTTGTATAACAGAAGTTATGAACTTTTACGACTATTTAAATTACAGTCGCTATATAAGCCCATGTTAAATTTGTGATCTCCAGGGCAGAGCCAATTTTGAATGAAATCGATAGCTTCTGTCCATCAGATAAAGCTACATGCCAAATTTGGTTGTCCTGTGTCTTATGGTTTCAGACAACAAGATTTTCAAACATGTTCAATATTTTTCACTTTTGTTGCCATGGCAACCAGAGTTTAAGAAGGAATCAAATTCTTTCATGAAAGTCTAGAGAGGACCATGGCAGGATCATTTCCGTGAAGTTTCATCAAATTTGGATGGGTATTTTCAGAGGAAAAGAAATTTTAATAAAAATAAGTTAATGCACGGACAGACGCACAGACACACAACAGACACCAGGCCATGACATACGCCACCTGGCCTTTGGCCAATGGAGCTAAAAAACAAGAGGGCCATGATGACCCTGCATTGCTAAGTATAAACACTGCGAGCCAAACATTACAATACTTGGCCAATGGGTTCCAAACTTGAAGACATACAAAATATTTTCTACAAAATCCTATGAAAAAGTTATGACACCAGGGCAAAGACATTTTTGACCACAATGCTATAATTACTTGAATCCTGGTAGAGGTCTACAAGATAAAGCCCCATACCAAATACCGGTATTACAAGTCTAGAATATGTAGTTATAAACAAGAAGATCTTCAAAGTTTCCTCAATAAAAAGCCCTGTAAAACATGAGACCCATGAGACAGGGCTAACTTAGTAGCCCTAGGCCTAATTATGGTTAGTAACAAAACAATGTTTTTACATGAGGCTTTCACCACAAAAGCCAAAGTAAAACTTGTGACCCCTGGTGTGGGGACACGCTTCACCCCAAGGCTTTAATTTCAACAATTTGGGCCCTTCTCGTAGAGGCCCACTAGATAAAGCTACATGCAAAATCTGGTAGTCCTAGGCCATATGGCTAGGTACAAGTAGATTTTTAAAGTTTTCCCAATATAAGACCACGTAAACTTGTGACCCCTATTACTGTGCCAAATTTAATACCAGGGCTATAATTTTGGTAACCTTGTTGAAAAACAACTTGATAAAGCTAGATGCCAAATTTGGTAGCCCTAAGCCTTGTGGCTAGGTATGTGAAGATTTTTAAAAGTTTTCCCTGTGTAAGCCCATACAAAACTTGTTACCCCAGGACCAGACAAAATTTGACCCAAGGGCTATAAATTGGGCACTCCTGTTAGATGCCAACTTGATAAAGATATATATCACATTCGGTAGTTCAAGGCCCTATGGCTAGGAACCAGAAGGATTTTAAAGTTCTCCATACATAAGCCCATATATAACTTGTAAACCCCGGGAAGGGGCCAATTTTGACCCCAGGGCTATTATTTGAAGAACCGTGGCAGAAGTCCACTAGATAAAAGCTACATACCAAATTTAGTACCCCTATGCCTTATGGTTTCAGACAAGAAGGTTTTCAAAGATGTTCAATATTTTTCAGTTTTGTAGCCATGTTAATCAGAGTTTGTGAAAGAATCAAATTCTTTCAAGAAATTATAAAGAGGACCTTGGCAGCATTATTTCTGTGAAGGTAGTTTCAGAGAAGAAGATATTTGAAATAAAAGTTAATGCATGGACAGACAGACACATGACAGACACAGGGCCATGATATAACTTAAGCCAGCTGGCCTTTGGCCAATTGAGCTAATTAGGAGTCCCCCAATTGAAAGCATTTGCAGACAAAAATTAAACAAAGCTGGAAATATGCTTTTTTCTCAGAGTTGATGTTAGGATTTGTTTAATATGGGGTTAAATTGATTGATTATATGGTGCTGAAATCCTTTTTTAACAGAATTGCAGTTATATCCTGTGGCCATCAATGCTTTCCAAGGCTCTGTGACCAATACTATACAAAACATTCTTCTACAGGCACTGACTACTTTTCCACAAAACCATCTTGGAAACAGTGATAAAAAATATGAGAAAAATAAATCATGTGGCAATGAATTATCATCAGTCCTTGTAAAGAAATTGGCTATGCCATGAATAATAAGTAGTGACACCCTATTCTGTATGCAACCAACTGCTACCAGAGCTCTACACACCTTTAACCCATTACCACACAATCCCTACTTTTGACGACCCTGAGAAAGAAGCCTTTAGAAAACATTGTGGGAAAAGGAGAAAATGCTGGTAACCAGCATTTTCTCCTTTTCCCACAATGTTTTCTACCATTTACAACAAAAATTTCAATTTTTCAGTCACTTTTATTTTGTCGTCTGCAAATGCTTTCGATTTGGACAAACCAAAAATTTTGTTGTTTGGTAATGAGTTAATTAGTCACCAGCAATTTATGCTTTCGGTTCAGGCAAGTCTGAAAAGTTCTCCGCATGTACAGAAATACTACACAAATTGCTGTAAGATTTCTCTTGACGAATATAATTAATGCCTTCATGTAAATGCTACACAGATTTAACATTTACCAAACAATTTTTTCAGTTTTAGCAAACCGGACGAAAAAGCTTTAGAAAGCATTGCTGATAACCAGCATTTTGTCCTTTTCCCACAATATTTTCTAACCTCAAAAAATGATTGCACCATCTGAACCACAATGAAATTGTCATCTGTAAACCCTTTCAGTTGGGACAAGGTAAGACTTTTTGTCATCTAGTTAAGGGTTAAATTAGGAATCTAAAAATAAAGAGAAATATGTCTTGCTACACTGCTGATCATCTGCAGACAAAGAATAAGCAAGGAAAACAGTCCAACACTTGTATCAGAGTTATTTCTGTGTATGGCAACACTCCTATTTGGCTTGCAACATGCGAAAAGGAGCATTTGGACATTAAATGTCGTCTCCAATCAGCCTTTGCATGCCATGCAGGCTAATCCAAGGGCCAATCCCTCAATACTGTAGGGTTTCGTAATTTACGCTGAACTTTATGAGGATGTTACTATTTTCTTAAAGTGATCTCTCATTATAACCGATCTAATGCTCTGGTAAAAGAAACACCATTTACAATCGTAACATGTAAAAGTGGTATCATTTCTTGATACTGAATTGATTCTACCCCCATGACTGCTATCACAGACTCCCCATTGCATAAAATCTCAAAGCCAATATCATCTGCATCTGCAGCAGAAATGCGTGATTTCCGTTATTTTATAGCTCAACTAAGCACAAAGTGCTAAAAGTAAGCCTTTGTGATACTGCAGTGTCTGTCCTGCATCGCATCTCACCCAGGCATAAAAAATTACCATGTGTGCACTATAGAGGCCACTTTTTTGGTCCAATAGTCATGAACAGGCTTATAAATATCACATACAATCAAGTTCTACGCCTTCCAGTTTTACAGAAGAAGATTTTTAAAAAAGTTTTTCTACCTTGTTCCTTTATTCAAACTTACCACCCCTGTGGCGGGCCAGTTTTGATCCCAGGGGTGTTATATGAACAAATTTGGTAGAGGTCCACTAGGAGATGTTATATATCAAATAAAAAAGCTTTACTCCTCCCACTTTAAGAGAAGAAGAATTTTAAAGTTTTCATTCTTTGTTCCTATGTGTCAAACTTTGATCCACCAGGGTGGGGCAAGTTGTAACCCTAGGGGCATCATATGAACAAACTTGGTAGAGGTCTACTAGGAGATGCTACATGTATACTAACAAGAGGGCCATGATGGCTCCACTGGCTTTATAAGTAATAACACTACAATCCAAACATTACAATACTTGGCCAATTTCTTTCAAACTTGTTTCTATAAAATCCAACTAGACACCCGAGGCAAAGCTATTTTTGACAACAAATCTATAATTACATGAACATGTACTTGAATCCTGATGGAGGTCTACGAGATAAAACCCAGCACCATTGTAACCAAATACAGTAATAACCAAATAACCAAATAATAAATGTCTAGAATGTGTGGTTATAAAGTTTACAAGAAGAATTAAAAGTTTTCTCAATAAAAGGCCCTGTAAAACATGAGACCAATGAGCCAGAGCTAAAATTATTAGCCCTAAGTCTTATTATGCTAAATAAGAGGATTTATAAAGTTTTCACCACAAAAGCCCATGTAAAATTTGTAACCCTTGGTGTGGGGACAAACCTGACTGCAAGACTATCATTTGGGCCCTCTTGGTAAAGGCCCATTTGATAAAGCTACATCCAGAATTTGGTAGTACTAGGCCGTACTGCAAGGTACAAGTAGATTTTGAAAGTTTTCCCTATAAAAGCCGATATAAAACTTTTGACCCCTGGGGCCTAGCCTAATTTGACCAAAGGGCTATAATTTGGGCACCCTTGATAGACACCCACTAGATAAAGCTACATGCCAAATTTGGTAGCCCTAGGCTTTTTGTCTAGGTACTAGAAGATTTTTAAAGTTTTCCATATAATTATGAGCCCATATGAAATTTCTGACCCCTGGGGCCTGCCAAATTTGACACCAGGGCTATACTTTGAGCACCCTGTTGGTCACAAGTTTGAACATTGGAACAAAGAATGAAAACTAGATAAAGCTACATGCCAAATTTGGTAGTCCTATGCCCTATAGCTGGGTTGCCCTAGGCCTTTTGGCTAGGTACAAGATTTCTAAAGTTTTCCCTATATAAGCCCATATAAAACTTGTGACCCCTGGGCCAAGTTTGACCCCAGGGCTATACTTTGGGCACTCTTGGTAGACGCCCACTTGATAAAGCAACATGCCAAATTTGGTAGTCTTATGTCCTATGGCTGGGTCGCCCTAGGCCTTTTGGCTAGGTACAAAAAGATTTTTAAAATTTTCCCTATATTAGCATATATAAAACTTGTGACCCCTGGGCCAGGTTTAACCCCAGGCTTATCATTTGGGCACCCTTGGTTGACACCCACTTGATAAATCTACATGCCAAATTTGGTAGCTCTAGGCCTTTTGGTAGGTACATGAACGGGGGATTATCTTCCTTTCCTGCGCGACCTAATTTCGGCAATATTCCCAATTGCAAAAAGTGTATTTTTTTCCAAATTCCCTAAAATAAAATTCCCAATTAGATGCTAGAAAAAGAAAATACTCTGATGTACCAGCCATTTTTTCTCCTGACACACAAATTTGCTGGCATCTACCACAATTCAAGAAGGAAATCAACAGACGTCATATTGTAGATCTATATGAAAATATTTGGGGGAGAATTACTATAGAGTAGATCTGTATATTTTTAACCAATTTACGAATTTATTTGATTATCTAGCTGTAAACCAATCTTGCTTTACAGACGACTGTTAACTGCCACACATATATTGCAGCAAGGCTGAGTTTTGTTTGGAAAAAATAAAGAACACAGCTTCTAAACTGACAGTCCTGAATCAAGAGCAAGTCATGAAAATTCCCAGCCATATCTAGACAATGATTTTTTTTCCTTTCTAATTTCCATTGGTTGTCTCAAGCGGTTTGTCTTTGTCTTGGCACAATTAATCGTCTGTACAATTTTTGAGCAGAGCTTCTTGTCGGCCAAAATTATATGAGAATTTCAGGGTTCGAATTTCATTTTTTTATCCACTTGCAAATTTTAGCAAGTAGCTTTTATTCCCACTTGCAAAATCAAAATTGGACTCGCATTTTCTTTTGAAGCTCAGCTTGCCTATCAATTGTAAAGAACGAATGGCCTGTACAAACTGTTCAATTCTGTTCTATTACGTAACCTGTCAACTGAGACAATAAACAAACCAAAAAAGAACGTTAATCGATATTAAAACCCTCATTTTGCGATCAATTTAGTTCCAGTTGAATTTCTGTTCTAAAACCAAGTTAAATTTCTATAAAACTTACAATGGTGGACGATTTTGTACACGAAATACAGACGTATCACATCCGAATATCTGTATGTCCGGTAACTGGTTTATGGAGTCCACCACATCCGACTCGCTTCCCATTGCTATTTGTGCATAATTATTAACTTTTCATGAAAGATTGAAAAATATTTTTGCTTTATAATCAGAGATTAAATTCACATACTGTTTTTCCATATAAAAAACGCGAAACGTAAGTATCGGCTATGAGTGCAGACGAACGCACTTGCCTCATGAAATTCGGATAACGAACGACAACTCGAAGGCTTCAATGGCGACATGTAAAATTGTCAACAGCGCCGTCGAAGGGTATTCTCAGTGCGACATGACTGATGTTTATCCAGAACAAAAAGAATTACCTTTTTTTTTTGTATTCACATAAGAAATTTAGTACATTCGGTAACTGTTCTTCAATAATTTGCACTCACATTTTTTAGCAAGTGCTTGAAATTTCAACTTGCATTTTCAAATTTTGGCTTGCATTTTGCGAGTAAATATGTGGGAATTTCGAACCCTGAATTTAAATATCCTATTTAACAGGGTGGGTGACAGGGATGGAGGGAGGAAATCTTACAGCTTAGACACTAAAAATATCTCCCCTTTACAATATAAACACAAGGAATGCAACGCCTCGATTACCAGCGTCAGCACAAGAGGGCCTTTCCCACCCAAAATCACCCGCAAAACAAACATTGATCATAATTTCCTTTAGCCTAGCGATAGACAACACGAAAATGGACCTGCAACATTTGGCGATACCTCAGTAGACATCTTTTAACCGGAGATACCTGTCATGTTTTACAATTTCTTTTGACAATTTCGATCCATCGAGGAAACCATTCGCTGACGTCACTGGATTCACAGGAAGTGTAGGTTCGGAGTACTGTGGTTGAGTTCCTGTGAAACTATAGTTTATACATACATGCTATTTTAACTTAGTTTCCATGAACCTAGAGTCGCAACATAATGAAACAACGCGGATTTTGCATTTTATGTAATCAAATTAACTTTCTGTAATATTTGGTTTATTCAATTAATTAAGCTGTTATTGTTTATATGATCAATTTCAGTCAAACAGGTTCTTGTTAATGTGTGTCTCGCCTGTAATATGTAGCTTGTAACACTCCTAAGATTCAAGCCATGCTCTGGCAAACCCTTTGGCTGCTAGGGATGAATTCCACATCTTTTGCAGACAGCATAGATCAAGATCAGACTGCACAGAATATGCAGTCTGATCTTGTATCTGCACTGTCCAATAGAGTATATAATTGTGAAAACATGATTTTGAAATAGCAATATTTGGGTTTTTAACATCAAATTAAAGATTTTATTTTAATTGTTTAGCAGGATAAGGGCTAACTCATTACCAAACAACAAAATTTTACGCTTGTCCAAATTGAAAGCATCTGCAGACAACAAAATAAAAGTGACTGAAAATTTGAAATTTGTTTTGTGAAAGGTAGAAAACATTGTGGGAAAAGGAGAAAATGCTGGTTACCAGCATTTTCTCCTTTTCCCACAATGTTGTCTAAAGGCTTCTTTCTCAGGGGCGTCATAAGTAGGGACTGTGTGGTAATGGGTTAATGCACCTCCATGGCGCAAAACCAAGCAAAATATCACATAATTATGGATCAGTAATATGAATTTCGTCTAACACACGACTGAATCATGGTCCTTGCAGATACAAAAAATTTATCAAATGTGAAAAGTTTCGGCCCATGTCAACCTGCGCAGGCCGCACAGGCTGAACTGTTATCTGATACTCTTTGCAGATGCATTAAGCCCCCTTTTCACAAGGCATGGCTCCTATATTTTGTACATCTTTCGGTTTGTTATAGCATCATAAGCCCAGATCTCTTCTGTTGGTCAGTCTGTAATCACTCGGAAGGGAAGCCAAAATGTTAAATTAACTTTGTTTTGTCCATCTATCTGTCTTTAGCTCCATAGATGTAAATTATGTGACATGTATTTTTTTTGTCTATGAAAATCTCTCTGTCTATCCCAATTTTTTTTCTACCTTTCAAGTTTATTTGTTTCAAATCGATGGATTTTCATTAGTCAGTGTCAAGTTCAATTCCAGCTGTTCGATCCTGAAAATATTCATTGATTCGGTCCCCGTGAGAGTTGTTGTTGATGTAGATCACTCACGTCTGTATATTAACCCTTTACCAAACAATCCCTGATTTTTACGGCCCTGAGAGAGAAGCCTTTTGAAAACATAGTGGGAAAAAGGAGAAAATGCTGGTAACCACAATGTTTTCTTCCCTACTGGAAATAATTCTTGCTTTTTGAGTAACATTTTTTTTGTTGACTGCAAATGCTTTCAATTTGGACCAGTCCAAATTTTTGTCCTTTGGTAAAGGGTTAAGTAAACAATAAGTATACAATTTACAGGTAGGCAGAGCCTAACTCTCTACCAAACAATAGAATATTTGTCTAGAGCAAACTGAAAACATTAGTTCAGATGACCAATTGCTCAAATGATGGAATTCATAATGGACACCTTACAGGTAGGCACAGCTTAAATTGCTCAAAAGATGGAATTCGATGGAATTAGTGATAGAGTAGAAAACATCCTGGGAAAAGGAAAAAATGCTGATAACCATCATTTTCTTTCTTTTTACCGCAATGTTTTAAAATGGCTTCATGGTCATTGTCGTGAAAATCAGGGATTGTTTGGTAAAGGGTTAATATTTTATTTTCCGTGCAACTCTCTTGCAGTACGGATCATTCGCATTTGTACAGTGAGAGTAACAAACGACAACTCTGCTCGGATATTGTTTCCATGAACGATCAAATACGGCTGAAGTCAACAGGGTTACCTCGGATTTCCCTATTCACAAGAGTCAAATATCTTTTTTTTAAAAAAGAATATGGTCAAAATCTTTTGTTAGTTATTTCTAGAAAAATCTTAAGTATCATTGTGATGTCCATAAATATATTTTCAAAATGTGTGAAATAATAGTAATATGTAATCTGAAACTGCACTTCCTGGGAATCACATGATGTCAGCGAAAGGCTTCGTTGATGGATAGAAATTGTCAAAAAAAAAATTGTAAAACATGACAGATATCTCCGGTTAAAAGGTGTCTACTGAGGTATCGCCAAATGTCGCAGGTACATTTTTGTGCTGTCTATCGCAAGGCTAAAGGAAATTATGATCAATGTTTGTTTCGTGGGTGATTTTGGGTGGGAAAGGCTATCTTGTGCTGGTGCCGGTAATCGCAGCGTTGTATTCCTTGTGTTTATATTATATAGGGGAGGTTTTGTTTCATATTTTATCATTTATTTTGGTTATAGAATGTCAAATTCCTGTGTACCTTCAGTCTGAAGGTCTGCTCCTATGCTGTTTTTGTTTCTGGTCTTCGCAAGCCTTCATTATCAGCCCTCTTTAAACATGTCTGGAATTAATATGATTTTACATCTTTTCGAAATGGACATGGATCGTTAGGTAAATGATTAATCTTTAACAGCATACAAAGTGTGCTGCAAATTACCATTTAAATCAATGGAAATTTACCTTTTTTCCCCCAACGTAAATAAATCCAGTGTAATTTGTAAACAACCAACACATCGACTTCCGTTAAACAGGCATGCACACTCAGCGGAATTTGAATTTTGTACAATCTGGTTCCTTAAACCCTAACGCCCATTTAAGCTTAAGGTGCCTCTGTCAACAGCGAAATTCGCAACTAAACCATCCAGTAGAATGTCAGAGAAACTGCAATTTTTGACAAGACATGCGCATTGATGATATCACCATGTTTTGATTTCTGATAAACCCATTACTACTCAATCCCTCCTTTTGACGAGCCTGAGAAAGACGCCTTAAGAAAACATTGTGGAAAAAGGAGAAAATGCTGGTAACCATTTTCTCCTTTTCCCACAATCTTTTCTACTCTTCGCAAAACAATTGTTTAATTTTCAGTTACTGTTATTTTGTTGTTTGCAACTGCTCTCGATTTGGACAAGCCTTAAAGGTGGCCCTTCAGATTTTGGGACGAAAATTGTACAAAAATGCAAAAAAAATCATTCTTATACTCCCAAAGCCTTTTGATTTTCATTCATAAAACCCCAGTAGTCGAACACCATTCGACAACACGAGAAATTAGAGATTTACTACAGCCCAGGTCGACATCGATGGGAGACACTTTCTATTTCTAGATGATCAATTCGCTTATTTACATACAGGAATACACAGACAAGAGTTTCAAATATAGCGTCCGAAGGAGACATGATGGAAAATAATTATTACATGTTTGTTAAGTAATGGAATTTAAGCGTTATGAATCACGTGCCAGTCACTTGGCATTCCCGAAATGCTTTATTGATTTTTGGCGCGAAATCTAAAAATGCCTTAAGAGGCTACGTAGCCTTTTAAGGGAACACCATCAAAAAAAGTTTTTTTTGTAATTTTATGAATCTTAATTATTGAAGATTTGTATTATTTTTCCATATGAATTTCATTTATATATATATATATTTTTTTTTTAATTTGGTGAGATGTAAAATTTCTAAATACCCACCTTTAAATATTGTCGTTTGGTAATGAGTTAAGTAGATCAAGCGTTATTTACTTATTTACTTTGAAAAGTACAGATTTGCGCAAAGTTAAGATTAAGAGATTAACTAACATCAGTTTTTTTGTAAAGATTAATCATTTATCTGACAATCGGATCCATGCCCATTTTATTAGTTGTAATTGGAAATTTTGTCACATACAGCCTTTAGAAAAAAATGCGGGTAAAATCGTATTAGTTCCAGATACTTTTAATTAGGGTTGATATGAAGGTGTATGCGAAGAATAGTAAAAAAAAATAGCATCGGAGCAGACACTTTCAGATTGAAGGCAATTCCTGTGATGGTGTTCAAAACTTTTTGTTTTTGTCAGCATCATTTTCTCAATTTTAATCATTTTGTTAATGATTTTCTTTTCTCAATTTGGCCAGGGACCTTCAGAGAATAATCTAGCTGCGCGTCCCGCGTCCCTGACGCACAAAAATTGCTTGAGACGCACAAAAAACAATAAATGTGCGTCCCTCGGGACGCACAGGTTACGAAAAGCATATTGTACGAATAATTAGTAAATCTCACGATTGTAAAGTGATATTTTCGTTGTTTGCATTCGGATCACATACATTTCCTCTAAGCAAGTCATACTAGCATGATATTTATTTTCGCTCATCAAACATTTGCAGACGACTCCTCTTTCCCCCCCCCCCTGTAAGATTTATAGGGGCAATAAAACTAAGGCCTGGTCAGGTTGAGACATTTTAATGATTCAGCCATAATTTACGATCTCCCAAGGGAGGCCAATCCTGTAACACCAATTACATATCAAAGTACTAATGGTATTGCATAATATCTGACATCCCTCTTTCTCTGAAGAATTCAGTATTTTCATGATGAAAGAATATCTTTATTAAGACAGTATACTTTCAGAGTCAAAGTACTGAATTTGAAACCATGACTAAAGAGTCATACCAAAACATTTGCAATATATCAAACCTGAATTTTTTTTTTTTACAAGACAAAACATACATGAAAAACCAAGACTACTTGTCTTTCAATCAAACTAATCAATCAGCTAGCTATCTTAACCTTTTACGGATAATCCTCCGAGTACATCACTGAGTTCAAGTCAAAATCTTTGTATTTATCTGGGACCTTTATCAGTCTACCTGATCTAGTACTCATGCTTTGTGGTTTTACCGGACTAGACTCTGACTGACTTGACTTTTGGATAGACTTTTTTTCAGTGACTGACGTTTCATCTTTTCTAACAACGTTTTCACTTGCTCCTGCTATCTCACTGTTTTTACTATCTTTCCTGTAATTAATTAATTCAGGACTAGAGGTAAATTCTGCCCTTGTGGGTTTAATATGACCTCTGTTCCTTCTCAAAGTTCTACCTTCATTTGTCTGCAAAATGTATGACCGTGGCTTATCATGCTCTTTAATGACCTTTCCAGGAATCATCTGCTTATTATGCTGGATCATTACCTTTTGACCCTGGTTCAACTCAGAATGCATATTTCCAGCTTTTTGGTCATAATAATACTTCTGTTTTAGTTGACGTGATGACAACTTTTCCATTACAGACTCATTTTTGATTTGTTGAGGTCTTAACAACTCTGCTGTTGCAGGTAAACTTGACTTTAGTCTGCGTCCAATGTGCAATTGTGCAGGTGACAACATAACACCTTCTAAGGGTGTGTTTCTATAGTCAAGTAATGCTTTGTAAGGGTCTTTACTCTTTCTAAGCAAATTCTTCACTGTTTGTACAAACCTTTCAGTCTGACCATTGGATTGACTGTAGTGTGGGCTGATAGTAGAATGAACAAAATTGTAATCCTCAGCAAATCTTTTGAACTCCACACTAGAAAATTGTGGACCATTATCTGTAACTACTTCATCAACATAGCCAAATCTTGAAAACTGCTTTTTCAAATAAGCAATAACAAATTTAGTTTCTAAGCCATCAAGCTTTTCTACCTCTGGCCACTTCGAATAGTAATCTACAGTGAGTAAGTAGTGTTGTCCATTTAACTCAAACAGATCAGCTCCAATCTTTGAAGATGGTCTGTTTGGTAAATGACTAGGAATCATAGGCTCTTTATGGTTTGCCTTCTTGTTGTTCAATGCACAAATTTCACACTTCTCGACTGTATCCTGTATTTGTGAAACCATACCTGGCCAGTACATAAACTCTCTTGCACGAGCCTTACATTTAACTATACCCAAGTGTGATTCATGTGTCAATTTCAACATTTCTTCCCTTTTACTATAAGGAATAATAACTTTGTATCCCTTGAACAGAATGTTATCTATACATGTAATATCATTTTTAAATTGCCAATAGGGCTTCACTTCAAATGGCACTCTACCTTTTGTCTTAGGCCAACCATTTTCACAGAATGTTTTCAAAAGACTTAACTCTTTGTCTTTCAATGACTCATTTTGCAACTCTTCATATTTCTTGGGTGCCATAGGCAAGTGTGATTTGATATACAACTCATTGATTTCAATTTCTGGTAACATACTTTCATGATATTTCTTCTGACAGAGTCTTGACAATGCGTCAGAGATGTACATTGATTTGCCTGGTTTGTGAATCACTTCAAAATCATATTTCTGAAGGGACATGGTAAACCTTTGAATTCTGGGGGGTGCCTCCATAACACTCTTCTTAAATATCTGCTCTAAAGGCTTGTGATCAGACTCTACCACAAAACTTCTGCCAAAGAGAAAATTATGAAATTTCTGGCAGCCAAAAAGGATTGCTAATGCTTCTTTTTCTAATTGACTATACTTTTTCTGAGTAGTAGTCAATGATTTGGAAGCATAAGCAACTGGCTGATTTTCCTGAAGTAAGACTGCTCCTAAAGCTACTGAACTAGAGTCAACATTTAAAATTAGCTCTTTTTTAGGATCATAATATTGAAGAACTGGGGTATTGGTAGCCATTTCTTTTAACTTTTGAAAAGCCATCTTTTGTTCCTTTTCCCAGTGCCAACTGACATCTTTCCTGAGTAATACTCTTAAAGAATCACTGGTTTCAGACATGTTGGGCATAAATTTTTGCAGATAAGTGACAAAACCTAAGAATGTTTGCAATTCTTTTTTGTTCTGTGGCTCTGTCATATCTAATACTGACTGCACTTTTGATTGGTCAACTTTTAACCCATCTTTAGTCAATAAATGACCGCAATACTCCACTTCTTCTTTCCTAAATTCACATTTAGACTCACTGAGCTTCAAATTATATGCTTTTGCTCGGTCTAAAACCTGTTTCAATCTAATGTCATGCTCTTTCATATTTGAGCCCCATACCAAAATATCATCTACTATCACTTCACAACCTTCAATACCTTCTAATATTTCAGTCATTGTTCTTTGGTAGATTTCTGGTATGCTACGAATTCCAAACGGAGCACGTAAAAAACGATACCTTCCATACGGAGTATTAAAGGTAGTCAATAGGGAACTTTCATGATCAAGTTTTAACTGCCAAAAACCTGAAGTTGCATCTAATTTTGAAAAAATCTTTGCGTTTGGCATGTCTGCGACAACTTCTTCAATTGTTTTCATAGGAAAATGCTCCCTTTTAATAGCACGATTAAGATCTTTTGGGTCGATACATATTCTAATTTGGCCATTATTTTTCATGACTGTGACCATGCTATTAACCCAAGGAGTAGGATCTTTCTGCTTCACAATTACACCCATTTTCTCCATTTTATCAAGTTCTTGCTTGACTTTTCCCTTCAGTGTCACTGGGACTTTTCTTGGTGGATGTACAACTGGTGGGACTGATTTGTCGATTTTCAATGAATGCTCTCCCGGTAAACAACCAAGACCTTGAAACACATTTTCGAACTCACTCTGTATCTGATTGATTCTCTTGATCAATCCTACTTTTTCAGCAGTTTCACCACCTAAAACTGACTGCGACCTAGTATTAACAATGTAGAACACTGTGTCATAAAACTGATCTTTACATCTGAGACTAAGAGTAACCATCCCATCCGGAATGATCCTGTGGCCAGAGAATGACCTTAAGGCAACATCAGCTTTGTTGAGTTTCTTCTTCAGCCCTAATTTTGAGTAGTCTGACCTTGTAAGCACATTACATCTGGCCCCTGTGTCCAACTGAAAATTTATTTGCTTACTGTTTACCTCTAAAGTTTCTGTGAAAGTATCTGATTGTTTCTTTCTCTTTTGATTTGTGTGCAACGCACCAACATATAGCGCTTCAAAGTCATATTCTTCTTCCACTTCATGGACCTTTTTATCTTGTGAAGTAAGACACATTTTAGCAAAATGATTCTTTTTGTGGCAATTGTTACATATTTTACCCCATGCTGGGCATTTTTTCTTTTCATGACTATTCCCACACCTTTTGCAGACATGTTCATCTTTCTTTCTGCCACTTGGCACCTTTTTTCTTGATTTTTGTGCTGGCAATGCTTTTTTACTGTTAGAGGGCTTTATTGTATTGACATTTGGGTCTTCACCTTTTGCCATCGACTTAATTTGTTTCTGTGACAGCTCATATGAACGTGATATGTCAATGGCTTTTTCTAGTGTAAGGGTTGAACCTTCACTAATGAGTTTTTCTCTTACTTTGTCACTGCTGATGCCAAATACAATACGGTCTCTTATAAGATTGTCTGTTTGGTCACCGTAGTCGCAGTCTTTGGCTAATAGTCTCAAGTTAGTTACAAAACTTTCTGTGGTCTCAGAATCTTGCTGAACCCTACACTGGAATTTGTACCTGTTAAAAACAGTGTTTGTTTTGGGTTTTACATATTCTTCAAATTTTGTTTTGAGGTAATTAATGGATTTCTTTTGGTCCTCTGTCAAATCCCAGGTGCCATAAACCTCTCTGCCACGCTCACCAACCCAAATCATTAAGTACGCGCATTTCTCTTCCTCCTCCTTCTCTTTGAGGGGACCTTTGAACATGAAGTCTACGTGGGTGGAGAACGTTTTCCATGCATTGGTCAAATCGTTTGACTCCCAATTCATAGAGGGGATGCTACCATGCAAACCTTCCATATTTTATTTCTGTGGCGGGTAAGCTATCAATCTGGCACGATGATTCCACTTCTGACACCATGTAAGATTTATAGGGGCAATAAAACTAAGGCCTGGTCAGGTTGAGACATTTTAATGATTCAGCCATAATTTACGATCTCCCAAGGGAGGCCAATCCTGTAACACCAATTACATATCAAAGTACTAATGGTATTGCATAATATCTGACACCCCCCCCCCCCCCCCTTTATTTTCATTTCATAAAACAACATTATTTCCACTCATGAACAGAATTTTAGGTTCCACTTATTGCTTTATTCAGAAATTTGTGTGAATTCACTTTTAAAATTCATTATTAAAGATAACAAGATAGTTTGAAGTCCTTCTGATCGGACGACGCCACGCTGCTCATTGTAGTGTCATGGGTTTTCGCGCTTTTTTGTCGATTTATTTTTTCTTGACAGTTAGTTTCTGGAGAAGTATTACTACATGATTTGACATCATTTAGTCTGTTTAAATAGCAAGTAAGTTAAAAACCAGTCACTTTACACTAGATAAGAGGAATAACACTTTCCTTACTCTGTCATAAATGACTCGCCAGCTTCATTATCATCCGGGTGTCCTTCGCATTTTATACTGATTGTGTTTAACCCATATTTCTGCCCGATGCACGCAAGCTAGGTTATATGAAGTTCTAGACGATAATTTCATGCCTCAGACTGACATTTAGGCAGATATCTTTCACCATCAAAGACCAGTCATTTCAAATTTCCAAATGTCAAAACCCGGGCTCAGGGAAGCTTGCCGAGTTGTCATCTTTTGTCAAGACATTCATGGACAAAGATTTGTTTCTCATTTTTCGGCCAATTTTCGTGTTTGTTATCCACTATGTTTAATCCAAGATTGTGATTAATAAGAATCACGAAACCAAGCGCTAAAAACCAGAATTCAAGTTTTGGCACCAAGCCAGGTTAGCAACCGACTACAATCGATTCCGGGATTTCTCAATCGATTATCGAAATCGGAAGCCAAAACCAAGTGACTTTCGACTATAGTCGATCATCGGCCCACCACTAGGTGAAGGGTTAATAAATTCCAATTCTCTGATAGGATAGAAAATATTGAGGAAAATGAGAAACTTCTTGTTCCGAGCGCTTTCTTTTTTTCACAATGTCATTGAAACAAGGGGATTGTTTGTAAAATGGTTAAACTGTTCCACATCATAGACATATGTTAATTTGTTTATAAATTTACTAAAACCTATTTTCGGTTTTTTGTCTGTTATTTACATCTGCAAAAAAAGTTCTTAAATCATGAAATGTTTGCTAACAAACCTTAGTGGGACTCGGTATTTTTAAAGCTGGACTCATTGATTTTGGTCTGGGACTCATTGATTTCACACTTGCGAGTCCCAGGACTCATTGTTAGCAAAATCTAGATTATTCACTGGACCTTTTACCAAAAAGGAAGTGTGGATAAAGTTCTGCTCCTTCCTGTTTCAGAGAAAATTTTAAAGTTTTCTTGCACCCCGTTTTCTGCTGATTTTGCCCCCATTTTTGGCCCGACAACTCGCTCAATTTTGCATGTATTTTTCACCACATCAATCAGTTTGGATTATTCACGGTCTACGGACATTGAGTAAGGATAAAGATTACAATCAAAGATTAAAACATTTAGGTTTACCATTCCTTGAATACAGAAGACAAAGATCTGACCTCATCCAGGTGTATAAAATAATGAAAAACATTGATAGAGTAGACAAAAATAAATTATTTCCATCCAGTCGTACACAAAATACCACCAGAGGACATGATTTCAAGATCTACAAAAAAACTTGCAGAACCAACTTGCGAAAATTCAGTTTTTCTCAGAGGATTGTGGTTTACAGTCAAAACGTACCCAAACCAAAACGTATCCAAGTCAAAACGTACCCAAGTGGAGTCAAAACGTACCCAACTGAAGTCAAAACGTACCCAAGAGGAGTCAAAACGTACCCAATGTGAAGTCAAAATGTACCCATGATTTTTATAGTGTTTTTATCTTCCATCTTTCCACAAATTAATAGAAAAATAGTTTTTTGCACCATCTTGATGATGATAATTTTCAATTCTGCTTTATTTCAAATTTGCCTTACATAATTAATACAAATAATGAAGTATATCACAGAACATGTAGCTAAGTCTATTAAACGCTTCATGATAAAATTACAGTGTGTGTGTATCTCTCCTTTTAGGCAAATACAATTAACATTAGGGAAAAAGCGTCAGATACCTTGATATCGTTATCCATCATTATTAATATATATCATTATTAATATATATCTTAACCAAATAAAAAAAAAAATCGAAAAAAAATCTTCATAGGAATTAGCACTTTTATAAAAATGAGATACGTGAATTACATTGTTTGGATAACAAAAGGTGCAATTTTCACACCCAAAAAGAGTGTAATAAACTATAATTATGTGGTGAATAAAGGAATTATTCACGGTGGTATGTTGCTGTATATTGCCTGATTATATATTTGAATGCATTGTAAATATTGATGATTTGACAGTTTGCTTTAGATGAAAAACTGAAGGGTTGACTTTTTATTTATTTATTTTTTTATAATTCATTAAATGCTCTGATGGAAATTTTTCTTATATTTTCATTTTCTTCTCTTTGAAAGTTCTTATTTGTAACATTTTTATCATCAGGAAATTCCCTAAATATGGATAAGTAAAAGATTTTAAAGATTTTGTTGTCTATGAGTGGTGACACGGTTACACCTTCTTATCATTACAAGTATAAATATTTATCCAATTTTTCAGTTAATTAAAATATTAATATTTAGAGGGCGAATATTAGAAGACATTCTGCACTGAAAATATTGTAAACTTAACTCTTTACCAATCAATAAAATCTTGGACTCTCCCAGATTGAAAACATTTGCAAACAACCGTTATAATATAAGGCTTTGAAGGGTAAAAAACATTGTGAGAAACGGGAGGAAGTTGTTACAATGTTGTAAAAAGCCATCTTTCAGAAAGATTGTAAATACTACAGATTGTGTAATTAAACGTAACCTGTGCGTTTTGTGGTAGAAAAAAAAATGTTCAACTAAATATCATTGAGCATTTTCATTTTAAACTTAAATTGACTAGATCTAACTTATTATTTGTTAACTTTGAAAATGGGATGGGTGGTGAATATAATTAATACTATGTAGCATTGTGTACAAATATTTGTAAATCATCTTTTATGAAAATAAAACTGTTAATGACAACTAGTTTGTTACACCTGATTAGTCCTGACATAAACACATCACCCATAATTGATTGTAACGTGTGATTGAAACCATGCTTCATTTTTAAAGAATTAAAAGGATATAAAGTGAGTCAGGAGTTAAAACATCCTTAAAAGGTAAGGATACATGAAGTTTTTAATCTATAACTAACACTGAAATTATTTCAATGAAAATTTACTTTGGGTACGTTTTGACTTAAATTTTGGGTACGTTTTGACTTATTTTTTGGGTACGTTTTGACTAAATTTTTGGGTACGTTTTGGTTTGGGTACGTTTTGACCGCATCCCAGGATTGTCAATCCATGGAATAATCTGCCCAGGGATATTGTAAATAGTGATAATGTAAATAGTTTTAAAAATTCCTTGAACAAATTCTGGAAGAATAACCCGGTTAAGTTTTCACCTGAATGCTATAGGCCGGAAGCGGGTAATACTTGTCCAAATAAAGAAGAAAAGGACCATAGAGGCACTTGCCTATGAAGGTTTCTATCCAGAAGAAGAAGAAGAAGGGATTGTCTACTAACCCTGCACTGTGTAAGGGGGATTGTCATCTCTTTATTTGATCAATTTTCCATGTTTTACGTCGGTTTTCGTAAATTGCATTTCAGCAGCCATGCTTGTCTTGTGACCTTTCATGACCCGACGAAATGATGCACTATGGGATCGATTGTTGGCGATGTAAACAAATTGTTTCGGACCGCGAAAAGTTCGACGGCAAACAAGTTAGTTTCTCAAGCATTCGAAAGACATTTGATTTAGAATTAGAAAGTTGAGCCCTTTTTGCTAAAGAATCGAATTTATTAGGTTTTTTGTAACGATACGTATATTGGAATAATCTGAATAGAAGTAAAATTACTCAGTGATTTTTGTGTATAAAGCACATTGTATGATGACGTCACATGGTATTTCTGCTCGTAACCCTTACAATATTCGATTGTTTCGTTGCCCTTGAATTTCAGACAAGTACAAGACAAATACTGGCAATATTCGACCGATAATCTTTTGTAAAAGAAGTTTACATCTTTTTTAAATCTAAATGGTATTCCTTCTAAAAAATGTAGATTCTAAAGATCTTCTACTTTCTGCTGTAAATACTCAGGTCCTTAAATACTACCGAGCTACCGGAATTAGGTCACGCCATGTTTACTTACTTATCGATACCGACGATTAGAAATGCCAAAGCTGCAAAATCCAAACTTTTCAGGAGGAGGAAAAAACAGTTCCATGTTTTTATACAAAATGTTTTTTAAACGCTATAGTGTCACTTTTCGTAATAAAACTGTTCTCTTTTTAAGGTAAGACCTGTGTAATGCACTTCCGGTGAACATTTGGCAAAAATTCTAATTGGTTGTTAAATAAGGATAAATAAGGATTTATGGAGAAATAATATTTTTGCACATTTCTAACGGATCAGAAATTCCGTTTATGTGTATCTTGAAACTATTTTTTTATACTTTTGTTTGTTTTCTACAAAGGGAGGTAATTATTATTTCTTTTTCAATTGAGAATGTAGCGGTTTTAGATTTATAAATGATAATTCAAAGAAGGAAAAAAAGGAAAAAAAAAAAAGGTGAAAGTAGTTCAATAATACTCATTTTTAATTACAGCTAATTTTGCATGATGATATTTTAGTGGAAATAGCTGTTTTCCATTACACAGGTCTTACCTTAATACAAAATACGAAATACGCACGTTCTAGAAGTATAACTCTAATTTTAGACTAAACTATATGTTCGGCTGTTTCCAAATCATCTCTCACAGGTACGGCTTTTCTAATGCGTGAAGAATTGTAACTACGGCATGTGACGCCACCAAAAGCCCATGTCCGGTATTTTTACCCCAGACATAAAATCCAGAGGGAATAACGTTTTATTTCATATGATTGGTGTATTTACTTTTAACAAACAATTGTTGATTTAAACACCCCAGAGAGGGGCTTTAAAACACCGTGAAAAAGTCTCCCGCTGAAAGATCGCAAATGCCGGAGCTTGATATTCTGTAAGTCCGGCCTTTTCATGTACACAGCTTTTGACCAAATCAACGTTCCGCATTTTGTCACATGTCATTTCTAAGAGATTTAACTGAATAAGAGGATGGGTATCAAAGAGAAAGACGCGGGAATATACATGTGCAGTTTCGGAAAATGCAAAAAAAAATTGCAGCTTTTCTATTCGTCGGTATCGTTACATTTCTATTTGCAATATTATCTTTTAGTTTTTTAAGTTGGCAGTACATTGCTTTAGGTTACTAAATGTTTATGTAATCATTTTGGACAAGATTATGTCTTAGTTTAGAAGCTTTCAAGCATTAAAACTCATTACCAAATGGCAGTATTGTAGGCTTTTCGAAAACAATTTTAAGCATTTGCAGACGACAAAAACAAGAGGACCATGATTGTCCTATATCGCTCACCTGAGTACTAAGCAGTAAAGGTTTACAATGAAGATAATTACCAAACATCAAAGTTCAAGGCCAAATAATTCTGACAGGGTATGTAACTGTGCAAAAAGCGTTTGCTTCTTTTCCGAAAATGCTTTCACAACCTTTCTTATTATGAAAGTCAGGATTGTATGGTAAGGGATTGAATTAACCCTTTACTCCATAGATACCCATTTTGACACATCAACAACAGACAGCTTTTGAAAACATTGTGGGAAAAGGAGAAATTGGTCTTAACGAGCAATTTCTCCTTTTCCCACAATGTTTTCCACTCAGTCAGATATTTGTATCCTCATTTATCCATATTTTTGACATCATATCTTTATTTGCTGCTGAAATGGAAGAGCCTCAAATTGGAATATCAGATAAAGGGTTAATTTGGAAGGCCAGGCATTAATTTCCTGGTCAAAATGGTGGTTGAATGACAGAAGGTGGCTCTTCAGATCTTGGGACGAACATTTAAAAAAAAAATGCAAAAAAATCATCCTTTTACTCCCCAAGCCTTTTAATTTGCCTTCATAAAACCCCAGTAGTCGAAAACCATCCGACAGCACGAGAAATTAGAGATTTACTTCGGCCCAGGTTGACACCAACGGGAGACACGTTCTATTTTTAGATGATCAATTCGCTCATTTATATACAGGAATACACAGAAAAAGTTTCAAATATAGGGTCCGAAGAAGACATTATGGAAACTAATTATTACATGTTTGTTAAGTAATGGAATTTAAACGTTATAAGTCATGTGCCAGTGACTTGACATTCCCAAAATGCTTTATTGATTTTTGGCGGGAAATCTAAAAATACCTTAAGAGGCTACGTAGCCTTTTAAGGGAACACCATCCAAAAAAAAAAAAAAAAAAAAAAAAAAAATTGTAATTTTATGAGTCTTACTTATTGATGATTTGTATTATTTTTTCATATAAATTTTAGTGTTTTATATTTTTTTCTAATTTGGTGAGATGTAAAAATTTTAAATACCCACTTTTAAAACATCATTCGCTCATTGGTAAGACACAAATGAGACTTGTCTCAGTAACTTTTGATCAAATTTCAAAGGATGTTGGCTGAGACAATAATCAAGCCAGCGCAAACTGGGAACCCTAGACTAACAGCTCACAACATTACTGACTGATCTATCCGGGCTCAACATGTCCAGTATGTGAAAGGTAACCCCTTTTTCTGTGACACCGTTGTCTGCGCATGTCATATTCTTCGAAGATTCGACTGTCTTATACGATGCATCACTAGCCCCGAAAGCGGGCTGATTGTAATATTACGCTCTATAAATTAGCAGTGTTGAAAACAGCTTTTATCAATACGTTTGAGGAGAAATAAGACCTGCTTTAGCTCCAGATTTCGCTAAACTGCTGATCATAGCTGAGTGAATTGCACGAGGTAGCGTTTTATTGAGTAAATCTTTATTTTAGTTTTAAATTCAAAGCAACGGTTGTCGCGTAGGACAGTGGTTCGGTTCTGTACCCAGGATGCCCATATTAGATAGATGAGTATTTATAGAATGCTATCCAGGGGGAGATAATGTCTGTGACACATCTTACAGAAGAAAATTGTATCAAAAGACTATCTTAAGGAAAACATGTTTGAAGTTACATATCATACCAAGGACTTTAGAAGCTATTCGTCAAGGTGGATGGATGGGCATACTGACTGTAATTGGTCCATAATGAAATAATACATTTAGTCCCCTTTTTTGATAACGTGTCGTTTCATGAAATAAAATCAAATAACTATTGTCTGTGGCTTAACAAGATAAGATTTAATTAAATTTTGTCCTGTAGTTAAAGAGATATTGGTCCATAGTGAAAATTTACACCACGCCCCCTTTTTCAATGGCATGACATTTAATGGAAAAAGGTAAAATATATTGTTACTGGCAGACTATCATAAGGAACACACATACGAAGTTTCCATCTTGTTTCAGAACAGAGGAATTTCAAAGTTTTCCTTCTTTGTTCCCATGTTCAAACTTGTGACCATCAGGGCAGGGCCAGTTTGGACCCCAGGATCATTGTATCGTATTTGGTAGAGGTCAACTAGCAGATGCTACATACCATATATCAAAGCTCTAATCCTTCTTGTTTCAGAGAGGAAGAATTTCAAAGTTTTCCTTCTTTGTTTGTATGTTTCAAACTTGTGATCCCCGGGGCGGGGCAAGTTTTGACCCTAGGGGCATCATATGAGCAATCTTGAGAGAGGTTTACTAGGAGATGCTACATACCAAATATCAAAGCTCGGCACCTTCTAGTTTCAGAGAAGAAGAATTTCAAAGTTTTCCTTCTTTGTTCAAATGTTTCAAACTTGTGACCCCCGGGGCAGGGCAAGTTTTGACCCTAGGGGCATCATATGAACAATCTTGTTAGAGGTCTACTAGGAGATGCTACATACCAAATATCAAAGCTTTTCACCTTCTAGTTTTAGAGAAGATTTTTAAAGTTTTCCTTCTTTATTCCAATGTTTCAAATTTGTGACCCCCGGGTGCGGGGCCAGTTTTGACCCCAGGGGCATATATGAACACTCTTGGCAGAGGTCCACTAGGAGATGCTACATACCAAATATCAAAGCTCTGCACCTTCTAGTTTCAGAGAGGAAGAATTTTAAGGTTTTCCTTCTTTGTTCCAATGTTTCAAACTTGTGACCCCCCCCCGGTGGGGGCCAGTTTTGATCCCAAGGGTCTCATATGAACAATCTTAATTGGTAGAGGTCCACTAGCAGATGTTACATACCAAATACCAAAGCTCTGCACCTTCTAGTTTCAGAGAAGAAGAATTTTAAAGTTTTCCTTCTTTGTTCCTATGTTTCAAACTTGTGACCCCCGGGGCGGGGCCAGTTTTGACCCCAGGGGCATCATATGAACAATCTTGGTAAAAGTCTACTAGGAGGTTACATACCAAATATCAAAGCTCCTCGCCTTCTAGTTTCAGAGAAGATTTTCAAAGTTTTCCATTTTTTCCCTTTTGGTTGCCATGGCAACCAGAGTTACGGGTGGAATTCAATCCCTTGAACAACTTTCGTAGAGCTTCAGCCAAGGAACATCCCTGCCAAGTTTCATCAAGATTGGCCCAGTGGTTTAGGAGGAGAAGATGTTTAAAGAAATTGTGGACGACGGACGACGGACATTAGGCGATCACAAAAGCTCACCATGAGCACTTCGTGCACAGGTGAGCTAAAAAAATGACTGAAAAATGAAATTTGGTTTGGGAAGGGTAGAAAAAATTGTGGGAAGAGGAGAAAATGCTGGTTACCAGCATTTCCTCCTTTTCCTACAATGCTTTCTGAGGGCTTCTTTCTCTGGGTCATCAAAAGTAGAGATTTTGTCGTAATGGGTTAAAGGTGGGCATGGGCGGATCCAGATGGGGGAACCGGGGGTCCGGACCCCCCCTGGAATTTTGGCAAAAATGCGGTTGCCGGATTCGTGAAATGGTACTGGTTTGATATTGCACAGCATTTATGTAAAATACAGCTATAACTTTACAAAAGAAAGGTTCTAAAAGTGGAGACCTCCTCATGTTTAGACCTGGAAACGTTGACTTTTCTTGTAAACGGCTTACATCCACTGAAATCCGGAAACCAAAGTAACATATAATAAGACGAGTGTGTTTTCGGTGGTATACGAATGATTTTTTTGTTTTCTTGTGAAATTTTCGTCCAAAAATCTAAAGAGCCACCTTTAAAGACAATTTAGATTTTTTCATCTCTTTATTTTCGTCTATAGAAGAGTTTGATAGTTCTAAAAAGATTAACATTTATTTTCTGAAAAGACTCTGAAGTTCTAGATCTTACACTCAAGTTTATTTCTTTTTATTTATTTCATTTTCTGAAACCGCTGATCGGAGTCACGTACTCTACTGTTTTGTAATATGAAAAGATTTTAAATTTACTGTTTGAACACCAATTTACTGTTTGGAGATTAATTCATTGAACATTGTACATAGTCTCATTTGACATTATAGGTCAACACCATTATCTTCCGCTAGATGGCATTCTATAATCTTCGAAGAATATGATATGCGCGGGGATGCCTAATTACCGGAATGTTACGGAATGTAGATGCCTAATTACCGGAATGTAACAAAATGTTACAAAATGTTACGGAATGTAGATGCCTAATCCACGGAATGTAACGGAATGTAGAAGTTGCAGCAACGGAATGTAACGGAATGTAGAAGCAGCGGCAACGGAATGTAACGGAATGTAAATCTGAATGCCTAAACAGCAGAATGTAGGTAAATCAAGTATAATTGTAATTAAACAACAAATGAAGCCCGATATTTGAATTTTGATGAATGTACATAAAAATAGTGAGATTGTTTTGGGTAAATGTAATTGCGGAGACTTAAACGCCGGAATGTCGCATGTAATCAGACCTGGATCTTAGTCACAAAACTATGACGGAATGTAGATTTATCATCATCGGCATTTTTATTTTTTTCATTTAAAACGGATACTTAGATGTGAAAGCTTCAACAACGAAATGTTACGAAATGTAATATAAACTGTCTAAATATCGGAATGATGCTAACTAAATGGTAAATGCATATTAATAATCCCAGCCCGAAATGTGAATGTTGATCAAGGGAACACAAAATAGCCAGGATATTGGGGAGAGAACACTTAACTATGATTCATGCGGAGTCATAGTTTACCCGAACGCCATGAAATGCAGCCAAATTAGAAGCTTATTAAAAGCAAAGACTGACTGAAATGTGGAGTTAGCACCGTCGAAATTCACAGCTGTAGTGTGGAAAAGATGCTTCTATAGATGTGGAAGCTTCAACATGTAATTTAAAAAGCCTAATTACTGTAACATGTTACAAAATGTAGATGCCTAAATACCGGAATGTTACAAAATGTTAAAGCTTCTACAACGAAATGTTACGGAATGTAACTTGAATTGCCTAAATACCGGAATGCAGCTAACTGAAATATGAATGTAGCTTAAGTAGCAAAATAATTCAGGCCTGACAGGAACATAATAAAATCTGAGGCCTTCAGGAATATTACAAAATGTAGATACCTAATTCACAGAATGTTACGGAATGTGGAAGCAGCATCAACGGAATGTTACGGAATGTAATTTTTAAAAGCTAAATACTGGAGTGTAGCTGAACGAATTATAAATGTAAACCAAATAACACAAAAAACAAGGGTCCGACAGGTGAATTATGATAAATGTACAAAAGAATAGTCAGGGTTTAGGGCGGAAATGTAATTGCAGACATAGATTAGTTCTTGATTTCGAATTTTTACAAATTTCAATGGGGAGAAAATGTGA
The DNA here is from genome assembly GCA_943736015.1 of Tridacna crocea. Taxonomy (NCBI): domain Eukaryota; kingdom Metazoa; phylum Mollusca; class Bivalvia; order Cardiida; family Cardiidae; genus Tridacna; species Tridacna crocea. The sequence goes on from OX031061.1 coordinate 45,529,482, forward strand.
CTATGATATATGAGTCATGCTCTGGCAAAAGAAGGCTTAATGCATCCCCCTGATGCATGATACCAAGCAAGCTATCCCAAAATTATTGACCCAAATTAGCCACATCTTTCAACAACCGAAATAACCATGTGGTACATTGGTCCTTGGAAAATTGACCACTAGCGAAAAAGTTTACGCCTAGGTCAGCCGACAGACTGTCAGGCTTACCTCGGTCGATACTTTTCGCACATGCATTGGGCCCCGTTTCCAAAGAGCATAGATTAAATGGGCATGCAGTGAATTGGCTCCAGCAAGCTGCAAAATATACCTAAACCTGGATTTTAAACACAGAACTATATAACCAAATATGAAGTTACCACCGTCAATATTTCAAGCGTTTATACAAAAGGATACGTGAAAGTTTCAACAATGAAATATAAATTAATTTCAAAAACTTTCAATATGTTGTAACGGAATGTTACAAACAAAGAACCGAAATCGGCAATGAAGTAACACACACACGCACATGCGCGCGCGCACACACACACGCACACGCGAGCAGGCTCCCGCCCAATTCCCCCCCCTCCCCCCTAAACACAATATCAGGCTCAAAACGGGAGTTTTGATTTATGGAACACAAAAGAAGATGGATTGAATTTGCGTTTACATGTACAGTATTTATTATTCCAATATGGGCGATGCCCATTGAAGGATAATAGACATTTTATGGAGAACTGTACAAGATAGAAGACCAAACCCACCCTAAGTTACGCATGGCCTTTAAATGTGCTCGGTGTATAGCATCGTCACACAAGACCTTGGTTTAACGTCTCATCCAAAAAACAATTGGTAATTTTAGATGGACAGTCGTGTGAATGGAACCCACACACTCGAGTGACCCAAGACTTGACGGTTACGAGTCCAACGTGTTACCATCTGAGCTATACAGGCTAGCCAACAAAAATGTCGTAATTGTTTCCATATATAGTGACTATCGGTGTTTCTTTACATGTTCCATGGATCAAAGTTATTTGATCCGTGCTCTGTGAAAAGGGGGCCTTAATGCATTTGCGAAAAATTTTGACTCAGGGCGGCGAAGACCTGGGCCGAAATTTTTCGCTATTGGTAAATTTTCTGTTTGTCAAAGGACCAGTCGACCCCATGATTGGGTCAGTTATAGAAAAAAAGTAGTTCCAATGGATCCATGATTATATGTGATGACTTGGATTAGTATCACGTATAACGGAGATGCATTAAGCCCCCCTTTGTCAGAGTACGGCTCATTTCTTTATGTTCCTTTTATTTCTTATGAAAAAGGGATTGTTACTCGGCATCAATCTGATCCTAGTAAATGTCTTTCAGGCGCCGGATAGAGATCGAACGGTGCTCTGACTTGCTTTAATCATCACTAAATGACCCCCACCCCGCGGCAAAACAAAGTGCAGTCACCATGTATCCTTCATTTAGCTAAATTCCGGTATTCAAGCTTGTAGAGTTACATTCCGTATCATTTCGTGGTCGCCTCGACCACATTTCGTGAATTAGGCATCCACATTCCGTATACATTTTGGATAAATTTTGTGAGTGTGTATGCGTGCATATGTGTGTGAGTGTTATCTTCATTTATCCTTTAATAAGCTTAATCAGGTATTCAGACTTTAAGAGTTACATTCCGTAACGTTTCGTTGTCGCCTCTTCCACATTCCGTTACATTTTGTGAATTAAGCATCTACATTCCGTATACATTTTGGATCTGTTTTGAGAGAGTGCGTGCGTGCATATATGTGTGAATTTTATCTTTATTTATCCTTTAATGAGCTTAATCAGGTATTTAGACTTTTAGATTTACATTCTGTGACATTTCGTTGTCGCCTCTTCCACATTCCGTCACATTCCGTGAATTGGGCATCTACATTCCGTATACATTTTGGATCTGTTTTGTGAGTGTGCGTGCGTGCATATATGTGTGAATGTTATTTTCATTTATCCTTTAATAAGCTTAATCAGGTATTTAGACTTTTAGATTTACATTCTGTAACATTTCGTTGTCGCCTCTTCCACATTCCGTCACATTCCGTGAATTAGGCATCTACATTCTGTATACATTTTGGATCTGTTTATGAGTGTGCATGCGCGCATATATGTGTGAATGTTATCTTTATTTATCCTTTAATAAGCTTAAACAGGTATTTAGACTTTAAGAGTTACATTCCGTAACATTTCGTTGTCGCTTTGTCCACATTCCGTTACATTTTGTGAATTAGGCATCTACATTCCGTATACATTTTGGATTTGTTTTAAGAGTGTGCGTGCGTGCATATATGTGTGAATTTTATCTTTATTTATCCTTTAATAAGCTTAAACACTAATAAACAGGTATTCAGACTTTTAGAGTTACATTTCGCAACATTTCGTGGTCGCCTGGTTCACATTCCGTTACATTTCGTGAATTAGACATCTACATTCCGTATACATTTCGGATCTGTTTTGTAAGTGTTCGTGCGTGCAGATATATGTGTGAATGTTATCTTCATTTATCCTTTTAGGAGTTAAAATCCGGTATTTAGACTTTAAGAGTTACATTCCGTAACATTTCGTTGTCGCCTCGTCCACATTCCGTGAATTAGGCATCTACATTCCGTATGCATTTTGGATCTGTTTTGTTAGTGTGCGTGCGTGCGTGCATATGTGTGTGAATGTTATCTTCATTTATCCTTTAATAAGCTTAAACAGGAATTTAGACTTTTTGATTTACATTCCGTAACATTTCGTTGTCGCCACGTCCACATTCCGTCACATTTCGTGAATTAGGCATCTACATTCCGTATACATTTTGGATTTGTTTTAAGAGTGTGCGTGCATATGTGTGTAAAAGTTATACTTATTTATCCTTTGATAAGCTTAAACTGGTATTTAGACTTTAAGAGTTACATTCCGTAACATTTCGTTGTCGCCTCGTTCACATTCCTTCACATTCCGTGAATTAGGCATCTACTTTCCGTATACATTTTGGATCTGTTTTGTGAGTGTGCATGCGTGCATATATGTGTGAATGTTATCTTCATCCATCCATCCTATAATAAGCTTAATCAGGCTTATAGAGTTACATTCCGTAACATTTCGTGGTCGCCTCGTCCACATTCACACATACATGTATGTGCGTGCGTGCATATACATGTATGTGTGAATGTTATCTTGATTTATCCCTTAATAAGCTAAGATCAGGTATTCAGGCTTTTAGAGTTACATCCCGTAACATGTCGTGGTCGCCTCGTCCACATTCCATCACATTCCGTGAATTAGGCATCTACATTTCGTAACATTTTGTTACATTTGTAACATTCCGTTATAAAGCACAACATGATATTTTGCCGCTTTCAATTTCATTAGAAGTATATAGTCAATGTTTCGGCGTGTACAAAGCAATGAAATCTCCAACACGCTCAAAAATAATATCAAATTTTAACACAGTGTATAATGGCAATCAAAGAATTATCGAAAATTTACATTTTGTGTCTCTTCTGTCAGTGTGTGTGCGTGCATGTGTATGTAAATGTTATCTTTGTTTATCCTTTAATAAGCTAACTTCAGGTATTTAAGCTTTTAGAGTTACATTCCGTAACATTTCGTTGTCGCCGCGTCCACATTCCGTGGATTAGGCATCTACATTCCGGTAATTAGGTATTACATGGTTTTTTGCCGCTTTCAATTTTATTACAAGTAGTGACATCAGTAGTTCGGCTCTACGAAGCAATATAATCTCTAACGAGCCTAAAAATAATATCAAAATTTCCACACAGTCTATGAAAACAATAAAAGAAATAATCGAAAATTTACATTTTGTGTCTCTTCTGCGAGTGTGTGTGCGTGCATTTGTATTTGAATATTATCTTAATTTATGTTCCAGTTACCTAAATTCCGGTATTTAGGCCTTTTAGAGTTACATTCCGTAACATTTCGTTGTCGCCCCGTCCACATTCCGTCACATTCCGTGAATTAGGCATCTACATTCCGTAACATTTTGTTACATTTTGTAACATTCCGGTAATTAGGTACTACATTTTGTTACATTCCGGTAATTAGTATACCCGATATGCGCAGACATCGGGTCAACACTTGTTTCGTTCGACTCAGTCAGACGCGAGCCAAACAACTTGGTACAGATTAATCAAACAAAGGATGGAAATTTGGTTGCCTCCCTTTTATAGTTAATGGTCTGTATTTACTCAGATTGAAAGGGAAATTTGTCTTCCATACTTCAGAATTAGATGAGATCTTCACTTTTCTTTATGTCTGACTGAAGTTCTAATATTAATTCATTCACTTAAATACTTACTTGGATAAGTCCAAGGGTAAGCAATGATTCCATCTCAGCACAGTGCACATTCGGCCCTACAGCGACTCGCCCCTAAAACCATTATTTTTACTCACGGCTCTACATACTGAACACATATTTTTTATACCCTCGAAAACCAAATGTTTTCGGGGGTATACTGGAATAAGCTTGCCTGTCCGTGTGTCCGTTTGTGTACAAAATACTTGTAATTTTGTGTCACGAACTCCTTGTTTTCCTTCAATTGTATTGTAACATTGCACATACATGTATATTGATCATATATTGAAGATTTGTTAGACGCATTTTTCAAGTGTCAACTCTTCCTAGTTGAGGAATGATCTCCCTTTGAACTTGACACTTTTTTGTGTCAAAGTGCTGGCAGGGGTATTAAGCAACATTCAGTGATAGTTGTGTTTTGTTGTTGGTCCAGTATCTGATAAATGATTTTGAATGAATTTTATCTGTGTAGTTTCTTATATGTGGGTACTTTATACAAAGTAGTTTCTTACGTAAGCTGTATCGTTCTTACCCTTTTGTTATAGCCTTGCAGTCTGCTGGTTCACGGTAGTTACAGTCCGATCAATGAAAGTTATCATTATGGTAATGGGCTTGTTCGTCCCTGGGCTTGTTGGTTCTGGGCTTGTTCGTCCCAAAACCAGTTCGTCCCTGGGCTTGTTCGTCCCTGGGCTTATTCTCCCGGGCTCGTTCGTCCGGGCTTGTTCGTCCCACACCACCGTTTCGATCTTATTGAAATATAATCACTATGTGCCCTCCAAAGTAAACTTTTGTTTTTAACATGCAAGTACTTTGAACAAAACTTACTTATGCTTTGTTTTTGCCTCACTTGAAGTCGTATTTTGAACAGAACAGAAACTGAATTAATGATTCAAGACTTTAACACACAATGTGTCCGCATCGCCTCTTGCCTAGACTAGCGGCCTTACATTACAATATTTACTTAAAATCCATATGTTCATGTACATGTATGTATATGTCGTAGTCCAAACTGGAATCCAGGCAGATCCGGAATCTGCCTAGACCAAACTGGAATTTGTCTATAACAAATCAGGATTCCAGTTTAGCTTTGCAGCTCTACAATCTGCCTAAACGAAAATAATTTCTCGTTGAATATAAGGTGTCTACATATGAATCATCTTACTTTTAAACGTTAACCCCAAAATAAAAGAAGTTTTAGTCAGAAATTCAGAGTAAATATAAATTTTGAATGTCTTGTACTAATAAATAAGGAGGGAAAAAAGACTGATTGTGGAAAAATCATATAAAATGCTTTAAATGAAAATACCTCTCAATTGTAAACGTAATTAAATCAATATATTTAAAAAAGATATATTAGGAAACAATGCATTTTGGTCTACACAAAATTTGAATTCTAATTTGGTCTAGGCAAATTCCGGATCTGCCTAGATTCCAATCTGGCCAACGACATATATATGATTTGTTATTTAATTTCTTTCCTAAATACCATGTTGGGGATGACGTCATTGGCATTTTTCATTTACTTTATTTTCTTCTCTAAATGTAACGATGGGCATGACACCATTGATATTTTTTCTTTTACCTATGTAGTTTAGTTTAAAAATATTTATTTTACATCGATTGAGAAACAAGTTCTGACAAGTTATACTAATCTCTCTCGATTCTGCTTCCTGGGAACTACACCAGTACTCGCGCCGAATGCCCTGGGAATCAAACTCAGGACATTTTGGTTACGAGGCTGATGCTCTACGTCACGACCACGGACACCACATTTCTTTCACTTTGGTTTCTTCTATAAACGTGATGGGGATCTTTTTTGTACAGTTATAATTAACTTTGGTTAATTATATCTGCCAACTTATGTTGTCAGATACATAAGTTGGGACGAACAAGCCCGGATCAACGAGAAATCAGTTGGGATGAACAAGCCCGGACGAATGAGCCCGGACGAACAAGCCCGGGCGAACAAGCCCAGGGACGAACAAGCCGGTTACCCGCTTGTTCGCCCGGGCTCATTCGTCCCTGCTTGTTCGTCCCAACTGATTTCTCCTTGATGCAGGCTTGTTAATCCCAACTTATATATCTGCCTACCAAAGTGTTCATGATGAATTCTTCACTGATTTTGAGAAGGTTTTAACTGCGCATTATTGCCTTCCATTTTACTCAACCAAAGTTATAACTGTACAAAAAAGATCCCCATCACGTTTGCAGAAGAAACCAAAGTAAAAGAAATGTGGTGTCCGTGTTCGTGACGTAGAGCGTCGGCCTCGTAACAAAAAGGTCCTGAGTTCGATTCTCGGGAGCGGGTGTCAACTTCAGGATTTATCATCGGCCTTCACATTCGGCGCGAGTACTGGTGTAGTTCCCAGGAAGCAGAATGGAGAGAGATTAGTATAACTTGTCCAAACTTGTTTCTCAATCAATGTAAAATAAATATGTTTAAACTAAACTAAATATAAGAAAAAATATCAATGGCGTCTTTCCCATCATTATGTTTAGAGAAGAAACTAAAGTAAATGAAAAATGTCAATGACCACATCCCCATCATGGTATTTAGGAAAGAAATTAAATTACAATTCATATATACAGACATGTACATATGGATTTTCAATAAATATTGTAATGTAAGGCCACTAGTCTAGGCAAGAGGTGATGCGGAGACATTGTGTGTCAAAGTCTTGAATAATTAATTCAGTTTCTGTTCTGTTCAAAATACGACTTCAAGAGAGGCAAAAACTAAGCATAAATAAGTTTTGTTCAAAATACTTGCATGTTTAAAATAACAGTTTACTTGGAGGGCACATAGCGATTATATTCCAATAAGATCAAAACAGTGATGTGGGACGAACAAGCCTGGACGAACGAGCCCGGGTGAATAAGCCCAGGGACAAACAAGCCCAGGTTTTGGGATGAACAAGCCCGGAACCGTCACTTTAGCTGAGATTGAAATAAATCACTGAATGATTTGCTAAATTCATCTTTTACTTTGTATCATAGAAAATCTCTTGCAGTTTAACCCACACATTTGATAGAAAATCAACCTTGACCTTCACCATTGTCCCGATGCCACTGAAATTGATTCATGCAATTTCGATGGTTTTCTTTTTAAAAAAAATCAATAGAATTTTTATGACGGAAAAATACCGATTACATTGAAGCTGTATGTATAGTGAACCTACATGTCATGGCTATACCTTCAGATTACTTGTGCTTTGTGCTCTTTTCTCATAACTTTATATGAAACTAACTGCTATATTCATACTGTTGAAGAAACGAAATGAACATAGTTTTGATGTAGGCATACAGATCAACAAGAAAAGAGCTGGACTTAAATTTTTCCTGAGGCTCTTGAAAACCAGGGATTGTTTGGAAAAAGATTAAGTGTCAGTCTGCAAAATTTAAAGCTTTTTTTATTTGGGCTAGTCTGAAATTTGGTCATGTTGTGTGATATTACTCATATGAATCAATGATCATGAGATATATAGGATCTGACATGAGAATATCCATAAGGCCCATTCACTTCTATGTAATTCATGTGTATGTAGAAAATGACGTCAAAAATGACGTCATGCAAAAGATAAGAAAATTTGTAATGGGTCTATTACACTGAAACAAGGGAGGTTATGTGAGAAAAGAAATTTATTGTAGATACTTACACATTTATTTATTCTTTCATTCATAGATCATTAGAGTTAGCTGACTTCTATGCTCCTGCTTTTGGAATATCTGAAGAAAAGATGGGTCAAGAGAGTAATGTATTTGAGTGTGGTGGGTGCCATGTTAAATACGATGATCTAATAATCCTTCACAAACACATACAGGCATCACATAATTCTACAGGTTCATATGTTTATGATGGAGGCTTAAAAATTGCATTTCCAAAAAATGACACTGTCTGTATAGGAACTCAGACAGACGACGGAGAAACATATCAGTATCTCAGTATGAGCCGCCTGGAAGGTAAGGCTGTTAACAGTTTGTGGGATGATACCAATGATTATGATGCTATTGAGGTGGAGGAACCAGTCAATATGATGGGTGATTGGAGAAGCAAGTACAGAATCCCCGGTCAGGTGAAGATAGTCTCAGAGGGTCATGAAGAATTTGAGGGTAAGCTTGATGAGTCTATGGTTGAACATACAGAATCTGTGGATAAGCATGGAGAAGTTGTGGTTAAGCATGAAGTTTTTTTGGGTGAGAATGAAGAATTTGTGGATAAGCCTATTGGTCAAAAAATTGAAAACCAATATTTCGATAGTCATCATGAAGAATTTCATTCAGAATCTAAAATAGCAATGAAGAGAAAACCCAAGAAAATACCTAGGATGCCTCAAAAAAAGAAAACGATAAAGATAAAAAAAGAAAAAAAATTGATAAAATCAAAAAATGAGGTGAAGGTATGTACAGAGCAAGCAGAAGAAAGTACAGAAGCTCTAACCTTTAAATGTGACCTTTGCTTGTTGGAATTTGACTGTGAAGAAGAACTGAAGCATCATAAAGATACAAATCACCTAGCTCAAGAGGATGGTAAAGTAAAATGTGATTTGTGCAATAAATCACTTACAACAAGACAGGCCTTAAGACGCCATCTATTGGTACATTTAGGGTTAACTCCACACAGTTGTGATGATTGTGGCAAGAAATTCAGAACCCGTGGTGAACTCAATTATCATAAAGCCGCTCATTCCGGAACATCAAACTATATTTGTCAGTATTGTGGGGACACCTTCTTGTTGAAAAATAATCTACGCCTTCATATTAACCAGTGTCTAGATATCAGACCATTCAAATGTAGTTATGAAAACTGTGAAGCATCTTTTAGAATAAAGGGTTCTCTAAGACTCCATGAAAGGACACATACAGGAGAAAAACCATACGTCTGTGATCAGTGCGGAGACAAATTCTCTCGTCCAGAAAAATTAACAAACCATAAATATGTTCATACGGAGAACAAACCTTTCCCTTGTTCTATGTGCTCCAAATCTTTTGCAACTGGATACCATCTACGAAGGCATGAGAGAATTCACACAGGAAACTTATCTTTTGTTTGTAATTATTGCGGAAAAGCATTTGCCCAGAGCAATAATTTGAAGTCCCATATGAGGCAGCATTCAGGGGAAAGACCATTCAGATGTGAAGTTTGTGGAAAAGACTTTACCCATAATGTCAGCAGAAAGACACACATGGCTAAAGCCCATCCAGAAGTATTTTTAAAAAATGATACTCAACCCTTTACTCCATAGATACTCATTTCTACGCATTGCTTGTGGGAGACTTTGGAAAACATTGTGGCAAAAGGTGAAATTGCTCGTGACGAGCAATTTCACCTTTTGCCACTATGTTTTCTACACTATCAAAAGATGTCATATTCAAAAAGAAACAGCTTCATCCTTGCTGTTATTTAGGGTCAGTTAGAGATACCATAGAAATGCCTGATGGGATAGAGGGTTAACTCTTCACCATAATAATTTTGGACAGGACAAAATTCAAAGTACTTGGAAAAACCTTATGAGCTGTGATCTGGCAAAAGGAGGCTTAACTCTTTACCACATGACAAAATTTTAGATTGGTTCAAATTGAAAGCATTTGCAGATGACAAAATAAAAGTGACTGAAAAATTGAAATTTGTCTTGTGAAGGGTAGAAAACATTGTGGGAAAAGGAGAAAATGCTGGTTACCAGCATTTTCTCCTTTTCCCACAATGTTTTCTAAAGGCTTCTTTCTCAGGGGCATCAAAAGTAGGGATTGTGTGGTAATGGGTTAATACATCTCTGTGATGCGCATGATAGCATCCAAGCCATCTCATACATGTGGATCCATAGTTAACCACATTTTTATGCTCCCCGAAGGGCGAGCATATAGTCGCCGCTTCGTCCGTCTGTCCGTCCGTCCGTCCTTCCGTCCGTCCGTCCGAAGCGATTTCTCCACAACCCTTGGACCAAATTGGATGAAACTTCATATATGAACTCCTTGGGGTAATGCGCCGATATACTTTTCCCAGATTTTCAATTTGACCCCGTGTCATGGAAAAAAGGGGCTTAATGCAAAATTGCAATTTTTACCAATATCTGATTCAGTTTTTGTCAGAATATCATGAAACTTCATGGTTATATTGTTTATGGAAAGTCTTAGCATGTGCCCTTGCTATTTTTAATCTGGGCAATTTTTAAGTTGACGTTCTGTCATGGAAAAAGGGGGCTTCTTGCAAGATTCCAATTTTTACTAATATTTCATTCAGTTTTGGTCAAAATTTCATTAAACTTCATGGTTATATTGTTTTTTAAGAGTTTCACCATGTGCTCTTGTTTCTTTATCTATGTGTTTTTCAATTTGACCCTCTGTCATGGAAAAAGGGGGTTTCTTGTAAAATGAAAAAGGGGCCCTAATGCAAAATTGCAATTTTTACTAATATCTTGTTCACTTTTTGTCAACATTTCATGGTTATATCTTGTTTTACAAGTTTCAACATGTGCCCTTTGTTTTTGCAATCTATGAATTATTAATGCGCAAATACGTCTTTCCTGGTTTCTCAAATTAAGGCTGCATCACGGAAAAAGGGGACTTCATGGAAAAAGTTGTTTTTCTCTAGGTTCTCCTTTATCAGTGCTCAAACCTTTGTGAAATTTCAAATCTGAACTTGTTGGAATGTTGCCCAAGTACCTCTCTTCCTTTTTCTCAATTTCAGGCTGCGTCTCGGAAAAAGGGGGCTTCATGTAAAAAATTGTTTTATGTAATATTTAATACATGACTGCTCAAAATTTTATGAAATTTCGAATTTTTAATTATTATTAAAAATGCCTCAAACCACACACCCGTTGTATTTATTGCAATGATCCGATACTGTCTTATGGGAAAAGGAGGCTTAAAGGGGGCTTATTGGGCTTATTGTCCTCTACAAGTTTATGTTGGCTATCTCTAAGATAGTAATTGCCTTTTAACTTCAAATTTTGGGGGGCATGAACAGGTTCTTCTAGGATAAAAGAAGTGAATTTATATCAATTTCTTATATTTTATGACAAGCACTTGTTCGGGGAGCATAACCCGTCTCTGACGGCTCTTGTTAATAACAGACTTAATCGTAAGGTAGACTGGGCCATAGACATGGTCATACAGAAAGTTGACTAATATTGAAAAGTTTTGGTACAGGTCAGCCTGCACTGATTACACAGGCTTTTACTTTTCGCAGATGCATTTAGCCCCCTTTTCACAAAGCATGGCTCATATGAATATGTAGCCTCAATCAGTCACTGGTGATTTCTGTATTTTATACCCTAGAAAAATAAGGAACAAGAGAAAATACTGGTAACCATTTTTTCTTTTTTACACAATGTTTTCAAAAGCCTTTTTTTTCAGGGTTGTACAAATGTTGAATGATGTCAAGTTACTGTACTTCTTCACTGTTTGTTCCTATACTAGACAATTTTGAGATATGACAACCCTTACACAAAGGAGGCTTTTGAAAACATAGTGGGGAAACAATGTTTTCTACCCTGCTTGAGACAAAAATTCAATTTTTGAGGTGCTTTTAGTTTTTCATCTGCAAGTGCTTTCAATTTTGACCATTCTAAAATTTTCAAAAAACAAAACAAAAACCCCAAGTTTAAATGACCGTTAGCAAGTAAACCTTCCAAAATATTGTTGGAAAAGGAGAAAATGGTATTACCAGTATTTGCCCCTCTTCCTACAACTTTTTCCACGCTTTGAAAGTCAAATTTTATCATTTGAGCCCCAGGTGTTTTGAAATCTGCAAATACACTAGATTTGGAATAGTCCAAAACTTTGTCATGTGGTAAACCATAAACAGATAATTTGTTTGTTGTGACACAGTTAAGAGACATCAAACTTTAAGGTTCTTCCATAATGAAAGCATCCTCGGATACCCCGGGGTCTCCCTATTTGCTACGGTACATCGACCCCTGGGACAATTAATTGAATTTCCCTCGCTTTACCGCTGGCTGAATGCTGGCTTTTCATTGGTTCCATCATCATTTTGTGATGGGCGAGTGGACTGTACGCTATGACGTTTCGTATCGATTTTCGGCGGCTGATTCAAAGTTTTATTAGTCAATTGTCCAAGGGTCGATGTAGCATAGCAAGTAGGGAGACCCTGGGGTATCCAAGGATGTAATGAAAGTATCTTATCTTAATGTATGTGCTGCAGTTGTGTTGTCGTCTGTTAATGCCTTCCATTTGGACTTGCCTGAAACTTTATCATGCAGTGAACCACAAAGAGTTTATTTGTTTGGTAAAGTTTCAAAGACAACAAATTCAAGATTTTTCCTTTTTGAAAGCATCAGTTTTCTTGTCAGCAAAAGATTTTGTATTGACAAGTGTGAAATTTTGTCATCTGGTACAGGATTTGACATTAACATTTTTCTTAACTAGACCAGTGGACCAGTAATTTGAAATCTTTACTAGACCACTTTAGATTTCTACTAGACCATTTTTGCAAAATGAAGAAAAGTATTAAATATATCAAAATCTTTGTTCTTTTTCTTGTTATTATACCCAAATTGTTTTTCTTGTTAGTATACCCAAATTGTAAATAAAGAAAAGGACAGTGTCATGTTAAGTAATGATCAATGAATGTTTCCTGTTAATTATTTCTTTTATGATTTCTTTACAAATTAAGACTTGCCCATTTTAAAACCAATTGCAGACACTACATTAGTTTAACTTCAGCTCAAATAAAAGAATTTGAGATTTAAAGAACAGAAACATTGTGGTATAATGTTATTGGATCCTTCAACAGATCTTCGTTTTTTAAACTACACACAACGAAAACATGACATTTCCCTCTAGATCAAACAGAAACTGATGGCGCAAATTCAGCTTTCCACTCAAGGTCTGAAAATGATCTTTTTTTTTTCTGGGCCATACAGAATGATTTAACCCTTTCCCAAACAGCAAATTTTGGACCAGACTAAATTGAAAGCATTTTGCAGTTGACAAATTAATTAACAGTTGCTAAAAAGATGTTTTTTCTATATGACAGGGTAGAAAACATTGTGGGAAAAGGAGAAAATGCTGGTTACCAGCATTTTCTCCTTTTCCCACAATGTTTTCAAAAGGCTTCTATTCCTGACCCGTAAAAACCAGGGATTGTTTGGGAAAGGGTTAACTCTATTTGTCTAGATCTACTTTTGCTTTGATCCATTTCTTTGTTTTTGGCTGTATGAATCCTCTCTTCTCTGATCAGATGTTATTTTGAAGGCCTTTGAAAACATTGTGGGAAAAGGAAAAAAATGCTGGTTACCAGCATTTTCTTTTTCCACTAAGTTTTCAATGGCTTTCTTTCTCATGGTCGTTAAACTGCAGGATTGTGTGGTAAAGAGTTAAAATTAAGAGTCGACATACTCTGAGAGAAATGAGTTCACAGTTCAAGGGGCCCATAGTAGCGGAATACAACAAATTTTATTTCCTGTTAATTATTGTAATTGTGTCTGTGACTGTACATAAATTAAAGAATTATGGCTTCGAAATCAGGGTTTTTTGAATTCAGACTGCTTTTCCACTTAATTATTATCCTCTGTGCAGTTGGTTTTTCACAACATGAAAACAATATCAGGTCAGTGAATCATTTTACATTACAGTTTATTGTTTCCATCATTAACTCTTTAACAACCATAGGAAAAAAAGCCTTTGAAAACATTGTAGGAAAAGGAGAAAATGCTGGTAACCAGCATTTTCTCCTTTTTCCACAATGTTTTCTACCCTTCCCAGCACAAATTTCAATTTTTGAGTCACATTTTTTTTTTTGTCTGCAAATTGGTATAATTTGCAAATTGGTATAATTTGCAGAAGTCCTGCATTTTGTCGTTTGTTAGAGAGTTAATGCTTTACTACACAATACTGATTTCAAGCTTTTACCACACAATCACAACTTCCATCATCCATGTGAAACCTCGACAACTACATAAACCCATTACCACACAATCCCTACTTTTGAAGCCTCTTAGAAAGAAGCCTTTTGAAAACACTGTAGGAAAAGGAGAAAATGCTGGTAACCAGCATTTTCTCCTTTTCCCACAGTGTTTTCTACCCTTCACAGAACAAATTTCAATTTTTCAGTCACCTTTATTTTGTCGTCTGCAAATGCTTTCAATTTGAACCATAAAACTTTGTCATGTGGTCATTTAAACATGTCTCAAAAATTTAAATTTGTTTTTGGAAGGGTAGAAAACATTGTAGAAAAAGGAGAAAATGCTGGTTACCAGCATTTTCTCCTTCTACAATGATTTCAAAAAGCATCTTTGTCAGGGTCCTTAAGAGTCTGGACTGTGTGGTAAAGGGTTAAAACACTTAAAGATTATTTATAGTGAAAAAACTGTTTTCTACTCTTTCAAAAAACAGTGAACCACATGCAGTTATCTGCAATTATTCCTCTGCAAAAATTAGTGCTTACAAGTCTGATATTTTATCATTTGGTTGAAGGTTACTCTTTACCACACAAAACTTTATAGACAGATCCAAATTTGACGCATTTCCAAAGGATGGACATAGCAGAAGTAGTATAAGTATATAATGGGATTTATCTGTAAAAGATACGAAAACATTGTGGGAAACAAAGAAAATGCTGGCTACCAGCATTTTATCCTTTATCAACAATGTTTTTTAAAAGCTTTCTTTCGCAGAGTTATTAAAACTCTGGACTGTGTGGCAAAAAGGTTAACTCTTTACCACACAATCTGGCCTTTTAACAACCCAGAGAAAGACAGCTTTTGAAAACATTGTAGAAAAAGGAGAAAATTCTGGTAAACAGCATTTTCTCCTTTTCCCACAATGTTTTCTACCCTTCCCAAATCGAATTTCAATTTTTGATTCACATTTATTTTATTGTCTGCAAATGCTTTCAATTTGGACCAGTCCAAAATTTTGTCGTTTGTTAAAGATTTGAGACTGTTGAGGCCTGATTCCACTGGAAACAGTTTCACCTGATCATGCAATACACAACAGGCAACAGAGACTATCCAAGTTCCTACAAGGCCATGAGAGAATTTCATCAAAACATCAGGCGACCAGAACATCTAAATGGTATCTAAAATGGTTGGCCTTACAGACAAAGAAATCAATTTCAAAACCAAAGCAACCTCCAGAGATTAAAGATCCTGACATCCAGTCAGATGTCCCAGGTTGCCGTGATGACCTCTGCACTGAAGATGAAGTTGAACCAGAATATTTTGATCAGACTGCTTCTCCAAAAAGTCTAACTTCAAACCCAAAGGATGTGATCTGCCCAGCTGGATTTGTTTCTATTGTTAGGGATGGAATTATATACTGTGATGTAAAACAATCAGTGACTGAGAAAACTACAGAGAACGTAATTTGTGCTGGTAATTAAGTTCTAACTTCATACCAAGGCAGATACATTAACTCTTTACCAAACTACAAAATTTTGGGCGAGTCCAAATTGAAAGCATTTGCAGATGACAAAATAAATGTGAATCAAAAATTTAATTTAGAATTGGAAAAGGTAGAAAACATTGTGGGAAAAGGAGAAAATGCTGGTTACCAGCATTTTCTCCTTTTCCCACAATGTTTTCAAAGGCTTTCCTTCCCAGGGTCGTTAAAAGTCGGGGTTGTGTGGTAAAGGGTGAACTCTTTACCACATGAGCAAATATTAGACTTGTCCAAATTGGAAGCATTTGCAGACGACAACTGAACTCATTACCAAACGACAATATTTTAGGCTTGTCCAAATCAAAAGCATTTGCAGATGACAAAATAAAAGTGACTGAACATTTGAAATTTGTTTTGTGAAGGGTAGAAGACATTGTGGGAAAAGGAGAAAGAGCTGATTACCAGCATTTTCTCTTTTTTCCCCACAATGTTTTCTTAGGGCTTATTTCTAACGTTCTTCAAAAGTAAGTATTCTATGGTAATGGGTTAAACATAGCTCAATAGATGGATGTTGTCTTCAATAGAGTAGAAAACATTGTGAGAAAAAGAGAAAATGCTTATTATTAGCATTTTCTCCATTTCCCACAATGTTTTCAAGGGGCGTCTTTCTAGAGGTTGTTAAAAGTAGGGATTCTGTCATAATGATTTAAGAGTCATGCTCTGAGAAAAGAGATTTGAATGCACGTGAAAAAAATATCAACCCAGTTCACTCAACTGACTTGGATCAAAGCATTTTGCTAATGATCAGTTTTCTGCATATTCAAGGACCATTCTAGCACATGATTCAAGCGGTTATTAGACACAAAGTATTTTATGGATCTATAATTATGTGAGGCTTTGCTTGGTATAATGTACCTTTCAATTATAAATTTCAATTTTTGTGTCACACTTGTTTTCTTGTCTACAAAAACTTTCAATTTGGATGAGTCTAAAATTTTATTGTTTAGTAAAGGGTTACACATCACCGATTCTGTAGGCTACTTCTTTTTGGAATCTCAGTATATTTTCCCCCGATGTCTTTATAAGCTAGCATGAATCAGTACCATTTTATTTCTTCTGAGAACACTGCAGTTCATACACTGTTTTATTTCTCTTTACCAAACGGCAAATTTATAGACTGGTCCAAATTGAAAGCATTTGCAGACGACAAAATGTATGGGACTCAAAAATTGAAATTTGCTATAGGAAAGGTAGAAAACATTGTAGGAAAAGGAGAAAATGCTGGTTTCCAGCATTTTCCCCTTTTCTCACAATGTTTTCAAAAGGTTTCTACCTGAGGGTCGTCAAAAGTCATCATTGTGTGGTAAAAAGTTAAGGATAAGCAAGTTCAAATGTCAAGAATTAGGAAGTTATGATTTCAGATAACGAGAAAGAAATAATCACAAATGAAGGTACAAAATGTGTACAGGAGATAGTTAGCACTCCAGCAATTCCTACAAGAAAGACAAAAGAAAATGAATCACTATGCAAATCTGGTCAAAAAGTAAGCCCTGAGAATGGAGGAAAGTGTATTGACAAAGAGTCATCCAAAAGAAATCAACTCAATGATCCAAAAAGTGTATCTCCACTTGATGCTAAAAGTATTCCAAACAAAAACAATACAGACTGCAAAACAGGTGAAATTATTAAAACTGGTGTAAATGGACAAATATGTGTTGCCAAAGAGACATTAGTAAAAGGATCAAAACATGCAGATTTAACACAAATACCAGTACTTCTTACAAGTCCATCTTGCCTTCCAGGTCAAGAATGTGAAAGTGTTACTGAAGTCCATAAAACAAGTGAGCATGTAGCATTTGATTCATTCTCAAATAAGCCTTTGATAGTGACAGATGACGTGAACAATATTGCAGAACAGGCAACATTTGCTAATCCACAGTATGGTAAGAGAAGTGGTTTATCTAAAAACAGTCATCTACATCCTCAAACAGATAGGTCAGGGCATCCAGCAAGAGGAAAAAAGCATCATTACAGACACCCCATTGGAGGAAAGCATGTGCCAGTCTTCAAGGGAAAAATCCCATTATTTAACATCCCAGGTCTCGCAGGCAATAACTTTCCAGGAAAGAGAAAGAAACCTGAAATTAACAGTTTACATGGGAAAATATCTAACATAAAAATTGGGAGACCGATTGTTGGGAAAAAAATTTTTGCTTGTGGGCAGGGTAAAGTTTTGGTTGGTACCCCAAATGGGTCTGTCTGTATAGATCCAGTTTTTCCAGAAGGTGTTTGTCCTCCTGACAGGGTACCATACTTGTCCCCAATGGGAATACAATGTCTTCCTTGTCCTTTTGGTCAAAATATTGTAAAGGTTAATAGAGGGATTAAATGTGTTACCTCAATAATACAAACTACTACTTTTGCCAGTGCAACAAAAGAAAATGGAGTCCTGAACCTTTGCCCTAATGGACTGCTACCTTTCGATACTCCAGGAGGCAGGTAAGCTTTTTGATTTTTTTTTTTGTTCTGTACTTTATCTACAATTCCTAAGAAAACAAAAACTCAATACAATTGTCAAGTACTCATTAACCCTTTATCAAACGACAAAATTTTAGACAGGTCCAAATTCAAAGCACTCGGAGATGACAAAATAAATGGAACTCAAAACTTGAAATTTGTTTCCAGCAGGGCCAAAAGCATTGTGGAAAAAGGAGAAAATGCTGGTTATCAGTGTTTATTCCCATTTCCATAAAGTCTTCTGAAATCTAAAGCAAGTATTCAGAATTTGTATTCTATATTCTTATTCCAATTATTAATTCATTTGAATACATTGTGGTATTCTGTATTTGTGGACATAGAGAACAAAAGTGGGCCTATTTAAATCAATATTGGTATTCACTTAGCTCATTACCAAACAACAAAATTTTAGGTGTGTCCAAATTTAAAGCATTTGCAGTCGACAAAATAAAAGTCACTGAAAATTTGAAAATTGTTTTGTGAGGAGTAGAAAAAGATTGTGGGAATAGGAGAAAATGCTGGTTACCAGCATTTTCTCCTTTTCTCACAATGTTTTCTAAAGGATTCTTTCTTGTGGTTGTCAAAAGTAAGAATTGTGTAGTAGTGGGTTAATAATAGTCAGCTTCTAAAGATCTACTTATCAAACAATATATGAATGCAAGATAAATAATTAAGATTTTCGTTTCATTGTCTAAAAAAGATGCCTCGTACAACAGCATAGAAAGACAAGTATCATTTTATGGTCTAAGGGAGAAAACTCGTACAAGCATAAATTCAAATTTACGAAGAGTGGTCTCCCTTGTTCTGACTATATTTCTACCGGAAGATCATATGGTTGACGTACCGAAATTTAATGTGTGCTAAAACTCTACAGAGTTTTAGTATCCTGTCTTGATATAGACTCGGTATGGACTCTAAAAGAGTTTGGGTACGCTATTACAAAATGGATATGCTGGAATATGTAGAAATGTGTATCATATAGAAGATCTGCAAATCAAAATTCAAATTCAAATATTGCCTTAGATAGCTGAAAATTATGAAGAAAAAGGCAATATTCATGTTTTTAAATTGAACTACTTTATGCCAATTCCTATATTCTTGCGCTAATGTCCGGGACCTTTCGGAGGTAGATTAATTAATTATTGTCGTCGACGGCTTACTTCTTTTGAAAAGGGCCGAGTTATTACGCTTGAAATTATGTGTTTCAACCCGTCTTGCTTTTTTTTTTTTTTGCCATAAAAGAGCAATAATTGCTTTGTCTATTTGTATGTGGTTAGGACATAGAACGTAGTAATAATGTATTCCAACGTGTTATCTAGAAAGCAGTATGAACTCTATTTATTTAAAGCGTTTATATAGGTACATAAACAAAAGCAGGTTTAAAGTTAAAAAATGCATGTTTCCCTTTTGATAGCGACAACATTAAACGGTTGAAGCTTAACCCTTTCCCAAACGGCAAATTTTGGACCAGACCAAATTGAAAACATTTTGCAGATGACAATTAACAGTTGCTAAAAAGATGATTTTTCTATATGATAGGATAGAAAACATTGTGGGAAAAGGAGAAAATGCTGGTTGCCAGCATTTTCTCCTTTTCCCATAATGTTTTCAAAGGCTTCTATTCCTGACCCGTAAAAACCAGGGATTGTTTGGGAAAGGGTTAAATGATAGTGTCCATGCTTGAGAGGTAGAGCGTCGGCCATGTAACAAAAAGGACCTGAGTTCAAGACGCAGGAGCGGGTTTCAACTTTGGGATCTTTTATTGACCAACACATCCTGCTCGAGTACTGATGTAGTTCCCTGTAAGCAGAATCAAGAGAGATTTGTTTAAGTTGTAGAAAAAATTGTTTTTCAATCGATGATAAATAAATATGTTTTAACTTGATTGATATTGAGATGTTTTTAACCGAAATATGTTCAACAGACGCTTTAACCCATTACCGCACAAGCCCTACTTCTGATGACCCTGGGGAAGAAGCCTTTAGAAAACATTGCTGGAAAAGGAGAAAATGCTGGTAACTTGTAACCAACATTTTATCCCTTTCCCACAATGTTTTCTACCCTTCACAAAACAAATTTCAAATTTTTGGATATTGGGTTCATAACAACAATGATGACGACTCACGAGAAATTAAGTAGATCAAAAGGGAAATGAAGACTCTAAAAAGATAAGGTACATACAAAACAAAAATGAAGACTCTAAAGAGATAATAATTAAGGTACATACACCACAGAAATTAAGACTCTAAAGAGATAAGGTACATACAAAACAGAAATTGAAGACTCTAAAGAGTTTAGGTACATACAAACTTGACAGAAATGACTCTAAAGAGATAAAGAGATTAAATACACAGATAACCATGATGAAGACTCTCTTTAACCCATTACCACACAATCGCTACTTTTGACACCCCTGGGGAAGATGCCTTTTGAAAACACTATATGAAAAGGAGAAAATGCTGGTAACCAGCATTTTCTCCTTTTCCCACAGTGTTTTCTACCCTTCCCAGAACAAATTTCTATTTTTTAGTCACCTTTATTTTGTCATCTGCAAATGCTTTCAATTTGAACCAGTCTAAAATTTTCTCGTGTGGTAAAGAGTTAAAGAGATGACGTACAGGGACAACAGAAATGAAAACTCAGAAGAGATAGCGCGATTAATACAGTCTGCCCGCTATCAGGGATAGTGATGCGTCATATAAGACAGGTCGAATCTTCGAAGAATGTGACATTAGCAGACATGTCGACATCGAAAGCAATTGCAGATGACACTGAAATGTTTTTCAAAACATTAAATTTGTGTTTCAAAAGATAGAAAATATTGCTGGAAAAAAATGCTGGTTACCAGCATTTGATTCTTTTCCTACGTTGTTTTCAAAAGCCTTCTTTTTCGATACCTTTAAGAGACGACCAGGATTGTTTGTAAAGAGTTAGAAAACTTGCTGGCCATGACTTTATCTAGATCTAGATCTACATGTCTTTTTTCTGCCCATATAGTCAAAAGTAATACTATCACAAATTCTATCATTTTAACCTGAATTAAATTGTTGTCTGCAAATCCTTTTGATTTTGACAAGTCCAGCGTTTGAATCGTGTGAGTTAAACTAAAATTCCAAAGCGTTTGAGTCATTTTCAAGCTACAGAGGTCCGGGGTATTCCGGCAAAAATTTAAGCCGGAACTACTTTGACTCACAATCTCTTTCCACTGCTTTGTACCTAAACGCGATGGAGTATTAAATTCACGAAATTTAATGTAAGATTACGCTTCGAAACATTTTTCCTTGATGTTTTTTATTTGTTGTTGTCTATAATTTCTTGAAAATCTTAAGAAGAACTTCGCAAGGATATCCACCTTGGGCTGTACGTTGCTGTTTCTGCTTTTTAATGAGTTCAAAATGAATGCTGTTTTACCTGACGATTCTGAGGATTTTCAAGTCTTATCTACAACATATGACACCGTATTTTAGATAAACATCTGCACACTCGCCTAGAAAAGTTTGATATACAGTAAGCTTTCAACATGTGGGATTTCGATCTAGTATCTCTAGTTTTACTACATGTCAAATGTAATTATTGAATTTGAAATAGAGGTTTTATCAACGATATTGTCGATGACCTTGGGTAAAGGAAACCATGATTTAGAAAATGTAGATCTAAATCAAATTGCTTATTACAAAGCCTGCAGTAATCGATCTGCTCGAATTTCGTGTATCGATTGATACTGATTTCAGATTTTTTTTATTATCTGATAGAAGTTAACTATGATTTTAATAGACAAATTGTTAGTCAATTTAAAATTTTGGCGGTTGTTATGTTTACAGATGAGATTCTAGGGAGATCATGATTACCGACTTCTTACAAAATATCATCCGCAATCAATTACTCCTCTCATTTTGTGTGCTTACAAGTATAACTTTAGGACTGAAAATATTTGCAATACTACGGTAGAAAAAAATAAATAATCCATCATAACTCAAGGGAAGTAATGTATTTTTTACCGATCATTTTCAAAGCGGACATTATATTTCATAGGTCTTTGGCTTAAGGCTATGCCACTGTGATATCGAGAAAGGTTAAGTTAGTAAGAGTTACCTCCTTTTGACCATTAATTGTTCACATTTTATAGCCAGCTAAAGGCTAAGTAAGTAGGAGTTTTCTCCCTTCGACCATTAATTCTTTACAGTATCACCAGTTGTATCACACAACCAGCAATTACAAGCAATTTCTCCTTTTCCCACAGTGTTTTCAAAAGACTTGTACTGCAGACACGTAAAAACGAGGGCTTGTTTGGGAAAAGGTTAAGGGTTAATGTATTCTTTATGACATAATTATATGTAACTTTCTTACTGCCATTTATATCAGAGGATGTAGGAATGTGTCCCACCCTGTACCAACAAAGACAGTGACTTGTGATTCTGGTGAAGAAGCTGTGATTGTAGATGGAAAATTCCTATGCCAAACCCAAAATTTTAGTTGTCCCCCAGGACAAGTGCCCCTAGTTACAGAGACAGGAAAGAAAGTGTGTGGGTTTGATGTAACAGTTCAAAGAAAAAATTGTAGGTTTTCTTTTTGTTAGTCATGTATACAGACAAATGAATAGTGAACATCAACCCCATACAAAATATACATTTTATTCCTGTTACCCAACCATGTCTAATTTTAAAGGCCAACCCTATAGTTTTTTTTCACTGATTGATCTTTTAATATTTTATCACACTAATGTTATAGTCAGTTGTCACCCTTTGAAAATTCTATATCATTTTACCTCTATGAGTGCCCCCCTCTTCCCCTACTGACCTTTCATATTTAACGTATGCAACAGGAATTACACATATATTTTGTTTTGGCCTTATTAAATAGGATATTGTTCCCTGTTTTACAAAGAATGCTGGAACCTTTAGCAATTAAAGATATATGAAAGAATTGTAGGATAATCAACACAAGTGAAAATTTGTGATGGAGCACAATAGAAAACACTGTGGCAAAAGATGATTTGCTGGCTTGCTGGTTACTGGCAATTTAAAAATTTGTATCCAGTGGGTGAAGGTCAGCAAGCTTCTGTCATGGCCCCATGTCAAGTGTACATGAATCCTTTCCTCAACTTTTGTTTCAGACATCTTCTATGAAACTATTGCCCCAACTCAATTTTGAATTAACCCTAAACCACACAATGCTGAGTTTGAACCACCTGGAGAAAAAGCCTTCTGAGAACATAGTGGAAAAAGGAGAAAACGCTGGTAGCCAGCATTTTCTCTCTTTCCCATAAAGTTTTATACCCTATTACAGAAAAATTGCATCATTTGAGCCGTTATCAAGTTGTTGTCTACAGTTGCTTTTGATTTGGGAAATTCTAAATAGCTGTTATTTTGAGATAACCCATTACCACACAATGATGACTTTTGACGACCTTAAGGAAGAGGCCTTTAGAAAACATTGTTGGAAAAGAAGAAAATGCTGGTAACCAGCATTTTCTCCTTTTTCCCACAATGTTTTCTACTCTTCATAGAACAAATTTCAAATTTTTAGTCACTTTCATTTTGTTGTCTACAAAATGCTTTTGATTTGGGCAAGCCTAGGATATTGTCGTTTGGTAATGAGTTTTAATCTAGTGTGCTTGAAGAGTATATATATCTCTGCAGGCAATATTTCAAACTCATTTAATTCTAGGTCATGACAGAATTGATGGTGACTGTCTGTTTACTAAGCCTGGTCAGAATGAAGATAATACTTGCCCACCGGGTCTAGAAGTGGTCCGTTTACACACTGGTGAAATTACATGCCGCTATATTTCTATAAAACAAACACAGTCACCGACTGTAGAACCTTCAGTTTGTGACGATGGAGATATTTTAACTCACAATCTCAGAGGTTTTACTTGTAAGCCAGAGAAAAATTTTGCAGGAGATCTAAGACCTGTTTGTTCAAATGGTTTGACTGTGGCTAAATTTGGACCTAACTATGATTGTATTACAGCTATTGAAGCAAGTCTTCTTTGCCAAGGTAATAAGTACGTCCTTATCTGACTACTGATATGAGGCCTGATTGATAAGTTGTGAGCCTTGTATTGAATGGTATTTGGCATTTTTTGCCTCCAGGGCTCCCTCGATTAGACTTTCATTGATTTCCAAAATTAAAACACACCACACCCACTTTTGGTCAAAATTTAATAATGACATCATACATGCACTGCAGGAGTCTTTGTTTGGTGAAGAAAAGGACTTCTTTAGCAGAGACAATCAGGCCCCTTAATATTGCTGGCAAAAGTGACTGGATAGTGAAGGGGATTATTTCAAAGAACAATCCAATATGTCCCACAAAAGTTGAACCCTTTGAGTATGGAGCTCACAACTTTCACCTAGCTCTCGTAATTCAGTCATAAATCAGGAATGTTACCGTATGTAAAACATAATGAAAAGTTCTGATGGAAAAAAAACTACATGTATATCAGATAGATTTATTGTGCTGTCTGATCTTCATCTACACCATCCTCAAAAGTAATTTTAGTGTTTTTAACTTTTTTTGAAGGAATGATATGAATGAATTTTCTTAACCCTTTACTCCATAGATACTCATTTCTACACATTTTTTGCAGGGGCCTTTGGAAAACATTGTGGCAAAAGGTGAAATTGCTCGTGACGAGCAATTTCACCTTTTGCCACAATGTTTTCTACACTATCAAAAGGTGTCATCTATACACATAAGATACGGCTTCGTTCTTGCTGTTATTTAGAGTCAATTAGAGATACAATAGAAATGCCTTATTGGGTAAAGGGATAAGTAAATGTACAAGTCTCCTTCAATGTTTTATTTCACATGTAGAAATTTAACCCTTTGCCACTTGACAATACTTTTTTAAAACTTAAGTATTTATCACTTTGCCAAACAATCTCTCGTTTTTACAACCCTGAGACAGAAGCCGTCTGAACCATGCTGGAAACAAATTTCAATTTTTGAGTTGCATTAAATTTATTTGATCATCTGCAAGTGCTTTCTATTTCGACAAATCTAAAATTTTGTCATTTTGTAAAGAGTTATACAGATAACATTTAAATATCAAAAGTGGGAATCGCTGAGACATAGAAGGAAAAAACACAAATTAATTCTATTTTTTAAAATGATTAAGGGCATTACTCCTGCTTATTTATCGTCTTTAGTCCCAGATACGGTTGGAAATTCTACGAATTATAACCTGCGACGAGCTAACGATCTCCAAGGCATTGCTTGTAGAACTTCAATGTATAAGAATTCTTTTATTCCGTCAGTGGTGGACGATTGGAATGCTCTGCCCGATGACATTAGAAATTTAGATTCCCTTGCAGCTTTTAAGACATATCTAGACAGGGACAAACCTATACCTAATAAGCTTTATTTTATTGGTGAAAGAGAATTTCAAATTATCCACACTAGGCTGCGTAATAAATGTAGTTCTCTAAATTCTGACTTGTTCCAAAAAAATTTAGTTGCTTCGCCATTGTGTCAATGTGGTGGAACTGAAACTAGTCACCATTATCTGTTAGAGTGTGGATATTATACTGTCGCTAGAAATAAGCTTTTTGCAAATATTGAAAAATTCACAACTGTCAGTTTGGATGTCCTGCTGTACGGTGACGAAAGCCTTACCTTTCAAGAAAATGTAACAGTATTCTTAGAAGTGCAGTCTTTTATTAAGGATAGCAAAAGGTTCAAGCTATAAAGAAAATCTATTTAACTCTTTTAATAATTCTGTAGTTTCGATTTGCTATTATATCAAACGTATAGAGACTATAGAGTCTGTTTCTTAATATTGGTTTAGAAAGCATCCCACATCGCACGATCTTCCTGTCTATAACATCTGTACTGACACCTTTTCCCCTTTTGGTACCTTTTTTTCTTTTACTTGTTAATTCAATTAATGAATGAATAAAATAGGACTGATACCATCTAGAATCCATGGAAAGGAACAGTATAAGCTTATGCTTTCGTTCCAATCCATTTTGTAGTATATTCTAAGTATACTTTGTAATTGTCTTATTATATTTTGTATGTAAAATGTTACAAATAAAATATGTTTAAACTAAAAGTGGCACAGATGATGAAATTTGCAAGTTAAAGAGTGGAAAACATTGTGGGAAGGAAAAGGTTGTTGGAAAAGGAGAAAATGCTAGGTTCCAGCACTTTCTCCTCTTCCCACAATGTTCTCTGGTAATTATTCAATTACTGTAGAGGCTACACCCTGGATATTCTTGTTTATATTTTTAGAGAATGAAGAGTTGGTCAGACAGGAAGCTGGCTTTGTCTGTGTGGAATTATTTGATGGTTCAATGGTAACTTCCTGCGCTCCAGATAAGGTTGTATTTTTAGACCAGAATGGACGTGTACAGTGTCTGTCCTTGATTGAAGCAGGAGGTCTCTTTATTCTTGTAAAAAAAATTTTTTTTTTTCCAAATTTCTGAAAAGTTGAAAAGAAAAAAAAAAACACACAGAGATCATCACAATGAAGTGTGAGTCATGTTACATACTGGTAGAAATTTTCATGATTGAGAAAGTACAAAAATAACCTTTCTATTGATCAATTAAAACAAGATCATATTTGAATAACATAAGAACTGTTAATCAGGAAAGCTTTTTGAAATAGGAGAGACAGATTTTTTCTCCTGAATACTCATCTACAGCTATTGCTAATCAAAACTCAGATGTTCAATCAAGTCCCTGATTACTGTGATACTTGTGCCTATCCTTGTACCTTAACCCATTACCACACAATGATGACTTTTGAAGACCCTGAGAAAAAGCCTATGGAAAACATTGTGGGAACAGGAGAAAATGCTGATAACCAGCATTTTCTCCTTTTCCCACAGTGTTAACTTTTCTACTCTTCACAAAAGAAATTGCAAATTTTCAGTCACTTTTATTTTGTTGTCTGCAAATGCTTTCACTTTGGACAAGCCTAAAATTTTGTAGTTTCACAATGAGTTAAATGAAAACCGATAGAACAGAAGAAAAAACTAGTAACCAGAAGTTTCTCCTATTCCCACAATGTTTTCATTCTGATTACTAGTTTTTTTTTCCGTGCACAAAAACCAGTTTGCAGTTTCCGTCAAATGTATGAATTTTCTGTATTTACAGCTCTCTGTGGGGATGGAATGATTGCTGTGAAATCTGGGGATGGTTTCATCTGTAAACAACACAACCTAGATCTGAACTGTCCTATAGGTTATCAGTTAAGGCTTGTACAAGGGGTTCCAACTTGTGTTTCAACTACTGGTATGTTATGGATGCAAAATCTTTAACAGGTATATTTTATCACATGAATTGCCGAGGCTTGTAATAAAGCATTGGATCATGTAATAAAGCATTGGATCATGTAATAAAGCATTGGATCTAAAGCATTGGGTCATTCAGTAAATGTTTTACTCTTTACTACATGACAAAACTTTTGACCCTAATCCGAATTCAAAGCAGTGAAAGGGGTGGAAAAGGTAACCAGCATTTTCTTCTTTTCCCATGGTGTTTGCATAAAACTAAGGATATAGAAGGGATTTCTTTTTGTTTTTGGCGAAAGATCAAAATTTATATATATGAGTGGTGCAGACACAAGTCAAAATATTACTGATGGTGTTCACCAGATGAAATAAATTTCTATCTTTCATCGAAAAATACAAATATTCTATTTATTTCATGCTTTTAGCCCTTTCTGGGAGGAGCTTTAACAAAATCCTGTACAGCTCTTTTCCGCTATTCCCATGGCATACCCCTCCGGCATAGCAACGCATTACAATATTATGTCACACCCGAGAAATGTAAGGTAAATGATGTCACATTTCCATCTGGTTATAAGTCACATGCAATTTACCAAGGCAACAAAAACAGTAAAATTGGTATTTTCACTGATCGTACCCATGTAATATCGAAAAATATTTTCATTCCTATTTCTCGATTTCCTACCAGAAAGCATGAAATAATGTGTAATAAAGCATTTGACCTTGAGAAATACTTAATTATACCTTTACATGCTTTGCCAATATATTTACATGTATTGCTGGATAGACATTTCAAACATGATCTGCATAGTTAACTCTTTACCAAACGACAATATCTTAGATTTGTCCAAATTGAAAGCATTTGCAGACGACAAAATAAAAGTGACCGAAAATTTGAAATTTGTATTGTGAAGGGTAGAAAACATTGGCGGAAAAGGAGAAATGCTGGTTACCAGCATTTTCTCCTTTTCCCACAATGTTTTCTAAAGGTTTCTTTCTAAGGGGCGTCAAAAGTAGGGATTGTGTGGTAATGGGTTAATATCAAGAGAACTATGAGGGAGTCATTTGTCCACTTTACTCTTTACAGAACAACAAAGAATTAGATAAGTCCAAAGTGAAAGCGTTTGTAGACAACAAAACAAAGTTTAAAGTTACTGAAAGATTGAAATTGATTTAAGGAAGGGAAAACATTGTGGGAAAAGGAGAAAATGCTGGGTTACCACAATGTTTTCAAAAGGCTTCTTTCCCAGTGTTGTTAAAAGTCAGGATTATATGGTAAAGGATTAAGGTAAGCTTTTTTTTCCAAGTTGGACTTCATCAATTTGTTATGGAGATTTTTCTTCAATTTTTAAGGGCCTGATTGTGGAAAAATAGATGGAACTCTGTCTACACTCTGTTTAACTGACCTTCAGAATCCAGATCAGCTTGACCTTAATCTTGAATTTGACAATTTATTTGAGCAAGAAATCAGCTGTGGAGAAAGTCAGATTACCAGGACAGTTGATGGAAAACTGATTTGTTCAGAAGCGGTTGGCAAGCCAACAGGAGAGGCGCTATGTCAATCTGGTTTGTGGTTGATTTTGATAAACTTTATCCACTAAATTTTCTTACCAATAAAGGTGCAGACGATTTTAGACCCACTGAAAACAACAACAAATTACACAAAAGAGAAATAATTGATGAAAGTGTTTTCAAGTCTTTGGTTAGAAAATACCTGTAATAGGAAAATCACTCCTTACAAGCAATGTCTCATTTTTCTACAAATGATGGATAGTGTAGATCTTAGATCAGGCTGCACATTTCATGCAGCCTCATCTCAATCTATATTGGCAGCAGTGACAAAAGGCACTTTCAAGGTTAAATTAACTCTTTACTATACCAGGAAATTTTAGACTGGTCAAAAATGAAAGCATTTGAAGATGACAACATAAAGATGACTGAAAAATTAAAATTTGGGATGGGAAGGGTAGAAAACGCTGTGGGAAAAGGAGAAAATGCTGTGGGAAAAGAAGAAAATGCTGGTTACTAGCATTTTTCCTTTTCCTACAGTGTTTTCAAAAGGCTTCTCTCTGAGGGTCATTAAAAGTCAGGATTGTGTGGTAAAGAGTTAAGTGGTCTTCATTTCTATAATTTTCAAATCAATAGTAAAAACCGAAATATCGCTATTTGAAAGGTCTGTTTTGGGATCTAATATCTGCTTATTGGGCAGTGTGGATCAAAGATCAGACTGCCTATACTGTGCAGCCTTATCTTTATCTATGCTGTCTGCAAATGGTCAGTGAGTTGCGCTTAGCAGCCTAAGAGTTGACAAAGTTCTTTATGTTCTACTTCTGTATCTAACAGATGGAGTAAGACCATGTGACCTTGACCTGGACATTCTCTTGGAAGGTTGTAACCCAGACTGTGCGAATGGTGGTACCTGTGTTAATGATAAATGTATCTGTCCTCCTGGCATTACAGGAATAGCTTGTAGTGAAGGTAATGGTTCTGGTGTTTAAATTTTTACCAAACGACAAAATTTTAGGTTTGTCCAAATTGAAAGCATTTGCAGACGACAAAATAAAAGTGACTGAAAATTTGAAATTTGTTTTGTGAAGGGTAGAAAACATTGTGGGAAAAGGAGAAAATGCTGGTTACAAGCATTTTCTCCTTTTCCCACAATGTTTTCTAAAGGCTTCTTTCTCGGGGGCGTCAAAAGTAGGGATTGTGTGGTAATGGGTTAAATCTTTACCAAACGACAAAATATTGAACTAATCCAAATTAAAACCATTTGCAGGACAAAATAAATGTGAATCAAAAGTTGAAATTTGCTCTGGAAAGGGTAGAAAACAATGTGGGAAAAGGAGAAAATGCTGGTTACCAGCATTTTCTCCTTTTCCCACAATGTTTTCAAAGGCTTTCTTTCTCAGCGTCGTTAAAAGTCGGAATTGTATGGTAAAAAGTAAACCAGCTGTGCCCCGCCAGAGTGGCTCAGTGGTGAGTGTATCGGACTCATGACCTAGTGGTTGTGAGTTCAATACCAAGTTGAAATGAACTTTCTTTCCGGCGTATTTTCGCCTCTCACCTCTGCTGAAGCATGTGAGAAAAGTAGTCGGTGGCTTTGGAAAGAAAGTTGTGTTAGTACTGTTGTGAGAATGCCAGGAAACACATGTGCATCACTGACCACCATGATATAACCATAGCTGTTAAAGTGGTGTTAAACCCCAATACAACCAAC
This sequence comes from Tridacna crocea, assembly GCA_943736015.1. Taxonomy (NCBI): domain Eukaryota; kingdom Metazoa; phylum Mollusca; class Bivalvia; order Cardiida; family Cardiidae; genus Tridacna; species Tridacna crocea. The sequence continues at coordinate 45,560,107 of OX031061.1, forward strand.
CAACTTTGACCAGCTGTACATTATATTATGTAATTTTTTAATTACCTTGATGTGAACCCTATAACTAGAGAATTCTGACTTTTAAGGACTCTGAGGAAGGAGACTTTTGAATGCATTATTGAGATACAGAGAAAATGCTGGTAACAAACAATACCCCTCCTCTTTCCTTTTGTTTTGTATCATATGATAAACAGTTTTAATATTTTGAGTACCTTTTCAACAGTTGCCTACAAATATTTTGAATTTGGGTAAGGCCAAAACATTGCAGTTAACTCTTTACCACAAGACAAAATTTTAGACTGGTTCAAATTGAAAGCATTTGCAGACAACAAAATAAATGTGACTGAGAAATTTAAACTTCTTCTGGGATGGGTAGAAAACAGTGGGAAAAGAAGAAAATGCTGGTTACCAGCATAACTTCCTTTTCCTACAGTGTTTTCTAAAGGCTTCTTTCTCAGGGGCATCAAAAGTAGGGATTGTGTGGTAATGGGTTAAAGAAATTTGAGATGGGATATAGAATCAAGATATGGACAAGGGTCTAAAACAGCACTTGGTTACCAGCATTTTGTCCTTTTACTTTCATGCTTTTTCAGTTCTTTTTATTCAAGGTTGTTTGCTGGTTACCAGCATTTCTTCTTTTCCACAGTATTTTGTAACTTCTTCCTACTTCAAAAACCATTTAAAATTGAGATAATATAGTAGTGGGTCACATGAAACATAATTTATGTAAATGATTATAAAATTAATATTACAACAAAAAACATTTAATAAATCTTTACCAAATGATCATCGAAAAGGTAGAAAATATTGTTGTGGAAAGAGGATAAAATGCTCCTTACCAGCATTTTATCCTTTTCTCACAATGTTTTTTAAAGGCCTATATCCAGTAAGGTTTAAAACTCAGGATTGTGTGGTAAAGACTTAACCCATTACCACACAATCCCTACTTTTGATGCCCCTGAGAAATAAGCCTTTTGAAAACACTATGGGAAAAGGAGAAAATGCTGGTAACCAGCATTTTCTCCTTTTCCCACAGTGTTTTCTACCCTTCCCAAAACCAATTTCAATTTTTCAGTTACCTTTATTTTGTTGTCTGCAAATGCTTTCAATTTGAACCAGTCTAAAATTTTGTCGTGTGGTAATGAGTTAAACCTTGTACGTATTTCTATATTTATTTCAGATATTGACGAATGTTTAACTTTGGATGAGTCTGGCTGTAAGCACAGATGTGAAAACATATTCGGAGGTTACAAGTGTATCTGTCCTGTTGGCAAGGTGCTTGGAAGTGATGGACGCAGCTGTCATGGTTCATTTTATTCATCTATTAAATGCTTTGATTAATTGTTTACTGCCTGCAAATACATAACTTTTGTCTACCAAATTTAGGAAACATTGTGGTAAAGGGGAAAAAATGCTGGTAACTATTTTCTTTGGTAGGGATGTCACTGCTGATGTGGTTTTACTTTTCACCACACAGTCCCAGGTTTTAACGAAAACACAATCCCAGGTTTTAACAAAACTGACGAAATGGCTTTTTAAAAACCTTAGGAAAAAGGAGAAAATGCTGGTAATCAGCATTTTTTCCTTTTCCCTCAAGGTTTTCTACTCTTTCACAGACAACTAACACCATTGTAGCCAAATTTAATATGTTGTATGCAAATACTTTTAACTCTTTTCCAAATGATAAATTTTTAGACGGGTCCAAATTGAAAGCATATGCAGATGACAAAATAAATGCAACTCAAGAATTGAAACTTAACTTCAGAAGAATGGAAAAACATTGTGGGAAAAGCGCTTTCAAAATAGCCCTCTTTCTCACTTTTGTTGGCACTCTGGATTTTTTGTAAGGGTTATAAATATCATTTCTAGGATTTGTATCCCAAGTCTCCATCTAACAGCAAGGCTTTCACATCTTTATGTATTCTGAACCTACACATTTCTGACAAATTGTCTTACGAAGATTGCTTTTTTTTATCTTGTCTTGAGGCAGGTAACTTTTTGGAATAAAAATGGTGCAAATACATGTAGATAAAAAATGATATTTAATTTTCCTTTTTCATATGGAATATTTTCATTATATATATACAAGTAATGTTTTTTTAACTCTTTACCACACGAGAAAATTTTAGACTGGTCCAAATTGAAAGCATTTGCAGACGACAAAATAAAGGTGACTGGAAAATTGAATTTTGTTCTGGGAAGGGTAGAAAACACTGTGGGAAAAGGAGAAAATGCTGGTTACCAGCATTTTCTCCTTTTCCCACAGTGTTTTCAAAAGGCTTCTTTCTCAGGGGCGTCAAAAGTAGGGATTGTGTAGTAATGGGTTAACTTAAGCCATTATGTGCAAATGTTGGCAAACAAAAAAATAAGTGTAAATTTTCCAAATTTTCAACCACATTGATAGATTTGTGAGAAAAGGAGTGCCATAATTGCATGTTAGTTGTAAACAAGAAAAAAGTCTAGCTGTGAAACTTATTTGGAGCATATATGGCTAGAAATTATAAATTATTTCCCATTTTCAAAGGAATTAATCCATTACAACACAGTCCTTACTTTTGATGACCCTGAGAAAGAACCTTTTAGAAAACATTGCAGGAAAAGGAGAAAATGCTGATAACCAGGGTTTTCTCTTTTTCCCACAATGTTTCTTTCCTTCACAAAACAAATTTCAGTTTTTCAGTCATTTTTATGTTGTTGTCTGCAAAGGTAAGAATCAATTTATAGCTGAAACCTCTGCATGGTGGAGTAATAATATAACTGAATCTTATCTGCAATTTACAATATTTTACTTTATCTTCACTTTCTGTGTGACAGATGTTGGTTGTATTCCTGACTGTTTGAATGGAGGACAGTGTGTGCGAGGTACATGTCAGTGCCCACAAGGATTTGACGGGGAATACTGCCAAACAGGTATTAGGATTATAGTTGTCCATATGCTGGAAAAATGTTTCAAGAGCTGTATCATATTTGAGCCATGCTCTTTGAAAGAGGAGCTTAATCCATCTGCTTAACCCTTTACCAAATGACCAAATTTTAGACTGGTCCCAATTGAAAGCACTTGCAGATGACAAAATAGATGTAACTCAAAAATGGGACTTTGTTTCTTGCATAGAGGGAAGAGGAGAAAATGCTGGTTACCAGCATTTTCTCCTTTTCCCAAAATGTTTTCTAAAGGCTTCTTTCTCAAGATTGTCAAAAGTAGGGATTGTGTGGTAATGGACTAAAGTATCTACCAGCATTTTCTCCTTTTCTCACAATGTTTTTCTACCCTATCAGAGAGCTGAAATTTACTTGCACAAATTTGAATCTAACGTCTACAGATGTTTTGAAACAGCAAGAGTCCTCAATTTGATGTTTGGGAAAGGGTTAATGAGGAAATAGCAGGACTTTGCTGAATGATTATTGTTAGTGAATGGCAGATAACTTTTTTTGAAGACTGATGTTCAATCTTTTAAATTTCTGTAATAGATAGCCTGTTTATTAGATCTGAAAGGTCTTCGATAACTTATAAATGGACCTATGAAATGAAAATACAAAGTGAAATATGTTTTATACATATAGACAAGGATGAATGTAGTCGCTATGGTGACAGACTGTGTCAGTATTACTGCAGGAACACATATGGAGGGTACCAGTGTATCTGTCCACCAGGGTCAAGGTTAAATGTAGATCAAAGGACATGTGTCAGTGAGTTTCTTACATTCATCACATCAATTTTAGATATTCATCAACAAGGTACAAGCCATAACTTACTTAACTCACTCAAAATGGACAGGATGTCTTCAATTTGGACTGAAACATGGTAAGATTTATAGACTGAAATCCAAATTTTTTTCGCTGTCTTGGATCTAAAACATCCAATTCAAAATACATGTACCAGTATTTGGCCTGCAATATGCAAAAAGTGGCATTCGGATATTTGCATAAAGTGTTGTCTCAGATCAGCCTGCGCAGTCTGTGAGGCTAATCAAAAAATACACTTTCTGTTTTTATGTAATTTTCCGTTTTGCACATGTCTACTTTAGCACAGAATCTAATCAGAGAGTGCCATCTCTGAGTATTATTAATCATGACAATATTGGAAGTAGCGCACTGAACACAACAGTTTTAAATATATGACCCGTTACACAAAAAGGGACAATCTAGGAATTCCGTACATCAATTAGATGAAAACAGATCAATGATAGTACAGGTCAATTTACGTTGATAGTTTAAAAATAAATGTATAACATGGTAGAATGACCACTTTTCATACAGAAAATATCATAGAAGTGAAAAGTGTTGACCCTGGCTTACCTGTGCAATCGGCACAGTCTGATTGGGGCTGACACTTTTCATGCGGTAGGTCACATACCGTATATTCCAGTCATCCTCTGTGTAAAGGTGGTCTAATTCATCTGCAAATAGTTTTGAATTTTGTCAGCCTGATCAGTCATTGCATACTTCTTGCTACTCCTTGTAACTTTTCTGGTTGTAAAATGATCATTCTATCTCATGATTCAGCTGCTTTTTAGACAACCTTGAACCTAATGCATTCCACAGATTCTTAAAACTCTTTTTGACGAAAGCACTGAATAATTATATTGTTTATTTCACAGACACTACATGTATCCCTGAATGTAGAAATGGTGGCAGCTGTGAAAACCATGTATGTTTCTGTCCTCCCGGCTTTTATGGATTTGTTTGTCAGCTGGGTAAGTATACTATTCTATTCAAAGCTAAGTCTGTCTGTTTAGTGTATGTACAGGTTCATCTATGCCTTTATATTATTTGGACAATGGTCTTTGTTGTGAGTTATGAGGCACATTGAATCAACCACTCGGGCTATCGCCTTCGTGGATTATTTATTGTGCCTCTTAACTCACAACTCTGGTTTATTGAACAATAAACCAATATAGAAAGGAGTTATTTCTCAATTAGAAAATCCTGCAAAAAGCAGTATTATACTGAATACTCTTTTTTAAAAAATCTTTTCAGACATCAATGAATGTTACAAACAGGATCCCTGTCAACATGAATGTGTGAATACATGGGGGAGCTATCAGTGTTTGTGTAGAGATGGCTATAGACTGGCACCTGATAGACATTCTTGTGTTAGATAAAGTCAGGTTGACTGTGTCGGTAAACCACCCCTATCTAGGACATGTATGCATTGCGCATTTGGTGTTTGGGTAGAGATTGTTATACAAGTATACTGGCATCTAATAGACATTTTTGTTTTGGATAATTGAAATATACTTCCAACCATCTTTGTCAAGATGAACTTGTGAATACAAGGAGATTCTAGAAACCAGTGTTTACACCTTGTTCTCTTGTTTTCTACTCTTTTCACATATCGTTTTAAAAATCCCTAGTCTCCAGGGTTGTTCCAAGTCTGGATTGTTTGGTAAAGGGTTAACTTTTAATCATACAATCCAGACTTTTAACAACCCTGAGAAAGAAAGCCTGTGAAAACATTGTGGGAAAAGGAGAAAATGCTGGTAACCAGCATTTTCTCCTTTTCCTGCAATGTTTTCTACACGGTCAAAAGAAAGTTTCAATTTCATTTGAGGAAAAGAGTTAAGAAAGACATAAAGAAGGAGAAGAAGGGCGAACATCACATTTGTGAACAAGTAAAAACAAGTTTCCAAATATTTATATCATTTTTATTATATCATTTACTTGGCATTTGTTCCAAACAAGACATCTTCCTTTTATTTACTGAATGAGTAAAGTACAGCACTTTATAATGAAGTAGTTATAAAACTGTACAGAAAGACATTTCAGCAGCATAGATCATTGCTTTTAAATCAAAAATGATATCCCCAGCCTAAAAATTTTCTTAACCCATTACCACATAATCCCGACTTTTAACGACACTGAGAAAGAAGTCTTCTGAATCCATTGTAGGAAAAGGAGAAAATGCTGGTAAGCAGCATTTTCTCAAAATGTTTTCTTCCCTTCCCAAAAAATAGTTTCAAAATTTCAGTCACTTTTATTACCTTGTCTGCAAGTGCTTTCAATTTGGGGCCAGTCTAAAATTTTGTCGTTTGGTAAAGAGTTAACCCCCTTTAAAAGTTGGCAATTTTTCATCAAATCAAAAAATAAAAGAAGTGTATCAGCAGAATGGGTTATTGTACACATGTATAAAATTCCACGAAATTCTGTCCAATGGTATTGGAGATATTATCCTAGATGGACCGACAGATTGACGGAAGGACAATGCTAAAACTATATCCCTCCTTCTTTGGCGGGGCATAGAAATATTTGAGCCATGCTCTGGCAAAAGGGGGCTTAATGCATTTCTATGACTCATGATACCAAGCAAGTCATAACATAATTGTTGATCCATAAAGTCTATTTTGTCTAATAATCCCAGCAACAGATGATTTATTCATGTTTGGCCTTGGTTTCACTAGCACTATCCAAAGGTTTTGAAGCGTCTTGCCCAAGGACACTCCCACAAAAAACTCTGAGCATTCAGTGAGGCTCAAACCTGAGGACTCAAGGGTTGTATTCATCAACCATTCTTAAGGAAATTCTTTGTCTTATTCTGAATTTCATCAATGTGAAAGTAACAGACCCTCATAAGTTCTGTTACTTTCACAATCAGAAAATCTTAAAAATTATGACAAAGAACATATTAACCCTTTACTCCATAAGGTAATTCAATGGTATCTCTAATTGACTCTAAATAACAGCAAGGATGAAGCCGTTTCTTATGTGTATATGACACCTTTTGACAGTGTAGAAAAGATTGTGGCAAAAGGTGAAATTGCTCGTCACGAGCAATTTCACCTTTTGCCACAATGTTTTCCAAAGGCTCCTACAAGCAATGCGTAGAAACGAGTATCTATGGAGTAAAGTGTTAAGGAATGGTTGGTGAATACGGACACAAGTTACAAATCCTACATATTACCACTGATCCACGCTGGACCTCTAATGACAAATGAATTCAAGCTACAAAATCATGCGAGTTAAGTATCATGTTAACTCATTACCAAATGACAATATTTTAGGCTTGTCCAACCCTAAGCATTTGCAGACCACAAAATAAAAGTGACTGAAAATTTGAAATTGGTTTCGTGAAGAGTAGAAAACATGGTGGGAAAAGGAGAAAATGCTGGTTACCAGCATTTTCTCTTTTTCCCACCATGTTTTCTAAAGGCTTCTTTCTCAGGGTCGTCAAAAGTAGGGATTGTGGGGTAATGGGTTAATCAATGAAGTTACAAGTCGACTCACTATTTTACATAAAACAAGCCACATCCATATAAACACATCATACAACCATTCTTATTTTGAACTTTGACCCTGCCCTTACAAAAGAACACACTGGTTGAATACAGTACACTAAGAAGTTACATTTGATCTGCATTTCCTGTAGATTAATGTAATTCAAGAGTATCACCGTTTAACAGCAAGATTCACTAAGTGGTGTTTCATACACAACCCTATCAATAGAAGTCATCCATGTTTTTGATGCTGTTTTGTCGGAAGGCAAAACTTGACGTTATAATCTGCATGTTGAATATCTGCTGCTTTGAGTTGGTCTGCAGAAATAGGAGAAATTAAACACCCAACAAAAAGGAAAAACTATACGGTAAGTATAGCATTATGTCACAGCTGAGATTAGATCAAGGAAGATAACTGACAAAAAGCTGTCTGTGATAATTATAGTTATTTCCCCTGATCAGTATTTTTTTAGCTTGTTAAAGACCATTAATTGGCAATGCTCACAGCAGCCATGTTTTCTGCTCCATGAAAATCATATTAAAAATCTGAAGGAGATATACTAATTGTTAGGCATAAAGAATTCTAGCTTTTGGTTTCGGAGAATGTGCAGTCTGATCTTGGACCTACACTGTCCACTTCTGTAACCCTTTACTCCAAAGATACTCATTTCTACGCATTGCTTGTAGGAGCCTTTTGAAAACATTGTGGCAAAAGGTGAAATTGCTCGTGATGAGCGATTTCACCTTTTGTCACAATGTTTTCTATGCTATCAAAAGGTGTCATATGCACATAAGAAACAGCTTCATCCTAGCTGTTATTTAGGGTCAATTTGAGATACCTTAGAAATGCCTTATGGGGTAAAGGGTTAATCTAGATTATGACCAAACAGGTTCTCCATTTTGTAGTGAAAGTGTAAAAGCAGACTTTGAAAAAAAAAAAAAACCTTTATCTATTTAGTAGTGAAAGGGTTAAATTAACCTGTGGCTCTGATCGCATGTTCATAAGAATCCAGAATTTACTGCAAATAAAAATTTGAAACATAAAATCAACCGTCCTTTGCAACAAGAACACCACCTGACTTGGTTTCTGTCTCTTGTTTCTCTTGCTCCTTTGATTCCTCGCCTTTAATTTTCAGGTTATGCGTTTCTCGATATTGATTTACTTCAACTCTCTTATTTTCTAACTGTTTATTTAATGTTTCTACCAGTTTACCCATCTGAAAAGCAAAACAGATTTTCTGCATAATTTTGCCCTAGGTAACTTCTGGCAACAGAATTTGCTTTCACTAATTGAACTGTGGTGGAATTAAAAGAACTGTATACATACTTACAAACCATCAGTTTACTTCAAAAACCTTGTAACTATGGCTTGTAAAAAGTAAACAAACAATATACTTTATCTTCTGCTGTTGCAATGAATTTATGCATGCACTTTTCCACATGTGAGGATATCTTTCAAATGAAAAATACTTTTTTAATGTTTATTTTACAAGATTTGATCAGTTTCTGATGTATAAATGTGACCCATCACATGAAAAGGGACAATCTTTGAATTCTGTACGTCAATTAGATGAAAACAGATCAATAATAGTGCAAGTCAATTTAAGTTGATAGTTCCAAAATGTTGTATAACTAGGTAGAATGACCACTTTTCATGCAGAAAATGTCATAAAAGCAAGAGGTGTCACTTCTAGTTAACCTGCGCAATTCGCTAACCAGGGCTGACACTTTTCGCAGTTCCCAGAGGGTCCCTTTTGCGATGCAAGTCACATGTGTAATAAATATTGTCTGTATGCAAACATAGTAAGTCACAACTTAGTTTCCTTTCACAATCACAGTAACTCTATTTCTAAGTACTACTATTATCTTTGGAACACGACATCATAAATTCTTGATTACAGACTATTTTTCTGTAATGAACAGTTTTTCAGTTGGTAGTTTACTAAACACTTCATAAAATGACAAAATATATAGCTAGTAAATGTTTCTAGAATTTGCAGATCAAAAATGAAAATCTTCAAAATTTATGACAGGACATAATTAACTCTTTACCACACAATCAAGTTTTCAACACTGAGAAAGATGGCTTTTGAAAACATTGTGGCAAAAGGAGAAAATGCTGGTTAACAGCATTTTCTCTTTTTCCTACAATGTTTCCTTCCTATTCAAAGACAAATATTGTCACTGGAAAAGTACAGGATGGTTGGTGAAAGATTAGTGCAGTTTTTAATTGTTAAATGTCTAAGTAACAAATGCAACTATCAATGTATTCCATGCACAACTAACACCACTATGTACAACATTCTTGCCAGCTTCCAACTTCGGTCTTCTTACAGCAAAGTAAATTTATGTTTCTAATGGACAGCTAAATGATGGAAGTCTCAATAATTATAAAAAAAACTTGTGTTTTGCATGACAGAGCATAAAAACCTGCTCCTGTCAGAGAAGCGAGTCAAAACATACTCATAAAAATTAATTTCTATGACTGTTATTCTGTATATGAATTGTCAAGAATGCCAGCTTCTGTAAGATCTTATTAAATTCTATTTATGGTACAATACCAAATAACATAAATTTTCAAACATTTACAAAAATTGTTTCATATGTATGCCATTAGCATAGTTTAAATTTTGAAAAGTCTTACTTGTACTTTATTGTTTATTAAAGCAGGTAAAACATCTTCCACAGTTCTTTCCACTAACACTCCACCAACAAGTCTAAAACAACGCCGTGATTTATCTACTTCCTGTAGCGTTTCTATAACTAGCCTGTGACATATAAAAAGAGAGCATGTTTACCATTTTGCTGTATCAAACAATAACTAGACACCAGTTAAGACTTGAATTCTTTGAATGACAAAATTTAAGACAATTCCGAGTTGAAAGTTTTTGCAGATATCAAAATAAATACAACTCAAAAATTGATATCTATATTAATAGATTTGAAGGGTAAACCCTAATTTTTTTCCACAACGTTTTCAAAAGTTTTCCAACAATACTATCGAAATATTTCTTCATCAGGGTTGTTAAAAGTTGGATTGTGCTTTAACTCTTTACCACACGAGAAAATTTTAGTATAGTCCAAATTGAAAGCATTTGCAGACGACAAAATAAAAGTGACTGACAATTTGAAATTTGTTTTGTGAAGGGTAGAAAACACTGTGGGAAAAGGAGAAAATGCTGGTTACCAGCATTTTCTCCTTTTCCCACAGTGTTTTCAAAAGTCTTCTTTCATAGGGGCGTCAAAAGTAGGGATTGTGTGGTAATGGGTTAAAGGAATAAGCCTTATAATGCTGTGCTTGAAGGTGATTATCTAGAATTTGTGCCTCAAAACTTCACCACACAATTTAACAGCCCTGAAAAAGAAAGCTTTTAAAGGTAAAGAAGGAAAAGAAGAAGATGCTGGTAAACATAATCTCCTGTTCTAACAATGATTTCAACCCTATTTAAAAGAGATTAATCTGACATGAACACAACTGTTTTCTGATCTTATATGCAAGTATATTTTGGTCAGCTAAACAGAACTAGAATTACTATTCCATTATGACTTTTTTCACAGTTTCATGAACCTAAGTGGTATTTCCATGCCATCAATGCCATTACATGGGGGTATGCCTAAAGGTCACAGCCTCTACACTTATCATAGATGCATTTTTTGTGTCATTCTTCAAAATTGTGGGCAATAAATGTACATAAATGTTGTGATGTAAAAAATAGCTGATGAATTAAGGAGTAGAAAAGATGGTTTTTCATAAAACATGACTTTTTTTTTTTATGTAGTTCTGTTTTGACCCATTTCTTCAGCATAGACAGCTTCTCTGGAATGTTTATGTCTGTTAAAGGTTTTGGCACAGGATCCACAAAAAAAAGATAGCGATAGCAAATAGAGATTCACAAATATATGAGAATTCATGACATAATCAAAATCAACAATATATAAACTATATTCCTGTAATGTTTGTTAATTTTGTGATCGATTAGCTAGCTCCAACACTTCATTAAACCATTTATGGATACATTTCAGTAACAGACGAGTTCGGCACATTAGACTTTGGACTACATGATTTGGATATTTTGGTAACAAGGCAATCTATACAGTTTTATGCACTGTGATGTTCTTCACACCTATTATGTGACTATGTTCTGTTTAAATGTTTACTTTAAAGAAAATACTTCCACAAATCTCTGTAACATAAGGACTGATTTACAGGAGAAAAAATGGGTACATGTCTAGGATAGGATATCATATTTATTACCTCAGCTGTGACTGAAATTCGAAAATAAGTAAAACTCAGCAGGCGAAATGTAACAAAGTATTATTCATGAAAACGTTGGAGTAGCTGTGTAATTGATGTGAAAAATATAATGGCATATAAACACGAAATATTTGTCTTGTACCGAAACATCCAATCAATTCAAGTGTACTGAAACATGTCACCCCACTAAACTACCTGTGTTAAAACAATTTTTTTTGAAAACTTTGTGGTGAAACCGTGAAATGCTTCCACCAGCCACACTGAATTTCCCATATTTTCAAACTTTCAATTGGCAATTCTTTTTCTTGTGAGAAAACTTCTGTTTTCAAATGAAGCCTACGCTCTGCTTTCTTGTACAATATTTAAGCTTAATTCAGTAGAATATCGACGAACTCTACACAAGCCAGGCCAAAACACGTTTTTTTGCAACATTGTTTGTCAGTTACCATAGTTATTTGCAAGCTTACAGCTTCACTAAGAAATGAAAATTACAAATTTCATACTCATGTTCCTTCATATCCATTTCTATATCAGAAACTTTGGCATTTATCTGTCTTTGCTGCTGTCGTAGCTCTTGAAATCCAGCTATTATTTGTTCCTGTGTCTTGCCTTGCTTCTTGGACGCCATTTTGGAGAGAAAATAAATAGCGGAAAGGAAAGAAATAACAACATGAATAATATAGCAACACTGACGCATATGAAAGGAAAGGAACCGCAACACAGAAGCTTTGCCTATGTTCATCGAGGAGGAAGCAGCTCGGTATTTCAACTCATATCCTCTTGCAGACAAGCTTTAAAATGTATACAATTCAGCCGACCATTTTTGAAGCAATTGTGGCAACAGTATATATAAATACTCTTGATGATAATTTCTCCCGTTGCCATCATGTTTTTTTTTTCAATGTGTATTCATTTTGATCAAGTGAGTTTTGTTTTGTACCAGAGACATAGATAAAATACATGGGCGGATCTAGAGGGGGTCCGGGGATCTGTATCCCCCCCCCCCCTGCAATTTTGGCAAAAATGTGGTTATCGGATTCGTGAAATGGTACTGGTTTGATATTGCAAAGCATTTATGTAAAATACAGTCATAAATTTAAAAAAAAGGTTCTAAATGCGGAGACATCCCCATGGTTAGAACTGGAAACGTTGACTTTTCTTGTAAACGGCTTACATCCACTGAAATCCGGAAATCAAAGTACCATATAATAAGACGAGTGCGTTTTCGATGTGTGGATCTGCGCATGAGATATGTATTGTATGTATCTGTACACATTTACACAAAAAACGTTGCTGCATTTGTGTCTTAGAAGGTGGTATAGGCCTAAGTTAATTTAATAAAACCGACTTTTTGTAAGTTAGTATGTATTTGTTATATCATTTAGATCTAGTAAAAAAAAATGAAAACAAAACAAAAAATTTATAGAGTCTATAGTAATAAAAGGAAATGCTGATAAGTAGCGTTTTCTTCTTTTCCCTAAAACGGTTCTTACACATTCTAAGACAAGTAAGATCATTCGAACAAAATTTGATTTGTCGTCTGCAAGTGTTTTTACTATCCATGTCCAGTTATGTATTATATTTGTTTGTTGTTTACTTGTGTTTACTTGGTGTTCACAAACCCGCATCCAATTTATGATACATCACAGACTCTAGTTCACACCACCATTCTCCTTGAGGGTTCACTCGTGCCAGGGATCGTATATATACAGCCCTGCATATAAGATCCCTGCTCGTGCTTTCGCGGCAAACGTTTGTTACCGAGCGCTTGGCTGCATAACCGCATAAAGATAATCGAAACTATGTTCAGCTGTGGGAGAAGGATAAGTCAGTTCTTAATGACTATCATCAACCATCAAAAGAATTCGGCTAAAAGATGGATTTGAACTTGAAACGCCTTGGTTTCAAGCCATGTGGATTATCGACTGTGCTACCAGACTGGATTTCAACATAACAAAGGAAGGACTCAAGATTGCTCATAGACACTCTAGCAAAAGCCCCGCAGCCTGAGGATAATGAAAATGAGGAACAAACCAAGTACCTCGAGTGTGAATACTTTCTTCAAATCATGGTTAACGCTTTACCAGACGACAAAATTTTGGACTTGTCCAAATTGAAAGCATTTGCAGAAGACAAAATAAATGCGACTTAAGTAATGAAGTTTGTTTTGGGAAGGGTAGAAAACTTTGTGGGAAAAGGAGAAAATGCTAGTTACCAGTATTTTCTTTTTTCCCACAGTGTTTTTAGAAGGCTTCTTAATCAGGGTCCTTAATTGTCGGGATTCTGTGATAAAGGATTAAAGGGAAAAGACTTGTACAGTCTTAAAATCAAAATTACGACGAGTGACCTCCCTTATTGTCACGATTTCCTCACTACCTCTCCTCTTCAAGGTTACAATAGGCGGCTAAACGAATTGCATGTCAGAATTAAACAAAGAATTTTTTCTTGAACAATCTGTTACCCAATGTTCAAGATTCTAGTGAATTATGACAAATTTCGTTAGCATCTAGCTGTATCCATCACAAATTCAATAAAATGCAAGGGAGACTACCTACCCTCATGCAACATAATACCTATTTATGTTTTATGATTAACTTTCTTCTGTCTGATGTCGCGATTTGGTCGAAACTACATATTTTTCAAACATACCGTAAAGATCGAATAATTCATAATAACTCAGCGAAAGAAAGCGTAATAAAATAGGCGTCTCAACAAATATAATGAGTCACATGATTTATTCGTCTTTGGTTTTAGACTGTCTTTAACCACAGGGAACGCAACTCAGATATAAATCAAAACAAGAGTAAATTTGAGTTTTCTCCTTTAGACCATTATCATTCACAGTTTCGCCATTGTTTACCATTTAAAACACAATAGGAATGTATTCAATTTCCTATTTTCCCACATCACTATAGAGCCCAAAGAAAATCAATCACCTGTAGAATAAAAAAAAAAATCAGGAAAAAATAATGGATGAGTGGATAGATAGATAGATAGATAGATAAATACATACACACATACATACAAAATAAGACGGACAAGATGGACAAATGGACAGTCGGATGGACGGATAATTAGATAGATATATCAGGTAGATACAATGTAGATAGACAGACAGATAGATAGATAGATAGATAGATAGATAGATAGATGAGTGGAAGTAAACATTGCAAAAGTTATGATGCATTTAAACTTAAACCATACCTTTTAAAAGTATGATCCTGGGAAAGTAAATGTATGATATGGGGAAAGTATCATATTGGAAAGTTGACTATCCGTCATTGTGCGCTCGGTGCAAGTGTTAATCACTGGTAGGAAAATGAAATTTATAACCGTTGAGGGTAAAAGCGGTTTAAAAAAAAAGACAAAGCCTTCTGTGCAGTCTGATCTTTGTCTATACCTTACACGAAACCTCCTGTTTACGCAAATATCGCTGAAATTTTTAACACTTTACCAGACGACAAAATTATAGACTGGTCTAATGTGAAAGCATTTGCAGACGACAATTGAATGTAGTTCAAATTTTGATACCTGTCTCAGATAAGGTAGAAAACATTGTTGGAAAAAGAGAAAATGCTGGTCACCAGCATTTTCTCCTTTTCCCAAGATATTTTCAAAAACCTTCTTCCACTGGGGCGTTAAAACTCAGGAATGTGTGGTAAAGGGTTGATGAATTTATACAGGTAACACGGTAACACAAAATGTCAAGATTGATACCTTTCATTAAATCTTTTAATAAATGCATGCTTGGCTTGACGGTAGGGGCCTCCCGTAAATTTTGGTACATTTTTTGCGTAAAGGACGGGTTCAGTAAGGGTCATTTTGGGGCTAGAATGGAATTTTGCAAAATTTACCGATTAATATTACGATTAGTATGTATTGGCTATCAATAGTAAAGTATTAAAATGGAGTGATAATTTACCTTCTATGCAGTAGGCTTCGAAAAAAAGGATGAAGTAATTTGATACGGTTTTAGTGTCCATAGATCAGGGATCATATGTATAAGATCCCTGATAGGACGGTATACTGCCAATATATTATCATTAAATTCAGTTCTGCACCAAAATGACCACTAATGTATTCAAGCATGAATCAGTTACTTTCAGAAAAAAAATTAGTTAAGCTCCTCCCCAGATAAGCCCCTATGGAGCCCCGTCCGAGTAATGCTGGGCAAAAATTAACAGAAGAAAGGCAGCTAATCAATTAGTCAATGATCTTAACCATTAGGCTGCTAAGCCCGACTCAATGACCTTTTGTCGACGGTGTAGATCAAGCTCAGACTGCATAGAACGTGCAGTCTAATCTTAGATTTACATTGTCTGATAAAAAAAATATTTTTCTCTGAAAAACAGGTTTATAAACGCATTATGCAGGTTGTTACTATTGGCTTGAAAGTTTAATTAAACCTTTTATTAAACAACAAAATTTTAGACTGGTCCAAATTGAAAGCACTTGCAGATGACAAAATAAATTTCACTCAAAAATAGAATTTTGTTTCCAGCAGGGTAGAAAACAGTGTGGGAAAAGGAGAAAATGCTGGTTACCAGCATTTTCTCCTTTTCCCACAATTTTTTTGAAAGGCTTCTATCGCAGGGTCGTAAAAACCAGGGATTGTTTGGTAAAGGGTTAACTTATCTAACACAATAAAGATTTACATCTATCATATTTCATATATATATATATATATCTATATATTTCATTGCGTGTCAAGGCTAAAGAAATACGAAGTCTTCTTTCACGCTGTAGTCTATCGAGTGAGTCAAAGGTGGCACCTTAAGAAAGAAGGTTTTTGCAAACATTTTGGAGAAGTAGAACATGCTGGTTGCAAGTGGTTGCCAGTGCTGAAAAGGTCACTCCGTACAACCTGAAATGGTAACAGACTTCTAAGGTCGGCACTACTTGCTCGATCTCACGGATATATCATCAGTGCTGAGTGGTGGTTCGAACCAGTGACTCTCTTAACTACGGATCATGACCAGGTAATCATCTCTTCCTGTAGTTGTCTTTCCCTACCATATCATTGCACAGACAGAACGGCCTCAGCTGCACGACGTCCATACAATGTGACTGATTACCATATCGATTAATTCTATCAATATTGCCAAGCACAATCGCAGTTTCAGACACTTTGTTATAGGAGCAAGTGGCGTAAAACTTAGCGCCGCCAGGGGTCGTTGTGAGTACTAGAGCATATTTGGTGTCGTCTCTCACCTCGGCTTTCACAACATTTTTGTTGATCCACAAATTATTTTTGGTGTAGAACCCTCTGTGTTTAAGACCCTGAGATATTTTTCTGGCACTTAGAGTTGAGTTGAGTTCAAGATGGGCACACTGCGGACTTTCCTTCAACAATTCATTTATATGTTTTACACTTTCGAGCGCCATCTTGTGAACATTGTTGTTGTCGCTGACGTTCACTGGTTCCGATTTGTAGCATACGCAGTAGCTTTCACCGATATTGGCATCTGAAATATAGAAATAACCATAAGGCTGCCACGAGCGACTTAATGACATATATCGGACCGTGTAGATCAAGATCAGACTGCAGAGAAGGTGCAGTCTGATCTTTGATCTACACTGTCCGATAAAGGCATATTGTCCCATGCCAAAAATACCTTTGTTAAGGATTAGATTTCTTCTTAGGCAGTCGTTGTCTGCGCATGTCATATTCTTCGAAGATTCGACTGTCTTATATGACGCATCACTAGCTCCGAAAGCAGGCTGACTGTAGCATTACGCTCTATAAAGTAGTAATGTAGAAAAAAGCTTTTATCAATTCATTTGAGGAGAAATGAGACCTGCGTTAGTTCCAGATTTCTCTAAACTGCTGATCATAGCTGAGTGAATTGCACGAGGTAGCGTTTTATTGAGTAAACGTTTATTTAGTTTAAAATTCAAAGTAACGGTTGTCGCGTAGGAAAGTGGTTCGTTTCTGTACCATGGATGACCAAATTAGATAGGTGAGTATTTATAGAATGCCATCTAGCGGGAGACAATGCTTACGCAGTCCGTTGTTGTACGAAATGGAATTTTTATGGATCTATGATCACGTGATGACTTGCTAGATATCATGTATCACGGAGATGCATTAGGCCCCCCTTTTACCAGAGCATAGCTATTCATACCAATGTTAAAAAGTATCTATATAAAGTAATCAGTTTCTGTATTCTTTTTGATACTCCCGATTCTGCCCGCCCAGGTAGCTCAGTGGTAAGCGTATCTGACTCCTAATTAGGTGGTTGTGAGTTATATACCAGGTTGTGTTATCTCCTGCTGGATGGCATTCTACAAATACTCATCTATTTAATTTGGGCATCCTGGGTGCAGAACCGGACTACTTTTCTTCGCGACTTTGAATTTCAAACTAAAAAAACGTTTACTCAATAAAACGCTACCTGGTGCGATTCATTCAATCTATGATCAGCAGTTTAGAGAATCCAGAGCTAAAACAGGCCTGATTCAGTTTCCTCAAACGTATTGATAAAAGCAATTTTCTCCATTGCTGCTTTATGAGTGCGTATTGCTACAATCCCTCCAATATTGGGAGAGTGATGCGTCATATAAGACAGATCGAATCTTCAAAGAATATGACATGCGCAGACAAAGACTAGGTTGAGGCAAACTTTCTTCACGTCGTATTTTCGCATGTCCTCTCTGATGCATGTGAGAAAATAGTGACACGGAAAGAAAATTGTGTCAGTACTGGTGCGAAAAGGCTAGGAAACACATGAATAGATGCTATCAGACATAAGGAGCAATATTTACCAAATATAGTTCTGAAGATTTCCTAAACTTCAAGATAACACAACTTCTGATTGACTAAACCATAAATACGGAACCTATCCACAAACCGTTTTGAATTACAGAAAAAGAATAGAAGAAAGCAAAATACGCTCTATACTTATCAAAGAACTCATATAGTAAATATTTACCTTTACAAGATCTGTCTTTTGGTAACTCCTGAAAAAGACTGATCCCCCTTAGTTGCTGATTTACATAAAAGCGAGTCGGATTCTCAAAATTCGAATTCAACACATCTCTTAGCGTTGCGTGGAGATCAAATGTGGATGACAATCGATTTTCATTGATCTTAATGTTCTTTAACAAATGAGGGTGTTTGTAGGTAAGCTTTTCAGGTAACACTATGCTTAACCACGGCAGGCGATTCTCGAGCCTCGCTGTGAATAAATGCTGGTTGTCACCAAAGTTCAGTCCGTGATCACTGAACAATATAACTATAGTATCTTCTAAAAAACGCTTTTCTTTCATCCATGTCAATAGATCGAGCGTGTCATTATCACCGAAGTTCAAAAAACTTTGAAACTCATGCCCAAGTTCTGTGAGGAAGGAAAACATAAACTTCTTTTCCTTCTGGTACGTCAGCATAAACTGCCTGAGGTAGTTCATCAAAGTCACATGGTTTGGTATGTTTCCGTTACAAATAGCGGACGGTGCTATTCTGAGTTGAAAGTTTTGTAAATGACGTTGAACATGAGTGACTAAATTATGCATCGGTAGTAATTTAAAATTTCCCAACCAGTACGGCCTCATATAATGATCAGTTGGGTACTTTTCGAAACCTATCTTTCTCAAATTAAACATTCCGAGGTTTGGAAGGTCTTCGGCCAACATAGTAACATAGCCTTGCGCTGAATAATTCTTCCAAATAAACGGGTATCCGTCCAGATATTCCGTCCCAAAATCTACATCTGGAAATTCACCCGAATAAGCATGATAACCCGACAATAAAGGCCATACATTTGGAAACGTGTTACCCGCCACTTTTGTATAACCTTTGAAATCAATTGATTTCAAATTTTCTTTCAAATACCGAAACGTGTTGGGTAACTGTCTTATTGCAGACGACCTTGACACAGAGTCGAACCCAAACAACATAATGTTATATTCATCTTTGTCCGGGTCCACAGGTTTAAGTTCTCGTTTGGTTTTGACAATTTTCGTCATGGTATTATCAAATAACTTTTGACCCTTTCTCCCCTTACAGTAAACCCTGAAAAAATCATCTGGTATATTCATGGGAGGATTACAAGGGTGGGGTTCAGAAAATTCTATTATCATGTCAATTTTATATTCCTCATTGGAACGAACAATGAAATAATAATCACAATGTACACTCGCCTCCGTCTCTCCTTGTTCAGCTAAAGCAGTTGTATTGAACTGTAAAATATTATTTTCATCTATGAATACTACTGGCGTCGGATTTTTGTAACACTGTAATGGTTTTAGTCTCCATTCAAATTTCATCACTTCCGGGTCAAAAGGGTCTAGTTCCGGAAGTTCACAGGGTGTTGCATAACTGTCATGTATATATATGTGCATTATACGGTCGTCGTGAACTTGATAAGCGTAGTATAAAATAAACATCGCCAGTAAAAGACAAACTGTTCGAAGTGTTCGTCTGGTGAATAGGCAGCTAGATCTCTCCACAGCGAATTTAACTATGGTTTTGAATGCATGCAGAACATGGTTATGGTATTCTGTCATTTCTTCGGCTCCAACTCTCTGAAATTAGAACTTGCATTTATAAATGAATGAGCCATGCTCTGTGAAAAGTATCGACCAGGGTCTGTATTCACCAACCATTCTTAAGAACATTCTTTGCCTTATTTTGCAAAATTTTGTCCGTGTGAAAGTAACGGAACTTCTGATTGGCTAAACCGAATAGTTTAGCCAATCAGAAATTTTGTTACTTTCACAATCAAGAAATCTTGAAGAATAAGACAAAGAATGTTCCTAAGTATGGTTGCTGAATAGAGACCCAGGTCTGCCTGTGCAGTACGCGCAGGCTGACCTTGGCCGAAACGTTTTGCTCTTAGTCAATTTTACACATGTCAAACAGTCAGTGTACTTTATAATTCGATGGGTTGTCAGACAAAACGGATTTAATGGATCCCTATTGATCTTCTCACAGAGCATGGCTGAAATATGCAGTCTGATCTTGACCTACACTGTCCTCAAAAGTTCATTGTGTCGTGATAAACACTCTTTACCAAACGACAAAGTTTAAGACTGGTCCAAATTGGAAGCACTTGCAGACGACAAAATATACGTAACTAAAAAAAAAATGAAAATTGTTTCCAGCAGGGAAGAAAACATTGTGACAAAAGGAGAGGAGAAACTGCTGGTTACCAGCATTTTCTCCTTTTCCTACAATGTTTTCAAAAGGCTTCTATCTCAGGGTCGTAAAAAACAGGGATTGTTTGGTAAAAGGTTAAGGGTTCAAATATTTCCTAGGGCATTTAATAGACGGGGTTGTCCGGAAGAGAGCTGCAAGACAATGATATCAGCATTCTTCATCATAAACTATTCAGACTAAAGACAGTTACTTCCCTTGACAGCTCTCACTACTAGGTTCTGAAGAAGATATTTCTTGGTTTTTATCCTTGATATCCTTTACACAATTTACGAATATTAAGGTTAAAATGTCTGCTTAAAACTTTATCAAACAACAAATAAGATCTGTTTGATACATTTCGATGGCAATAGTGAGTAAATTTCGAATTGCAAATATTATAAAAATCTTTCATATACAGAAAAGGTCAAATAAAATATCGTAATATCTCGTGGTAAAGCAAGGATAAAAACAAAGGAAATCACACAATAGGACCAAGCTGTAATTTGGTTTTTATCTTGCAGGGGAGATAACTTGGATTTAATTTTTTTTCGCCCATTCCACTGGTACGGAAGACTTACCAGAGATCTGGGATAAATAACTGGAGATTTTTTCAGACCATGAAAACCACTCGACACAACTCAGCCAATTCCGTAACTTCATTCTTTACACAAACATAAAACTGTAGACTTGTCCAAAATGAAAGCATTTGCAGACAACAAATTAAATGAGGCTTTAAAGACGGACTTTGTCTTTAGTAGGACAGAAAGTATTGTTGAAAAAGGAGAAAACGCTGGTTATCAGCATTTTCTCCTTTTCTAACAAAGTCTTCCACAGTCTTCTATCACCTTTAAACTCTGGATTGTATGGTAATTGTTAAACAAATTTGGTGTATAGATCACCCGAGATATGCCGAACGCTTGAATGCCCTGACTTCTGTGGTGATCGATTTCTTAAGTCAAGTTCATATTAATTACATGTCCACGTTTTGACTTTGTATGACTAACTTCTGACTTTTAACTAACAATACAACACAAATTGTTCATACTGGAAACATTTGCAGGCAGTAAAAGTAAGTGTAGCTCAAATGGTGACGTTTGCCTACGAACAGATTGAAAACATGAACGGGAAAGGAGAAAATGCTGGTTTCAGCCATTTTTCTCCTTTTCCCAGTGCACCAGGTTCTTTTTTATGATCGAAATAACACAGGATCGTTTTGTACAGGGTTAACTCTTTACCACACAATCTCGACTTTTAACGACCCTGAGAAAAAAGCCGCGTTGAAAACATTGTGGGAAAAGGAGAAAATGCTGGTAACCAGCATTTTCTCCTTTTCCCACGATGTTTTCTTCCATTTCTAAATCAAATTCCAATTTTTGATTCACATTTATTTTGTTGTTCGCAAATGCTTTGAGTTTGGACTAGTCCAAAATTTTGCCGTTTGGAAAAAGAGTTAAATGAAGGTATCGTATTTCAACTAGATCGACATATATATGTTTTTTTTTCAGACGTGACAGAAAATAAATCTATTCAAGTTCAAGTTGTGTCACTGCAGCTATGTATACAAAAAAAGCGGTGTAAAATCATTCAATAGGTTTTAGAATCTAGTTATTTGTGTTTGATCCTTGACCAGACAGTGAAAATTTAGAATTAGCCAATTTGGAAAACATTTGCAGACTACAATATGGAAGCGACTCTAAGAATGGGGTTTGCATTTGGTGGGGGGGCGGGGTAGAAAATATTGTGAAAGAAAAAGGGAAAATGGTAACTATAACTAGTATTTTCTCTATTTCCCATAATGATTTAAAATAAATCATTCTTTAGGGTCGTTAATCACAGTATTGTGCAGTAATGGAGTAAATGAATTAAATACCGACATCTGTATGGAAGGCCTCAGAAAAAACGGACTGATGGGTTGAAAGTATGCTGTTAACGCCGTTTTAATAATTATTTCAGTTATTAATGCAGCCAGTGCACCTATTCATGTTTTTCTGGAGATTCCTTTCCTAATATTTCGCAAAATATCCTTCCAAAAACACCGACGCCTTTCCCACATAGTCATCGTCAAAACAATGTTTAGCAATGGAAGAAGAATGGGGAATTGACACAGTTGGGCTTCAAACCAGCGGCGCCCCTTGAAACAAGTTCTATACGCAACTAACTGCGCAACTGGGACTCAGCCATGGAAACAACACATTGCAGTAGGAACGGGATACTGCGAAGACGAAAATGTGTCACCGACCTTAATGTCGAAATGTCGAAGTTGAACATCCCTTCAGAAAATAACGTTACAGAATTATTTTCGATCATGACCAGGGAACATGAAGACCCCGTTTTCGTTTTGTGGGATGACTTTTCCTCTATTTGCCGGTGTTTCACTTTATTTAAAGGTTTGATTCTGATGCACACATACTAAACTTACATTTCTTTCGTATAAATAGTACCAGTTTACCTCGCAACCGCTTCGTTTATGTTTGCTATTAACTCTTTACTAAACGACAAAATTTTGGACCAGACCAAACTGAAAGCAATTGCAGACGACAAAATAAATGTGACTGAAAAATGAGAATTTGTTTGGGGTTACCAGCATTTTCTCCTTTTCCCACAATGTTTTCTAAAGGTTTCTCTCTCAGGGTTGTTAAAAGTCGGCATTGTGTGGTAAAGAGTTATACCACAGGAATAGTCAAAGTTTGATAAATTAAGGTGAAAATGGTATAGAATAGACTGAAAAACGTACTGGTACAACTTGAACTTCACACATTACAAAATGTCCCTGTGTACATTAACCCTTTACTCCACAGATACTCATTTCTACGCATTGCTTGTAGGAGCCTTTGGAAAACATTGTGGCAAAAGGTGAAATTGCTCGTCACGAGCAATTTCACCTTTTGCCACAATGTTTTCTATGATATCAAAAGGTGTCTTATACACATAAGAAACGGCTTCATCCTTGCTGTTATTTCGGGTCAATTACAGATACCATAGAAATGCCTTATGGGGTAAAAAGGGTTAACAGCTTTTGGCATGCCCCCTCTTTCAATACAATATTCTGTTAGATACTCGGGAATTGGTATCCATGATCTGTTAACCTTTTATCAAACGATTTTTTAGGAACCCGGATGACGAATTATAAGGCTCTTCAAATATCATACGAAAGGAAAAATGCTGATACCATCATTTTCTCCTTTTTCCAAAATGTTTCCTTCTCTTACAAACGCAAATTCTTTTATCTAACTCAAATTTCTCATGTAGTTTTCAAGCTAACTTGAAGTTGGAGGAATCTAAAGCTTTGTCGTTCAGAACAGAGTTTAATTAATAGTCTATAGTTAAAGATTGTATTAAGTTTGCAATAAGGAACGGTTCTGAAATTGAAAAAATAAATACCTACGTCAAACTTCGATGAATAAAACTACAACCAATGATATATGAATAAAAGCACACAACCGATCTAAAACGTTCCTGCCTCTACCCGTAAATGTAATGTTATCCTGTCACGTGATTCTCATAGCATGTAGACGCTCATACCGGTTAATTATGGTAACTAAAAAAAAATCATTGTCTTGATCTTTGCTGACAACAAGGGGGTGGGGAAACATTAATTCGTTTTAAAGTTGAGTAGCAGCTGGTTAGGTCATCCTAAAGATAAAACAAGAAAGATTCCTTAACCCTTAACCAACGACAAAACTTTAGATTTGTCCAAAATTGAAAGTATTTGCAGACGACAAAATAAATGTTACTCAAAAATTGAAAATTGTTTCCAGCAGGGTAGAAAACATTGTGGAAAAAGAAGAAAATGCTGGTAACCAACATTTTCTTCTTTTCCCACAATGTTTTCAAACGGCTTCTATCTCAGGGTTGTAAAAACCAGGGATTGTTTGGTAATTAGTTAAATAAATGAATAAATATGGATGGCGCAAGTCGGTACTGAAATGTCTATATCGAAACTCTTGTGGTTTAATAGAAGGAGAAATTATGAAAAGTAATCAACTTATTGTTGGAAATGAAGCAGCTGCTGTCAAAAACGAGGTGTCTGAAATGCATGCAGACGTACAGTAATAGGTTATAAAAAACATAACTTCTTCTTTTAGTTTTACATAAATCATATTAGCTCATTGGAAATACCATACAAACCACAAAAGAAGTTGATACATCCATGGAAGTAATAGTTTCCTGAATTTCAGAGATATATTCATAGATAGACTAATATAAAATTTAATGAAAAAAGAATGAAGAAATCTATCGAATCTTCCTTTTGCACCTATTCTTTTTTTATAAAAAAAAGTGAGGATTTCGTTAAAGTTCTGTTGAATCGGGCAGTAGTTGGTGGTTGGGTTATCAACTAGTGCAAGAAAATAGGCGGTCTGTGCAACCTAATCCTGGTTTCGACTGTCCTCGTTGGACATTATTAGTTGTACGGTCAGGTGGCAAGGGACTTGGAAACTTGTTCACGGCTGTGGTTAATCATGTTGCCCCGAGCCGAAGGCGAGGTGGCGACATGATTTCACACAGCCGTGAACAAGTTTCCAAGTCCCCTGCTACCTGACCGTACAACGAATTTATTGTACTGCAAAGTTTTACCCTTTCAAAGCGCCTTAAGGTAAGACCTGTGTAATGGAAAACAGCTAGATCTATTTCCACTAAAATATCATCATGCAAAATTAACTATAATTAAAAATGAGTATTATTGAACTACTTTCACCTTTTCATTTTTTCAATTTTTTCTTTCTTTGAATTATCATTTATAAATCTAAAACCGCTATATTCTCAATTGAAAAAAGAGATAATAATTACCTCACTTTTTAGAAAACAAACAAAAGTATCAAAAAATAGTTTCAAGATAGACATAAACGGAATTTCTGATCCGTTAGAAATGTGCAAAAGTATTATTTCTGCATAAATCCTTATTTATCCTTATTTAACAACCAATTAGAATTTTTGCCAAATGTTCACCGGAAGTGCATTACACAGGTCTTACCTTAAGCGAAATTTTCCTGTTTTATAATCTCGCGAATCGAGTATGCTGACGAAATAGAAATTCCTTTCTGAGTGCCCCAATTCAATGAAAACTAACGTCACTGGAAACTGACGTCACTATTTAGTTTTAAAACGTTGCACGTGTAGTGATGTTTACGGGGCACTCAAAAGGGAAACTGACTTTATGTGGTTTTTGCCAGGGAACATGATATATATGTTCCCGGCATGTTAACCAATCAGACCACGAGAAATTTCTTTTCAGTATAATAATCTGGCTTTGACCTGTGCTTCATGAAAAATAACTTAATGCTTGCATTGCGCCCTCAGTGATTAGGTGTAAATAACAAGAGTTCCAATGATTGAATGTTTACCTTAGTGTCTGAACTTCTGCACGAATGGCCAGTACTATGTTTATTTGATCCTTGCAAACCGACCCAAAATATTGAATTTCTTCTTAGCTTAAGCCCGGTGCAAACTTCCGCTGTATTCGATTCTTTCTGTATCTGTTTGAGTTGATTCTCTCTTGCAGTCTACAATTTGTGTCTCACTGAGCGCCACAATGCTTTTCATTTGCATTTATGTTTAATACATTAACGTTTTATTAAACAAAAGAAATTCAGACGCATCCAAATTGACAAGATATACAGACAATATTTTAAATGTTGCTGGAATCTTGGGATTTGCCTTTGAAAGTACAGAAACAAAGAGCCGATGATGCTTAAATCGTTGACCTTGTTTTTGAAAGCGAAGAACATTGTCAGAAACACATTAAATGATGTCAAACAGTGTTTTCTCCCTTTTTCATTTTGTTTCCAAACGCCTTCTTCTTCAGTGTTGCTAAATACTAATTTGTTTGGTAACAGGTCAATGTATGTAAAGCATGCATATGTTTACGAAGTTGTCGAATGGATCCATGGAGGCAAGAATTTGATCCACAACCTGTCGATTTCAAATTTTTGGTTGTCATAATTAAAGGACTGAAAGTCCCGTAAACGGGATTGTAGAGCTGGATTTGGAAATGGCATTTAGCGCCGAAAGTATTGTTTTTTGTAATTGCGATTTCAAATTGTTGATCGCCATAATCAAAGGACTGAAAGTCCCGAAAAGCGGCTTAATACAGCAGGATTTGATAATGAAATTTGAGCGCCGAAAGTCTTTTTTTTTTCTTTTTCTTTTTTAATCACGTGAATAATATAATTGTTCAATTAATCAATGAGAAATTTAGATGCAAGAGGGCAAGGAAAATAAGACTTGGTGAGCCTAGTGGGTTGTGACTTTATCGCTTGTGAGTAGTTAATTGACCAAGTGGACTGGTAAGACATGACATCAGTATGGCGAGATGTTCTACAGAAATGAGATTTAGAACTGTATACAATGGGAAGGCGTTGCATTCTTGTAAATCAAGTCATTTCCCGTGTCAGATAAAAACCAAAGGTAAATAATTAACAGATTGGTCCTTTTACCAGGTATTCCTTCACTTTTTTATCCATGATTCTCCCAGGGATTTTTTTTATTAATCCAATTTGATCTATAATATGTATGTAAAGTCTTTATGTTGTTTTAAAGCAATACTATTCTTACTCATGAAAAAAAGACATGTACATGTATATCGATTTTTTTTCAAGAAACTTTCAAATAAGATTTTATAACGATATTAACTAAACAATCGAGGATGAAGAAAAGAGTGGTGATTCCATCAACAGGACCGAGAGAGATCAAGGGAGGTAACCAATCTATACAAATCCATTAAGAGAACAAGTCGATTTCGCTATTTTAAATTCAGTAGATATTAATTGAGAAAACTTGTCCGAAGTCATTATTATACTATAGTAATGACAAGACAAGACTGCAAGTACGTGTATGCTTATCTCTCTGAAGCTTAAGTGAAATCCGACCATGTAGTCGAGCAGTGTACATTAAAGTTTAAACGGGCCAAACTCGGTTTTTGACAGATCTAAAATTCAGTTACAGTATTGTATGGCAGATTAAGAAAGAAATTCTCGTTAACACTTTAACTCGTAAGTTTGTGGTTACATAAATAACCAGAAACCCATCTTAATTAGGTTCTTTTCATTCATGAAGTTGAACGAATATACCACATATCGAACATGCCTTTTAATAGAAAGAATACTGAGTACATTATTGGTATGTTTTTTAACCTGACAACATATGTTTTAGGTAACTTATGAAATAGTATGCCATCGTAATGTGTTCTTGCCATTTGTGTGTTTTCGGCATCCCGAAAAAATTTTCTGAAGTTTTTATTTAAAAATGAAAAATCTTCGGTCCATTATGGAAAATGGCGAACAGACTAACAGATATACACTTTGGTATACATTTCTTTCTTTTTTAAACTTTTTTGTCTTTTGAAATCTAGAAGTATAAAATTGGATATTTTTCCATTCATGAGAAGTGTACGAATAGGAAATTGTTACCAATACGCACAGTATCCATCGTATGGCAGGTCTAAAGATGGTAACATTACGGACTCATTACCCTTTCAAGCAGATTTGCATCATTGGATTTTAACCCTTTACTAAACGCCAATTTTTTAGACTGGTCCAAATTAAAAGCATTTGCAGACGGAAAATTAAATGTAGCTAAAATGATGATAATTGTGTGTGCAAGTGTAGAAAACATTTTCGAAAAAGGGGAAAATGCTGGCTACCTGCATTTTATCATTTTCCTATAAGGTTTCAAAAGGCTAAATCCTCAGGGTCGTTAAAGCTTGGGAATGTGTGCTAAGAGTGAAGCACTTAAGCGACAAATATATAAATTTCGAATGGCTGAGAATATACAATCCGCTGATATACAAAAAAAGATTTTTATTTCATTAGCCAGCTTGTCTTAACAAGCTAACAGACTGCATTTTCTATCTGATCTTGGTCTATGCCGTCAGGAAATGCCTATGATTTCCTCCTTGATGCGTAAGAGTTGAAGAAAAGTTCTTTTTAAATACAGTAAACTTCACGATGCTGAGCTCTGTTGTCGTCCTCGGGACTGTGCTGATCTGCACTGTCGGATACATTGAGAGTTTCGTGGAAACATTTCTTCACATGCGCAATACAGTATATGAGTTTTTCCCATTGGCTGGTAATTACAGGATGTGTCAGAGTAAAACAGGAACTGTGTGTTCACGTGAGAAAACTCACTGTAACCCTGAAAAGCACGACTCGAGTACCTTTTGCAGACAGTAAAGATCAAGATCATACTGTACAGAATGTCAGAACATACAGTCTGCCCTTGGGTCTGCACTGGCAGTATTTCTCCTCTTTTCCGAAAAATAACTTCAAACTTAGGAACATTTTTGGCATTTTAACACCTGCATGTCGTTTATCGAAAGTATCGTTTAACTTATTCGGCAGGATAAGGTTTAAAACTTCCTAAGTGAGCTTGTATTATTGAAGGACAACGGTGTAACATCTTTAACACTTTACTAAATAATCACGTGTTCTCACAACCCTTCGGAATAGGGTATCTGAAAACATTGTGGGAAAAGAAGAAAATGCTGGTGACCAGCATTTTCTTCTTTTCCCTCAATGTTTTCTACCCTTTCAATGACGAATTCTTTCATTAGAGACACGTCCAATTTGTCGTCTGCAGATTCTTTCAATTTGGACCAGTCTAAAATTTTGTCCTCTCGTAAAGAGTTAACCCTTTACTCCACAGATATTCATTTCTACGCATTGCTTGTAGAAGCCTTTGGAAAACATTGTGGCAAAAGGTGAAATTGCTCGTGACGAGCAATTTCACCTTTTGCCGCAATGTTTTCTACACTATCTAAAAGGTGTCATATACACATAAAAAACGGCTTCATCCTGGCTGTTATTTAGGGTCAATTACAGATACCATCGAAATGCCTTATGGGGTAAAGGGTTAATAACAGAGTGCACGTGTAGTTTTCAATATATAACACAATAAAGCTTTCACGAAGCCCGTCACTTTTCAATAAGCCTTGCTACATAATTGTATCTCATCTAAAACCTTGCCTTCGATTCTCTATTTATAAACGAAGTCGAATTTAGAAAAAAAAAGCCTTTCAAAATAACATTTTTAATCTTCCTGAATGAATCCTTCGCCAACATCTTAGGTTTGTCCAAATTAAAAGGATCTTATCTGTGAACGATGGAATATGTCTGTGTCCTCAAAATTATATGAATGAAAGTCAATTATTTATTCGAATAAAAAAAACCATACTGTCAGAAAATACCAAGTCATCCCATACCAAGCAATCCTTATGCTTCGAGGACAAAAAAAGAAATATTTAAAAAAAAAACCCTTACATGTAAGTCTTTTGAAAACATTGAGGGAAAAGGATTGATTGCAATAACCAGCATTAGAAAATGCTGGTTAACTGCAATTAATCTTTTTCTTTCAATGTTTTATAGTCTTTCAGCGACAAATACCACCATTTAATGCACCTTTCATTTACCATCTGTAAATACTGGCATTTTGAAGCAATATAAAAATTTTGAAGTATGGTGCAGAGTTTTAACCCATTACCACACAATCCCCCTGAGAAAGAGACCTTTAGAAAACATTGTGGGAAAAGGAGAAAATGCTGTTAACGAGCTTTTTCCCCACAATGTTTCTACCCTTCACAAAACAAATTTTCAGTCACTTTTATTTTGTCGTCTACAAATGCTTTGAATTTGGACAAACCTAAAATTTTGTCCTAAGGTGCAGAGTTAAGTAAATATGTAATCTTCACATGTGTGATCTGTTTGATCTATAACCGTTCTGTTCGTCTAGTAATTAACAAGTAATTCTTCTGTATTGTTTACCCAGACCACCTACAGGAGTCTTTTTGTTATATTTTGAAGTATACTACTTCTTGAAATATTGGCTCAACATGTAGTTTTTCTTTTGGCTGTGTTTTTTGTCAAATGCATATTCGATAATCACGGTGCGTATTAAAGAAAACGAATTTGAAAACGCCAACTTCGATCAAACATAACTTCGATCAAACATAACTTCGATCAAACATAAACAACAACAATAATGACCTTGTTGATTGTATGATGCTTAAAGCCTATCCATGCTTTCCTGGTTTTCGTTATACCAGTTTGCCACACAATATTCTTTCCAAGCCACTGGCTGCTTTAACGATGGTCGAAACTGGTCAGCGGTGAAAGAGCAATGAATCCTGTCGTAATGATTTTCATCGATGATCAGAAGGAAGTTGCTCGAGCCCGGGAACCGAACCACCGACTCCCTGTTTTGAAGTCCAGTAAGCTACCCAAGAAAGGAAATATTCTATTTATTTCATTTTAACCTTCTTTTTTTTTCTTGGGGGTGGAGGGGTAGTATTGAAATCTATTACAGTTGTTTTTGTTAATTTGATTAATTTCCCATGGCGTAACTCCTCCGCATAACAACGCATAACAATACTACGTAAAGTGCGAGAAATGTGTGGTAAATTACGTCATATTTCTATCTGGTTGAATGGCACGCGCTTTTTACCTAGGTAACTAGTGCGCGGGAATTACTGCTTCCGCCTTCACTTAGGGAATTGGACAATAAAACTGATATATTTTACTGGTCGTGGTAATGAAATATCGAACAAAATTTTTCCCAAATTCCTTGATAATCTACTGCAAAGCTCGATTCTTTTTCATTTCTTGTTCATGTGCAGTTTATACTTGACAAGTCATATCTAATTCATAGGCATGATCTACAAAATTTATTGTGCCTAACAAGCAAACGAATCGTGAAGAAGACATACAGAAAATTGACCGATAGCAAAAGGTTTCGGCCCAGGTCTGCCTGCAAAGACCCCGCAGTTTGACCTGAGCCGATACATTTTGCAGACGGTATTAAGCCCCCTTTTAACCCTTTACCCCATAATTTCTATAGTATCTCTAAATAACAGCAAAGATGAAGCTGTTTCTTATGTGTATATGACACCTTTTGATAGCATAGGAAACATTGTGACAAAAGGTGAAATTGCTCGTGATGAGAAATTTCACCTTTTGCCACAATATTTTCCATAGGCTCCTACAAGCAATGCATAGAAATGAGTATCTATGGAGTAAAGGGTTAAAATAGTATAGCTCACATGTATGTGGCAATGGTATTCAATTGTTAAAAAAATGGCAAGTTAAATAAAATACGGCTATATAAACATATAATTTCGGTTGGCAATTCCTATTGAACTTTGAATTTAAAGGTCGAGAGTGATTTTTTTTTTTTTGCTCAGGTAAAATAGGTATATAACCGAATGGATTCAAATATAAAAGAAAGAAAACGGAGAACGGAGATCTCTTTGATTCGAAAAAGCAGAGATACAGACAATTTAAAATACGCCTTTACTTGTGGAATGTGGTTCAGAAAAAGATTCCGTCCGGGACAGGACATTCCATTCTGTTCGGTTCCTAAAGGTGTTAGACTATTTGTGGTGGATGATCGTTCATTGGTCTACATGTATAGGAAATGTTTAATTGATTCTCGGATTGTTGTGGATTAGATGCGTTATTTTCCCGATTATTTCAATATCATTCTTGACGTCTGGTGTCAGTGAGCTATCGGCTTAACATCTGTTGTTCTATTTGATATAAATTGTAATAGGAAATGTGCAGGATAGTATGTGCATTGTGTGACGCGAGAATATGATTTTAACATTTCTTTTACTAGGTAATCATTTTTATTTCGATAATTACGCGTAACAATTTATTTATATTTCTTTCTTTATTTATCTATTTATCTATCTATATATCTATTCATTAATTAATTTATTTATTCAGGGAATTCTATTATCTAAAAAAATGCTTTCTAAAGTTAGTAGGAGCAGTTATGTTTTGTATAGCTTGGACTCATTTTCGTTTAATTCTTTAAACCTATATAAAACAGTCCTATGTTTAATCATCCCTGAGGAAAACAACCTTTTAAAAGCCTGCAAAAAACAACAACAACAACAACAACAAAATTTAAAATTTGTCTGCTAAATAAAGACGAGAGGTTACGCAATCAAAGTAGCAAAATAGAAAATGGAATGTGGATACGATATAGATTATTTCATTTTTTTTTTCATTCTATCTTTTGGCTCGGAACTATTTAGGTGGTAAAGACTCAACTAACTCTGCCACGAAACAAATAAATTGTTTTGTGCCAGAGGAGGTTGATTCTTTACCAACTAAATAATTCCGAGCCAAATCATCTCGAATCTTTACCAACAACCAGTCCCGGGTCTCAGTATCTAAGGTTTTAATCAGCCACATAGTCCCGATTCAGAGTACCAATACTCTTTATTAAAAGAAAAAACCAATCAAACAGCAGCTCTTTACAAACCCAATAGTCCGGACCAGGTTATCTCAAATCTTTACCAACCAGTTAGTTCTGAACGTCTCAGCTCTTTACCAACCAAACAATCCAAAGCCAGATTAACTCGAATCTTTACCAGCCTATTAGTCCTAAGTGTTTCAGCTCTTTACAAACCGAACAGTTCCGTGCCAGATTATCTCGAATCTTAAGCAATCAACAAACCGTCCAGGGCCAGAATATCTCAACCTTTTACTAACCAAAACGTCTCGAGCAAGAGAATCTCAACTATTTACCAATCAAATAGAACTGAGCTTATCTCAAGTTTTTTACCGATGAAATAGTCTGAGGGAGAAGCATTGCGACTTCGCCGTGCTCGCGGTTCTGAGAATTTCAACTTTTTCCCAACAAAAAGATTCCGAGCTGGAGAATAAAAACTCTGTACCAACCAAATAGGTCCAACTACATGTATTCAGTTATCAAACTTTCCCGATCGAGACTATCTCAATTCCTACTAACCAAACAGCATCAATATATCTCGACGACTCTTGACTAACCACACAGCCAGCCAGAGTGTCTCAAATGTTGTTGACGAAACAGTCCCAAGCCGGATTATTTCAACTCTTTAACACAAGAAAAGTCCCGAAGCCAGTGTAATTACTGTCAAATTACAACCTAAGAAGCAAACAGTTCCGAGCAAGATTGTACACTTAACCAACTTAACGATACATATAATTTTAACCTATCAAGCAGTGGTAAGCCAGATTATTCAAACTCTTACCAAACGAACCATTTCAGAGAAAGAGTATCTCAAATAGTGACCAACCGAATAGTGCAAGCCCAAGCCAGAATAACTGAATTGTTTATAAATAAAATATTGCCAAGGAGAAATATCATCACTTGTAACAAACTGACAGCTCCCTCAACTGTCTACTAGCCAACCATGAACCGTACTACTGTATCTCATGTTTATACAATACTTAACCAACAAAAATGTCCTAAATTGGAGAATAAATATGTGGCGTCCAAAATGCTCGGTGCCAGAGTATCTATTTTTTTTTACAAACCGAACAGTCCAGTGCCGAAGTATCCCCAACTCGTTTCCAACTAAACAGAGCCAGAGTACATCAACATTCTACTAACTGCATAGTCTCGTGCCAAAGTATCTTTATTCTTTCTCAATCAAACGGGGACATGCCAGAGTATCTCAACTCTTCACAAACCTAACAGTTCCTTGCCAAAGTATCTCAACCTTTCACCAACTACACAGTACCGTGTCAGAGTATCTCAAATCTTTACAAATCAAGCAGAACCGTGCCGATTTAACCTAAGTCTTGAACAACAAACCGTACCCTGCCAATGTATCTTAAGTGTTCAATAATCAAACAGTATCGTGCTAATGTATTCTAACCCTTCAACAACCAAACAGTAACCTGCCAATGTATCTTAGGTCCTCAGTGATCAAACTGTACCGTACTAATGTATCCTAATTCTCCAACATCCAAAAGGTACCCTGACAATGCACCAGAAGTCTTCAAAAACCAAACAGTACTGTGCTAAAGTATGTTTACTCTCCAACAACCAAACACATTCGTGCCAAACTATGTTACTCTCAAATTCTTAAACAAACAAACAGTACCGTGCAAAACTATGTTTACTCTTCAACAACCAAAACAGTACCCTGCCAAAGTATGTTACTCTTAAACAACCAAACAGTACCGTGCCAAAGTATGTTTACTCTTAACCAAACACATTCGTGCCAAACTATGTTACTCTTAAACAACTAAACACATTCGTGCCAAAATATGTTGCTCTTCAACAACCAAACAGTACCGTGCAAAAGTATGTTTACTCTTCAACAACCAAACACATTCGTGCCAAACTATGTTACTCTTAAACAACCAAACAGTACCGTGCAAAACTATGTTTACTCTTCAACAACCAAACAGTACCCTGCCAAAGTATGTTACTCTTAAACAACCAAACAGTACCGTGCCAAAGTATGTTTACTCTTAACCAAACTCATTCGTGCCAAACTATGTTACTCTTAAACAACTAAACACATTCGTGCCAAAATATGTTGCTCTTCAACAACCAAACAGTACCGTGCAAAAGTATGTTTACTCTTAACCAAACACATTCGTGCCAAAATATGTTACTCTCCAACAACCAAACAGTACCCTGCCAAAGTATGTTACTCTTCAACAACCAAACAGTACCGTGCAAAAGTATGTTTACTCTTCAACAACCAAACAGTACACCAAACTATGTTACTCTTAAACAACTAAACACATTCGTGCCAAAATATGTTGCTCTTCAACAACCAAACAGTACCGTGCAAAAGTATGTTTACTCTTAACCAAACACATTCGTGCCAAAGTATGTTACTCTTACACAACCAAACAGTACCATGAAAAAGTATGTTAACTCTTCAACAACCAAACACTATCGCGCCAGAGAGTCATGACTCTTCAACAACCAAACAGTACCTTGCTAATGTATCTGAAGTTTTCATTAGCCAAACAGTACTGTGCCAAAGTATCCGAACTCTTCAACAACCAAACAGTATACCGTGCCAAAGTATTCTAGATCTTCAACAACCTAACAGTACCGTGGCAATGCATGTTAACTCTTCAACAACCAACAGTCCCGTGCAGTCTGTTCTCTACACTGTTCGTTAACTAGATATCTTATCCCCAATATTAAGTTTGAAATGGCATTAGCCGGGTTTTTACTTTCGGCTTGAAAGTCTCATACACCTTATTTACCAGAATACGGGTTAATATCTTTTACGCTTTCTATCATTTTTTTATTTGTTTTTGTTCTCATCAACCTTCAGTTGATTACCGACAAGTTAATGATTTTAACCCTTTACCAAACAATCCCTGGTTTTTACGACCATGACATAGAAGCCTTTTGAAAACACTGCGGGAAAAGGAGAAAATGCTGGTAACCAGCATTTTCCTCTTTTCCCACAATGTTTTCTATCCTGCTGAAAAATCAATTTCAAGTTTTGAGGAATGTTTATTTTGTCGTCTGCAAGTGCTTTCAATATGGACCAGTCTAAAATTTTGTGGTTTGGTAAAGCGTTAAAGTTAGATTTTAAAGTTAAATATGCTTCAACTGATTTTCATCATTTTGTTTTCTGTTACATCGTACTGTCAAAGAGAATGAGTTTATTTACGTGGAAAACCTTCTGATGTGCATTTGTCAAACGCCGGAAGCCGCGCTATAAAAGCGCAAAACTTGAGTTCTGTAAAGCAAGGCATCGAAAAAACACTCGTAAAGGTTTCAATGTAAAAATATGGGTAATTTTCAGAAATTCAACTAACAAGAACTAATTAACTCTGTACCAAACAATCCCGGGTTTTAGAGACTCTGAGAAAGAAGCCTTTTGAAAACCTTGGGGGAAAAGGAGAAAATGCTGGTAACCAGCACTTTCTCCTTTTCCCACAAGGTTTTCCACCCTTCCCAGATCAAATTTCAGTTTTTGAGTCACATTAATTTTGTCGTCTTCAAATGCTTTTGATTTTGACCAGTCTAAAATTTTGTCGTTTGGTAAAGAGTTAAGTATCAACGGGAATAAATTAAGTTTGAAGTTTACGACGGTTCATCAAAGGTCGTTATTAGCAATATAAAGCGTGTGATATAGCATGGTGGCGCATATATCATGGCGTCACAACCACGATGCACATGCAATTCACCCATTTACATCCTGCAGAAATACATTCTATATTGCCATTCATTTTGAAATCCATCACTCGATAATTAGTATTGTTATTGCACAAACGAATGGATATTAAGTATATTTTTGTGTTGTGCCATAATAACGGTCCGGGTGGCAGACTGTCGACCGCTGAGCTGGTCCGGGGAAAAAATCTGTGGAAAAGTTGTTTAAGTTTCAACCGTATCCTCTATAATTCTATTTTAGCCACATTCCGTGAAAAGAATGATTAATACATCTGCAAAAATGATAGATCAGCAGGCCGACTTGGGAAAATAGTTCTTGATTTTGGTCGGTTTTATGAGTGTCAAAGGAATTTGTATTGGTTGTATTGGGGTTTAACGCCACTTTAACAGCTAAGGTCATATCATGGCGGTCGGTGACGCACATGTGTTTCCTG
Organism: Tridacna crocea; assembly: GCA_943736015.1. NCBI lineage: Eukaryota > Metazoa > Mollusca > Bivalvia > Cardiida > Cardiidae > Tridacna > Tridacna crocea. The sequence continues at coordinate 45,597,061 of OX031061.1, forward strand.
GCTTTCTCACACCTAGTACTAACACAACTTTCTTTCCAAAGCCACCGACTACTTTTTTTACATGCTTCATCAGAGGTGAAGTAAAGTTCGCCTCAACCGGGTATCGACCTCACAACCACCAGGTCATGAGTCCGACACACTCACCACTGAGCCACCGGGCGGGCGTCAAAGGAACAGTCTACCCTATAATTCCGTTAACTGAAGGACAAAATGGATTTATATGTATCCATAATTACGTATATAATAGCTTGCTTGGTGATAAACATTGAATCCTCTTGAGCAAAAGCATAGCCCATATGGCTAATCAACTTAACCTATTACTGTACAGAAATATCGTCGATTTACTTCGAAAACTTCGTAACTACAGCTTGTTACAAGCTGTAGTAACGAGGTTTTTGAAGTAAATCGACGATATATTTTCTCACATAACTACTCTTGCTTGCAGTGCCATCTTATCTTATACACGATTGATATCACAATTATGTGACGTCATTTATATACTTGTATATATATTCTATATGTGACGTCATTTTTGTATACTAGTTTATTTCATAGAAATGAAAGGGTTTTATGGATATCATTTAAGACAAAAAAAGAGAAATAGATCTAAATCCTTTTTTTATTTTCTTTATTCACTACAATTGTCTCATTCTCTATTTTCTTTCTTATCAGCTTGCCCGGGAATATCGTACGGTAAGTGAATTTTTATACACAATTCTCTGTCAGGAAAGTGTAGGCCATCTTGTCGTTTGGGTGGTATTCCTGACCCTTGTAATGCGAAATCATGGACTTAAATAATAGCACAGATCAAAATCAGACTGTATAGAACACGCAGCATGATCCTGGATTTATACTGTTCACTTGTTTAGTCACAGCTATGAAAACGATCAGCGTTAAGCCTTTGAAATAACAAACATCTTAAGCGACGGTTTGGTATGTGATTCCTAGAGGATATTGTAGATGTAAGATCAGACTACAGGCCTTGTGCAGTCTGAACTTGATCTTCGATTTATCTCTTACAGACTTGAGGAATCAAGCGAACGGTATAGATCTACAATCAGAATGCAGTTTTTATGCAGTCTGACCTTGGTACACGTATGTCGTCAGCATACTACATTTGTTTTCGTATCATAAGCTGAAAGACTTAATATACATAATTTACTCGTATTATATTTAATAGTGCATCATTTTGCTATCTTTTATTAAACGTGCTATAAAAATGAGTCATACTCTGTCAAAAGAGCCTTTAATGCATCTGTTTAATCCTTTACCAATCAGTCCGTATTTTTACGACCATGAGAAAGAAGCCTATAGAAAACATTGTAAGAAAAGGAGAAAGTGCTGGTAACCAGCGTTTTCTCCTTTTCCCATAATATTTTCTACCCTATCATAGTCAGAAATCATCATATAAATAAGATTTTATTTGTTGTCTGCAGATGCTTTGAATTTGGTCCAGCCAAAAAATTTGTCGTTTGGTAAAGAGTTAAAGTAGCATCCCACGTTATCCTGCACAGTCTGTGTAGGCTGACATCGGTCAAACCTGTCTCTACCAGAGTGTTGCTCAAATGAAGACTTCCATGCAGGCATAGTAGCTGTGTTTCCGATTTTCTTTCGTTTTGGAAAATATCATATTATCGGACAGAGAAGATTCAAAATCAGACTGCACGTTCTGTGCAGTCTGATCTTGAAGTTTCACTGTCCGCAAAAACATATTACGTCGGCTTGGCAGTCTTAGAGTCATCAAACTAAATGTAACGTTTTTATTACCGTTAAATTTCCTTTAGCCGCACCTACACAATGCCCGGACCTGGTTCCCGGAACAGAGATGACCCTGTCCCATGTCGACGGTTTCATAGGGGACCCAGCCGTGACCGCTACGTGTAGCACGGGTCACTTGTTCGATACTGGTGAGCTGATAAAGTATATTCAGTGCACGAACTCGACCTCAACTAATGGATGGGTGGCCGCTTGGAACGATACAGTTGGCACTTGTATTAGTAAGTATGGGTTTGTCAGTTTCTTTTAGTTTATAACATACCTGAAAATTTCTGGCTCAAGTACATATTTATCATGCAGGTAGAATCAGGCACGACGGGAAAATATTCGTATCTAAAAGTATCAAGTATGAAACTGATTAACGGGTACATGTATGATGACGTCACCTGCGTGCGAACTACTGTACTTTCAGCTTGGTTCCGGGTTTCATTGGCCAAAATGATACTAGTCATCCATATAAAGTTTGAAAAAAAAAACATTGTGTCGAAAAAGAGAAAAGATCTGCCACCAAGTATTTATCTTTTTCTCACTACTGTGTCGCCTCGACCACAGATGAATTCCAAAAATTGAGTCAAATTTAACCTGTCATCTGTCTATGCCTTCAGTATGAACTAGTACAAACTTTTGTTGTCTTGTAAAAGGTTGAGAGGCAAGGGTCTTTAGCCCATTCCGATCGTTGATGATCGTCATTTTTACAGGATTAATTCCTCTCTCATTGCTACGCAATGTATTGTGATGTTTATAGGGGGGAAAGCAGCCGGTGCATTTGAATAAAATGACCGACCGACTGATCCATCGACTGACCAATCCATCCATCCATCCATCCCTCCCTCCCTCCCTCAATCAATCAATCAATCAATCAATCAATTAATCAATCAATCAATTACACATACAAGCAATTAAGCAAACAAGCAATCAATCAGTCAATCAATCAACCAATTATTCAAGCAGTTAAGCAATCAAGCAATCAAACTGTCCGTAAACCCAGTTGTTTGATTTGAAACGGTCATTTTACATTACCGTGACAATGATTCTGATTTTGATATTGGTGTGGATAAATAGACATGTTTTGTTATCAATAAAAATACATGGACAGGCACTGTGAGCATAATTACTGTTTTATCCTATCACTTAGGCTGCTAAGCGCGACTCAATGACTCAATGACCTTTTTAGCACAGTGTAGATCAAGACCAGACTGTACAGAAAGTGCAGTCTGATCTTAGATCTAGACTGGTCGTTAAGGAGAAATGTTCTTCCCAAAAGTACCCTTTTAACAGCAAAATTCGGATCAGATTGCTATCGGCTTGAAAATTGAATTTAAACTCATTTAGCAGGAGAAGGATGAACCCTCAGAGCCCCTAACAAACCTATCGGACAATTTCATCCTAGGAATTCTACCCAAGTACTTGCAATATTATGTTTTTTTTTGCCTACAGTGTTTCAGCAAAGCGGACAAGTATGGATCATAGATCAGGCTGCACAATTTGTGCAGCCTGATCTTGATCTATACTGCCTCAAAGGCAACTGCAATCATAATAGGCACTTAAAGGATTAATCATGATTAATGAAATCACCATTTATTTTCCATGGGCCAAAACGGGGTTGGTTGGTTATTTTCGTTTATTTATCGTCGCTACCGGTTGCCCATCTGAGCGACGCCCCAGAAGACGTTTAGTTGTTACGGGGGATAGTGCAAGGATACAGGTCGAAAGTACTGAGAGCTTCGCCTGGTTCTTAAACGTGCTCGGCGTATAGCACCGTCACACAGGACCTCGCTTTAAAGTCTCACCCGAAAGACTATTAGTAATTTTAGTCGGCCAGCCGGGGATTCGAACCCACAACCTGTAGTGACCCGAAACATTGTGTTCACGAGTCCTACGCTCTACCCTCCGAGCTATATCGGCTGGTTAACACACCGGGGACAGCTAATCCAGGCTTTTAAAAACCACTTGAAAAAAAAAAAAAACTTTTGAAAACCTTGTGGGAAAAGGAGAAAATGCTGGTAACCAGCATTTTCTCCTTTTCCCACATTGTTTTCTAACTATTTCTTAGTAAAAATTAAATATTACTAATAATCGTCGATTTTGTCAGGAATATCACAGTAAAGCGGACAGCTGAGATCAAAGATCAGACTGCACGTTCTGTGCAGTCTGATCATTGACATACTCTGGGTGCAAAGGCAACGACAGTTGTGAAAGGTTACTATAAGGGTTAAGGGTTAATTGAGAGATGTATTTATTAAAGTCTAGTTAATGGACTTGTGCCTTAAATCAATCACACAGGAAACATGGATCATTGTTCAATAAGAGCACACATAAACAGCCCAAATACTATTAAAGCCACATTTTTATGGTTGCAATTATGGGATGCTAGTTTATTTGACTTATCGTTCATATTTACTTTATAAAGGAAAGCATAAATCACGAGATTAGACTTCTCCATCTCTACGATCCCGATCCGGATCTATTTTGAGTGTGGAAGGATACCTTCTTCCCTCATTCTATCATTAAGAATACCCCCGACCCTTGTTCAATCATGAACACCTTAATAAACCACGGAAGTACGAAAGCCGTCTTTTTACTGGGTTTCATTACGAGGATATTAGAATATGTTGGACCTATCGTTATGGTACACTATCTGTATGAAAGAGAACAGAGATCACAAGATCATTCTGCAGTTTGTTTACAATCCGGATCTTGATCTAATTTACAAAGATTTTTTTTCAGAAATTATCTCCTTCAAATTTGTTTACGGATATACTGAGTTTACCATTAATCAGCATTTTGTACTTTTACCAAAATGTTTTCCATCCTTTCCGAACAAAATCCATCATTTCAGCATGCCTGCGGTTTGTCGTCTAAAATGCTTCTAATTTGTAATTCTCTGCTATTTTGTTGTTTGGTCAAAGGTTAGAGCGCCTGCCACAACTTCCGTAGCCCTTGCAACTAGTCCAGATCAGGATCACACTGCACAAAACATGCACCCTGATCTGTGATATACAATGGCCGCTTTTCCGAGACACTCTGTACAGAAAGGAACTATAATTTCACAATTATTTCGGTTTTATTTTCAAACTGAAAATCTATATTTGATTTTTTCGGCCCTCTGATTTTTTTTATGTACAGTTAAACATGTGTTAGAGACCACCTGTTTTTAGAGACCATCTGCTTTAAGAGACCACTGTTCTGATACAACAACCCTTCTTACATTAACCTAATATAACCTGTATTTAAAGACCACCTGCTGTAAGAGACCAATTTCAGTACTTCCCTTGAGTGGTCTCTGAATACAGGTTGTACTGTATTTTCCACACGCGAACAAGATATATGAGCCGTGCTCTGTGAAAAGGGGGCTTAATGCATCTGCGAAAAGTATCGGCCCAGGTCAGCCTGCGCAATCTGCGCAGGCTGACCTGGGTCGAACCTTTTCGCTATTGGTCAGTTTTCTGTTTGTTAAAGGACGAATCTATCTCATTATAAAGTCGCTTATTGATCAATAAAGAGTGGCTAATATGGATCCATAATAATGTGATGACTTGAGCTAGTATCATCATATTGAGCCCCCTTTTGCCAGAGCATGGCTCAATTATCCATTGGTCAAACGGCCCAAATCCATTGCGGCCGGGGACAGTTGTTGGACAAGGCACAGAGCTCTTTAGAATCAGAACTAATTGATTCCATTTCCCAACAGATCAAGTCATTAATCCATCCCATACATCAGACTAAAACCTAATATCATCGCTAAAAAGCTTGCATTGTTTCTTGATAAGTTGCTTTAAGTAGTCCACCAACATCGTATTCAGTTGGCTGAAATATGGGTAGTTCGGATGTTAAACTATTTGCCAAACGATAACATTTAATGTCTCAGTAAAGTCACAATGTAAAAAAAGGCCTGTTTATAAAGTAAAAGTAAATTTCATTTTTACCATGTAAAAATCTGGCAATCATTATGACTTTAACAATATGTAAAGGTGCAGTTCGCACCGTTTTGCAATGCAATTACCTGGTCCTCTTTTGTAGAGTCGGGCCCAAACAGATGTTTCAACGACTTGCATCAATTCCAGTAACGTATTTCGGCTCAGAGATTTTCGAACTTGCAACCCCTGCCAGTATGATTTCTATTGCAAAATATTGGAAGGTTCATTTGCATATATTTAAACAAAACAACCCTGTGCATGTGATTCAAGCACCTTATTTGTAAAAAAAAAAGTCCCGGTTTCCCGGATGAATGATTTAAGACTAGAATCCATTAACTTTGCTTTACATCCTAGAAAGGAAAAAGCACAGTTGACGGCGTATACAGGAAATGGGAAAAAGTCAATTCCAATTTAAAAAGATAAAAAGCAATAAAAGAGTAGAGGATGTACGCCATGTTTATTACTTTTTCCCTCTTTATGGGCCGACAGTAGATGTCAGTGTTTATGATTGAAGAACGACATAGAGGCTAATCAACTGGTCGTGTCTGATATTAACCTATTACCACACAATCCCTACTTTTGACGCCCCTGAGAAAGAAGCCTTTAGAAAACATTGTGGGAAAAGGAGAAAATGCTGGTAACCAGCATTTTCTCCTTTTCCCACAATGTTTTCTACCCTTCACAAAACAAATTTCAAATTTTCAGTCATTTTTGTTTTGTCGTCTGCAAATGCTTTCAATTTGGACCAGTATAAAATATTGTCGTTTGGTAATGGGTTAAAAATAAATTATACCACTCGAATGGTGTATAAAAGTATCAAACCCCATCGAGTCACAGATTTTTAATATCAAACAAAACTGTATGGTTGATTTAAGAATTAATCTTCTTCCTATCGTGGTTTTTTCGTTCAATAAACCACTGTTGTGAGTTATGAAGCACAATAAATAATCCACGAGGGCGATAGCCCGAGTGGTTTATTCATTGCGCCTCACAACTCACAGCGTGGTTTATTTAAGAAATAATCTTCTTTCTATCGTGGTATATCGTTCAATAAACCACAGTTGTGAGTTATGCGGCGCAATAAATAATCCACGAGGGCGATAGCCCGAGTGGGTTACTCATTGCGCCGCATAACTCACAACGTGGTTTATTGAACGATATACCACGATAGAAAGAAGATTATTTCGATTCTAACATGGCCAATTCTTAATGAAAGGAAAACAAGTTCAAACTGAGAGTAAAAACGCGGATGAAGATAATGTTCCATTGAATAACTCGCTCATTGAATGACGTCACTCTACATGGATTGTCGCAGATTTTACCACGTTTTCCTTGCACTGTGTTTATAGAGCCAAAGTCGCGTGTCATGTTAGAATAAACGATAAACTACGATAGAAAGAAAATTATTTCGATTCTAGCATGGCCAATTCTTTATGAAAGGAAAACAAGCTCAAACTAAGAGTAAAAACGCGCATGAAGATCATGTTCCATCGAATAACCCACTCTTTGAATGACATTACTCTACATGGATTGTCGCAGGTTTTACCACGCTTTCCTAGCAAATAGAGCAGAATTCATGTGTCATGTTAGAATATTCTATTTGAAATATTCCTATTTTACCTTTTTTTCTGTCATGATTATCGAGAATGTTACAACATGAACAGTATAGGAAAAAAGTATTTCCGACAAATATTCTAAAACTATATTGTCAGTAGTGATGATACTATAATTAACATCATCCCTGGGTCCGTGTTCACCAACCATTCTAAGAACAGTCTCGATCTTATTCTACAAGATTTTCTACAATTACAAGTAACACGACTTCTGATTGGCTAAACCAAATGGTTTAGCCAATCAGAAGTCGTGTTACTTTCAATTGTAGAAAATTCTGGAGAATAAGATCGAGACTGTTTTTAAGAATGGTTGGTGAATAGGAACCCTGGTGTTATTTATTGTAAAATTATGCTGATAGGATTATTATATTGTTATATATTATGAAATGAAATAACAGATCTGACCCAGAGCCATATGAAAACGTCTTCACCCTCCCCATGCAAATACAGAGCGTTTATGTATGACATATGTATGTTTATGTATGTTTTTTATTGATCCAATGTTTTCCATATTATTTCACCGTTTGCAATACAAATTTATGTTTTAAGGACTCTTAGATAAACCGCCCCCCCCCAACCAAAAAAAGATCCCCCCCCCCAAGAAAAAAAGCTGGCCTTTGAAAACGTTTTGGTAACCAGATCTCCAAGCGGAAGTCCGTTGCACATTGCAGCCAACAAAATGCATTTAAGATTTTCCCGCAGTAATTTCAAATGAAACACATCTTATCTGGTTTGGGCATTCTGAGTACAGAACCGATCTACTTTTCAAACTAACAACCATTACTTTATATTTCCAGATGAAATAAACATTTAGTAAGTAAAACGCTGCCTGGTACGATTCATTCAGATATGATCAGTTAGTATGTAACCTATACACCGGCCATTCATTAAAATCGCCCCTGCAATATTATGACATGCGCAGACAACGCCCTTTTCTGGTGGTCTGCCTGAGATGCAATCACGTGTGCTGTTAATAGTCTATATCAAGAATGGCAAGGTCACACGTCCGTTTGCCCTGTACACGTGTCTTGCACTTTGTAAAGACATCAGTATAATTGATCACGTTAAGCATGTACCCTCTTTATAATTGTTCTAACATAAAAGGCAGGAAAAAGACGGCGAAAGGCCGTGAAATGATATTTTCCACGAGCCATTATATAGATCCTACTAACCATTAACGTGCCTAATAAGTTAACTCTTTCCTAAACGCCAAAGTATTCGACTGATTAAATCGACTACAAGCATATTTAACTTACCACAATTGACGAAACATGTCTTTGAAAGGGTTTAAACCATTATGGGAAAAGGAGAAAATGCTGGTTACAAGGATTTACCCTTTACACTCACTTTTTTAAAAGACTTTATTTCTCGGTGTCAATAAATCACGGACTTGTTTAGTCAAGAGTTAAACAAGAGTTTCCAGTCAATATTAAAGTCACATATACTCAGATGTCAACCTTCCTTTTAATCAGATAAAATCTTACCATATAGGACAGTGTAGATCAGAGATCAGACTGCATGTTCTGTGTAATCTGATCTTGATCTGTGCTGTCCGCAACAGCTCAACGAATCGCGCTTGGCAACAAATGGGGTTGGTATGTAGTCTCTACTAACTGACATACTGAATTGAATTGATCACATGTAAGTGTTTCAAGCTACATGGCGTATTTATTGTAAAATTAACATGACACGTGACTTTGGCTCCATAAACACAGTGCAAGGAAAACGTGGTAAAATCTGCGACAATCCATGTAGAGTGACGTCATCCTATAGCGAGTGACGTCATTCAATGAGTGAGTTATTCAATGGAACATAATCTTCATCCGCGTTTTTACTCTCAGTTTGAACTTGTTTTCCTTTCATTAAGAATTGGCCATGTTAGAATCGAAATAATCTTCTTTCTATCGTGGTATATCGTTCAATAAACCACGTTGTGAGTTATGAGGCGCAATGAATAACCCACTCGGGCTATCGCCCTCGTGGATTATTTATTGTGCCTCATAACTCACAACTGTGGTTTATTGAACGATATACCACGATAGAAAGAAGATTATTTCTTAATTCTAATATAATATATTTTATGTCATATGTCTATTCTTTGAAATTTTATGGGTAAAGAAATGAGCTAATTTAAGTTGGGGGAAATATTTCCCCGTCACAATGAATATTTTCCTCATTTTGAAAATCTGGTTTATTGACTTGAGATCACTAGTTTTAAAAGTGGCATTCGTTGACATAATAATCACATGAAATATAATATATAATTTATTTCATCAGCTTGTGGTTAATATGGGGAAATATTTGCCTCCAAAGGGAAAGGTCCGCGAAAATAACTCGTGCCTTACGGCACTCGTTATTTTCGCATACCTTTCCTATTTTCGGCAAATATTTCCCCATATTAACCACAAGCTGATGAAATAAACTCTATTTTCTTTTTTTAACAAACCAGATTTTCATTCTCAAAATGAGAACCATACTTTTAAATGGTATGATATAGATTGAAATGCATTTTACCACCCAGTTGGTTTCCTTTTGCAGCTATAAGGCCTCTAAAGCTTTAGGTTTGTAATAAAAAAATACTAGTTTAATGTCCTTTTTATACCGTTCGCACGGAGTGTCGTTGTGTCGTTGAGAAATGCGATCGCATTTTCTTTTTTTCCACAATATTTTCCACCTTATCAAGGACATATCCAGCAACTTGAGTTACATCTAATTTGAAGTCTGCAGATACTTTGAATTTGGACACGTAGAAATTTTCGTTGTTTGGTAAATAGTTGATGAGGTTGTGATTCTTATGTATGCACTATAAGATCTATATAATCACGGCGGGGAATCACGTGACACAACAACAACAACAATGACCGTTATTTGAAAAAAATCCCCGACTTCAGGTAAGAAAATCTTCAATAATTCCGTTAATACATGGCCGATTGGAATTTGGTTTGGAGCAGAGAAGGCAGAAGGACTCCAGAGATTTGCTTGATGTGTAAGATTTTTTAAACAACACCTGATAAAAAAGTTATTGGCGAGCAAACACATTTTTTACCCTGGATAATTTGTTTGCTCGTCAATAACTTTTTTATCAGGTGTTGTTTAAAAAATCTAACACATCAAGCAAATCCCCGGAGTCCTTCCGCCTTCTCTGCTTCAAACCAAATTCCAATCGGTCATGTATTAACGGAATTATTGAAGATTTTCTTACCTGAAGTTGGGAAATTTTTTCAAATAACGGTCATTGTTGTTGTTGTTGTGTCACGTGATTCCCCGCCGTGATAATGCCCATGATAAAACTACCATTGATAATAGCACGATAAAAATGAGCATACGTCCGTTCGTTAAACGTATCCAAGTGATAATTCATGGTTATTGGTGAAAGTAAAGGACTTGAAATGCCTCATTGATAATTCATGAGTATTGGTGATAGTAAAGGACCTGAAATACCCTAGTGGTAATCCATGGTTATAGATGATAGTAACTGACTTGAAATGCCTCAGTGGTAACCCATGGTTATTGGTGATAGTAAATGACTTGAAATGCCTCAGTGATAATTCATGAGTATTGGTTATAGTAAAGGACTTGAAATGCTTCAGTGGTAACCATGGTTAATAGTGATAGTAAATGACCTGAAATGTCTCAGGGGTAATTCATGGTTGCTGATGATAGCAAAGAATATAAAAATGCTGCGAACAATTGTCCCCCTTGTGCTTCTTAAATCGTGAAAGCTGGCTTGTTATGGATTACAAAAGATACTCAGTCATCTTATACCTGCTAGTTATTTCTTACAGTTTGTTTCGGGAATTGTAAAATACCAACAAACAACACCAACTGGATACTATTCTCTTTGTTGATTTTGCTACCGAATAAACGATGTTTTAGCAGATTGTTAAAGAGAAACCGAAACGCCAGACACTTAATCGTACAGGATGCTAGATAATGTACATGTACATCAGGTTGCAGACTACAAGCAAATGATATACGATTTACACTGTCAAAAATATTTGTGAGATATTTTGAATTCATATAATTTGGTCTTTAAATGACTGCGAGTTCTATTTCACACTTTTAAAAAGATTGGTGACAATGTGTTTGCAGTGAATTGAGTGGAACAGAATTTGAGTATCGCAGAGGACCCGCGGCATTTAAATTCGTGCCGTAGCTTGTACATTTTGCTATTTGATTTACTTCATGAGTGGCTGGTGTGTAAATCTTATTGTTGGGTGATAGATGATTTATATGTTGATTTATCAACACGTTTATTTTATGTACATGTATTTGTCAGAAAAGATGTGCCAAAATCTAACTAGTGTTCTCGGCGAAGATTTTACAGCATCAGTTTACGAGGAGTTCAGCGAATACGGTGACACAGCGACAGTTTCATGTAGTAATGGTTATGCCTTCGAGGTGAATACGAGTGCGCCAGTTGAATCAAGAGTGACGTCATCAATAAATGTGACCTGTGAGGATAACTCATCAAGCACAACTGGGGCATGGGGCAGTATTGGAATATGCGTTGGTAATATCTGCTTTTTACAAACGAGCAACTCCTGTATTCTAACAATCGTCTTATTCGGCTCATGAACGCTTGGAATAAATCTAAAAGTATCAGATGACCAATGAGTAGAAATCTAACCATTTTAATACAAAGATGTTTACCATCGGAACTGCTGGAACATTTTTCTTGGTGTATATCTTTTTTCACCGAATATTTTATCCCTTTACAACACAAACAGTAATTTTCTGAGACCATGAAACGAAGGCTATAGGAGAAAATTGTGAAAAAATGTGAAAATGCTGGTAATTATCATCTAAATCCACTTTACCCATAATGCTTTCTACCCCTGAACATAGACAATTCCATCAATTGAGCAGCTGAACTGAATTTGTCGTCTGTATACGTTTTTAATTTGGATAAATCTAAAATTCTGTCGTTCGATAAAGGGTTAAAAACTTGTCTGCTTGAAGACAAAAACATTTATTTATAGGACGAAATTAGGTAATGTTGTACAGGACGGCAGCAAATGGTAAGCTGAGAGAAGCTAGGTAAATAAAAAGATATCTTAACTCTTTACAACACGAAACAAAAGTGTAGATTTGTCCTACTTGAAAGCATGTGGCTTAAATAAGCAAGTTTGATAGAGCAAATAATAGTACGGAAAAAGGAGAAAGTGGAGGCTACCAACATTCTCTCCTATTCCAGCAATGTTGTCGAAAGGCTTACTTCTTTGAGTCGTTAAAACCCGAGGTTGTTTTAGCGAAAGAATTCAATTTACCCTATACAACTTCTGTCACACTTTGTGCTGCTATTACATGTTTGTTCCAGAGATATATTGCGACTCGCCGTACGAAGTTGACAATGCTGAAGCGGTGTATTCAACAACATCTCTCGGGTCCACGGTTATATACGAATGTTATGCTGGGTACTGGTTTGTATCCGGTATATATGCAGTTATTGCTACATGTAACAGCTCTGCAGAATGGGAGACCGGAAACGGTCCCGGTTGGGTCCTGGGATCAAATGTTCACTGCACAAGTAAGTTAAATGATAAAGTAAACAAGGGCTTGCTTCTTGATGCTTTTTGTTTGTTTATCTTGCAATATTTCATCATCGTTTCAAGCTTTTTTCGCGGCGACACTTGACTTTTTGTACATTGTGCTAGTATATCATGGCTATTTCTGTTTCTTTTCCAGTATCAAGTCATTAAATGTTTTACTGCTCTTCTTACTCGTTTCCATCTGCTTTTGTTTATATCTCAGTTTTCTAAAACAGAAGAAGGAGAAAAAGTAGAGGAAGGAGAAAAGTAGAGACGGGAATAATAAAAAAAAAAAAAAATAAACCTAGTAAAACATAAATCAAATAAATATCTCTTCTGTCAAATGAAGTAAGTGGCAATTTTTGACAAAATGTAATAATGAGCAAATGGACTAAACACTAGATCTTCGTTATTTAATATAACAAGCAAGACTTTGCATTATATGTGTCCATTTTGTCTAAAATCCAGCTGAACCTTAAGGTGGAATGCATTTTTGACATATGGAGTGCAACACGCGAAAAGGGTCATTCGGACATTTGCGTAAAGTGTCGTCTCGGATCAGCATGTGCAGTCCGCACAGGCTAATCCGAAACGACACTTTCCGATTTTATGTGATTTTTTGTTTTACACAAGTCTACTGTAGCACAAAATCTAATGTAGTCGTAAAGTGCCGTCTCGGATTAGCCTGCGCGGACTGCGCAGGCTAATCCGGGACGACACTTTACGCTAATTTCCGAATGCACCTTTTCGCGTGTTGCACTCCATTATAGAAAACTTCACCTAAGACAAAATGTTTCGACCAGGTTAGCCTGTGCAATTCAATACTTTTTACACGTATCACCTTTTTTTCACAGGGAATGGCTTATGCTGATTTTATACATAAATTATATATGTTTTCTACAGAAATGGACGCTTACGTTGGATGTCTAAAATCAGACGAACTAAATGTGACACTGAACGCCAGTACATCTCTTGGGACACACGACTGCAGGAACTTTTGTAAAGAAAGAAATTACAGGTATCTTTAACATGACCAACAGACTGATAAATGGGCTAATAGATTCTAAAAATGAAACAGAAGTCATAAAGTGTTGTCACAGATATTTCTGTGCTGTATATTGTTTACATTTTTTATTCATTTGTTTTTTGAGGAGTAGGGAGGATGAGGGGGTGAGACAAATAACCGAGGGTTGGACAAATCATCGCGTCTTTACCTGTGATCTTGATCTTTGCTGTCCTCTGTTTTCGCCTATGGCGCTAAGGTTCTTGCCTATAGCTCGACACGACTTACAGTGTTAGATCCAAATAAGGACTGTGCCTTTCTTACAATATGAGTTCGATCGACATCACGTTGATTTACTTAAAAAAAAATCCTCGTAACTACAGCTTGCAACAAGCTTTAGTTACAAGTTTTTCGAAGTAATCCGATGATATTAAGCTGCAAAGGGAATTAAGCTGAGATACTCAAGGACAAAGTTTTCTTGTTTACGTGACAGTATTTTTAGAGATACGTCGTGTTCACGAAGAATTCTTCAGTATTTCACGAGTCAAAATTGATTATTGTATCAGTTGATTGATTGCTATGGAGTTTAATGCCATTCAACATCTCAGGCCCGATTGCATCACAGCTATGGCTTTTCTTTCTCATGATTGAGAAAAACCTCTTCCTTTCGTAAGATTGTTTGGAATCATATCGCTGAGCATGTGTACATGTTTGCAATGGACCCAATAAGCCTCAGTCATACACATGTGTACATGTAGATCCGTTTTCGAATTTCACGAAAAGTAATTTTTGATTCAGCCTCGTATGATTAAAAGAATCTTACATTCATCATCTTATGCCAACTCAAAAGGCCTATGACAAATCCTATGCATATTTTGACATTCACATCGTATAACATTAAAAAAAAAAAAACGTAAACAAGTTTACACGCTTATGTTTTATTTGCAAACAGATATGCCTCTCTACAGGGCGAACTTTGTTCATGCGGAGATTTCCTAAACCAAACTCACACAGTAAACGCTGCAGAAGATTGCAATACTAGATGCACAGATTATGAAGTAAACTCAACCAGGACACCGGTATTCTGTGGTAGTGAATGGGATGCAATATCTGTTTATTCTTCTCTTGGTAAGCATCAGCTGGTGTCCATTGTTCATGTATCTCCCCTAAATATCTTCCGTAACTCTTCTACGGAGATAGAACGCAGGCTAACACTTTATTCGTAAGAACATATTCAGTTTTGTAGACTAAGTTTATTATACAGCTTTATTTGAACAATCTAGTTTATAAAAAATCAGTATCATTATTTGTAGCCTTAATATTTATCGGTCTTCTTTTAAACAGCCGGATGTTACCGGGACCTAACACTGCAGTCTACTACCGGCGAACCAATCACAGAGGACTACGAGATCACATGTACTGAAAGATGTCGTGGAAAAGAAGAAGCGTTTGCCGCAGTGAAGGATCTTATCTGTTATTGCTTTAATTCTACGAATGTGAGCGGCACGGAAACAGATAAAAATAAATGTTCTTTTGAAAGCAGTAATACAACCAGTGATTTTACAGTGGTTTATGATCTGAGTAAGTGTGTTCAAGTTGCTTTATATTACAAGCATCCATGTGTGTTGCGACCTCTAGTGGTACCCTACGTAAAAAGATCAGCCTGCACGTCTATCATTGCTTATTGTCATTGAGTTGGTTCAAGTTTTACATGTAACTCTTTCAACTAGTTAATTTCAAATACATGCGTTTAATTTTCGTTTTATTTTTCCAGAGCTAAAGTTACAATCTGCTGAAATTAAGAAAGATTTTTTTATCTTAAATGCTTGACCAAAAAAGGGTAATGTATAGATTCCAAGATCAGACTGTACCTTCTGTACGTCACACACGAAAAGCTGGTAAAAACGATCGACGATTTATAAAAGGCCTGATAATGATAATGAGTACTAGGTACAGTAAGACAAATATTAATAATGAAAAACAACAACATTATTTCGAAAAAAAAAATTAATAAAAAAACAACATCATTATTTCGAAGAAAAAAAAAAGATCGAAGAGAGAAAAACGGTATTTCAAAACATGGTTACAAATTCAAAGTTTAGATAGATAGATAGATAGATAGATAGATAGATATTCATTCAGACAAGTACACATTTTAGCAAGAAGTACCGTGACAGCAAAGAATTGCGGTGAGCTATTCGATATGGGTGTACGGATGCACGGCTATTATTATCTGGAAGATCCATACCGCAAGGAGTTTTGCAATTTTAAAGGTATAGTTTCTTCTTAGTTTTGATAATACGTTGAGAGCAGGTTTTACTGTAGATAGTTACTTCTATATATGTGTCACACTTCGTTAATAATTAAACCATATCCTGAAAGTTAGAAAGTAGAGGACTGTTGGTGTCTGACTAACACCAAAAACACCAAAAGTAGTAAAAATTCAATCAATTAAATGAATAAAATTGTCCCATTACAGGTAGAATGGAAGCATTAAGTTGGTCCACCTTTCGAAATGTTTCAGTATCTTTAAATGTACAAGCTTCGGTCATTGATAGGTTGTTCGATAGGTATTGAAATATGACAAAAATAAACTTAGTCATATTACACCATATAATGCATGGTCACGCTGGAACAAAATCAGTCTGAATATGCATTGCAACGCAGGTTTCAATTATCGACGGAACGTACTTTGTCGTGTTAGCGAGGTGTGACTGTTGCACGAAAGGCAGGCTATTTATATTATTTTAATTTTGTTAAGTGCTTAAGTGTGAATACAGGACACCTTACGGTCAGAAAATTGGTGCAACAGAAAGAAGATCTCTTCCGCCATTCATAGATATAAACAACATTTATCTTTTGTCTGCATAAGGCGATGCATAGTATGAGCTCTTTTCATTATCAATGATGACTTAAGTAGCTTTGAGGGACGGTTAAAATCAATATCAGACTTCACAGAACCTAATACAAGTAAGACAATACTCGTCTACAATGGCAGTGCAAATCAACTTTTACAACTCCGAAAAAAAGTAGTATTACTAATATGAGTACTTTAAAATGTTTCTGATTTTTATCTAATCTTTGTATTTGTTTTCGTTTTCTGGTAACAAAAAAATGTGACTTTCTGGCCTTTCAACACGATGGGTCTTTCGCACCTATACTTCGTAATCTTTTAACTTGCTACTGAACAAATTGTTTTATAGGAAACTGAGGAGAGTCGGGAAAATAAACTTTTGTTTCAAAACATCTCATGTTCTTCCAAGCTTTTTTCTAGATCACGTGAAAGACACCATATTATCTTTGTTATACAGTAGTTTTCGTTTACATGGCTTGACTTGTTTGCGGTTTTGTCAATTTACTAAATTTTCTTTGCTTCTTAAAATCAATTTTGATCAATTAGTGGACCTAAAGTGACCTTGTTGAGTGTGTACTCTCTCTGTGTTTCAGACGGCACTGTATGTGAGGATGGCTGGGTGGGGTCGGACGGGTTTTGCTATCTATTTGGGGCCGGATCTTTGATGAACTTCTCGGATGCCAGAGATTTCTGCATCTCACACGACGCTGATTTACCCTCTATTACCACTCAGGATGAATTTGTATTTTTGAAAGAAACTAGAGAGTGTTAGCAGAATAAGTTTTTCCTTTACATGTCCGATTTATCATTTCGCCGGTTAACTTAAAAAACCTCCTAACTTAAGCATGTTTCAAGCTGTAATTACGAGGTTTTTGAAGTACACCTTCTTCATTTCTAACCTTTCTCTTTCTTCCATTAATCTTTCTTTCGTGTACTCCTTCTTTACTTAAAAAATAACTGTCTTTATATGTTGCTGAATTTTCTACTAAATCAATTATAGATCTACATTTCGATGTTTTTTTACTTTCTTGCACCCACTTTTTTATATTAGTCTTTTTTTTTTTTTGCATTTTAAGATACTATTCTGACTTGTTGCAGTCCGATTTTTAAACATAATAGATACTTATCATATAAAGTTTTTTTCTTGATGTAATAAATTAAAAGAATGTATTAAACTCCCTTTTCCAAGAGCATGGCTATCATCTATGTTTCTTATTACCAGTGTTTTCGGATTTCTGGATTAACAAAGAAGAATCGTATCCAAAATGGTGGATTGGTCTATACGACAGCATGCTTACAAAACTTTACTCCTGGATAGACGGTAACATCATGAGATTTTCCGCATTTAGTGACGGCCACCCGACAGGAGACAAGGACGTGCAATGTGGATGTGATATCCCAGCCTACTATGCCTGGTTTACCGTGAAGTGCACAGCTATGGCTAATGTTATCTGTAAAAAGCCGGAAGGTAAAAAAGCGGTCATTCTGTCTTTCACTTGTTACTTTTTGTGCTTGCGTTATTTAACGTTTACAAGAGACTTAGTAGGCGTCTTAAAATTTATGTGTTCTTGCATTTATCTATTGCAATTATTTATCTTTTAAAACAGAAACGCATGTTGTATTAAACAGATATATTGATACAATAATGTCACTTGAATGCACAACCTAGGCTTCAGCAAAGAATTTAAAATACTGTATGCCTTTAAAGTCTACAATGACCTTCTTATGTTATCGCACCCAAACCTGCTTGTGTCTATCTATCAATGCGCCATAATTTGCGATTGAATCTGATGCACATGATTCGGAATAGAAAAAAAAGAGTAAAGTATTCATCTTTGGTTTTTTATATTCATTTAAATTTTCAAATTTCTGTATAAAATAGAGCACTTCAGATTGTTTTCAGTATGCTAAGTGTGCGTCAGTGTGCAAGATCATTTTCAAAATATTTTGAGGGAACGGGATATGATTACGCCCTCTCACCAACAAAAAGAGGGTAAGCTTTCAGCTCTTCTCAGGATCCTATCCAGTTTACAAAGTGAGTTTACTTTTTGGTAAAGTTTATCTCGTATCTTGTGTGAATTATGTGTCTAAAGCCACTATAGAATGCTATTTAACATAAGACATATTAAGACCACTCTGTCTCCAAAATAATGCAATCGTGGTCACGTATGGATGAATAAGTTAGCTAGACGAAGAATGAAAACTTTATGTATGGATTTTAGAATAACCTATTCAATATATCAATGCTCTATACAGGTAGAAATTTGATTAGAGTAGAAGAAAAAAAAATATTGGCTATTTTCTGTGTAACAAGACTGAAGGCCCACAAACTCATAATTTGGGACAAATACTGTTTTCACCCCTTTTTTCTGTAGGTATGTATGAAATTTTATCCATTATAGGTTGGAACGAGTGTATGTCATTTACATCTACGCCAGCGGTTCAATACAACTACTACGAGGAAGAAATGACCTTGACTATTTGTTTGGAAAAGTGTAAAGGTACAAACATGTCCTTTGCAATTATAAAGGACCACGACTGTTGGTGTGTTGACGAAGTCCCGTCTCATACAAACTTGTCTAGGTCGGATTGCACGGACTCTTGTCCTGGTGACAGTATACAGCACTGTGGTGGACCATCAGATGCATATACTGTTTTGAGAGGTAGGTAAAGACCTGCTTGAACTACGTGAACACTTTAATTCACCGCTTCATTAGAACGAACTTTAGCACCTTGAGCTGCGGTGCAAAGCATTTGGAATCTATCAAGGAAATCAAGACAGGCCATTGCCTTTTAGAGGTAATTGCCATTTTCCCCTTTTTTAAAGTTCTAGAAATGTCATTGAAACACACCATTATAACCCTCATATTTTTCTTGCTACCAGTTCTACAAGATGTTTTATGTGTTTATGGAAATCTATACAGTGGTAGACAAAGTAGGTTGGGTCGAATAGTAATTCCGATTGTTAAATGAAGATACCAAGACAAAAATTCTCAACGACTGGCTACATTCAACGCCTTTAGCAAGACACTGGATAAACTCGATAAGACCGAGCTGCTCAGTTACTTTACCGTTGCAGTTGAAAAAAATATTTTGTAGTAATTAACATTGTTTAAAGAAAAAATGAACAACAGTAACAACAACAAAACAAAAGCAACAACAATGACAAAATTCTAACAATGTCCCTTTGTGCTTAGCATATAAGGGTCTCTATCATGTCTTCTTCTGTTTGTGGCTCGATAGTTTCTGAAAGAGTAACAGCCAAGTCTTGTCAGGATCTACAAATCCTCGGGATTGGAAATGATACATATCTGACGTCACCAGATGGTGATACCCTGGTTTACGAGTACTGTGTGGTTCCAGGTATGTGCTTGTGTCTTTGTTTTATTCATGCTTCGTTTGTGAATGCATTGTATTTGTTATACTCCCTGAGCACGTGCACTGTACATGTGTCCTGTGACGTGAATGATATTGTACATATTTCTTGTGAAAATGTATTTCATGGCATGCGTATTGTGTACATGATTTTGTTCATTTTTCTTGCCCACATGAGTGGTATGCGTTTCTTGTTTACAAGCATTGTGCATGTTTCATGTCTACATGTTATGCCTATGTTTCCTGTGTACATCAATCGTTCATGTACATGTGAAAATACATTGCATGTGCTTTAAGTATACATACGCTCGTTTATATTGTACATGTTTTAGTGTACCTGTACTTTACAGGTGTCCCAGCGCTTACGGTGTGTATACACATATTCTTTTTTTAAATGCATTGTGCATATTTGTTGAGAGTTTGTACTTATGTACAAGTTACTTGCGTATAGGCTTTGTGCATGTTTCTTGCGGACATGCTTGTTAATTATTCTTGTGCACACTTATTATTTGTTCCTTGTCAATCTATGTTTATTTTTTTTGTATATATGTTCGTACACGTACTCTACAAGACCCGTTAACTGTGTGTACATACTGAGCATTTTTCATGTATACATGTATACTATTGACGTTTATTGTGTAAATATATTGTTGTACGCCTTTCTTCAGTACATGTATAAGTATTGTATGTTTTTCTTGTTTACATTTACTTTCATTGCACATGTTTCTTTTGGACATGTTTTGTACCTGTTTCCTGTGAACATGTTTTGTACATTTTTTCTTGTACAACAAACCTCGTAGAGTCCAAAAAAGAAGCAAACATAGAATATGATCTTTTTTTTTATTATAATTTGATGTTATAGCAAGAGAACGGAATCACATTTTGATTTTACATTTCTGTGTAAGCTCAAGGTGTGTTTGGTCTTGATTACGAATTGTGCCATACAAATTGAATTGAATGACTTGAAGGTAAATTTATTTTCGCAAAATGAGCATCAAAACATGAACATCGAACCTCCTAATTCAATTAATTTTTATCACCGCCCTTTAAAAAAACAACTTTGTAATCAGATGTAATTACTTCAAGCAATACTCAGATTTGTTGGCATTAAAATATCATTTTCACAAACTTTCATTTAAAGATGTTAATCCCTTTCAGAGTGCCCATATTCCTGGGTCTCAATAGGCCACCACTGCTACAAATTCTATCCAATAGCCACCCAATCACAAGCGTTCACAACATGCGCAGGGAACGACGCATACATGACCACCATAGAAACCACTGAAGAAATGAATCTCATTGAATCCACAGCTAGTAATATAAGTAAGTCTTCCTCCATCACATTCTCCTTAACGATGTTAACCTTTAGACAACTTAGCGCGACTCGATGACCTTTCGCGGACAATAATGATCAAGGCCAGTATGTACAGAGCGTATACCGCAGTTAGATGACAAAAAGATGCAACAAGGGAAATGTGTGAAGAGAACCTATACTTTAGATATTGCTCTATACATATATTATTTTTTTGCATTATCTTCCTCGCATTCTGCAGGTATATACAGCGGTAGAGACGCTTGGAGACTGGGTCTTCAAGCACTAAGTGCAGACGGAGGTAATATGCGATGGTCTAATGGATACATTTTTGAGCCGGAAGTGTGGAATGGAACGTTTTCGTTGATAGAGGGCCCTGAAGTTGTACTATTAATGAATACCTCACAACTGTCGGCACAACACTTCAACGAAGAGGCATTTATCTGTGAACGGGGACAAGGTAAAATAAATATTAATGGCTTTAGTTTTTGATTGCTTCGTTAACATTTTTACTACGGCAGACGAATTGATTAGACGATGTAAGAAAAATTAATCGCAGGGAACTAACGGCCAGCAGGTCCTTGAGCAGGATTCTCTTTTACTAACTGTCACTGTCCATAGTTCGTACTATTGAAGCATAGAACAAAGAATGACATATATCTCACAAAGTAAATCTTTACCACACAATACACAGTTTAAATGATCCTGAAAAAGGGGCCTATCTGAAACATTGCAGAGTAAGAAGATGCTGGTAACCCCAAAACATTTTACTCCATTTTGGCAGCATTTAATTTTTTGACTGCAAATACATTAGAGTTTGCCGTCCTTTCAGAAGTTAATCATGTTTATCAATTTTTGTCAGTCTGTTGTCTGTTATAAGTTCGCTAGTAAAGTGATTCTGACGTGTTTGTTGCAATAGCTATTGGTCTCGATAAATGGACAAAATGGACGTAGAATACCCATACTTATCTATAATTTACAGATTACATCGGGTGCTACAATACTACAGACATATCGGGTGATATAGCATACCAGAGCTTAAAGATGACAATACAGCAGTGTGTAGAATTATGTCGTGCAAAGAATAGGGGACTTGCTTATATATCGCTTCAACACTGTTCGTGCGAAATCACATTAACCGAAGAGGCCCCTGGACTTTGTACGGATGCATGCCCGGGACAGTCTAACCAGGTCTGTGGCGGGGAGGGTCTGGCTTCAGTGTACAATGTCAGTAAGTTATCATTTGGTTTTAATGGGTTATTTCCCTCATATTGATGGAAACTTTATGTTAAATTCATTGATAAACAAGT
Organism: Tridacna crocea; assembly: GCA_943736015.1. Taxonomy (NCBI): domain Eukaryota; kingdom Metazoa; phylum Mollusca; class Bivalvia; order Cardiida; family Cardiidae; genus Tridacna; species Tridacna crocea. The sequence goes on from OX031061.1 coordinate 45,619,752, forward strand.
ACTTGGTATTGCAATTCCATGCTGTTCGTCATAGTCTCACAGAGTTAATTATTGCTAATGCGTTTATTTGTGATTTTGATCTATTTTCTCTGTAAAAATAGACAAAGAAAGTCGTTGTTACCCTTTCACTTTGGTATTGACCAATGCATTTCTGTTCCCATCCTCAGGGCCCATATATCATTCGTTGTGTTTGAGATAAGAACTTTAAAAATCACGTCAATCACGCATACAGATAGTATATAAACCCACTCAATAATGTTTATATCGTCTTACTACGGTTTCCGATTTAAAAGCTGCATTGAAAAAAAAATGATATAGGCGGTTAATGGAAGTTTTATCAAGTTAAAATTAAAGACGTAGTGTAATCATAATTCAACTTAAGATAAAAGTCTCGAAAATCATTTGAAAGAAAACAATGGGCCTCGTTTTTTACTCGTTTCAGGCGATTTCGAAGAGTTTGCAGACACTTGTAATGACCTGTTTGAAGCTGGAATATTCATCTCCGAAGAATATATCGTGAACGGGACGTTGGAAACTTGTATTTTTGCAGGTTTGGTTTGTCTGTCGACCTTTTTAGCTTTTTTTAAATAAAGGCAGCCCGTCGTTGATCTTATGAGAACCGTACTCGTTTGACTATACTGAGAAAAGACTATATCGTTGTGGAGGGAATTCACCGACCATTATATGAGCCATACTTTTTGATAAAGATGCTTAATATATCTACAGAAAGTACTGACCCAGGTCAGCCTCCGCAATCTGCGCCGGCTGACCTTGGACGAACCTTTTGGTAACTTGTTTATGTCTGTATGTCAAAGGACTGGTCTACTTCATGATTAAGTCTGTTTTAAGACAAAATAACATAATGAATATTATGGGTACATAGTTATGTGATGACTTGATAGTATCATGCAATACAGAGATGCATTAAGGCCCCATTTGCAAGAGCAGCTCCATTTTTATCCATCATCATGATGATTATTATTGTTAAGATGACAAAGCTGTTTTACCATTTTAGCGCCTACTAGTATTTCAGTTCGGATCATTTGTTCTATTGTCTGGTTTGGCTATTATTTTTTTTCAGATGGGACCAACTGTTCCGTTGGCTGGGTCGGCTACAATGGTCACTGCTATCATCATTTCTTTGCAAGTGACTCTGAGACCAACGCAGAAGTCTGTGCTAACGTTAACGCTACCATGACGTCATTGACGTCACTAAGTGAATTTGAAATGCTAGAGGATTATCTTCAAAGTAAGTCGTTACAAAGTAAAACTCCGACTTTTCCGCCTATGTATGCGAAAAATGAAACTATTCTAAAGTATTGTTGACTTCGAAAATGATTTTTGAGATTAAATTTAGCAATTTTCGCGACAGTATCATTCGCAAATTTAAATCGCCATGAAATACAATGGGCGGTCTCCTCTTCATAACGGTCTTTTGAAAGAGTACCTAGATCACAAAAATCAAAGGAAAAGTGATAGTGACGTGCATTAGCGTGTTTACTAAAATACTTTGATATATCTGTTAATAAACCTTTACTCTAGTTGATTGTCAAATTTTACGAATTTTTGTCTTTGTAGCCTGCTTTTAATTTTTTTGAGGTTTATAAGATACGTAAAATCTCCCTTTGATGCAGATAATTTCCACTTCGGTTTTTGTTGATTACAAGTTTGGTTCAAATTCGTGAAGATAAATGTTCATCGAATTGTCTATCAGGAGCAAAGTCCGAACATTACAGGCCACGGTAATATTATAGTTTGTCGTGAAATATTAGAATCAAATGCTTGGTAAAACTTGTCATAAAAAAACTTTGAACCACTGTGAGAAAGAAGGCTGTTGAAAACAAGTGTGGAAAAAGAAGAAAATGCTGAATTTATGCAAATATCTAATGTGGCATGATAGGAAACAGTCTTTTCTCCAGTCTTTGATCAACGATGATTGATATTGATTTCGATGGATTTCTCTTCCAGAAATCCAGTTTGCACTTGATAAACCATACAACGTGTACACTGGCATCTCGTATGGTCTTTATGGATTTAATGTCGCATTAAGTCAAGACGGACTTTTAATGGACCCGGATGTAATCGCGGATGGCAGTGTGAGCTTAATGGACCTGGATGACTATGGGTTTCTTACTTTACATAAGTCTAGAGATACGGGTGGTGACGGAGGCACTATTTGCAAGCAAGACAAATGTGAGTATAAACACCACCAACAGGTGTTATCCCATCATTGGTCAAGAGATACCTTTTATGCTAGATTATGAAATTTCTTCTATAAGCGTAAAGTTCCTTTGATATGATTTCATCGATATCATGGTCTGTTAGCTGCGTACAATATGCTAATATTTCAGTCTGAAAATTTCCTAATGCTGTCATCTGGCAAAGAGTTAGGGAGGAGGATAAGTGTACATTAGATTTTCTTTCAGTGTTACAGAATATAATGTAGTAAACCCCTTACAACTGCTTCAAGGTTATATCAAATTTGAAACCACTCGCCTTTTTCACCAATTTACATCTATATAATTTGACATTTCAAGGTTTCTTTGATACAGTTAAATACGTTTCTGTCTACTTTTTTGCAGTTGTCATAGGTTGCTACACTGCACCGAGCTCTGAAACACTTGAACCGGAAATAGCAAACCTTCAGTCCATGGAACTCACCCTGTGTAAACAGACATGTATAGCGAAAGGCGCAGAGGTAGCTCTAATGGGTCTAGCAGATTGTTACTGTCTCAACCTCACGGGGATGTCCAGTTTGTCAGTTACTGATGCGGGATATTGCTACCATCCTTGTCTCTTGGTGCCGGAGCAGACTTGTGGAAATGGTTCTGTAGTGTGGGCTCATTACACGGGTAAATGTTAAAATGTTAGTTCATGTGTCTGTCTGTTTTGCTTAATGACATGTCTTTAAGAGGTTTAAGAATAGGTAAAGAGCCTGGCTAAAACAGTGTTGTTCAGGCTGTTAGCGTATAAGCTACGGCGATAAGAGTAATGTGATCTACCAAAATTATCTCTAGAAGGAAAGGAAAATAAGGCTTTGAAGTAATATGTAACACATTTTTGGCTAAAAAGAAATTGTTTATACAAATAACATGCTATAAGCGCTGCTTTTTCTACGATGCTTTAATGAACTGTGTCTGCTACAGGAATGTCGAAGTCTGATGAAACCTATACTGAGTATATTTGTTTAGGGTGCTCTCTCTCTCGGGTTAAGGCTTTGAATCCTGTGTCAGCAGAACGGACTGTTGCAGTTATCTTTCAAGAGGTAAACCATTTGCAACAAGACCAAATTGGGACTCTGTCAAATTCTAAGCATTTGCAAACCACATTGACTCAAATGATGGAATGATGCAGGGAAAAACATTGTGGAAAAGAAGAAAATACTGGTAACCAGCAGTTTCTCTTTTATCCACAATGATTTTTAAAGATCCTTTTTTTCCTAGGGATTGTGCGGTACGGGTTTAAGAGGTGATCAAAATTAGCTCGGAGAGTAAGAAATCCCATTATTAAGGCCCTCCTAGGGGATCCAGTTGGTAATAGCTGGACCATACTTTCGGCCGATTTTGTGATTGACCGTACCACTTGTCTTAACCTTTTCCCAAACGACAAATTTTCGACTCTTTCATTAACTCTTTCGTTACGAGCAATTTCTCCTTTTCCCACAGTGTTTCCAAAAGGCTTATATTGCAGACACGTAAAAACAGGGCTTGTTTGGGAAAGGGTTAATTTTCTTTATTTGCTTTTTACAAGCGAAATGTCTAAAATGCGTTAGATTTGCTGTTATTGACGTTTTACCTCTTAAACAAACGACAGCATTCTAGACATTTCTAAATTTAAGGCATTTGGAAGCGACAGGTAATGTGTATCAAAAAATATTAAATACTGCTTTTGAAACGGTTGCAAATATGGCCAAAAAATGGAGAAAATGCCGGCTAAACGCATAAATCCTCAATGCCGTTAAACCTGGATGTTGTGTGGTAAAAGGGTAAAAAGGTTAATGTCCAAAAGCCTCTATACGAGAATGTGGCACACTCCTCTGTCTCTTTCACCCCTACCCGTACAACTGGAACATAGAAAGCTATCCGGATTGGCTTTATCACTTGACAAAAGTCGACGGCGGCCCTGATTTCATTGTTTTAGACTACGACTAAATCGTTATCACGATATCGGAAAAAAGCCATTTCTTGCATTTCCAGCGGCAGATGAGGTAATGCTGGCCGATAGTTGTACGATGTTGTACCAGGGTGGAGTGTTTCATAAACAAACATACAAACTTGATGCCCCTGAACGATTTCAAACTTGTGGTTTCACAGGTGAGTATAAAAGTTTCGGATTCTGTATTTTTCTGCTGCTATTTCTGAATTATGCCGAGCCTCTTAGCTTAGTCGGTAATCTGTTAGTCGGGGGGGGTCGCTGATTTGTATCCCTAGCTTGAACAATTTCTTCCAAAGTAACTAACTTATTGTCTGCGCAGGTATTTGGTATAAACTTTGAATTAAGGATCGTGAGGTTAACGACCCAACGAAAACATCCTTTAGAAAAACTTGTAACATTAGAAAAGGGATTTTCAACTTTTCTCCACAGTACTTTCCTCCCTTTTCAGGGAAATCTCTGAACGTTTTTAGCTGCAGTTAATTTGTCGTATACAAATACTTGTGCAACTGGCGGTAAAAATTCTGCCATACAGCTAACGTCGACTTTTCTCATCAGATACCAGTCCATGTCCTGTCTCTTGGCTCGGTGAAAACAACAAATGCCTCAAGATAATGACCAGTTCAGCTGCTTTTGGTGTAAGCAGAACCAGGTGCTCAAAAAACGGAGGATACCTTTTCAATCCAAGTGATCAAGACTCTTTGCCGTTTCTTGAAAATGTTCTGATCCACTCTAGCTTGTTCGACAATATTACTAGGTGGCACACTGGGATATATCCTGTGTTTTACAACACGTCATATGTGACTTCACGTGGGGAAGTCATCACCAACATGAGTTTTGGACCCGGAACACCCCCTGATAGTAGTATATATTATAGCAGTGCTGACAGAATGTGGTATGCTAAACAGGGCCAGATTCCTTTCATCTGTGAAAGAGACGAAGGTAAATGACATTAAAAACAAAAGATCAGAATCGATACTAATTCAGCTTCATAATCCTTTACATTAACCAGCATGAGCAAACACCAGACAATTATTTCCAAATAACTAGTTATAAACTTACAATTAGAGACTATAAAACACAGAAAATAAACAGAAAACAGAATATTGAATTTTACCAAGCATGCATTTGATAAAAAAGTAAATTCAAGGTTAAGATGCTACAACAACTTAACGTTGGATTTGGTCACAATTAAGTGGCTAAAGTACATGATGGTTAAAATATCACTTCGAGCAGTAATTTATGGACAATCATTTAATCTACTTAGACTTGATTGATTGCATTACTAAATGATTGATTGATCAATAAATCAAATGAAGTCATAAAAAGCATTCTTTAATCAATGAACAAGTGTATGAGTCAATTCTCAGTTTGTCAGGAAGCCAGCTTGCTGTACACAATAAGCCAACCAACCAAAAACTAACAATTTAACATTCAGGCTTTGAGTCAAGACTTGTTCCAGACAGAGAAAATCAAGACCAGGCTTCTCTGAACAAGTATTCTGACCATCACGATGAGTCTATCCAATACAATTGAGATATTAATACTTAATGGTAAAAATAAAGTTGGTAATCTATTTTGACTTTAAATTTTGATTTACAGTATTTTAAAAGTAATTTAAGAGTTACTCCCGCTTTTATATACAGATTATGTAGACTGTGTAGATATACAGGACACAGAAGATGCGGCGTACAATACTGATGGTAACTCACTGACCATGTGTATCTACTGGTGTAAGGGACAGAACTACAGCTACTCAGCCGTGTCAGGAACACACTGTAAATGTTTCCAAGGGGACATAATTTCTTACATTCATCACGATGGATCTTGCTCTACATCCTGTCCTGGAATACACTCGCAGATATGTGGCGAATCACATAACCATCACTATACGTATATTCGCTCGAAAAACAGTGAGTTTATGTAATTGTTTAGCTATATGAATCAAATCTTTTCCACACTGCAGAAACTCAAATTCAACTACATGGAAATCAGCTTTTAGAAAAAGAATCAGATGTTGCTATAATGATAGATTCAGTCTTTTTGCCATATTTTCTGTAAATATTTGTTAGAACTGATTATTTGCGTTTATGTCTGGAATTATGCATGTTTCTATACTTCAGATAAAGACTATTTGTATTTACTTAACCATTATCAAAAACCTCTTTTTAACATTATTTTCAGTATCGTTTGTACCTGAGACATGCTCCCAGCTGTTTCTACACGGTGTATTTATGGCGGGAAACTATTGGATACTCTATGATGAGCAAGAAGTTCTTGTTGAATGCTTCACAGGCGGTATGTATCCTCATGATTTATTACAGATCAGAGTCTTAAACTTTCATTTTTGAAATAAATGCAGTGGCCTCGGGTCTTTGTCGTCACATAGGAAATATTACGTATGTCCTTACGAAAGAAACTTTGTGACTGCTAGAGAAATTGTTTGTTTTCTGTAGCCAAAGAACAAGATCTAAACAGTCAGGTTTCAGTAAAATTTTGGGGCTGTTGGAAGATGAGTTACTTGAGCCAAATGGTCAAGTTCATGTTGAAGTATACGTCACCAAAGTATAGAAAGATGATAATATATTAAAATTTTCCCGTAAATAAAACAGCAAATGAATCTCAAAAAAAAAAAAAAATATATATAGCTTTTAGTGCAGCATTATAAGAAAAATTAGCCCCTAGAATGTTGAAAAATAATATAATAATTAGCTTAACTTATGTGCTTCCCGTATTTAGGGACCAATTTGAGAATAGGAGAAAGACAAGAAACACCCTTAATTTAAATGAATTCTTTTACAAAAGGATGAATACTGCTATGTTCAATGTTCATGGTATAAATGTCTAGAGTGGTCGAAATCACGAGATGTCCACGTTTCAAATGTTCTGTCCCGTACTCCTTTTCACAAAATAAATCGATAATTTTAGAAGACCTCCATTGCCTGAGTTAAGGAAAAGGTTAAATATCCCCATAAATAATATATATTGTCAATGTTACGTCATTTATCACCATCCTTTTGCAACAGAGAAAAATGAAAATTTCAGTTATGAAATTCTAGCCACTGACATAGGTTGTACGGATAAAGATACCGCTATTCTTCTACCATGTTCAGCTAAGTTCTGAACCTAGACAGAAAAATTGATTGACAGAAGTAGACTAGAACGGTGATTTTTCGGAAGAAAATTTGGCGATGAAAAAGTATTTAATGAAATAAAAAAAAAAAGAATAAACTTTTGGTGCATCCGAGTGTCAATGAGTGACACTGATAACGAAAAGACAGTTTTCACTTATCATCGTAAACTGTTCCGTTTTGATGTTATGCCTTTCGGATTGGTCAACACACTGGCCAGCTTTTTTCTACTTTGGAGCTTTGATTTTTTTTGTGACCCATCTAAATGATATCATATCCCTGCCTTTAGCTGATTATTTGTGGCGAATTCAGTAGGTAATTTACAGTCTGTGTAACCCAGTATCTTTAAAGCTTTGTAGCTGCTCATTTAGAAACATACTCATACTACCACATGTTTGTAATCAGTCTTGTTGAATAATGGTTCAGAAAATATCTTTAAAAAACTTGCAGTGGATTCATAACATGTAAAATATGGATATTTTCGACCAGTAAATTAATACCTATGCACAACGTAGCGGCCTAACAACTATATCATTGATCTTGCAAATGTCTTTATTAGTAATTGTAGACGTTTTTATTAGCAAAGGGCACAGTTGTTTATAATTTCTTTAACCCGAGCAGCCCCTACAGCGCAGCAGAAATGATGATTGTACATTGATGTGGATGCTGAAAGCCTATATTGTGAATATACATGTACCTTAATTTTTTCAGGAGAGCTGGATCACATATTACCGTCCACTGTTAAAGCTGTGCATGCTTCCTCTTCAAAGTCTGGTCATGGTGTATCGAAGGCAAGGTAAATACATAGCATGTTCTTTGGAAAATATCCTTCAAGGAAGAGGCGTCTTGCGCTTTTACAAAGCCAAAAGTATTTGTAGACAGCAAACAAAATGCGGCTTGATTTATTAAATTTTCTCTTATCGAATAGACTAGAGGATTTGCTAGGTAAATGCATCGTCCTTTTGTAACCCTTAATCTTCTAAGCGTAACTCACTGACCTTTGATATATACTGTCCGATAAGGATATATTACTCCGCCCCTCCCCCCACAAAAAACATCTTTGAAATAGCAAAATTTGGATCTTTACTATCGGTTTAAGAGTTTCTTTTCACTTCTTTAGAAGGAAAAGAGTTAAGATAGAATGTTAGATTGGTCTGAACTAAAAAGAATCTACAACCACTCAAACGTGGCTAATTTGACGAAACTTTTCTTAGAGATATTAAAAATATTTTTTAGTAGGAGTAAACGATTGTTATGAGCTTTTTTCCCCTTTTTGTCTAAAAGTTTTCATAAACCCTTTTTGTCTTGGCAACGAATAACTTCTGAAATCATATATCAAATTCAGAACAGTGTTTTGTTGGTATACAATATTTTTGTCGTCGATATTCCAAACAAAAAATAATGTTTTTGACAACCTTAAAGGAGTAAAACTTTAAAAAAAAATGTGTTGTGGCCAAAGACAGATTCTGGCATGATTTCTAACCTTTCTGAAACAAATCTCAAAATTTAAGCTAGATTTGATTTTTCATCTGTAAATACTTTAGATTTAAACAAGTTTAACTTTTTGTTGTTTTGTAAAAGAAGGAACCTCAAATCCTGTAAATCATTCCAATTTTGGAAGGACAGCTACAACTTTTTTGAGTAAACTTTATGCCACGGGTAGTTATAAGTATTATTGGAATCGGAGCCGAATTGTCTTTTCTGAATATGCAATACCTTATATAAATCCTGTTTGTTCATATGTAATCATATACCCGGACGAATATCTTTTCAAAGTAATCAGAATTTGACTAAGAATTTTTCAGAGATTTACATGTTCCTAGGACACTGTTTCTGTCGAAATTTTATTTACTTTAATTACAACATGTAAACTCTTTGGCTGTTAAGCACGCCTCAATGCTCTCTTGTCATCAACTATTGGGCTCTGAGAGAAAGTGAGAAACTTTTGGTATCAATTGTTAATTTGGTGCTTCTGTGACAGCCAGTAAATGAAATTTTCAAATAAGTTATCATTTCAAAAAATTTTGTATGATCAAATAGTGGTAACTTTTTACCGACCTACCCTGTATTTTTAGCAGTTTAAGAGTCAAAGTAATATCAAACAGCATAAATGTACTAAAAAATTTGAAAACCATATTGTACACACTGGTATTTGTGAGCCAGCCAGGTAATAATTAATATCCAGCGTTATGATTGCAATTGTCCAGGTGGTACATGCACAAATTTTTGTGCAGAAATATCACTAATGAAATAGTCATTGATATCAAAAATTGCACGCTTATGAGATTTATTATTGACCATCATAGAATTTTAGGCGTTTGAGATTCAGATGTGTATTTTCATCATTCAAGCCTATCCTACCCATTTAATACCGCATGGAAACCACACGAAAGTGAGCATGGTACATGGCTCGGTATTAAAGTCTCAGAGTGGTATATCGTCGCTGGAATTAGAATGAAGGGTGAGTAGTTCTTTCTGGTATCAATTTAATGAAGTAATTGAAGACAGTGTCCTTGTTCTAAAACTTTCTTTTTAAGTGGATTTTTAGTCTTTTCTCAGCTGTATGCTAAAATATTACAACTATAGGCACTTATCTATGCCTTTTTTTGGGCGTTGGGAGATTTCACCAGTGCTCGGCCGATACTTTGGGCTAATTGTACGAAGATAATCCCACTTGACCCAGCGTCACGTGAGAAACGAAGCAGGATTTACAGATTATAGGTCAAAGCTTTAACTACAGGACCAATGTTAACCGCATTTGTAATGATATTCGAATATTTAAAAAAAGAGGGGTGGGGGAAGTTATCACACATAGGCTGTTTTAATGATTAGCAGCGCATTTTTTTTTTTCATTAAAAAGTCAATCTCTGATTACAATCGTTTAAACAGATAAATCGAAAGTAATCGTAACTAAGTACATTAATTCTTTACTAAACGGCAGAATTTAGACTGATCAGAGCTTAAAACAATTGCATATGATAAAGATGACAAATAACGAGATTTGTATTTGAAACATATCGGGAAAAGGGTGAAAATTTTGGCCAAAATGTTTTCAAAAGCCTTCTCTCTTTTAGGGCGGTTAAAGAATATGATTTGTTGGTAAAAGTTTCAACAAATAAAGTTTCTTTACATAGGTATCCACAGCCATTCAGAGCAGTCGTATATCAAGACATACAAGGTGAAGTATAGAAACCTTTTGACTGGCACCATGGACAACTTCCTGTATAATTCAACAGATGAGGTTCGTGCTCATAGAGAGTTATTCAACACTGATATAATCACACACTTTACCAAACTATAGGCACCTTAGAGTATTTTAACAACACAATAGAGATATATTTTTGAAATCATTTATACAAAAGGAGAAAATGCTCGTAACCATCATTTTCTACAGTGTCATCTACCAAAATATTTTTGTGTTAATTCTTAAAAATATCTTAATTTTGTCATCTGCAGAAATATTCGTTTTGGACAAGTCTAAAATTTTCTCCTTTGCTAGGGGGATCAATAATCATAATGGTCATTTTAACCAATGGGACTCAAAAGATTGCGTTCTAGTGCATTTTAGGTCTAAATGCATTTATTTATAATAATCAGAGGCTACTTGTTTTCTTTAGTGTTAAATCAAACTTTATCATATCAAGTGAACATCATTGGTAATAATCTTTTGTTTGGATTTTCATACAAATCTAGTTCAGATGTTTTCTGTAATTCCCCGAAGCGTACCCGTCACATAACATCATATTACAATATTACGTAAAGCACGAGGAATGTAGGGTAAATGTACCTAAATTGCGTCATATTTTTTCTTTGTGAATGACACGTGATATTCACCTAGGTAAAGTTAGAAAATATAAAATCATTTTTTTTCCCACTGGTCGTAACCATGAATTATCAAACCACAACCCAACATTATATCTTGATAAATATAGAAAGCATAAAGTAAAAGATATGAAACAAAATGTTAGACCAGACTGCACAGATTCTCATCGTCCTTCACTTGTTCTCGAATATTACCAAAAATTCTCATTATATGCAGTTACATGTATATTAAAACTTGATATATGATTAAACTAAACTCTAACCATTTCAATGGAGAAAAGCTCGAAACTTGAATTTCCTTACGGATATATCGACCTCCTCACCTTTAACCCTTTACCACACAATTTTCGAGTTTATCGAACCAGAAGAGGAAGTTATTCAGTGTGTTATAACCATTACGAATACGTTTAATATCACAAGTGTTTGAGGTCATTTTTGATATCCTTTCGTATGTGTATCATAGAAGTGAATGGGTTCATGATATTACCGCATGTGCATCTATAGATGGTTTTGGATTTTCTGGCCATGTTTTGTAAAATTACTTTATGTGATAAAAAGAGATTTGACATTCGTTGGCCCATGAGATGAAAATTGTATCAGACTTGTCTTGAAAAAAGTTATTAAGCTCCCCAAAGGGTCGCTTAATAACAGGTTCCCTAGACTCGTTTAAAAAAAAAATTATCACATAACCTTCCTTATTTTCCGTGTAATTTACCCATTATGCCTGGCGTCCACTAAGAACGAAATTTTCTTATCTTATACACGTTCGATATCACTTTTGTGTAACGTCTTTTTTGACGTCATTTTGTACGTATTTCATACAAGTGAATGGGTCTCATGGATAATACTGCGGGTGCGTTTATGAATGTTTTTGCATCATCTGAACTATACTTTGTGAAATATCGTTATGTGATAAAAAGAATCTGATATTCATGAACGTTTGAGAATTTTTTTTTAACTCGTCAAGGAAAATGTTATTAAACTCTCCAAAGGCTCGCTTAATATAATTTCCATAGACTCGTTTAATAAAATCTTATCTCAAAAGCCCACTCATGTCAGATCCTATATATCTCAACGTCAACTCGTGTCAGATCCTTTATACCTTAAACACATACGAGACAGCACTCTGTGACGTTATATGTATACCATCGTTTTACGTTTAACTCCTTTCAGAGAAGAGAATCTAATTTTACTCGATGAAAGTCCTTCGTACGGAGTCGAGGATGATATTGCATCTTCTAACCTTTAATTAATGATAAATTTCTTTCTGATAAAAAGGTCTGATACTCGCCTGCTTTTGATATAGGATTATCTCGTATATTGAACTTGGCTACTCGCTTTACTAGTGCTATTTTTACAGACTCGTTTTAATAAAACTTTATCTCAAAAACCAATTTATACCCGCTGTTATTATTTGTATCTCTGTTATGCCTCAGGTTTGGCCTGGTTGTGAGAGCAGTATTGAAGTGTGTTCAGCGTATCCATCAGACCCAGTAGTTACGACAGAAATCACAATCTATCCTTTAACATGGCATTCTGCAATATCGATGCAGTTGATTATCTACGGACAAAAATTTGCCAACTTTAATCGTAAGTTTGAATGCCTCCGCATGACCATGCCAGTAAACACCTTAAGCTGGCTTTGTCATGTTTGTTACTATTTTTTCTCTGTTCTTGTAAATATGAACGTTTGGGGTACTCTTTTTAACTCTTTTCCAAACAATCCCTTGTTTTTAACGACCTTGAGATAGAAGCCTTTTGAAAACATTGAGGGAAAAGGAGAAAATACTGGTAACCAGCATTTTCTCCTTTTCCCACAATCTTTTCTGCCCTGTTGGAAACAAATTTAAATGTTAGAATTACGTTTATTTTTTCATCTTCAAATGCTTTCAATTTGGACCAGTCTTAAACTTTGTTATTTGGTAAAGAGTTCATTGAAAAAAATAATCATAAACTTGTGAAATAATTTACCTTTCCTTCTGTGGAATTTGAATAATGGACTTTAACAGAAGTGGATTTTGTTATTGTTTTGATAATGTATTGGAACCACAAGACCAAGATTCCTAAGACAGGTGGAAAGAGTAAGCCTATAGCAAGATCAAACTTCACGTAAGTGCAGTCTAAATTTTTCTTTAGATCTACACTGTCTGCAAAAATGTATCAATGGTTGAGAACAGCAACAGAAGAGTTAAGTAGTTCCACAAGTTTGCAAAGTTATCTTTAATCTGTTTATGTCTTTTGATTCTGTTGCATGAGATAAATAACTACCTAAAACATTGGAATTACTAAACTGAGAGAGATAACGTAGTTCAAAATAGTTAAGTTCTACTTCATGTAATCTAGTGATGGAAATTAATCAGTATTAAATATCAGAATGGTACAAACAAACAAACTGAAGAATAAATGTCCGATTTTTTTATTTAACCCTTTCCCAAACAAGCCCTGGTTTTTACGTGTCTACAGTACAAGTCTTTTGAAAACACTGCAGAAAAAGGAGAAATTGCTCGTAACGAGCAATGTCTCCTTTTCTCACAGTGTTTTCTACCCTTTAGGAGAACGTTCAACCATTTTCATCAAATTTAAAACTGTTGTCTGCAAACTCTTTCAGTTTGAAATTTCACGTTTTAGAAAGGGTTGAATCTTTCTCGGAAAGACTCAAAATGTGCATTAGCATTTGATTTCGTGTTTGTAGATGAGGATCCATACCTGGGATGTTACTTGGACGGCCACGGATCGTTCACCGAGGAAGATACCGATCTGTCACTAGATGATTGTTTAAATTTGTGCTGGAATAATTCCAAGCAATTTGCCGGTATAGGTAATACAACTTTACTATTTGATAGTTGTCTGTTTTGTAGTTGATGAAAAAGCATGCAGACTTTTGATTGTGCCCCTACGTGCCTTCCAAAGTAGCCACACACGTAGATAGATAGATAGATAGATAGATAGATGGCCGGAAGAACAGACAGACAGACAGACAGACTTTTCAAGACAGCTACGTCCATTGTTCATTTTCTGTACTTTCTATTTTACAGGTGAACAGGGCAGCTGTTTTTGCGGGGAAATTTCAGCAGATTACGGATATGTAAGTGAGGACTACTGCCTAGTAAACGAAACTTCATCTTATCGTAATGGAAATGGCTCGCTTGGCACAGTTGCGCTGTACAGAACTTACGGTAGGATTTTTTTTCCCCATTCAGCAAACAATCAAGAGATGATTTGATACTTTTGGAGGATTTTTTTTTAAAACGTGGATTAATTATTCTTCGATTTATTCTTTAACCCTTTCCCAAACAAGCCCTGGGTTTTACGTGTCTGCAGTAAAAGTCTTTTAAAACACTGTAGGGAAAAGGAGAAATTGCTCGTAACGAGCAATTTCTCCTTTTGCCACAGTGTTTTCTACCCTTTCTGAGAACTTTCTGCAATTTTCTCCAAATCTGAAATTGTAGTCTGTGGACTCTTTCGGTTTGGAGGGGTCCAAAATTTGATGTTATGGAAAGGGTTAAAAAACCGTTGTTGTAAGTGGCTGTTGCCCTACCCTTACAACACTGTCCCCCGTGAGTAGCTGTTGCCCTACCTTTATAGCACTGTCCCCCGTGAGTGGCTGTTGCCTTACCCTTTCATTACTGTCCCTCTTGCGTGGCTGTTGGCCTAACCTGACAAAACTGTCCCCGATGAGTGGTTGTTGCCTTACCCTTACAACACTGTCCCCTGTGAGTGGCTGTTGCCTTACCCTTACAACAGTGTTCCCTGTGAGTGGCTGTTGCCCTACCCTAAAAACACTGCCCCTCTTGAATGGCTGTTGCCTTACCCTTACAACACTGTCCCCTGTGAGTGGCTGTTGCCCCACACTGAAAACATTGCCCCTCTTGAGTGGCTTTTGCCTTACCCTTACAACACTGTCCCCTATGAGTGGCTGTTGCCCTACCCTAAAAACACTGCCCCTCTTGAGTGGCTCTTGCCTTACCCTTACAACAGTGTTCCCTGTGAGTGGCTATTGCCCTACACTGAAAACACTACCCCTCTTGAGTGGCTGTTGCCTTACCCTTACAAAACTGTCCCCCGTGAGTCACTGTCGCCTTGCCCTTACAACACTGTCCTCCTATCCACATATATCTAATTCCCAGATTACTTGTTAATAGAACAGAAAAAAGTAGGAAAAACACAATGGTGCAACTTTCAGGCGGTTTTATTTTACAAGTCTTACTAAATATGGGATGGTGTAAAGACACGGGCCAAGTTTAGGGGAAAAACTCGAGTCTCTTTTATTTTTACTTCCTGACTCAAGTGTCCTATTTGAGTTGCATTTAACCAATATTAACAGACGTTAGTGACGTTCTTAAATTCTTAGGTAACAGGTGTTAAAAACTTAACTAAGCAATGTAAACAGACTTAAGACCATTATTTTGCCGAATAGAGTAAGAAAGGTCGAATCATCTGATATTTCAAGAACATGACTAAAGTCAGTTATGTTGTTGAAATGCATGTCAGGCAAGGAACTCAACTTAAATCTAAAAGTTAGTCATTTGGGGTATTTGAGCACAATTGATAACTTAAAGGTTGGTATTGAGAATTTTCACATCACACCAAATTAAAAAATATACATGTCAATGAAATTTATATAAAAAAACAATACAAATCATCAGTAATTAAGAATCATAAAATTACAAAAAAAAATTTTTAGTGGTATTCCCTTAAAAGGCTACGTAGCCTCTTAAGCTATTTTTAGATTTCCCGCCAGAATCAAAAAAGCATTATGGGAATGTTAAGTGACTTGCACGTGACTAATGACTATTAAATTCCATAGCATAACAAACATGTAATTATTTTCCATAATGTCTAGATCTTCGGACGCTATATTTGAAGCATCGTCTGTATATTTCCGGTATGTAAATGAGCGAGTTGCTAATGTAAAAATAGAACGTGTTTCCCTTCAGTGTCGACCTGGGCTGTAGTAAATCTCTTATTTATGTAGTTGTTGGATAGTTTTCCACTACTGGGGTTTAAATGAATGAAAATTATAAGGCTTTGGGAGTATAAGGATGATTGTTTTGTATTTTTGTAAAATTTTCGTCCCAATATCTGAAGGGCCACCTCTAAGTGTTATTGTGAAACCATTAAGAACTGTCTACCCTATTGGCAAAATCCAAGTGAATTCTTCCGATTCTCCTCGGTCGTCAATCATCTATTTCACTTCCTTTAACCCTACACGCGCAAAAAGCGAAACATGCTTTTTTTTCGGACAGTGTAGATCAAGATTAGACTGCAAAAAAACGTTCAATCTTACTTTGGATCTATATAGCGCGCTTGTCACGTTAAGCCTGTAAGATTGAAATCTTGTCTTCAGAAATTCAGTTAAGTGTATTATCAGGAGTCGAAAACGGTCCAGTCGATACCCTTGATGTTGTAAAAGTTAACCTTTATTAGCTCTACATCCGTTTGTTATCAACGACGTGCGTTGTTCACTCGCTTTCTAGCATCCAATTTCGAAGTCGCTTACGTCATTGATGTTCGAATTTCGAAGTTGCTTACGTCATTGATGTTTGAATTTCGAAGTCGATTACGTCATTGGCGTTCGAATTTCGAAGTCGCTTACGTCATTGATGTGTAATCTTTCAAATGACTCAGTTATCCTTTTATGAATGACAGAGACTTTTGCGGAAGACATAGATCAAAGATCAGACTGCACAGAACGTGCATTCTGATCTTGGATCTATGTCATCCGGTTGTGTAGTCAAGTCTTTGAGATTTAAGTCTGAGTTTTAGCGGGTTTTAGTCTATATTTAGACGTCGAAATAAGTAGGGTTTCTAAATATGGCGCTGATAGGGCTAACGAACGAGAATTTTTGAACTCTTCTAAATCTAAACCAATTGCAAAGGAATATTTTGAAATCCGTGTAAATAAGCTGAAAATCTTTGGCAGGGTAGAAATCGTTGTGGGAAGAGAAGAGAAACTGTTTTGTTCAATGCATTACAATTTACATATATACTCATCTCCCAGAATACATTCTAAAGTTTCCTTCAACTTTGGGTTGCTTGGTAAGGGGTTAAGGTGGTATAAAAGATAAAACTCTCTTTTTGTAGAAACCGGACAAGATACCCGCAAAGTTTTCTTCCGCTAGATGGCATTCTACGAATACATATCTATCTAATTCGACCATGCTGAGTACAGAATCGAACTACTTAAAAACAACAACCGTTAGTTTGAATTTCAAAAAGAAATCAACGTTTCCAAAAAAAAAAAAACCGCTACCAGGTGCAATTCATTCAGCTGTGATCAGCTAGCATGTAACCAATGCACCAGCCATTTATTAACTCTTTACCCCATAAGGCACTTCTATGGTATCTCTAATTGACTCTAAATAACAGCAAGGATGAAGTCGTTTCTTATGTGTATATGACACCTTTTGATAGTGTAGAAAACATTGTGGCAAAAGGTGAAATTGCTCGTCACGAGCAATTTCACCTTTTGCCACAATGTTTTCCAAAGGTTCCTACAAGCAATGCGTAGAAATGAGCATCTATGGAGTAAAGGGTTAAAACAGCCCCTAAATGCTTTATATAGTACTACGCTAATAGCTTCGGTAAAAAGCCCTATTTTTCCCAGGTATTCGGGGATGAGTAATGCCTCATAGCAGACAGGTCGAATCTTCGAAGAATATGACATGCGCACACAGCGCATGCTTAACTTTTTACCAAACGACAAAATTTTGGATTTGACCGAATTTAAACCATTTTCAGTTGACAAATTAATTGTTTCTGTAAGGATGACTTCTGTCTTTGATAGGGTAGAAAACAATAGGGAAAGAGGAGAAAATATTTTTTCCACAGTGTTTTCAAAAGCCTTCCCTTTTAGGATCGTGAAAAGTCAGGCCGATTGTGTGTTAACTCTTTACCAAAACGATCCATGGTTTTTACGACCCAGTGGTAGAAGTCCTCTGAAAGCAGTGTGGGAAAAGGAGAAAATGCTTTTTTCTCTCAGTGTGCAGAATGTGCAGTCTGATGTGTTTTCGATGTGTTTATTTTGCCACGGCATTAAACCCTCTTTTCACAGAACATTGTTTAACCCTTTCCCAAACAATCCCTGGTTTTTACGGGTCTGGAATAGTAGCCTTTTGAAAATATTGTGGAAAAAGGAGAAAATGCTAGTAACCATCATTTTCTCCTTTTTCCACAATGTTTTCTACCCCATCATAGACAGAAATCATCTTTTCAGCAGGAGTTGAATTGTCATCTGCAAATGCTTTCAACTTGGTCTAGTCCAAAAATTTGTCGTTTGGGAAAGGGTTAAATGTATATTTCCTCGTTTTCTTTATCCCGATATCAGACATCAAAATTTTAAACTGATTTCTTTTGAAAGCATAGGTAGACGGCAACTTAATTTTGACTTAAATGATGGTATTTATATGTGAAAGGGTAGAAAACATTGTGAGAAAAGGAGAAAATGCTGGTACCAGCATTTTCTCCTTTTCTTACGATGTTTTCAAAAGCCTTAAGTTAGGATTGTTAAACTTTGGGATTGTTTAATAAAGGGTGACCAGGATAATAGTTTTGCACATGTATTATATTGACACAAAGTATTAGTACTATAATTGCATTTATATTCCGACTATATACGGACGTTATAGTAGTGGCTAGATTTCTTGTGAAGTTATAGTTTAATATTAATTCATTCTACGTGTATGGATATTTTGATATTTTTTTATCGCAGTCTGCTAAACGACAAAAACGTAAACGAGTACACATTGAAAGCATTTTCAGACGATCGATATGGACTGCGTCACGCGAAGGAGGCATACGGACGTTTGCGTAAAGTGTCGTCTCGGATTAGCCTGCGCTGTCCGCGCAGGCTAATCCGAGACGACACTTTACGAATACATTAGATTTTGTTCTTTAATAGTCTTGCGCAATACAGAAAATTACACAATAACGGAACGTGGCATTTCGGATTAGCCTGCACCGACTGCGCAGGCTGATCCCAGACGACACTTCACGCAAATGTCTAAATACCCCTTTTCGCGTGCTGCAGGTCATATTAATTTTGATGTAAAGGTTATTAGCGTAGACGAAAAGTATTTGCCTATGAAATGGTAGAAAACACTGTGGGTGAAAGGAGAAAATGCTAGCTATAGATCTAATCATTTTCTTGTTTTTCCACACTGTTTTCATATTTATGTATAAATAGTTATTTTACATCGATTGAGAAACAAGTTCTTACAACTAAAACTAACCTCTTTCGATTCAAATTTATTCTTTTACCGAGTTGTGATAACACAGGATTTGCTAGTTAGAGATTGATTGTTCATTCGCAGATGGTATTTTCTCGTGATGAAACAGGATCATTTCGGAAATATCGTAATCTAAAAGAAAATTTGCACGTCAAGAGGAACTTCTCTTGTTGTCGCAATGTTTCACATGTATATTGTGTAAATTTATGTTTATTTCGTAATTTGCGAGGGTGTCTCAGGGATCAATCCTTTCGGCGTGTCAAACGTGCAACCCTTTCAGCGTGACAGGTGCAAAGAGTGACTTTTGCGGATGGCAAAGATCAAGATCAGACTGCACAGAACGTGTATAGTCGGATCTTGATCAGTGTAGTGCAAAGATCAGACTGCACGTTTTGTGCAGCCCACTCTTTATCTACAGTGGCCGCAAAAGCAACACAAGCAGTAGGCTTCTAAGCGCAACACAAGAACCTTTTTCAAAGAGTGAAGATCAAAGAACGTGCAGTCTGATCTTGGATCTACACTGCCTAATAAGAAGATATTTCTCCGCCCCTCTCCCTGTTGTAGACAGTGAAAACTGAGATCAGACTGCACGTTCTGTGCAGTCTGATCTTCTTCTTCACTGTCTGATAGGAAAATATTTCTCAGGCCCACCCCCACCCCTTTCCCCCAAAAGAAAATCCTTTGAAATAGCAATTTTTGGATTTTTCTCTATCGACTTAGGGTATCTTTTGATTTAATCAGGAGGAAAAGGCTTAAGAGCTAAAAAGGTGTAATTTCCTAACGAACATATAAAGCTATAATTACGAAACGAAGAAGATAGTATTTAATTTTTTTCCTCACAAGATTTCGAAACTCTGCGGTTATTCGTCAGCTACCACGAATGCTTACGGTATGTTTCACTCTTCCAGAAAAACCATGAATTTCCTCATTTAAAGTGATATTACTACCTCGTCAAGTTGCCGGGGCGTTTTAAATTTCGTCAGTATTTGTGCACTGATAGTTTCATGAATTGTTTTAGGATAGGGCACCTTACTGGGATTCGTGTAACATCGCCTTTCATCGCCGAAAAACGTACGGATTCGGCTACGACTCGGGTAATCCGTAATCGATCGGGCAATAGATGCTGTTACCATGAATCGATTACGGATTACTCGAGTCTTAGCCGAATTCATACGATTTTCGACGATGAAAGGCGATTTTACACGATCCCATTACCTATGTGCCCATTAGTGTGAAGTAGTATCAATTTCAACCTTAGGCTTCTCGGGCCGACTATTTGTTGCTCTATAGCCTGTGTAGGTCAAGATCAGATATCGTCAAGTCTCGGTCGCTCTTGGATCTGCCATGTCTGATATGATATGTTTTATCTGGTCAAAAGAACTTTGAAATAGCAAACTTCAGGTTTTGTATCAACAGCTACAAATGTCCATTTGATTTATATAGCAGCTTGAAGAGGGCAAATAGGATTTTTTTCTCGTCAAATCAAACTTCAAATTACGTATTAGATCCGTCACTTAGATTAAAGACGGGAAAATCTCGCACACCATGAAAAAATAAAGAGAAAAGTAATGAAAAATATTACATGCTATTATCTAAAATAGATCTATAGCCTCTAAGATACTTTCAGGTTTCGTGTCAGAATTCGGCCAATGATTGTAGAATACCGTGTGTTTAAAAACAAGCAAAGGATATCAAGGACATCTGGCCTTCAACATTTGCGTAAAGTGTCGTTTCGGATCAGCCTGGGCACTCCGCGCAGACTAATCCGAAACGACACTTTCCGTTTTTAACTAATTTTCTATTTTGTGCAAGTCTACCGAAAAACAAAATCTAGTGTAGCCTTATAGTATCGTCTAAGAGCGCGCAGGCTGATCCGAGACGACACTTTACGCAAATGTCCGAATGCACATCTTCGCGTGCTGCAAGCCAATTAACCCTTTCCCAAACAATCCCTGGTTGGAATAGTAGCCTTTTGAAAACATTGTAGGAAAAGGAGAAAATGCTGGTAACCAGCATTTTCTCCTTTTCCCACAATGTTTTCTACCCTATCATAGACAGAAATCATCTTTTCAGCAAGTGTTGAATTGTCGTCTGCAAATGCTTTCAATTTGGTCTAGTCCAAAAGTTTGTTGTTTGGGAAAGGGTTGATATTATAATCCCACTTTAAAAGTGAAAGAGTAAAGGGTTAAATCATTACCACACGAGATAATTTTAGACTGGTCTAAATTCAAAACATTTTCGGACGACAAATTAAAAGTGACTGAAAACTTGAAATTTGTTTTGTGAAAGGTAGAAAACATTGTTACCAGCATTTTCTCCTTTTCCCACAATGTTTTCCAAAGGCTCCTTTCTCAGAGGCGTCAAAAGTAGGGATTGTGTGGTAATGGGTTAACTCTTATCCTGCCAAATAAGATAAATAAAACTATTTTGCCGATAATAAAATCCGAATAATTTTATTACATATCTAGATGTATTTATTTATTTATTTATAATTTTTTGGGGGTGGTATCTACTTATCGGACTATGTAGATCCAAGATCAGATTTCACGTTCTGTGCAGTCTGATCTTGATCTACACTGTCCGGAAGAGGTCAGTGAGTTGCGCTTAGCAGTTAAGGGTCAATATATTTATAACTAATTAGACCACTTAAGGATTTATACCATCCCAGACTGTAGATTTCAAAATGACGGACCTGTAAGCAAAAACAGGATAAACTTATCAAGACAATGAGGTCAGGTGATGAGTTAGAGCGATAAAGATTAACGACAGTTAGTTTAACCCATTACCATACAATCCCTACTTTTGACGATCATGAGAAAGAAGCCTTTAGAAAACATTGTGAGAAAAGAAGAAAATGCTGGTGACCAGCATTTTCTCTTTTCCCCATAATGTTTTCTACCCTTAACAAAACAAATGTTTCAAAACAAAAATATAAAAAAAAATATATATATAAAAATATTTTGCGCTTGTCCAAATTGAAAGCATTTTCAGACGACAAAATAAAAGTGACTGAAAACTTGAAATTTGTTTTGTGAAGGGTAGAAAATATTGTGGGAAAAGGAGAAAATGCTGGTTACCAGCATTTTCTCCTTTTTCCACAATGTTTTCTAAAGGTTTTTTTCTCAGGGGCGTTAAAAGTAGGGATTGTGTGGTAATGGGTTAATAGGCGCAACATTTTGAACGACCGACATAAGTTTGAGATAGAATGGTCCATTGACCTACAGAAAATTGACTTGTAACGAAAAGTTTCGGCCCAGATCAGCCTGCGCGGACTGCGCAGGCTGACCTGGGTCGATACTTTTCGCAGATGCATTAACCCTTTACCCCATGAGGCATTTCTATGGTATCTCTAATTGAGCCTAAATAACAGCAAGGGTAAAGCCGTTTCTTATGTGTGAATGACACCTTTTGATAGCATAGAAAACATTGATACAAAAGGTGAAATTGCTCGTGACGGGCAATCTCAACTTTTGCCACAATGTTTTCCAAAGGCTGCTACAAGCAATGTGTAAAAATGAGTATATATGGAGTAAAGGGTTAAGCTCCCTTTTCACGGGGTACACCACTCATTTCTCATTGAGTCAAAATGTCACATGAGTCATGCTGTGTTATGATGAATTTAATGTATCAGCAAAAATCGTCGACTTCTGTCAGCTTGCAATGCCAGCGCAGGTTGACAAGTGTCGAAACATATAGCTATTTGTGAATTCTCTGCATGTCCATGGACCATTCTACCAGATGGTTCAAATGGTTGATTGGTAAAACCGATTTTATAGATCCATAAGCTCATACTGACTTACTATCAAAACGTTACCGACATCCATTAAACCCGCTTTTCACACATAATTTGAAAAGGTCCTCCGTGACCCAGTGGTGAATGTATAGATGTTGAAACCCGGATGTCACAGGTTCGATCTTCAACCAAGGCGCTGAGTTTTCATGTCCTTGGGCAAGACATTTCATATCCTCGGCCTAGTTCTGGTTAAACCTAGGAATGAGATGGATAAGTGAACAGTTGCCTTGATAAAGCTGTGATATTATATCAGTGAACCTGACAGGAAATACCATCTAAACAAAAAAAAACAGTCTAATTCTTCGAAAAACAGTGACAATGTAAAGAAAAAGAACGTTGAAAGTTTAGCAGCGGAATAGAATCATAACCCGAAAATGGAAATTGTAACACTTGGTGCTATCGGCGATTCATTTTGTGGAAAATCGCTATTGCTCCTCTCCTATACGACGAACTGTGTACGGAAAGTTTATGTACCAACCGTTCTGGATTGCATGTGGACAACGACCAGCGTGGATGGAGAGTGCATAGATCTTCGGATATGGGACAATACAGGCTCGGTAAGTAACTTTCGTGAAAGATTCTTACATGTATCTCGGAATTGAGATAAGGAAATATAGAATCTTACATGAGTTGGCGTGATTTAAGATAAAATTTTGCAGGAAAAATGTTTTAATATTGAACCTTTACCAAACAATTTCTGATTTTCTCGACGTCGAGGAAGTGGCCCGTTGAAAACATTGTGGAAAAAGGAGAAAATGCTGGTAACCAGCATTTTCACCTTTTCCCACGTTGTTTACTATCGTTAGAACCACAGTTAATTTGTCTAATTAATTGTCTACTAATTTTTGTCTATTGCTTTCAATTTGGACTTGTCAAAAATGTCATCTGGTAATGATTCAAGTGTGCCCTTTTCACAGAGAATTGTTCCAATAAATTTGGCGTTTACCGTTTTTATTTTTACACCATATTTTGTTTTGGCCTCTGTCTCCGTAGCTTTATAAGGTTGCCTCTGAAAATGTTTTAATTGCTATTCCATTTATTGTATCTTTCAGGATGACATCGAGTACACCAAGTTGCGACCTTTATCATATCCACAAACAGATGTATTTCTAGTCTGTTTTTCATTGAAGTCCCGCATTTCCTTGCTGAATGTGGAACAAAGATGGCTACCGGAAGTGAGATTATACACTGAGGATAGACCTTTCCTACTTGTTGGTTGTAAAAGAGGTAAGTAAAAGAAGCATTTTCTGTCAGTGACTAGTAACGTTACATATTCCTTGACCTCAACAATACATGTCATACATGTTATTTGAAGCCGTAGAATTGCTAGCTAATTTTTCTGTCATTTTAACTAAGTGTGAAATTGTTGTGACATAAAAGAAATTAAATATGAATATCATTTCTTATTAGTCTTTCCAGCGTACGTAGATTGAAGAACGGTTTACGTTGTTTGATCATTATTCTTGTTGTTGTAGACGACTGTTTAAAATCAAGTCTTGAGAGTCTAGATGACGTAGTATCAACAGAAGAGGGCGAAGCAATGGCGGAACAACTTGGTGCAATCAAATATGTCGAAACAAGTGCAATAGAACAATCTGGTTTCACAGATTGTTTCAACACAGCTGTATGTATCTTTATTGGGGTTAAATCTGTACAAAACAGTAGAATTTCAGACTCTTTTAATTGAAAACACTTGCAGACAAAATATTTATATATTATAACGTAATTTGAATTATGTTGATTGTCCGTTAAAGTGTGAAGAACCTTGCGGGTTACCAGCATTTCCTCCTTTTCCTACAAGGTTTTCAGAAGGCCGGTTTCTCATTGTCGTTAAAACTCGGGATTGTGCGGTGAAGAGTTATACTCCATTAGTACGAGTCTCGTATTGTTGTAATAAAAGCTGAGGTTAAAGCACTAGTAACGAAATGTCGGCTACCTCATTGGAAAGGTCATCACAAGTCTCCAGCAGTGGTAAGTTTAAAAGGCAGACTGCCGCAGAACTTGCAGTCTAAATCAATTTTTCTTGCGAATTTATTTTGATACACAGCCTCTTTCGTCATGGTTTTGTAAATAGAGCCAAAATAAAAAAAAACCGAAGCAGGAAATAGAGATGGTTTATTTTTACATGACGAATTTCAGAAAATATTTGTTATATCTATTTGCCATGGCTACAATTGACCTCTCAAATAATTGTAATTTTTCATTAAGCAAATAAATCTAAGCAGAAGAAAAAATCGTTAAAAAAAAAAGAAACAAGACCGCTGGACAAGATCATACGACTTGAAAAGGCGACAAGAAGGTCAAGTGACCGCCATTTGAAGTTTCTACGCGGCGGTTTTTATATCTTTTCAAAATATTTTGAAATTTAAAGCCAAGAAACTATTTGAAAACTATTTGAAAACATTAATGCTGACATTTTTTGGGGCTCTGGACACAACAAAAGGTATAGAGAGTATGTATTCTTCTATACCTAAACAACCGGCTAATCTTTGACAGAAGCCGTAAAATGCTGTAAAGATACTTAACATGAATAGCATTGCTACAATTGGTCCTTGCAACTAGATTCGTCACACAGAGAAGCTTACGAGGGAATCGTAATCAAAACTGTTGTAGATTAGATTTTGATCACCTTTTCCAGCAGGAGTTCCCAAACATTACATTCACTTCCGGTACTTTTACAAATGAGCCTTGCTCTTTGAAAAGCGGGTTCAACACAGATCCACGCAGGCCAACGTCGGCCGAAACTGTTTGCTTTTAGTAAATTTTGGCATGCCCAAGGACGTGTCTACCTTATGATTCAGTAATTTGTCATACAAAACGGATTCTTTACTCTTAGGCTGCTAAGCGCGACTCGCTGACCTTTTGCGGACAGTGTAGATCAAGATCAGACTGCACAGAACGTGCAGTCTGATCTGTGATCTACACTGTCCGATAAGAAGATCTTATTCCCCAAAATCATTCCTTTGAATGACATTACTTAACCCTTTACTCCATAGATACTCATTTTGACGTATCAACAACAGACAGCTTTTGAAAACATCGTGGGAAAAGAAGAAATTGCTCGTAACGAGCAATTTCTCCTTTTCCCACAATGTTTTCCACTCAATCAGATATTTGTATCCTCATTTGTCTATATTTTTGACATCATATCTTTATTTGCTGCTGAAATGGAAGAGCCTCAAATTGGCCAATTAGGTAAAGAGTTAAGTTTTTTTTTAATGGAATTGAACATTTTAGTTTAGTTATACAGCAGGATACGGGTTTATATATTTTTAATTCTGTGATGACTTACTTGGAATAATACATCACAGAGATGCATTAAGCCTCCTTTTCACAGACCATAACTTTATATCTTTGTAATATTTGTTATTGCTTACATTTCAGATAAGAGCTGCACTCGCAAAGAAACGGTCGACGTCCAGTTGATGAAGTCATCAGTGTGTGAATTAAGACGTTATCTAATGGAGGAAGATCCTGTGATATATCTAGCAATTCGTTTTAACCCTAATGCAGCTAAGCGCTACTCACTGACCTTTTGCGTACAGTGTAGATAAAGATCAGACTGCACAGAATGTGCAGTCTGATCTTGAATTTACACTGTCCGATAAAGATATATTTCTCTCCCCCCCCCCAAAAAAAAGAAAAAAAATATAGCAACATTAGGGTTTTAACTATCGACTTGAAATATGTCCTTCACAGGCAGTGCAGATCAAAGATCAGACTGCACGTTCTACGGAGTCTGATCTTGATCTTCACTGTCCACAAAAGGTCAGTGAGTCGCGCTTAGCAGCTTGTGGATTAACAACAAGGTTTTTGACCTGGTTTTCCATTTACCGCAATGGAATCTAATTATTCTGATGCAAGACAAAAAGAGCGATTTTTCTCCCATACTTTGTCTATTTTCGAGACAGGTCTACAGTGAAGAAAAATATGTATGTGTCACCATACAGTACTCAACACATATTCGGTTGTTTAGAATAGGATGAGCACACACTAAGATGTCGATACTTTTCGCAGATGCATTAACTATTTATCAAAGGACAAAATTTTAGACTGGTCCGAATTGAAAGCATTTGCAGACAACAAAATTAACATGACTTAAAAACTGAAATATGCTCTGAGAGGGTAGAAAACATTGTGGGAAAAAGGAGAAAATGCTGGTTACCAGCATTTTCTCTTTTTCCCACGATGTTCAAAAGGCTTCCTTTTCAGGGTCGTGAAAATCAGGGATATTTTGGAAAAGGGTTAAGGCCCCTTTTTACAGAGCGTGACCAATTTGGTTTTTTTTTTTTGTTAATATTGTTAAAAGAAAGGATGATGATAAAAACTTTACAGTGTTTTTTAAATTCATATTCTATTTTATCTGTACTTATTTATTGTCAATTCTTTTTCTCTCAAATAAAATACAATGTTGGATAAATAGATGTATATTAGGAATACTCCCCTTTAGACAAATAAATCATCGATGTAAGTCAAGATACATCCTTGCAGCTAGAGAGAGAGAGAGAGAGAGAGAGAGAGAGGTCGTCAAAAGTAGGGATTGTGCGGTAATGGGTTAAGGACTCATGTGTCCAAAAAGAGATTTTGGCAGTAGTTGCCCTTTAAGTCAAAACTACTGAGTTCATCCAAATATTGAATTTTCTATTTATGAATAACGAGAAACGGATAAAACTATCACAATAATTTTATCTCGCATGTCAGCTTCGAGACATTTTGCGATAAAAAATATTAGGTTGATCGTGATATTTTTATCATGAAACTTTTTACGTCTTGATAAGATTTCCAAGAAACTTTTAATTTATCGCGATAATTTACTGAAATTATCATGATGGCTATCTCGTAACTCGTGGCAAAAATATGCCACCATATCAGATCTCATATTTTGCGGAAACAAAGACTCGTTACAAATCGCTTATACTTAACTCTTTACCAAACGACAGATTTTTAGACTGTTCCAATTTGAAAGCATTAGCAGACAACAAAATAAGAGAAACTCAAAAATAGAAATTTGTTTTGGGAAGGGTAGAAAACATTGTGATAAAAGGAGAAAATGCTGGTTACCAGCATTTTCTCCTTTTCCCACAATGTTTTCTAAAGGCTTCTTTCTCAGGGGCGTCAAAAGTATGGATTGTGTGGTAATGGGTTAAGGTGGGTTTTTTTTCTCCTGGTCTACATACAGTACTAAATCAGTTCCTATCTTTATTATATCGGTAGAGTCCATGTTGAAAAGTATTCAGATGAAATACGAGTTTGTTTGGACGATCAATATTGTCAATTCATATATCGAAAATGTTAAAAAAAAAAACATTTGGCATCAGATTTTCTCTGGATGAGGAATGGTTGTAAATGAAGAAACTATAGTGCGGGGCTGACTAAGTAAGAAGGCATGCTACAAATGAATCTCTTACGGCAAAGCTACGAATGATTGCAGCAGGCTGTTATTCACTTACATCCTAAAACCAATTTGCTGCAGACGATTTCGATAACGCCCTTGTAAAATATGGATAATCATCATGAAGTAATTCTAAATGCAACAAATTGTTTCAAAAGTTGTAAGATTACAATTAAAGGCATATTAATAAAAGTAATAACGTCCGCAGTTAGTAATGAGTTGATGGACAGACAGATGGATTAATGGTAGACAGGAAAACAATACCCAGTCATAGGTTTATGAAACTCCATTGGTCTATCAAGGGAGAACGAAATTTTCGTTATAGGACACCGTTACTATTAATAGCATATTGGTACGTATACGATAAATCTTACTATGTACGATATAGAAGGAGTTGCCAACGTGCTGTTTATAGAAATAGTGTTAATGAAAATTTGAGTATATTCCGTGAAAGGCGATGCACCAATGTATAGTAAGTGTTTGTTGATTGATCAAGGAAAATTTGAGTGTTCCGTGATAGACCAAATGGAGCTTATAGTGCCTTTACTTCAATTGCAAGTCACTTATGCGACAGAGCTGTGAAGTATAAATATTTGTTGAGTAATACTATGCAATCAAATTTAACCCATTTGTCTGTTTCAACAAGGTATTTTGGTAACGCCCTTATCTAAAGCAATTTAAAGTCTACAGTTAGACTGTTAAGTAAATTGTCTTTATCGTAAATACTTGACTATGAAACACTGTCTGGTCCAACAGTTTGCACTTGAAAAAGGCGATGTGCCTTATTGGCAAGGCTACTTATGGGCGAAGTATTTACGGTAAACTCCCAATGATAATCTCATAATATTTTTTAAGGCTTAGGTGCGTTGGACCAATCAGAAATGATGGGGGTGACTTACAGGTATATTGTAGAAGCAGGGAGCTCTAAGCAGTCATACTGACAAGGAGAAAGAGTCGTTACTGAACATTAGAAAATTATATTCTTCAGTCAGTTTACGGCAATTACAAGTCTTAAACCATCTTGTTTCACGAGTACAGCTTGTATCTGTGGTGGGTTTAAACTAAGATGTAAGAACTTGTAGCACCCAACCAGTTCTTTAACTGTTTACAAATCGACAAACTGTTGGGCTCGACCGAATCGAAAGCATCTGCAGAATGCAGCTCGAAATGTGATATTTACCGTTGATAGGGTAGAAAAGATCATGGTTAAAGGAGAAAATCCTAATCTCCAGCATTTTCTCAATTTCCCAAAATATTTTCTAAACCCCTTTTCTTTCAAGGTCGTTAAAACTCGAAACTGCATGGCAAGAGGAAAATTCTCACCGAAGATTCTTTACCAACCGTTGGGTGGAAAGTTTCAACAAAATGCAGCTGAGCAAATACATGTTTAGCCTAGTATTAGTCCATGATATTCCATACATTAGTTTCCATTTCCGGTTCCTTTGCGAAATTTGGGTATTCATTGGTGAAAAGAAAGCTTATCCGTCGTTGTCTGCGCATGTCACATTCTTCGAAGATTCGACCTGTCTTATATGACGCATCACTAACTCCGAAAGCGGGCAGACTGTAATATTACGCTCTATAAAGTAGAAATGTAGAAAATAGCTTTTATCAATACGTTTGAGGAGAAAAGAGACCTGCTTTAGCTCTAGATTTATCTAAACTGCTGATCATAGCTGAGTGAATTGTACGAGGTAGTGTTTTATTGAGTAAACGTTTATTTTAGTTTGAAATTTAAAGTAACGGTTGTCGCGTAGAAAAGTGGTACAATTCTGTACCCAGGATGCCCAAATTAGATAGATGAGTATTTATAGAGTGCGGGAGATAATGCTGATCCGTGCAATTCATATGAAAGGACTAGTCGTAAAAGGTTCAAAAGCTCTAGGTCACGATTGTTCCGATTTATAATTGACATCTTTACAACTCATTCATCCCATGTTCGACCTTTCACCAAATCATCTCAGTATTGAAAGACATCGGGAAAGGTGGCTTTTGAAAACATTGGTAATCATTTTCTTCACCCCCACTATGTTTTCAAACATCTTGAAGATTAATTTCAGCATCGCCTGTCTTTCCCACCTTTTCTCAAGTTTTGCAGATAAATCTCACTTTCTGAATCGCATTCGATATTCTGTCAGTTAACATTCCCTATTTGGATGAGTCGGACCTTTCTGTCTGTTGGTGAAGTTTCAAAGCGTCATCAAGTCGTGCTCATCAGTAATACCAATATTGCTCTTTTTTCCAGTCAAACACTGTGAAGAATCGACACAGACATTAGATCATGGGAACTATACCACCATTATATTTCCCTATGCGGACGGTGTGTATACGTATGGTATGAATATAACGTTCGTCTGCGACATCGGATATGAGTTCACAGACAACTCGAAAACCGATGTCATTTACTGTAACCATGACAACCAGTGGACAAACCTTTCAAAGACCTGTGCAAGTATGTAACGATATCATTTTAGCATTCTACATATAAAAGTCATCCACCTATAAAACCTAACCATATGTTTAGCTTATCGTTTAGAAGTTGTCTTTCATACAGTAAAACCTTTTTGTTTTTAAGGAGTTGATGAGGGAAGAAATCTGGATAAAAACTGTTGTTGCCTTAGCCATGCAGATTTCCTTTTTAATATACAGCACACGACATCCGAAAGAAGAAATAATTAGTAAGAGCTTTTGCTCCATTTGCCGCAATGTTTCCAGATTACTGCAATTTTAGGTATTGAACCTTTTGTTTTCAGTTATAACCTGTCCAAGTTTCAACGTAACTAATGGCAACGTGACCTTTTCCTCTTTGGAGTATGGAGGCACGGCCACAATAACCTGTGACCCGGGTGTCTGGACAGAAAACAACATGGATACAATGACTGTAGAATGTCACGCCAATAAAACTTGGACGATGATACCAACATGTGAAGGTTAGTTTCTTTCGGGTCAATTTCCACCCAGCCTACTTTCTTGGTCTTTGGGACGTTTTATACTGCCATCAATCATCACGGCGGGGAATCACGTGACACAACAACAACAACTGACCGATATTTGAAAACATTCCCCGACTTCAGGTAAGAAAATCTTCAATAATTCCGTTAATACATGACCGATTGGAATTTGGTTTGAAGCAGAGAAGGCGGAAGGACTCCAGGGATTTGCTTGATGTGTTAGTTTTTTTAAACAACACCTGATAAAAAAGTTATTGACGAGCAAACAAATTATCCAGGGTAAAAAATTTGTTTGCTCGTCAATAACTTTTTTATCAGGTGTTGTTTAAAAAATCTAACACATCAAGCAAATCCCTGGAGTCCTTCCGCCTTCTCTGCTTCAAACCAAATTCCAATCGGTTATGTATTAACGGAACTATCGAAGATTTTCTTACCTGAAGTCGGGGAATGTTTTCAAATATCGGTCATTGTTGCTGTTGTTGTGTCACGTGACTCCCCGCTGTGATCATGCTCTCGCCAGTCACGATTATAAACTTTACCGTTTACCACAACATCCCATGAGTCAACGACCCGCAATAAGAAACTTTTGAAAAGAAGTTTTTACCTTTTCGAAAACAGACATCATTTGAGCTACATTTATTGTCACATACAAAGGTGCGGCACTCCGGGACATGGGATTTGATGCACCTCTGTCGTGCATGATACAATCGAGCAATATATATATATACTTTTCTTACCCACATTCAACTGAATCATAACGTCGAATGGTCCTTGGACATGCAAAAAATTGCTGACATTGCTTGAAACTTTTTGCCGGTGCATTAGATCCTCACTGCACAGAACACAACTCAAATGCTTTCAATACTCATTGGAGTGCAACACGCAAAATGGTGCATTCGGACATTCGCGTAAATTGTCGTCCCGGATTAGCCTGCACAGTCCGCCAGGCTAATCCGAGACGGCACTTTACGACTACATTAGATTTTGTGCTACAGTAGACTTGTATAAAACAGAAAATCACATAAAATCGGAAAGTGTCGTTTCGGATTAGCCTGTGCGTACTACACACGCTGATCCGAGACGACACTTTACGCAATTGTCCGAATGACCCCCTTTCGGGTGTTGCAAGCCATTATTGTCTAAATTTTGTCTTCTTGTGAAAAGCAAATCCCGTTTGGTCCGAGTTTCACCTGAACCAAGCTGGCAGTAGTATAGAACATTCGTTTTGGCAGAGTGTCTGCTGCGCCTGGAACCTTCAGGCGTAAGTGCCCAAGAACAATTGGCTCATTCAGTCGTGACTGCCCACGAAAAAAATTGGGAACAATGTGATGATATTATGTTGGGAAAGGATTGGGGTATCGTGTACCTGAATGTACACAGTGACGTCATCCCCTTACAATACCAGAGAACAATAGACAGAATGTCTGCTGTCACTATTGCTGCTAAAACGCCACTTTATCATAATATTGTTATCGGTCACGGGCTGTCGTGCATTAAGAACAGAGGCTGCAGTTATTCTGAACACTGTTCTGTGGTATACGCGTACGGAAATGACGTCGCCGTTTCTGGACAGACAAAGGATACCCACCTAATTTTCTCACACAATATCATTCCTCGTGGACACTATTGCGTTAGCAGCAGCAGTGGCCATTCTGCTTATTGTTCTCCGGTATACATTCCGGAATGATGTCGCCGTTTATAGGCAGACATACGATACCCAACTCCTGTGGTACGAGTCATGGGGCTGCAGCAGACATATGAAATTCATCTAAGAATAATATCCTCGATGTTAATGGGCACTCGTGGGTTAGCAGCGACAGCAGGCATTCCGGCTTGTTACTTTCTGATATGCGTTAGGATTATATCACTGTTTATTAAGAGATGTACCTAGAAATGGCATAACCTATAGTAATACAATTTGTTCCCAGAATACTATCCCATTCATTTTTTGTTGGCAGCCATGTGTGAATGTTCCTATTGTTCTTAGGCAATCACGTGTGACGGTCCCAGGCGCAGCAGACATTCTCCTCAAACGCGCGTATTATACTGCTGTTGGGCCTCTGCATCGTTTTAACGAAGACACTCTTCCGTTTCGCCCTTACTCCAACGGTGACTGCTTGACAGCTGTAATAAATCATAAAGCTGCTTAACCTTTTCATCCCATGACGACATCAGGTTTGTGGACGGTGAAGATCAAGATCAGATGCAACCTTTAATTTATTTGATGGTGAAAGATTAAAGCCATCTACAGCTTAAGCAGATCCAGGGCCCGTATTCACCAACTATTCTTAAGAACGTTCTTGGTCTCGATCTCAAGAATTTTCTAAATTTGAAAACAACACACCTTCTGATTGGCTAAGCCACATGGTGTATCCAATCAGAAGTTGTGTTATTTCTGAAGTTAGAAATCTTGAAGAATATGGACCAAGGTCAGGCTGTACTTTAAGTTCATTTTAAGTTTTTCATTTAACGTTCGGCCAAATTACCCCGTGTTTACACGATCTTGAGAATAAAGCCTTTAAAAAAATGTGGAAGAAGAGAAAATACTGCCATCCCTTTTAGACAAATACTATCATTGGCCACGTCAACAAATGATTTCAACATGAGCAAGTCTAAATTTTTGTCTCTTAGTAACAGTTTAAAAAAAAGAGGGAGAACTCAAGTTGGCCAGCTTTTAACTCGATGTTTCCTATTCTGATATTACAGTTCAAAATCTCAAGAAACAATCAAAACATTTTCAATCCCAACTAGACGTGGTTCGCGACTCCACCGATGTTCATATAGAGACAGAGGCCCGAAGTAACCTGGATTGCGCCGTCATGTGCACACAAAGATATGAATGTGTAGAGGCAAACTACAAAGAAACTTCACCCGCACTTGGCGGGCTGTGCCGACTGTTTAACGATCCAGCCGAATTGGGAGAGTTAACAAGCGAGGCTGGGTGGTTTTACATGCAAAAAGGACAAGATTGAATATTTTAGTTATGCTTAAATTTTGATTGCAGTCATGTTTTCTGTCCAAAGATTCGTAACGGGATATGGAAACAGCTTTTTAGACGGAGAGGCGGGCTGATTTAACTTTTACCACGCGACATAATTTTAAACTTGTTAATTTTAAAAGCGGTAACGCAAGCGAAAAACTATAAACAGCTCAGCAGTTTTATTTGCACTTGAACGGGTAGAAAACATTGTTGGAAAGGGAGAAAATGCTGGTTACCAGCAATTTCTCCTTTTCCAACAATGTTTTGAGAATCAATTTTCCTTTCAAAACACAGGATTGATTGGTAAAAGGTTAAGGAACGTCTTTAATCTTTAACAAAAGATAATACAAAGACTAGCAAAAGCTTTCACCCGACAATGATGGACATTTGAGAGACAGAGAGCGAAGACTATTACGAGGCTTCAAGAAAGTGCTGAAGATGATCTTGATGTAGTCAGCAGTTTATCTGTCAGCAAAATACGTTGAACAGCATGTAGTAAGACGGCTGTGAAACCAAAATATGCTCCTCTGTAAAAATTCTATTTATGGTGTTCAAAACTGTTTATATTCTAAATGTGATGACACGAACCCTTTACCAAACATTTCTATTTTTTACTCCCCTGAAGACGAAGATCTTGCCAAAAAAAAAAAAGAAAAAAAAAACTGTAGCAAAAGGAGCAAATGTTTGTTACCAGCATTTTCTTCTCATTCAACACTTCAACACCGTTAATGTTAATACATGAAAGAACAAATACTGCAATCAGTTTAATTAGTAGTTTTCAAATATCTCAAACTGGACAATCTTAAATATTTGCTTTATAGTAATCTGGTTTTTATGGTGTTTAACACCGTTTTCAACATTATTTCAATTATTCCGCAGTGGCCAGTGCATCTATCTGTGCTTTTCTGGACTTCTCTCTACTAGTACTTTCATTTATGCTTTACCACACAATGACGGCCTTTGACGACCCCGAGGTCGAGGGTTTTTGAAAACATTGTGAGAAAGGTAACCGGCATTTTCTCCTTTTCCCACAATGTTTTATACCCTTCCCAAATCTAATTTTAGTCATATTTATTTTGTCGTCTACAAATGCTTTCAATTTGGATCACTCTATAAATTGGTCGTTTAGTAAAGAGTTAACCCTTTCCCAAACAATCCCTGGTTTTTACGGGTCTGGAATAGTAGCCTTTTGAAAACATTGTGGGAAAAGGAGAAAATGCTGGTAACCAGCATTTTCTCCTTTTCCCACAATGTTTTCTACCCTGTCATAGACAGAAATCATCTTTTCAGCAAGAGCTGAATGGTCGTCTGCAAATGCTTTCAATTTGGTCCAGTCCAAAAGTTTGTCGTTTGGGAAAGGGTTAAACAATATTGTTCGCAAGCCACTGGCCGCTTTTCATCATAACTATCATCAAACAACAATAGAGCTGGGTATTAGAACTAGTGATCTCCCCCCCTCCCTCCCCCGTTTTTTTTTTTTTCCTTCACACGTTCTGTACATACTACTGACTGTGCCAGTCCAGGGCTCGGCTTAAAACAGAGGAAATTAAAAAACAAAAAAACAAAAACCCCTCAATATCACCCTCTACCAACGTGCTACCTATTTAATTCCTTCATTCCTCATTTAAAATGTAATTAAATGAAGGTCTGTTGTCATCAACCATTCTTAATAACACACTTTGTCTGTCTTTCAAGATTTTCATAGTCTGAAAGAAACCAAACTTCTGATTGGCTAAACCAAATGGTAAACAGTCACATTCTTACAGCCTTAGGCTATCTCCACTTAGAAAAGTTGTTCCCTCCCTCCCTTCACGCCCCTCCCACCTCTCAA
The DNA here is from genome assembly GCA_943736015.1 of Tridacna crocea. Classification (NCBI taxonomy): domain Eukaryota; kingdom Metazoa; phylum Mollusca; class Bivalvia; order Cardiida; family Cardiidae; genus Tridacna; species Tridacna crocea. The sequence continues at coordinate 45,656,032 of OX031061.1, forward strand.
AAAAAAAGTTTAGTCAATATTAAGCTTTGCGGTCCTTCATTTATTTCGTTTATATTATCTACAATATTACAGAAATATATATATATAAGAATACATTTGGAATTCACACCGTAATATCTCTTCACTTCTTTACTAGAATTCATGGAGTGGGTACCCATTTACATTGACTTTTGTTGGAATTTGATGACAGATTAGTAATTTTTTCCCCTAAGAATAGTTAAACACAGACAAATAGCCAAATACAAAAATCCTTCCAGTTCAGTTCAGCAACAGAACCACAAGGTATCTGTAGATAGGAGGAATATTCTGGGTTTCAAAGAGTATTACATGTATCTCATTTTGATAGGTGAGTGCAATAGGCACTTAGAATAGTATTGCACACACGTATTGATCCGTTCTTGGCCAAACACCTCTGTTGTGGGTCAAGTCATCTCTCCGAGACGATTCTTTTGACAACCAACAACATAATTTCTGATGAAGAAGTGACAGTTTTTCAGAAGTTCACGGACGTTCATTTATCTTGATTAATGAGACTAGCATAGATAAAATAAAATCACTTTGAAAGATGAGAAAAAAAAAATATATATAAAGTTGCGATGTGTTGATCAATCGTCATCATCTGACTCAATCATGTTTCTCTTCTGAATGGCTTTTCTAAGTGGGACATGATCATCTATATCAGAGTCCGAGTCTACACCCTGGGTGTACATCGTTGCAGGAAATGTATCTGTAAAAGATAGTTTAAACATTTTTATTTTACATCCAATGAGAAACAAGTTCTTACAACTTATACTAATCCGTCTCGATTCTGCTTCCTGTGGACTACACCAGTACTTGCACCCAACATATGTCGGCCAGTGAAAAATCCTTAACTCTTTACCACACAATCCAGACTTTTAACGACCCTGAGAAAGAAAGCTTTTGAAAACATTGTGGGAAAAGGAGAAAATGCTGGTAACCAGCATTTTCTCCTTTTCCCACAATGTTTTTTACCCTTTCCAGAGCAAATTTAAATTTTTTATTCACATTTATTTTGTCATCTGCAAATGGTTTTAATTTGGACTAGTTCAATATTTGGTCGTTTGGTAAAGAGTTAAATGGACACCCACTCCCAGGTATCAGACTCTGGGCCTTATTGTTAAAAGGCTGATGCTCTACCTCACAACCACAGCCATCACACTGAAGTGTTGTCTGTAAAACTTGTTATCCCTTACCTTCTTCAGCAGTATCTTTCTCTTCGTCAATAATCTTTGCTTTCTTTGCTGGGTGGTCTGTCTCTACACTTTCTTCATCAGGTGACCTTGACCGTTTACTTGTATGACCTTCACCTTCATCATCAGACTTGTTCACTGGTCCATTAATTTCAGTTTTGGTAGGACCTGAAAGCATATTAAAGAAAACACCAGTGAAATGAAACTTCAAATTTTCCCTAAAATATCATAGATTAACCCTCTACCCCATAAGGGATTTCTATGGTATCTCTAAATGACCCTAAATAACAGCAAGGATGAAGCCGTTTCTTATATGTATATGACACCTTTTGACAGCATAGAAAACATTGTGACAAAATGAGAAATTGCTCGTCACGAGCAATTTCACCTTTTGCCACAATGTTTTCCAAAGGCCCCTACAAGCAATGAGTACAAAATGAGTATCTATTGAGTAAAGGGTTAAGAAACGTTAAATTTTTAGAATAATAAAGGGCTGCAGAAGGTATTCATCAAAACAATTTTAATCACTGCTGTATAAAAGTGCTTTGAAAAACTCCATGCTAAAGATAGTAGTTATTGCTGAAAAAAAAAAAAAAAACCACCTGTATTATAGCATTTATATGACAAAAAAAGTCTGTTCAAAACCAAATGAAAAACTCTACCAATATCACCAAACTGAAAATTTGAGAAAAACTGAAGCAGATCTTTAAAAACCCAACACTTAATCTTCACTACCTGAAAAAGAAAATGCATATTAAAAGAAACGCAAACAACTTAAAAAGGATAGGATGTTTGGATTCTTCACATAAGAAAATTGTGGGATAAAGAGAAAAAGATTTTCAGAAATTTTTCTATCCAAACAATTGTTTTAAAGAACCTTATACCTTGGCTTTTATTAATATCCCATAATTTGTGGTGAAGGGATAAAAAAAAAAATTATTACTTTGGACATCACCACCACTAAATAAAAACAGATGTTTCCTTTGGCCAACCTTATCTATATGTGAACCATCACGCAAAAAGGGACCATCTGGGAATTCCGTACATTAGTTAGATGAAAACAGATCAATGACAGTGCAGGTCAGTTTAAGCTGATAGTTCAAAAATGATTATACAACAAAGTAGAATGACTACTTTTCATTAAGTAAATATCATAAAAGTGAAAAGTGTCTATCCTGATCAGCCTGCGTAATTCGCGCAGTCTGACCAGGATTGACAGTTTTTGCAGTTCCCAGATGATCCTTTTTTGCGTTACAGGTCACATATAAATTAATTGGAAAGGTACAAAATACATGTAATTTAGTCCAAGTTTGAGGTAAATATCTTCAGTAATTACAGAGTTATTTTGAAATACTTTTAGCACAAAACAAAACACAACTATGCAGAGCTAAGAGCTAGTTATGGGAAAGAACAACTACAAAAATAAAAAAAAAAAGAACATTTACCTAGTTCATTATCACTTTCATCACTACTAGAGAGAAACAGAAGAGGTTTGTTGCTGTGGCCTTCATCTACGTCTGAATCAAGTAAGTTTTCCTGGCTTGTTTCTTCTGGTTTGTTTTCCAAACTGTCTGTATTTGTAGGTTCATTTTCCTCATCCCTTACCTCACTTTCAGTTTGTGTCTTCAAAGAAGTCAATGGAGCATCACTGTCACTGTGTTTAACAGATAAAAAATTGAGTAGATTTTTTTTTATAAAAGCATTGACAAACCTAAGTGAAAAGGCTTTTAAGTCAATTTGGCAAAAAGAGATAATACTGATAACATGAGTTTTAAGGCTTTAGCAAAAAAAAAAAAAACTGTTGGAAAGGTAGAAAAAACTGCTATTGCAGCATTTTCTCCTTTTCCCACAGTATTTTCTACCCTTCCAAAGTAAATTGCAATGACAGTAGCCAGATCTTATTTTTTAATCTGCAAATGCATTTAAGATGGATGGACTTGAAATTTTGTCATCTAATACAGAATGAAAAAGGAGATATTCAATTTTTGTTCCAGTCTATTACTATCTTTTTGGTCCATTAATTCATTACCACACAATCAATGCTTTTGATGACCCTGAGAAAGAAACCTTTAGAAAAAAACATTGTGGGAAAAGGAGAAAATGCTGGTAACCAGCATTTTCTCCTTTTCCCACAATGTTCTCTACTCTTCACAAAACAAATTTCAAATTTTCAGTCACTTTTATTTTGTTGTCTGCAAATGCTTTCAATTTGGACAAGCCTAAAATATCGTCGTTTGGTAATGAATTAACCCATTACCACTCATCCTTCCTTTTGATGACCCTGAGAAAGAAACCTTTAGAAAAAAACATTGTGGGAAAAGGAGAAAATGCCGGTAACCAGCATTTTCTCCTTTTCCCTCTATGTTTTCTACCCTTTACAAAACAAATTTCAGATTTTCAGCCACTTTTATTTTGTCGTCTGCAAATGCTTTCGATTTGGACAAGCCTAAAATATTGTCATTTGGTAATGAGTTAAGGAAAACTTTGGAAAGGCACAGAATGGCTAACTTTCAATACCTCATCTTTCTAACTTGTAATCAGACAACAATATTTTGATTTTCACAACAAATGTGTTTGCATAATGACTGATCAAAGGAAGGTTTATGTCTTAAAAAGGCATGAAAATCTTGAGAGGAAAAAAAAAATGCCAGTAACTAATATTTGCTCTTATTCACACTTTATTCCAAAAGCCTTCTGCTGCAGGTTACAAAAGCACAAATTTGTTCTGAAAAGAGTAACTAATGATCTACAGAAAACAATTCAGAGAAAAAAATAAGGTAAACAAATAAGATAAACAGTTTTAAATATTGTAATAAAGAAATATATGTGAATATATCCTTGCATAATACTAGCTCAATTTCACAATGTTTTAGTTTGAAACAGAGTCACAAAATTTGATTCACACCAAACCAATACAAACCTATCTGATTCAACAAACTTCTGCACACGCCTCTTTTTCTTTGCAGAAGATTCACCTTCTTTTCTAGCATCACCAACATCGAGATTTTCTGTTGCGTCTGAATCTATAACAAAGTCCTTTTTACGTATCCTACAAAATTTAAAAAGAGATATCAATATCGGTAAAAGTATTACACAGTTCAATTAGATCAACTGGGAAACCTAAACACAGATAATGTTGTTTTTTTTGGCTTGCTGTATTTGGATAATAAATCATGTACCTAAATAGAATGCTTGATACAATGTAACTACTATGTCTTAGTTAATGCTTTAAAATTAAATTAACCCCATGTATAACCTATAGTACGACTTGGGTTTTATGATAATGTAAACATTATTGTGCTTGATTTTTATGAACAGCAAAGACAATTCATAAAGTCATACCTGACAATAATAATTTCCAATTGGAGCAACTATCTCTTGTCAATTTTTGAGTTGTAAATCTTTGAATTGTATACAAATGACGTGTTAGAATGAAAAATTTCGAATTCCTAGCATTAAAACATTAATACTTTGTCTCTCTTTCAGCTGTAAATTTGACATCACACTTCTCAAGACCCTTAAAATATGAACTTTGAAAGACAAGCCTAACATATTTGTTTTGAAAATTGTTTCATTGGATGTGCCTGAGAAGGGTAAAAAAAATTCCAGGAAAAGGAGAAAATGCTAGTTACTAGTATTTTCACCTTTTTTCACAATGTTTTCAACAGACTTTGTCCAAAACATCATCAAAACTTGGGGCTGTGTCGTGAAAGGTTAACATAATAAATCAGAAGGGGTTAACCTTTTATTTTTCTTTGCGTCTACTTTTTTCTTTATCAAATCATTCAAGGCAGAGATCTTTGCTGCATTCTTCCTTTCTTTTTTCTCGGTTGCTGTCTTTTCCTTCAAAGTTCCCTTATTCCTTTTTCTCTTTGTTCCTTTCTTTGACTTTGGCTGAGTTTTCTGCATCTTGATCTGGTTTGCATTCACTGGTTCATCATTTTCATTCAGTGTAAGTCCATGTGAGATGTTTCTCAGCTCTGGAGCTGTAAGATTTGCAGGTATTCTCCAGAATGCCTCCTGCAAATAAGCATTCAAATACAGTCGAGCCTTGCCATTAACTCTTTTCAGGACAACAAAATTTTACAGTTTTAAAGTTCAAAAGTATTTGCAGAGGACTGACTGCATTTGGCTAAATTCAATGAATTTGTTCTTAAAAAGTATGTAGAAAACAATATGAATGAAAGAGAAATGGGTAACATTTCAACTTTTTGCACACAATCTTTTCCAACGATAACTACAAGTCATAAAACAAATAAATGTGTGATATTTTGTAAAATGAGCAAAAATAAAGGTTAAATCTAACTTCATTATGAATTAAACTTTCATGCCTTTGGCATCCCAAGTTTTGCAAAAATATACATTTCAATGCCCTTGTTATCTCAAGTTTGCAAAAATTTACATTTCAATGCCTTTGCCATCCCAAGTTTTGCAAAAATATATATTTTAATGCCCTTGCCATCACAAGTTTGTGAAAATATACATTTTAATGCCCTTGCAATCCCAAGTTTCTAAAAATATACATTTCAATGCCCTTGCCATCCCAAGTTAGAAAAAAATATACATTTTAATGCCCTTGCCATCCTGAGTTTGGAAAAATATTCATTTCAATGCCCTTGCCATCCCAAGTTTGTAAAAATATACATTTTAGTGCCCTTGCCACCCCAAGTTTGTAAAAATATACATTTTAATGCCCTTGCCATCCCAAGTTTGTAAAAATATTCATTTCAATGCCCTTGCCACCTCAAGTTTGTAAAAATATACATTTTAATGCCCTTGCCATCCCAAGTTTGTAAAAATATTCATTTCAATGCCCTTGCCATCTAAGGTTTTGCAAAAATATATCATTAATATTGATATGGAATGTTTATGTGTAAATTCCTTCTGGACTTTATACATTAAGCAGCAAGATGACTTTTTGCAAGGTGCCTTTGCCGGTGCCGATAAACACAATACTTTAGAAAACATTCACTCTAAGCTTTGATCTACATTGCGTGCTTTGCTGTGGTAATCTGGGTAATCCTATCTTTGAAATTACCTTTATTAAGGTCTTATTTCTAGACTGAAAATATCTATTGGGCTTTTTAAGCTCTTTAAGCATTAAAAATATCTCGGTATACCTGTTCATTAGCAGGTGGAGATATTCCAATAGTGGTAAGAAATGACAAAAATACACTGTCTTCCATAGCAGTCTCATTCTCCTCTGTTAGTGGTACAAGTGGGACAGGGACAGCTACATCTATAAGTAAAAGTATTTTATGTTACTACCTCCTCAAGAAGATTTTTACCTCTTGAGATAGACCAGGTCTAAAGATATTGCAGCAAGTGGATACTACTTTTAACATGTTACATGTATTTCTATTTTTGCCTTATTAGTTTCAAGTGTTGTATTCTGCAGTGAGAAAAAAAGAATTCTATCATCAATCCTTGATCAAAGTCTCTGCCAAGTCAAAATTCACAATTTCAAGTCACCCTTGACCAGAAAAAATTTTAGCCTAGTCCGAATTGAAAGCATTTGCAGATGACAATTTCAATGTGGCTTAAATGGAGCAGTTTTTCTTAGAAAAAAAGGGTAAAAAACTTTGTGGGAAATGGAGAAATTGTTGGTTACCAGCATTTTCTTCCTACAATGTTTTCAAAAGACTTCTTTCCTGGTCGGTTTGTGTGGTAAAAGGTTCATTCGGACATAAAATTTTAAATGCTGCCGTAACAACATAGGTGTACCTTTCTATATTCATTTGAAGGGTCACACAACCTTGGTATGAGAAAGTCCACAGAAAATCTGACAGAATCTGTATTAACGCTTTACCACACAACACTGACTTCTGACGACCCTGGGCCATGCCCTATAGCTAAGTCTGTAGCATGCAAGACTTTGGAACACGGGGTCGTGGGTTCAATCCTTGGCTTGGCCAATTTCTTTCCAATGATTGATGATAGCCATTGTGACAAGATTCATTCCTCTCCCACCACTGACCACTGTTTCCATGATGATTATGTGGGAAAGCAGCCAGTGGCATGAAAAGAAAACTGTGCCGAGTAACGTTAAAAGAGACTCCAGGAAAGCATGGATAGGTGTACTGTCTACTGCAATATATGAAATAATGTTGAAAACAGCATTAACTCTTTTCCAATTGAGAAAATTTTAGACTTGTCCAAATTGAAAGCATTTGCAGATGTCAAAATAAGGGCGACTGAAAAATTAAAATTTGGTTTGGGAAGGGTAGAAAACATTGTGGGAAAATGAGAAAATGCTGGTTACCAGCATTTTCTCCTTTTCCCACAGTGTTTTCAGAAGGCTTCTTTCTCTGGGTCGTTAAAAGTCGGGATTGTGTTGTAAAGAGTTAAGCACCATTCAATCATGTAATGACCCAAGGAAAGAAACCTTTAAAAAAGATTTGGGGAAAAAGAGAAAATATTTTCTCCATTTCGCACAATGTTTTGTACCCTATCAAAGAAAACTGAAACATTTGAGCTATATAAATTATTGAAATTGTCATCTGCAAATGCTCTGAATTTGGACAAGTCTAAAATTTTGTCATCTGGTAAAGGGTTAACAGCCCTGTGCACTCCAAATGAGCTGCCATTGCTGATTGAAGCATACAGAAAGTAATACAATTAACATTATCTTACCATCCTCATCCCTATCATCAGCAGTTCTATTCAATCCGCGCTGAATCCACGCTATTTGATCCTTGTAACCTGTACACAAATGACAAGAAAAAAGTTTTTCACATAAGTGGTCAAGGTAAGTGGAACATGTGGTAACAGATCAAACTAGAGCTGTCACTGAATGTGACTTATTATCCAGCTCTTTGACAGAAACTGGCAATTACTTGTATTTCGTACACAGATTGACACACGGACGGAAACACAGACAGACAGGCTGATTCCAGATACTCCCAAAAACATTCGTTTTGTGGGCAAATAATAAGCAATTCAAACAGTTTCTATATTAAAACAAGAGCACTGCCTATGGATGTCAATGCTTGGCTGCAGTTGCTTGATTATCAATGAAAATTCAGAGTTGAATAAGGAGCATAACTGTGTCATTAACTCATTACAACACAAGAAAATTTTAGACTGGTTCAAATTGAAAGCATTTGCAGAAGACAAAATAAAGGTGACTCAAAAATAGAAATTTGTTCTGGTAAGGGTAGAAAACACTGGGGGAAAAGGAGGAAATGATGGTGACCAGCATTTTCTCCTTTTCCCACAGTGTTTTCAAAAGGCTTCTTTCTCAGGGGCATCGAAAGTAGGGATTGTGTGTTAATGGGTTAATTCTTTGATAGCCCTGTTTTTATTGTATGGGTTTCCCGTCTGATAGTGAACAACTTGTTCATGTTTGAAGAAAAGATCCTCAGTAATGACACAGACATAATAAAAGTTCGAAGTTTTTGAAAATGTCAAAGTTTTTGCAAGACGACAACAATGCCAGGGAATAGGACAATACCTCAGCCTTTTCATCAAAAACAGCTGAGAAAGAACCGTGAGTAAATAGTAGAAATTTACTTCTTAAAATGTAATATTTTACTATTCCATACTTATAATTCTTGTAGTGTGGCTGAAATGAAGAATTCTTACTGGTGAAAGTGAATCAAATATTGTTTTAAGTCTTTACCAAATGACAAAATTTTAGATGGGTGCAAATTGAAAACACTTTTTCAGGGTCATAAAGTGCCTTGTTACAAAACTGTTACGACATACCTTTCCTAACAATATCCTTAATGATATCGGCCATTGTTCTCTCAGAGTTGTCTGACTGTGTTGGATCTTTCTCAGGTTCTGTGTCACCCTCACTACCACTATCAGAAGATTCACTATCTCTGCTAGCATCGCTGTTTGATTCCTGTGGAACTTCATCCTCAAAATCTGACTTGAGCTCCTGCAACTCTTCACCTGATAAACATCAAAATGCTCTTATTGTAGAAAGACAACTTTACAGATCAGTAAACTGTAGTATGCATAGATTGAAATGAAATAGAGCAGCTTCTACTTACGAAATAATCTTCTATCGTGGTATATCGTTCAATAAACCACAGTTGTGAGTTATGCGGAGCAATAAATAATCCACGAGGGCGATAGCCCGAGTGGGTTATTCATTGCACCGCATAACTCACAACGTGGTTTATTGAACGATATACCACGATAGAAAGAAGATTATTTCGATTCTAACATGGCCAATTCTTAGTGAAATGAAGAATGAAAACAAGTTCAAACTTAGAGTAAAAACGCGGATAAAGATTATGTTCCATTGAATAACTCACTCATTGAATGATGTCACTCTACACGGATTGTCGCAGATTTTACCACGTTTTCCTTGCACTGTGTTTATAGAGCCAAAGTTGAGTGTCATGTTAGAATATAGCCTCTACTGCAGCCAAGATTTTGATGACTTAACTCTTTACCAAACGACAAAATTTTGGACTTGTACGAATTAAAAGCATTTGCAGACGACAAAATAAATGTAAATAGCAAATTGGAATTTGATTTCAGAAGGGTAGAAAACATTGTGGGAAAAGGAGAAAATGCTTGCTACCAGCATTTTCTCCTTTTCACACAATGTTTTCATAGGCTCTCTTTCCTAGGGTCGTCAAAAGTAGCAATTGTGTGGTAATGGTTTAAACCTTAACGTAGTAGACCCTTGATAGAAAACGGCTATTTCCACAATAATATTATCCTACAAAATTTGCAATGATTAAAAAAGAATGTTATCCTCCTGCTATAACCAAGCCACTTTTCCCTTTTTGTCTTTTCTAGAATTATCATTTATAAATCTAAAACTACTCTATTTTCATTATAAAGAGGGATAGTAATTACCTCCCCTTTCTGGACACTAACAAAAGTATCTACAAATAATTTCAAGATAGGCATAAAGAAATTTCTGGTCCATTAAAAATGTGCAAAAGTATTATTCCTGTATAAATCTGTATTTATCAACTATCAAGAAAACTTTATGCAATGCAGCACTAGAGGCATTAGGGGTCTACTGCCTTAAATCATTTATATAAATTGTTTATCTATAGGCAATGCGGCATCTCTGTGATTGATTTTACTGAGCAAATCATTTCATTGACATGGATTCATCAAATCTGTTTTGTTTCATATAAAATTCCATTGGAGTTTGATGGGCCCTAGAAATGCAGTAAATTTACAAATAGCAAACAAGTTTTGACCCATTTCAGCCTGTTTGACTGGGCAGGGTGACACGGGTCGATACTTTTTGCAGATGTATTAACCCATTACCACACAATCCCTAATTTTGATGACACTGGGAAAGAAGCCTTTGGAAAACACTGTGGGAAAAGGAGAAAGTGCTGGTAACCAGCAATTAACCAGCATGGCATATATTTATCCAACGGGTAACTTGTGGTATGTCCACAAGCAAGGTTCATGGTAATGGATTGACTCTTTATCTAATGATTCTATGTTTTCAAGATCCTTTGAAGATGGTTTCTGAAAACATTCTGAAAAAAGCAGAAAATTCTAGTAAAAGCATTTTCTCCTTTCCCCACAGTATTTTCTACCTTTTTACAGATAAATACCACCATTTGAACCACATTAAATTTGCTATTTGCAACTTTTTTTAAAATTTTGTCATCCTGAAACAATTTATCATTACCTTCACTATCAGAGTCCCCTTGACGTCTCCTACTTCTGGTCTTGTCAGATTTTCCACGACGTTTATAGAGCTCCTTTCTGTCTTCAACCAGTTCTAAGCTCATGATCTTTTTCATCACTGTTTGTCGGCTTCTTTTCTTACACATATCTATCATAATGGAGCCTACTGGATCTGTTATAAAAAATAAAGTTTTCATAATCTGAGCACAAAGGAGTGAATTGTAAGTTTAACTCTTTACCAGACAAAAAAATTTTGACTGGTATAAATGGAAAGCATTTGCAGAAGACAAAGTAAATGAGACTGAAAAAATTAAACTTGGTTTGGGAAGGGGTAGAAAACATTGTGGGAAAAGGAGAAAATGCTGGTTACCAGCATTTTCTCCTTCTCCCACAATGTTTTCAAAAGGCTTCTTTAAAAGTCGGGATTGTGTGGTAATGGGTTAAACTATCTGATGCACTGAGGCATGTTACCGTCTCTCAAACCCCTTAACGTTCTTGCATATATCTTTCATCTCATTACCACACAATCGGGACTTTTAACACCCCTGTATACAAAGCCTTTTGAAAACATTATAGGACAAAGGAGAAAATGCTGGTAACCATATTTTCTTCTTTTCCTACAATGTTTTCTTCCCCATCCAAAACAAAAATCATTATTTCAGTTACATTTATTTTGTCGTCTGCAAATCCTTTCAATGTCGAACAGTCTAATTTTTTTTTGTCATTTGATAAAGATTTAACTGAAATTTAATTACTGTCTGAACTTACTGAATAAAAAAAAAAAACAAGAGGACCATGATGGTCCTATATCGCTCACCTGAGTACCAAGCAGCACAGGTCTAAACTAAAGATATATACCAAGTAACAAGGTTCAAGGCCAAATGATAATGAAACAGGAGCAGCAAATTGTTGCAATCTAACTTGAGACTTTGAAGTTCCATTCCATACAAGCAAGAAATACTGTAAAAATGAAGATCAAAGTGGAATTACTCAAAATTCCTGCTACGTAGAGTTATTGTTCTTGTGCACTGTACTCTGTAATATTGCAAAAAACATGAATACCAAGTTCAAAGTAGTTCTGACTTAAGATAACAGTTATTTTCAGGGCAGGCACTAAATGCTGTAAAAATGACATTCAAAGCGAAATAACTTAAAGACAGCACAAGGTACAGTTACAATTCTTAGGCACTGCACTTCCAAATACTGCAACAAATAAGCATACCAAATATCAAGTCATTCCTCCTTAAGATGACAAAGTTTTGCTCCTGACAAAGCAAGAAATGCTATAAAAATGAAGGGGGAATAACTCAAAATTTGTGCTAGGAAATTATGGTTCTTGTGCAGTGCACTCCATCATTTTTCAACAATCATGCATATCAAATTGGACAATGTTCAGGCTGTAGATGACAAAGTTATATTCCAGACAAGCAGAAAATGTTGTAAAAATTTCAATCAAAGGGAATTAACTTATAGACAGTATGAAGTAGAGTTATGGCTCTTTCACACTGCACTCTGTTTTATTGCAATAAACACAAATGCCAAGTTTCAAGTAAATTGGACTGGAAATAACAAAGTTATGCTCCAGCCTAAGAACTATTCTAAAAAAAACCTTTCTAATTCAAGGGCAAATAACTCCCGTTGTTCTGGTCACCCATAATCGGACTCATCTGAGATCTTTGAGTCATATATGTTGTGACCAAGTTTGGAACTAATTGGTTGATATTTGTAGATGCTAGAGTGTAAACAAAGTGAAATACAGCAATTTGTTTAATTCAAGGGCAAATAACTCCAGTTGTTCTGGTCTGAATACACCAATAATCAAACTCATCCGAGATCTTATGGTCATGTATATTTTGTCCAAGTCTGGTGTTGATTGGTTAGTAATTGTAGATGCTAAAGTGAAAAGAAAGTCAAATATAGCGATTTTTCTAATTCAAGGGCAAATAACTCCAGTTGTTCTGGTCCGATGAAACCAATCATCAAGCTCATCCGAGATCTTATGATCATATATATTTTGACAAAGTTTGGTGCTAATTGGTTGATATTTGTAGATCCTAGAGTGTAAACAAAGTGAAATATAGCAATTTTCTTAATTCAAGGGCAAATAACTCCAGATGTTCTGGTCCGATTTGACTCATCCGAGATCTTATGGTCATACACACTTTGTCCAAGTTTGGTGATGATTGGTTAAAAATTGTAGATTCTAAAGTGAAAACAAAGTCAAACATAGCAATTTTCTTAATTCAAGGGCAAATAACTCCGGTCGTTCTGGTCCGATGAGACCCATAATCGAACTCATCCGAGATCTTATGGTCATATATATTTTGACAAAGTTTGGTGCTAATTGGTTGATATTTGTAGATGCTAGAGTGTAAACAAAGTGAAATATAGCAATTTTCTTAATTCAAGGGCAAATAACTCCAGATGTTCTAGTCCGATTTGACCCATAATCGAACTCATCCGAGATCTTATGGTCATACACACTTTGACCAAGTTTGGTGCTGATTGGTTGATATTTGTAGATGCTAGAGTGTAAACAAGAAAATGTGAACGGACGACGGACGGACGGACGATGGACGCCGACGGACGGTGAGTGATCACAATAGCTCACTCTGAGCACTTCGTGCTCAGGTGAGCTAAAAACCAAACAAGGTAAGTCCTTTACGTATGTTTAGAGGAACTTCCCTATATACAGATGTCTTCAACATAAACGACTGATTGATTGATTGATCGTATTAATCATGTATACAAGGCAAGAAAAGAGGTTTTAATGTATTTAAAAAACTTCAATACTGTAAAACTATACTTGATCTTGTTCAACAGATTTTATTCTTTGTGTGGGTCAAATTTTCTCAAACTCCTTTATGCATAAGTGAACATTCCTTATTCATTGAAATTGAAGCTAAACATACACTCCACTATGTGAAGTTTCAAAGTCTTTAGACTTTGCCTTGCCAACTTAAGGCACAATTCTTATATGAATACCTGTACCTATGTTTCTTCAATGACAACATAGCTCAATTCCATTGCAGACAGGTTGCTGTTTTGTCTTTCTTTTGTTTAGAAGATAGTAAAATACTTTCAAACAACACTCAATGTTGCTCTTCAGGCATTTGCTTTCATTTATCAAAACAAGGGAGATGACCAAATTTTGTAAAGCAGTGTAATCAACATTTATGTAGATACCCAGGTACAAAATGTGTACTATTTTAAGCTGTATCACATACACACATACATCTCTTTTTCTCATCATAAAAATGCTTTCAACATGGGCAAGTATAAAAATTTGGCATCTAATACAAAGTTCAGAAATCTAATTTTCCTTTCAATAGCTCTAACACCAACCTGGTTCATCTTTGTACTTCTGAAACAATTCCCTCAGTTCTAATTCATCTTCCTCCCTCCATGCTTTCACACTTCTACAATAAATAGAAGAAAGACATCATTAGCTCACAACCTACTGAAAACACCTTTTTTCCATCTTATAGCCTGCTACTTTTAAAAATATTGTTGCAAAAGGAAAAATTACTTCTAACAAGAAATTTCGTCATTTGTCTTAAGTTTCACATGTGTTCAAGTTTTAATCCATGTAAATCATCCATATTTCATAAAGATTTTCAAACCTGCATCTTCATCTCAGGGATATGTGAAACAGAAATAATGAACATGCTGAAAAACTTAACAGAAAATCTGCTGTTCCATCAATGACATATTATTTACTCTTCTATATTTACTCATTGGAACTTTTGTTTTCCTAGATATTTCAACAGAAACAAAACAAAAAAGCAGCTAGTTTAATTTCTTAAAGTTAAGACTAGAAATTATTTTGTTTTCTAAAGCATACCATCAAAAAAATTTTTAATAACCAAAATCACCTTTGATAACAAAAAAAAAAAAAAAGAAAATATCAAACTTCCTTATTCACAACTGGATTATTGATCATGGTAAAATCATAAAAAACAAGAGCGGCAAATTGTCGCAAGATACGCCCGTCTTACCCCAAGTTGTAAAGCTGGGGCATGCACCGGACAAAATTCAAGTATGAAAAACAACAAAGAGCAATAACTCAAAAATTAAGCAAGCAGGAGTTGTGATTTCTGTGCACTGCACTCCCCATCGAGTCTATCCACCCATGAAATTTCATAACCCTAGCTAGTATAGTTTTGGAGATATGCTTCGGACAAAAATCAACTATGAAAAACGACCAAGGGCAATAACTCAAAAATTAAGCAAGCAAGAGTTATGATTCCTGTGCACTGCACTCCCCCTCGGTGAGATCTATCCACCCATGAAATTTCATAACCCTAGCTAGTATAGTTTTGGAGATATTCACCGGACAAAATTCAAGTATAAAAAACGACAAAGGGCAATAACTGAAAAATTAAGAAAGCAAGAGTTATGATTCTTGTGCACTGCACTCCCCCTCAGTGAGATCTATCCAACCATGAAATTTCATAACCCTAGCTACTATAGTTCTGAAGATATGCGCCGGACAAAATTCAAGTATGAAAAACAACAAAGGGCAATAACTCAAAAATTAAGCAAGCAAGATTTATGATTCTTGTGTACTGCACTCTCCCTGGATGAGATCTATCCACCCATAAAATTTCATAACCGTAGCTAGTATAGTTTTGGAGATATTCACCGGACAAAATTCAAGTATAAAAAAAAACGACAAAGGGCAATAACTGAAAAATTAAGAAAGCAAAAGTTATGATTCTTGTGCACTGCACTCCCCCTCAGTGAGATCTATCCACCCATGAAATTTCATAACCCTAGCTACTATAGTTCTGAAGATATGCTCCGGACAAAATTCAAGTATGAAAAACAACAAAGGGCAATAACTCAAAAATTAAGCAAGCAAGAGTTATGATTCCTGTGCACTGCACTCCCCCTCAATGAGATCTATCCACCCATGAAATTTCATAACCCTAGCTAGTATAGTTTTGGAGATATGCTCCGGACAAAATTCAAGTATGAAAAAAAACAAAGGGCAATAACTCAAAAATTAAGCGAGCAAGAGTTATGATTCCTGTGCACTGCACTCCCCCTCGATGAGATCTATCCACCCATGAAATTTCATAACCCTAGCTAGTATAGTTTTGGAGATATGCTCCGGACAAAATTCAAGTATGAAAAACAACAAAGGGCAATAACTCAAAAATTAAGCAAGCAAGAGTTATGATTCCTGTGCACTGCACTCCGCCTCGATGAGATCTATCCACCCATGAAATTTCATAACCCTAGCTAGTATAGTTTTGGAGATATGCTCCGGACAAAGAACTGGACGCCGCCCGCCCGCCCGGACGCCCGCCCGCCCGCCACGGGTGATCCCATAATACGTCCCGTCTTCGACGGGCGTATAAAAAAATCTACTTCCTACATGCTATTAATAGCTTTGTGATTGATTCTCTTTTCTTTTTTGTTTTCAGGAAAACTAACATCAATTTCACTATGTTTTACATGACATATTTCTAATTTACATTGTGTGGCTTTATCATCTTTTTTTTTACAAAAGTCACTAAAAAGAATAAACTAAACTCATGGCATATCTTTGTATGGAAAACAGGTTCAAAAGCAAATGCTAGTTACTTAACCACATAGTTTTCTCCTATTTACTAAAAACTACAGTTTTAAACTTTGCAGTTACAGTATGCAGTGATAAGCTTGTTAAAGTAATTCACCAAAAAAAAAAAAAACTCTTTTATTATTGACTAGCATGTAATAGTATGCAAAAATACCCTATATTATTAAGATGTTCAATAGTTATGCAAAACCAAATAATAGTGAAAGAGGTCAGGAAAAACTATAAGCAATGACAGCAGTTAGAAACTTACCCTTTTGGTCTTTTCAAATCTTTAGCACTCATGATAAGTTCCTGACGTTTTAGTTCTCTTATAATCTGTCCTCTTGTTTTAGTTGGATCTGTTATGTTTTCCATGATACAGTCCACTACGTCTTTATCATCTACAAAGTATACTTTCTGAATCTAATACATGTACATAAATCTATGCTAATAGTGCAGTTATGTCATTTTAAATATTTGTTTATAAGAATAACAACTTCTGCTTGATGAAATAGAACCAACACGTGTAACACAGAATTCAATCTAGTGACATTGTCTTGAACTCTTTACAAGATGACAGATTCACATTGCCCTGGCTGAATGCAGTAAGATGACAACAAATGAAAAGTGACTGAGATAATTTTTTCTCTTTCAAGAATATAAAATATTAATGGGTAAGAAGAAATAGGCATGTTATCAGCATTTTTCCTTTGCACACAATGTTTTCAAAGCACTTCCCATCAATCATAAAAACATTGAACAAGATAAGTTTGGATCAAAAGGGCTCCTTCCAGATATATGAAGAATTTCAGACAATATTTCATGAGAACAAACATTCATTCAAGCCAGCAAAAGCCCTTTTAACCCTTTACTCCATAGATACTCATTTCTATGCATTGCTTGTAGGAGCCTTTGGAAAACATTGTGGCAAAAGGTGAAACTGCTCATGATGAGTAATTTCACCTAATGTCACAATGTTTTCTATACTATCAAAGGTGTCATATACACATAAGAAGTGGCTTCATTCTTGCTGCTATTTAGGGTCAATTTGAGATACCTTAGAAATGACTTATGGGGCAAAGGGTTAATTTCTTGCGCTTTTTTCAATTCTCATCACATCAGCAACGCTAAAAAGTTGTTTTGAACTCTTCAGGTGGTATGTTGACAATACTGATTTCAAATGATACTGAAGGACAGGACTTTTGAAAACATTGGGGGAAAAGGTTTGGTAACCTAACAATTTTGTCTAACCTGTCAAATGCAAAGCCCACCATTTGAGCTACATCAAAATTGTCATCTGCAAATGCTTTCACTTTGAATTGTCTGAACTTTCTTGTTTGGTAAATGGTTAATGTTGTATTTCTTTGACACCACTTATGGATGGTACAGTTCATAATCATCTTATCTAAAAATAATAGTCTGCATACCTGTATCTTGATCCTGGTACTCTTCAAACAGTCTTCTAACTTCCATTTCTCCTTGTTCATCCCACAGCACTTTTCCTTTACTGTATGTGAATTAAAAAAATTCATCTGAACAAGTTCCGGAACGTTGCAACATTGACAAGAATTGATGTCATTCCTGTGTGCTAGTTCTTCCCCATGCATATAGGTCAGTAAAGTTATGTCTTAACTCATTACCAAACGACAAAATTATTGGTTTGTCCAAATCAAAAGCATTTGCAGACAAAAAAATTAGAGTGACTGAAAATTTGACTTTTGTTTTGTGAAGGGTAGAAACATTGTGGGTAAAGGAGAAAATGCTGGCTACCAGCATTTTCTCCTTTTCCCAAAATGTTTTCTAAAGGTTTCTTTCTCAGGGTAGGGATTGTGTGGTAATGGGTTAAAACACCTTTCAAAACTTGAGTTGCTTTCATGGACAAAGTTTATCAATACCAGATTGCACAAATGCTCAGTCTTTCCTTTGATCAACATTGTCTGCTGTCTATTCTATTTAAAAGCAGCCTTGACGTTGCAATATTTGCCATATTTTTGCATACTCAGATGCTTGTTTTGTTTCTTCCAAAATCTCAGGGTTAGCCCAGAGTTACTATAATTTCGAAAGAATAACACTCTGTCTTTGGAAGGGAAGAAAACATTCTGAGGAAAATGGAAAATGCTGATTACCAACATTTTTTCCTTCTCCCAAAATGTTTTCAAAGGCCTTTTGCCTACATGATCTTAAATTGATTGAACATATGGTGATTAACGCCATATTTCAATATTATATTGCAGCGGTCACAGCACCAATCCATGTGTTCCTTGAGTCTCTTTTACAGGTACTTCACACAACTTTCTTTCAAAACCACTGACTGCTTTCCGACATAATCCATCTTCAAAACAATGATGAGTGGGGGGAAAAGAATGAATTCTGTTGCAGTGACTACAATTAATCCTCGGAAAGAAATTGGCCAAGCCAGGGGTTGTGGCCAGGGATCGAACTCTAGATCCCCTGTTCTCAAGTCCTGCATGCTACCGACTGAACTATCATGGCTTGTTATCAAAACTGAGAATTTTTGTGATCAAGACTTAACTTGTAAAATACAAAAAAGACCATGTTTACATAACAAAAAACTCGTACCTTTTATATGTTCCATAACCTTCTACAAGTTCAATGGAGTCTTTGTTGGTCTTCCAGAACCATAACTCCATGAAAGCTTTTGGGTTGTTCTGGGCAACCTCCACAAATTTCCTCACTATGAAAACGGCAAACTTTGCCAGTTCCTGAAAGGTAATTTGGTTGAAAAGGTCAAATTTCTGATTAATACTATACATTTCTATAGTTCATAATTATAGACTATAATTATTTCCCTTAACTGTTTACACAGAATTTTTGCTGCAAAACCAAACTACAAAATTTTAGACTTGTCTAAATTAAAAGCATTTGCAGACAACGAAATAAATGTGACTCAAAATTTTGAAAATTTGACTATAAAAAAGTAGAAACATTGTGGGAATGGAAGAAAATGCTGGATACCAGCATTTTCTCCTTTTCCCACAATGTTTCAGAAGGTTTCTTCCTCTTGGTTGTAAAAACCAGGGACTGTTTGGTAAAGAATTAAGTAGGGACTGACTTGAAAATGATGAGTTGCAAAGGAAAAGTACTATTACCTTGTATCTTTGAGCTTTGGCAAGTGGACTATTAATAATTTTCTGAAACACTCTGAAGATTGAGATCTGAAAAAGCATTCCAACATAGCCAAGATCTACTGCCACCCTGTGTAACAATTTCACACAACAGTGGTTTGTGTGCGTAGAGTTGGTCTGAAAGTCAGCTAGCAGAACTACATAGGGCTTCAGGATCTCTGGCTTTGCAAACCTGAAAGACAAAAAATTACCATGGGCATCAAATGGGCAGAAAAACTTCACAAATAAGTAACAATATGGACTAAAACAAATAAGAGATGTACATGAAAGGTCTGTTGGAACTATTTTGTATGATATAAACATCTGTTTGGATTCCTGAAAAACTCCGTAAAATTTAGAGCAGCCTTGTGTGAGTAATTTCTACATTTAACAAAATGTTTTTATGATTAATGTACTCTGCCTAATTCCCACCGCATAATCCCTGTTTTATCTTTTACTCAACAATCCTGTTTTAACAACCCTGAAGAAAAAAGCTTTTGAAAGCATAGTGGAAAAGGGAGGAAAATGCTGATAAACACCGTCTGCTATGGTGAAAAACAACAGAACAAAGCAACCATACATTTACAATATTTTGGGTCTTTTTTCAACACTGAAGATGTCTGCTATTAAATTTTTTAACCCTTTATCACACAATCCTTGTTTTAACAGACATAAGTTTTAGAAAACACTGTTGGAAAAGGAGAAAATACTGGAACTAAGCATTTTTTCCTATTCCTACAATATTTTCTACATCATCAAAGACAAATCACATCAATACAGTCACATTATTTTTCCACCTACAAATGTTTTCAATTTGTCTACATTTTTCTTTTGTGGTAAAGTGTGAAGGCATGGAGGGCAAAGACTACTATTTCAGCAACGGTTAGCCAACAATTTTTCCACAGTGTTTTCTACTACATTAACCCATTACCAAACGACAAAATTTTAGACTGGTCCAAATTGAAAGCATTTGCAGACGACCAAATAAAAGTGACTGAAAAATTGGAATTTGTTTTGTGAAGGGTAGAAAACATTGTGGGAAAAGGAGAAAATGCTGGTTACCAGCATTTTCTCCTTTTCCCACAATGTTTTCTAAAGGCTTCTTTCTCAGGGGCGTCAAAAGTAGGGATTGAGTGGTAATGGGTTAATAACAGAGTCCATCGTTTAACCCATTACCACAAAATCCCTACTTTTGACGCCCCTGAGAAAGAAGCCTTTTGAAAACACTGTAGGAAAAGGAGAAAAATGCTGGTAACCAGCATTTTCTCCTTTTCCCACAATGTTTTCTACCCTTCCCAGAACAAATTTCAATTTTTCAGTCACCTTTATTTCGTCGTCTACAAATGCTTTCAATTTGAACCAGTCTAAAATTTTGTCGTGTGGTAAAGAGTTAAATTGTTGTCTGCAAACTCTTCTTATTTGGCCAGTTCAAAATTTTTGTTCTCTGGTAAAGAGCTTAAAATTCTGTACAACACGTCAATATCTTAGACTTGTTCAATTTAATACCATTTGCAGATTACAGATAAACTGTGGCTTGAATTGTGGAACCTGTTTTTGATAGAGTAGAATACATTGTGGGACAAGAAGAAAATGCTAGTTACCAGTATTTTCTCCTTTTTCCGCAAGGTTTTCAAAAGGTGCTTTCCTGCTGTTTGTTAAAACTCAGGATTATGTATTAAAGGGTCAAAAAGGAAAGGTTCCACACTTACTTGACAACAAAGTCTCTAAACACAAACTCTGTTTCACTTGTAACGACTGATGCAATTTCTTCATCTTCTTCTGTTATTGAACAGAAATAAAACATAAGTGTAAACAATGTCTTATCCCTTTCTACACAATACTAGTTAACTTACTCTGATTTGTTTGTCATTTAACCCTTTACCACACAATGCTGACTTTCAACACCGGTCACCCCTGAGAGAGAAGCCATTTGAAAACATTGTTGGAAAAGCAGAAAATGCTGGTTACCAGCATTTTCTCCTTTTCCCAAAATTTTTTCTATCCTTTTCTATCCAAGTCTAAAATTTTGCCATTTGGTTAAGAGTTAACTCTTACAGATAATTAGACCTCTGTCAACAGCTAAACATATAATCTACAGAAACTCAAAACTATATTTAATAGTCTTGATAAAACGAGCAGCAAGCAAACAGTAGAGATTCAAGATCATGCTCTCTCAAACCATGGGGCATACATGGGGCAGATATTATTTGAGAGATTTCTTCATTTCCCAAAATATTTCCAGAGAATTTGGTCCATGGGATCTTTAGAAATCGAAATTGTGTAGTAAAGTTGACTCTTTACCACACAATCTCAACTTTTAACGACCTTGAGAAAGAAGCCTTTTGAAAATATTGTTGGAAAAGAAAAAATGCGGGTAACCAGCATTTTCTCCTTTTCCCACAATGTTTTCTCTCCTCTTCGATACAATTTCAAAATTTTCAGTCACTTTTATTTTAACGTCTGCAAATGCTTTAAATTTTTTCCAGTCTAAAATTGTCATTTGGTAAAGAGTTAAGAAATATATTGTTCAGAAAAAATAATAAACTACCTTCTATTTCAGCTTCATCCTCCATGGGTTCTGGTATCTCAATTGATGGCCCTAAAACAAAGAAAAGAAGCACATAGAAAACAAGAGTGTAAATTCAATCTTTGTAAATTTCAGTGAGCTAGTATCAAAATTGATATCTTTTTCCTACAACCCCTGCATTATGAGCATCACGAAACAGGAGAAATTAGTAACAATGAGAAAACTTAATTCTTCTCCAAGTAATCTTCCATTTCCTTATTGCTTTCCGATGCAATAATTCTTTATCCCTGTTGCTCATGTAACAAAAAATTCTAATTGAAAGTATGTAAAAAATAAAAAGGCCCAAATGACATTACCAATTACAAAAAACCTTGCCAAAAGGATAAAGAATTTGAAAACATTGGGGGGAAAGGAAAAAATGCTGGCAACCAGTACTAGGTAACCATTACATTCTTTTTCTAAATATGTTTTCTATCTTTTCCACAACAAATCCAATCGTCTGTCATTATGTCCTGCAATATGGCATTCTACCAATACACATCTATCTAATTTGGACATTCTGGGTACAGAACTGGACTACTTTTCAAAATAACTGTTACTTTGGATTTCAAAATGAGATAAAACGTTACTTTACTCAATAAACCTCTAACTAGTGTGATTCATTCAGCTATAATCAGCTGGCATGTTACCTATATGCATCAGCCATTTATGAAAACTACCTTAACTCTTTACCCCATAAGGCATTTCTATGGTATCTCTAATTGACCCTAAATAACAGCAAGGATGAAGCTGTTTCTTATGTGTATTTGACGCCTTTTGATAGCATCGAAAACATTGTGGCAAAAGGTGAAATTGCTACAATGTTTTCCAAAGGCTCCTACAAGCAATGCGTAGAAATGAGTATCTATGGAGTAAAGGTATAATACATAACATACTTGGGTAATAGGCTAATAGCTGCGGTATAAGCCTTACTTTTCCCAGGTATACGAGGGTGGCTGATGCGTCATAGCAGACAGGTCGAATCCTCAAACAGTATGACATGCACAGACCACGATCATCTGTGCCATATTTAACTCCTTACCAAACAATCCAGAGTTTTTATAACTGTGATGAAAACAGGAGGAGGAAAAAGGAAATTAAAGATGATATCAGCAATTTCTCTACGTCCCAGGGATGGGCAATTTTGGAATTTTCCCGTTTGCCCACAGACAAGTTGGACTGAATTTCCTACCTGTCCGCATTTAAAGTTTAATTGTCCTTCCTCCCCCCCCCCCCCCCCCTTCCCACAGCAACTGCATGTAGCGAGAGGCCTCTCACCCAGTCATTACCAGTGGTTCTGAAATAAGCTGCCCGAGTTGTCCATTCATCAGCCCGGACAAGTAGATTTTAAAGGCTGGGTTGTCCGTGGACAAGTGAAAAATTTCAAGGGAACAAGCAATTAATTCTTTCCGAAAGTGAAAGTTGGCCGTTTTTTTGAAAACGATGATAAAAATTTATAATATAATTTCCTGAATGGTACTCGAATCAAACTGCTCTCTCTGATGTAAATCAATTTTGTGTAGTATTTATAAACGTCTATAAATAGCAACGGCCAATCACATGCCTAGACGTTTGCATTGAAAACTTTTTGTGTCCAGACAGTAAAATTCAAACGTCTGGTCAATACAGACTAATGGCGATGCAGCGAACCCTTGATTGCTTTTTCTCACAAGATCAATCCTCGTTCCCCCCTGGTATTATTCATTGTGATAAAAACTTTCAGGTTGAGAAGAAAAAAAAAGTAAGGCAGAGTACTACAAGGCGCAGGACGCCAAAAGGAAAAAGGAGTTTACGGTTCTTGGCTTATTGATTTCCGGTGGCATGATATTGCAGACGATCTGTGTGTTTGTAAACTATGTAAGGAGTTTCTGCTTTTGCCAGACCAGAGCAGTGGGTTATTAAAAGGACAGCATATTTTTAGACGAGGCAAAAACAGTGTTCCCACTCCTGCAAATATTGCGTAAATCACGTTATAGAATTGAAATACACGTAACATCAAGTTTTGGTTACACACAAGACATCACGTAAGAACAAAAAACATGAAAAAATATCCATTATCCGCTTAACTTTTGTAAAATGAGGGGTTTGAAGTTAGTTGTTGCCCTTACTGATAAATTATTGTCAAATCACGTGCAAAAACCTATCCATAAGTTAACACACATGAAAAGATGCGCGATCCAAAAAACACAGAAACCCATGACACAACACAATATTCCTTTTGACATTGTCCGATCAGAGTCTTTTCAGATCGTCTTTTCAGCTGTTTAATGACTATAAACAGTAAGTTTCCACATTTATCTGAATATAACATACTTTTGTTGTGCTAAACATCATTATTGAATACTATATTTTAAGTTTGGAACCATTCTTGTCATACCCTCATATGAAACCTTACCCTCAGATTTACGGCTGAGGGCTTAAAGTATCCTTTAATTAAAAAGCCAGTGGGAATACTGAAAACTTATGGTGATTATTTGTTTATTTACTGTTATATTGATATTGTATGCATCTTAAGTTATCATTTTATAATTATTTAACTTAAGTACGGACAAGTGGGTTTTTGATACGGACAAGTCAATTTGTGATCATCACTTGTCCGTGGACAAGCAGACTTTCAAGATACTTCAGAACCACTGATTACATTCATTACATTTAGTTTGTACCTTGAAGGTGTTTATTTCAACATTGGTAATGCAAAACTTGGAATAAATGGACATTTGAGGATTGTCACTGATGTAAATATGACATTTCCTCATCTGGTTTGACTCAAAAATATACTTGCCGCGGACAAGTGCTCTTGAACAATTCAATTGTCCGCAGGCAAAAAATCCCGAGTTGGTCAAGTTGAGCATAGGAATTCCACAACCCTGCGTCCAATAATGTTTCCTACACTTTCACAAACAACTTTTGCGATTTAACCCTTTACCAAACAATCTTGGCTTTTCACAACCCTGAGAAATAAGCCTTCTGAAAACACTGTGGGAAAAGGAGAAAATGCTGGTGACCAGCATTTTCTCCTTTTCCCACAATGTTTTCTACCCTTTCAAACATAACCTTCAACTTTTAGAGTCATATAATTTTGTCATGTGCAAATGCTTCCAATTTGGACCAGTCTAATCATTGAAACTGTCTTGCACACTGAAAAATACATATAAGTCAAAAGAAATTTAGCATTTGATGAAAAAATCAGTCACTTTCTGGGTTATGCCAGCCAAAGCAAGTTAAGTGGGTTTGGGGACTGTAAAGGTCTATTGACCCTTCATCACATGGCAAAATTTTAGACCTATCCAAATTGAAAGCATCTGCAGACAACAATTTCATAGTGGCTCAAATGACACAATTTTAGGGTAGAAAACTTTGTGGGAATAGGAGAAAATGCTGGTTACCAGCATTTTCTCCTTTTCCCACAATGTTTTCAAAAGGCTTTTTCCTCAGGGCAGTTGAACATTGTCATTGTGTGGTAAAGGGTTAAGTGATCAACTCAACTATTAGTGGTTTTCTCTTACCAAAGGAAGTCATGGTTCAATTCCAGTTCTCATTAAAATTTCTATTTCCTGTACTTAATGATTTGTTTAACTGATTTTTAAGCGACGACTGAACAAACAGAATAAATTATGAAAGATACAGACATTTTTTTTAAAGTTACATTCTTTGAAAAGTTAACAGTACCTAATCTATTTGCTGTAAATGATGACTCCTGGGCAATTTTCAAAGACACAGTAATTCCTTATCTCCTATAAAAAGTACCAATTCTTGTCAGATAAATATCATTACTTTCAACTGTTTAAAAGTCTAATTTTAGACTTGTCCAAATTGAAAGCTGTAGCAGACAACAAACAACCTATGGCTCAAATTGTGGAATTTGTCTTTGACAGGATGGAAAACATTGTGTGAAAAGGAAAAAAATGCTGGTGCCAGCATTTTCTCCTTGCCCTACATTTTCTACCCTATCAAAGTCAGAAATCATCATATAAACAAGATTTAATTTGTTGCCTGCTAATGCTTTAACCCATTACCACACAATCCCTACTTTTGACGCCCCCGAGAAAGAAGCCTTTTGAAAACACTGTGGGAAAAGGAGAAAATGCTGGTAACCAGCATTTTCTCCTTTTCCCACAGTGTTTTCTACCCTTCCAGAACTAATTTCAATTTTTCAGTTACCTTTATTTTGTCATCCGCAAATGCTTTCAATTTGAACCAGTCTAAAATTTTGTCATGTGGTAAAGAGTTAAATTTGGTCCAGTCCAAAAAATGTTCATGTAAAGCCAGGACTGTCTGGTACAGAGCTAAACAACACAGAATTCTGTGACTCAATTAATTTTGTTGAGTGGCCAAGTCTGATTGTCCAGGGCCCGTATTCACCAACCAATCTTAACCCTTTACCAAACGACAAAATTTCAGACTGGTCCAAATTGAATGCACTTGCAGGCGATAAAATAAAAGTTAACTCAAAAATTGAATTTTTTTCCAGCAGGGTAGAAAACACTGTGGGAAAAGGAGAAAATGCTGGTTACCAGCATTTTCTCCTTTTCCCACAATGTTTTCAAAAGGCTTCTATCTCAGGGTCGTAAAAAACAGAGATTGTTTGGTAAAGGGTTAAGAATATTCTTAGTCTTATTCTCCAAGGTTTTCTGAATTTGTAACACAACTTCTGACTGGCTAAACCAAATGGTTTAGCCAATCTGAAGTTGTGTTACTTACAAATACAGAAAATTCTGGAGGATAAGACAAAGAACATTCTAAAGAATGGTTGGTGAATACGGGCCCAGAGGTCTTGAAACTAAAGAGTCCCTAGTTGAATTCCCAGCGACGTTGCGACAGCATTCATTCCACTCTCACCACTAATCATAGTTTGACAGGTATGTTGGGAACAACAATGTGCTTAGTATGAGCTAAGAAAACTCCAGGATAGGTGCACTAGTCAATGCGCTTTAACCGTCATAGTGTTGAAAACAGCTCAAAACACCATAAAAAAAAACCCCACACTTTTTTCAGTGGTGCTACACTCTTTTGGTTAACCCATTACCACACAATCCCTACTTTTGACGCCCCTGAGAAAGAAGCCTTTTGAAAACACTGTGGGAAAAGGAGAAAATGCTGGTAACCAGCATTTTCTCCTTTTCCCCCAGTGTTTTCTACCCTTCCCAGCACAAATTTCTATTTTTCAGTCACCTTTATTTTGTCGTCTGCAAACGCTTTCAATTTGGACCAGTCTAAATTTTTCTCGTGTGGTAATGGGTTAATACTTTATATCATTTGGAAAAAAAAGGGTTAACTCATTACCAAACGAAAATTGAAAGCATTTGCATTCGACAAAATAA
The DNA here is from genome assembly GCA_943736015.1 of Tridacna crocea. Lineage (NCBI taxonomy): Eukaryota > Metazoa > Mollusca > Bivalvia > Cardiida > Cardiidae > Tridacna > Tridacna crocea. Next base: position 45,683,442 of record OX031061.1, read on the forward strand.
AAGTAACTGAAAATTTGAAATTTGTTTTGTGAAGGCCAGAAAACATTGATTGAAAAGGACAAAATGCTTATAACCAGCATTTTCTCCTTTCCCACAATGTTTTCTAAAGGCTTCTTTCTCAGGGTTGTTAAAAGTCATCATCATGTGATAATGGATTACACCTTTACAAAATAATCAAGTTTTTCAACACTTCTCACAGACGACTTTGGCGAATATTAGAATAGAAGAAAAATGCTGGTTACCACAGTTTTCTCCTCTTCCCACAACCCTTTTACCAAACAATCACTGGTTTTTACGACCCCAACACAGAAGCCTTTAATAAACATTGTGGGAAAAGGAAAAAATGCTGGTAACCAGCATTTTCTCCTTTTCCCACAATGCTTTCTTACCAGCTGGAAACAAATTTAAATTTTGAGTTACATTTATTTTGTCGTCTGCAAATGCTTTTAATTTGGACAAGTCTAAAATTCTGTCGTTTGGTAGAGTTAAAACTTTGGATTGTATGGAAAAAGTTAATGACATTGAGAAACAGGCTTTTGAAAAAACAAAATGCTAGTAGCCATAATTCTCCACTTTCACATAGTGTTTTTTACCCTTTCAATGACAAATCCTGTCATTTGCCATCTGCAAAGCTTCAATCTGAAGTAGGTAGCATAATAAAATTATGTTGTCGTTTGGTAGACCCTTTTTTCCACAAATTTTAGACCTAACCAAATTGAAGGCATTTCAGTTGGACACCAACAAATTCATAAAGGCTCAAATGATGCATTTTTTTTTTGATAGCATAGAAAACTTGGTGGGAAAAAGAGAAAATGCTGGTTACCAAGTTTTCAGAAGGCTTCTTCCCTGGGGTTGTTAAAAGTCGTCATTGTGTCATAAAGGGTGAAAGAGTTACTTTTTACTACCTCTTTGCCGAATGACAAAATGTTTAGACTGTCCCTGAGTGAAAGCATTTGCATTTAACAAGATAAATGTGACAGCAAAATTGAAATTTGTTGTGAGAAGGGTAGAAAACATTGTGAGAAAAGAAAGAGAATGCTGGTAACTTGCATTTTCTCCTTTTCCCACAATATTTCCAAAATGCCTCTTCCTGTAGGTCACTTAAAAGTTGATATTGCACAGTCAAGGGTTACGTTTCTTTGGAAGTACTTGCCAAATATGGGCAGAATGACATTTACACTTCTTGGGTTTTGGAATGTGAAGCTGTGTTATGACTTGTTTTGCTTAATTAAACGATAAAAACATTTCTCATTAACATAATTATCGTAATAGTTTCTTTTATACAAGAAATCAAAATTATGACTGGTTATTACTTCAAACCTGTTGACAGGCAAATATTTCAGAAAATTTATGTAATTAGACCTCATAAATAATTATTCCAGTACAGAAACAACTACTATTGAATATTCATCTATTTATTTTCATCTTACATTTACCATTTGTGAGCAAAAAAATGCCTTGGATTTACTTAACTGTGTTTGCATTATTTTTATCAGACAAGGCTGTGTTTTCTTGCCTGGATGTGAAACAGTGCACTTGTTTGAAATTCTTATTATCTTGCGAGAGTGCAAATTTCACGGAAATTCCTCTAGGTGTACCTGTTGATTTACAACACCTGGATTTTCACAATGGAGACTTAGAGACTGTTGAAGCTGATAAACTTGATCATCTGTCTGACTTACTAGAACTAACAATGGATAAAAACAAAATCAGTGATGTGGAAAATGGAACATTTGACCATCTTGTCCACCTTGAAAAGGTCTCACTGAATGAGAATCGCATTGCTTACTTAATACCTGGGATATTTTCCAGTCTCCAAAACTTGAAATATCTTTTGCTATCTGGAAATCTTCTTACATCTATTGAAGGGCTGTTTAATGGGCTGCAAGAACTTGAAAGTTTAAATTTAGACAATAACCTTGTTACACATATTACAGTCCATGATTTTAAAGATCTACCAAAGTTATACGATCTCCAAATGAACAACAACAAGATCAAAGAAATCCATCCCGATACCTTTACACAGTTGCCTGTCTTAACAGTTTTGGGACTTGGCTCTAACCCAATATCATCTCTGGATGATGCTTTTGAAGTCAATGTTAACCTGCATTACGTTAATCTGACAAACTGTAACTTTACTATTTTCCCAGCCAAGTTATCACCCTCCCTGAAACACTTAAAACTTGGTAGGAATCGCATCAGCCATATATACAAAAATGAAACAGTAAGATATAATAATTTAAGAAAACTTATGATTGAAGAAAATCACTTACAGTTTATTGAACAAGATGCTTTCATGGCCATGCCAAATCTGACTGATATATTTTTAGTTGCCAATAATTTAACAAATATGCCAGGTAGGTTTCCCCGTACTATGCAAAACATTTACTTGGACAGCAATGCAATCTCCTTGATTCCACAAAACATGTTTGAGTCACAAACCAACCTACAATTACTATCTCTGCGCCACAACAAAATAGCAACGTTTGATGTATCTTCATTCATAAATATTGCCTCTATTCGAGAAATAAAACTTGATGGAAACCCTCTTAAAATTCTCCATGATAATATATTTTTACAGTTGTCTGGATTGCAACATTTGAGTCTTAACAGACTTCACATTCATGAGGTATACCCAAACTGTTTCCTTGGCCTGGATTCACTCCAGGTTCTAGACATGTCACATGTAATGCTAAAAACAGCACAAAACATACTGGGAAATTTTCTCTTACATGTCCCTACCTTACAAACTCTTAATCTTAAGAAGAGTCCAGCATTAGCCCACTATTTCTTGTGCCATGAGACAGTAATGGGGTCAGTAACCAATCTGACAGAGTTAAACCTTGCAGAAAATGGACTGACTACAATACCATCCAACATGCCCCAGCATTTACCTTACTTACAAAAACTTCACCTTGCTAGCAATCCATTCCATTGCACTGAGGACAATTTCTGGCTTCAAGACTGGTACCATACAGAACCAGACATTTTTGAAGATATGGAGAAAGTGTTTTGTCACACCCCTCCTAATGTACAAGGAAAGTTGTTGAAGGATGTACACTGGTTTGATTTATATCAGGGTATATATAATGCATCTCAAGATCAAATGGTGGATAATACAACCAACATTGTTTCTACAGAAGCATACTATTATGACTATTACGACACAACACCTCCATCTTATAATTATGAAGATTTCTATGAGGTGTATGATGAAAATTGCGATTATGGTGATTATAATCATGACAATAATGGCTTCCTATCATATTCAACAGTAGTAGTGACCAAACATGCAGAAGACTCTGATGCAACTCATCAGAATGGAACAATAGCTGCTGACCTTGTGACTCCAAAACCAACAGTATTTGTAACCAATGCAATCCCTGATAAAAATTTCTCAGGTGGCACTTCAAATTTACACTCCATTGCTTTAGCCGTCGGCATGGCATTCGGTGTAATCCTAATAATGCTCTTGATCGCTGGTGTAGTTTACTGTAAGTGTGTAAAGCGTAATGCCAACGTTGTTCACCATAATGCCAGACAAAATAATGGAACCAATGACTATGTGTTTATTGTATCAAAAACGGACATTCAGACAGAGACTGAAACCAGTAAACCAACGACAAGACTTTCTCGGAAAGAAAGAGGTTCTACAACTTCTCAAGCCAGCGAGGATATTACAAATGACACTTCTCTGAAAGTTTATACCATAGAAATGGACAAATAGGCGATATGTAAGCCTTAAACCTGTACCACACAAATCTAATTTTTAAAGAATCTGACTTGAGGTGGCTTTTGAAAATATTGTGGGAAAAGGAAAAAATGCCTGTAACCAGCATTTTCTATCCTTCCAACAATTTTTTCTACCTTGTGCTTTGCTAATGTTACCATTAACTCTTTACCAAACAACTAAATTTTAGACTGGACCAAATTGAAAGCACTTGCAGACAACACAATAAAAGTAACTCAAAAACTGAAATTTGTTTTCAGCAGGATAAAAAACATTGTGGGAAAAGGAGAAAATGCTGGTTACCAGCATTTTCTCCTTTTCCCACAATGTTTTCTATAGGCTTCTTTCTCAGGGTCGTTAAAAGTTGAGAAAGTGTGGTAAAGGGTTAAAGTGAAGTCTAAAATTTTCCGCCTTTCACTGCTTTTGATGCCTTTACAGCTTGTCTAGATTAACCCTTTCCCAAACAAGCCCTTGTTTTTATGTGTCTGCAGTACAAGTCTTTAGAAAACACTGGGAAAAGGAGAAATTGCATGTAACGAGCAATTTCTCCTTTTCCCACAGTGTTTTTTACCCATTTGAAGAACTTTCTGCCGTTTTTTATCAAATTTCAAGTTGTCGTCTGCAAACTTTATGAGTTTGGAAGAGTCTAAAATTTGTCGTTTGGGAAAGGGTTAACCCTTGTCCTGTTGAATAACTCGAATGATACCTTCAAGTCGATAGTAAAATCCAAAAGGTTGCTATTTCAAGGTAATTTTGAGAACAATAAATATCTGCTTATCAAACTGTGCAGATCAAAGATCAAACTGCATGCTCTGTGCAGTCTGATCTTGATCTGCACTGTTTGTAAAAGGTCAGTGAGTCGTGCTTGGCAGCCTAAGGGTTTAGATTATATTGCACCAAAGCTGCAGTCTGATCTTTGATCTATACTGTCTGCTTTGCTTTGATATTCTGGACAAAAGTAACCTTGGCATTCAACTTTGTAGAATTTTACATTCCACTTTGTAGGATTTTCTTCTAGGCTAGAAAATGTGCATTCAGGTAATTTGGCATGATAACACTTTACCAAACAATCCCTTGTTCTAATGATCCTGAGAAAGAAGGCTTTTGAAAACATTGTAGGAAAAAAAATGCTGATTCATAGAATTTTCATTCCTTTTCCCACAATTTTTTCTTCTCTTTTTGAGAAAAAATTCAGCAATACACTGTACATGTATTAAATTTGTCATCAGCAAAAGTGTACAATTTGGACAAGTCTAAAGTTTTATCAGCTGGTACTGGGTGAAAAATCTATTTCTAGCATGCTTAATCTTATAGTTGATTTCTAACTTTTTAGGACAATAATTATTACATGTATGTTGCTAATGAGATTTCTAAGATATATGTAACCTTGATGTAAATCTCTTCCTTTGTTTGATTTTAAAGGTTATTTCATGCAATGTTTCAATTTCCATTAGCAGCTAGGGTTTCCATCCATGCGCACTTGGCATTTCTTCAACTCTATACCAAATGACAAAATTTTAGACTGGTGAAAATTGAAAGCATTAAATTTTGCAGACGACAAAAAAAAGTGACTGAAAATTTGAAATCTGTATCAAAGAGGAGAGAAAACATTGTGGGAAAAGGAGAAAATGCTGGTTACCAGCATTTTCTCCTTTTCCCACAATGTTTTCCAAAGGCTTCTTTAGGGTCGTTAAAAGGGTCATTAAAAGTCATCATTGTTTCGTAAAGGGTTAATAGTCAATGCAACAGCATTCATTCCTCTTTCACTGCTGATAATTGTTTCAACAATGGTTATGTGGGACAACAGCCAGTGTCTTAGAAAGAAAAATTGTGCAGAGAACTGTTGAAAGATACTCAAGGAAAGCAATGGATAGATGCCCTGGCTGCCAGGATATCACTGAAATAATGGTGAAAACAGCGTTAAACACCACACAATGATAAAATCCAACCTAGAAATAGCCAAAAGTGTCCCATGATGATGGAGGAATAAATCCTTTCTCAATAAATGTTACCATCCTGGAAAAGAATCTAACACATTACCACACAGTGCTGACTCTTAACAATCTTCAGAAAGAAAACTCTTGAAAACATAGTGGGAAAAGGAGAAAATACTGGCAACCTGCATTTTCTCCTTTTCCCACAATGTTTTCAACTCTATCAAAGGCAACCTCCATATTTTTAGCCACATTTAACCCTTTACCCCATGAGGCATTTCTATGGTATCTCTAATTAACCCTAAATAACAGCAAGGATAAAGCCGTTTCTTATGTGTATATGACACCTTTTGATAGCGTATAAAATATTGTGACAAAAGGTGAAATTGCAGATACTTCATTCAGCACCATAAAAAACTTGGTATTTTCCAACTGCTGAAAGTTAAATCAGTGACAGTCATGTAAATTTTGACTAAACAACAATGTGGATCAAAGATCAAACAGCATATCCTGGGTAGACTGATTTGTTCTATGGCATCTGCAACAGCCCATATGTTTTTCCTATGGCATCAAAACAGCTGAAGGAAAAGTATTTCACAATATTAGATGCACAAGCCAGAATTTAACTTGAAAGAAGTTGAATACTGCTTTCAATAGTATTGAAGTCAAGTACAACAACATCACCTTTTTCCTTATCCTTTCCTAGTTTAACCATTGCTGAGCTGAAGCTCTGCAATGCCTTTCCCAGGGACAGTTTCATGGAGCAGCACAACCAGTGTACATGTATTCAAAGCAAGATTTCCTTGCTACAATATCCAACACATTAAAAGATAAGCAACATAGGACCTTGACAAAATGAGTCCAACTTTCATCTGAGCCATGCTCTGCGAAAAGGGGGCTTACTGCATCTGCAAAAAGTAATGACCCAGGTCAGCCTGCACTCTCCGTGCAGGCTGATCTAGGCCGAAACTTTTTGTTGTCTGTCAATGTTCAGCTTATCAAAGGATCAGTCTACATCATGATCATGTCATTTATTAGATAAAGTGAATTTTATCGATACCTAATTTTGTGATGTCTTGCCCGGCACAATGCATAATGGAGATGCATTAGCTCTTTACCCCATTACCACACAATCCCTACTTTTGTGAAAGAAGCCTTTAGAAAACATTGTGGGAAAAGGAGAAAATGCTGGTAACCTTCATTTTCTCCTTTTCCCACAATGTTTTCTAACCTTCACAAAACAAATTTCAAATTTTCGGTCACTTTATTTTGTCGTCTGCAAATGCTTTCAATTTGGACCAGTCTAAAATATTCTCGTGTGGTAAAGAGTTACCAAAGGTTGGTTGGTTGGTTGTATCGGGGTTTAACGCCACTTTAACAGCTAAGGTCATATCATGGCGGTCGGTGACGCACATGTGTTTCCTTTCTCACACCGGTACTAACACTACTTTCTTTCCAAAGCCACCGACTACTTTTCTCACATGCTTCAGCAGAGGTGAGAGGCGAAAATGCGCCGGAAAGAAAGTTCGCCTCAACCGGGTATCGAACTCACAACCACCAGGTCATGAGTCCGACACGCTCACCACTGAGCCACCCGGGCGGGCGTTACCAAAGGACAAAATGTTAGACTGGTCCAAATTGAAAGCATTAGCAGACGACAAAATAAACGGAACTCAAAAATTCAAATTTGTTTCAAGCAGGGTAGAAAACATTGGGAAAAGGAGAAAATTCTGAATACCAGCATTTTCTCCTTTTCCCACAATGTTTTCCAAAGGCTTATTTCTCAGGATCATAAAAAGTCGAGATTGTGTGGCACAAGTGTCCTTTTGCCAACGCATGACTCATCTGTTTTTTTCTTCATATCAGTATAATGTTCTTAGCGCAAGGGTGGGGGTGGGATTGGAGTAGTTGGACAGTGGAGAGGACCCGGGATAAAGTGACTACTGGTAGAAGGGATATGTATTTTTCAAGTGTACAATAGAGTTAAGTCTTGACCCTTTTCTAAACAGTTTTTAAAACATTGTAGCAAAAGGAACAATATTGCTTATTACAAGGAATTTTTTTCCCTCCACATTGTTTATCATGTCAGTGTTAGAGACATTTTCATTCTCTTTCAAACACTTTTGTTTTTGATTCACATACAGGAGCCTGTGGTATGCCAAAAATATCCTGTATAAAAATAAAATTTAACTATTTACCAAATGACAAAATATCAAAGTAAAAAATATTGTGGGAAATGGAGAAAATGCTGCTTACCAGCATTTTCTCCATTTCCCACAATGCTTTCAAAAGCTTCATAAGAGTCTTAAAATACAAAGAAACACCCAGTAAAAGGATTAAAAACAGATGGTCTACTCTATAAGGACTATTATACACTAGACACACATCAAATGTCAAAAATACTCTCAAACTTCAGCATTTCCGTTTCTTCTAGTGCATTTTGTAAGATGTGTATGGTCATTAATCCGAAAGAAAGACTACAAACAAGGCCTAATTAGCTATATCCACTTGACCTGTTGGTGACAAAGGCGGCAGTGTCACATTTCCTTTTGTCACGAAAAGGGAGTGGGCACAACTCTCTTACCTCATCCATAAACAACATCATGCTTGCCATATTTAGATCAATTTTACTTAACCCTGTACCCTTGCTCATTGTAAAATTTAGTAACTTTAGTACCTTAATATTTATATTGTAAAATTCACAATACAGTCATTTTCTTGCATCCTTTTATGATTGCAGAACCAAAGGAGGGTTATTAACCCTTCGCCACACAACAAAATTTTATACCAGTCCAAATTGAAAGCATTTGCAGTTCATAGTTTCAATGAGGCTCATATCAAATGTTTTTTCCTTGATAGGGTTGAAAACATTGTGGGAAAAGGAGAAAATGCTGGTTACCAGCATTTTCTCCTTTTCCCACAAAGTTTTCAAAAGGCTTCTTTACAAGGTCGTCAAAAGTCATCATTGTGTGGGAAAGGGTTAAATTATTTTTCATTGTAATATCTCATAGAGCTCCAGATAAGAGGGAGTGATGGCATTCTAAATCTGTTATTTCTCTTTCAAAGCTTATTTTGTGGGTACTCATTAGAATTGTCTCGAGACAATTCTAATGAGTACCCATAACATAGGGTTTAGCTAAGAATAATAATTATTTTCAATTATGAAATCAAAACCACTCCCTTGACCAATCAAACCAACCACTCCTGTTCTACAGTGCTCTATGCAACCGACTGAGCCACCAGGCTCGACCCTATCAACTGGCAAACAAAGGACTAAAAAATTAACTCCTTACAATATCAGCCAAAGTTCTCATGCCCTGAATGAGAAGGCTTATGAAATTAATGTTGGAAAAGGAGAAAATGATGGAAACCAGCATTTTCTCTTTTTTCCCTAATGTTTTTTACTCTTCCATCATCCATCATTGATGAGTGCACCTACGCATGTGTTCGCTGGTTTTCTCACACCAGTACTGAAAATTTTCTCCCTATAAGTCACTAGCTACTTTGTCATATGCATCAGAGGTGAGAGGCAAAAAAGCGCAGGAATAAAAAGTTTGCTTCAACCAGGTATTGAACTCACAGCCATTAGGCCATGAGTCCCATACACTAACCACTGAGCTACCCCAGTGGGCTGGACTGATAAACTTACTAGGTAAACTGGTGAAGAATATTTCTCTTAGTGCCATAAACTCGTCTTCTGGAGAAATGTCAGGCGTCCCAAATTCATTTCTCTCTGGCCACACCTCCCTGAAAAGAACACAACAACTACACTTGAACAACCAAGCACCACAAACGAAAGTACAGATGGGTTAGATTGGTGTTTAACGCCACTTTCAACATTATCTCAGTCATATCACTGTGACATTTGACATATTCATGTCTTTCCTTGGTTTCACCTATACTAGGCTAGGGCTCCGAGGGTTCTTAACCCTTTACCAAATGACAAAATTTTAGACTGGTCCAAATTGAAAGCACTTGCAGACGACAAAATAAGAGTAACTCACAAATTGAAATTTGTTTCCAGCAGGGTAGAAAACATTGTGGAAAAAGGAGAAAATGCTGGTTACCAGCATTTTCTCCTTTCCTAACAATGTTTTCTATAATTTTGTCTGGTCCAAAATTTGCTGTTTGGGAAAGGGTTAATAGTCGGGATTGTGTGGAAAAGAGTTAACCAAGCTTACTCCCACAAATAAAACAATGGAATCTAGTGAGGTTCGAACCTGGGACCTCCAGATCACAAGTCCTACACTTTACCACTGAGCCATGCAGGACCCAAGGCACTGTCATGATCATTTTTCCTTAACCCTTTACCAAACAATGTCTGGTTTTCACTACCCACAGGAAGAGGCATTCTGAAAACATTGTGGGAAAAGGAATAAATGCTAGTGACCAGATTGCAGACAAAAAATTAACACATTACCAAACAACAAAATTTTAGACTGGTCAAGAATAGAAGCATTTGCAGATGTCACAATAAAAGTGACTGAAAATTTGAAATTTGTTTAGAAGAGGAGAGAAAACATTGTGGGAAAAAGAGAAAATGCGCTTTCGAGGTGGATAAGTTAAAAATTTTGTTGTCTGAGAAAACAGTCAAATGTGACACAACTAAAACAAGAAAAAAATCGTTCAAATCAAACTGGCAGTATACAATACCTGGCAGCTCTAAATAGGGCAACACCATCTCCAGGCTTCCTATTGCGTAAACAATCCTGAATGCGAATCATAGCATCTACTCTGAAATGAAAGACAAAGACAACTGTAATTCTGGCCCGAGCATCTTAGGCACAGATGTCAGATCTTGACCTAAAGTCAAAAAACAACTTTTATTGTGGCTACCACTCTATAGGTTAACCACCATAGGGACATAAACAAACTGAGTGGCTGTGTTAACCCTTTACTCCATAGATACTCATTTCTATGCATTGCTTGTAGGAGCCTTTGGAAAACATTGTGGCAAAAGGTGAAATTGCTTGTCTCATGTGAAAAACTATGCAGAGACCTGACTAGAACTCTTAACTCAAAACAACTAAAACCTTGGACGCCTCACTCATTGTGTGAGAGCCCTTGAAGTATGAAACAATGTCCAATGCCAATATCATAGTCTTCTTGCGGAATCAATAAATCAGAGCTCCAGACAGAGGGAGTAATTTTGATTTCAAAATTGAAAATATTAATTATTCACCACTAAACCCTATGTTGTGGGTACTCATCGAGACGATTCTAATGAGTACCCACAAAATGGGGTTTCAAAGACAAATAATGGATTTAGAATACCATCACTCCCTCCTATCTGGAGCTCTGAATAAACAAAACTGCATTATTTTCAATGAATTGATTGTACCTTTGCTGATCCACATCTATTTCTGAAGCTGCATCAAATGGAGCTACATTGTCTGGTATTTCACCACGACCCTGGAAAATGGCTGACAGTTCACTAGATATTTCATCCCACAGGTCCTCTAGCTCTTGTTCATTCAGCTCAGATACCCCTTGTGTTTCTGAAACAACACAATTGTATTTTTAATTGTTTACCTATTGTTGTGTGAGAAAACTGGTATCATGAACACCAAAATTAAATACATCACATTGTGTTGGAAAACTGTAAAAAAGGATTCATTTCTTCTTTAACTCTTTACCAATTGGCAAAATTTTGTACTGGCCCAACTTGAAAGCACTTGCAAAAAAAAGACAACAAAATTAAAGCAACTAAAAACTTGAATATTGTTTCCAGCAGGGCTGAAAACATTGTGAGAAAAGGAGAAAATGCTGGTCACCAGCATTTTCTCCTTTTCCCACAATTTTTTTCAAAAGCCTTCTATCTCTTTGAGTCGTAAAAAATTTACCAGGGATTGTTTAGTAAAGGGTTAAACTGGATGAAATCTTTTTGCCTATTTTTATTTCAGATAATAAACAATCGTGTATTAACACTCCTGATCAGACATAAAAATCTTGAAACACTGTTGAAAAAGAGGAAAACCCATATAAGAAGCACTTTTCTTCTGAAAGTTGGGACCTTATCTAAGAAATCGTCCATAAATAGTACCAATTTAGACACGTTCAAAATTTATCATCTGATAAACAAAAAGCTGATCAAATACTTCATTGGAGATATACTACCTCTAGTTTGCTGCTTTGCCCTCTTCTTGATCTTCTTCTTTTTACTCTGCACAACAAGATGGCCTGTTTTCTTTGAGTAATTATCTAACATCTTCAGAAATAGATGAGTGGTCTCTATCAAGTCTTTCAGATAACTCCTGCATAAATAAAGATCAGATAAAGACCAGAGGCAGTACTAAACAACCTATCTAAATCCATTTCTCACTCTTATCTCCAGTGTGCCATTTCATTGGCAAAGACTGAGCTTCTTAACCAATTAGATAGCTTACTTTGGAATTTACAGCTACAATATTAAATGGAAAGATTGGCGAGTTTCATCCCTGATTTTGTGTGGACTCAGTTTTAAATAGACTGCTGCATTATCTTCAGGCACTGCAAATAAAGGCAGCTGCTTCAAATATGCTAATAGGACAATGACGTTAAATACATAATGTGTTCATTGCACCCAAAATGAACAAACTGGTTTCAAAAGAAAAAAGATTATGCCCCTATCAAAACCCTGACCTCTGAAAAATTCATCTCAGAATTTAAATCAGAAAAACATCAGAAAAGTTTTACCATACCATTGTTTAAAAGATCATTGCCTAACTACCATTGTATTATACCCCATCAAAAACACTTTATGAAACAACAAAATGTTAAATTTGTCCAAAGTGAAAGCATTAGCAGATGATATAAAACATCTGACAAATGATGAAATCTGTCGTGAAAAGTAGAAAACATTGTGGGGAAAGGAGAAAATGCTTATTACTAGCATTTTCCCCTTTTCTATCAATGTTTCTAAAACCTTGTTACTCAAGGACAGGAGAAAATGGGATTTTGTGGTTAGGGTTAGCCACACAAGAGATAAAAAGTTAATAAGTGATAATCAGTGATTACCTTGAAAAGCGACTTTCGTCAAAATGTCGCAACAGTGTCAAGAATACATCTCTAAATTCCATCACATAGAAAATATTGCCTTTAATGACTTTTGAACTGGCAATCAAAGTCTCGTTACCAGATCTGTCCATGGAGTCTAGGGTTAAAAGGAGTTCTTGATAAGCTTTAAGTGCAAGGTGAGCTCTGTAGACAAAATAAACAGTAAGATATACATGACAATTCAAAATTTAACCCTTTACCTGATATGCCAATTTGAGGCTCTTCCATTTCAGCAGCAAATAAAGGCATGATGTCAAAAATATGGATAGATGAGGATACAAATATCTGATTGAGTGGAAAACATTGTGGGAAAAGGAGAAATTGCTCGTTACGAGCAATTTCTCCTTTTCCCACAATGTTTTCAAAAGCCGTCTCTTGTTGATGTGTCAAAATGAGTATCTATGGAGTAAAGGGTTAAAATGCTTTTCACATTAATTACACTTCCTGCATTTGCAAACAATTCATGTCATAATAAGATCTCTTGCTTTTGCAAAATGTAGATTGAGAAAAGGCTGCAACAATAAAAAAAAAACAAAAACTGTTTGTTCATAGATTCATAGAGATATTTTGCGAGATATTTTTAGACAAGTATACTTAAACATTTGGATATATAATGTTTCCACTGAAAAGGTCCATTTCATTTATTTGGTTCTCTAAAAGTATACAACCTCTTTAGCTAACAAATCCAGTATTTATTTATAGGACTCTGAGGAAGAGGGTTTTTGAAAACTGTTGAAAAGAAGATGCTTGTAATAAATAGTTTCGTCTTTTCAAGAGTCTTTTATCCTTTCAAAAACAAATTTCATTATTGAAGCCACTTAACCCATTACCACACAATCCCTACTTTTGACGCCCCTGAGGAAAAAGCCTTTTGAAAACCCTGAGGGAAAAGGAGAAAATGCTGGTAACCAGCATTTTCTCCTTTTCCCACAGTGTTTTCTACCCTTCCCAGAACAAATTTCGATTTTTCAGTCACCTCTATTTTGTCATCTGCAAATGCTTTCAATTTGGACCAGTCTAAATTTTTCTTGTGTGGTAATGGGTTAAGATTTGACATTGAATGACTATTCTTTCAACACTGCAATGTCTTAATTGTTATCGTCTTCAGTGTACAGTTATTTGTAACTAATTGTTTATCTTTGAAATACTGAAAAGCTACAAATTGCTCATGCTTCACCCTTTAGCACACAATGATGACTTTTAACAGCCCTGGCAAACAATGGCTTTTGAAAACATTGTGGGAAAAGGAGAAAATGCTGGTAACCATCATCTTCTTTTCCAACAATGTTTTCTTCCACAAGAAAGAAAAATTGTACCATTTCAACTTTTAATGAAATTGTCGTAGACTGTAAATGCTTTCAATTTGGACATGGCTATTAAATATTTTCTTACAATGATAACAAGACATTCCAAAGGGCTATGACATATAATAAGATAATTATTCTTTGAAAAAACCTGAGCTAAACATGATATTCTTTTCCCAGGTGAAATTTCTACATTAATAACTAATATGTCACATATTTCAACCAATTTAACCCATCAAAATACAAGCTGTTTTTGGCTTTATAACTTATTTACAGCAGCAAACATGCAGATGCAAAGACTGTATGCAAACCTACATTTGAGCCATAATTTGTGAAAAGGTGGCTAAATACATCTTCGAAACGTATTGACCCAGTTCAGCCTGCACAGGCTGACCTGGACCCAAACTTTTAGCTTTTAGCCAATTTTCTTTTCGTCAAAGGACCGGTCTGTCAAAGAACCTCATGATTAAGTCAGTTATTTGAAAATGGCCCTTATAGTTCAATAGTTATGTGATGACTTTGGCCAGTATCATGCATAATGATAATGGTTTAACTCTTTACCACACAATCCCGACTTTTAACAACCCTGAGAAAGAAGCCTTTTGAAAACATTGTGGGAAAAGGAGAAAATGCTGGTTAACCAGCATTTTCTCCTTTTCCCACAATGCTTTCTACCCTTCTCAAAACAAATTTCAAATTTTTATTTTGTCATCTGCCAATGGCTTTCAATCTGGACAAATCTAAAATTTTGTTGTGTGGTAAAGAGTTAAGCCCCCTTGTGTCACAGCATAATTCATGTAAATAAACACATGCCCCCCCCCTCCACCAACAATGAGTGGTAAGGAGCTTTTACATCTGATCTACTTACCTCTTTCCCCATGTGATGGCCTCTTTCTTCTCCATTGTCTGCATCTCATAATACTGATAGAGCTGTACTTGTATATAGTGAAATGTCTGTACAGACATTGTCTCACTGTCAAAAGAAAAACAAAACACTCATAAAATATGAAATACAGTAACTCTTGATTACTGAAATATTTTTTTTTGTAACAGCCAAAAATAAAAGAAATTGTGTAAGATATTGATTAACCATTCAAAGGGCCAAACAGATGTTTTTTTGTCGGCTTTGAAGTCATTTGAGCGATGCTCTATAAAATGAGGGCTTAAGGCATCTGCAAAACGTATCGACCTTGGTCAGCCTGCACAGGCAAACCTAGGCCTAATTTTTTTTTGTTATTGGTCAATTTTCTGTGTGTCAAAGGACCAAGGATAAAAAAGTGGCTCCTGTAGATCAATGATTATGTGATGATTTGTGCTAGTATAAAATACCACAGAGATACATTAACCCTTTACTCCATAGATACTCATTTCTATGCATTGCTTGTAGGAGCCTTTGGAAAACATTGTGGCAAAAGGTGAAATTGCTCGTGATGAGCAATTTCACCTTTTGTCACAATGTTTTCTATGCTATCAAAAGGTGTCATATACACATAAGAAACGGTTTCATCCTTGCTGTTATTTAGGGTCAATAAGCGATACCTTAGAAATGCCTTAAGGGGTAAAGGGTTAAGCCCCCTTTTGCAAGCACATGGCTCATGTATATGTGCCAATGTGGTTTAATTCTTTACCAGCAAACTTTACAACAAACTTTAAGACTGGTCCAAATTCAAAATATTTGCAGATGACAAAAAATTACCATGACTCAAAACGTGAAATTTGCTTTGGGAAGTGTCAAAAACATTCCTGAAAAAAGATAAATGCTTGTAACCAGCATTTTCTCTTTTTTCCCAGGTTTCTTTCTCTAAGTTGTGAAAACCCGGGACTGTTTGGTGAAGAGTATAACAATGGGATTTGTCTTTGACAAGGTAGAACACCGACATAATCTCCTTTTCTTACGATATTTTCAAAAGCCATTGTCCTCAGAGTCATTAAATCATAGGATTATTTGGCAAAGGGTTAATGCAGTGAACCCTACATTTTGGATACCTTATGGCACAACACTATGATCATTATACAGTCAGTTACCTTACAAAGTCCACCTGATGATTATAGAGTCTACAAAATTCCATGAAAAACCTCATTGCCCACAAATAGTAAGTTTCATCATGTTCTTGAGATTTTTCTCTGTTCAATATATCCTGTAGAAAGATAAAAAGAATATTATAGCATCACATGCTGGTGCCTGAATGCAAAGTAAAGTATATTTGTTAACCCATTACCAAATGACAATATTGTAGACTGGTCCAAATTGAAAGCATTTGCAGACGACAAAATTAAAGTGACTGAAAATTTGAAATTTGTTGTGTGAAGGGTAGAAAACATCGTGGGAAAAGGAGAAAATGCTGGTTATCAGCATTTTCTCCTTTTCCCACAATGTTTTCTAAAGGTCTCTTTCTCAGGGGCATCAATAGTAGGAATGGGTTAATGTTAAGAATGTTAGTGTTGTCTATATTAGAATATAAAAACTACATGTATGTTGGAAAAATTTAGAACAAACTAAGTGTGTTTTCAGAACATTATTCATCCAATCTCCAAAATGAAACAGACTACAAGTCTTTCCAACTCACCCTCTTTCAGCGCAAAAGTCGATAAGCATCCAATAAGTTTCCCTATTTGAGAGATTTACAAGTTCATTTTCACAGTTTTGAAATTTTACCCCACAATCTATAGTTTTAACAAACCTTGAAAGAGAAATCTTTTGAAAACATTGTGGGAAAAGGAGAAAATACTGGCGACTAGCATTTTTCCTTTTCTCACAATGTTTTCTGTCCTTTTCCATATAATTTTCATCGCATGAGCCACAGTGAATTTGTTGTTTGTAAATACTTTCATACTATACAAGTCTAAAATTTTGTCATGTGGTAAAGAGTTAAGGCCTTCTGGCACCTTGTGACAAATGAAACTAGAGCTGTCACTGAATGTGACTTAATACCCCTGCCAGCACTTTGACAGAAAAAAGTGTCAAGTTCAAGGGGAGATTATTCCTCAACCAGGGAGAGTTGACACTTGAAAATTGTGTCTGTCTTGCAAATCATCAATATATGATCAGTATATGAGCAAAGTTTCAACACAATTGAAGGAAAACTGTAGGAGTTGATGACATAAAATTATTTGTATTTTGTACAGACGGACACACAGATGGATAGACACACGGACAGACAGGCTGATTAAAGTATACCCCCAAAAACATTTGTTTTGCATGGGGTATAAAGAAAACTCCAACAAGCCACAACACAGTGTAAAACTATACACCCTACCTTCACTGCATACATCAGTGGATTATAGCAATTCTCCAAAAATTGTACACAAAATTCTTTCAGTCCAAGTCGTATGCTGAGGGTTGACCTCCTTGTAATCTCCTTGTCTATTAGGGGCTTGCGATTTTTGGGCTTCTTTTTGGGCTTCTTGTTCTTGTCCAGTTCTATATGGTCTACATCTAATTGGGCTTTGTGGCATATCAGATCATTATCACTAATTGACTTGAAGTTCTTCACCACAAAAGTACCACCAAATCTTGAATGTCTTAAAATTCAAATGAGATAGCACTTATAAAAATTTCCAAAATAGTGTTATAAAAAGTTGGATATCTAACAATAAAAACAGCTACAGTAGCGATAATACATAGAGGATATTTGTTTTTTTCAGAGAAAGATCAAAATTTATTTCATCGAGTGGACACTATCAGTAATATTTTCACGGGTGGCACAGCCTCGAGTGAAAATATTACTGATGGCATTCACAAGATGAAATAAATTTTGATCTTTCATCAAAAACAAAAAAAAAAAAAAAAAATATTCTATTTAATTCATGCTTTTAACCCTTCCTGGGAGGAGCTTTATCAAAATCCAGTACAGTTCTTTTTCATTATTTCAAGTGGTGTACCCCTCCTGCATAGCAATGCATTACAATACTTCTTCACAAAGTATTGCTCATTCAACCCTTTACCACACAATACCAAGTTTTGACAACCCAAAGGTTCTTGAAAAAAATGTGGAAAAAAGAGAATATGTAGGTAACCAGTATTTTCTTCTTTTCCCGCAATATTTTCTGTTCTTTCACAGATAATGGTATGATATGAGTCATTCAATTTGTCTTGCTGCAAATGCTTATGTATGTTATTGACCTTGCGGGAGAAGTCTTTGAAAATATTGAGGGAAAAGGAGCAAATGCTAGTGACCAGAATTTTCTCCTTTTCCCACAGTTTTTCTACACTATTAAAAAAAGAAATTCCATCATTTGAGCAACACTTGATTTACTGTCCGTCACAACTTTCAATTTCTACCTTTGTCATTTGGAATAGAATTAACTCTTTAACCAAGTGACAAAATTTTATGCAAGTATAAATAGAAAGCATTTGAAGATGACAAATAAATGTGACTTAACCCATTACAAAATGACAATATTTCAGACTGGTCCAAATTGAAAGCATTTGCAGACAACAAAATAAAAGTGACTGAAAATTTGAAATTTGTTTTGTGAATGGAAGAAAACATTATGGGAAAAGGAGAAAATGCTGGTTACCAGCATTTTCTCCTTTTCCCACAATGTTTTCTAAAGGCTTCTTTCTCAGGGGCGTCAAAAGTAGGGATTGTGTGGTAATGGGTTAAGAATTTGACAGTTATTTTTAGAAAGGCTGAAAACATTCTGGTAGAAGGAGAAAATGCTGGTTTTCCAAGTAGTTTTCAAAGCCTTCTTTTCCATGGTCATGAAAGCTGAGAACTGTTTGCTGGACTCTTTACCAACAATCCTGACTTTAAACGATCCTGAGAAAGAAGCCTATATAAAATATTGTGGGACGAGGAGAAAATACTGGCAACCATTTTCTCCCTTTCAATTAATATTTTCTACCCTATCAAAATAAGAAATCGTCACATTAACAAGATTACATAATTATGTTGTCTGCAGATGCTTTGAATTTGGTCTAGTCCAAAAATTTGTCATTTGAGTTAATGGTTAAAGTCCATCATTATACTGCAAAGAAATTTCTCGTGATCTGATTGGCTAACATGCCGGAAACATATATCATGTTCCCTGGCAAAAACACGTTTCCCTTTTGAGTGCCCCGTAAACATCACTACACGTGCAACACAACATCCAAAATGGCGACGTCGATCAATCACCAGACCGCACATTTATGCACCAAACTGCACGTTTAGTGATGTCACTTTTTAGTGACGTCAGTTTTCATTGAATTGGGGCACACAGAAGGGAATTTCTTTTTCGTAAGCATACTAAAATGAAAATTATAAAACAGGAAAATTTCACTTAACGGGCTTTGAAAGGGTAAAGCTTTGCAATATAATAAATTTGTTGTACGGTCAGGTGGCAGGGGACTTGGAAACTTGTTCACAGCTGTGGTGAATCATGTCGCCACCTCGCCTTCGGCTCGGGGCGACATGATTAACCACAGCCGTGAACAAGTTTCCAAGTCCCCTGCCACCTGACTGTACAACTAATAATGTCTCACAAAAATGTTGACAAAATAGATCAAGAAGCAATGCTTTTCATCTTGTTAAAGACTAACCAGATCATTTAAAACCAATGCAATTTGTCTTCTGCAAATGTTGTTGGTTTGATCAAGTCTAAAATTTTATTGTATGATAATGAATCAAACATACCTTGAACTAAACTTCATAACATTTGCCTTCTTCTGTAGCCTCTCCTGTTCTCTCACCATTTCTAGTTCCCTAAAGAGAGAAAAAAAGTATTACATGTTTCTTTGTGAGCCAATAAAAACATGTGTATCCTAAGAAGTGACTATTTGTGATATTTTTTTATCAATGATGTGGATTCAGATGTGACTCGGCAATTCAATCTTAGGTCTATGAACCCGCATATTTTGGGAAGCCTTAATACAAATTCAAATCTGGTAACAAAATTTAATGTTAGCCTTTTTGACAATAGTGGAGATGAGACTCGGCAATTCAATTTTAAGTTTATAAACCCAAATATTTTGGGAGGCATTAATACAAATTCAAATCTGGTAATAAAATTTAAGTATTTTTAACAATAATGGTAAGACCAAAGCTGTCTTTTTTCAACACAACTCACACTTAAAAAATTAAAATACATATTTTAAAAGCCTGGATAATATACAGACATAACTTTAAAATAATTTTAATTTAGATTCATCACACTTAATTATTGGAAAGTGTCTTTATATTCTTACAAAGTCAATAACAAAGAAACAAATTAACAAATACATAGCTGAAATACAAACCACATCTGGCGGGATTCGAACCCATGGCAATCGTTTTTCGAGGTCTAAAAGACCAATACCACAACTACTGAGCTAAAAAAGAGATATCTCCCTAACTCAGTGGTCAGGTATTGTATTTAAATCAGGATGAATCTATGAATGAGGGAGTGGTCTCCTGTAACAATGTAAAATGTTATTTGCAGCTCTTTTATACATAATCAAACTAAAATCATTCAGTTATTTTAGGTAAATTTGCCTACAACAGTATGTTCAAGTATACTATGTAAATTTGTTTACAACAGTATGTGCAAGTATACAATCTATCTACCCCTTTTTCTAGAACGTTACCAAGGTATCAGAACTGCTGGAAAAATTTTTCTCTTGGCTGTTTCAGCCTTCATGATATAATCTCATGCATTCAGTAGGAAATATAGTTTCTCTCTCATATTCACTTTCTCTCTCATCTCTTAGCATTACTATTTCAATGTTTATATATAGGAAAGCAGTCTGAGATGTGGAAAGAGTGTTGTGCTAAGTACTGGTACCAGAAACTTGAGTCAAATATTGAACAACCATACCTTTCATCTTTCTGTTTTTCTGTCTGTGATCTCTGTGTCCCTGCACTTGCTAATACATCTGGTGTCTGAAGTCATAAAACAGTTAACATATTGCACATTGGTATTTTTAACATACATCCATTTGAATTTCGTACATTCTGAACTTCAATATCCCTATCGAAGTAGGCACTAAATTTATATTTCACTCAAAAACGGTCCGTATTCACTAACCATTCTTAAGAACATTCTTTGTCTTACTCTTTAAGATTTTCTAACTGTGAAAGTAACAGAACTTCAAATTTGGTTTAGCCAATCAGACATTCTGTTACTTTCACACTGACAAATTCTGAAGAATAAGACTAAGAATTTTATTAAGAATGGTTGGTGAATACAGGCCCAGGCTTAAAAATTAAGGGCTCTCAACATGTAAAAGCATGTTAATTCTGCACAAAAAAAGGATGTCATGTGTACTAATTACGGCTATCTCACTCTGACCATACAAATCTGAACCCATAAAATTACACACGTCTTAATGAAAACTTGTGATTCCATAGTTCAATTTTACTTCATCTATCTGAACCATCCTCGAAACCCAGGTTTAAGCATTATTATACTCTCC
This sequence comes from Tridacna crocea, assembly GCA_943736015.1. Taxonomy (NCBI): domain Eukaryota; kingdom Metazoa; phylum Mollusca; class Bivalvia; order Cardiida; family Cardiidae; genus Tridacna; species Tridacna crocea. The sequence continues at coordinate 45,704,820 of OX031061.1, forward strand.
ATGCATTACCCCTGGGAAAATTGACTAGCAAATCTTCGTTTCCTATCAATGTTCATATGGTTGGAAAGTACACTAATAGCCTATCTAAAGACTGATAACATACTGTGAATATTCGTTGAGTACTAATTTTCGTTGATTTCGTGGGTAGGCAAGTCCACGAATTCAAGTTCCTGACGAAAGATAGGTCCTTTGCCATCTTCAACTAAGTTGGGTTCGGCTTCATTGATCAATAACGAACGTGACGACGCCAACGTTAAAATGTACACGCTATCGAACAGAAAGTTATTTACACCTTAGATTATTTGTATCTGTAAACATTTCGTTGAGACTAAACAGTTACCGAGTAAAAATAGTGATTTTTAAAACAGCTATTACGTAATCGCTGTTTAAATAATTTTCATTGCCTTAACTTCATTCCTTTTTCTGTTATCCCGGCGACAACGGCATAAACACTGTTGAAAAATTACCTATACGCATCAAGTCTAGTAATCCATGTTTATATTTTACTGTTGCATGTCGGCTGTGAGGATTTTTTTTGCGAACATTTTCTGCCGACTACACAAAACATGACACGACTGCCCAGGTGTTTTTGAAACAGCCATTTCTAAACGCAATGTGACGGTTGTGACCATAGATTTCGTGGAGTAAAACAGTTGTAAATTAGTACAACAAACGTTTGTTTTACAACCCTCTTGCTCGAATGACCTACACGTTACGTCATAGATCTACCCCAAATCAAAATTTTACTGCAAATGCGTGTGTACCTGCGACAGGCACAAAACTCATGTTGACGGACGGCTTGTTTTATATTTGGGTGGTTCTAATATTGAATTTGGTGACGACAAGATGGTGGATTTCAACGTGTTGTTGGACGGTGTCAGACTAAACAGAACTTGCAGTCTGATTTATCCCATCCAGTTGAGCAATGGCTTAGCTCGTATTAGAAAGCAACTTTTGGAACTCACGCAAGATTGAATCGAAGCCGAAACTTATGTCACCTACAGTTTTGACCCTTCACGCTTGTTCTAACTATAGATCTAGGATGCAAATTTGTCGCAGTTAACACTTACTATTTCGGACACACTTTTGGAGAACAAGGTAAAATGTATCATTTCAGTAATGATAAACGTCTCAAGCTCTAAACATAAGATCTCTTTCCTTCTGTCACAATATATCGGCGAATATGCGGTAAGCAGTCTTGTTTTCCTAAGTGACCCAGACATGTGGGAAGGGTAACTTCAGAAGACAGCAGTTTTAAAGCAGACGATTCTGAAAACGTTGTCGTATCTTTTACGGTTAAAATTTGACTGTAAACTGTGACTACAGGATGAAATAATGACCGTGTAAATTGTAAATAATTACGCATGTCTTAATTGATAGACTTGAGACCGACGATCAGATTATCAGATAAGTGTCATAAACTTTACACCCTTTACATCCGATACGATACCTGTATACTTGTCATTGATCGAGTCCTGTTTTATGTTATCTTTTTTTCTTTGACACACTTTATTAATGGATAGTTAAGATTTTTTTTCACTAAAAAAAAATTTTTTTGGAAATGGAAAATCAACGAATTTACGGTGCAACGAAAATGCCGAATTTGAAAAATCCACGAAATTTCATACCAACGAAATTATATGAATCCACAGTATTCATTCTCTCTTTTAGGGAGAGAAATTTCATTTCGTCACTTACTAAAAATAGAAATGATGGCATATTTGTGATAAAAATAATTTAAATTTTCTCAAAGAAAAACTGAGATTACCAATCAAAATGCTTTATGAATAATTCATGAGAATGAGGAAATGCCAGCCAAATAACCGATTACAGTATGAATTGAAACTGGGTCAACGAGGATGATCTGAACCTTTTGAAGAAATTTCTACTATCCTTAACCCTCTACCTGATATGCCAATTTGATGCTCTTCCATTTCACCAGCAAATAAGGATATGATGTCAAAAATATGGACAAATGAGGATACAAATATCTGATGGAGTTGAAAACAATGTGGGAAAAGGAGAAATTGCTCGTTATGAAAACATTTTGGGAAAAGGAGAAATTGCTCGTTACGAGCAATTTCTCCTTTTCCCACAATGTTTCAAAAGCTGTCTGTTGTTGATACGTCAAAATTAGTATCTATGGAGTAAAGAGTTAATAATACAAGTATATTAATATATATTCACATACCTGTTCTCTAAACATGAGTGATACAATTTCTAGGATATGCATCGATAAATTCCTTTCCTCGTCCGAGCTAGCTATATACAACAGTAGGTCTTCTAGTCCACTCACATGTATTGCCCTGTTGATTAAACAAATTAACCCTTTAGTACAAAGTTACAAGTTTTACCGAGCCTGATGAATATGACTTTTGAAACCATTGTGGGAAAAAAGAGAAAATGCTACTCATCAGCATTTTCTACTTTTCCAACAATTGTTTTCTAACCTATCAAATATACATATAATCATCTGAATCGCCTATAAATTGTTGTCTGCAAGAGGTTACAGTATGACCGAGTCAACATTTATGTTGTTTGATAAAGAGTTGATTCATTACTGTACAGGTCATTCTTACACCTAAGAGCACTGGATCCATAAAAGACCTTTTCAATTCCCAAAACATCTAAAACATTGTGATTTCGATGTTGTTTGGCCGGAATATGTACCAATTCACCAAGGAAGCAGACAACAAAGATTCAAGATCAGGCTGAAATTCCTCTGCAATCTGATCTTGATCTACACTGTCTGCAAAAGAAAACTAAGTTTTACTTGCACTCAAAGGGTTGAAACCCATTAGTACCAGTGTCACAAAGACAGAGAATTTAATCCCTTTACTGCACAGCTGTTTTAATCTATAGAGAATAGTATCTGATAAAAATAAGTAATATTTAACCCTTTACCAGACGAAAAAAATTTAGCTTTGTCCAAATTTAAGGCATTTGCAGACATCGATTTCAATGTGGCTCAAATGGTGCAATGTTTCTTTGATAGAGTAGTAAACATTGTGAGAAAAGGAGAAAATGCTGGTTTCCAGCATTTTCTCCTTTTCCCACAATGCACAATGTTTTCCAAAGGCTTCTTTCCAAGGGTTGTTAAAAGTCATCCTTGTTTGGTAAAGGGTTTAAGATACATCTTCACAGCCAGGGAGAAAAAGGATGGTAAAACTTGGTATTGTGTTGAATCTGGTCAGCTGTGTTAACATGGATAAATAATCAATATCATAATTTTATACAGGCTAAAGAAACTCGAGGAATTGGTCTGCGATTTAAAACTGGAAATAAAAACACAGTGATGTCTTGGATAGCCTCCATGGAATAAAATGTGTCTTCTATCCATCATAAACTGTGAAACCTTGCAAACCATCATGGGCAACATTTGACATAAAGATACAAGAATTATTAGTTTCATAAAATAAAGATGAAACTGGTTAAAAAACTGGATGAAAATGATTAAGGGTGTATCTTTTGCTAGGGAAAGTCTTGTCTGTTGTATGAAAAATGGGAATGGGGGAGGGAAGGTGAGAGGGAAGGTGGGGGTGGGAGTGGGTGAGGGGGAAGGTGGGGGTGGGAGTAAGTGGGTGGGGAGTAACTATTTCTACCAAGTGGGCAGGCTGGGTACAGCATAAAATGAACGAACAAGATAATGTAATTTTTCACCGAGTCTATTTTATACCACAAGAAATAAAATCTGTTACTTTAATGAAATGAACTAATGAAATGTAAATGCTTAGTAAATCTCTATGTCTCCAAGCAAGAGTACTTCATATAGTAAAATAAGAGCTATACAGCACTAGCCTCAACATTGAGGAAAAACTTTAATTAACTTTAAAATTTTACAAGTAATGTCAAATTCAATTGCTTTGCTCTTCCAAACCATAAAAGTACTTTAACTGTAAACAAGCATGTCATGTAGCTGACTTTTTTTTAAAACACTCTGGCAATATCAGAAAATGCTTAGAGTTTTGACAACACATCTGGTAAATAAGAAATTCAACAGACTTGGTAATAGAAATTCTAAGTTATCCTAATTCTGACCAATATATCCTTTAGCTTACCACAAAACTTGGTCATGTACACTGGCATCATCATCCGTCCTCTTTAAAATAAAGAATATAAAGATAAATATTGAACAGTAAGTTTACAAGGCCCTAACTTGCTCCACTGACCATCACAAGCAAGTGCATTTCATAGTAGAAAAGATGTTTATGATAATTCAATACAAGCACATCCTTAACCCTTTCCCAAACAAGCCCTGGTTTTTACGTGTCTGCAGTGAAAGTCTTTGAAAACACCATGGGAAAAGGAAAAATTGCTCATAATGAGCAATTTCTCCTTTTCCCACAGTGTTTTCTACCCTTTTTGAGAATTTTCTGCAATTTTCTCCAAATCTAAAATTATCATCTACAAACTCTTTCAGTTTGTAAGGGTCCAAAATTTGTTGTTTGGGAAAGGGTTAAAGTGCCTTTTGCAACTATATTTGCATTTGCAGTCACCACAGAACAAGATCAGACTGCACAAAATGTGCATTCTGATCTCTGAATGACACTGTCCACCTTGTTTAAAAACTATAGACAAAAGTAAGTATCAAACTGCATTTGTTTTGAAAATCTCTAGACTGAAAATGGCTTTTGGATTTACTGGTTATCTAAAGATTAGAGATAATCTAATGTTGTATTGGTTGTATTGGGGTTTAACGCCACTTTAACAACTATGGTCATATCATGGCGGTCGGTGACGCTCATGTGTTTCCTGGCTTTCTCATACCAGTACTGACACTACCTTCTTTCCAAAGCTACCAACTACTTTTCTCACTTACTTCAGCAGAGGTGAGAGGCGGAAATACGCCGGAAAGAACGTTTGCCTCAACAGGGTATCGAACTCACAACCACCAGGTCATGAGTCCGACATGCTCACCACTGAGCCACCCGGGCGGGCAGATCATCTAATAATGCACTGATAACGATAATTGTCTTATACTGTGTGATTGAACTGTAGAAGGACTATATTTGCTATAATTCTACATCAAACCTCCCAATGGCTTACCACATCTTATATACAGCTTATCTTTGCTTTATCAATCATTGATTAACCCTTTACCACACAATGATGACTTTTCATGCCCCTAAGGAAGAAGCCTTTAGAAAAAACATTGTGGGGAAAGGAGAAAATGCTGGTAACCAGCATTTTCTCCTTTTCCAACAAAGTTTTCTACCCTATCAAAGCAAAATTGCACCATTTGAGCCACTTTGAAATTGTCGTCTGTAAATGCTTTCAATTTGAATAGGTCTAAAATTTTGCTGTGTAGTAACGGGTTAAACTTTTGATTGCAATCACAAGTTTGTTCTGTCTTATGATATCCTACTTTTACAAAAATAAAGTGTCAAACTTTATTTACAATATACAAAGACTCAAATCGATTAGACTAAGTTTTCAGAAGGTTTTTACAAAAACACTGTCCTAATTTTGTTGGGGAAAAAGGTGAGGCCCTCATCTTATCTCAGCATTGACATGCTTTAACCCGTCACTACACAGTCCCTACTTTTGAGGACCCTGAAAAGAAGCCTTTAGAAAACATTGTGGGAAAAGGAGAAAATGCTGGTAACCAGCATTTTCTCCTTTTCCCACAATGTTTTCTACCCTTCACAAAACAAATTTAAAATTTTAGGTCACTTTTATTTAGTCATCTGCAAATGCTTTCAATTTGGACAAATCTAAACTTTTGTCATTTGGTAATGAGTTAAGTGATAATCAGTCCAGGTTACAAGAAAAATAACAGGAAAGAAAGGAACCTGTTCAGCATCTGGATTGGGTGGAATGTGTAGGATATTTCTGATCAAAATCAGGATTCTCTCTATCAGAAGTCTGTGCTCTTCTTGTCTGTGCTCCCAGTCCTGAATAGAAAACAGATTTACAGATAAGGAGCATGATGTATCAAGCCTTAGGCTGCTGAGCAGGACTCACAGACCTCTTGAGGACATTGTAGATCAAAATCAGACTGCACAGAACATGGAGTCTGATCTTTGATCCACACTGTCCAATAAGGAGATACTCCCCCCACCCCCCCAAAAAAACCAAATAAATAAATAAATGAAATAAAATATGGGTTTATAGAATCGACATAAACCTATAATAAACTGTTAGTTTCACTTATTTAGCAAATTAAAGGTGGGCCTTCAGAATTTGCGACGAAAATTTTACAAAAATACAAAAATATCATCCTTATACTCCCAAAGCCTTTTACTTTTTATTCATAAAACCCCGGTAGTCGAAAAACGGTCCGACAACACATTTACTACAGCCCAGGTCGACACCGACGGGAGACACGTTCTATTTTAGATGATCAATTCGCTCATTTACATACAGGAATACACAGACAAAGTTTCAAACATAGCGTCCGAAGAAGACATTATGGAAAATAATTATTACATGTTTGTTATGTAATAGAATTTAAGCGTTTTGAGTCACGTGCCAGTCACTTGGCATTCCCGAAATGCTTTATTGATTTTTGGCGCGAAATCTATAAATACCATTAGAGGCTACGTAGCCTTTTAAGGGAAAACCATCAAAAATTTTTTTTTTGTAATTTTATGAATCTTAATTATTGATGATTTGTATTATTTTTTCATACGAATTTCAGTGATATATATATATTTTTTAATTTGGTGAGATGTAAAAATTCTAAATACCCATTTTTAAGGGTTAACCTTCACAGTGGAAAGTAAATCTACCAATAATAGTCAAGAAAATAATTATGATCCAAATAATTGCAAAACAAAAATTAAGGTTGCTCTTGTTTAGGATGTCTTAACAAAGATAACAAGAGTAGATCAAAGGCTAGTCGCACATTAAGTCCAGCCTTACCTTGATAAACACTCACCCACAAGGATTTGTTGGTTGGTTGTATTGGGGTTTAAAACCACTTTAACAGCTATGGTCATATCATGGCAGTCAGTGACACGTGTTTCCTGGCTTTCTCACACCGGTACGAACACAACTCTTTCCAAGAGCCACTGATTAATTTTCTCACATGCTTCAGCATGGAAAAAAAGTTCGCCTCAACTTGGTATCGAACTCACAACGACCAGGTCATGAGTCTGACACGCTCACTACTGAGCCACCTGGGCAGGCCACCCAAAAGGAGTCTTGATCAGCTGTGTAAGATACTAACTAATAACAATAACAATATGATTATAATAATGCTATGGATAATTCATAGGTATGAACCCTTTACTCCATAGATACTCATTTTGACGTATCAACAACAGACAACTTTTGAAAACATTGTGGGAAAAGGAGAAATTGCTCATAACAAGCAATTTCTCCTTTTTTCCAAAATGTTTTCCACTCAATCAGATATTTGTATCCTCCTTTGTACATTTTTTTGACATCGTATCTTTTATTTGCTGCTGTAATGGAAGAGCCTCAAATTGGCATATCAGGTAAAGGGTTAACTCTTTACCAAACAACAAAATTGAGAGCATTTGCAGACAACAAAATTAATGTAACTTAAAAACTGAAATTTGCTATGGGAGGACAGAAAAGGTTGTGGGAAAAGGAGAAAATGCTGGTTACCAGCATTTTCTCATTTTCACACGATGTTTTCAATGGGTTTCTGTTTCAGGGTAGTGAATACCAGGGATTGTTTTAGAAAAGGTTAGGTTTTCACTAAAAACTTTGCTTCTAGTATATAAATTATCATCTACAACAAGCTTAAACTTATAGATGACAGCAAAGCTGATGAGGATGTCTACGGCTCTACATATAGCTATACATATATTTTCCTCTCAGAGAGGCAAGTTGATCCCAGTGTTCGAAAACAGCTTTATTTCCGAATAGTATAATGATTACAAACCAGTTTAAGAAGCTCTCCAAGTTCCTCTGTCAAAACTGAAAATACATCATCGTCAATAAAAGCCTGCAATGAAACAAAAAAAAATGAAATAAAAAATTCTCGATCCTTACTTGATCCACAGCTCATTCCTGTTAATTAGTTTTTTTACTCTTTTAGTTAGATTGCAGCAACCAGTGCACCTATCCATGTTTCACTGAGTTTCTCTTCCAGCATTTATACAAACTATACCTTTTCTAAGTCGCTAAACATAATTGAAACATTGTTTTGTGGTGAGGGAAGAAAGAAAATTGTCAAAAGGACTTTCACAAATCCTCCTATAACAGTAAGTCCACTTATGTACACTTTTCCTAGGTTTCAAGATGTTCTCCCCTCTGAAGGACAAATCTTATTTATTTCAGTAACTTTGTCAATTTGGATAAACCTAAAATTTTGTCATTTGGTAAAAGGATACAGCATCATTCATATAAATTGGCTTTTTTTCAATATCCACTCAAGCTAATCTTTTGTTTCAAATAAATGCCTCCAACATCTGTGGCAACCATGGGCCTGTGCATATAAAACTTGATTTAGCATTCGGTATTCACCAAATGTTCTTCAGAATGTTCTTGGTCTAATTCTTCAAGATTTTCTGACTGAAAGAAACAGAACTTCTGAATGGCTAAATTTGGTTTAGCCAATCAGAAGTTCTGTTACTTTCACACTGACAAATTCTGAAGAATAAGAGAAAGATTGTTCTTAAGAATGTTTGGTGACCCAGATAAGTTCTTGCTCATTCTTCGAGACTTTACTTGATGTGATTTGAAAAATGAAATTTGTTTTGGGAAGAGTAGAAAATGCGGGAAAAGGAGAAAATGCTGGTTCTCATCATTTTCTCCTTTTCCACAATGTTTTCAAAAGGCTTCTTTCTGAGGGTTGTTAAAAGTTCGAATTGTGTGGTAATGGGTTAAAGGTGGCCCTTCAAATTTTGGGACGAAATTTTTACAAAAATGCAAAAAAAGCATCCGTATACTCCCATAGCCTTTTAATTTGCGTTCATAAAACTCCAGCAGTCGAAAACCATCCGATAACACGAGAAATTAGAAATTTATTACTGACCAGGTTGACACCAACGGGAGACACATTCTATTTTTAGATTATCAGTTCTCTCATTTAAATACAGAAAAAACTCCGACAAAGCTTCAAACATGCGTCTGAAGAAGACATTATGGAAAATTATTATTACGAGTCTGTTATGTAATGGAATTTAACCCTTTCCCAAACGACAAATTTTTGGACTAGACCAAATTGAAAGCATTTGCAGATGACAATTCAACTCTTGCTGAAAAGATGATTTCTGTCTGTGATAGGGAAGAAAACACTGTGGGAAAAGGAGAAAATGCTGGTTACCAGCATTTTCTCCTTTTCCCACAATGTTTTCAAAAGGCTACTATTTCAGACCCGTAAAAACCAGGGATTGTTTGGGAAAGGGTTAAGCATTATTAGTCACGTGCCATTCACTTGACATTCCCACAATGCTTTATTGATTTTTGGCGCGAAATCTAAAAATAGCTTAAGAGGCTACGTAGCCTTTTAAGGGAATACCATAAAAAAAAATTTGTTTCGTAATTTTATGATTCTTAATTATTGATGATTTGTATTATTTTTTTATATAAATTTCAATAATATATATATTTTTTAATTTGGTGTGATGCGAAAATTCTAAATACCCACCTTTAAAGTCAGATGTAGTTACTTTAACCCTTTCCCAAACAATCCCTGGTTTTTACGGGTCTGGAATAGTAGCCTTTCGAAAACATAGTGGGAAAAGGAGAAAATGCTGGTAACCAGCATTTTCTCCTTTTCCACAATGTTTTCTACCCTATCATAGACAGAAATCATCTTTTCAGCAAGAGTTGAATTGTCATCTGCAAATGCTTTCAATTTGGTCCAGTCCAAAAGTTTGTCATTTGGGAAAGGGTTAAAATAATCCAGATGGAGGTGAGTGACTGATTCTGAAATTATCGTCCATGGGAGTATAAAATAATGTTATTGATAGCTTGGCAATTATCCTCTTAAATCAGGATCATAAATCCCAATGAAGGTTGAATAAATGAGTACAAGTGAAATCATTGCAGGGCTTGTCCAAAGATTGGGAAGGGGGATTAGCCTTACATTTTAGAGAAATACAAGCGCAATTTTGGCCAAATGGGTAACAATCACTGATATTAAAGACACATCAATAAAACAAATAAATGGCAATGTATATACATATGGTAAATAGATCGATGCAGCAATTTACTAAGTAAAACAAATTCAACAGTCACACTTTAACTGCTTAACTATGGCCAAATATCTCAGAGCATTTGTAAATATAGGCTTATAGCTCTTTTTAACACTACTGTGGTATACCCTTGGGTGCTGGAGTAAATACTTCAAAAGAATTGCTCTGCGACCATTATTTGATACAGGGAATCATTATTCTGTGGAAGTTACAAGTCTAAGCTTGGATATTATAACTGAAGATGTAGAGTTTGCAATATGGGCAGTGATAATAATTGTCTATCTTCATAGGAAAATTGGCAATGCCCGACAGAACGAGCACTTCAGATTGAGACTTTGCATGCAAAAATATGGAATTCAGCGTCATATTATGAGAAATTCTCCCAGCAACATTGAGAAATTCTTTCAGCAAAATTGGGAAGTTCTTCTGCCATAAGTGGGAAAAAATTATGCTTTTTGCAACTGGGAAGTTAACAAATATCGGCCTCAGTTATAGAAGGAAAAAAGCCCTGCATTGTGACAAAAGAAACTGTAATTCATCCTTTAACCCATTACCACACAATCCCTACTTTTGACGCCCCTGAGAAAGAAGCCTTTTGAAAACACTGTAGGAAAAGGAGAAAATGCTGGTAACCAGCATTTTCTCCTTTTCCCACAGTGTTTTCTACCCTTTCCAGAACAAATTTCTATTTTTCAGTCACCTTTATTTTGTCGTCTGCAAATGCTTTCAATTTGGACCAGTCCTAAATTTTCTTGTGTGGAAATGAGTTAACCACAACATTTTCAACAGGTAACACAACAGGTTGCCTGGTTCAAGGCAAAAAGATTCATCTGTAGGAGGTAATGTATTAACAATATACCATACAATGCCACGTTCAACTATTCTGTGGTAAAGGGTTAAAAAATTCATAGAAAAGCCTGGTTTTAGATTTTTACCTCTTTCATAGACTGCAGGTGGGACTCTACCTCTAAGTAGTTATTGCGCAAACTTTTATCCTCGGGCACAAAACCATTGAAACACAATACTCCTGGCTGGGTCAGATTTACAAGTAGTCTACATAATAAAGAAAGCGTAATAGTTATACGGGGATATTCCTCAGTGTACATAAAAATATGACTGCAAAAAATCTGCAGTTTATTTCTTTACAAGGCAATTCTAAGGAAAAAGCTTTTCATTGCATTGTAGAAAATAATATTTAAATGCCACCAACCTGCATTTACTTCTTTCCCAGGAGTATTTATTTACCCATTCACACACAAATCCTATATCTTGAACTACACAATATTTGTTGTCCTCAAATATTTACAAATGTGACTTTGACAATGTTTTCAAAGGTGAAAGGTTAAAGACTATATAAAGTTCAAGCCGCAAATTACCTAATAACAGTTTCCCATAAAGTGTTATCCTCCCTGTAATGTTTTAATATGGGTAACAAGTCATTCTGGACAACCTGAGCATGACCTAGCTGTCGCCTAATGTCACATGTCTCATCTTCCCTCTTCAAAAATCTGATCAAGTCCTTAACCGTCTCTGTAAAATAGAATCACAAGATGTCCTGCACTCAGACTGTAAAAAGGGGGTTTAATGCATCCCTTAACCAGGGGTGTAGAATTCCTATGCCCAACTTGCCCAACTCGTTGCCTGTGGACAAGTGAATTTTTCTAGAGCACTTGTCCATGGACAAGTGCATTTTTGAGCCAAAAAAAGATACGGAAATGTCATATTTACATCAATGACGATCCTCAAATGCGCCATTTATTCCCAATTTTGCATAAACAGTGTTGAAATAAACACCTTCAAGGTACAAACTAAATGTACTGACCCTGTGTTAGGCCTCTCGCTACATGCAATTGCTGGGAAAGAAGGACAAGTAAACTTTAAATGCGGACAAGTAGGAAATTCAGCCCAACTTGTCTGTGGGTAATGGGAAAGTTCAGAAATTCCACACTCCTGCCTTAACCCTTTACTGCACAGATACTCATTTCTACGCACTGCTTGTAGGAGCCTTTGGAAAACATTGTGGCAAAAGGTGAAATTGCTTGTGACAAGCAATTTCACCTTTTGCCACAATGTTTTCTACACTGTTAAAAGGTGTCACATACACGTAAGAAAAGGCTTCATCTTTGCTGTTATTTAGGGTCAATTAGAGATGCCATAGAAACGCCTTATAGAGTAAAGGGTTAACCCTTTACAAAACAATCCCTGGTTTTTACGACCCTGAGAAAGAAGCCTTTTGAAAACATTGTGGGAAAAGGAGAAAATGTTGGTAACAAGCATTTTCTCCTTTTCCAACAATGTTTTCTACCCTTCCCAAAACAAATTTCAATTCTTGAGTCACTTTAACTATGTCGTCTGCAAACGCTTTCAATTTAGACAAGTCTAAAATTTTGTTGTTTGGTAAAGAGTTAAAAGTACTATGTCAAATGAATCCGCAAAAAAAATTAAGGTATCTGCCTTACATAGGCTGACACTAAAGTATTTAACAAAAGTTACCTAAACAGTCTGGTTCCTTTACATACAGTTGACCTTCTTGATATCCAAGGGCACTGCATGTTGCTTGTAATTCTACATGCATCACCATGACTACAATTTCTGCAACGAAATGACATCACATACTAGTATATTATGCTTGCACATGAATAACCAACTTTTAATAGCATGGTTTCTTAATTCATGATGTGGTTACTCTCTAATATACCCATGGTCTGGGAATAAATTACATTCTCCTCAATAACTCACCAGTCACTTACACAGTGGCTAAAACTGAGTTTCAAAGGTCAAAATGGCAGTGTGAATGAAAAATATATGCTAGATTCAAAGATAATCTTTCATTTACTGGCATTCCAATCTACAAATTATACCGCAATGATTTGCCTGGATATTGATGGTCACATATCACTGCATGACACCTAGGCGACTTCTGTAAACTAGCATGAATGGCTATACAAGCTGATGAATTGACACCCCACTTAAAAAATCTTTTCATACATTTTACTGGACTGGGCTACAGTCGTGGCATAAAAAGTGAAACCATCGTAAGATATTTGATAACAATTTTCAATTTCTTTAAAGGGTTTCTGAACTTCAATCAGCAAAGTTACATGTACTGTTAATAAGGTGCTGCTCATTCACTTAGTAGATCTGTATGATTGTTTTTTTCACCTGAAAGAGAAAAAGGTATTTAAGAAAGCTATTTAGACTTGTGGGCAGGGTTTTCCATGACCCAAAAAAATCCAGGCACTTCCTACTTTTGTAAAAGTCAAGTTTTATTCCATATTTCTTGTATATTTAAATTTAAAATATATTTTTGAAATAACAAATGGGTCCATAGCGAGCTTTAAAAGAAGTGGACTCTCTTAAATGACGGCACGCAACTAAACAGAGAGCACGGCGATATAGTGATCTTTTTTTTTTTTTTTTTTGGGGGGGGGGGGGGGTTGAACATTCTCGGGGGCGACCGTCGTATTAAAGAAAGAAGCTAAATATCTGGAAGCAGCGCACAAATTAATATACCATGATGGATTCTATTTGTACGAAATTTCATTATTTTTCATTTTTTGAACTTATCAAGTAAAATATTGGGTAAATTATTACAATACAGCGTATTTCTAACCTTTGACACCGTTGTTTTTGTATTTTTGTTTTCCCGCCTTGTTTTGACCAGTTTGTTTCCTTGTTTCATGAGATGAAATAATATAGTTCTATTCGCTCAGTTATATGTAGAGGTGCCAATAAATCATATGCACTTCCACAGAATTATGCCACAACAGAACAATCATGTATCTTTAAACCTCTTGCCCTGGGAATCTAACTGCACTACTGCACCATTCGATGACGATAGATAGATTTAGGTTAGATTTAGTACAGCCTAGGCTAAAAACTATAATAGATCTACCTGGGCTATAGCCATTCAAAATGGTAAATTCATCAAAGTCATTTCAATGCCAAGTGGAGAGAGAAAAACTTGTCAAACTGTACAGAAGTTTTAGCCGAAATAGGGTTCAACTGTGTTTGATTCCTCTTGATCTTGGACCCTTTTTCAGCACTTGAACAAACAATCCCGTGCTTTTTTTCTTTTCAAGAATAAAATGTCGATAACTAGTAGCTTCTTCTGTACCATTTAAAAATGCAAATCCTATTTTTAAAACCACCTAAGATATGTCGCCTGCGAATTGTTTTCAACCGGAAAAAGTTCTGAAATTTGTTCTTTAGTAAACAGCTTATAGTTAGGGATCTTATCTATATACATGTAGATCTATATAAGATCCCTGTTATAATGAAGCGTAATGCAGGTTCGCCTGAGTTTGAACAAGTGTTGATTTGTGCTTTGGGTCCGTGTCTGCATAATCTGAGATTGACTGAGTTGACACCCCCCCCCCCCCCCTTTGAAGAAATCCTGGATCCGCTCCTGTTCATAAATATTGCAGATCAAAATTTCACACAGATCTAGTATATATCAAAATGAGCTGAAAACATGTGGATCTGTAAGATTTTTATGCAAATCTGGTATAAATCATAGCTAATGAGAAATTGCCTCACTTGAGCTTTGTACCATTGATAAGAAAGATTTCTCGTTGGATAGACGTATTCGACCATCTTTTTTCCCCCCCACATTTTATCACAGCAATTTTACTGCAACTGCACAGTACAAAGCAGGTCATAATGTGTTTGCAGCCTCTATAGAGATATGAAATTGTGTGCAAATATTTGGATGACTGTTGAAATGTTTGCAATAATTTGGAAAAATTGTTCTCTTTGATCGTTTATAATAATATTCATATACATTTTACAACGCTGTTTTTCCCCCTTCCTTGGATACTCCGGGGTTTCCCTATTTGCTACGCTACATCGACGATGTAGCGTAGCAAATAGGGAGACCCCGGGGTATCCGAGGATGGTTTTTCCCCACTTTCTTACGAACAAAGTTCGAAACAAAGAAACAAATGAAGCTATGCACGAAGGAGTGGTCTCCCTTAATTCACCTCTTAAAGTCATCAATTATTGATGAATCAAAGCCTTATTACCCAGAAAGTCCGTTTTTCGACAACAATTAAGATTAATTGTTCAGTGGTCAATCCCGGGTGAGCCCTCCCCCACCCCTTCCCCTCATCATACGAAGGAAAGAACATGAACACATGCATGGGAAAAATACAGGGACTCCCTAACGCAGTTGTTAGCTACATGAACGTATTGAATATGTAGGGCCTATCTAAACCGGGAAGAAGCCATGCATATAGAAGAGGACAGTTTGTTTGTTTGCTTGTTTCTAAAGAACTTTAGCTAGGCCAGGTGACTTTGAAATATTGTTCTAAGTTGAAATCCAAGAAAAGCAACCTAATTGGCTGAGCCAGTAACATATATTATGTACTTAAGAATCGGAAAAATCATATGTATGATTTGATAGGATTCGGCCCGAGGGGTTCCTCCTAGTGGCGTCAGAGTTAAAACTGAAAACGCTACCATTGAGAAAGTCGTTTAAATTTCTAGTCGTAAACGAAACTTAGGACTTACATGTAACTCTAAGAGTGTCCAATAAACCCAATGACCACTTTCAATCTAGAAATAATACACCTTTTATTACAATTTAAAGCTCGCTTTTGATCAGAATGTATTTGCAAAGTGAACAGAATATAGATCAAAGATCAGAATGGACGCTTTGTGTAGTCTGTCTTGATCTTTACCGGTCGAGAAGTCAACTACAGTAGTGCGTGACAGTAGCGTTAAGAGTCAAACACTTTTAAACGGTAATAAAGCACATTTGTTAGTTCTCTTGGTAATAATTTTCTCTTCTTGTCTTCATAATTTCTCCCTGATAATTGGGTTACGATTTAAGCAACAAGTATCGTATCTCTTAAATTGGGTTTCATTGCTCCACGTTACCACAATGAATGGCATCTTAGGTATTCCTCAAATTGTTTTTGGTTCCTCTCTTTATCCAGTTCAACCTTAGGCTGCAAAGTGCGATTCGGAGTCCTTTTGCAGACAGCATAAACCAATTGCAGACTTTACAAAACATGCAGTCTGATCTTGGACCAACCTGTCCTATGCGGTATTTTTCCGGTGAAATCAGCTTTGATATTACAATATTTGGGTTTTTACCTATTTCATGAGTGGAAATGTTCGTTTCATCTTTTTTGCCGCTTTATGGTTAACCGAACAAAAAAAAACCGCCTTTAAATATTCCGTGATCTTAAACTTTCCTATCTAAACTTACACTTAAAGATCACCTCATGCAAGTACTTACGCTCCGCTGAACCCAAATGATTTTTCAGTAAATTCTAGACCGAAAATATGGGTCAAAAAGGGACATAACTGTCTATACGCATTTGGATCTTGATCATGTATGATCAGTGGAAATAGATTTTTGACCAATCAGATTATCGCACTATTTCGGCCGTTTCGCAGTCTTGCTGTCAACTATTTCGGCTCCCCAACTTAATGACTGTTAACGTTGGTTAGATGCAATAGTTTCTGCTTGTTTTGTGTTAAAAAAGATCGCAATACATAAAGGTTAAAATATGATTTACGAACGCATATACTACTAACGAGAGATATAATACAGGATTAATAGTTTGCATTATAATAATGACAGGCGATGGGACCTCAGGAAAAGATTTTGATGAACCTTACATTACACAATGGAGTAATCAATGCAAGGTTTTGCTTTGAACGATACTCAAAATGTTAAACAATATGGTGGAAAAAAAAGGTATGAAATATAATAATACTAATAAGAAGAAAAATGTTCATTAAGACATCTAACCTTGTTAAATAACCTCTGCACAACTTAATAAAAAATGTAATTGTCACCATTTTCATTTTCACATTTACCTTTATACTAGTTGCGAGAAGAATATGCTGAATGCGTACATATAGATCATGTTGCGATTAACATACAGTTTAATCTTGGATTTAACTTATTTGTGGTTTAAATTCAAATTCTGACCAATACAGACACAGTTTTTCAAGTACATTAGCTCGCATTCCTTACTTCATGTAGATTTTAATTATACCACATCTGAGTCCCGGCTAAGAAGTTCAACTTCAAATGTAACAATTTTAATTAAATCAAAATTTAAACGTGCTATTTTGAAACGGATTAGCACGTATAAGACTATGCTGGTACACTGTCAATTGCTAGGATGTGTGTTTAATTGCAAGTTAAATAGCCGCTCTATTCCAGTTGACCACACATTATCTATATAGTATAGGCCTATCATAAGATAAAACAAACAGCTACTCACAATATTAATAGGACTGATAATTGGCATTACACTTGACGCATATTATAGTCATTAAACAAATATTTACCCCTTAAATGTGGGTATTTAGAATTTTCACTTCACACCAAATTAAAATATATATATATATCATTGAAATTTATATGAAAAAAAAAAAAAAAAAAAAAAACATCAATAATTAAGAATCATAAAATTACAAAAAAAGTTATGGTATTCCCTTAAAAGGCTACGTAGCCTCAAGCTATTTTTATATTGCGCACCAAAAATTAAAAAAAGAGAATTGTGGGATTGTTAAGTGACTGGAACGTGACTAATGACGCTTAAATTCCTTTACATAACAAACATGTAATTATCTTTAATAATATCTTCTTCGGACGCTATGTTTGAAGCTTCATCTTTGTATTTCCGGTATGTAAATGAGCGAGTTGCCCATGTAAAAATAGAACGTGTTTCCCGTCGGTGTTGACCTGGGCCGTAGTAAATCTCTAATTTCTCTTGTTGTCTACTAGAGTTTTATGAATAAATATTGTAAGACTTTGGGAGTATAAGGGTGATTTTTTTTTTTGTATTTTTGTAAAATTTTAGTCTCAAAATCTGAAGGGCCACCTTTAACTTGAAAAAGAAACTTTTTTATGCTTACAGAGCTCCGTTGGATCAGACAGTGTACATGCTTAAGTATTTCGAAATGTTTGAAATTCAGCGTAAATTGTTATCTTGTACGGTGTTCAGACGACTGAAATAGCCTAACTAAATCAAAAAGCTTTTTATTCTATTATTCTATAGCAAAAATAAAGTTAATGAAGTGTCTCGTTTCTTCTTAAATGAGGTCCAGTAACTTTGTTAAACCAAGTATTTCGTTGTCCGTAGCCCCCGAAATTAGTATTATATGTGCACACCCTCGTATGATATTAGTTCAATCATTTCTCTTAATTTCATACCGGGAATTCATCATCGACAGAAATATGATATGTATATTTTTCATATGACTTTATCGAGAGAAACATTCATGACAGCAAAATTTTAGTAGTCCATCTGCCATACTGTATATGTGTACCGTGTTTGTTTACGAGCCTACAGCAACAGAAACCTGGAAGTCAGTTTAACTTATCGCCTCAGATCCATATATCGTGTTATTTTTTTTTTCTGGCAGTACAGACCTTGTCCCGGTTTGAGGAAAATTTATTATACTGCAAAGAAATTTCTCGTGATCTGATTGGTTAACATGTCGGAAACATATGTCATGTTCCCTGGCAAAAACCATGTAAAACCAGTTTCCTTTTTGCGTGCCCCGTAAACATTACTACACGTGCAACACAACATCCCACATGGCGGCGTCGATCGATCATCAGACTGCACATTTATGCACCAAACTGCACGTTTTAGTGACGTTAGTTTCCAGTGACGTCAGTTTTTATTGAATTGGGGCACAAAGAAGGGAATTTCTATTTAGTCAGCATACTCGATTCGTGAAATTATAAAATAGGAAAATTTCGCTTAACGCGCTTTGAAAGGGTAAAACTTTGCAGTATAATAAATTCGTTGTACGGTCAGGTGGCAGGGAACTTGGGAACTTGTTCACGGCTGAGGTGAATCATGTCGCCATCTCACCTTCGACTCGGGGCAACATGATTAACCACAGCCGTGAACAAGTTTCCAAGTCTTCTGCCACCTGACCGTACAACTAATAATGTTTAGTGATTACAGAGATACAAAGAATGTCAAAGTTTTCGCAAGATGCTGACGACGACCGATTTCGACAGTATTAGTTCTACCTGGACGTTTTCCTCTAAAGCAGCTGGGTTTGATAAAAGTGCATTTAGACTTTTGACTGCATTTGCACTTTGAAAATACAGATCTATAGCCATGTCGTCCAAGAAAGAGATAAAATAGCCCACGTACCATTACTGGGTGCATCCCTGCCTTCAGCACACACACACACACAACAAATGTATATTTTTGTAATGTTCGGATGCAACTTGCCCATTCAAAGTGTTTCAATGCAGGGATTCGGGTTATATACTCGGCGGACTTAAACACCTGTTGTTTCTTGTTTTCATCCAATTCTCTGTCTAGGCTAAACAGCCAGTGGCTTGAACTGGCGACAGTTGATTACAAAGTAGAAGATAATCCGGGAATCACCCTTTACGTTTATTCCATGCAGTATATGAGACAGGATTCTAATGTTATACGCTGAAATTCAGTATCAGTCATCTTTTGAACACGTAAAATATCTACACCAGTCAAAACATTGTGGTCTGGCTAGCATACATAAAATCATTCACACTTACTTGTATACCCGATCATAAGACCTGATATTTTTATAATGAAATATGTAGTGCGTCTCGGTGAGGGCGCCTTCTGGGCGAGTTTATACGGTACAGGCCCGTAGGAACAGGGGGGGCTAGGGGGGGCTCAGCCCCCCCCAATAATTTTTAAAATCATAGTAACTAAAATACGAGTTCTTAGCGCAATGAAACTACCACGCAAAAAACCTCAGTATTTCGAAGTTAGCCCCCCCAATCTTGAAATCCTTCCTACGTCGCTGCGGTAAATCCCCAGCCACTCATTGTAGCTCAAGTTTCCCCACTTTTCAGATGCAATGAAAGAAAACAGCTACATGACAATATTATTGAAGATGACAGCCCTGTCTACAGCTTCTTGTTTATGTCGTATGACGGACATCGTTATGTAGTGATGTCTAGAAAGCAGGCTTTGCTTTTAGGCTAAAACATAATGACACATTTGATATGGGAGATTTCCAAGTGAAACATGAATTTATATGTAAGTAATGGGTCCAATCGAAATAGAGATTTACAAAGTCATGCTATGTGAGTGTATGGTGAGATTGAAAGATTTAATTGCATGTCGTATGTCCCAGTTTCAAGTCTGGACTCATTATTCTAGCTATTCGATGGTCTCTTACGTTTCCGTTTGTATCATGGCTATACATGACGCTTGCTCTAAACTATGCTTTCGTGCAGTGTTTACGCAGTGCTTGGTAAACTGTATTTATATGTCGTCGGTTTACTTCCAAAATCTCGTAACTACAGCTTGTAACAAGCTGTAGTTACGAGGTTTTGGAAGTAAACCGACGATACATTTGTTGGGAAAAAAGGAGCTTCGCAAAGCGGTGCATATACGCCCGAAGGGGCTTGTCAGTGAAGTGCGTGAAAATCTAGTCAGTGAAATGAAAATCTAGAACGCTAGCAGAGATCCAAATTTTAAGAGTCACATGCACAACTGCACATCTTATAGATTCATTGTGGTAAGTTTCAAGTTATTCCGATGGAAACTGTAGGAATAGTTGCGCATGCAAGAAATTGCTAATGGACGGACGGACGGACATACTAACATTTCGGATTTTTGCGGCTTTTCCTTCAATCTTTATGTGGAATTTTTCCATATAAAACGGGCTTTGTTTTTTTGTTTTTTTTCTATATTTCATAAAAAAAATATGGACGTATTAAAAGCTCTTGAACACCAGGACGTTGGTCCAAACGGACGGACGGACGATCGTGGCTATACCTTTCGGGCGTATAAAACGAAATGAACCATGGTCTGACAGAGAATGGGACTTAATGTATCTCCGTGATACACGATACCAAGCAAGTCCTCACATAGTCATGGATCCCTAACACCGTTATATACATATACTATATCCTACTAAATATTTGAAATGAAATATTTATTTCGATAGTAAAAGCCCACATATTGTTATTTCAAAGGCATATTTCGGGAATATTATCTCTGAGTCGTACAGTGTAGATCCAAGATCAGATTGCACGTTCTGTGCAGTCTGATATTCGGATTATATGCTATCCGCAAAAGGTCATTGAGTCGTGCTTAGTAGCCTAAGACTTAAATAGAGTTTATTTCATCAGCTTGTGGTTAATACGTATGGGGAAATATTTGCCGAAAAAGGGAAATGTATGCGAAAATAACGAGTGCCGTAAGGCACGAGTTATTTCCGCGGACCTTTCCCTTTTGGGGCAAATATTTCCCCATATTAACCACAGGCTGATGAAATAAATTTAAGAAATAATCTTTTTTCTATCGTGGTATATCGTTCATTAAACCACAGTTGTGAGTTATGAGGCACAATAAATAATCCACGACAGCGATAGCCCGAGTGGGTTACACATTGCGCCTCATAACTCACCACCTGGTTTATTGAACGATATACCACGATAGAAAGAAGATTATTTCGATTCTAAATTGGCCAATTCTTAATGAAAGGAAAACAAGTTCAAACTAAGAGTAAAACCGCGGATGAAGATTATGTTCCATTGAATAAGTCACTCATTGAATGACGTCACTCTACATGGATTGCCGCAGATTTTACGTTTTCCTTGCACTGTGTTTATAGAGCCAAAGTCGCGTGTCATGTTAGAATATATATTTATATATGTGTATTATATTTCTGACCTCTGATTATTTTGTAAACGAATGCCACTTTTAAAACTAGTGATCTCAAGTCAGTTAACCGATTAAGTCAATTTCTAGCAAAATAGAACAAAAAGAATTAGTTCCAGATTTTAGGCACGAGGAAAATATTCACTTTGACAGGGAAATAATTCCCTCCAGCTTCAATTACGTCATTTCTTTACCCATAACATTTCTAAAAATAGACAAGGTTTCATGAGTAAATTCATTCTGTTATACATTCGTTGTTATCGAGTTTTAGAAATATGTTCTATGGCAAAACTTCAACTTCGGCCCCTTGGCCCGTATGCACCAACCATTTTTAAGAGCGTTCTTTGTCTTATTCTCCAAAATTTTATACATTTGTAAGTAACACGACTTCTGATTGGCTAAACCATTCGGTTTAGCCAATCAGAAGTTGTGTTACTTACAAATTTAGCAAACCTTGGAGAATAAGGCTGAGAATATTCTCAAGAAAGGTTGATTCTAGACATGTTTCGTAGATTGTGTGCGCCAAAGTAAGGTTGCGTTCTTGCGTTCTTTAGAGGGCCGGGTATTCGGAAATTATCTGGTAAATTACCATAATATCTCTAATTGTAACACGAATCGATCATACAGAAAATCCAATGAAATACTTGCGCGTATGCTTTTATGCAATACAAATTCCCTAGTCACTGTAGCAACGTCAACGTTCACACGAGGAACTATATGGCTTGCAACATGCGAAAAGGGGCTTTCGGCCATTTGCATGAATTGTTGTCTCGAATTAGCCAAGCAGTCCGCGCAGGTTTATCGGAATCGACATTTTCCATCTTTATGTAGTTTTCTGTTTTGCACAAGTCTGCTGTAGCACAAAATCCAATGTAGATCTAGTTATGAAAGGTTTTCTTCACTCTCACACGTAATTACTATAATTTCAGTTTAATTTTATTTGTCGTCTGCAAATGCTCTCAAGTGGGACCAGTCTGAAATTTTGTCGTCACGTAAAGAGTTAATGTCAGTGAACGTCCTGTCGTGCAGTCTAGGCTGCGATCTCAAACAGATCAATAAATGGCAGGGTTCCATGTCCGGGAACTCTGCAGGATGTTACACATGGTCATTTACTTACCCCATGAATGCCGGGACGTTGTCATGGCATAATTGGCCTTTTGCCACTTTCCATTTGCCTTTTAAGGTTCTATCTTATATTCCTTACTGCTCGTGTCAAATCACATATAAACGTGAGACAATATTTAGATGTCTTCTTCAACAAGTAGCTCCTCGGATGTCTAATATATTTGTTAGATTAACCCGTTCCCAAACAATCCCTGGTTTTTACGGGTCTGGTCTAGTGGCCTTTTAAAAACATTGTGGGAAAAGGAGAAAATGCTGGTAACCAACATTTTCTCCTTTTCCCACAATGTTTTCTACCCTTTCATTGACAGAAATCATTTTTTCAGCAAAAGTTGAATTGTCGTCTGCAAATGCTTTCAATTTGGTCTAGTCCAAAAGTTTGTCGTTTGGGAAAGGGTTAAAGGGGGTGTTTTAAAAGGATTATAACATATATAGGTGAACACTATAATGCAAAGTCCGTAGTTCTCTGGAAGAGTAGGGCCACAGGACAAGAAATCACAAACCAGGCAACGCAGTCTTAATGCACAGTGTCGAAGAATTTTTTTGGACAAAGTACTTTTGAAATTAAGGAGGAAGATAAAAAAGAAGAAGGGTTGTTAACCCTTTACTCCGTAGATACTCATTTCTACGCATTGCTTGTAGGAGCCTTTGGAAAATATTGTGGCAAAAGGTGAAATTGCTCGTTACGAGCAATTTCACCTTTTGCCACAATGTTTTCTACACTATCAAAAGGTGTCATATACACATAAGAAACGGCTTTATCCTTGCTCTTATTGATGGTCAATTAGAGATACCATAGAAATGCCTTATGGGGTAAAGGGTTAAACGAACATGATTATTCTATTTTACTACAGTTATTGTAACTAACTCTATAGGTGAAAAATCTCGAATAAATTGATCTAAGTAAAGTTTTTTCCCCAAGGCATGATATCTTATGTACTTTGAAAAAGAAATGCGATTGAAGTCATAATGAACCAATTTCAAGCTGCTAATTTTCCCCAAGAACGAATCCTATTATAGCATGATTGGTGAGCGATGACAAACAAGTTATATTAAACTTTCTTTCATTCGGTACACTTAGGTCAAATATGTGTAGGAGAACTGTAAAAGTGCTAAATCGTCGATTTACTTCGAAAACCTCGTAACTACAACTTGTTACAAGCTGTAGTTACGAGGTTTTTGAAGTAAACCGACAAACTATTCGATAGAATAGATGTTTTTCAGTCTGTAATTAAAAAATGGTCATGATGATGATGATAATACAATAACAGAGATGCTGCTGCTGGTGCTGCTGCTGCTGCTGCTGATGATAATGGTGACTTCAATGAGGATGATAATCATGATAAAATGATGTGTTGTTTTCATATTTGCCGTGTTCGTACAAGTTGAGTTTCGTTTTGATCGGAGTCTGGGTGATTAACTTCTAACCAAAAGGTCCGGATAATTAACAACCGAGGAAAGAAGACTTTTGAAATCATCGTAGGAAATGGAGAAAATGTTGGTAATCAGCATTTACTCTTTTCCCACAATATTTCTACTCTTCCAAAGACAAATTTCAATGTTTGAACCACAAGTATTGAAGGATAATTCTTTACAAAGACTGGAATTTTATGTAGTGCTTGTTTGATTGTATGTTCGTTAATGTTTTCCAACTTTTTTACTTACCGTATATCGCGGAGGCCATTGCACCTATCCATACTTTTCTGTAGGTCCTTATGTCAGTATTCACTCTATATTCTCTCCAAGTCAATGGCTACTTTCCGCATCGTAGAAATGGTGGAAATGTTGATCAGCAACGAGAGGAGTAAATCCTGACGTAATCACAATCATCAATCATCGGAAAGAAATTGCTAGGTATTATTTCATGCTTTCTGGTAGGTTATCGAGAAATATCAGTGAAATATTTTTCGATATTTCATGGTTATGACCAGTGAAAATACCGATTTCTATATTTAGGTAAAACGGCCTGACTCACAACCAGATCGAAATATGACGTCATTTACCTTACATTTCTCGCGCTTGATGCGTTGTAATGCGTTGCTGTTTGGGAGGGGTACGCCACGGGGAATAATTGAAAAGACCTGTGCTGGATTTTGATAAAATTCCTTCCGGAGAGGGTTATGAGCATGAAATAAATAGAATTTTTGTTTATTTCGGTTAAAGATCGAAATTTATTTCGTCTCGTGAACACCATCGGTAATATGTTCACTCGTGGCTGCGCCACTCGTGAAAATATTACCGATATTGTTCACGAGATGAACTAAATTTCGACCTTTAATCGGAAAAATCAAATATCCTCTATGTAGTCGAGCGGGAGATTCGAACCACTGACCCACTGGTATCAAACCTGGTACGCTACCGTCTAGACTACAGGGTTCAGCTTTCAAGTTTTCAACCCTTCCAAATTGACAGCGTTTAAAGTCGACAAATTCAATGAATCTCTAACGATAAGATTTGTCGTTGGAAGGTAGAAAACATTGTGGGAAAAAGGGAAAAATGCTAGTAACGGAAAAGTGGATGAAGGATATAGGAACATTTACTCAAGGGTGATAGATGGATCTCCATGTTTTACATTGTTTATTGTATGCCAACGAAATCGTAGCATTATTCAGGTATTTCAACTTTTTACCACACGAGAAAATGTTAGACTGGTCCAAATTGAAAGCATTTGCAGACGACAAAATTAAGGTGACTAAAAAATAGAAATTTGTTCTGGGAAGGGTAGAAGACACTGTGGAAAAAGGAGAAAATGCTGGTTACCAGCATTTTCTCCTTTTCCCATAGTGTTTTCAAAAGGCTTCTTTCTCAGGGGCGTCAAAAGTAGGGATTGTGTGGTAATGGGTTAAGCATGGTAATATTTCTAAACCAAAAGTATTTGCATATGATAAATTGAATGATCCTCATATGACGGAATATACTTTTAGAATGGGTAGTAAACATTGTGGGAAAAGGTTGGTAACAAAAACTGGAAAAAGAGTATAGCAATATTTAGTCCAGCGTTATAGATCGGTCACTGTGTTTCACACTGTTTATTATGCACCAACTATATATAAACGTCACTTGTTGCTTCATTCCGGAGTTTTTGCTCAAGTTCTAGCCTGGCAATGATTATTTTCTAAATCATTTTTCAATGACAAAAAATACGTTCACATCAAGCAGAGGCAAGGAAAATCAAAGTTGGTCAGCCCAGCAGGCTGGGTTTTTATTGTTTGCGAGTCAATAATTGATCGAGTTGACCGCAAGGCCAGTGCATCATCTAATGCAGTGTTTTGCTGATACTTGATGTAGTTCTTTTCTTTTTAAGTTCTTGAAGCAATTACAGTTGTAGATGGTCTTAGTCTCATCAACGTGCAGTGTAAAGATAGCAGCTCGTATAGGTCACAGATCAGACTGCACGTTCTGTGCAATCCGATGTTGACTTGCTCCCAAGATTAGACACCCTATTTTGCCTATAGCAGTAGTGGAATTAGTTTAACTCAATATGACCTCTGACATTCAAACTTTTGACCTCTATAATTCACCAATCGCTTTCACAGTGAGACTTAACGTCAAATAATTCCAGGCAACGCTGTGACCATTGTTGTAATTGCCATAAACGCCCTGTTTGAATGGAAGTTGACAAATAGACATCTTCGATGCATTATTAACCCTTTACCCCATAAGGCATTTCTATGGTATCTCTGACCCTAAATAACAGCAAGGATGAAGCTGTTTCTTATGTGTATATGACACCTTTTGATAGTGTAGAAAACATTGTGACAAAAGGTGAAATTGCTCGTCTCGAGCAATTTCACCTTTCGCCACAACGTTTTCCAAAGGCTCCTACAAGAACTGCGTAGAAATGAGTATCTATGGAGTAAAGGGTTAAACCATCATCAAACAATCTCATGTTCGAAAAAGTAAGCTTTTGAAAACATTTTGGGAAAAAGAGAAAATGCTGGTTAACCAGCATTTTCTCTTTTACTCTAAATGTTTTCTTTACCTATTAAAAGTGAAATCCCATCATTGGATTCAATTTTATTTTTGTCGTTTGCAGACTAGAATTAGGTCGTGTTATAAAAGATTAACAAGATTTCTATGATGTGGCTTCTCTGTTATTGGCAACTTAACCCTTCGTCCTTTTAGCTGATCTATGTTTACAAAAATGAGACCTGTAGAGTTAACCATACTAGATGACCTTTGTGACCGACCAATCATTTTAATGCTAAGAGATGACACCATACAACCTTGCAAGAAACATTTTTATTGGCGAACTTTGAGTACTGTGATGCACCATCATAGATGGCTGATCATTGACAATGCGAAGATAAGAAGGATTTTTTTTCCAATATCGAGGGACAATTGGCGTACTGTATTTGAAATAAACCTTTTATTATCTATGTACACTAATTAAAGCTCGCTAATTAAAGCATTTTTCACGTTAGCATCATCCGGGGTTGACTCCTGGTTCTGTAGAATATTGTTGTATATTGGGAAAAATTCGTTTAGTTTCTCACGACCAGACGAAGACGAAGAAGAGGTGACATCACCATTTTTCCCACCACGTCCATTTGGAAAGTCTTTTTCTACGAGCAAAATGAGACTCTGTTTTGGTTTCGTTAAAGGAGTGTTGTAGTTTCCTCGCCTGTTACTAGACACAAAACTGCCTCTATAGCGCCGTCGTGTGATGACAGATTTCAAAGCCTGTCGAAATTTAGTGGATACGAAGTTATAGACGATTGGATTAAAAGCATGATTAAGGTAGAACATTATACGGCCAGTGTACATGATATTGAGAAAGGTCTCTAATCCTACTTTATGATAATCTGGGGTAAACGATGCCCAAAGTCCAATCACTCGTATTGGTAAGTGGAACACAAAGAACAGTAGTACAAGACTACAAATTATATTGATAACTTGAAGACGTAAGCGCCGTCTTGATGTATGTTGATGACTTCTGCACATACTGTCATTATCTTCCTGCGTGAATCGAAGAATGTAACAAATTCGTGAATAAAGAATGAGCAAAACGAAAAACGGAATAACGAAGTGACAGAAGAAAACAACTATTATGTAAGCCTTGTGCCAGTCCTCTTTTATATACATCCGGCAAACTTTAATAGGAGTACCGTCCGGGTAGGCGGAATCTCTGTACACTGCCAGATACAAATAGGGCACATTGCACGAGGTAGAAATAAACCATAACACTGGAATGACTTTGGCGCTTTTTGCAATGCTGTCTCGGATCCCTTTGAGTGGTTGGCAAACAACTCTGTATCTTTCCACGCTGATAGCAATCAAGGTCAGCACTGAAGCTTGTGTTACCAAGTTTTCTAAGAAAGGCACTAGTTTACCTGAAAATACAACAGAAAAATAATTCGAAATGAGTCTACAGCTTTTGGTAAGAATTATTTGCTTTTGATAAATACGATCTAGTGCTCCAGATAGAGGGAGTGATCTTGATTTAAAAATTGAAAATACCAATGATTCTTCACTAAACCCTATATTATGGGTACTCATTAGAATCGTCTCATCGAGAGAATTCTAATGAGTACCCGCAACATAGAATTTCGAAGAGAAATAATGACTTCTTGTTTAAACAAAAAACACCATCACACCCTGTTATCTTGAGCTCTTATGGTCCATGCCTTAATACCAAGCCAGTCGCAGTGTAATATGAACCCAATTTGTCCAAAGTCTGACTGAATCATGAGTTTGGATGATCTACTGACATACAGAAAATTTAGCAGTTGCAAAAAGGTTTTACCTAGGTCAGCCTACATAGATTCCGTTAGCTGACTAATGTCGACCGTGACTCTTTTGCTAATGCATTTAGCCTCCTTTTTTCTTAGAATATGACTAAATTGTTTCGTAAACTGCCCTAGTTTTGTACCATCACAAAATAGTTTCTCTTGTTATGGATCATTATGATTTTTTGCTGATTTCACAGATATCCTTGGGGCATTTATAGCTTTTCGATGTCATCTAATGTAGCCTGTTTGTTTCTTGTGCAATGCATTAGTTACAGCCATCGATCTGAGGTCGAGATGTCCTTTTTGACGATGTGTTTATGTACTGAGAAGGATAAAAAGGTTTTTTCTGATTCTGGTTAATGTATGTACTATACGGGCGTAGCTTTAACCCTTTCCCAAACAATCCCTGGTTTTTACGGGTCAGGAATAGAAGCCTTTTGAAAACATTGTGGGAAAAGGAGAAAATGCTGGTAACCAGCATTTTCTCCTTTTCCCACAATGTTTTCTACCCTATCATATAGAAAAATCATCTCTTTAGCAACTGTTAATTTGTCATCTGCAAAATGCTTTCAATTTGGTCTGGTCCAAAATTTGCCGTTTGAGAAAGGGTTAAAGACTATAATTGCTTGCATTTCGTTATGTAATAATAGCAGTAGTACTAATAACGGTAATAGTGTATAACAAAATAAGAAAGCTCAACACATACCAACTACAGGAATTCTACCATATAACGTTATGATGGTGACATTTTGAATTCCTTAGCGAATATTTAAAACACCATGAAAAATAAAACCCTATTGTTAAATATTTCGGCTATTGCCTTTTTCAAGACTTAGAAACACTGTTTTTTTTAACATCAGAGTATTATTTTTATAAGTGTTCAACTCTTGAAAAGGCAATAGCCGAAATACTGAAAATTAGAGTGTTATTTTTCATAGTGTTCAAATCTTAAAAAGGCAATGGCCGAAATATTGAACAGTAGAGTGTTATTTTTCGTACTGTTCAACTCTTGAAAAAGACTATAGCCGAAATATTGAACATTAGAGTGTTATATTTTTCTTACTGTTCTACTCTTGAAAAAGGCAATGGCCGAAATATTGAACATTAGAATGTTATTTTTCATACTGTTCAACTCTTGAAAAAGGCAATGGTCGAAATATTGAACATTAGAGTGTTACTATTTATAGTGTTCAACTCTTGAAAAAGGCAATGGCCGAAATATTGAACATTAGAGTGTTATTTTTGACAATGTTCAACTCCTGAAAAAGGTAATAGTCGAAATATTGAACTTAAAAGTGTTACATTTTATTGTGTTCAACTCTTGAAAAAGGCAACGGCCGAAATATTGAACATTATTTTGATTGTTATTCTTCATACTGTTCAACTCTTGAAAAAGGAAATGGTCGAAATATTGAACATTGGAGTGTTACTACTTATAGTGTTCAACTCTTGAAAAAGGCAATGGCCGAAATATTGAACATAAGAGTGTTATTTTTGACATTGTTCAACTCCTAAAAAGGTAATGGTCGAAATATTGAACATAAAAGTGTTACATTTTATAGAATTTAACTCTTGAAAAAGGCAATGATCGAAATATTGAACATTAGAGTGTTACTATTTATTGTGTTCAACTCTTGAAAAAGGCAATGGCCGAAATATTGAACATTAGAGTGTTATTTTTGACGATGTTCAACTCCTGAAAAAGGTAATGGCGGAAATATTGAACATTAGAGTGTTATTTTTCATACTGTTCAACTCTTGAAAAAGGCAATAGTCGAAATATTGAAAATTAGAGTGTTACTATTTATAGTGTTCAACTCTTGAAAAAAGGCAATGGCCGAAATATTGAACATTAGAGTGTTATTTTTGACAATGTTCAACTCCTGAAAAAGGTAATGGTCGAAATATTGAACTTAAAAGTGTTACATTTTATAGTGTTCAACTCTTGAAAAAAGCAACGGCCGAAATATTGAACATTTGATTGTTATTCTTCATACTGTTCAACTCCTGAAAAAGGCAATTGCCGAAATATTGAACATTAGAGTGTTATTTTTCATACTGTTCAACTCTTGAAAAAGGCAATAGTCGAAATATTGAACATTAGAGTGTTACTATTTATAGTGTTCAACTCTTGAAAAAGGCAATGGCCGAAATATTGAACATTTGATCGTTTTTTTTCATACTGTTCAACTCTTGAAAAAGGCAACGGTCGAAATATTGAACATTTGAGTGTTACTATTTGTAGTGTTCAACTCTTGAAAAAGGCAATGGCCGAAATACTGAACATTAGAGTGTTTTTTTTGACGTTTTTCAATTCCCGAAAAAGGTAATGGTCGAAATACTGAACTTAAAAGTGTTACATTTTATAGTGTTTAAAGGTGGGTATTTAGAGTTTTCACATCACACCAAATTAAGAAATATATATATTATTTAAATTTATACGAAAAAAACAATACAAATCATCAATAATTAAGAATCATAAAATTACAAAAAAAAAAAAAATTTGATGGTATTCCCTTAAAAGGCTAAGTAGCCTCTTAAGCTATTTTTAGATTTCGCGCCAAAAACCAAAAAAAAAGCATTGTGGGAATGTCAAGTGACTGGCACGTGACTAATAACGCTTAAATTCCATTACATAACAAACATATAATAATCATTTTCCATAATGTCTTCTTCGGACGGATGTTTGAAGCTTTGTCTGTATTTAAATGAGATAATTAATAATCTAAAAATAGAACGTGTCTTCCGTTGGTGTCAACCTGGTCCGTAATAAATCTCTAATTTCTCGTGTTATCCGATGGTTTTCGACTGCTAGGGTTTTATGAACGCAAATTAAAAGGCTATGGGAGTACAAGGATGATTTTTTTTACATTTTTGTAAAAGTTTCGTCCAAAAATCTGAAGGGCCACCTTTAACTCTTGAAAAAGGCAATGGTCGAAATATTGAACATTAGAGTGTTACTATTTATTGTGTTCAACTCTTGAAAAAGGCAATGGCCGAAATATTGAACATTAGAGTGTTATTTTTGACAATGTTCAACTCCTGAAAAAGGTTATGGTCGAAATATTGAACATAAAAGTGTTATATTTTATAGTGTTCAACTCCTGAAAAAAGGCAATGGCCGAAATATTGAACATTAGAGTGTTATTTTTCATGCTGTTCCACTCTTGAAAAAGACAATGGTCGAAATATTGAACATTAGAGTTTAACTTTTCATATCGTTCTACTCTTGAAAAAGGCAATGGCCGAAATATTGAACATTAGAGTGTTATTTTTGACAATGTTCAACTTCTGAAAAAGGTAATGGTCGAAATATTGAACATTAGAGTGTTACATTTTATAGTGTTCAACACCTGAAAAAGGCAATGGCCGAAATATTGAACATTAGAGTGTTATTTTTCATGCTGTTCTACTCTTGAAAAAGACAATGGTCGAAATATTGAACATTAGAGTGTACCTTTTCATATTGTTCAACTCTTGAAAAATGCAATGGTCGAAATATTGAACATTAGAGTGTTACATTTTATAGTATTCATCTTCTGAAAAAGGCAATGGTCGAAATATTGGAACATCAAGGTGTAACTTTTCATATTGTTCAACTCTTGAAAAAGACAATGGTCGAAATATTGAACACTAGAGTGTAACTATTCATATTGTTCAACTCTTGAAAAATGCAATGATCGAAATATTGAACATTAGAGTGTTACATTTTATAGTATTCATCTTCTGAAAAGGGCAATGGTCGAATTATTGAACATTACAGTGTAACTTTTCACATTGTTCAACTTTTGAAAAATGCTTTGGTCGTAATATTGAACATAAGAGTGTTACTTTTCATACTGTTCAACTCTTGAAAAGGCAATGGCCGAAATATTGAACATTAGAGTGTTACTTTTCATAGTGCTCAACTCCTGAAAAAGGCAATAGGCGAACTATTGAACATTAGAGTGTTATTTTTCATTGTGTTCAACTCTTGAAAAAAGCAATGGCCGAGTATTGAACATTAGAATGTTACTTTTCATAGTGTTCAACTCCTGAAAAAGACAAGACCCGAAATATTGAACATTAGAGTGTTATTTTTCATAGCGTTATGATGGTGATTCCTTTCTTTCAAATACAAATAGTGGCAAAAAAAAATGTTTCATCAAATTCCGCGTAGCCATCCACTTGTGTTTATTTCTAGTCTGTAATAAAATTAATTACTATGTCTCTGATTATGTATCTTGTAAGAAAAACTCTTCTTGCAGAAGCCAGGTTAGACTGGAGCTGCTTACACTAGCTAATATCATTGCTGACCAGATGTCTAAGCTGTAGCTCTATTGAACGTAGAGGTGCTATTACAGGGATACCTTCATTTTTCTTTCTAAATAGATTCAAAAGTAAACTTAGAAATACATGTACGTTTAGATGAATGAGGATTCATACTTGAACGAAATATATATGTGACCAGTCACGCAAAATAAAAAATCTGAGAATTCCGTACACCAATTAGACGAAAACAGATCAAAGATAGCGCAGGTCAAGTTAAGCTGATAGTTCAAACAATGATTGTATAATAAAGTAGAATGACCACTTTTCATACAGAAAATATTATAAAAGCGAAAAGTGTCGAGACTGGTCAGCCTGTACAATCAGCGCAGGCTGACCAGGTCGATATTTTTCGCAATCCCTGGATGGTCTCTTTTTTGCGTGACGGTCACATATGGCCATGTCTGTAGTGAAAATTTCCTACGACACTTTGAGGCTGGAAGATAACAATAAAGTTGACCGTATTTTGATGGCTTCGCGTTTATTGGATTTCACCATCACATTGGGTTTTATTCAAGACATTGTTTACGCCCTATGTTCAACAAATAAAAGTACTCTATGTTTTAACACCTAACTCTTTACCCATCGACAAAGTTTTGGACTCGTCCAAATTGAAAGCTTTTTGTGGACAATAAATTATATGTTGTTTAAATGATTATACATGCATCTGTCTTTGATAGAAAAGAGAACACTGTGTAAAAAAGATTAGTAAAAAAAATGGTAACCTGCATTGTCTCTTTTTCACACAATATTTTCAAACCCCCTTCTTTACAGGGTCGTTAAAAACGAGATTGAGTGGTAAAGGGTTAAAGTACCGAATATACCCAACAGAAAATGTTCATCCTAGAAATGAGACCAAAATAAATGCAATTTCATGGTCGCTTTTGTTGACGGTGTCTTAGCTGAGCATACAGTGTGGACCAGAGACCAGGCTTCATATTTTGTGCAGCCTGATCTTCCTCTTCACTGACCGTAGAGGCGACTTAAGTAGTAATTGCTCTTAAAAGTTTAACCTCTTAAACCTTTAACATACAATCTTGTGTTTTAGAGATCCCGAGGAAGGAGACTATTGAATACATCGTGAAAAAAGAAGGAAATGCTTGGAACCAGCAGATTCTCTTTTCCCAGAAATATAAATCGTCGGTTTACTTGAAAAACCCCGTAACTACAGCTTTTTTCAATCTGTACTTACGAAGTTTTTGAAGAAAACCGACGGTAATCTAATCCTTCAAAGACGAATCAAATCATTTGAGACATTTTCAAACTTGTCATCCGCAAATACTTTCGATCTGGAAAAGTCTAAAATTGTGTCTTCTGGAAAAGAAGTTAAATCATGACCACACAATCACGACTTTTAACACCCCTTTAAAAGATGCCTTTTGAAAACATTGTGGGAAATGGAGAAAATGCTTGTAACCAGCATTTTATCCCTTTCCCATAATGTTTTCTTCCCCATCCAGAACAAAAAAACAACAACATTATTTCAGTCACATTTAATTTGTCGTCTGCAAATCCTTTCAATTTGGACCAGTCTATTTTTTGTCGCTTGGTAAAGAGTTCCGTCTTTACAAGACGACAAGATGTTAGAATGCCCACGATCTGAAATGAAGGCTTTGGCAGGCGAAAACTCAAAAATTGCTCAAATGATGGAATTTGTTACCAAAAATCAGAATGGACGGAAGGCATTAGCACGCCAAAACTCATATGTTCCGAAATGATGATATTTGCTTTTGAAAAAGGTATGTGAAATGTAGTGGTAAAAAGAGAAAATGCAGGTCGTTAAAACACAGGATTATTTGCTGAATGGGTTAATTGCCAGACAGATCAAATGGAACTATTCCAGCCAAAAGAAATAACCCAAAGTTTTCGAACTTTTATTTCTCCGTAAAATCTTTCTTTTAACCCTTTGCCGAACAACAACATTTCAGACTTCTCCAAATTAAAAGCATTTGCAGGTGACAAAATGAAGGAAACTCAAAAATTGAAATTTGTTTCCAGTCTTTTGAAAACATTGTGGGAAAAGGAGAAAATGCTGGTTACCAGCATTTTCTCCTTTTCCCACAATGTTTTCAAAAGGTTTCTATCTCTGGGTCGTAAAAACCAGGGATTATTTGGTAAATGGTTAAAGTGACCGTTCTAGCCAAGATTTTGAAAACTGAGTTATTTTTGGAAGAGAATATGTAAAAATCAATCGGAATTTCTTATATGTACACCCATTTTTAAATTAATTCACAGAACAACCCTATAGGCTGCTAAAATGAAAAGAAAAACTAAATTATTTAGAATAAAGCGAAGAATTATAATTTCAAACTTGGCTTTTGCAAGAATATCTCACAAAAGTTTGACAGAGTGAATCTTCCTAAACCGTCACAGCTTTAGGTATATTATACGTGAAGTACATGAAAAAAGTTGCAATTTTTTCGATAGACATTATGTAACCAAAACCCCATACTTCACAACCATTATGAAGAACGGATACTAAAAGTGTCTCAA
Source organism: Tridacna crocea (assembly GCA_943736015.1). Classification (NCBI taxonomy): domain Eukaryota; kingdom Metazoa; phylum Mollusca; class Bivalvia; order Cardiida; family Cardiidae; genus Tridacna; species Tridacna crocea. The sequence goes on from OX031061.1 coordinate 45,740,244, forward strand.
GAAGCTTTAGTAGACATAAGTTGACATTCAACCGATAGATATAGATATATCTACTGGTGGAAATAGTAGAATGAAAGTGAATGAGAGTAAAAGAGCTTTGTGGCAGATAAATGTAGTCGACACACAAAAAAAAAACAGTTCAGCTGACATATATTACGTTATCTCCCGCTAGATGGCATTCTATAAATACTCATCTATCTAATTTTGGCATCATGGGCACAGGACCGAACCACTTTCCTACGCGACAATCGTTACTTAGGATTTCAAATTAAAGTAAACGTTTACTCAATAAAACGCTACCCCGTGCAATTCACTCAGCTATGATCAGCAGTTTAAAGAAATCTGGAGCTAAAAGAGGTCTCATTTCTCCTAAAACGTATTGATAAAAGCTATTTTCTACATTGCTACTTTATAGAGCGTAATACTACAGTTTCCAGATATCGGGGCTAGTGATGCGTCATACTCGTATAACACAGGTCGAATCTTCGAAGAATATGACATGCGCAGACAACGCATATATTAAGGTCGTCTTGTTAGAGGCCATTACAATAAACTATCCCAGTATTCTTAACTCTCTTACTTATATATATTTCAGCGTCAAACTTATGAGTCCTGCTCTTTCAGAAGGTGGCTAAATGCATCTCTGTGATACATTTTATCAAGCAGGTCATCATATAAAACTAATATTTCCATAAGTTCCAGTTTGTCTAACATATAATTGAAGTTTTGTTCTTGGACATGTAGAAAATTGACAAAGAGCAAAAGGTTTCGACCCATGGCAGCCTGCGCGGATTGCGCAGGCTGCCATGGGTCGATACTTTTTGCAGAAGCATGAAGTTTTCGTTTCGCTGTGCATGGATCATAATTATAAACCTGATCCCTTCTGATAGCTAATAATACAATTCACTGAAAACAGAACGATGTTTTTTTTTTACTTTGTCTACTGAGCTTATAGGCTTCACTGAACAAGCGGACGGTACAGATAAAGATCAGACAGCGCAGCTCTCCAACTGAAATCAAACCTTTGACCAGTCGGCTATAGGGCGAGTGGTCTATCTCAAAGCTACCGACTGTTGGTATATACTCATTCCGCTTCTTATTCCTTTGATATCCATGATAGCTACCCGACTTCCCCGGCTGGTTGGAACCCTATAGTTTTCACAATACCACCTCTGACTACCCGCTTGTTAAGTCAAGCCTGTAAGGGAAAAATCTTTCTGGATTTCAGCAGGTAATATTTTAAACTGTCAAAAGAAATCTATTCTAAATAACGTAACTAGGAATTTAAAGAGTTATGAAATAATTATTTATAGACCGTCCAACAAGACCAGGGTTCACAGATGTACAGTCTGATCTTGGTTGACATTTACGAGGAGGACTACAGAAGGCACTTTATATAGATTAGCAAGGAGGACAAGTCAAAGTTTTAATGAAATCGTTAACCATAGATTGATTCGGTTCACTTTCGAAGACAATTCCGTTGTAATAAGCAAGAATGGCGAAAAGAAATTCAATTAAGAGACGGGTCGGAACCACCTCTTCGCTAATCTAAATGCGTTGTCTATGTCTCTCTGTAAAATCAGAATATCATTGAATTTGTCCCAAGTTAATCGAATACGGGAACTGTCTGACATGGTTTCCAATCTCGTTAATCCTTTTACGAACGAGCAACCATGATGGAGAGAGCTTTTAGAAACATCGGACCGGGGGAGGGGAAGGGGAAAGAGAAGTACGTGCAGGTAACCAGCACTTTAGTCCATTTACAGGCAATCCATTTTCCCTTCCGAAAAGGGATCGTCCAAGCCACATTTATTTTGCATTCTGCAAATGTTTTGAAAATAGACGAGCATTTAATTTTGTCGTCGGATTAACTCGTTACCAGATGCCAAAGTTTTAGGTTTGTCCGTACTTGAAGCTGTTGTAGACGATAAACTGACTGTGACTCAGTTTTAACTCATTACCAAACGACAAAATTTTAGGTTTGTCCAAATCGAAAGCATTTTCAGACGACAAGATAAAAGTAACTGAAAATTTGATTTTTCTTTTTTTTTTTTTTTTTGGGGGGGGGGAGGGGTAGAAAATATTGTGGGAAAAGGAGAAAATGCTGGTTACCAGCATTTTCTCCTTTTCCCACAATGTTTTCTAAAGGTTTCTTTCTAAGAGGCGTCAAAAAGGGCTGGTCCTTACAGAAAGAAAACATTGCGGAAAAAAGGAGAAAATGCTGGTTGCCAGCATTTTCTTCGTTTCCTACATTATTTTCAAAAGACATCTTCGTCCAGCTCTTTAAAACTCGGCATTGTTTTACTGAAAGCTAAACCCTTAATCATCAGATCCCGACTTTTAACGACCCTAAAGAAGAAGAGTTTTGAAAACATTGTCGGAAAAAAAGCAAATGTTGTTATTCCTCCACAAACAACTTCCATTTTTTTGTCGTCTACACATGCTTCTCAGATTGGCCAAGTTTAAAATTTTGTCGTTTAGTAAAGAGTTACGAGAAAGATTGAATACCCAATCAAGCTACTGAAGGCTTCTGGTAGACTTCAGTTGTCTGGCTTACTGGCGATTTCCTCTCTAAATTGAAACTCATATTTCAGTATAGTCTTTCAGGTAATTATTTTCTAGACCGCCGAAATCTGAGACTTAGCCAAGTTTTTGGGTTGTCATATTTTTGGGTTGTCATATTCTTCCAAGATTCCTCCTGTCTGATATGACGCATCACTCTCCCCAAAGTTGGGGTGATTGTAGTAATACGCGCTGTAAAGTAGCGATGGAGAAAATGGCTTTTATTAATACGTTTTAGGAGAAAGCAGACCTGTTTTAGCTCCAGATTTCTCTGCACTGCTGGTCATAGCTGAATAAATCGCACCAAGTAGCGCCTTATTGAGTAAACGTTTACTTCTGTTTGAAATTCAAAGTGACGGTTGTCGCTTAGAAAAGTATAAATATAGTCCGGTTCTTATACCCAAATTAGATAGATGTGTAGAATGCCATCTAGCGGGAGATAATGCAAGTTTTTGTTGTTTGCAGACGACACTGTGACGTTAAATAAAATGTTGCTGATTTTATAGGAACTACTTTTATAAGACAGCATTTTGGGGAAAAAACAACACAGCTTGTCACTGCTTACTTGCAATGTCCTAAGAAGGGTCTTTAATTAACCCTTCACTACACAATGCTGATTTTTAACGACCACGGGAAAAAGTCTTTGGAAAACATTGTGAGAAAAGGAGAAAATGCTCTTAGCCAGCAGTTTCTCGTTTCCCAAAAATGTTTTCTACCCTATCAAAGAAAAAACTGCTTTATATGAACCACATTGAAATTGCCGTCTGCAAATGCTTTCAATTTGGGCATTTCTAATATTTTGTCGTCGGGTAAAAAGTTAATACACGGGGCTGTTTCACAAAGACTTAATGAAATGGCGCTAAATGGTAATCGAAATTGATGCCAATCGTTTTGCAGCATTTTTACTGGACGATTTCAGAAAAAAATCAAAATAACATGAACACCGAATGAGCAAATTTGCGTCAGTTAATAGAATTTGCTCTTCCTACATTTAAGCAAAGTGATTATTATGCCGGTTTGTCACGGCATGTACTATACATCTAACCTCGTCGGTATATTTCCATTTGAGCTGCGAATCACGTGATCTTATACACGGCACACCACTGTCAGTCGTGAAGCTACGACATAAACAACCTCGATGAAGTTAATCAAATCTAGAAGGATTTCGATAGAAAATTGAAACTCAAATTTTAGTTTTCTTTTTTCAGAGGAGCCTTACAATTTTCAGAATGGTAAACCGGCGTATTTCCGGCCATGTACCGATTTGGTGCATATCAATTCATCAGCAAAGGGATTTGATAGCTCCCATCACCCGAGATATGCCGAATGAGTGCACAATGAAACAGCAAAATAATAATTATAATGAATATAAGCAACTACGGGCAGTAAGCAATCAAGAGGCATTTGAACACACCGATTTGAATTTCAAAATACTCTTGATGAAAAAGCCATTGTTCAGAAAATCAAAGCACTGACAGGCTAGGCGGCTGTATGTGTGTATAAAGATGAAATAGGATAAATAACACACTTTTTATCTAATTTGTTTTTATATTTATGTGGCAACCGTTTTTTGTTTAAACAAGACAAAATTAGAGTTGTATTTAAATACCGCTCTTTGATGTTATAGAAATCCACTTACAAGCCCGGATATGTATTTCAAAGATTCAATCACCTTATTAGTGTAAGAGGATTGTGAAAATTATCCTTGTACCAGACTACAAAAATTTTAGATTCATCTACATGTATATTGAAAGCGTTTGCCGACGACATTATGAATGATATTTTTTGTCATGTGTGACACGAATTAGTTCTAAGGTGAATAAATTGACTGGAATGTTTAAGTTATTTTAAAAGCATTTTTGATATCAGAATATTACATACAACCAAATGACTTCCCCTTATTTTTTAGTTATTTGTCAGCGTTGTTTTCTTGCCTTTTTTCTTTGTAAACTGTTTCATTTTATAGTGCAATGTATCATGTCTTACAGTATAAGATTTTTACATTATACTGTCTGTTAACCCTTTACCATACTGCAAAATTTTAGACCTATCCAAATTGGAAGCATTTGCAGACGACAATTTCAATTGGGCTCAAATGGTGCAATCTTGCTTTGATAGGGTAGAAAACATTGTGGAAAATGGAGAAAATGCTGGTTACTAGCATTTTCTCCATTTCCCACATTGTTTTCAAAAGGCCTCTTCCTCAGGGTCGTCAAAAGTCGCCATTGTGTGGTAAATGGTTAAAGTATGATATGATAGGATACTTTTATATTATACTGTTTTATGTAGTATGATATAATAGGTTAAAAGTGTGTTATGATAATACATAATTTGATTTAATGTATTGTAATGCGATGTCAAATAATTCTGTGGTCTGATCTTATATCTAGTCTGTCCTTCAAGGAAATATTTTACTCCAAAAAGTAAGTTTATTCACTTTATTTCCGTTATCGGCTTGAAAGTTTTATTTTACTTCTTTTAGCATGATAAGGGTTAAAGAATACTAAACTGGTCACAGTTATATAGTAAAAGTACAAAGTAATATTTTCGCTTTATTTTCTCGAATCAAAAATACTAAACGTATTAGCCTGATTAATTTCATTCATTTTTGAAATAAGTTTATCAACTTACATCAAGGTTGGGATAGAACTTAGTAAAAGTAAATTTCTAACAACTTCTCCATATAAGTTGATTGATTGTTTGGTGTTTAAGGCCATTTTCAACATTATTTTAGCTATATCGCCGCGGCCAGTGCACATATCCATCCTTTCCTGGAGTTTCTTTTACCAGTACTCTGCACGAGATTCTTTCCATGCCACTGGCTACTTTCCCCACATAATCATCGTCAAAGCAATGGACAGTTGTGAGAAAGGAAGAATCCTATAACAACGAAATTGGTCGAGCCGGAGATTTAATCAGCAACCCCCTTATTGTTTAGTCCTGTATGCAACCAGCTGAGTTACTCGGGCTCGGCCATAGGAATCCGTGGTTTGATTCCTAGCATCTATATACTATAGATTATAATTTATAGTCTATATGGGTGACAAGAGTCATTTACGGAACCCAATGGGCTCGGCGGGCCACAAAAGTACCTTTTACGAAAGTGCCTGTGAAAATTCATGTGTCAGTACTGACTGATCCTACATACTAAGACATCTGATCGTAAAGTTTTGCTACGTATAATAATTCTCTCTTCTTTACTATATAGATCGAAAATGTCTGTTTCATTACGTTAGACTCGACGGATAAAACAGCGGGTTGCGTGACTTTTGATGTTCTACTTTTCGGACATCTATAATCCTCCGCTAATGAAAGAAGTCCCCAATTGCCGACAACACAAGTTTGTGGGAATAGTTTTTCACCAAATTTGGTTGCCAAGCGTGACTCCAAGACCTTTTGCAGACAGTGTAGTCCAAGATCAGACTGCACAGAACGTGTTCATAAAAGGAGATTTTTTCTCCCAAAGGTTACCTTGAAACAGCAATATTTGAGCTTCATCCAACGAATTTAGCCAGTTAAGACTAACGATTTACTGGACCGAAGCATTTTTGGCTTATCTGCATTGAACAATTTATGACTTATCACGCAAAAAGCGAATATATGGGAATTCTGTCCATCAAGTAGAAGTAAACAAATCAATGATAGTGCAAATTAGTTTAAGTTCTTAATTGAAAAATGATTGTATAACAAAGTACAATGACGACTTTTCATACAGAATATGCATGGCCAACTTTATCATGCAAATCAAACCCGGTAACTGTTATTTGACCGCTATGTAAGCCAATTAAATTATGAGAGTTTGATCCCTTTTGACCGTGAAATCGATCACATATGGAATTATATATTGACTGGCGATCTCTGCAAACCCTTTGCACTTATAACCCGAATTTCGCGCTTCGAGTGTAGAGGGTTTCAATTAATTGGAAAACAACTCTGCGGGATATCTGGGGTTGTAAATTACTGGGGTACCAAAACTTGTAGGATTTGTTTTCCTTTCTGGTCTTGCAATTTGATCTACCTCAAATTTTACCGAAAGCGCGCATTTGAAAAATTAAAATTATGGTCAGCTGTAGAAATGCTTTTGACCAGCATTTGCTCTTTTTCAAGCAATGTTGTCATGCCTTAATTGATACAAATTGAATAATTTGAGCCATATTTATTGTGTTGTCTACAACTGCTTTAAATATTGGGGCAGTCATACATTAGTTCCTGAAGAGTTAAAAAAAAAAGAAAAATATCCGCAGTACAAATTTCTTATGATGAGACTAATGCCGGGGGAAGAGCGCGACACGAACACTCGAAATGTAACAGCACATATGTTTACTGCATCTTTGGAATTTTATCTCTGATTTTTTCAGCATAATTTTGAATTCAATCTCTGATATTTTTATTGTTTTATCAACAAAAATGGTACAATAGTAAAAATACTTCGGTAGGATATATTTCTGAATAGCTACCCACAAAGTTAAGGATATTATAAAGAGGCTTCTCTTGTTACAATGTTTTTGAAAACATTAATTTCCAACCTGTAGCATAGAGCTATTACATAGTCAGCAGACGGCATTTTATTGTAATTGTTTTGCATAGCGTCGTCACAAATACATGTACGTACATGTATATTAGGCTGGGGAAAGTGTGTTGGTAGATCAGACCACACTGGTATCGTCTGATCTATCATAAACAAACCAACCGTATACGAATTCTATTTTTTAACCTTTATGTTCAATAAGTCAGTTCTGTTTAAAATAATTTCGTCATTTTTTAGAAGAAGTCAGTGGTTTTGTGAGCACACGGTAAACATAAATCAGCCTGCACAATATTGTTGGAAAATCAAAATTATCTTCAGGGAAGTCAGAAAGCTTATTTATTGTTCTTTAATATGGCGTAGTTTTCAGTCATTTAGAAAATACATTTTTAGCCCTTTTCACACTTTTTTAAAGCAACTATCGTATTTTCTTTCTTTTTCCCTGATCGTTTGCATTGTGCCGGAGTTCTCCGATGATGACCGAGTCTCACTGTTAGATAAGACGCCTATCGGGTATCTTGATTGGTGTTACGTAATGGTATACATTGATACATTTATACGGGGGTAATCGGAAAGAAAGTACATGTATCAGGAAAAAAATCAGACTTCTTTAGGGAGAGGAACTATATAAGCTTTGATGCTTTCGTTTCAATCCTTTTCGCAATACATGTTGTTGTAGATGAATGATGTTAGTATATTGAATAAATTAAAACTAAATGTTTAAACTAAGATCATAATTTTTTTACGAGATTATTTATAAAGATTTAAAGTCAAGTTTAACAAGATCTTGTATAAGGAAGTCCAATTTGCCGCCTTCTCTCTTTAGCTCTTTACTTGCAAATGTGTGATGATTAATGCATTTTCAAAAGTATTTTATGGCAACAGCTCACATATTCAAATTTTCTCGCTATTTTCAATCTGATCACATGTATTTTCTCCCTCTCATGTGTTTTCAAAAGTCAATAATTTAAAACTTTTTCCCATATGGAGAACTTTTTGACTTCACCAACTTAGAAAAAAAGCAATTTCAGAAAATAAATCAAATGTAGCTAAATTGATATTCTTCACTTTAAAAGAGTAGAAAACATTGTAGGAAAAGGAGTCAATACTCGATATTGGTATTTCTCCTTTTCTCACAATGTTTTCAAAAGGTTTTATGCAGGACCGTTGAAATTCGGGAGTAAGCTGTACGGGTCACATCAATACTCTCAAAACGCAAATTGTTTTCTGCTGATTTCAGTCACATATTGATATTGATACGTCAATTTTTTTTAAGCCAAAAGAATTTCGACACATAAAATAAAACCGATTCGGCCCAGGATCAGACTGCTTGTTTTGTACAGTTTGTTATGGTCTATTGACTGCATAATTATTATAATGATCCAATAGTACAACAAATTCAATCTTCTTTAGAAATAAAAAAAAAAAAAAAAAAAGAAATAAAAATGCAATTTAAAGAAATTTATGCTAACTAAATTGAAATTATTTTCCAAAAAGAATTAAAAAAGACGATACTGGGAAAATAATGGTTTTTTACAAATCTCTTAAAAGTTTTCACTGATGCAAATAATATACACGCACATGTATAAAAATGATAAATACAATCATTATATATTTGGACAATGTGTAAAAACAGGATCCAGGTTTAACAAAACAAGGTTATCATATCATCAGTTCTTATCTTCCCTTTATCCGTTGCTAAATCTTTTCACCCAGTCTTAAAATCTCACTTTGCTCGATACTGCATTTTTTATACAAAAATTAACGATAGTGTCTTTTTTAAACTAAAATGGACGCAAGATCTCAATTTCACAAATGTAAACGAATACTTTGATCATAATCACAACAAAACATAGAATACTTCAAGACGTTATAGATTTTTTGTTTGCAATTCATTTTTATGTTATTTAGCGTCAAAAACGGCGCAAGAGCAAATTTCTTAAACCTTTATATAGAAATAAGAAGGAGAATGGGTCAGTAACTTTAAATCGAAATGGACGCAACTTCCCATTTTGCTACAGGAATTAAAATTATATTGAAGTAAAGTAGAGATATTACAGAATACTTCACGACGTTATAGATTTTAATCATTTTAGAAGAAAAATGTGTTTTAGTCGATCAAAAAATTTTCCCTTCTGAATCCTATATGACAGGCCGTTATCGGAAATCCTTTCGGACCAGATAATCGATAAGTTCCAAGGAGAGTAACTCTTGCTCAACCTGCAGCTGAAAGTTGGGGATGGTCATTAAAGCGAAAAGTCTCAACCCTGGTCAGCTTTGAGTTTGTACCTGAAAACTATGATTTTGAAATATATTTGGCTGTTAACATTCAATTTTCAACATTATGATCAATGATTTCAATCTATAAATATTCGTTCCAAATGAAATAGAGTAGCGCGCAATCATGGGATGAACAAGCCGTGGGACGAACTGGTTCCAGAAACGAAAAGGCCCAGGACCTTGAGCAATCGGTAGACAAATTATGTATCATTGCGCCAATGGAAGGCTAAGAGCGATTTAAGTTATTTTAAATAAAATATAGTATTTCCACGATCGATGGCCTCACTCAGCGTATTTTAACATGCCATTTCCAATTATATATCTGAGTGCTACCGAAAAAATCATTTGCCCTAGAAAAAAATTGAGTTAAAGGTTTATTTCTTTCTGCTTAGCACAAAATGCGATACACGGTCTTCAAAATTCAATATTGAGCTAAAAAATGTTACTGTCTTCGACAAATACCACAAAAAAAAAAACCCGATGAAAAAAAAAAAAAACCCTCCTCCGCCCTCAAAATTACTTTTTTACACTTAACCCTTTACTCCATAGATACTCATTTCAACGCATTGCTTTTGGGAGCCTTTGGAAAACATTGTGGCAAAAGGTGAAATTGCTCGTGACGAGCAATTTCACCTTTTGCCACAATGTTTTCCATGCTATCAAAAGGTGTCATATACACATAAGAAACAGCTTCATCCTTGCTGTTATTTAGGGTCATTTAGATATACCATAGAAATGCCTTATGGGGTAAAGGGTTAAAGTTTTGTAAAGATGTCTGCCCTAGCAGCGTAAAAAGTATAGTATTGGTATAGTATTGGACTTGACAAAAACAACAGGTCAAACTGGCATGTTTGTGCCTATTTCCTAAGCCTTATTTATCCGGTTTACCAAGTATGGATCTTGCTCACGATATTTACGGAGACAAGGCGATTTATCATTCTTTATCCCTTGATCCACTCACAACTCACAACAATGTAGATTTTCGAACTGTGCAGACCAAGATAATAATTTGTGCAGCCTGATCCAAGAACCATATTGGGTATGTATTCACTGACCATTTTTGAGAGCATTCTTGGTCGAATTCTGGAGGATTTTCTAAATTTGAGAGTAACACAACTTCTGATTGGCTAAACCAAATGGTTTATCCAATCAGAAGATGTATTACTTTCTAAATTTAGTATAAGCCTAAGAATCTTCATAAAAAATGCTTGTTGAATACATAATCTAATTAATCATCATTGTATGATATGGTCTGATAAAAAAAGGTTTGATATTGCAATAACTGTGTAAACTCTAAAACCTAACCCTTTCCGAAACAACAAAACTTAGATCTCCTCCCCCTCCACACAAAAAGAAACAAAAAAACTTGATGCATTTGCAGCCCACATTTTTTTTAAATTGACACAAATAAGTCGACAAAAACACATATTCTAGAAGAGAGAAAATGTTCTTTGCTAGCATTTCCTGCTTTTCCATAATTGTTTTCAAAAGCCATCTTTTTTAGGGTCTTGGAAACGCGGGACAGTTTTGTAAAGGTTTAAAAAGGACTCTTTATTTTCATATATTTTACTTATAAGGGTTAATTCAGAAGAAAAAGTTCATTTTTGGTACTTTCATTACCCTTTGAGACACAATCACTAACCAGGGTTTTATATTTTCCTACGATGCTTTTAAAGTCCTCCTGCTCCTTATTCTGGGTCGTGCAAGCAGAGGATTGTACATGCTAACGGTTTTAAAGTATTCATTTTATTACTGTTCAAAAATGCAACGTAAGGATTTATCGAACAGAAGAACTGTCCTAGATTCTGTACTTTTATTTTCCCCGAGGAACAATTACCAAATAGTATGGGCCAAGATCGTAAAGCCCATTCAATTAGATATTAGGCATCATCTTTCAGTCTGGCTTGACCAAGCCATATCATGTATTATATTACATTTGTTTGCAGTTTTGTTAACCCTTTACCAACCAATCCCTGGTTTATACGACCCAGAGGAAGAAGCTCTCTGAAAACATTTTACGAAAAGGAGACGTTCCGAATTATCTTATCTTATTCACGGTTGATATCACAATTTTATGACGCAATTTTTTTAATATTTCATTAGTCGCCGCGCAGAAGCGCGCGACTATATTTTTAATAGTTTTTTGAGTTAGGACATGGATAGCGCGAATTTCATTTTTATAGGGGTGTTAGATTAACAAGGAATCTTTCTACTTCGCCTTTAAACTGGCTTTTTAATGCATTCTTAAACTACGAAATTACAATACGATACTATTTTTGTTCTGTTAATACTTACAACATAAAAAAATCCGCCCAATTATTACCTTTATTTTCGCTATTCGTGAGAAATGGACTCGTCCACATAAATGCCTAGTTTCCATTGGTAAAGGCTGTACAGGTTTCCAGTCATTTCGTACCTTGTTAATTTCGTAACTAGGCCATTTCGTACGATTTTGGTCATTTCGTACCTACTTATACTTTCTATTTTGGTCATTTCGTACCCATTTGGTCATTTTCGTACAAACTTCGTGCACAGGTTTAATTATCATTTTGATTATTTAGTAGATAGTTTTTCCTACTATTTGTGTATTTTTTTGTTGAATGACGACTGCTAAAATTGTACATTGCTGAAATTGTGCTAAAGTCCGACGAAGAACGAGTATGATGGTTATGATTGTATCTGACCATTATTGGTTACTTCTTTCTAAGTTTAGTTTTTAAAACAAAGATAGTTTAGAACTCATTTGTTTATTTCTCAAAGAGCTCTGCATACATTTAATTTGTGGAAAAAAATCTGGAGAGAGGCCACTTTTTTGCTGTGTTGTTCATAAAGCGCGATGCAAAACCATGATTCTTTATTAACACTGTTCACCAAACAGTATAGTCTTAAACTTGTTTAAATTGAAAGCATGCCTTGCAAACTTACGTCCTCTTGAATCATACTTTCCTAGGACAGCAACATTTTAGTAACTTAGCCCTGCTTTCCCAAACAAACACGGGTTATCACATGTGTGCTGTCAAATTCTTTTGGAAAAACATGTTTGATAAGGAGAAATTGCTCGTTATAAGCAATTTCTTCTTTATTAAATACTTTTTCCCCACTACTAGCGAATTTTCCACCATTTTTGCAGCTTTTTAAATTGTCGTCTTTGAATTTGGAAGAGTCTGATATTTGTCGTTTGGAAAAGACCTAAGAGAGCGCTGTGATAGGATATTAGATACTGTAACAGAAGATAAGTTTTGATATAGATTCACAGTCACATCAATTTCATAGTGTGTTAAAAAATCTGCTGATGAAAACTGACATTTACTTACTTGCCCTGGCTTTCTTGAAGCATTAAACATTTTTTTTTTGCGACGACTTTGATGCTTTGCATCAACTTTTTCTTGTAGTTCTTAGTGAATTGGTTTTATGGATATTACCGTGGGTGCAATTGTAGATAGTTTTGCAGCTTCTGGTCTATCATTTATTAGATATTGTTATGGGATTTAGAGAATCTGACATGGGTTGGCTTTTCAGGTTAACTTATATTATGTTTCATATGTCTATTTTTAGAAATTTATTGGTAAAGAAATGACGTAATTTAAGCTGGGGGATTTATTTCCCCGTCACAGTGAATAATTTCCTCCTACCGAAAACCTGGTTTATTGACTTGAGATCACTAGTTTTAAAAGTTGCATTCGTTGACAAAAAAATCAGATGAAATATGATATATAATTTATTTCATCAGCTTGTGGTTAATATGGGGAAATATTTGCCACGAAAAGGAAAGGTCCGCGAAAATAACCGTCGTGCCTTACGGCACTCGTTATTTTCGCATATATACCTTTCCCTTTTTCGGCAAATATTTCCCCATATTAACCACAAGCTGATGAAATAAACTCTATTTATTAAACCTGTCAAGAAAAATGTTATTAAGCTCGCCAAAGGCTCGCTTAATTAACCCATTGCCACACAATCCCTACTTTTGACGACCCTAAGAAAGAAGCCTTTAGAAAACATTGTGGGAAAAGGAGAAAATGCTGGTAACAAGCATTTTCTCCTTTTCCCACAATGTTTTCTACCCTTCACAAAACAAATTCCAAATCTCCAGTCACTTTTATTTTGTCGTCTGCAAATGCTTTCGAATTTGACAAGCCAAAAATGTTGTCGTTTGGTAATGAGTTGATAAGACTGTATCTTAAACGCCAATTTATGTCATATCGTATTATGTATCCAAAGGATGAAGGTTAGTAACAGCATAATGGGAAAAGATGAAAGTACTCTAATCAATTTCTTTTTTACCCGAAATATTTCCGTCCATGCAAACACAAATCCCGTCTTTCACCCACATTTTTACCTGTCACAAACTGAGACCAATTTGATTAAAAAGCCTTATTTTATTCTGCAACAATAAGATGTACAATGAATAAAAACAGTACAAAAAGTTACATCAGTAACCGAAAAGGAAATTACGACTTTAACCAAAACACCATTCAAACTACACTTCTAACAACCGTATAATACAGAAGTTTTCAAATTATTGTGGTGGCCAGTATTTTTCCTTTCCTCAAAATGTTTTCTACCCTACCGATGGCAATGATTTTATCATTTTAGCAACATTTAACTTGTCGTCTGCAAATATGTTTTATTTGGTTTAGTCTAAAATCTTATCTTTTGGTAAAAACTTGAAAAACTCTGACGGTCATCAGACATTAACTTTAAATACCCTTTTAATAATTATGATTTCGCAGGCCTAATGGTAGGGGAAAAATACATTTTTTTTTTGTTAAATTCATTTTTTATTGACGGAAACAATATTTTGATAAACGTACATTAAATCTACAATAATTGTCTATAAGCTGTAATGCCAGGTTAGATTTTATCCGTCTGAAAATTGGTTTTCTGTAATTTTTATCTTTATTACACTAAAAAGTTATACTTATCTAAATTCAAATTGCACCTTGTATGCAAAAAAGTACAATATTTTTAAAAATAATTTGATGATGCATTAACTCTTTACCAACCAAATATATTCTAGATTGGTCCAAATGGAAAGTATTTCCAGACGACAAAGATGGTCCTAATGATGAAATTTGTCCTTGATGGGTACGAAAACATTGTGTGAAAAGAAGAAAATGTTACCAGCATTTTCTCCTGTTCCCGCAATATTCTCAAAAGCCTTCTTCATCCGGGCTATAAAAAGGAAAATGAATTTTAATTCAAATCATATCATTTACAAGTATGGAAATATTGTGAAGATGACAATCTGTTATAGTGCTGTCGGTCCACGTGTGTGTGCAGAAAAATGTATTTCACCAGGCAAACGGTGAATCAAAGATAGGGTGACTTGGCAACTTCTTAGAAAGTTTTGAAATTAATAATTTCAAGGCCAATTGCTCAAAATGGCGTTAAACACAATAAAATCAATCAATCGACCCCTACAATGTCAATTTGCCCAATGTTCGTTTTCTTTTAGTTTCGATTTTCGTCTACAAATACAGTAAATTCAAATCATCAAGTCAAGAATTTTGTTGTCTGGTAAAGAGTTAACGCTTTAACAAACAATCCTTGGTTTTAACGACCCTTATAAAGAAGCTTTTGAAAACATTGTGGGAAGAGGAGAAAATGCTGGTAACCAGCATTTTCTCTTTTTCCCACAATGTTTTTTTCCGTATCAGAGATTTCTAGCTCATTGACTTTGTTACAATTTTGAATTTGTCATGTACAGATTTGTTTTTTTAATTGAAAGAGTGTAAGTTTTATTGTCTGGTACAGACTTAATTGGGGCGCATTGACACTTTTTATAGACAGACAAGGGAAAAACGTTTCTGGCCAAGGAGAGACAAAATTTATCTGTTTTTATGACAGACGGATAAAGAATCACAGAATTAATTGTCTGACATAAATTTCTGTCTTGTTCCTATTAGACTCGAACGCCAATATAATTATATATTTGTAATACACCTACGTTGTTATACTAAGATTATACAAAAATGATTAAACCATAATCCGGCAGCAATATGAGGAAGGGATTGAACAATGTTTTAAGCAGCTTTCAGCATTATTTCAGTCCTGTCACGGCGACAGCTCATATATTCATGAATTTCTTGGGTTTCACCAGTAATAGGCTTCAATCTGAGGTGTTTTATCCGAGGAAACTTCCACGAAACACCCAGTGGATCCAACGAAGCTCGAACCCTGGCCGTTAGGTTACGGTTCCTACACTTTACAACAGACCACAGAGCCACGCGGTTTACCCAATGGGAAACGTTGAGGAGTGAGCCTAGTTGTAAATACATGTATCATGACACGTGTTCTGTGATGGGCTTAACGCATCTGCACTAAGTATCTTGCATCATAATACAAATCTCTCTCGATTCTGCTTCCTGGAAACCACACCATTACTCGCGCAAAATGTGTGGGCAAATGGGCAGTTGTTAAGTTGAGAAAAATAGTCAGCAGCGACAAAAAGGAAATGATCTTGTTACAACTACCATTACTAATTCTCGAAGAGAGCTTAACCCTTTCCCAAACGACAAATTTTGAATTCTTCCAAACCAAAATAGTTTGCAGAAGACAATTTTAAATTTTGAGAAAATGGCAGAAAGTTCTCATAAAGGGTAGAAAACACTGTGGGAAAAAGGAGAAATTGCTCGTTACGAGCAATTTCTCCTTTTCCAACAGTGTTTTCAAAAGACTTTTACTGCAGACAAGTAAAAAAAACAGGGCTTGTTTGGGAAAGGGTCAAGCTTGAGCTGAGATTTAATCTCGTGACCCATGGTTTGATATTGCTATAAGTGACCGACAAAACCAATGGACTCAATTAACTCTTAACCGGCTGGGCGCGACTCACTGACCTTTTGCGGACAGTGTAGATCAAGATCAGACTACATAGTCTGATCTTGTCTGATCATGTATCTGCGCTGTCCGATATGGAAATTCCTTTAAAAAAAAGCATAATTCGAGTTTTTAGTATCGGCTTTAAAGTCTAGTTTTTTCAGCAGGACAAAGGTTAATTGAAGTGTTGTTAGCCTATGTATAATCTTGGGGGGGGGGGGGGGGTCAATAAAATTCATTTTTTCTAACAACGTACCGAATCATGAGGTAAAATGGTCCTTGGAAGTGCAGAAAATTTACCAGTAGCAAAAAAAAAAATTAGGCCCACGTCCTTTTCCCACAATGTTTTCTATAGGCTTCTTTCTCGGGTGTAGTCAAAAGTAGAGACTGTGTGGTAATGGGTTAAGCCTCCTTTTCAAAGAGTATGGCTCGTTTGAACGTGAACACAGATTTTCCTTTCTTTCGACTGATCCATTCTTGCGAAGAAATCAAATTGACCCACATTTTCATAAGGTCACGTGTTCGATTAATCCTGTTCTACGAGTTCTTTGAATTAATTTTAGTATTAGGAAGATAAAAAAGTTCTTGCATCCTAGGCTATGGGGAATTCACGACATTCATTATATCTCGAAGATATGTTAAATACATGGATCCCCTGGGACCAATCAAACAGCCTCATTCTAGAAATTCCAGCCGAGATGACATAATTGATGTCTTCTAGTAGCTAGAGCTCTCAATTAAACATAGTTGTAATATTTGTAGAGACATTGACATTCTCTATAGCGCCATTGCTTGATTATATTGCTCTGCTTAGCGGTGTGATTCTATCTCATTGTGGTTTAACCCTAAAAGTGCTGCATGAATTGAATATCCCTTGGAGATTTGGGAAATACAATCAGGCTAAATATCGTGACGAGAGTTCATCTATTCAACCTCCCTTGGACGTCAACCAGCGATGTAGATTTTTTACGAGAAACTATTTGGCCTTCCCTCCAACAAGTTTGAACCAAATCAAATCATGCAATTTTTTATATATTTGATGTTGGTTTACATTATTTGCAATTGCCTATCTTTATTGACAAAAAGGCATTAAGGAATCAATATAATTAAAAGATCCTAAGCTTTCCCCACTCTAGGCCGGTATTCACCAACCATTCTTGAGAATATTCTTAGTCCTATTCTCCAAGGTTTTCTAAATTTGTAAGTAACACAACTTCTGATTGGCTAAACCGAATGGTTTAGCCAATCAGAAGTTGTGTTACTTACAAATGTAGAAATTTCTGGAGAATACGACAAAGAACGTTCTTAAGAATGGTTGGTGAATACGGGCCCTGGTCTCTCCCAGGCAAAGACCATAAAGAGGACAAAGACCACAAAGATATCAAAGCTATCTTAAAACTTGACGGGCGTAAAAAAACGGATGTTATAACACTCAACACTCCCACCATCGTTTTTCAAGTTGATTCAATATTTCTACCACTAGTATGCGCTTGCTCCTGTCATTACGCATGTTGCGCCCCAGTGAAATTTCATCGCGCGCTTAACTGAGCACGCACTATCGTTTTCTTAATCTGCAGACACGCCACAGAGTTTCCACTAAGTCAATGTAAAAGCAATTCGACGTATTACCAACTGGCACGACGCGAAAGGAGAGTGGTAGAAACTGATTAAACTCATAAGTAAAACAAGTTTGACGCTACAAGAATTTGTATGACGTAGAAAGGACGCGGCAGAAAAAGACAATGATGTGATGCGATCTTAATAGTGTTGGCTGACGAAAGTTATGTCTGATCATGTAAAGAAAAAAAAGTAGTGACGACGCAATGCAGTTAGGACGCTGTACAGACCTAATAAGGTCAGGGCAGAAAAGACACTGACGCAGCACCAACGAATTGTAGACCTAATTAGGTCTTCCTTGATGTGGTATGAACGTCGTATGGAGGTGGGCCTTGATCTTTCTAATCAAAATTTGGAGAACAAATTAACACTGAGAGGCTGTACTCAAATTTCGTAAGATAAAGAAGAGCACGGTAAAAACGTAAAAAAAAACAACATTATTTTTGAGGCACTAAACAATAAGTGCTGCATCAGACCGGTTTTGATGGGAATTAGTGTGAGTGTAGCTTTGACTGGATTGGCTCCAAATACGCAATTAATCAAAGCATTGAGAACACTGAAGTGGTATTTGTCAAGAAAACCATTGTGTGGAATTAATAATTTGAAAGAAAAAGATAAATAATATTACTAAGCAAATGAATAACTTTTAGTTTTCTTTGAAGGAAGAACACTCAGCACAAAGTTAGGATCATTTGTGTATTGGTGAACTTCCTTTGATCGTTTGGAGTCAGGAGTAACGTCCCTTGACACTAGGATGCATTATGGATAGAAAGAGAAACCTTGTGAATATACAGAATAAAATTAAATTTATACCTGAAAACTATAATTTTGAAATATCTTTGGCCGTTAACGTTTAATTCCCAAAATTGCAATTATTTCGATCTGTAAATCTTCATGCCCAATCAAATGGAGTGGCGTGTAATTATGGGATGAACAAGCCATGGGACGAACTGCTTTTAGAACGAAAAAATCCAGGACCAAGAGAGCGCTAGACAAATTTTGTATCATTGCGCCAATAGAAGGCTTTGAGCGGGTGAAGTGATTTTTTATAAAAAAAAATTTAGTATGTCAACTATCGATGGCCTCACCCATTGCATTCTAAGGTGCCATTTCCAATTATATATCTGAGTGCTTCCGAAAAACTCATTTGCCTGAGGAAAAAATGAGTATAATTGGGGTTATTTGCACAAAATTCAATATTGATCTCATAGTGGTATTGCCTTCGACAAATACAAAAAAAAATCATTTATCTTATTCTAATCACAGCTTGATTCCATCCATCTAACCATTCTATATGTTTAGACCTTTTTTAAAAAGCATTTACTCCTTAAATGGACAATATATTGTATACGCTCAGCAAAACGTATAACCGACCACTTATGTATCTCCTGTAAATTTGACCAAGTTATAGACAGGTAAATAAGAATAACTTATAACATATGTCTGGACGATAGACATGGCATTGTAATGAATATATTTATATTTTATATATATATAAAAGGCACATCTTTTTTCAAAAAGAGGGAAAACACATAGTTTGTGAATGCATGGTGCCTATCAGACAAACCAGGTTAAAAACAGAAGCATACATTACTGAAATTTTGTCAGCAATAAGGAAAAAAAATAGGAAGATATTTTTCTGCACAAAAATATAACCGGAGAGATGGGGAATTTTAAAAGTTTAAAAATAAAAAATGATTGTTCAGTTTTCAATGTTACGTAAATGAATGATTAATATCTTCATTTCACTAATACAAGTCGAAAAAATCTTTTCGAACTTCGGCTGGAGTATGCTTTTACACTGGCCAATTATTCTCCAAACCATCAAACTAAATGAACCGCCTTTTTTTCTAGACAGCGGATGCCAAAAAAGGCCTACAGGGAATTCCCGCTTAAAAGTGGTCGTGCTGAAGCTTCGTTTTGTGTATCTGACTTTAAAAGTCTGGTAACTTCGGTACTTATACACTTAATGTAAATTCGCAGTATAATATGACTGATCACTTTAACACATTCCAGGAATTTGTTTTTCCGAACTGTCAAATTTGTCAGAGGGTTCTTTCCAAGAATGTTGACCTCTTTCAATATCTAAATTATCATAGTTAGCACGTATAATTACCATATATCGGCCTCCTTTTTAGACAATCCTTTGTCAACTTTTCGCAGTATTATTTTGCAAGGCAAATGATCTTGACTTGAGTACTATCATCGCTTGAGTCAATTTCATTTGTTGGCTGCAAATTTCTTTCAGTACTGAGAAATCTAAGATTTCAACAGATGTAGTAAAGGATTTTGCCGCTTAAAAAATGAAAATGCTTTTCTGTTCGTTGAGGGCTGAAAACACAGTGGAAAAAGGAGAAAATGCTGCTTGCCACCTCAAAACGTTCACTAACCATATAATACAGTTTCATGATAATCAAAATAAAAACTGATCAAGGCAAAGCGAAACGTTGTAATATTCAGACCGTCTTTGGTCGTATGCCCTTTACCAAACGATAGAATTTGATTTGAGTTTGCCAAGAGTGGAAGCATTCATTTTGTCGACGACAATATAAATGTCTCTAATCGCGATATTGTATGTGAAAGTGTGAAAAATATGGAGTCGAAAGGAGTGGGTGATCATTATTTTTTCATTTTACTAAATGCTCTCAGAATCCGTTTTCATTTTACAGGGGGGCTGTTAACTCTTTACCAAAACGACAAAATTTTAGTCTTGTTCAAATTGCAGACGACAGAATTAATGTGACTCAAAAATTGAAACCTGAGTTGAGAAGAGTAGAAAACATTGTGGGAAAAGGAGAAAATGCTGGTTACCAGCATTTTCTCCTTTTCCCACAATGTTTTCAGGAGTCTTCTTCTTCTGGGTCGTAAAGAAATAGGGATTGTTTGGCAAAGGGTTCAAACACAGGATTGGTTGATAATGGATTAATTTAGTTTTGCGCATATTTCAACCTTTTACCAAATAACCCCGTATTTTAACGATATTTCAACGTATTTTCTCTCTTGGGAGAAAGAAAGCTTTGGAAAGTGCTGTGCGAAATGGAGAAAAGTGTTGGAAGGCAGCATATTTTTCTTTCTCAGCTATATTATATAGCTTTTTATTCGCAAATCCATAATTTGAGTCCCTTCTATTTTTTTTTCGTCCGAACAGTTTGAATTTTAACAAGTTCAAAATTTTCAGGTCGTTAGTAAAGTGTTAACGGAAACTAAAGGTAATTACGAGAGACATAAGCTCATATTATTTCAGGAATATGAAATTTACTGACTGAAAAGACTCAAGGTTGTATAAAAAAATGTTTACAAAGGCATTTTCTATGACAATAATTACAGAATTATTCACATTTCGGTGAATGTAATCAACGTTCAATCCTTTTAGTGTTTGCTGCACGTGTGCACTGAAACATTTTAATCTGCTTTATTGACAATTATATAATAACTTGTTAGATTCACAATTACTTCGAGACCCAGTTTCGCTGTCAAACTAAGAATTAAGGAAGAACTGGGTGACACATCAAAAGTTGAGACTTTTTTAGAAGAGACTTATTTAGGTTACTAGGCTAGCGATCGATTGTGACCCAGATTCGAATGGGTAAAAAGTTGCCAAATATTGCTACTCAAGAAATATATACGAACAATGTCTACTCACAAAGTCCAAGATTGAACAAGATGTCATTTGTAAGATACAATATGTTTGCTTAACCCTTTACCAAACAATCCCTGCTTTTACGACCCTGAGAAAGAATCCTTTTAAAAACATTTTGGGAAAAGGAGAAAATGCTGGTAACCAGTATTTTCTCCTTTTCCCACAACGTTTTCTACCCTGTTGGAAACAAATTTGAATTTTTGAGTTACGTTTAACTTGTCTGCAAGCGCCTTCAATTTGGACCAGCCTGAAAATTTGTCGTTAGGGAAAGAGTTAAATGCAAAGTGAGTCAGTGGCCTATGCAAATTAGACTCATCGCAACCGTTTTTAGAAGGTGATGACTCATAATCACCTTCTTATGCCATCCGACAGGGGTTTTGACTTGACCTAGTTTGTAAAGGACGTCTCAGATGAAACACACCAAAACACCCAAAATCACTGAAAAATACTCCAAAACACCCCAAAACACTCGAAAATTACCCAAAACTATGCCATTACACCTAAAAAAAATCTAACATTTAAAACTGCATGCGAAATACTTAGATACACGTTTTATGGAAATCAGCCATGAACTTTTGCTATCAATTTTAGTATTTTAGGTCTTTCATACGCTTAAGTTCGAAGTAGTTAATGTACTTTGATTAATTGAGAATGCCATCTAGCGGGAGATAATATGGCGCACGTGTCTGGGATAGAAACCAAAAGTAGATAACGATTATGATCAATTAAGTTAAATTGCTGATTACTGCTTTATTCGGACCCTAAAACAGTAGCGACAAGGATATTTCAACCCCTCCATATACAGTAAATATGAAAAATATGACAGTTGCACTGAGGAATATGCTAATCTAAGCTCTGTGGTTTTATGCAGCGAATAGCATCGATGATGATGACAGCTGATCTTTTTATTATCTCCATGTGGATCTAAGACTTAAGCCTACTCTGTAACTTTGTTACGACTAAAAAGCTTAATGGTAAGACTGTCGACCCATTAATCTCTAAAATAACCTGCAAACTGAAACTCTCATCATGGCAGAACGATTTACCTTTCATTGTAAGATGCGAAGTGAAAATGAAATTGAAAACCAGAAGTTGGTAGAATCAATGTTGCTGAGTGAATCATGTGAGTTTGGGACAATTTTAGATATGTTGAGTGTTTTTTTTTTGTCAGAGTGTCACAGAACATTGAACATTATTCAGAGAAAGTCATTGTTATAAGAAGAGTTGCCTTTGAAACAGGCAGTTGATGTGGCTTTAAATTGGTAGAGACTGAAGCAACAGAAACAAAGGGCCCATGTCTTCTCACAGTGGTTTAGGGGTGGTAAAGCTAGTTGTGACAGTCAGAATTGTTTTTACAAGAATGCCAAGTATCATAGCTGTAAAGGTCAGGTTATGTAAGCAAGATGTCTCCAAAAAGGCTACAAAAAGACCAACAGAAAATCATAGCCTATGGAATAACAGGAGAAGAGAAATTAAAGAATGTCTAAAAAGTCAAAATTTTGGAAACCCAAGACCTGTATGGGTTTCAATATAGAACAAAATCAAAACAGAATTACAAAGACTAGTATATAGTGGAAAATGTCCAAACTTTGAATGTGCAACTCCAAAATTGTCCTGTACAGGCTCATCTTCATCGTTTCCAGCTAACTGGTTGAAGGGCTCCTTGCATAACCTAACTAGTGACTGAAAGTTGCCAAAATTAATAGACGTGGTAATATTGCTGTATCGACCAGTCCTGTGAAAGGTTGTAAGTTCTCTAAAAAACTGAACTAGAATGTTTGACTGATACAGTTACATTAAGAGTTAGGAAAAGTATTCTTGTAAGTTGTGGCATAACAAGTCTTACCTCTCTACCAAACTACAAAACTTTAGATTTCTTCGAATTGACAGTATTTGCCCTTTTCCTATAATGTTTCAAAAGTCTTTTATTGTTAGGGTCATTAAAAGTTGGGATTGTGAGGTAAAGTGTTAAATTTCCTGACACTGAGGTTTCATGAGAAAGATGAGACATTGTTGCAAAAGGAGAAAATGGGGGTTGCAAGCATTTTCCTGTCTCTACATGTGTTCTCTTTGTTGACTTTTGCCACAAGTGAAGTCAGACTTGAAGATACTATCTTATTCCTAAAATTTTCTTTGAAACTGGGTTTTTCTTACCATGAGAAAGTTGAAACATTGTGGCAATGTGAGAAAAAGCTGGTAGTAAGCTTTTTTCCCTTCGACAAAATATTTTCATTACTCTTTAACATTATTTACATCCTTTTACCCATTACCACACAATCTCTACTCTTGACGACCCTGTGAAAGAAGCCCTAGAGAACATTATGAGAAAAGGAGAATAAACAAATTTGAAACTTTCAGTCACTTTTACTTTGTCGTCTTCAAATGCTTCCAATTTGAATTTATAAGCCTAAAATATTGTCGTTTGGTAATGATTTAAGGCATTACCTATATTTGTCTGCTGCAATTGCTTCCAATTTGACAGTAAGAAATTATCTTACCTGGTAAACAGAATTTTTTTCAGCAAAAAATTCTGTCCAGGATGTTTGAAATAATAGTGTTTGGAAGATTAGCTCTTTACTGCACAATGATGACTGAACAATTTGAAAGAGAAAGCTTTTGAATACATGGTGGGAAACGGAGAAAATGCTGGTCACCAGCATTTTCTCCTTCCCACAATGTTTTCCACCCTATCAAAGAAGAATCATTTGATATGAGTCACACTGAAACTACTATCTGCAAATGTTTTCAATTCAAACAGGTCTGAAATTTTGTTGTGTGGTAAAGGGTAAAATAAACAAGAAAACAAAAAAGTGCCAGGGGAAACCATTATTCAACCAAGTAATGTGTCCTCTTCCCGTAATGTTTTTCATCCAAAATGTGAATGAATACAGCTGGGGAAACAATAAACATGTTTAACTCTTTTCCTCACAGTTCTTAGGTTTGAAGACCCTGAAGAAAAAGGCTTTTGAAAACCTTGTGGGAAAAGAAAAAATTTGTTGGTAACCAGCATTTTGTTCTTTTTCCAAATTGTTTTCAAAATCTTTACCCTTCACCAAACAATCCCTGCTTTTTATGACCCTGAGATAGAAGCTTTTTGAAAACTATGCCAGAAAAGGAGAAAATGATGGTAACCAGCATTTTCTCCTTTTCCCACAATGATTTTTTTTACCCTGCTAGAAACAATAAGTTTTGCGTTGCCTTTAATTTGTTGTCTGCAAGTGCTTTCAATTTGGACCAGTCTAAAGAGTTAACCCTTTACCAAACAGTCCCTTGTTTTCACGACCCTGAAGAAGAGGCATTTTGAAACATTGTTAGAAAAGGATTAATTGATGGTTACTAGCATTTTCTCCGACCCAACATGTTTTCTACTCTGTAATAAGCTACACCTCATCTGTGTCTATGTCTGGTTTGTTGCCTGCAGATGCTATCAATTTGGAATGGTCTAAAATGTTTGTGTGGGAAAGGGTTAGACAGATACTGTCATTTGTGCCCAATTTCATTTGACATCTGTAAATGCTTTTAATTTGGACTGGTCTAAAACTTTGCTGTGCTGCAAAGATTTACATAGTTTTTTATAGGAACATTAATAAGGATATTGATCCAATTGATAGTATTATATAATTTCATGTATTGACATGGTTTTCTATTTAATTAAACTGTTAAACTGTTAGAATATCATTTCCTTGTGTTACTCAGCTCATATACTGTTTCTAATGGCTGTCAAAGTCTGACCACTTTTCTCCATTTTGAAGTACTTCACCATTTCTCAGGCGAGAGGGAAGCAGCTTCTCTTCGAATTCTGAGAGTTGACAAAGGCCTGAGTATTCAAACCTGACAATACAGGTAGAATTTAGGGGCATTTCAAAATCATGTTTAACCCTGTATTTGATACAGCAGATTATCCATTATCAACAGCGGAAGATGTGTTCATAAAGTTAGATTGGAAAAAAACTTTAAAGAAATTGACATGTGTCATGTGCACTAACATGTATAATTAAATAAGCAGTCGCACAAATATGTGACAAGTTCACAATATATGGGTCGTTACTGATACTGTATAAGTGGAAATTATTGTGATGTGGAAATTTTTTTATTTTACGAATTCGAAAAATTTGCAAAATTTCATGTATGCATGTTTTGCCAGAAATATACCAACAAATAATAAGTGTTTCGAATTTGCAAACATAATCAGTAATTCAATTTTTTGACACATGTACAGTATGTCGTAGGCCAGATCAGAATATAGTCAGATCTGAAAACTGCCCATGCAGATCTGAAATCTGCCTAGACCAAATTAGCATTATAATTTTGTGTAGACCAAAATAGATTCTTTTCCAAAATCTTTTAATCATGTTAATTCACATGTGTTTACAACTGAAACCTCTCTCTTCTCTCTCTTCTCTCTCAGGGGGAAGCGGGGAAGAAAGGAGGGAGATGGGGGAAAAGGGGACGGGGGAAGGGGACGGGGGACGGGGGCCATTTGACAAAGTGTAAGGAACACCACTTTTGTGGAGCTCAACTTTATGCCAAGTAAAAGGCTTGAAAGTATGCAAAATGTGCAGATTTTATTCACAATTTACAAGACGACCCTACGGTTTGTTCATTTTGAAAATGAAACCGAGGTTTGTCGACACCTCAAGAGTTATTCAAGAATAATAAATGTTTTACTGTACATCAGCTTTCTTTATCTACTCTAGTAAATTGATTGAATTAAACGATTATATAGAAAGAAGTTAAATACTTAAATTGTATTTCAAAATCAAAATCAAATCGAAAAGGTAATTCACCCGGACACAGAGAGAGAGAGAGAGAGATCCTATATATAGCATTGAAACGCTAAGGCCTGGAAACCCGTATTGGTATGTTGATAGACGTAGCCCGGGGGTACTAACTGTTTAAACCTTTGCCACACAATGACGACTTTTGACGACCCTCGGAAGCAAGCATTTTGAAAGCATTGTGGGAAAAGGAGAAAATGCTGGTAACCAGCATTTTCTTCTTTACCATGGTTGCTATCTTATCCATAAACAGTTGCACCTTTTGATTGTCGTCTGAAGATGCTTTCAATTTGAAAAGGGCTAAAAATTTGTCGTCAGGTAAAGGTTTAAACAACAAAACAAAACAAAAAAGTGAACACTGTGCATACCCGATATCGATGAAAAAAATCGTCTTTCAGTAGCTCCTTTCTTCATATTTCTTCTTGTAAAAGAATACTTCATCAACAAAAATTGTCATGAAATGGTACTTTCCTTAAAAAAACAAGCTATATATCATTGTGGGAAAAGGAAAATGTCTCTCATTCTCTGTCCGTCTCTCTCTCTCTCTCTCTCTCTGTTCTCTCTCATTCTCTGTCCGTCTCTCTCTCTCTCTGTTCTCTCTCATTCTCTGTCTGTCTGTCTGTCTGTCTGTCTGTCTCTCTCTCTGTTCTCTCTCATTCTCTGTCTGTCTGTCTGACTGTCTCTCTTTCTGTTCTCTCTCATTCTCTGTCCTTCTCTCTTTCTCTCACTCTCTCTCTCTTCTCTCTCTCTCTCTCTCTCTCTCATTACCTGTATCAGAAAGCCAGGAAACACAATAAATGTTTGCATTTGACACTTCGATATGTCCTAAGCTGTTAAAGCAACGTTAAACTCCAATACAAACAAACAAATTTTTCCCGGAAGATATAATAATACATTTATTATTCGATTTTTTTCAGACTAGTCCAAATTGAAAGCATTTGCCGACGACGAAACAAAAGTGACTGCTTAACTGATTATTTTTTTTTTTTTGGTGGGAGGCAAGAAAACAATCTGGAAAAAGAAGAAAATGCTGGTTACCAGGCATTTTCTTGGGGTGCGTTAAACGTAAGGATTGTGCGGTAAAGGGTTAGCAGCTCCGCCTTTTCCTTTCCGAGAATTGATGATAATCATTGCGACAGGATTCATTCCTTTCTCGCCGCAAATCGTTGTTGATAAAAGAGGATTACATGCAAAAGCAGCCAGTAGCTTGTAAAGACTTGCATGACAATTCTTGTTAATTAAGTGTTCATTTTTACAAGAAGAAATACGAAGAAAACGGGAGCAATTTCAAACAGTTTTTTTTTTTTCATCAATATCGGGTAATGTTCACTTCTTTTGTTCTGTTAGTTTTAACAGTTAGTATCCCCGGGCTACGTCTATCAACATGCCATTACGGGCTACCAGGGCATGGTGTTTTAATTCTATATATAGCTGTTGGGTGAATTTTTTTTGTATTAATTTTAAAACAGAATTTAAGTATTTGTTTGGTATCAAAGACAGACGGACGTATATAAATTCTTTCTATCAAATCGTTTAATTCAATCAAATTAGTAGAGTAGATAAAGACAAGCTGAAATAAATTAAAACATTTATTATTAATGAATAACTGTTGAGGTGTCGACAAACTCGTGTTTCGTTTTCAAAATGAACAACCCATAGGGTCGTCTTGTAAATTGTGAATAAAACCTGCACATTTTAAGCCCTATACTTGGCATAAAGTTGAGCTCCACAAAAGTGGTGTTCCTTTCACTTTGGCAAATGGTCCCCTTCCCTGCCCCCGCCCCAGAGAGGGAGAGAGAGAGGAGAGGAGAGAGGGAGAGAGAGAGAAGAGGAGAGAGAGAGAAGAAGAGGAGAGAGAGAGAAGAGAGAGAGAGGAGAAGAGAGAGAGAGGAGAAGAGAGAGAGAGAGAGAGAGAGAGAGAGAGAGAGAGAGAGAGAGAGAGAGAGAGAGAGAGAGAGGAAGAGAGAGAGAGGAAGAGAGGAGGAGAGAAGAGAAGAGAGAGATATGTCTCCAAGCCATATGTAAAGCTGTGTTAAATAAAGTTTAAAATCAACATTTATACTGGTCATTGCTGAGCAGACTCTACAAAAAATGACAAGAATGTGAGAAAAAGATATTATCAACCATCAGATGAATGAAATGTTTAACGAATTGAATCAGTGTTAAAACCTAGTAGCAAATTTCTACCATCACCTTCTATTAGTACTTTCAGTACTTTGATTTAATACTCTTGTATTTTGGGGGTGGAGGTTGAATGTCTTGCGTAGAGCTGTACCAGTTGGTATAACCGATGAGAAAGTCAGAAAGCACGGAGAGTTAATCTCAAAGTGTACCCGTACTTTGAAAAAGAATTAAAATTCAAAAATTTCAAACCAATACGTTCCTTTTTTTTTTTCAGATAAACATCAACATAATGAGTTTTTTCTTGATTATTTCATATCGTGAAAAAAAATCAAAGCGTTGAGAACACTGAAGTGGTATTCGTCAAGGAAGCCATTGTATGGAATTAATTATATGAAAAAAAAAAAAATGAAATATTTTTCAAATAATGGCTTGAAAGTAAACTAATTTACTAAGCTAATGAATAACTTTTTGGTTGAAGAGCGAGTCATCATGACAAAGTTAGGATTGTTTGTGCATTGGTGTTCTCCCTTTGATCATTAGGAGGAGTCAATGGTAAAGTCCTTTGACAGTAGAATGGATAGAGAAGGAAAACATTTGAATACATCGAATAAAATTAAGTTTGTACCTGAAAATAGTGATTTTGAAATATCTTTGGTAGTTAAAGTTTAACTCATAACATACAATTATTTCGATCTATAAATATTCATACCCTATTAAATGAAGCAGAGCGCAATCATGGGATGAACAAGCTATGGCATGAACTGATTTCGGAACAAAAAACAACAGGAAAAAAAGGAACGGTAGACATATATTGTATCATCGCGTCAATGGAAAGCTATGAGCGAGTGAAGCTAATTTCAATAAAAAATTAGATGGCCTTAGCTATGGTATTTTAACATGTCATTTCCAATTACATATCTGAGTGCTACCGAAAAATCAATTTGCCTGAGAAAAAATAAATTCAATTTGGTTTATTTTTTTCGGCTTTACACAAAATACGATACATGGATTTCAAAATTCTATACTGAACTCATATTGGTATTGTCTTCGACAAATACCACAAAAAAGCATTAAGTGGTGTATAAAACCACTTGAATGAAAGAGATGCGAATTAATTTTACCAAACCAATTTTGATTGCAGTTTATTGCCCGGAAATCGTCCGGATTGTACCGCAAGCGACTTAATAACCTGATTAAATTTTTTTCTGTCTTGTATGGACAAGTTTTACATTTCCAAATTCTCTAATTTGTCAATACTTTCAGTATAGCACTGACAATAGGTTTTTTGTTAAAAAGGTAGAACGGGCAAACTCTGGTGCAGTCTGGGTCGAAACGATGATGTGCTATTTTAACTTATTTTTAAAGTTTATGACTCTGGATAGTTTCTTGAAAATGTTATCTGCTATGCTGTTGATTAATCATGTATGGATATCTCTCTCTCTCTCTCTCTCTCTCTCTCTCTCTCTCTCGCAGGAAATTCTGAAACTAATTAACTGAACAGTGCTGGATTTACAATTATTGCTGGAAAAATAGTCAATGATGAATAAATTTTTGTACTGTAATAAATTAACTTTCTGACACACTTTCGTGTACAATCTACTTCAGTCTGTTCACCAGGTAGTTCGCAAGAAAAAGAGAAAGGTGAAGAAGAAGAAGAAAAACAGTAACATCACTAACAACAAGAACAAGAAGAAAAACAACAAGAAGACAATGAAAATGTGCCTACATAGTAGATGTATAAACACAGATATAGTTCGTAAAATATTGTGAGAATGAATCAAAACGTCCAGGCTCTCCTTTCGCTACAATAGTTTGATAATTTATTTTCTTACGAACAGAGTCCGTAACATAGAAACAAATCAACAAATGCATGGCAGAAATAAAGAACCGGACAGGATTAGAAGTCTAGAACGCACGGACGAAAGGCCAATACCATAACCACTGTGCCAAAGAGTTATCTCCCCAACGCAGTTGTTAGGTATAGTATTTAACCCATTACCACACAATCCCTACTTTCGACGCCCCTGAGAAAGAAGCCTTTAGAAAACATTGTGGGAAAAGGAGAAAATGCTGGTTACTAGCATTTTCTCCTTTTCCCACAATATTTTCTACCCTTCACAAAACAAATTTTAAATTTTCAGTCACTTTTATTGTCATCTGCTAATGCTTTCAATTTGGACAAGTCTACAATTTTGTCGTTTGGTGATGGGTTAAATCGGGATGAAGCCATGGATGAAGGATTGGTCTCACGTAACAATTTTCTAAAAGAGACACCACAAAGTTTGCCCTATTTTATTAATTAAGAATGCGAAAGACTCCTAAAAATTCTTAATTTAATAATCAATACTCCAGGCGCACCCACCCTTTCAGAGCCCCAGGCGAGAACTGGGCTTTTTGAGGACGGCATAGATCAAGATTAGACTGCACAAAACGGACGGATCTATACCTTCCGCTCTTTTATTAAAGTATAGGCGGTAAAACGTCTCTCTGGGTTTCATTGGATAGTAATTTTTGGCCGTCCAAAGACTACGGGTCGACTTCATGCACATGGTGGTGAAAGGGTTTCACTCGTTACCAGACGACAAAACTTTGTACTCGACTAAATTGAAAGCATTTGCAGACGACAAAATAAATATCGCTCAAATGATGGCTATTTTTTTTTTATAATGTAGAAAACATTGTGGGAAAAGGAGAAAATGCTGGTCAACAGCATTTTCTCCTTTTCCCACATTTTTTTTTCAAAAGCTTTTTCAGAAGCTCATATTCCCAGGATCGTTAAAACTCTGAAATGTGTGGTAAAGAGCTTAAGGAACAATAATTTTTCTCCCCATTAAATATTCAAACGATATTAACACTTTTAATTGGTATTTATCTCCGACTAGAGATAAAAGTTTCTACGACAAAGTTAATATGTTACTAGACAAGAAAAAAGAGAAAAAAATGGAGGGGTCCAAATTAAACGTATAAAATATCCCAAAGATGCACATGAGAGGTATAGAAAAGTACACCGACCGGTGTGTTACAAAAATAACTGAACAGAATAGCTGTCTGATCTTTGATCTTACAATGGCCACCTTTATGATGGTATTCTTGCTAAATAAGTTTTGATTGGCTGGATTTTTTTCCCTCAACTTCCAATTTTATGTTTTTTTTTTTATCAGTATTTACGAAACTGTAAAATTATAGACCGGTCCAAATTCCAAGTTTGTGCTGACGACAAGTTCAGCATCCTCGCGAGCCAAGTTTACGATCACTATGTAGATCTTACCTTGGCGGATCGAGCCCGATTTCGATACTCCCGCGATACGCCCCCTGTTTGATACTGGTTATTATCCCCCTTTACATCATGTATTTCTTATAGCCAATGGAATATCGTTCTAAAACTTACGAATGCAATAATTCAACATGAAGCAATAACCACAAACGTACTTCGACATTCCATGAGCAGGTGCTGGGATATATAGCATAAAACCTCTGATAATTTATTGGTCACACTGAAACTTTTTGTAATTATTGTTCGTCTATGTTTTTTTTGGGTAATAAATCATTACAGATCCTCCACACATCCACGGAGGTATCCGTGCTTACCTCCTTTTTTTATCCGAAAGGTCGCGACCTTGTTCTATATTTATCAAAGATGAAATGCTACGAGCGATTTAATACGGTGCAGTTAGAGCTAGCTGCAACCAATTAAAATGCGTATCGGGGTAATGTCGAAATCAAGCTAGATCCGCGAAGGGTAGAGTAGCGTAGTGGATCGTCACCCTTGGCTTGCGAAGATGCAAATTCAGAGGCGTCCGAATGATGTGATTTATAATGAATGAATAGCGTTTTAAGGCCCGTCAACAACTTAGGTCATATTGGGGGCACTTACTTAGTAAACAATAATGCCAGGTGAAAATAACATACATGTGCAACAACATAAGACAAACATGATAAATGAGGAATGGACGAAACACAAAATGATGCCCGTTTTGTCGCCTTTTACGACATGCATGCTGTCTCTTTTGTTCCGCCAGATGAAATGGCAGATGTGACGATCGCGGGACTGCAGTGGTTTATTCTTATACCCCCGATTAAACCACACGGGGTCCCACAGGCCAATTGATTCCCATTCCAAACACTATTTACATCGAGAAAAAACTATAGGATTTGGAATAAGAACTACCCAGCCTGCTGCAATCCTACGAGTCTCTAATTTTAGTCGCTTTCTACGACATGCCATAGAGAAAGGCCGAGGTCCTATTCTATACCGTTAAAAAAACCCTGGGACCCCACGGGGATGATGTGATTTACCTAAGAATGGTTGAAAACATTGCAAAAAAAGAGAAATGCTGGTTAGAAGCATTTTCTCTTTTTAAACGATGACTAAAAAAGAAAAACATTTTCCCTTTTGAGGTTAAGATTAGGGATTATTTGGTGAAGTGACAATATCGGTCTCAAGGCGCTTGTAGCAGTCCATATGTGAGCCCGTTTTTTGCAGTTCAAGCACGATAACCGTTTTATTGGGAAGGTGCCGGCGACGTCGTTTCATAGTGTCCCACAAAGGTTATTTTTGTAAAAAATCTAACGATATAGGTATAGGAAGGATATGAATATTGTTTTGTCTCAAAAAACACCTGACGCGAATAACCTGTATACATCAGTTGTAAAGCTTGATATTAATGTTCTTGCTTTGAAAAAAGGCAAAACGAAGGAATGGATGATTACGTCCCGGTACGGTAGCGTATGGTGTCGTTAAGTTACTATAGAAATGCACAGTTTAAGTCTATGAATTATAGATTTTCCTCCCAAAAGAATCACAAATACCCTGGCAAAAACATGCATTTAACAACACGTTTGTCTAAACATTTTTCACGGGGACGTGGATCGACACGACTTCGCCCACTTTACTGCCTAAATGGAAACGAGACTAAAGGGAAAGCAGGATATTTGCCCAAATTTCTCTATCAAAACGAACACGTCGTTTGTACCATGCAAAACGTAATGCTCGCTGATAACAATGTAATATAGGGCGTATTGTAGGGCCTATCGGGCGTATGCCGTGCTTGTGTTGTCAATTTTTAAAAGTTTGTCCGCTGGTCGACAAATGATTAAGGATGCTACGGACATTTAATGCTGCTGTCTAAAAGCGATTCCTATGACACTGTTTTCGCATAAGGATGTCTTTACGTCTTGACGACATAGGGGGGTTGCTATGACCTCTAAGCATCTAGAACACTGCCTGAATATTTTTAATGTCTCCATTTAGATTGTACGGTGTTTCTCTGCACTTAGAATCGTCAAGCAGCCTCAATCCATGCTTTCTCTGTTTCAATCATGTTCATTTTCGGATAGACATAGCATCTCTTATTTGCATAAAAACGCAAAACAATTTGTTTTTCTGATTCTCACAAAGGCACTCAAAGACTGCCAGTGATTAGAATGATAAAAATACTGGAACAGTTAGCGACCGGCTGTGAAATGTACATTTTCAAAACTAACGTCTGAGAAACAATCGTGTGGTTCCACGGAAGAGCTCAAACATGATTTGACAAGTCTATATTTGAGGTCAATTATTATAATGATTTACACAAGTCTATTTTATACCTTAATGTGAAACGCACAGGAACTTTTTTCCGCTTGTATATTTAAACCGGATGAAGCCATGCATCAAGGAGTGGTCTCCCTTAACACGATTCATAATCAGACGATGACTTACTTGGTGTAATGCGTGACGGAGACGCTTTAAGCCAGTTTTTTTCCCGAGACCATGACCTAAATATATGTAGATGAAGCCTTATTTGTTTTCCATCTGAATTTGCTAGTTTATGCAACCCAGACGACGTAAATTAATGAACAGGTTGCTCGTTCTATGCAGTCTGTAAAGTTTTTGTCGTTATTAAATGGGTTGGGAGAAAATTATCAGATAAATTCTTCATCATTATTGAATTTACGTCAGTGTAATATTCCGTTTTGGTTTCACGTTGCAAAAACATATATCGTAAAGACCACTAGCGACCAGAAATAAACAAATCCCAGGTCAAGTTACAGGCAAATTCAAGTGATATTATCTAAAATGCATGGATATTTCTTTTTTTGAGTCTCAGATTGTGGCAAAATACGGTCTGTTACAGTTAAAAATGAATTGCAAAACTAGAGGTTGGCAACTTATAGGCATATCTCTAATCGTTTTCAGAGTTTCGGCCAGTTTTGCAACCCTTCCATTCTTATTTTATGAAACTATTGTTATTCTTGTATCTTCGAGCCAATTGTTACCCCTAGTAGCTACAAGTTTGCACAGATTGCGGCGGATAGAAAATGTATATCCTTTTCAGGGGCCTTCAAAGAAATCGGTGTTGTCGATCCTGGGCCGGTGTTCACCAACCATTCTTGAGAATATTCCTAGTCTTAGTCTCCAAGGTTTTCTACATTTTGTAAGTAACACAACTTCTGATTGGCTAAACCATTTGGTTTAGCCAATCAGAAGTTGTGTTACTTACAAATGTAGAAAAATCTGGAGAACAAAACAAAGAACGTTCTTAAGAATGGTTGGTGAATACGGGCCCTGGTGTTAACTCTTTCCCAAACGACAAAATAGTAGACTGGCCTAAATTGAAAGGATTTGCAGCCGACAAAGTGAATGTTACTAAAACAAATAAATACTTTTTGGGAGGTATAGAAAACATTGTGGAAAAAGGAGAAAATGCTGATTACCAGCATTTTTTCCTTTTCTCACAATGATTTCAAGAGGTTTCTTTCTCAGAGTAGTTAAACGTCGGGATTGTGTGGTAAAGAGTTTAAATGAGGACGAATCCCTTGTGTTTTCACACACCTTCCTCTGTAGCTGTAAGGATGTGCCCTTAAGATTAATTTATCATCCTAACGATTGAAACTTTGACGGACCGTTCTGTAAATTATTGCTATGAATTCCTCTGTTGACACGAAAATCAACATTGTCTCTCTCTGTTTTGGGCTCACTCATACTCCATACACAGACATAAAACTTTGGTTTTGATGCTTTGCGTTTAAAATGCATTATAAAGCTAATGTATGGTTGAAGACTAAATATAAGACAGACATTGGTGTAATTTTAAAGTTGCTTTTGCGTAACTCTTTACAGAACGACCGACCTGTCATAATTGAAAGGAACAGCAGACGACAAATTCGACATAGCTTAAAAGATGATATCTTTCTTTAAGATAGTTGAAACATCGTGGGAAAAGGAGAAAAATGCTGCTGACCGGCAATTCAACTTTTCCCGATGATGTTTTAGAAAGCTTTCTCCTACAAGATCGTTATAGATCGTAAAGAGTTGAATTTCCTTGTAAAAGTTCCTCGTAAAAAGCAGAGAGTTTGATACAAAAATCAAGCTGCTATAGTTATGTGCAGTCTAATCCTACTTTGCACCAACCGCAAAAAAGCAACCAAACTTGTTTGTTAGGCACATCTAGAATTTTTAACCCATTACCTCACAATCCCTACTTATGACCACCCCGAGAAAGAAGCCTTTAGAAAGCATTGTGGGAAAATTGTGGTAACCAGCATATTCTTCTTTTCCTACAATGTTTTCCACCCTTGACAAAACAAATTTAAAAATTTTCAGCCACTTTTATGTTGTCGTCATCAAATGCTTTCGATCTGGACAATCCTAAAGTTTTGTCGCTTGGTGATAAGCAAAGTCAAGCGCTTTTATCATCTGATTGTAAAACATGGGAGAAAAGATAACCTTCCCTTATGTCGTTACACTCAGCTATCAGTTACCATAGTCACGAGGCAAATAAGTGCATACTTTCGTGAAATTTTATCTAAAATTTTACCCCCAACCATTTAAGTAACATGTTAAGTTTTTTATGTTCCCCATGTGGGCAATACTAACACAGTGTTTTCCTTTTTTCTATTTCGAGATAATCTAAATAATTTTTATAGCCGAGTGGGGGACAATTTAGTTTACTTTTCAAACAATTTCACCCAACTTTAAAAGTAATACATCAGCAAATTAGGCAAGGCGACAGCTGGTAAACCACTGGTTAAGATGAATGACAAAAATAGTAACAAGAAATATCTTAAAAAAAGATAGATTGCGTCAATATACCAACAAATAGGCCGAGGCCCTTAAATAAACTTGTATAGATCTACATTTTTACCAAAAAAGTAGGCCAATAGCCAGCACATTCAGCTATTATCCCCGCCACACACACACACCCACAACCGCCGAAAAAAATAAGAAAAAACACTAATGCAGGCGTGTAGGATTGGCTACTCTTAGATATCGCTCCAGAATTGAAATCGTAAACAAGGACTTATGGAAATGTCACATGATCAATAAAATGTGTCAAGCACTTTATTCGATTTCAAATCGGTATGGTGAAGTCATATCTGATTTACCTCTTTACCACACAATCCCGACTTTCCACGACCCTGAAAAAGAAGCCTTCTGAAAACATTGTGGGAAAATGAGAAAATGCTGGTAACCAGCATTTTCTCCTTTTCCCATAATGTTTTCAACCCTTCCCAAATCATTTTCGATTTTTCAGTTACATTTATTTTGTCGTCTGCAAATGCTTTCAATTTGGACCACTCTGTAAGTTTTCCGTTTGGTAAAGAGTTATACATAAAACCGCATTTACGGCTTGCATAACTACGGTCTCAGTATTCAGACGCCCACGCACACATCTCGGTAAATCAGACTGAAAATCTAAAAATATATAGAGGATATTTGTTGTTTTTTTCGATAAAAGATCGAAATTTATTTCATCGAGTGAACATCATCGGTAATATTTCACGAGTGGCGCAGCCACGAGTGAAAATATTACAGATGGTGTTCACGAGATGAAATAAACTTCGATCTTTCACCGAAAAAAACAAATATTCTATTTATTTCATGCTTTTAACCCTTTCTGGGAGGAGCTTTATCAAAATCCAGTACAGTTCTTTTCCGTTATTCCCTGTGGTGTACCCCTCCCACATAGCAACGCATTACAATATTACGTCAAGCTCGAGAAATATAAGTTATATGACGTCATATTTCCCATCTGGCTGTTAGGCACGCGCAATTAACCAAGGCAATAAGAACGTGGAAATTGGTATTTTCACTGGTCGTACCAGCGTAAGATCGAAAAATATTTCCACTGCTACTTCTCGATATCCTACCGGAAAGCATGAAATAAATAGAGGATATTTTTTCGGTGAAAGATCGAAATTTATTTCATCGAGTGGACACCACTGGTAATATTTTCACGAGTGGCGCAGGTACGAGTGAAAATATTACCGATGGTGTTCACGAGATGAAATAAACTTCGATCTTTCACCGAAAAAAACCCCAAATATTCTAGTAATTTCATGCTTTTAACCCTTTCTGGGAGGGGCTTTATTAAAATCCAGTACAGTTCTTTGCCGTCATTCCCCGTGGCGTACCCCTCCCGCATAGGAACGCATTACAATATTACATCAAGCGCGAGAAATATAAGGTATATGACGTCATATTTCCCATCTGGTTGTTAGGCACGCGCAATTAACCGAGCAACAAGAACGTGAAAATCGGTATTTTCACTGGTGGTACCAGTGTAGGATCGAAAAATATTTCCACTGCTATTTCTCGATATACTACCGGAAAGCATGAAATAATTAGAAATACTTGTAATTCAGTATTATGCATTATTATTGAGTGTGATGTTGAGACGACTTAATAATCCCATTGAAAACAATAGTATCTTTAATACTTTATTCAGTGGCAAAACAGGTGTTTGTTGAGATGTTTCATTCTTTCTGGTTGGAATTCAAAACTTTGCTGAAACATTACATTGTCCATAGCTCCCGAAATTAGCAACTTTATGTATATCCTTGCACAAATTACCTCAGGCATCTTTTATTTTCTTTACCGAGAAT
This sequence comes from Tridacna crocea, assembly GCA_943736015.1. Taxonomy (NCBI): domain Eukaryota; kingdom Metazoa; phylum Mollusca; class Bivalvia; order Cardiida; family Cardiidae; genus Tridacna; species Tridacna crocea. The sequence continues at coordinate 45,778,456 of OX031061.1, forward strand.
TTATCATCGGTATAAACTTGAAAGTTATTAAGAGAAATCCTCATGACAGCACGATTTAAGTAGCCTATCAGCTATTCTCTTTATATTTACCGTGGTTGTTTGGGAGCCCTTAGAAACAGTAACCACGGAAGTCGCTAAATATCTTATCAACACGGATCCACGTATGTTGCCCTTTTATCCCTTATACTGTACTTAAACCATTCAGTTTCTAGACAGATGCCAAGTAAAAACCATTGGGTTTCTTTTCATTTGTGTATAACACAGAAATTTTGATTAACGAAGATGAAAAGAACTAAGCTCCGTTAACTCTTTACCAAAGAAACTCTGGTTTTCACGACTCTGTAAAAGAAACCGTTTGAAAAAATTGTGGGAAAATGAGAAAATGCTGGTACCCAAAACAAATTTCAATTTTTGAGTCACCTTAATTTTGTTGTCTGCTTACGCTTTCAATTTGGAACAGCCTAAAATTTTGTTGTCTGGTAGAGTTAAGCGCTTTTCGCTACTTGCTTTGAATTTGAGTCCAGTAAAAAAAAAATCATTGGCGTGTAGCAAAAGTTAGATAAATGATAAAATGGTATAAAGGCACACATTTCAACCCCAATGCTCCCCATCCCACCCCAAGAACCATTGTTTTTTTCAGCGAGATCTTGTTTGGAATCATGACAGCCAGGTCAAATAAAGTGACACAACCTAATGGCTGTTATTTAATTCCTAAGGTTTCTTTCCCTACATTTTCCCCAAATTCTTCACGAAACGATCCGTCAACGACCCTGTGGAGAGAGGGTTTTTAAAAGCATCGCGGTAAAAGGAGATAAATTGCTGATTTCCAGCACTTTCTTCACTTCCAATAACATTGTCCACCTTTTTTTACACAAATCCCATAATATGAACCATACTTAAGTTTGTCGTATCCACCGAATGTTTTTTATGTGGGAAAGCTAAAACTTTCGTGAGCTAGTACAGGGGTTAACCTTATTCTCAAATCAAACTAGTAAATCTGCGTAACAAAGTGTTACAAAATGTCATCGTGCTCTTTGAAACAACCCAACAAGCATCAGATACATGATAGTCCAAAATGAATTTGTCATCTGCTTTTTTTCTGGTTTTATCCATCGCAAACTCAGTTCCTTTCCATCACACACATGTTTCCTATCTTTTCCCTCAATCCCTATCTTTCGATTTCAAAGTCAGCCTGTGTGCGTCACGAAAAATACGTCTGTTCTTGCATCAGGAGACTGTTTTAACCTTGGTCCAAGCGCCAAACATTTTTTAATAATTCCTTATTGCGATCTCGGTATAAAACAAAACCGCAGATCGTGGGCAATTATCTGTATATCTGTTTCGTACATTATCATTTTTGAAATTGTATTATTAGAAAATATCATTGGAAAACTTATCCGACAGAAACCAAGTCTAGGAAAAACGTTGACTTGGCTCGAATCGGTTCTTTAAACATTCCTAGGAAAACTCACCTCACTTTGATATCTAGATTTTCTCTGATGCGTCTTAAAACGCATCTTCGCAAGCCAAGGCCGACGATTCACTTCGCTACTATACCCTTGGCGGATCGAGCTTGATTTTTACGTTCACCCGATACGCTTTTTCATTGGATGCAGCCAGTTCTAGCTGCAACGAATGAAATCGCTCGTAGCATTTCAACTTTGATAAAAATAGAACAAGGTATCTAGCTTTCGAATAGAAGGCAAAACATGGAAACCCACGTGGATGTCTGCTTATCGCTTCATGTGTATTCGTAAGCGGTTTTTAAAACGATTCATGTATTTCATTTGCTTTTTGAAATATGATGTAAGGGGGGATAATAACCAGAATCCAATAGAAGGCGTATCGCAGGAATCTCGAAATCGGGCTCAAGCCAAGGTAAGATCCTTGTAGTGATCGTAAACTTGGCTCGCGAAGATGCTTAAAACGTTGAAACTGGCGTAAAATGAGATTCAATCGATCAGTCCATTATCTCTCACACGGGTTGAATTCCCACGTATCAATTTCAGTCTATACTTTACCAAATGACAAAATTTTAGACCAGTCCAAACTGAAAGCGTTTGCCGGCGACAAACAAAATATGGATCACACGATGGGAATTGGTTAAAAACATTTACTCCTTTTTCTACAGTGTTTTCAATGGCAATCTTACCTAGGTTTGTCTAAGTTGAGATTGTGTGGTAATGAGTCAACCAGTTAACCCATTACCACACAATCTCTACTTTTGACGACCCTGAGAAAGAAGCCTTTAGAAAACACTGTGGGGAAAAGGAGAAAATGCTGGTAACCAGCATTTTCTCCTTTTCCCACAATGTTTTCTACCCTTCAAAGAACAAATTTCAAATTTTCAGTCACTTTATTTTGTTGTCTCAATTGCTTTCGATTCGGACAAACCTAAAATTTTGTCGTTTGGTAATGAGTTAAGGGTCTGAATAAAATAGATTACGAAACAGTCATTTATACGGCATCATCTTAACGTCACCTACCATGCCTCTAGCATAAGACATAATTAATCTTATTTTGGTTTTGTTTTCGAAAACTCCAGGGGCCGAGAGTGGAAAAGATTTAAAGGTGGGTATTTAGAATTTTCACATCACACCAAATTTAAAAGTGTATGTACTACTGATATTTATATGAAAAAACAATACAATTCATCAATAATCAAGAATCATAAAAATTAAAAAAAAGAAAAAAAATTTGATGGTGTTCCCTTAAAAGGCTACGTAGCCTCTTAAGCTGTTTTTAGATTTCCCGCCAAACATCAAAAAAGCTTGGTGGGAAGGTGAAGTGAGTAGCACGTGACTAATGACTCTTAAAGTCCATAACATAACAAACATTTAATTATTTTCCAAATGTCTAGAACTATGAACGCTACGTTTAAAGCTTTGTCTATATATTTCCGGTATGTAAATGAGCGAGTAGCTGATGTAAAAATAGACGGTGTTTCCCGTCAGTGTCGACCTTGGCTGTAGTAAATCTCTAATTTCTCTTGTTGTCGGATGGTTTTCGACTAGTGGGGTTTTATGAATGAAAATTATAAGGCTTTTGGAGTATAAGAATAATTTTTTTGTATTTTTGTAAAATTTTCTGAAGGGCCACTTTTAAGCCTAAGAAAAGGCAGTTCAGAATGCACAGAACATACAGTCCGATCCTCGATCAAAACTGTCCAAAAAATAAGTTTGAAATAACATTCGAGATTTTACGATCGGCTTAAAGGTTTTATTTAACTTGTTCAGCAGAAAAAGGGATAACATTTACTGTGTCACAGCACTGCATTTTTATCTGTATTGAAAAGTGCGTACATGTCGAATGGAAATCACGGTCTTTGACACTTTCTGCTGTATTTGTATTGGCAAATTTACAGATTTTCGGTTTGTTGCAATCAAACGTATGTTCGGTGAAATACACAATAAGCTAAAGAAATGGCATCTCAATCGATTGTGTATTTTGCTTTTCTACACAACTACCCATGAAAGATCACATTTGAAAATGTGCTTTTTGGTTGAAGAATTTGTGTCTTTGTGTGGTATGTTGTCAAAGATAGAAACAAGTTCGCTAAGAAATGACAAACCTAGACCCATTACCTAGTTTCAAGAGAAATCATTAAATCCGAGGAACAAGAAAGGCATGTTAGACCTGGTCCTTCAAGTTATATGTTTGGATAGGTTTGCAGAAGTACTTGATGTGAAAATATCAAAGCGCTACTTTTGATACTAAGATCCGGAAGCTCTTCGGAATGGCGTTTCTTCTTGTCAGTTGTAATCCGTAATAACTTCCGGTGTTCTTTGGGAAATATACTCAGAGATCGGGCTGCATCTCCGAGAAATATGATATGGGAATCAGTGTTCAACACCATAAATTCTTTATACTTTTCAGATTTGTTTTTATTTCTATTTTTTTTTTCACTTGTTTAGTATCGAATTTGTCAATTCCGTTGACAATTTCTGTTTTCGTAGGTTTGTTATGAAGGATTTTTTAATTGCATATTTAGATCTTTTCTCCATGTTCTCTTACTTTGCTGCTTTCTCTTTGAACCCTTCATCAAGCTACGCTGTTTTTAATGACCCTTCAAGTTTGAAAACTCTTGAAAACACTGCTGGAAAAATATGAAATGCTGGTCACTAGCATTTTCCCATATACCACATTTTTTTTCTGCGCATTCATAGGCAGATCCCATTATCGAGTCATAGTGAAACTGATAACTGATATTGCTTTGAGTTTAGACAAGTCTAACACTTGGTATTCCGTAAAGAATTAACCCTTTCCCAGACAGCAAACTTTAGACCAGACCAAACTGAAAGCATTTTGCAGATGACAAATTAACAGTTGATAAAAGATGATTTTACTATATGATAGGGTAGAAAACATTGTGGGAAAAGGAGAAAATGCTGGTTACCAGCATTTTCTCCTTTTCCCACAATGTTTTCAAAAGGCTTCTGACCCTGACCCGTAAAAACCAGGGACTGTTTGGGAAAGGGTTAAAAGATAAGCAACCCCCTATAAAAGGACATCTAGGGCCAGTGCATGACGATTATTGCAATATCTGGGTAATGACCTGGCTATCAATCTGCCACATTTTATAATAGTCATTTCTTGGTCAGCAAATACAATTTGTAATCTGAGGTCCTTCTAGTCAGTTATTGACGAAAATGTAATGATAGGGTTTGCACTTGCACTGATTGGTCTGTACTATTTTTAGCTGGTCTTGCTTATTTTCAAAGCATGACTTGATGATGTTAACCCTTTACTCCATAGATACTCATTTCTACGCATTGCTTGTAGGAGCCTTTGGAAAACATTGTGGCAAAAGGTGAAATTGCTCGTCACGAGCAATTTCACCTTTTGCAACAATGTTTTCTATGCTATCAAAAGTTGTCATAAACACATACGAAACAGCTTCATCCTTGCTGTTATTTAGGGTCAATTAGAGATACTGTAGAAATGCCTTATGGGGTAAAGGGTTAAAGCATAATAGGAGGTCTAATGTGATACCATTCGTACTACTTAACCCTTTACCAAACAATCTCTGGTTTTAACGAACCTGTGATAGAAGCCTTTTAAAAACATTGTGAGAAAAGGAGAAAATACTGGTAACCAGCATTCTCTCCTTTTCCAACAATGTTCCCTACCCGGCTAGTAATAAAATTCAATTTTTGAGTCACGTTTATTTTGTCGTATGCAAGTGCTTTCAATTTGGACCAGTCATTTTTTTTTTCGTTTGGTAAAGGGTTCACCAATGAACTCTGAAAAATAGCATTTTCCGACATTAGAATTTTAAAAAAAGGGAAAAAGGAAAACATTTTATCTTACTGGTTGACAGAGTCAATTTGATTGTGTGGTGCATCACACCGTTTAAAAACATTATTTCAGTTACTTCGTGCCGGTGTAATGCAGAAAAATGACCCCCCATTACAAAATGACCCCCGGGTCATTTCTCGACGTAGGGGAATGACCCATGGGTCATTTTTCGACGTAGAAAAATGACCCGGGTCATTATTCTACGTCGAGAAATGACCGTAGGTCATTTTGTAATGGGAGTCATTTCTCTGCATTACACCTGCCATTGCACCTGACCATGCTTTCGTTTAGTTTCTGTTACCAGCTCTTCACAAAATATTCTTTTCAAGCCACTGGCTGCTTTCCAACATCACCATTGTCGAAATAATGAGTAGCGGTGATAGAAAGCGAGTCCTGTCGTGATCATTCTATAATCAATCATTGGAAAGAAACTTGATGAGCTTGAGGGATCTCCTGTTTTCAAGTCCTGTATGCTACCGACGACTCTATCATAGGTCGACTCTAACTATATGTAGGTCAATGTTGTGAGGCTGCGATTGGCAAACTTAATTTCAATTAGTAGCGGTACATGTACATGATTTATCCATTAACGTATTATTTACATGTACACACTTTCTAAACCCTTAGGCCACTCATCACGAACTAATTCTCTATTGCGGTAAGTGTAGTTAAAGATCAGACAGCGTAGATAGCACATACAGGTCCTAAGCTAAATGTATCTAGTTCGACATGCTTTTCTGGCTAAAAGTTGGGCATTTGGAATATCTTTGTTCTTAGTATTTGCTGTTTTTCTCCTCTTGTAAACTTAATTTAATGACAATTTAGTTAAACAATCAATATGTGGCTTTCATTTCAATTATTAATTCACTTACTTGAATCTTAAATAGTGAAATACGACAAATGGCTTTGCTATTTGCTATATTCATTTATTTTACAGCTTTCGGAAATTTGCCATGTGAGGAACCATATATAGTTCTACACGCCACTTTTGACATTAACCCATAAATATTAGGCAGATGATACTAGATTTATCAATAATCCATAGAATAGTTTTTGTAACTTTGTTGAATAAAAATCAAACTTATATCTAGTATCACAGGCCTTGAGATCTCTTGGGGCAATCTATTGTGCTATAGAGAAACTGTTCTCTATAAGATTAGATAATCAGGATAATTACAGCTCAGTGGGCAACTTACGGTTATCTGAATGCAGTATCCAGAAGATCTGGCCCTGGCCAGTATGTAAAACGAATGTAGCAAGTTTCTTCGTGGGGGGGGCTGTGCTTTAGTAGGTGTATTCAGTTCTGGTAAGTTTCGTCTTGTGGGCCGCCGTACACAGGATGGGCCATTGATTCTCACTGGTTGTTGCTTGGTATGTTATTGTCAACAACTGTTCGTCAAGACTCGGGCAATTTCCGGAACCCGAACTTTAACGATATCTATACTGCACCCCTCTCCGTTTGATTAAAATAAAAACCCGAGCCTTTTCTTTTTATATTTAAAAACCCTATAAAAGTAAAAGTTAAAAATAAGAAGTCCCCTTAAAGCATCATTACAGTGTGACCCAGTGTTCCTCAACCAAGTTGATGGTATGGGAGTTACAATTGGACATGTTTGGTTGTGTCCATGTTATAATCATAATGCCAATAGTGTTAAAATTCATAGAATAGTTCCTCAACATTGCATCTATTTCCTAGACTTTAAAAATAGCACTTAAAAGTCAAATGATTGTAAAACCCAACAGATTGATAATATATAAAAAAAAGTATATACACATACAACCTGTTTTTAAAACAAAATGTACTGTAACAGTTACACTTATCACTGTATGTAAGAACTGGCCTGGTTAAAAAAAATAAATAATGTGTGGTGCTTCCACAACCTTGAACGTTTCTTGACCATATGTGAATTCCCATAGGGTAACTTTTATTATTCATGGCCCAGTAGATAACTTTCTGCTTATCACTGAGGGATTCGAGAGAGATAGAGATAGAGCACTGACCAGCATTCTGATACTTGCTCAAAACCCAGTGCTTAATAGTCATATTAAGCCAGTTCCTCCAACCATCTTGCCAGTTGACCTTGGCCCTTTACCAAACGGCAAATTTGGATTAGACCAAATTGAAAGCATTTTGCAGACGACAAATTAACGGTTGCTAACAAGATTATTTTTCTATATGATAGGGTAGAAAACATCATGGAAAAAGGAGAAAAATACTGGTTACCAGCATTTTCTCCTTTTCCCACAATGTTTTCAAAAGGCTTCTATTCCGTAAAAACCAGGGATTGTTTGGGAAAGGATTAACGGATTTTTACAACTGCTGAGGTTTCAACGGATTCAGAAATGGCCCCGAGAAGTACTGCCTGAGCTGACGAGTAATTCACACCGCTGTAAGAAGCTTCTTACGAGTGGTGCAATACCCCCTCCTTTCAGGCATCAAAGACTGGACTCAGATAAGCAATTACTACAATCTCCTATCCTCCCTGCACCTGCACCAGTGTTTGCGCCGAACGTGAGGACCAATGAAAAATCCCAAAGTTGAAACCCGCTCCCGGGTATCGAACTCGGGACCTCATGGTTACGAGGCCGACGGCCCTAGCTCATAACCATGGACACCACACAAATTGCAGTTTGGGATACATCAATATCAAGAAAGAATGAATAAACCAGTCCAGTCCCATCAGGTTAACTTTATACGGGAGCTAATGTTAGAGCTACCTTTTATGACATATCATGCATCACCACATAAGCCATTCTTTCTGCTTAGTGCGTACGATGGAGAAGCTGCATTCCAAAAGTCCCTTATAATTTCTCTTATCGGTAGTATTTGGCTCATCCCAAGGTACGTTCAATATCTATGGAATCTTGCAATCTGGAACGAATTGTATTTCATACTATGGGTCGCTTTGTGCCTGGTCACCTACCGCCATGCTTATCTACCACTTGGTGGGATTGGCAACCACTCCCAAAACAGCCCATCACCAGAAGGGTATCTAAGCACTCTATTAATAAAGGCACAGGTTAGAAATCCCTTTTCACTGAAATCCACATACCTTCGCACACTTTCCCTTTCCATATCAAAATTGTCAGAGAAGTTTATTCTGAAATTAAGGAGTCATTTCCTCTGCATTATGCATCCATTCAGAATAAGCTCTCCTCTTAGACACACCCATTTTTCATTTTATGGGTCGTGTGATACAAATAACAAGGGTTCCGTGCTCTAACAAATATGAAGTTACCTAAAGTGTGATCTACATTATATTTGGTTAAAAGTAATGTATTGATTGCTCCAGAGTCTAGTTATTGTAAGGACTTAAAATAACAGGGTATGTTCTTGCACTGAACAAGATACATGAACTGTTGGTCCAAGTTTTAGGGCCGTGCTGCCATTGCACATGTTTACAATAAGTCCATCCACGCTCGTCTACTTACAAAACTAGACAGCTTGAAATGATTAAAATCAATTGATTGTTGGTCAAAAGAAGAAGGAGGAGAAGAAGATGACTAAGAAGAAGAAGATAAAAGAAGAAGACGGCGGAAAGACGAAAAAGAAGAGACGGACAGACGGAGCATCCAAATGATCGACCGACCTATCGCCCGACAAACAGTCAGACAGAAAGACTATTCACTTACACAAAATTGTTACTCGGTATCGAAGCTTAATTTCACCCTATCACACAGCTAATAAACATCTGTATCCAATCGATAGGTGTTGCTGCCAAACATACATCTATCATATTTTCTTTTTCTCCAGTTGATCCTCTATCTATATTAATGTTTCTCGGATATTTATGGTCTTAATTTAGCTGCTAAGGCTCAAATTATAAGTTTCCACTATATTTACCAGTGTAAAACCGGTCCAAACAGCAACAGCTTGAACGACATAGAAGAAAATATTACAAAACTGTGAGGAGGTGATGCCATCTCCATGATTTTGGTGAAGAGGAGGTTTTTGGCAGCGGGTTTTATGATGCAAATCACCATAGGTAATGATGACTTCCTTACATAGCACTGCAGCTGACTTCTGCATGTATAAGGATCTTTCCACGGATCTGATTTGTTTTAGTTTATGAGAAAAAATGCTAAAACACATCCATTCATTAGCATGTACTCAGTGCTACAAAAGACACCCGCTGCCTTCAGTGTGCAAAGGCTTTGATTAAACATGATACAAAATGTAAAGATTTTCAAATTAGGATGCAATAAAGAGTCAAAAAGGTTTTTGGAACAAATGTTTTGACAGGGCACCAAACAGCATGAACCTGACATTGTCCTCTTTGAGGTCGTTTAAACCTTGCATAGCCGTAGTGAGGGACGGTTGTTCGCCCCTCAAAACTTGCAGATGGAATGAAAACACAGGTCTATGGGCGTGATTTTAGACATATAAAAGGGTTGTAGTGAGAGTACAGTAAGTTTAACTCTTTACTCCATAGATACTCAATTCTACACATTGCTTGTAGGAGCCTTTGGAAAACATTGTGGCAAAAGGTGAAATTGCTCATGACGAGCAATTTCACCTTTTGCCACAATGTTTTCTATCCTATCAAAAAGTGTCATATACACATGAGAAACGGCTTCATCCTTGCTGTTATTTAGGGTCAATTAGAGATACCATAGAAATGCCTCATGGGGTAAAGGGTTAAGGACAATACATATGCGGTGCGATTTGAAATATCTTGGAAATACGGAAAGAGTAATCAGAGCGCCATAAAAACGTTGCGAAGACGCGATCGAGTCGCTTCGGATATACCGAAGCCATAGTAAGCTCAGAAACAAGATAGTGACTCTACTGTGTTCTTTGTATGCAATTCCACAACCTCCTCAAATGGTATTACGCGTCAATGGCCCATTTTTTTGCATTTCTTTGGATGGATTATGGAGGCACTTTTGTGAGCAACAGTACGGAGAAGCCATAGGTTTGTCATTAAGAAATCTATGATGCTAATATTGTGAATTTTACAGTATATTCAATGTGGCAAAATCAAGTGGTGTCACACCTTATGTGATAAAACAGCGTTCTCAACCATTGTCCATCTGATGACCAGCCCGCATAGCTCAGTTGGTAAGAGCGTAAGACTCGTGAACGTGACGTTTCAGGTCACTTGTGGATATTGTTCGATTCCCACTGCTGGCCATCTAAAATCACTAATAGTCTTTCGGATGAGACATTAATCCGAGGTACCGTGTGACGGTTCTATACAACATGCACTTTGAAGAACCAGGCGTAACTAAGGATAAGTTTCGTTTTGTATAATTATGCACTATCCACCGTAACAAAACTAATAACAGCCTTCAGGGGGCGTCGCCCATTTAGACAACCGGTGGCGACGATAAATGAACGCTAATCAGTTAGTCTCTAACCAATCGACCTTCTATAGCTACAGTCTAAATCTGACTTTGGCACACATAGCAGTGATAACCTGTATCAGGCATTTACAACATTGTTAAATTCAGCCTTGAACTTGGAGTAAGGCCTAACAGCATTCTTTATCAATCCTCCAATTGGAATAGATACTGTTATCAAGTGTGTAAACAAGATTACAAGGTACTTAACTCTTAGGCTAATAAGTGCGATTCAATGATCTTTTGCGGACAGTATCGATCAAGATCAGACTGCACAAAAGGTGCAGTCTGATCTTGAATCTACACTTTCCGAGAGGGACATCATTTTTACCCTAAAATACTACTAAAATTGTAAAATTTATGTTTTTTACGATCGGCTTTAAAGTTCCAACAAACTTAATCAGCAGGATAAGGGTTGATTAATGAGACTGACAATTAGAGAGCCAAATAAAAAACTATTGGAAATTGTTTTTGAGAAGAAATCAAATCCAAATACGTTCAATTTAACCCCTTACCACAGGGCAAACATTTAGACTTATTTAAGTTGAAAGCAGTTACAAACAACAATTTCATAAAGGCTCAAAAGATGCAATTTTTCTTTGATACTGTAGAAAACTTTGTGGAAAAAAGAGAAAATGCTGGTTACTAGCATTTATTCTCTTTCAACAATGTTTTCAAAAGTTTCTTCCTCAGCATCATTGTATGGTAAACGGTTAAAGGTGGTTCACTTTCAAAATGTCTCCTTAATGCAGACAGTTTAGATAAAAGATCAGACTGCTTATTTTGTGCAGTCTGATGTTGATCTACACTACCCACAATGACAATATAAGCTTTGAAAAAGGAATGACAAACGATCAGGCGTACTTGCATCTCTTCGGAGAAAATTTTTTGAAAAAGGTTGCTGCAAAATTCACTCCCATTAAAATATACCATTTCGTGTCAATTATAAATGCAGGAAAGCTGCTCGTGGTGGTTTTGTATACCAGTGTTCAGTAAAAGTTTTGTTAAAAAGAAATTCCAGAAAAGTATTGATAGGTGCACTGGCCTCTGTAATATGAATAAATTTATGAACTAATGAAAAGAACAACAAAGATCAAGATTTGCTTTATAACATGTAGCAAATAATTGTTCAGTCTCATGAGCTAAGCACTTCTAGCTATGACATTTTATTCAGCATGAAACAATAGCTATAGTATGCCCCCGCTTTTGCCTTCATAGATCCAGCAAGGTAGGAAAATGGAAGACAGTGGTGTGTGGTAAACAGCTGTATAGCGGTGGAACCTCGGCCTGTCGAGCCAAGGATTCTGCTCCAAATCCCGTTATGAGCGGGATCAACTTTTAGAACTTGGCACATAAAGGCATGAATACTGGCTATTTGTTTCAAGGAATCAAACATCATAGGTGAATTACATATATTCTACTGGGCGCTTGTTTCATAATCCATATGAAATGAACAATGAATAGGTTCAAACTAGGATGAAGAGCATAAACTAAGTGAGGTAACGGTAACCATCGAAACGGTTGTTATTATCTCAGAAAAAGAATCATGTCTGAAGATAAAAAAAAACACATTCAAAGAAGTTTTCCAACTCCAAGAACCTGGATAACGCAACAGGCTGTCGATACGTACCCATAAAGCAACATGAGTCACTTCAAAATTGTTAACAAGTTAAAAAAATAATGAGGAATACAGAAGAAAATATTAGCATACGAAAATGGGGATGATAGCAATATTGAGTGCAGTGAAGAAGTTGCTCTTTCTGAGCAACTTTCCCCATTTTTTGCAATCTTTTCCTAGGCTTTTTCTATTGTGAACACAATACAAGACAGGTAGGGAAGGGTTAACGTAACAGTTGTTTAATGTGCTTGATTTCTGTTCGATAAGGTTCCAGGAAATACTTTATCACCTTGCCCTAGATCACATAAATTATAGATCAACCCTTTCTCTGAAAAGCGGGTAACAATATACACTTTGCTGACAGGGTGGATTCAGATCAGAATGCAAATTGTAGACTGCACAGAACGTGCAGTCTGACCTTGAACATACAGTGTCCAATACGGTGTGATTTTCTGGCGAGGAGAGGACTGTATTTGTAGCATTTCTGTTTTATGTATTGGTAAGACTTGTTTCTTTATATATCGAGTCTTCGATTGTTTTTTTTTTATATGTCGCGCATCCTTTACGTTTACTGAGATTCTCATTCATTCATTCATTCATTCATTCATTCATAAGAAAATGAAAATCCTTTCAAAAGTTACTTTCAATCATGAATCGGCCAAATCTGACCAAAAACCATTGGTGACATATAACACAAATCTACAGGGTTCAATTGACAGAGTGTATAAAATGAGAAAAAGTAGCCTGGTTCTGTGACAGAACAATGAATGTACCCATTAGTAAACGAATACTTAAAAACATTCAAAAAAGGGCGGGGGACTATGCTCGTAACACTGTCGTTTGCGTAACATAATGAAAAAAGAAATCACAATAACCTTGCTAGACAGCTAGGTTAGGGCCTAGTATGTAATAAAGAATGCAATAAAACAAGAAGATTCAATAAATCACCCGCCAAATTGTTCAGTTTTTATTTTAGTTCTATCTTATTCTTGCGTGCATTTTACTCTAAGTACCTTTGCATGAATTATTCATTAACTTTTTTGCTGAGACAGCAATGACGTTCATTTTCCTAAAATAATTCCATTTTAAAACCCTAAGAAAAGAATCCCTCAGTACTTTTTTCTCTCACAAACCTCATAAATATTTTTTGAAAACATTGTAGGAAAAGGAGAAAATGCTGGTCACCAGCATTTTCTCCTTTTTCCACAACGTTTTCTATCCCTTTAGAGACAGGTATAGTCGTTTTGGCTACATTCGGTTCGACGTCGACGAGCTTGTTCAATGTAAACAAGCCTAGAGTTTGTCGTCCTTCAAAAAGATGTATTGCTATTTTCCGTTTCCTGTCATGGTAAGTAAGCAATAAATAAACGCCGAAACGATTTTTTTTTTGTTTTCTGGCGATTGCGAAAAATATGGATTTGTATTGGAAATGACATGGGAGGGCTCAGGAAAGGTGAAACACTAAGCGGTTTTCAAAGGCGAATAAGCTGTTACATCTGAACATTTGATTGGTACGAATAGGGACAGATATAAAGTTATACTGCTCGGGAAGTAGACTTCGCCGATTTTGGACACCGTGCATTTTTTTCCATGGACCTTTTGGATAAATCGAGCACCGCTAAAATTCGAGTATTTTGTTCGTCCCCTTGGGACTTCGAATTATCGAGGTTTAACTGTATACATGTCAAATATTTTGTACTTTGTCTAAACTCTCCTGTTTTAATAGTGCAGTTGAAAGCACATCAGCGCCATGGAAAAGAAAATATCCTTAGTTCTAAACTAAAAAGGAAACAACGTTACTTCATATGAACAAGAGAAATGCATACGAGCGCAAACGCCCGACTGCCATTGATTTACATTCTTAAAAGTCGAAAAAGGGGACATAACACTGTCATAATTAATCTATGGGTTACCAGCCCGTCTGGCTGGGTCCCCAACTGTTATCGTCAACAACCTCCTCGAGTTGGAGTTTAACTCTTTACCACAGAATTACGAATTTTTACGAACATGAGAAAGAAAGCTTTCAAAAAAATTGTGGGAATAGGAGAAAATACTTGTATTTTCTCCTTTTCCCACAACGTTTTCTACCCTTCCCAAATCACATTCAGTTTTTGATTCAAATTTATTTTTTCGTCTGCAAATGCTTTTAGTTTGGGTTCGTCCAAAATTTTGTCGTTTGGTAAAGCGTTTATGACTACAGCAATGACAGGGATATCATCAGACGTCAGCAGTCGACAAACGCAGAAGTCGACAGGGCTATGAAAATAGCTCTTGTAACGTTTTCTTCGAACACTGCTGCGCTAATTACCGTTTCGCTTCACAAACACTCATTACCAAACGACAAAATTTTAGGCCTGTTCAAATTGAAAGCATTTGCAGACGACAAAATAAAAGATACTGAAAATTTGATATTTGTTTTGTGACGGGTAGAAAACATTGTGGAAAAAGGACAAAATGCTGGTTACCAGCATTTTCTCCTTTTCCCACAATGTTTTCTAAAAGCTTCTTTCTCAGAGTCGTCAAAAGTAGGGATTGTGTGGTGATGGGTTAATGAAATGTTGTTAGATATCTGGTTGTAGACATTATAGTATATGAGGTATACTCGTTAATAAACTTGCAAAAAGTATCCATTAATGTCAGTCTGCGAAGTTTGACTTGGATCGAACCTTTTCCAGGGTTGCCACATAGGTAGTACTGTATGTATGTGTAACGATACAGTTTTTACTAATCGTATGAAAAATTTTAATAATGATAAAAAGAAAACAGACTTACACATAACTTTTCCAAAATACCAAGCATCCTTTGCGTATGCATCTACCAGGGCCGTTGGCATACATATCATAAGCACAAGTAGGTCCGCCACACACAGATTTATCAGGAATATGTTGACAGAATTCTTCATATTTTTGTTCAAAACGACTACAAGTACAACGAGTAGATTACCCAGAATTCCAAACAAGAATATAAACGCATATACCACAGTGGCCGTCACTTGTAAATGTCTAGGAAACTCCGGGGTCTTCCTTCGTGACGTCAAAATCGCACTGACCGTAGCGTTCACGCAACATGCTGCGTCATCAAGATATGTCGTAAAATTTTCACAGCACTGCATTTTTAAACTGTGTGATAACACACCACAATTAACTATTACGCTGGTCAACCATCTATAAATTGCTTGACATCAAACAAATTTTTTGTCATTTAAACAGAATGCCATCAACGTTTCTGTTAAATTTGTATGAAAAGAATCGCTAGATCAATAAGCCGTCAGTCCTGATTTTTTATGAGTCGTGACTGTTTAAAAAAGTGTTTTTAAATTTAATCTATTACACCATTTCAATATTTATATTGTTCCTGTTCTCGTAGAATAATCAATGGTCTCTTCTGCTAATCTTTCCGCATCATTAGCCACAATACTCCAAACTGTGTGCCGTCAAACTTTAGAAAAAGAAAAGAGTTTGAAATTGCATATTTGTCCTAGTTTTGTTTATTTTTGTTAGCTGTGTAGCTTTAAAGAACGCAAAAGATATCTAATAATGATCAAAGTTTTGTATAGTAGAAAGATATACAAAAGACGAGAGAGAAATAGATTAAACAGAAAAAAGCAGCTAGATAAAGAAAAGAAGAGAATACATAGTGAAGTGAGAGCTGAAAAACGAAAGAAAGACGGAGAGAAAAGGAAAGAAAGAAAGAAAGAAAGAAAGAAAAGGATAGGAAAGGGGAAGGAAAGTGAAGGAAAGGAAAGGAAAGGAAAGCGAAGTACAGGGAAGGAAAGAATTTCCCGTCTTCGACACCAATCAGTACGATCGTATTGAAATAAATAAATCTCTATAAAGGTTTCCAATGACAAACATTTTCTCTAAGTAAATCAAATCTGCGGCCACAAAAACATTTTCTCCTTGTCTAAAAAAAAAAGTCAATGATTCCTTAAGCCAAGAGAAACGCAAACAGTCAGGAAACACTACCCAGTGGGACATCTCCGCCAAGGAAGCAATCACATGATTATGGATTCATAATACCAACTTTTTAACAATTGATTTCATCATGAGGTAGACTGTTCCTTGGTTATGCAGAAAAATGACTGATGGCGAAAAGTTTCGGCCTAAGTCAGGGAATTCGAACCAGTAAGCCCCCATTCTATAGTCCTGTACGCTACTAACTGCCCTATCGAAGCTCGGTTTGTCTAGAATACGGTTGTGTCTTTACAACTCAATAAACAATCCACTCCATTATATGCATACGCTGGCACAAAGGGGCACAATGCATCTTCGTATTGCACTATAGCACGACCAAATTGTCAGGTCCTTTGACAGCAGAAAGTTTACATATGACAAAACGTTTCGATCCATGTCAGCCTGCCCGAACTGCGCGGACTGACCTGGTATGACACGTTAGCAGCTGCATCAGGCATTTTTTCACTGAGTAATTTTCAGTCATCAACACTTAAGTACCTCTGATAAATAGAAAGAAAAAAAACTTTTGTAACAAAGCGCAAAAAAAAAAGAAATTAAGAAGTTTTTCTTTCTTCCTGAAAAATTTGTGTGCAGTTTATACAGATCTTAACTTACGTCGTTCGCAAAACTACCCCTTTTCCAAACAATACCTGGTTTTTAGGATCCTGGGATAGAAGCCTATTGAAAACATTGTGGGAAAAGGAGAAAATGCTGGTGACCAGTATTTTCTCCTTTTCCCACATTGTTTTCTACCCTGCTGGAAGTAATTTTACATTAATTCGCGCTAAGCAGAACAAGTGGTACGAGTGATAGAATTCGAAATCTACAGAAGAAATCCAAATCACAAGCGAGCGTTCCTTTACCAAAGTTTTCCAACATTCAGTATCCACGCTAGAGTATAAACTACTGCCATTTTCCAAGAGTTGTGACTTAAAACCCAATACTTACTCCAATAGTTCGTTCGCACCGTGTGAGCAGATGTGTTTCCACTTGAGAAGCCGCCAAACAAGTTCATGAACTCCGTGCCGTCTCGGCTCTTCTTGATGCTCCAGGTCAACGCTGGAATTCATTGGTGCTTCATTGATTGCATGGTGCTGCATGCATTATTTCCGTCATATCGCGGAAGTGTCTCACTTGTTCAAGACATTGGTGTGACTGATACTAGGCCGGGCCGCTGAGCTATAGTTCCCCGGGAAATATTGGGGAAAAAACGACCGTGAAGCATCGCTGAACTATGCAGGATTACTGAAGTTCAAAATAACCAATGCCAAAGATTCATTATTGCCTTCTGCAGCAAATTAAACACTTAATTACTGTTTTAGTCCAAGTTTTATCATCATAATCCTGTTTATGGTCATTTGTCACCCTGTTACAATCGGAGATTTTGAACTTTTCCAACTTTCTTTTTAAATCCTTTTAAATCTTTTATATCTAGTTCAATGACTTAAAAACCATGAAAGTGAAGCTGTCTTACATTGCATATAAAACAATGTATATGAGTTTGAGGAAATGTTTTCTCTATTCATTCACGTATTTGATAAGTCAGTCTGTTCGCCCTTATGCTGCTAAACACGATTCACTAACCTTTGACGGACAGTGTGGATCAAGATCAGACTGCACAGAACGTGCAGTCTGATCCTGGATCCACCCTATCCGATAATAAAATAAAAATCTTTTACCAAAACCAATATAACATTATTCGACGTTTTTTACTACCGGATTCAAAGTTCTATTTAACTTATTTATATCAAGCAGGATAAAGGTTCATTAGTTCTGGTGTTTGTTGTTTTAGAGTCTCATTTTCCTACATTTTAACGAAAGGAACGTGCTTTGACCCTTACGGTACCTTCCTAAACATTACATCTGCCTTTTGTAGCCAACATAAGTCAAGATCAGACAGCACGTGTAGTCTGATCTTTGACTAACACTATCAGCTTTGCTTTGACATTCTGGAACAAAAACAACCATGAAATTGTAATTGATCCCTGCCCTGGCAAAAGGTGGCTTAATGTGTCTCCGTGATCCACTATACCAAGCAAGTCAACATATACCTAAAGAACTATAAAATCCAATTTGTCCCACAACCGGTCTAATTCTGGGGTTAAATAGTCTTTGCATATCGTCGGTGTACTTCCAAAACCTCGTAACTACAGCTTGTACAAGCTGTAGTTACGAGGTTTTGGAAGTACACCGACGATATGCAGAAAATAGACCAGCAACGAAAAGTTTTGATTCAGGTCAGCCTGTGCGAACTGCGAAGGCTGACCTGGGTCGATTCTTTTTGCAAATGCATTAAAACCCTTTTTGCCAGAGCATGGCTCAATTGTTTGGATCTGATTCTCGACTGAAAATGTCTGCTGGATTTATTCAGGGCGCTAAGAGTTAATACATCTTAGAATCGCGTATTTATCACGGGCTGCCATTGTTGAATAGATAGCTAGCTTACATTGCATTTTGGATGGTTCATCACTGGGCCATCGTGGAAACGTGATATTTCGGACGAGTCTTGTTTCTAAACAAAGAAGAAATTCAGGTTTCTCTGTTAAACTGTTGTCGGTCCGTCAAAATACAGAGAAATGCATTGAATAGACAATGAATAAAAATGCATAGAAAAAAACACAAACACAAACAGAATGCTCCCAGTCTCAGCATTTGATACAAAGAGCACATAATAATACATAGTTTCTAAGGGTAGGAAAAATATCTTAACCCTTTACCAAACAATCCCTGTTTTTTACGACCCTGAGATAGAATTCTTTTGAAAACATTGTGGGAAAACGAGAAAATGCTGGTAACCAGCATTTTCTCCTTTTCCCACAATGTTTTCAACCCTGCTGGAAACTTTTCAATTTTTGAGAAACGTTTATTTTGTTGTCTGCAAGTGTTTTCAAATTGGACCAGTCTAAGATTTTGTCGTTTGGTAAAGGGTTAAATTGATCTTGATTGATTTGGCAAAGCTTTGGGCGCAGATCAGACATCATAAACGATAACATTGAGTAGGTAGATATATATTTATGTTAGACCGGCCCTCCACCAGGACCCCGAAAGGTTCCCGATCGTAAAAATGACAGGAACTGGATGCTTCGGCACATCTTCGCAATGATCGGGAACCGTTCTTGGTGTTTCTTAAACCCATCTGGAAACATTCTCAGTGTGTCGGGGCCGATTCGGGATCAAAAAAGTGTCGGGATCCAAATTTTAAAAGTTTTGAAATTTGGACGCCGATCGTTGATTTCGGGGAAGCGTCGGGACCGTCGGCATCCCTTCGGGGAACCTTCAGCGATCATTCCGGACGTTCTGAAACACATCGCGCATAATCCGGTAGCATTCGGCGAGGTTTCTAGTTCAGGAAAGATAACTCGCCTATATATACCTTAGCACTCACATCGCCAACATGTCGGCATTGATTCTTAAACGATTCTAAATGTTCTGCAAGTGAACTGCAGCCATTCTGCGTGATCGGGAAACACTCGGTCAACAATTCTGGACCGATCGGCATTTTTCTGTACTGGATCCGCATACGGCTTCGGTAAAATTTCGGCAACCTTTCGCATACTGTTCCGCGTATCACTGCCTAACTAACCCCGTTTGCTAAGCTCCACCCATTTCCATCCCGAAAGCTCCCCGAAATTAGTCATTTTTCATCTGCAACCCTTCGGCAAGCAATCGGGGTTGAGGTGGAGGGCAGGCCTTAAGGGTGCTTTGTTACTTATTATACTCTGTCGAGTGTATGTTGCGCACGGGCGCGTCTCATTGTAGTATAAAGAGAGAGCGCGGTGCTATTCTGGTCATTCGACGGCTAGACTACACACTATTTACGACTGCGTAAAACCCGGCCGCCCACCCATTTTCTTTTTTGAGGGAATTAGTTCATTATTACACACATTTCTGTATTGCTTTTTATGTATTTCGTATATTAAGAGGTTGATATATGTTGAAAAATACACTTTTATTACTATGCGTAGTCTAGGCCGCTACTCCTATTTCTGACTTCTGTTGTTTATTATTCCATAATAAGTCCATGCAATAGAACATAAATGTTTTATATTTGTCTGAGTGGAACGAAAGAAAATATAAATTCTGTTAGTCTCTTGTTGGTATACGTATAGCGGTAAAACTGAAATTATGTCTAAAAAAGCGTTCAAAACTGTTCAAGCAACAAAGTAAAGGAGAAACAGCGACAAAAATCTGACCACGTAAGTTTCATAAGGAGTCACTTCGATCTTCAACTTTCAATTTTTCATTCGGATTTTCCGGCCTGCCAAACTAGAACAATATGGATGTATTAACCACGTGACTTTCATAAGCCGCCACTGCGACACAACTTTTCCTTATTCGTTCGGCCTTCCCCCTCTTCAAAACTTTAACAATATGAACCACATGACTTTCATAAGAAGTCTAGGCGACTTTAACTTTTACTTATTCCTTCGAGCTTCCCCTCTTCGAGACTGGAACAATATGAAACAAGTAACATTCATAAGAAGCCATGACGACTTTAACTTTTATCTACCTGGAAAGTAGGGATTTGAACCACGTGACTTTCATAAGTAGCCACTGTGGCCTTCAACTTGCCCTGAGTTATTCGATTTCCTCTCTGTCCCACTAAACCAATATAAACCACATGACTTTAACTTTTACTTAAATTCGTTCGGCCTTCCCCTGTGTCAGATTAGAACAATAGGCATTTATGAAATGCGTGACTTTCATAAAGGTGACTTTCCTAAAAAGCTACGACGACTAACATTTATCTTACTCGTTCCGCCACCCCTTTTTTCCGACTTAAACAATATTGGTAATGAACCACGTCACCTTCATAAAAAGCCAAGGCGTACTCAATCTAAATTATTCGTTCGGCCTTCCCCTATTTCCGACTTTTAACAACATGGATTCTTGATCCGATTGACTTCCATAAGAAGCCATGGCGACTTAAACTTTTACTTTTTTTTCGGCCTTCCCATCTGTCCGACTGGAATTATTCGGATTTATAAACCACGTTAATCTCATACGTAGCCAATGCGACGTTCAAATACTACTGCGACCTTCGAATGCTGTTCATTTGGGACTTTCCTCTGTCTGACGAAACAAGGATTTTACAATCAATTTACAATCAAATCTCAGACTAATTACATGTACATATTTATCTTTACCGGTTTACCGACTAAACAATCCAACCATTTGACGTTTTTGGCGGAGAAGATATTGAAAGCATTTTAGGGAATACGCTTTGAATTTGCATTAGAACCTCTGTTGCAAGAATTTGGCTCAAACATTGAAATAAATTATGTTTCAACTAAACTAACTTCATCTGGCTTTTCTTTCTAAATCAGCCAAGTTTCTCATTGTCTGCGAAATAAACTATGTTTCAACTAAACTAACTTCATCTGGCTTTTCTTTCTAAATCGGCCAAGTTTCTCATTGTCTGCTCCAGAGAGCTGCACGCGACTGAAAGATAACCATTTCAGTCTGTAATAGTCTGTTATTGTTTATGTTTACGATCTTAGAACACGATAAACAAGAGATGGTAAATTTTACGTGGAGGCGAAACAGACGACTACTTGTAATAAATCACTGATGGGATAGTTCTGTCCCGTGGAAAATTTAGATTAATGAGCAATGCCCTATGAAAACAGGGCTTAATGAATATGCAAAAAAATCGTCAATCCAAGTCAACCTGTGCAATTCCCGCTTTTAGTCAATTTTGTGCATGTCCAAGGGCCAGATTAATCTTATGGTTCAGTCTTTTGTCAGAGAACATTCACTTTATGGATCCATAATTGTATAGTGACTTACTTGGTTTCATGGATTTAACTCATTTTTGTCAGGGCGTAATTCTAGAGGTCATCAGACCTCTCCAGATAGTGGTGAGTTTAAAGGCAGACTGTCACAGAAATTGTTGTCTTAATCCGTTTTCTTTGCGAAATCATTCTGATATACTGTCTGTTATGTCATGGCTTCATAAATCAACCGAAAGAAAAAAAAAAAAACTGAAATAGGAAATAGACGTGGTTTGTTTTATTTGAAGGATTTCAAGAGAGATTTGTTCTATTGATTTGACTGCAAACGACCTCTCTAGTTATTTTTTTTTTAACTAACTCATTACCAAACTACAAAATTTTAGGTTTGTCGAAATCAAAAGCATTTGCAGAAGACAAAATAGAAGTGACTGAAAATTCGAAACTTGTTTTGTGAAGGGTAGAAAAACATCGTGGAAAAAGGAGAAAATGCTGGTTACCAGCATTTTCTCTTTCTCCCACAATGTTTTCTAAAGGGTTCTTTCTCAGGGTCTCAAAAGTAGGGATTGTGTAGTAATGGGTCAAGCTAAATGATCTGAGCAAAAGGGAAAAAAAATGAAGAAAAAGAGAAAGGATACCGCGGGAAAAGATCATGCGACTTGGAAACGCGGGAAGAAGGTAACGTGATTGCAATGTACTACATGATATGTTTCTAAGCTGTGTTTTTTTTTTCCTCATTCAATGGATGTCCAATTTGTTGGTTTACATGTACCGAAATATATTGAAATTAAGAGCTTATAAACTATGTGCAAATACTGATGCTGCCTTTCCTGGCTTCTCCTTTAAAAAAGCCAACTTGCTCATTAGATATATTTATTTTTTATCGCTGTATTCTAGTAAAAGTGAGAAATCGACTGCCGAATGTGCGAACTAGGTCAGAAAAAAAAATCTTAACAAAATTATAGACGGCCTAAGAGGTACTAAAAATGCAAATTGAAAAAAATCTTTTGTAAATAAAAGTGAAATAATGAAATGTAAGCACACCAACGATTGCTTCATTTTCAGTTTTGCATTTTGTTACATAGTTGAAAAGTACTAAACTCAGGCAAAAGGGGTTAAAGTAAATGTATCTCTAGTTCAGTTTAAACAAATCTATTTTACATCGATTGAGAAACAAATTCATACAACTTATACTAATCTCTTTCGATTCTGCTTCCTGTGAACTATACCAGTACTCGCGCCGAATGTGTTGGCCCATGGAAAATCCCAAAGTTGACACCCACTCCCATGTATCGAACTCAGGACCTTATGGTTACAAGCCGACGTTCTACCGCACAGCCACAGACACCACTATGCATCGTACCCAGCAAGCTGTCACATAATTATGGATCCATAAAAAAACATTGTGTCTAACAACCGTATGGATCATGACGTAGAATGGTCATTTGACATACAGAAAATTGGGTCGATACTGTTTGCAGATGCATTAAACCCCCAGCATGGCATGACCAATATGTTGTTTTTTTTTTTAAAGATAATATGTTACACATCTGGCAAAAAGGGACCATCTGGTCTATACATCAATTACATAAAAACAGATCAACAATAGTGCAGGTCAGTTTAATTAAAAATGATTGTATAACAAGGTATAGTGCCCACTTCTAATACAGAAAATGTCATTAAAACGAAAAGTGATAACCCTTGTCAGCCTGCGCAGTTTGCGCAGTCTGACCAGGGTTGACACTTTTCGCAGTTCCCAGATAGCACCTTTTTGCGTGATGGGTCACATATATCAATCTAGCATCGTTGTAAAAAGCAGAAGCTGCTTCTAAAAATGTTGTGTCTGAAAATACTTGTAGACAGTACAGTTAGGCCTACTTCAGTGTGTGCTAGGGTAGTGTATAAAAGCTATTAAAGCACAAATCTTTACAAGAAAAATATAATCTCGTATCGTTTTGTTTTGCTAAGTTGAGAATAAGTACCGCAGGGTGTCGTTGAAAGGTAACAATTGTTGTATTGTTGTATATCTGTCATAAATGGACCGGAGAGTAGGTCAACAGAAGACAACATTTCTAAAGACCAAACTGAAATGTTCTAATGCTTAAATACTGGAGAAAATAAAGCATTTGAGAAGATAAGGTACATGTCTAGATGGTTCTTTCTGTGATGTTGATTTGATATTGCCCTTGACAGAGTGAGCGTAATTGTCTTTGTTCCTTGTAAATAATCGAGTGTCGTGTGCACATTGAGAACCAGGGTCTTCGTCTAGTAAAGGCTATTTTTTTCACTGATTTCTAGAAGGAAATTATGCCTAAGGAGGAAAAGAAAAGTCTTCCCTGCCGATAATGCAGGTCTCTGTACCTTTTTGTGGTGACGATTTGGCATGAAGCGCGCTTTGTCAAAGAGGGAATTTCAAATATCCCTATTATACATTATACCGAGCAAGTCATCACGCAAATATGGACCTAAAAGATCATTTTTATCAAACAACCGACTAAATCTGCAGGTAGATTGGTCCTTTAACTTTCAGACAAGTAAGCTTCAGCAAATGAATTTCGGTCCAGGTTAATCTGTTGTCTTCAAATGCTGTGGATTTGGACAGGCTAAAAGTATGTTGTTTGAAAAAAATTAAAGCGTATTGGTAAAAAAATATGCACGATTCTAGATCAAAGGACAGAAAATAATTTTAAACCTGTCTTAAACGTGTTTTCGAGGATAAGTACTATAAAGCCAACCATATTCTGGACAAAAACACATAAATAAAGGTAAACGCCGAATCTTGCCGCCAGGGGGACCCGTTGAGAACGGCGCATAAAGATCCGAAAACGATGTCACTAAAACTTCGGTTACGTAGTCGCCGTTTTAAAAATCGATTTCTCCTGAAGACGCCGTCAAGTTATCATTTTGAGCAGTTTTCACAAGTCACTGTGTCTCCAAAGTCTTTCTTGGCAGAGAATTCGTAGTAAATAGGAACACGAGGAAGCATTCTGATTGGATTCGTTCAGTTATAGGATACAACTGACATGCTAATTCCACTAATAAAGATATCTCATTTGGAGGACATTATCATTAATCCTTTCAGCATCTTTGGCAAAAAAAAACGTGGGCCTTAGCGGACTGTATAGATCAAGATCAGACTGCACAGAACGTGCAGTCTGATCTTAATCTATACCGTCCCCTTGTTTATTCTATTCTGTACAAATAATAACCGTTTAGAGGATTTGTGAATTACATTTTTAGTCTCCGAAAGAAGTTGAGGTATATATATTTGGTGCTGAGAGTGTTAACGTAAATGAGACTTGAAAATGGCCATCAGACACGCTATATATCTCTTTTTCATTACCATGTATTCATCTGACCACAGATGATAAAATCTTTACCATATTTTCTTTTCTTTTCGGAGAGTTCATCGATGGTGCCGTAGACAACGGAAATTTGAGTATGTCATCATAGACGTATTTTGGACAAATTTATACGAGTATGATATGCGTTGGGTCATGGGAAAATTTTATGACAGTTCTCATACCCATGATAACTTGTTTGTGTGGTTGGCTTTCAACGCCGTTTTCAATATTACACCCTCAAAACTTATATACCGTCACTTTTAAGCTGTTCGAGTATATCACTATCAACTTCAAGTTGTTTGCATCACTGTCGAGAAAAGGGATATTTTATTTTGTTTGTTTTTTGTAGAATGATTGATCAATGTAAAGGCATACCTTTGCCTCAGCCTGAAAAGAATTTACTGACTTGTTCTAGTTCAAGGAGCTTATTTGATATCGATTTACTAAACATGGAAAACTGAAGAATCAAATTCTTGGAAACTGCATACTGGTTTTCTCTGATTATTTTTTGTGCAGAAAATTAATTTCATTTTTTCTTTCTCTATTGCTGAAAAATCTCAGTAATTTCAGCTTTTCTTGTTAACTTGCTTTTGGTTCATAGATTCCACGCATGCGCAACTGATGCTTTTTTTTTTTAACAAAGACATGCTCTCTGTTGGCAAAATTGGGCATCTTTTCATTGCAGTAATGGGCCTGACATAACATTTGTTTCTTTTACCTTTCCTTTTACTCGGTCAAAATTTTCAGGGAACCCAAGACTGGCTAATTATAAGTTTTGCTGAGTGTCCTTAGTTATATCATGTCAGCCTTTGTCCCTTCCTTGTTTTCCCAGAGTTTCTAGAAATCAGTGTACTTTCTCGATTTAGAAAAAAATACGAGGATGAATGGATATTGAATATAGGTCCCTGTAATGAAGAAACAAAACGATTTATCATAGAATGTTCTTCTTTACTCACTAGCCCTGAGCGTTTAAAGGAAGATATAAATAGTTAACGTATGAAAGTGACATCTGTTGACACTCACACACACAAATAAGAAAAAAAGAAAATACGCATGGTCACGTGAAAATTAACACTTTGCTACAAGACAATCTTTCAGAAATTTCCATACTAAAAGAATAATTGGCCTGCATCTCGTGAAAAGGGGCACTCGGACATTTGCTTAAAGTGTTGTCTCGGATCAGCCTGTGATGTCCGCACAAGGAAGTCCGAAACGACATTGTATGATCGTCAGCGGTTTTGTGTTTCACACAAGTCTACATCGGGACCATCTTCGCGAGCCAAGGATACTAACTCCACTTTGTTCGTTATGTACCTTGGCCGCTCGCCTCTTTAAAAATCGAAACTCCCGCTGCGCCACCTATCGAATATCACAAGTTGCGTAACCTTTGCTGATGTTATTTCTGACCAATCAAGATGCTCGTAAAAAAATTGTTGGGCAATGCATCAAATATGGCTGCGCTTTCGGAATCATCAGATCAGAAACAAGACGAACAGACATATGATAATCCGCAATCATTTGGCTGTAGAACCCGTCCTAATACTTCACATAATTGATCGTAAACTATATAAAACTTATTAAATATCGATCGTCTACTCTTTTTTGGCAAATTTTCGTCACAGACACGACAACTTTCGTTTTTGATGGGCGCCGCCATTGTTGTTTTCTGTTTTGCGAAAGATTTCTTGTTACGAATGGTTTGATTGGACGCGATGGGTTTTGATCGTATCCAATGAAATGGCGCAGCGGGAGCTTCGATTTTGAAAGAGGCGAGAGGCCAAGGGTACTACCTTAGTATCCTTGGCTTGTGAAGATGCATCGGGACAAGATATAATGATATTGACGTGAAGGGTCGTCCGGATTAGCCTGCGCTGACTTCGCAGGCTGATCCGAGACGACACTTTACGTAAATAGCCGAAAGCCCCTTTTCACGTGTTGCAAGCTAAATGTAGACGCCAAAGTCAAAGACAACGTGACACAAGTAGGTGGGTTTTGAAAGGGTAGAAAACAGTGTTGAAAGGAGGGACAAAGTTGTTTACCTTGATGATCACCTTTTACCAAAATGTTTTAAAAAGCATTCTATAAGATCGTTATAACTCGAGATAATGTTGTTAAGGTTTATCTCCTTACCACACGACATTTTTTGACTCGATTTGATAGAAAGCATTAGTTTAGTATAAACATATTTATTTTACATCGATTGAGAAACAAGTTCTTACAACTTATACTAATCTCTCTCGATTTTGCTTCCTGGGAACTACGCCAATACTCGAGCCGAATGTGTGAGCCAATGAAAAATCCCAAAGTTGACACCCGCTCCCAGGTATCGAACTCAGGACCCTTAGGTTATGAGGCCGACGCTTTACCTCACCACCACGGGCCACTAGAAAGCATTAGCAGAGGGAAACTGAAAAAGCAGCTCAAGAGACGACATTTGCTTTTCATAGGACATGAAGCATTGTGGGAAAAGGTGAAAATACTGGTAATAAGCATTTTCTCCTTTTCCCCTTATGTTTTCAAAAGCTTTCTTGAAGATCGTGAAAACTCGTGCTAATGCGGTGAAAGGATATGTCACTAGAGACTTTAAGGCATCATTTAAGATCCTATACTTTTTCCTAGACTAAAAAAAGTCTGTTAACCCACTACCACACAATCCCGACTGTTAACGACCCTGAGAAAGAAGCCATTTTAGAAAAAGGAGTAACTAGCATTTTCTCCTTTTCCCACGATGTTTTTCCCCTTCCCAATATAAATTTCAAATTTTCAGTCACTTTTATTTTGTCGTCTTCAAATGCTTTCAATTTGGACCCGTGTAAAATTTATCATATGGAAAAGAGTGCAGTGTATTCGGCGCTCCAGATTGCCCCAAGAACGCCAAAATAAACCTACCAGACATTTTCAAATACAACCCGATTGATTGCGGTTTAACCCATTACCACACAATCCCTACGTTTGACGCCCCTCAGAATAAAGCCTTTAGAAAACATTGTGGGAAAAGGAGAAAATGCTGGTCACCAGCATTTTCTCCTTTTCCCACAATGTTTTCTGCCCTTCACAAAACAAATTTCAAATTTTGGTTCATTTTGTCGTCTGCAAATGCTTTCAATTTGGACCTGTCTAAAATTTTGTCGTTTGGTAATGGGTTAATGCTTGCTCTTGTCTCCAGTGTTTCAGTAAAGCGGACTGTGTAGATCAAGGATCAGGCTGCACGTTTTATGTAGCCTGATCTTGATCTACACTGGTCGCAAATACAACTTTAGTCATAAAAAGCACTTAAAGAACATTTTCATCGCAGTAAATACAACCGAATAATTGGCATTTCATCTTTGCTTTTGTCTACAGTGTTTCAATAGAAAGGACAGTACAGATCGAAGGTCAGGCTCTATGTTTTGTACAGCCTGATCTTGATCTATACTGCCTGCAAAAACAACTATAATCATGAAAGGTACTTAAAACGTGGTAACAATACAACACCATCTGGCTTTTCTAACGTTACTGCAAATTCGGATAAATTGAATGTTCAGGCAAGTATGGAGGATGCTTCAATCGTTCATATCACGACAAATTGTAATCTCTGCAGGTGAAGGTGATTTAAAAATAGATCTATGGTGCAAAATGAAAAACAAAATGCACAAATGCGAACATTATTTGCATTCGTCATACGTTTTTTCCCCTCGATCTTTTCCCTAGAATAAAGAATTTTCTATGAAATCGTGACTTTTAAAACACACAATTAGTTTCAAAATCCCCCGTGTGATTCAGTTCAACTGTGTAAATGAAATTGCAAGAGGGGAAAATTCTGTTGCAGTGGTGCTGAGGGTATATATAAACAGAGAGAGAGAGAGAGAGAGAGAGAGAGAGAGAGACGGAAACGAAATAATCGGCAAATACCGGTCCCACACAAGGTCAAGTGGATAAACGGATTTATTAAAACGTCATTCGCTTTTGAATGTACTAAGTTTAACTCTTTACCACACGAGAAAATTTTAGACTGGTCCAAATTGAAAGCATTTGCAGACGACAAAATAAAGGTGACTGAAAAATTGAAATTTGTTCTGGGAAGGGTAGAAAACACTGTGGGAAAAGGAGAAAATGCTGGTTACCAGCATTTTCTCCTTTTTCCACAGTGTTTTCAAAAGGCTTCTTTCTCAGGGGCGTCAAAAGTAGGGATTGTGTGGTAATGGGTTAATAAACTCTATAATATAACCAAAGATATTTCTGCTAACGCTTCATCAGTGATTAGTATGGAGTGACTTCATGTAATCGGAAGGGAGGTAATTAATAACGTTTGCAACGTTATCGACGAGTATTCAGGGGAGGTAATGAAAGGTCTCAATGAAGGTGGTTTAATTTGGATGAAAAATTTCGAAGCATAAGGCAATTATGCACTTTTAGAATGTTTTCGGCATTGCTATTTTCTTGGCAAACAAGTTCAGGAACAAAAAGCCCGCCATTATTTATATTTTGTTATAAGGGTACGATTAAATTAGGATGTTTCACATTAATGTATTTAAGGTGGCTTCTAACCGCCATCGAGTTGTACAGATCTCGAAGCATATGGAACACATGTACTTTTAGAGAATCTATAACACTGCTAGTCTCTTTAGCAAACTTATTCAGGTAAAAAAGCTCATCTTTATTTATTTGTCGTTACAAGGATAGGATTAAATTTGATTGTTTCAAAATCGTTTGTTAAAAGCGGCTTCTTGCCGCCATCGAGTCTTACAGATCTCGAAGCATAAGGCAATCATTAATTTTTAGATGTTTTTCAGCACTGCCGTGGCCTTGAAAAACAAGTTCTGGACCTAAAAGCCCGCTATTATTTATATTTTGTTACCAGGGTAGGATAAAATTTGGATATTTCACAATTTGTATTTAAAGCGGCTTCTAACTGCCATCGTGTCGTACAGATCTCGAAGCATGTCGAATACATGTACTTTTATAGATTTCTTAACATTGATAGTCTATTTGTAAACAAATTCAGGTAAAGAAAAACTTGCCCTTATCTATTTACAGTTACAAGGATACGATTAAATTTTAATGTTTCAAAATCTTTTGTTAAAAGCTGCTTCTTGCCTCCATCAAGCCATACAGATCTCGAAGCATAAGGCAGTCATGTACTTATAGAAGATTTTTCAACATTGTTATTTTCTTAGCAAACAGGTTCAGGACCAAAAAGCCCGCTATTATTTTTATTTTGTTACAAGGGTATGTTTAAATTTGAATGTTTCACAATTTGTTTTTAAAGCGGCTTCTATACGCCATCGAGTTGTACAGATCTCGAAGCATGTCAAATACAATGTTCTTTTACAGAATTTTCGACATTGCTCGTCTCTTTCCAAACAAATTCAGATAAAAAAAAGCCCATCATTATTTATATGCCGTTACAATGGTACGATTAAATTTAAAAGTTTCAAAACCTTTGTTAAAAGCGGCTTCTTGCTGCAATCGAGTTGTGCAGATCTCGAAGCATTAGTTAATCATGTACTTTTAGAATTTTTTCACTATTGCTATTTTCTTGCAAAACAATTTCAATAACAAAAGGCCCGCCCTTATTTATATGTTGTTACAAGGGTATGATTAAATTTGGATGTTTCAAAATTTTGAATTTAAAGCGGCTTCTAACCATTGAGTTGTACAGATCTCGAAACATATGGAATACATGTACTTTTAGAGATTTTAAACATTGCTAGTCTCTTTGCAAACTTATTCAGGTAAACAAAGCCCGTCCATATTTATATGTCGTTACAAGAGTACGAGTAAATTTGAATGTTTCAAAATGTTTTGTTGAAAGCGGCATCTTGCCGCAATCGAGTCGTACAGATCTCGAAGCATAAGGCAATCATATTCTTTTAGGGTTTTTTCAGCATTGCTTTTTTCTTGGCAAACAAGTTCAGGACAAAAAAGCCGGCCATTATTCATATTTTGTTACAAGGATACGATTAAATTTGAATGTTTCGCCATATGGATTTAAAGCGGCTTCTAACCGCCATCGAGTTGTACAGATCTCGAAGCATTTGGGATACATGTACTTTTACAGATATTTCAACATCGATAAGCTCTTTGCAAATAAAGTCATGTAAAAAAATATCCCGTCCTTATTTATATACCGTTACAAGGGTATGATTAAATTTGAATGCTTCAAAATCTTTTGTTAAAAGCGGCTTCTTGCCCCCATCGAGTCTTACAGATCTCGAAGCATAAGGCAATCATGTAGTTTTAGAGGTTTTTCAGCATCGCTATTTTCATGGCAAACAAGTTCAGTGACCAAAAAGCCTGTTACTCTTTATATTTTGCAACGACGGCACGATTAAATGAAATATTTCACAATTTGTATTCAAAGCGGCTTACATCCACCATCGAGTCGCACAGATCTCGAAGCATATAGAAAATATGTACCTCTAGAGAGTTTTCAACATTGCTGGTCTCTTCGCAAACTTGTTCGAGTAAAAAAAAAGTCCGCCTTTATCTATATGCTGCTACAAGGATACAATTAAATTTGAATATTTCAAAAGTTTTGTTAAAAGCAGCTTTTTGCCACCATCGCGTCGTACAGATCTCGAAGCATAAGGCAATCATGTACTTTTAGAAAGTTTTCAGCATCGCTTTTTTCTTGGCAAACAAGTTCATAAACAAAAAGCCCGCCATTATTTATATTTTGCTAAAATAGTACGTACGATTAAATTTGAATGTTTCACAATTTGTATTTAAGCGAATTTTAAATGCCATTGCCTCGTACAGATGTCAAATACATGTAGTATTACAGAATTTTAAACATTGATAGTCTCTTTGGAAACAAATTCAAAGTCAGGCAAAAAAAGCCGCCTCTATTTTTCTGTATTTCCAAGTGCACGATTCAATTTGAATTTTCAAAAATCTTCTGTTACAAATGGCTTCTTGGCGCCATCGAGTCGTATAGATCTCGAAGCATAAGGCAATCCTCTACTTTTAGAAACTTTTCAACATTGCCCTTTTCTTGGCAAACAAGTTCGGAACCAAAAAGCCCGTTATTCTTTATATTTTGTTACAAGGGTACGATTAAATTTGAATATTTCACAATTTGTATTCAAAGCGGTTTCTAACCAAATTCGAGTCGTACAGATCTCAAAGAATATGGAATATATGTACTTTTAAAGATTTTTCAACAGTCTCAAAAGCCCGCCCTTACTTAAATGCCGTTAGAAGGATAAGATTAAATTTGAATGTTTCCAAATCTTTTGTTACAGGCAGCTTCTTGCCGCCATCGAGTCGTACAGATCTCGAAGCATAAGGCAAACATGTACTTTTAGAAGTTTTTCAGCACTGCTATTTTCTTGGCAAACTAGTTCAGGAAAAAAAATCCCGCCATTATTTATATTTGTAACAAGAGTATGACTAACTTTGGATGTTTCACAATAATGTATTTCAGGTGGCTTCTAACCACCATCTAGACGTACAGATCTCGAAGCGTATGGTATACATGTACTTTTAGAGATATTTCAACATTGATAGTCTCTTTGCAAACAAATTCAGGTAAACAAAGCCCGTCCTTATTCATATTTTGTTACTAAGGTACGATTAAATTTGAGTGTTTCAAGATCTTTTGTTAAAAGCGGCTTCTTGCCGCCATCGAATCATACAGATCTCGAAGCATAAGGCAATTGTCTACTTTTCGAGGTTTTTCAGCATTGCTACATTCTAGGCAAAGAAGTTTAGGAAAAAAAGCCTGCTATTAATTATATTTTTATACAATGGTAAGATTAAATTTGAATGTTTCAAAATTTGTATTTTAAAAGACCTTCTACCCGCCATCGAGTCGTACAGATCTCGAAGAATATGGAATACATGCAAAGTTTACAGATTTTTTAACATTGATAGTCTCCTTGAAAACAATTACAGGGAAGAAAAACCTCGCCCTTATTTATATGTCGTTACAAGAGAACAATTAAATTTGAATGTTTTAAAATCTTTTGTTAAAAGCGGTTTCTTGCCGCTATTGAGTCGTACAGATCTCGAAGCATAAGGCATTCATGTACTTTTCGAAGTTTTTCAGCATCCTTTTTTTTCTTGGCAAACAAGTTCAGGATAAAAAAAGCCCGCTTTTTTATGTTTTGGTACAACGTTACAATCAAATTTAATTTTTCACAATTTAAATTTAAAGCGGCTTCTAACCGCCATCGAGTCGTAAAGATCCCGAAGCATATGGAATACATGTACTTCTACAGATTTATCAACATTGATAGTCTATTTGCAAACAAATTTAGGTTCGTTTACATAAAGCTCGCTCTTTTTTATATGTAGTTTCAAGGGTAATGATTAGATTTGAATATTTCAGATCTCTTCTAGCCGCTATCTGGTAGAACAGAGCTTGAACAATAGAGCAATCACGTACCTGAGGTACTCAAGACAGGTAACTCTTTCGATAGGTCAGATTAGAAATACAGTGGTTTTTGCCCTTTAAGACAGAGAGGATTTTTGTCAATACTTAGTAGTAATGTCTCGGCTCGTTTTTGTTACTTTTCTTGCTATGGGAAAAGCTGCCGACTTCTATGAATGAAAATTTCATAAGGCATAAATTTAAATACTATAACCTATCAGTTGTTTTCCCATGAAAGTAAATGAGCGGCACTCCATGAAAAAGTTGGCATCTTAATCTTCGTGATACATAATACCAAGTACTGAACTCGTTGTATAGTGGACCTACAGTTAGTGGCTATTAATAGTTTATCAAATTCAGAATTCCAAAACTGCGGATATAGGATCAGGTTGCGCGTTCTGTGCAGTCTTATCTTGATCTTGATTGTTTGCTAAAGATCAGTGAGTCGCCCTTAGCGGCTTCAGGGTAAAATGATTTTTACAACATCAAAAACATTGAAAACTTGTGAATTTACGTGTTAAACAAAATATCTGAATATCTTCTCAGCTTTTTACCTCATACCCCCGAGTTATAACGGCCCTGATGGAGAATGAAATCAAAACTTTTGTGGCAAAAGGAGATATGCCGGTATCCATGATTTTCTTCTTTTCCTACAATGTTTTTATTCTATCAGAGAATTTATGTGAATTTGTACCAATATCAAATATGGCGTCTGAGAATGTTTTGAAATTCGTGGTTTGGGAAAGGTTTAAAGCCCAAAAAGCTGCCAAAAGCCCAAAACAATTCTCTCTATAGAATACACATATATTTCATTTATAAAGTTATTGCAATTATCAGCTAGTCTGACGATCTGTTCAAGTACGGTTGTTTAAGTCCCTCTAGCTTAGTCGGTAGCGCACAGGACCTAATAAAAGGGAGACGTTAGTTCGTTTCCTGGCTCGGCCTTTTCCTTTGGTAATATCTTTCCTAAGATTTATGATAGTCACTGCCACAATATTCTTCTTCTCTCATCGCTGACCAACGTTTTGATTGTAGTTATTTGGGGAAAGCAGCCAGCGGCTTGGAAAGAGTGCTGTGAGGAATAATGGTAATAGAAACTCCAACAGAGCATTGATAGGTGCACTGGTATAAATGATATAAATGAAATATGTTGAAAACGGCGTAAAACACCATAAAATCAATTTATGAATCAAGCAATCACACTGACTGACTGACTGACGGACACATTCACACACTCACTCACTCACTCACTCACTCAAACACTCGCAATCAGCGATTAATCAATCAACCAGTCAGTCGGTTGGTCGGTCGGTCTGTCGATCAATCGATCAATCAATAAAAGTTCCATTAGCTGTCAGATCAATAAATATTAAAACTAGACTTAATGTTGCCAACATTATGCAGTCAGTGACTGGATCATTGACCATTTGTCTTTTTAGCAAAACCTTAAAAGCTCCAGACGCATATAATTGAAAGCCCTATAAATATTTAAGTTTTCTAAACAGAAGCCAAAGCAATAACTGCTTGGTTGTGTGGCTTCATGCAGTTCAGTGCGGTTGATTCTTTACAAAACGACAAATATATTGACGTGTCCAAATTGGAAGCATTTGCCGACGATATTTTTAGATGCGGATTGCATGATATAATTCGTCTTTGATTGGGTAGATCTAGAAAACTGTGGGAAAAGGAGAAAATGCTAGGTACCAGCATTTTCTTCTTTTCCCACAACATTTTCAAAAGCTTTCTTCTTGCAGGGTAGTTAAACAAGGGATTGTGTGGTGAAGCGTCAAATAGTTCTTACGAAACACCATATCTATAGTAAAGTGATGATAAGGTCTTGCAGTGCTGTGCCAGAATATAATTGCTTAAGCAGGTTTTGTAGATCAAGATAAGAATGCACAGATTATACACTCTGATTCTGAATATACATTATTAGGGTTTTTTTTTCTCGCAAGACACTCGGTCATAAGACAGCAGTAAGATTTTAATATCTTCGTGTTATACTGGAAATGTCCTTTTCATTTATTTAGCGTAGGGATTAACCTTTAGGCTGCCAAGTGCCACTCCCTGATCTTTTGCAGACCGTATAGATTAAGATCAGACGGCCATGAGAAAACGAGCAGATTGGTCATGAATCTACATTATCCGATTATGAGATAACCTTCCCTAAAACATTCCTTTGAAATAACAAAATCTTGGTTTTTACCTGCGACTTGAAGATTTCATTTCATTTGTTTAGCACTATAAAGGTTAAGATGAGTCAGCACTTGTCAACGGTTGACGAACACTTTCCACGTTTATGTTGATTTTTAGTCTGGATGAATTCATTCTAAAATGACACACGAATTCGCCTCTATACGTCTCTGGTAAAATCTATGTCATTCTATATAGATTGATATCATTCATGTACAAAGTAAGTTGTTCAATGATATTATTCTGTATGGGTCGCGTTCTTATACTAAGTATGAACTTGTTTTCCTTTCACTAAGAGTTGATCATGTTAGAATCGAAAAAATCTTTTTTCTATCGAGGTTTACCGTTCAGCAAACCACGTTGTGAGTTATGAGGCGCTTGCTTCATGACTCACAAATGCGGTTCACTGAACGAAAAATCACGATAGAAAGAAGATTATTTCTTAAATACAAAACACTGAAATAGACTTTTGTGATGTGATAAACAGTGAAAATTCGACAGAAAGCTTTTGTCTTATTTTTCTGTGTTCAGCGTGGAAAGACGCACACTATGATAGATCTATCAGGTGCTAGTGTGTAAGTGACATAAACACTATTCGGGATGGTTGGAAGACGCTTTTACTGTGGAAATACGTTTCGTCCCAAAGACAAACCTTGGTGTTCTTTTTCTTTTCTGATCTATTTTTGTATGAACTAGTTAAAACAATTACATCGACATCTCCATCATCCCACAGTGAGATGGGGGTTAAACTAGATGTCGCCCAGATCAATTTTTGAATGTCCAAAGGCTATCATTTTCTGACAAATCAACGTCCGAATGATAGAAAAGGAAAGAATGATTGGACTGGAACCCAGGCTAACTTTACCACGTTTTTGTTGTACAGAGTTTATAGAACCAAATTTACGAATCATGTTAGAATAACATTTTAAATATGACAAGCCGTTTTCCAATAAAACATACACAGCTTGTTTTATTGATTGCTAAGGTAGGTGACAAATCAATCCTTTTCAGAGATCAATGCACTACAAAAGCAAAATAGATCATCTCCCAGACTTTGGTCGAAAGCTGAAGAAGAAAGTTGAAAAAAGCAACAAGGCCTTGCAAGAGTGATTTTTCTGTTCTTTTTTGTTTTTGTTTTTAAGCTTTCTGTAATGTTTGTAATTGAATGTTTTAATACTTGTATTGTTTAACCCTTTCCCAAACAATCCCTGCTTTTTACGGGTCTGGAATAGTAGCCTTTTGAAAACAATGTAGGAAAAGGAGAAAATGCTGGTAACCAGCATTTTCTCCTTTTCCCACAATGTTTTCTACCCTATCATAGACAGAAATCATCTTCTCAGCAAGAGTTGAATTGTCGCCTGCAAATGTTTTCAATTTGGTCTAGTCCAAAAAATTGTAGTTTGGGAAAGGGTTAGAAGGTCAGCAAACAACAACTTTGCTTTGTATTTGCAACTATTTAGTATGCCTCTCCATGACTGCAACATGCGATTGTTCAACAGTATTCTATTAAAAAAGACTTACCAGTGAATGGGTTTAAAATATAAATTTAGAGATTTTGAAGCACTATTTTGAATTCATTTCTTAAGATAAGACCTGTGTAATGGAAAATAGCTATTTCCACTATAATACCATTCTGCAAAATTAACTATAATTAAAAAATTAGTATTATTGAACTACTTTCACCGACTCATTTATTCCATTTTTTCTTTCTTTGAATTATCATTTCTAAATCTAAAACCACCATATTCTAAATTCAAAAAGAGATAATAATTACCTCCCTTTTCAGAAAACTAACAAAAGTATCAAAAATAATTTCAAGATAGACATAAACGGAATTTCTGATCCGTTAGAAATGTGCAAAAATATTATTTCTGCATGAATCCTTATTTATCCTTGTTTATCAACCAATTAGAATTTTCACCCTAGGTGCGCAACACAGGTCTTACCTTAGTACTTGTTAATAAAGACAGGTAATACTTATTTTGGACTCAGAGGTTTTAAGTTGACTGGATTTTCTTTTCACGGAAATATAAAAAGAAACGTGAGGTTTTGTTACTTTAAATTAAAATTGAGTAAAGTGCGATGAAAACCCCTCAAAATGTTAAATGGTGTTCCTTATAGGTCTATAAAACAACTAGACTTGCACAGTTTATCCGTGCGCCATCCACAGATATTTGATATCTTTTCAAGACAAAACTGAGAATGTTTGTCTTGGAAATAATAAAATAGTAAAATTGAAAATATTTCTGTAACACTTTGTTGTTAAAGTTTTGTAATAGTTTCTCTCAATTTATTGACTTTATATTGACAGTTAGGTATATTCAAAAGATCGAGGACTGTGTCTTTTGGTACCAAAGTTTAATACAAAACGCCATTTTTTTTCTCAAAAGTTAGCATATTCATTTAATTAAGGTGCGGTCACTTTTATTGACATTGAAATGGGGATGTGGTAACGAAAATTACTGTAGCTTTACTTCATATTCAAGACACCAAGACAATAACATATAAGATGGCATGATTTTTAACCGATTTGAATCACTGCCCATTACAGGACTACCTTAAAAGCATTTTCTACTAAACATTGAACCTACATAAGCCCTAAAGTCATTGTTGAATATATAATAAATGAAAGGATTTATAACACTATTGAGGAAAGCACATTTTTGCATCATGTGTGTTGAGGCCTTTATAAGAGCTCTTGGCTTACCATATTCTGTTGTTGACGAGTACATTTTACTAATGCTAGCAATAAAATATGGCGTAAAACTGAGTAAGAATCCCACAGATACAAATAACATCATAACCGTGGTCAATATCTCGTATTTCTTTATTCTGATTACGCGCCTTGCGCTCGATGAAAGCTTTACGTTGTTACGATTATCATTTGTCGTTTGATCATGATCTGCTGTATGGTTTTCCTTTGACTCGTCTTTTCTTCTATTCAGGGTACCGGAGTTCTGTTCTAAACTGTTTGACGCATAATTATCCTTTTCGTTTGTTTCTTTCATTTTAGCTTGCTCAGCATCAGTAGGTGTGTCTACTGTGACCACATGAATATCATTAAGGTTTCGCAAATCCTTATGATTGGCGTTGTTTACTTTGCAAGGAGATTCATTTTCTCCCTTCCAATTGTTTTGACATTTCTCCAACTCATCGGCTGATAACTCTTTGTTAAGAATATCGAAACTTGCTGTTATAGTAGGATTTTTATCTGTACACTCAGCTGGAACTGTTGTTTCACTATTAGCGTTTTCGGTAGGATAATCGAGCATTTTAGATCCTCCATGACGAGATTCAGATATTTGCAAATGTCCTGTTAAGTTTTCAGTTACATTTTCTTTTTCTAGTCTTTTTTCCTGCGTGGTATTTTCGTTTGATTCATTTCCCATTTGACTACTCAATTCATCGACAGAGGTTTTTTCTGCACCAACTTTAATTGTAGCATCTGCATTTGGTGCGTCTCCTTTTCTTTTAACCCTTTCTCTGTGAATAAATAAAGCTCGTAGAATCAACGAATAAGCAAGCAAGAATACAACAAATATTGCACCGACTGTCACAGTATCAAAATAGTGAAAGAAACCAACGACAAAAGCTAAAGATTCGGTATCTGATGTCTCACACTGATAACCGATGACAGTTTGTGTCGAGGAATTCACTAAGGTTACTTCAACGACGTCGTATGTTACGCAGGCTCTGGAAGAAATTATGAACGCAGTTATGACTAGAATCAGCACTGCATATTTTGTACACCTAAGCGATATTTGTGTGTCAAAAGGTTTACAAATTTTTCTGTAGCGATCTACGCTCACAAGCGCAAGGATCATGATCGAAGAATAAATGATAGCATAGTCCAAGAAGTAAATTATTTTACACAAACTGGCAGATCTGAATAAAATGTTGACGCTGAGTTCAGCGGCCGCCGCAAACAGTAACAAGCAAACAAAGAAATCCGTTTTTGCCAGAGAGAGAATCAACCATATGACAGGTTTACGGGTGTCTTTAGACATGTAATATTTGATTGTTATTGCATTGCCCACAACACCAATAACAGCTAAAACTATCAAGATTATAATCACTGGTAAGTAATCCTGAAAGACATCTCGATGGAAATCTTCAAGCGTGTGGTCAGCGTTGTTATCCAGCGTGTGGTCAGTGTTGTTATCCAGCGTTGGTGGACATGATAAAGTTGACGTCATACACATCGCGATAACTTCTTGTCTATAGCATAACTTGTGAACTTGTATACTGCGTTCATCGATATCTAACGCTCGACCTTCCTGCGATCGTGTCCAGTGTGATCTGTATTGGTTATTGATGAAAGAGAGGTGGCGGCGGGAAGCAAGTTACCCTAGCTTATATCTGCCAACTTCACTCAAATAGTTAGCCAAATGCTTGCACTGACTACTAATTCTTAATTCAGTTCTTATTCTCTCTGATCAGAGTTGTATGCTTATTGGTCTAGACATTTAATGTACACTTACCAGAAATCTAGTCTTTAAATTTGAAATGAAAATGTTCAGCATTCGGACTGGGTATATAAAGACGTGAACTAGGCAAACAGGCAACGATTACTGTAGGACTTTTTTTCACATTACATATTATACTTGAACATTCAATAGCCAATCGTCGGTTTACTTCAAAAACCTCTAACTTTAGCTTGTTATAAGCTGTAGTTACGAGATTTTTTAAGTAAAGTGACGAAATATTGTGAACCCATTACCACACAATCCCTAATTTGGATGCCCCTGAGAAAGAAGCCTTTTGAAAACACTATAGGAAAAGGAGAAAATGCTGGTAACCAGCATTTTCTCCTTTTCCCACAGTGTTTTCTACCCCTCCGAGAACAAATTTCAATTTTTCAGTCACCTTTATTTTGTCGTCTGTAAATGCTTTTAATTTGAACCATTCTAAAATTTTGTCATGTGGTAAAGAGTTAACGCGTACTTGAAGTGTTTTGCTGTTCATTGAGACTGGTATTCATTTGAAATAAAAATACGACGGGATGAATGTTGTTTTAGAGCTAATTGACACTCAGGGTCATTTAGCCCCCGCCAAAAGGCATACAAGACGACTGCAAAAAAGGACTCTATACAGGTCTGAAAATGTGTAAGTGTTTGAGTGATTGTGCAATGTACATTAAAAAAAGTTAATAGCCTTTTAAAAACACGCACAATAAATATTGTGATTGGACAATCCCTGCCTACTTATAAGCCCTTGTAATCCAAAGGGTAAATGTTTGTTAGGGAAATCTGACAATCAGGGAATTAAACGTTGAGCTAGGGGATTGAAAATGCTATATATAGAGTCAGGACACAGACAGTGGAAAAGTACAAAAAAGTATCATAACTTTTGGTAAATAACATTTTCTGTAATGAAGGAAATAAATATAAATGTTTCGATGTCATCAGATTCAAAAGGATTAGACAAACTGTCAGTAGTGAAATACTTTGTTCAGGCTGCTTGAAAATCAATGCAATAATGATAATAAAAAACATGCTGTACAAAAGTGTAAGGCTGATTGCGTGAAATGCATTCAGATGCATCTTCTCTGTTTAATAATCAGACAGACCTTTAATCATGCAGAGTACCATTCCCCAAGGGAGTTTTTAACAGTGACTCTGTTGCAGCCACAGTATCTATGGAGAAAGCATAAAAGTTCCGCCTTTAGGACATGTCTTCTATCTTTTCTGTCTAAACAATTGCCATTTATCTTGCCCTTGACTTAGTAGAGCTCTCCAAGTCTTATCGTTTTAGAATTTTCTCTGACCAGCTATCAGTTTTTCTGACCCTCTTGAACCAGAAGTTGGGAGTTTTAGTTGACCATGTTCATAAACGCATCAATAACGTTTCCTCTTTTCTGCTTACTTCCAAGCCATATTGTCATCAGAGGCAATCAGCAAGCTGATAGTACTGCTAAATCTGCTCTTGGCCTGCCAATTTGTAATCGCAAGATTCCTTGCCTTTTTTATAAGTCTTCTTTTTCAAGCTACATTCAGCCTTCGTGGCAATCCTTGAGGAATAGTAACCTATTCAACAAGTTTCGCTCAGAAAAATAAGAGTTAAATTAACCAAATAGTAAAAAAGACCATTGCGGCAATTTAAGCGTAAGACAAAGTATTTTGATAATACTAGTTTGACGATACTTCAGCCTTCTTTGAAAGCCGAGCATTGTGGAGTGATTGCATCTTACACGAAAGCGAAAACAATAAATTATCTAATTAAAACGGATATTTTATGCTATTTGAAAAGAGAGTTTAATGCACAAGCAAAAATGTTCGAACCAGTGTGTGTAGCCTGAGCAATCCGTCCAGGCTGACATGGGTTGAAACTTTCTGCTATTGGTCTATCATGGGCAAACCCAAGTTTTGTCGTTTAGTAATGACTTAAAGGCCCTTTTTCAGATGCATATGACCGCAGGCTGAAAATTAGTACCTTTTCCCTGTCACCATTCAATTTATTATTCCCCTCTCGTAAAAAATTCAGCAAAACCAGCACTTTAAATAATAAAAATCATCATTAACAATAAATAATCTCTCACTTAGACACAAAGAATAGAAGAAAACTCAACTAAAAAGAAAACATTACCTGCATTATCAGTGCATTATAGACTTGATTTTCCTTGGTTGCAAGAATGAATGGATCAGCTTGACTACCAGCACATGTAATTGCGTTAGATGGGGATTTGTGATAAAATTTTATAGAATCTGTTAGATCAGTGTATCCATTTCTTCTTTTTTTTTCGACTTACCAGAGTTTTTTTCCAGAGAAAACAAAACCCGATAACTGTGAAGAAAATAACAAGAAATCGAGCATTTTCTTTTAAATATATGTCACAGTGTTCTGTCAATCTAGGTCAACTACTTATTTATAAAAATGAATCTAATAAAAGAAAATAACTTATAAACGAGATAATCGGATGAATTATTTCATCGGATATTTCATAACCGTTTAAACGATAAAAGAAGAGTAACGCGCACGCATTCGTTTGAAGTGTTTTATCTATATTAGAAAAGTTTTTAGCCGCTTTTGTATTAAATGATATTAAAGACAATCAAAGTACTGAATCAACTCCAGAGGCAAGTCTTATAGATCTAGTCGTTATTGTTGAAATTATATAGGATTATTTTGAAAGATTGAACTTTTTTTTCACGAACATCATCGATAGATAAGTAATGAAGTAAATTTCGATCTTTCACCGAATAAAAAGAATCCATTTATTTCAAGCTCCTAACCGTTTTTTTTTTTTTAATTGGGTCTTTCATCAAGATTCCGGTAATTCCCCATGGGCGCACCCCTTCCACAGAGAACGTATATTCTTTCATGAATTCGGAACTATAAACACAGAACAACGAAAGTGTGGTAGAATTAAGAAATAATCTTTCTATCGTGGTTTATCGTTTAATATACCAGAGTTGTGAGTTATGTGGCATAGTAAATAATCCAAGGGGGCGATAACGCCTCACAACTCACAACATGACTTATTGAACGATAAACCACGATAGAAAGAAGATTATTTCGATTCTAACATAACCAATTCTTCATCAAAGGAAAACAAGTTCATGCCTAGAGTGAAAACGCGGATGCTTGTTATATTTCGTTGAATAGCCTACTTACTTACTTTATACAAAATGACGTCACTTTATATAGGATGACGTGACTCTATATCGAATAACATAGATTTTACCACGCTTTCGTACTTATTGTATTTATAGAGCCGAAGTCACATGTCATGTTAGAATCTACGTTATTTAAGGTAAATATGGAAAATAGATATTTCCACCACAATATCATCCAGCAAAATTAGCTATAATGAAAAATGAGTATTATTGAACTACTTTCACCTTTTCGTTTTTTTCCATTTTTTCCTTCTTTGAATTATCATTTATAAATCTAAAACTACTACAATTATTCTCAATTCAAAAGAGATAATTATTACCTCCCTTTTTAGAAACAAACGAAAGTATCAAATAACAGTTTCAAGATAGACATAAACGGAATTTCTGATCCATTAGAAATGTGCAAAAATATTATTTCTGCATAAATCCTTATTTATTTTTATTTATCAGCTAATTAGAATTTTTGCCCAATGTTCACCGGAAGTGCATAACACAGGTCTTACCTTAATGTAGAGTGATGGCATTCTATATAATGTGAGGTCATTCTGTAAAAAAAAGTAATTAAGTAACTTATTCAATTAAGGAATGAATATATTTTTTTTCTTCTTTCGAATCAGTTTTACACAAAAACAAAAACTTCTACATTCCTTATAATTCAGTACCAAAGACAACAGATATGCACCTGAAAAATACCAACTGCTTTTTTCATTGAAAATCCAACATTAGGTATTTATTTTACCCCTCACAACGTACGTCAGTGTGACGTCACAGGTAGTGATATCGGTAAAGTCAGTGTGCGTGTTTGGCAAGACTGATTTTATTTTTTGTAATCGTTCCTATTAATGATATGAAAAAGTCTTTAGACCTCCAAAGCGTACAATGCCTAGGGACTTTGTTTTTGTCAAAACTTTTGTTAACTACTTATACTAATGGAATAGACTTCGACCAACTATTAAAACCCAACACTTTTTGATATTTGGTCAAAGTGTTTGTGCATATAGACGTCTGCTTCCTGTCTAAAACATCAGAATATTAAATGTATTCATCTAATGTCTTTGATAAATACATGAGAGTCTTTGTAGTCCGTTTGTTTCCACCCATGCTAGCCTCATTCTATCTTCATATCGTACTTACTTTTCAATATGGCAGACATAAGTTACGAAAATGCGCAGGTCCGATAACACTTCCTGTGACGTAGGTTGTTACCCTTGGTATATTTATTATAAGAAGTACAATGCGCTTGAACTTAGTTAAGAATAAGATTGTTAGAACCCAGCAAAGTGACAATAAGTTATCAGCTCTCTTTTGTTGAATATTTATTTCGATATTTAATAATTCACTATTAGTTTTTTTTATGAACATTGGCGACTTTTGATTGGCTGATTTTTTTTTTTTTTTTTTTTCCATAGTTCCATGAAATAAAAATCAGCAGTGCAGGAAATACTTTTGCAGTCAAAGTAATGTAAACAAACATGTGTACAAAATGTCATAATGTTTGCTTTTTTTT
This sequence comes from Tridacna crocea, assembly GCA_943736015.1. NCBI lineage: Eukaryota > Metazoa > Mollusca > Bivalvia > Cardiida > Cardiidae > Tridacna > Tridacna crocea. The sequence continues at coordinate 45,823,416 of OX031061.1, forward strand.
ATTTTAGATCTTTATCATGTACGCGGTTTCATATAGTGTGATTAGGGTTTTTTTTTTATTATTTTTGATACCTCCATGAAAAAAAAATCTTTATTCCTTTGGAGAAAATAGATTTAGTCAGCAGTTTCAACTTCGGACTCATACAGATTAAAACAAACAAACTCTTTAAAAACTTAGCAGTGTGTAGAATCTAGATTGCAGTGCAAACGTTGATTAAAAAATCATAAATCGATGCATTTCATTCTATTACGGCTAGCCATAGACATTACATCCACAGTTTCCGGTTCAAATCAAAGACAAGTCCCTGGCGTCTGTTTATCCAATACACTTTGAATCGATTTATTATCTATATTTACACGGCTATCTAGATTCTACACACTGTAAAGTTTTAACAGCGTTTGTTTACTGTCTGGCTGTAGGGGTTCATCTTTAACGCCAAGTCAAGTCATACCTTTGGGTAAAGTAAGGAACATATATGTTTATACGAGGGGCGTTCAATAAGTAATGCCCTTGACCCACTTCCAGTTGTCTGATCTAGCTGAAATTTTGCATGTGTAATGATTTGTATCTATATGGGTTATGTGGCAAATTAAAGCTATGAACTAATTCTCTTTTTTTTATTTACAGGTGTTTGAACTGAGTCAGGTGTGAAATGGGAGCCTGTTGAGTGTCGTGCACCTCAGGAGACTTTTGATGAAACTAAAGTTACTTATGATGATAATGCCCCATCATATGACCTTGCAAAACGCTGGCATCGTGAATTCAAACATGGCCAGAAGTCTGTGCTACAATTTAAATGACATTGGATTACAAGAAGTAATTTTTACTCATTTTTCTATCAGATGCCAGTCACACACCTGACTCAGTTCAAACACCTGTAAATCAGAAACCACAATTTGTTCAGAGCTGTATTTTGCCATATAACCCATAGAGATATGAATCATTGCACATGCAGCTAGATCAGAGAACTGGAAGTGGATCTGGGGCATTACTTATTGAACGCCCCTCGTATATCCAATCCCCAGAAAATTGCGTAAATTTACACATTTTAATCAGTGAATACAGTGGAACAGCTAGAACAGGTACATTTCAAATATATTCTCTATTATGCATGAGTTCAGCTAAATTCTACGAATTTAACACTTTCCCACACATTGTCTAGTTTCAACAACCTCTGAAAAGAAGGCTTTTGAAAACGCTGTGGGAAAAAAAAGAGAAAATGCTGGTAACCAGCATTTCTTCTTTTCCACATTTTTTTTCAATTTTCAAATGGCCTCTGCCTAACAATTAACACCTCGTGTTATGGATACGACGAATGAAGGAAAACTGAAGTAGCAAACGGATATGTAATGGTAGATGGCAGTTATTTCCCTTGCATGTACCATGTGTGATTCTGACCATTATATGTTAAAGCTAAGCAATAGTGATACCCCTTTCACTTCTGTCACAATCCAATGATAACTTTGGATTCTTTGTAATTGGGCCTTGATCTATGAAAATGGAGTTTTGATACATCTGACAGAGAGAGAGGGGGGGGGAGGTATTGACCTATGTCAGGACTGCGTAAGTTGGCAAGGGTCAATACCTTTTGCCATTTGTCTAGTTTGTGCCTGTCCAAGACCATTCTAGCACATGCTCCTGTAGGCTTTTGCAAAAAGAAATATTAATGACGGACTTTCACGAATCCATAATTTATGTGACGACTTGCTTAACATCATGCATGGCGGAAATACATTAGTCCTTTACCACACAATGAAGACTTTTTACAGACCTGAAAGAGAAGGCTTTCGAAAACATGGTGGGAAAAGGAGAAAATGCTGGTTACCAGCATTTTCTCCTTTTCCCACCATGTTTTCTACCCTCTCGTAGAAAAATCATTTCATATGAGCCACATTAAAACTGTCATCTGCAAATGCTTTTAATTCAGACAGGTCTAAATTTTTGTCGTGCGGTAAAGGTTTAAATCCCCCTTTGACAGTATTGATGATTTTGTCAGAATATCTAGTAAAACAATTATTACAATGCATATCAAGATCAGACCATATGTTTTTTACAGTCTGATCTGAACGCGCACTGTTCATCTATTTTTTTTTTTTTTTTGTAGTGGCAAATGCCTAATTGTTGAAAGTTATAATTAAGCGGCTGCCAGTGCCCTATCCATTCAATCTTTGTGTCTCCTTTACCAGTGCATCGCACAACATTTTCTAAGCTATTGGCTGCTTTGTCTCATAAACTTAAAGCTCTGCTCAGGAAGTAATTATGCCACAATGACTGTCGGCAATTCTTCGAAAAGTTTCAGCCGAGCTAGGAATCGAACGGGCGACCTCAGGGTATCAAGCCCTGAGCATAACAGACGGAATTACGGGCCTCTGTTATTAAGATATCTAAATTGGTGCAATAAAATCTATACCGAGGACAAAAGAAAGATTTTTTGCTGATCGTGACAGGTTTACGATAGAAACATTCATAAAAATATGCATTCTGAATATACTAACGATCAGTGATCCAGAGTTCGAATGAATTATTGTATAACTCGTTTGATATCTGCTAGCACTTCGCAAAAAAAATCTAGCAAAATTCACGACTAGTACGTAGAAAGTTATTTGAGTTATCATACATTTCGCCATTTTGATTGCCTCTGTGATATAAATCTTTACGCAAATAAGTGCGACAATCCAGTTGGGGACAGTATAAGTCAAAATCAGACTGCACGTAAATTGCAGTCTGATTTTTTACCTATTCTTTCCGATCAGAAGATAGAAGATATGCAGTTTGAAGTAGCAAAACTTGGGTTTTTATTACACGCTTAAAAGTTTCATTTTGACTTAGCGTTTGTTGGCCAAGGGTCAAACACAAATTGAAAAATAAAGGATACGACTTATGCATGGCTAAAAGGTATATGATACTGTTTGAAAATGCTACAAAATACTAAGATAAATGAATGCCACTATTCTTCCTAGAAACAGTACATAATTATGGTATGTTTCGGTGCCCGATTTGGCACCATCATGGAGACGCTGGAAAAAGGTATACACACGGGTATCAACGCCATTCCTATTCGAAGACAAAGATTGCATGATGAATAAATATGAAATTTGTTATAAAATTTTTAAGATAGATTATACCACGTTGTCACTTTACCTTTATATCTTTGACGTCACACCGAGAAATTTCGACACTATTGCTCACTGTTTACATTCACACTAAAGTAAACAGGTATAGATGTCAAACAAAGTAAAGAACAAAATGACATCACCTCCAAAGCAAGACAATCAAGTTGTGAACACGACTAAACATGTTTATCGACGTTCACCTGTATGTGGTGCAATTTGTATCAATGTTGCCGTAATGTAGTTGTAGATGTAGGCGTTGGCGTTAGGTGTCGGCATACTTGAAAAGTTATTCAGGACTGTGGCGAATCATATAGATCTCCACGAGCTGAAGATAAGATGGCGACATGATTCGCCACAGCCATGAACAAGTTTTCAAGTCCCCTGTCACGTGACGGTGTAACCAATTTTGTTCTGCTTCAAAGTGATACAATTTTAAGTGTACTCCGAAAAATTTCCCTGTTTTATTTTCTCACAAATTTTGAGGACGCTGACGAAATAGAATCTCTCTTTCCAGTGCCCCAATTAAATGGAAACTGACGTCACTGAGAACTGACGTTACAGAAACCTTGGTAAAATGTTCTGGTTCGCTGCATAAACTCGATGATGTCACTGCGATAGATCTTCGATGTATTTTTATCTAAATTTAACAACTTCAAGGTCAGTAAGTTCTATGCATTTTAATGATTTTTGGCAAAAGAAAACGACCACTTATTTATCCTTTTAACGTTACAATGTATGAGTTTCGACACTTCATGTAATTTGCTTACCTGACGAAGGAGTGGCTCGTTTATACCCCTTATATCTGTATTAGAGTTCAACAAACGATAGTATTATGTCAATATACATTTGTTATCAAAATAACCCATTCTGTCTGACAACCATCATGGGAAACTTGTGATAATATGACCCAGGCCGCTCAGTATATTAGTCTTGTAGACGGCTGGTATCTATCGACGCCGCAATTTCTGGGCGTCTTGTTGAAGGTTTGGCTATGAATACGGGGCTAGAGAAAGGAAAACTGCTACCACGTGGATTTTGCCAGTGTACATAATATATGCACGTGACATATAATTATCCAATCATATCGAGAGAAATTTCTTTGCAGTATAATAATTAGTTCTTCTGTTTGTGCTGTCAATACTTGGCTGATTTGTATATATATGTACATCGTATAAATTTCTTACTCCTGGACCAAATGCATAGCGAGATAATTTAGAAGTTGAAAGTTCCGGGAAAATAAGCAATTTATTGTAACATATCAATTACTTCTAAAAACTACATTGGTTTTCACCTCGACTTTTTTTTATGGAGTAATGACTCAAATATCCAAATATACTCTGTAAAGAGATTTGAAAATCGGAGTGTGTTCATCCAAATGCTGCGACAAAGGAGTTTATTTCTTGTGACACGATGACGACTCTTTTGAATTTCAAATGTACCACTTACGTAAGATGTAGTTATTTATGACCTTCATGTTTTTGTAACGTTTTTATAAATTTCTCGTAGCCTTAGTCCATGTACTATTGTCTGACTGCAGGTATATTTGTCGGAGAAGGCTTTATAAACGTTTCTTGCTCTCTAAAAAGGGGTTAGTGCAGGCTGACATGAAACTGAAATAATGTTTAAAACGCTAATAAATACCATACCATAAAGCTGAACCTCTACCAAGATTTTCATATCGATGCACTGGCTTTCATATCGATGCATTGGTAGATTAATTAGCAATATTTTGGTTTCTACTATCAAAACAAGAGCCGTCAGAGACGGGTTATGCTCCCCGAACAAGTGTTTGCCATAAAATATAAGAAATTGATATAAATTTACTTCTTTTATCCTAGAAGAACCTGTTCATGCCCCCCTAAAATTTGAAGTGAAAAGGCAATTACTATCTTAGAGATAGCCAACACAAACTTGTAGAGGACAATAAGCCCAATAAGCCCCCTTTAAGCCCCGTTTTTCCATAAGACAATATTGGATCATTGCAATAAATACAACGGGTGTGTGGTTTGTGGCATATTTTAATAATAATTCAAAATTCGAAATTTCATAAAATTCTGAGCAGTCATGTATTAAATATTACATAAAACAATTCTTTACATGAAGCCCCCTGTTTCCGAGTCGCAGCCTGAAATTGAGAAAAGGAAGAGAGGTACCTGGGCAACGTTCCAACAAGTTCAGATTTGAAATTTCACAAAGGTTTGAGCACTGATAAAGGAGAACCTAGTGAAAAACAATTTTTTTCATAAAGTCCCCTTTTTCCGTGATGCAGCCTTAATTTGAGAAACCAGGAAAGACGTATTTGCGCATTAATAATTCATAGATTGCAAAAACAAAGGGCACATGTTGAAACTTGTAAAACAAGATATAACCATGAAATGTTGACAAAAACTGAACAAGATATTAGTAAAAATTGCAATTTTGCATTAGGGCCCCTTTTTCATTTTACAAGAAACCCCCTTTTTCCATGACAGAGGGTCAAATTGAAAAACACATAGATAAAGAAACAAGAGCACATGGTGAAACTCTGAAAAAACAATATAACCATGAAGTTTAATGAAATTTTGACCAAAACTGAATGAAATATTAGTAAAAATTGGAATTTTGCATGAAGCCCCCTTTTTCCATGACAGAACGTCAACTTTAAAAATGCCCAGATTAAAAATAGCAAGGGCACATGCTAAAACTTTCCATAAACAATATAACAATGAAGTTTCATGATATTCTGACAAAAACTGAATGAGATATTGTTAAAAATTGCAATTTTGCATTAAGCCCCTTTTTTCCATGACATGGGGTCAAATTGAAAATCCGGGAAAACTATAACGGCGCATTACCCTAAGGAGTTCATATATGAAGTTTCATCCAATTTGGTCCAAGGGTTGTGGAGAAATCGCTTCGGACGGACGGACGGACGTTAGGGGACAGACCTTGTGGGGTCAAATTGCTCTTTATTCAATGTAACAAAAATAACCCCACAAGAGCACCTTTTTTAACCCCACAAGCCTAACCCTAACCCCATAACTACGAAATGGACAGAAGGAACCCCATAGTGACTAAATGTACAGTCACCTGTAACCCCGCAATGTTGGGCTCGTAAGTCCGGACAGACGGAAGGACGGACGGACAGACGGACGGACAGACGAAGCGGTGACTATATGCTCGCCCTTCGGGGAGCATAATAATAATGATAAAAGAAATAATAATAATTTAGTTATTTAGCATGTTAAATGTTAAAAATCTAACAGTTTCAAACCTTTTGGCCAAGACCTGAAGCATTTGGTATACTAGCATACAAAGCACTCTCCTCCCACAAACGTTTAAATAAATACCATGGTTTAAAAACCAGCGGTGTCACGGGAACAATTGTTTTACATAGACTTGTTAATGTTAAAAAAAAAAGGAAAACCCGCTTGATCCAGAACTGACTACATATATAGTCTTTGATGAGCGATAAAAGGCCAGTATTGATTGTCCTCTTACTTCTTTTCGAAGAGAGAGACAGAGAGAGACAGAGTTTCAAGGACATTGCGAACACCTTGCCCCTCAACCCTTTACAAAACAATACCGACGTTATTTGCACGACCTTGAGGAAGGAGGCTTTCAGAAACGTTGGGGAACAGATGAGGTGCTAGTAAACAGCATCCTCCCCTTTCCCCTCAATGTTTTGTATCCTTCCAAAGACAATTTTCAGATTTCGAGAGGTATTATTTATGTCGTCTGCACCTGTTTTCGATTCGTATATGTGTAAATTTTTGTCGTCTGGTAAGTTAATTTTTTAGACATCATGAACAAATCACTAAAATAAACAATTACTGCCATAAATCAAGCCTCTCGCGTCCCAGTTGTCGCGTGTTTACATACCTGTGACAGAAGAATTATGCAGATATCGAAAAATTTTGACAGAACTCGTTTAAAAACTTGAAACTCCTCCAAGTGCTTTAGCCATTTTATTACAGGCTTGAAGTTGAGGCTTCATTTCTTTGCCGTATCATAAACTACACCAGTTGCTATAGAACGTTGTACATAATTTTGACTTAAGCTATGTGGAAAAACAACAACAACCAATGCTTCATATTTCCATTCACTCTTCAAGTTCAAGTCGAGTTTATACCTACTACTGGGTCAACAAAAGTCATTTGTATCATATATAAAGTACAATTAAAAAGAGCAATTTGTACTAACGGAGGCACATTTCATAGCGATGAAGTGTTTTTAATAATAACAAAAAATATTGATGCATAACATAAATGGTTTCTCAAATCAGTTCTTGAAAAAGGGTACGTTACAGCCGGTTATTCTTTTTTTTTTCGCCAATGGTATCACTTGAACAAACTTCGTAGAGGTCCACGTAGTGATAGTATACCCTTAGAATATATGAAAAATATTTAAACTCTGGGCCGTCCGGGATACGATCTGATTTTCATCAATCTGGAAATGAAATTACGGTATTTTACACGTTAAAAAATCCGTCCAAACAGAACAATAGACTTGGTACGGGCTCGATCTGGTATATGAGCAGGTATGTGAAAGAAAACACCACTGAACAAGTAAATATAGTAAACTATATTGCTACCTCCACAGGTACTTTTCAAAAGCGGATAAAGATATAGTGCCACGGCTCATGCGGCGCCAAAATAATGATAATAATACAAACTTCATTTTCAGAAGGTAGAACATTCAAACTATCCTTCATCCAACCATTTTCCTCGAATAAGAAGCTTTTAGAATGTTGTCTACCAACGTAAGATAAAACGTCTATATTTACTCTTATCAAAACCTCTAAACGGCCACTTCTAGGCAGGAATTCTCCGTAGACCTCTTCCAGAAAAGAGAAGGTTCATTCTGTTTGACTTTTTGAAGCATAAATGACTAGTGTAAAAAATACCGGTACTTAAGTCTAACTTTGAAAAGATTTTGTAGAGTCGTTCTTTTAAGATGAAGTTATTAAATATTAATTCAATTAGCATTGAATATTGAAATATTAATCTTTGAAATCTCCACGCTCCATCTCTCGGTTTACGTTTTTGTGCAGAAAATATTTGTCATGTTCCTTATTGCTGAAAAAATTCAGTAATGTTTGTTTCTCCTTTAAACCTGTTTTGCCTGATAGAAACTACCCATGCACGGACTTCTTGTTTTCCTTTTTTGTAAATGAGAAGGTTTTATCTTCAAAATCGAGAATATTTTCATAACACTACCATATCTAACGTCCAGACATTTGTTATACATTGTTTTTATATTTACCTGTCTATTACTTGGTAGAATTGAAATAAGAAACAAAGGTGCCCGGTCAGAACTTTTTCAGAGTGAATATTTAACCTGTATTTTCTCAATTCAGAATCGGTACAACTTAGTTGAACTTCTCTTCTTCAAAACCTTTCCCCCGTGCGCACGGTCTTTAAAACTCTGAATTGTTTTATGAAGGGTTGGCATTGTCGAGGTATATAAAGGGTCGAAAACTGAATGTCTTATATGATAAAAAACCATAGAGTGTGATGGAACGATTGTTTGCAACGCGCAATGGATCTTTCGTACACAACTGTTTTTCTTTAACGTAAAAGCCGGCTTGCACACTTTGTCTGAAAGTTGCACTCGCGGCCAAATAAAAAACATCTTGGGGAGAAAAGGCAGAAAAATTTGAGAGCAGAAGCATGCATTGTAAAACTAGAAAAAAAGTTTTTACAAGCAACTGGACCTTAGTCCAGTTATCACAAACAAGAGGGCCTGAATTTCTGGGAGAACCATAACCATTTCTTTCAAAATCTGATCAGCCGTTTTAGAGAAGAAGAATTTTTAAGAAATCTTCATGTCTGTAAAGTGTAAATAGCCGACAGCCATTAGAGTCATGTTTCTAGATGGATCAAAATTTCTTGAACTCCTTTTGAAAAGAGTCAGCAAAGAAACATCTGTGATTTTATTTCAAAGTCTGATCAGCCGTTTCAGAGAAAAAGAATTTTAAAGAATTTCTTCATGGCCATATAGTGCAAGTAGCCCCCATTCACCAGAGTCATGTTTCTTTACGGATCAATTTTTCGCGAACAATTTTAAAGAGGGTTATGCAAGGAACATTCTGTGAAATTATTTAAAATCTGACCAGCGGTTTCAGAGAAGAATTTTCAACAATTTCTTCATTTCCCTCTATTGCATGTAGCCCCCATTGACCAGAGCCACGTTTCTTGACAGATCAAAGTTTTACGAACAATTTTTGAAAATTCCATTTGGTTGCCATGGCAACCAGACTTTTTGATGGAACAAATTCTGTGAACAATTTTTAAAGAAGACCTCCCAAGGAAAATTCAAGCCAAGTTTGATCTAAATTGGCCCAGCGGTTTAGGAGGAGTTGATGTTTAGATAGTTATTGACGACGCACGACGCACTGACACTCGACGGACACCGGGTGATCCTAAAAGCTTCCCTTGAGCACGTTGTGCTAAGGTTAGATAAAAAACAAGAGCTTCGCAGAGCGGCGCATATACGCCCGAAGGGGCTTGTCATTGAAATTAGTTGCATTGATGGATGGGCCATGAATGAAGAGTAGTTATTCTCCATAATATGTGAAAAACATTAAAGGGCAATAACTAAAAAAAAATAAGGGTTGCAAAGTTACAAATTTTGTGGATTGCTCTTATCTACAATGTGTTCTATTAGTCTTTGAAGGTCCCAGATGATATCTTTTATATTTTAGAAACGATGGCCCAGACGAAAATTCAAAGTGAAAAGGGCAATAATTGAGAAGGAAGGATGGCAGAGTTATGTTTCTTGTGCAGTGCACTTCTCCATAATGGGTTCTATCAGTGTATGAAGTTCCTAGTTAATAGCTTTTACAGTTTAGAAGTAATGGCCTGGACAAAAATTCAAACTGAAAATTAACAAAGGACAATAACTCAAAAAATAACCGTGGCAGAGTTACAGTTCATGTGCAATGCACTTCTCCATAATGGGTTCTATCAGTGTATGAAGTTCCAAGTTAATAGCTTTTACAGTTTGGAAGTTATGGCCTGGAAAAAAATTCAAAGTGAAAATTAACTAAGGGCAATAACTCAAAAAATAAAAGTGGTAGAGTTACATTTCATGTGCAATGCACTTCTCCATAATGGGTTCTATCAGTGTATAAAAATCCAAGTTAAAAGCTTTTATAGTTTAGAAGTTATGGCTCGGACAAAAGTTCAAACTGAATATTAACAAAGGGTAATAACTCAAAAAATAACGGTGGCAGAGTTACAATTCATGTGCGGTGCACTTCTCCATAATGGGTTCTATCAGTGTATGAAGTTCCAAGTTAATAGCTTTTACAGTTTGGAAGTAATGGCCTGGAAAAAAATCAAAGTGAAAATTAACAAAAGGCAATAACTCAAAAAATAAAAGTGGTAGAGTTATGGTTCATTTGCAATGCACTTTTCCATAATGGATTCTATCAGTGTATGAAGTTCCAAGTTAATAGCTTTTATAGTTTAGAAGTTATAGCCCGGACAAAAATTCAAAGTGAAAATTAACAAAGGGCAGTTACTCATAAAATAACAGTGGCAGTGTTATGGTTTATGTGCAATGCAACAACTCAAAAAATAAAAGTGGTAGAGTTATGGTTCATGTGCAACGCACTTCTCCATAATGGGTTCTATCAGTGTATGTAGTTTCAAGTTGATACCTTTTATAGTTTGGAAGTTATGCCCTGGACAAAAATTCAAAGTGAAAATTATCAAAGGGCAATAACTCAAAAAATAAAAGTGACAGAGTTATGGTTTATGTGCAATGCACTTCTCCATAATGGGTTCTATTAGAGTATGAAGTTCCAAGTTGATAGCTTTTATAGTTTAGAAGTTATGGCTTGGACAAAAATTCAAACTTAAAATTAACAAAGGGCAATAACTCAAAAAATAATGGTGGCAGAATTATGGTTCATGTGCAATGCACTTCTAGATAATGTGTTCTATCAGTGTATGTAGTTTCAAGTTGATACCTTTCATAGTATGGAAGTTTTAACCTGAACAAAAATTCAAAGTGAAAAGTTGGTTATTTCAGAAATCGGGCAGATAATTTTAGAACGCAAACAGCGATCCAAATTCTAAGACCCAGGTGCACAACTAGACATCATGGAGGTTCATTGTGGCACGTTTCAAATAATTCCGATGGAAACTGTAGGAGGAGTTGCGCACACAAGAAATTGCTAACGGACGGACGGACGGACAGACAGACAGGCAGACGGATGGACGGACGGACGGACCACTGGGGGTATAACATAATACGACCCTTCGGGCGTATAAAAAGGGGAAAGGCTCCCTTAATTCGATCGTAGTCCTTAAATGTTGACAGTTCGACATGGAGAGACATGGGAATGGAATATTTCAAAAGCAAACATTTTGAGCTGTGCTTAACGCTAAAGTAAATCACAGGACGGGTGTGTACTGTGTTAGGTAAATTACAAATCACAGAGATACTTTAACCCATCAAAAGTAGGACTTGAGTACTACACTCCAGGACATCAAAACATGCATTATTAATGTTTTTAGCTCTAGCTCTTTTACTGAAGACTTGGCCATCACATTCTATATTCAAATCAATGATAAATATATACATGTATTTCTTCGTATTCTTTAAATCTTATTGTTATTATCATATCCAAAGATTATGGATTCTGATTTGCCTAGGTGTGAAGATAACTTAATGTCTATGAATCACTGACCGACAGTTTCGAGATTTTTTTTTAAGAATTTATTTCAATACATGTACGTATATACTCTGTCTCGAAAAGACACAATAATAACCGAGTCATCTGTATAAAGTAGATACTTATTTTTTATGACGTGATTCTTGAGGGACAACGCATGAAATGTTACAAGGTTCAGTCCTAATACCCGACATATCAACTAGTTACTGCCCAACTGTTACTACCCTTACTCTGTTAAGTAACATCTAAGCCATTTAACTTTATCAGTTCCAAGCGCCTTCAATTTCATTAGTAGAATCGAATGGTCAAATGCCTTCTGAAGATCTAGCAGGATTATACCAATAGATACACTTCATCCATTTCGAACTTAATGTAATCTGAAAGATGGAGTACGCAGGCGTCAGTTGAAAAGAAAAACTCCTAAAAACTCGATTAAAATTAATTTTCCTCCCGCTAAGTATTGTTCTACTGTATCATAAACTACATGCTCAAAAGTTTTAGAAACAATGCTGAGTATCAAAACATATCCGTAATTGCCAACTTCTGTTTTGTCATTCTTCTTGAAATAAGGACTACTATCCATGGGATTTTAAGGTCCTCTGGGAGTATACCTTGTATAAGAGGTAAGTACATGAGCAGGAGGGAATGTTATAATACTGGAATCCCACCAAGCCTGTAGATTCATTGGGACTTATTTTTTCAAGTAACACAAAACATTCTGTTCAGACGTAATATTGAATGAATAATTAATGGGTGTAATAAACTTCTTGGAGTAAAAATAGAAAACAAAGTTTTCCCCGTATTTGTGAAGAGATTTCGGGAATTTGTCCACACGAATTGATGTCACAATTGTATAAAAATATATTTTTTTCATTTATCTTCGATTAATCAAAGCTAACATCATCAGTATCATCAAGCTTAAGACTAATATTGCAGCCAGCAGACAACTTTGAATATTTTAGATGGTACACAACGATTCCTAAATGCATTCCAGAGAGACTTTGGCTTTGATTTATTTTCTTGTAGCTGCGTTATAAATATAACTTTGTTTGGCTTTGTATATATTCTGCTAAACCTTATTTTTCAACCTTTTAAAATTATGACAATTATCTTCAGATCTATGTCTTTTGTACGAGCAGAATGTCATATTGCGCCCCTTTATTAAATGTAAAATCTCAGATGTTATTCAAGGTTCAGTTCGTTGAATGAGGTGAACTCCTTTTATTGGTGCGAATGTCATTGACTGCAGATAAAACAATGTTTTTAAAGAACTCAAAGCAAAGTTTACATAATTACAAGGCTTTAATCTATACTTAGCAGGGAATTCTAAATTGATATCATGTAGTTCTTCACAGATCGTATTAATACATGACCGCAGTGTGGATTATTGCCGATCGTAGTTTTGGGAGCATCTTTTCTTCCATGGTGGCATGATAGAATGGCTCATCAACTTACAAAATTTCAATGACTGTATCTTACCCGTACTGAGCAGGCTCTGTTCAGGCTGATAAACCGTAGTTGCGGCATTTTAGGTCGTAGTTTATATGTGGCGTAACTTAGTTAGTCGTAGTCAGACTTCGTAATACCCTATTAAATCCTAGCTACTTTGCTCGAAGTTAAATGTATTTAACGGTACTTAACGTAATTCAACCTACGTAGACTTTCTATGTTTCCCCTTTTTGCCAATTTTGAACCTAAAGAGAACGCACTTCAGTCTAGTTGACCGTAGTAACACTACAGCAGACTACGTTTGAAATGAATTACTTGCATGACCGTTAATATGGTCATGGTTTAACCCTTTACCAAACAAACCCTGGTTTTTACGACCCTAAGAAAGAAGGTTTTTGAAAACATTGTAGGAAAAGGAGAAAATACTGGTAACCAGCATTTTCTCCTTTTCCCACAGTGTTTTCTACCCTTCCCGGAACGAATTTCAATTTTTCAGTCACCTTTATTTTGTAGTCTACAAATGTTTTCAAGTTAGACCAATCTAAAATTTTCTCGTGTGGTAAAGAGTTTAAGACTTTTATATTTCCTCTTTTTGCCACTTTTGGAACTACGTCAAACGCGCTTCAGCCTAGTTTACCAAAGTAATACTATGGTAGTTTACGTGCATGATCGTGAATGTGGCCGTGCGATAAACGAACTTTTAATGCTTTTGATGCTTTTGATAGAGTGTTAAGCCTAATACAGGTTATGAAATTCTTAGAATTGCATACTCAGTGAACGCGACTCTTAGTTGTTTAAGTGGATCCTTCCTTAGAGTTATCTCAGATGTTTATAAAGGCCTTCACTGCACCTGGATGTTATGTCCTAACATAACGTTTATGTCATCTAAATTGCTGTTTAGATGTCTAAGTTCTTCCGAATTAAAACACAAACAGTCGTATACTCAGACCAACGTCTACATAAAGGATGTTTAGGATTCCATCCAAACACTCTACACGAACGCTCCTCACAAGTGTGGTTAAGTAATCTATTTAAAGTTTTGTTTTTAAGTTCTCATCTTGTATTTGAAAAGGTGAAAATTGTAGATCATCCACCGCACCCTTTTTAGTTTAGCTCCTGTGACATAATAATATCTCTAAGGCCCAAGAAGGTGGTTTCTGAAAAGAATTATTATTCCTGAAGTTTTATGCAATCCCATTTATCGATATCTGCAATAGATACGAAAATCGTGCATCAAAAGCTGTATTAAGCCCCCTATTCATAGGACATAGCCAATGTGTTCATATAACGGGCGAATACTTTGAAGGTTTGTAATAAAGGTTTTTTGTTTTACACTTTTTCCTTTTTTTTTTGTAAAATGTAGCATTTTAAGGAATTTAACCCAATGACACAACTTTTTGCAGGAGCCCTGTAAATATTTTTTTTGAAACTGATGATAGACAAGACTTAGACAATTTTGATGAACGAGATAGGTTATTACCTGTTGGTACGTTATTCGGCTATTTTATAGTCTGATTCCTTCCTAGTACAGGGTGTTTCATAATATCTGTCCTTATGGTAAATGTCAAAATTTTCTACTTATTTCAATTTGATCTGAAATGAAAGCTTCCAACCTTTTGCAGATATAATAAAAGTTTCGTTTGATATGAAAAATAAAAACATTACTTTAATAATAGTTAATACACTACATTTTTTTCCCCTGACAAGTTCGTTTTATAACACGGTGTCAAGTCTGAGCAGTTCTGACGTAAGGTTTTTTTGTGACGGTTTTTAATCATATGGCTGTCTGACCCCCGTGTTATTTTAATAAATTTCGTTCGTGATTGCAGATTATAAGTCATAAGTATCTCTTGACAAGGGGCTGTATAATTGTAGGAAAGAAAGTATCAGGAAAACAAGAATCAGACAGAAAATATCAGAAAAAAAGTATTGGGAAAAAAGCATCAGTTGCCAATCAGAGACTACATCAATATGGTATATGATAAAAACAATTTGTTGTAGAGTTATATTGATTTCGTCTAAAGAATGTGATATTTGTAGATTTATCTTTTTACTTTTTCTTGCCTGGAATTGGAAAGAAATGTTCTCACGATCATGGTCCGTAATAAAGAAACGAATGAACAAATGCATGGCTCAATACGGGCGGGATGCGAACCCATGACGGGCAAATATTCTCGTTTTTCGAGGTTTAAAAATCAATACCAAAACCACTTAGCGAAGTGATATCTCTCTAACGCAGTCGTTAGGTATTATATTTAAATTGGGACGAAGCCATGCATGAAGGAATGGTCTCTCATAACACTACCCCCTTTTAAAGTCATCATTTATTGATGACTCAAAGCATTTTCAGGCAGAGAGTCCGTTTTTGGACAACTGATTGGATTGATTACTCGATGGCCAATCCAGGACGAGCCCCCATCTTACGAATAAGAAAGTGCGCAACATATAAACAAATTAACAAATGCATAGCTGCAATATAAACCGCATCTGGCGGGATTTGAACCCATGAAGGACAATTTTCTTAGTACCATACCTACTGTGCCAAAGAGATACTTCCCTAACGCAGTTGTTAGGTATAGTATTTAATCCATTACCACACAATCCCTACTTTTCACGCCCCTGAGAAAGAAGCCTTTTGAAAACACTATGGGAAAAGGAGAAAATGCTGGCAAGATTTTCTCCTTTTCCTACAGTGTTTTCTACCCTTCTCAGAACAAATTTCTATTTTTTATTCACCTTTATTTTGTCGTCTGCAAATGCTTTCAATTTGGACCAGTCTAAAATTTTCTCATTTGGTAAAGAGTTAAATCAGAACGAAGCCATGCATGAAAGAGCGTTCTCGCATAACAATGTGTACACCCATCTTTAGTTGTTGATCCCTGCTATAGTCAGCGGTGTAACAATAATAATCAAAATGTTTCCAAATTTTGTTTAGTTTGTATTTTTTTAAATAAGCAATCTGTACAATCCTAATTGGTGTATTTCAAATTTTCACTTTAATTAAGCCGTTGCTTATAATGTTTTCCTTTATCATCATTTTATTTCATTAATGAACAATCTTTAACTTTCACTATACTTTCGATACTTAGTCAGTCTGTGAGTTTTATAAAGTTAGTTGTTAACCAGCTTAAGAAGGAAGAAGACTTTTGAAACATTGTTGGAAGAAAACAAAAAATTCTAACTTGCATATTTAAGTGTGTTAAAATGTCATAAGTTGAAATATAAAGTATAAAATCGTAATTATATTATTTAAAATAAATATTGATTAAGTAGCACAACTTCAACAGAAACGGATTCTTTTTTGCCCAATACTTTCTTTCCTAGCAAAAATTGATACTTTTTTTCCTGATACATTTATTCTTGATTCTTTCTTTCGCAATACCGGATTGTTTACCCTTTATATCGTACATTACAGGAAAAAGTTTGGAGATTCATTTTGTAATCTTTCCTGAATGTTTGCCGGAATGCTTTTAAAGGTCATTCAACTATGCTTCCGGTGAAGTGTTGTGTGGGTCATCCTTGCTAAAACCAAATGCTCGTTCTAGTTCAATGGTATTATGTTATCATCATTGTTTTACACATATATGGAGTGCAACACGCGAAAAGGTGCATTCGGACATTTGCGTAAAGTGTCGTCCCGGATTAGCCTGCGCAGTCCGCGCAGGCTAATCCGAGACGGCACTTCACGACTACATTAGATTTTGTGTTACAGTAGACTTGTGTAAAACAGAAAATCACATAAAATTGGAAAGTGTCGTTTCGGATTAGCCTGTGCGGACTGCACACGCTGATCAGAGACGACACTTTACGCAAATGTCCGAATGACCCTTTTCGCGTGTTGCACTCCATATTATAAAATCATGGTCTCTCGAAACACAGTGCGGTATTTTTTTTTTTTTCTCAGAATCTTCAGTTAGCCCTCCTCCCTTATGATGTTGGCATTATCCTCATTATCTGCGAGAGTAATGGTAAGCGCTACACTTTCTGCTCTTGGAAAAAAAAAAAACAATTAGATGATTCTCTCTTTGTGCAGCAGTTTCTCAAAATGAATGTTCGATTTCTGTGTTGCCCTCAACCCATTTGCTGCCTGTTCACCTACAGGCTTTTAAGGTAATCTTTGAGATAAACAGAATTGCATGCCACTTCTTATGAAATGGACTTGTCAAAGAAAGCGTAGCATGTCAATTATTGTTAAGGTTATGTCTGTATATTATATATCACATAAAATTGTATCTTATCTGGTTAAACATAATAGTTTTCCATTTAGTTTAAGTAAAAGTCGCATGTGTAGACAATATTAATGGACAGAATAAGGACATGTATTTTGGGACATCCTGTAACTCGCAATTTATAATAATATTCCGTACCTCGAAAACCATACAAGACTACGAAATGCGCAGATCTGTCTAGGATGAACAATGTCATATTTCGGTAAGATGTCGTGAAAAAAATAATTATTGTGGGACAGAATGTTTCAAATCTAAATTTAAATATCTTTCTGTGCTAAATGTTAAACTTCTAACGAACTGTACGTAATTAAAGCAATACCGCATGAAGTGAATATTAATTTTGTCATTTAATAGCTTAAGTGCTTTTCCACAGCGCTGTTTTTCCCCTCCCTCAAACGTCAATTTTGTTAGAGTGTTTCGCACCGCTTGCTAATGTACTGCAGTTAATTCATGGCCTTCTGCATTCCTCCATTTCTTTTCAATTTTAGAAAACTGGTCTTGTAGACTCTGCTTAACTCGGACGATGCTCAAGCAACTTGAGATTAAGAGGTACATGTAGCAATAAAAAAAATCTGTTCCACTAAAATACATCGAGGAGAGTTAACTACAAAAACAAGGATGACAGAGGTTCCTGTATCGTCAGTTCAAACCATCCCGTTAAAAACTTCTGATAACTGGCATATTCTCCTTCTAGAAGACCGTTTTCAAGCCTTTCGGCGATAAATCCAATTTTTGAGCCACAGGTTTTTTTTTAAGAGTTAAATTAGCCTAGGCATACAAGTTCAGCAGTGTTTATTACTCTTATACTGGTTCAAGACAGAAGCTCTCCTACAGCACTGACGAAAACATGGAATTGATACTCCGAAAATAAAAATCATCAACATCTCCCATAACTGTTTACTAAACGAAAACGAATAACAATTATTAAAGTTTAAAGCTGGTTCGGACAGCCAGTAAACAGCATTTGATTAACAGAATACAAATGCAGGTAATCAAATGTTCATTATGATATTCAAATATACTCGATTATAGAATTCAAGAATTAATGTATACTTCGGTGTCCGAAATTCGAATGTTTGAGTACTGATACATTATAAGACAAACGCTGATCAAACTAAATCAGAAATGCACATCGGACACTTGCACTAGCTAGTGTACTAATCTTATTGGGAAATGTTGAATTCGAAATTAGTTAGATGCATTACAAAACTTACTCTCCTTTTGGCGAGAACTTTCTCTCCTACCAATACACTATCTTCCAACAGGTGGCATTCTTTAAATGTACGCCTGATTTGGACATTCTGAGTACAAATGGCAATCGTTACTACAAATTTCAAAGTGATACGTTTACTCTATTCAAAGGTACCTGATACGAACGAATTTTCTGGTCATGATTGACCAGCATGTTACCTAAACAACAGTCATTGAGCAATAAAGACAGGCCCGAAAGGTTTAGAGAAAAAAAAACTCAGACAGTTCATGTTAAGTCTTTTGAAAACATCCCTCTGTACAAAACCTGGTTTTCTTAAAGTCTCTATATAAAAGACTGTGTTCTAATATGTGCAGTAAACATTGGCATTTGTAAAAACTGTTCCTCCCGTTTGACATAGTTAAAATTTCAAAGAAATATGGAGCGAAAAGCAGGCTAGGCTTATCTACGTAAGTGTTATTTATGGCCATTGTCTCCATTCCTACTTTATAAGCGGCAGTGGTTAAGGAAACTTAGGACTTTTGCACCTTTTTTCCCAAGAGTTAGCACTAAAATATATCGGGGTTATTTCCCTAGCTTACACGGGCTTTTTTTTATAAATGACTTATGTATGCTAGCCAGCCATGGCTAAGTGAATCGTACAAGGTAGCGTTTAATTGGGTAAACATATGAAGGGCGTCTAACTGACTTCGTATTTCCTGATGACCATTCTCTCTAAAGGTTAGTGAACTTGCTAGCGAAAAAATATATTAAATTTGATATTGTTCGATCAACATGTGACGAAAATGTACCAGTATTCGGACATTCCATTTCAGACGCCGGAATATACGATAATTCTATAATTCCACAATCAAATATTGGCTTATTAAAAATCGAACATTAAAAAATCGAGCACAAGTGTTTGAATCCCTAATGTTTTTTACCAAAGATTGTCGTTAAGATTCAAAATATTTCTATAAAGGGTAGACAGGTAAAAAGTTAATATAAGCGGTGCCCTAGGAAAAAGGATTTCATGTATATCCAGGAACCGTTATACAAAGCAATGCATCACATAATCTATAATATCAATTTTGTGTAATAACTACCTGAATCGTGAGGTGAATTTGTCTTTGGACAAGCAGAAAATTGACCAATGACAAAAATTGTCGACTCATGTCAGCTTACACTGACTGCAATCGACACCTTTTGCAAATATCTTAAACCCCATTCTCACAAAGCATATCTCAATTATAATTAACCCTTTCCTAAAAAAAGCCCTTGTTTTTACGTGTCTGCAGTACAAGTCTTTTGAAAATACTGTTGGAAAAGGAGAAATTGCTCGTAACGAGCAATTTCTCCTTTTCCCACAGTGTTTTCTGCCCCTTCGGATAATTTTCTGCCATTGTTATGAAAGTTAAAATTGTCGTCTGCAAACTCTTTCAGTTTAAAAGAGTCTAAAATTGTTGTTTGGGAAAAGGGTTAACTTGGTATTCATGATCTTTTAAGGACATCCGGTCCATAAATAGTGTAATTTGCAAATCGTAATGAACTTAATTTGCAATCGCAGTGGAATTTTAATGCTAACTGCACTGTTTCGTAACTCACCTCATAGGCACACTTTCAACGTTTTATCTTCGACATGCAAACACATTTCGCATACACTGTGGCAAGGCCCAAAACACTCATTTCGATGAATACAATGTTTTCTTTCTCTTCATGTATATCATATACAATGCATTAGTCAGACTGGTAATTCCTCTTTTAAGGTAAGACCTGTGTAATGCACTTCCGGTGAAAATTCTAATTGGTTGATAAATAAGGATAAATAAGGATTTATGCAGAAATAATATTTTTGCACATTTCTACCGGATCAGAAATTCCGCTTATGTCTATCTTGAAATATTTTTTTCTGATAATTTTGTTAGTTTTCTGAAAAGGGAGGTGATTATTATCTCTTTCGAATTGAGAGTATAGTGGTTTTAGATTTATAAATGATAATTCAAAGAAGGAAAAAATGGAAAAAAATGAAAAGGTGAAAGTAGTTCAATATTACTTATTTTTAATTAAAGCTAATTTTGCAGGATGATATTTTAGTGGAAATAGCTGTTTTCCATTACACAGGTCTTACCTTAAAAGGAGGGTTTTCAGGCAATATGCCGCAAATTTCTTACAAGAGTTGCGGGCCAAAAATCACTTTTAAATTCGAAGAACCCGAATACATTAAAAGCAGACTAGATTCTCGAGCTTCATAAGTTAATTCTCTGGTTTGTGAGTGCACCAGGTTTAAACTCATAGAGTTTATTTGACGAGTTTTGTACTCCTGTCGGATATAAGTACGTAAGGTTGATGCCAGGGCTACAACTGTGAGTAGGGAAGGTCTGCATCCTGGGTCTGTACATGTAAATGGTCAATATTCCTTTGATTATAGCTTTGCAGATTAATTCTCTCGGGGTTGTGACTATACAGGATTTGTGATAATAGAGTTGTGAACGCACATAATATTTACTCCTGGCTTGAGAGTATGCAAGGATCAAACTTCAAGGATTGAAATATACAGGGTTTATACGATCAGTGGTTGTGAAGAAACATGAACTGTGCGGTTTTTTTTTTTTTTTTTTTTTTTTTTTTTTGGGGGGGGTGGTTAATCCACGGGGTAGTGAGTAAACATATTTTATCTCAGGATATATGATTAATGGTAATTTTTTAGGGTTTTCACTTCTGGGATGGTGGGTATACTTCGTTTGTATGTCAGGATTTGTGAGTGTAAAACATGCCTACTAATTAAGTTATGAGTATATGGTGCTAATGCTCCTAGTTGTGGCATTTGTAGAAGACAATGCCACTACGAGTTCAATATTGAATTTTGAAAAGTATGGATCGTATTTTGTGCAAAGCCAAAGGAAACAAACCCAATTAAACACAAGTTTTCCCACACAGATGAATTTTTTTGATAGCACTCAGACATGACATTGGAAATGGTAGATTGAAATATACTAGGTGAGGCCATCGAACCTGCAAATACTTCTGTTTAATTTAAAATAGCTTCACCTGCTTTTATACTTCTATTGGGGCATTGATACACACAAAATTTGTCCACTGACCGCTTTGTCTCTGGCTTTTTCGTTCCAAACTCAGTTCCTCCCTAGGCCCATTCTTGCCATGATTGCGTGCTACTCCATTTGATTGTGCATGAACGTTTATAGATAAAAGAAATAAATAATAAAGAAAAAAAAATGAATGTATTTTTTTACCTTAGATCTTTACGCCCAAAGGTTTCTCAAATTCATAGTTTCCAGGTACAATTTGATTTCATATGATATATGGTTTCTCTCTTATCATCATGTAGGCTAATGTCGAGGAACAGTACTCTTGACTGTTTCTTAATGATCATAGGGAGACCACCATTACTCAGATAATCGTAACTTTTTCGGGACTCATCTCCTTTCAACAAAAAAAAAAAAAAAAAAAAAAATCTAATTTGCACAGTAGGTTGACTTCTAAGCCAACATCTGGATAATATTCCTCATTCTTTCAAATTATCAATTATACACACTGGCTTCCTTGACAAAAGCCACTCCAGTGTTTCCAACGCTTTGATTTTTTTATGAGTAATTATTACGAAAGGTTAGTTCATCTAGGGTTGTGAGTTTATAGGATTTTGTATGATTTGCGGGCATGGCACTATGGGTATACATTTTTTTCTGGGGTTATTAGTATAGATTTTTGCTGAACAAAAACTCGTATCTGATGCTCGTCACTGTGGCATGATACCAGTGTGTAAGACCGAAAGTTATGCGTACTTATAGTTCTGGCTACAGAAGTGCACGTGCAGGGGAGCCGACTGTAATTAATTCGCATATTTTTATTTATTTATTCATTTTTAATTTTTAATTTTTATTTTTGAAATGAGACGAGAAACGATCTCATTGACTATACAATGTTCTGGGTAGCGTCATCTTGATCTATGCCGTCTTTTTAAGCTTCTGTTTCTTTTATGGTGCTGAAGGAATATAAGTCTCAGAAAAAATATCATGTAAGAAAATTTTTAAGATTTCCTCTGTACAGGACGTAGAACTTTAAACTTTTCCATTTTAAACCATTTTCCCATAGGCTATCTTTAATTATAAGTGTGGCAAATATTCTTGAAGGAGGAAAAATGTTGGATACCCGCTGTCTTTATCCAATCCATGCTGATATCTAACACCTTCGTCTTGAGTATCGTGAAGTCATGGGATTGTTCTGTAAAGGGTTTTATGCCCGTAAATCATTTTCGCATGTCCGACAGGATGTGTGCTTTGTTGATATGAAATTACTTTAAATCATTTTATAAGTGACATGCTGTTTTTCATAATAATCAAGTGTATTTAAGTTTTCAAATAATTATATACCTAAAAAGCGATAGGTGGTTTAGTGCATGCTTAAAGAGTATCGACCAATGACAGCCTGACCTAATTCGAAACCTTGTGTTGTGGGTAGTTTTTTCGCATGCATGAGGATCATTCTCCCTTATTATTCCGCGAATGTTTAGACAAGATAAATCTGTCTTGAGCGACAACTTCTTTAGTATAATGCATTGCGTACATGTATCATTCCCACTTCTTACACAGTGCTACTCGGTTATGTTATGCACATGTATTCATCTGTCATGGCAAAAAAGTCACATACACTGGCTTACCTTTCATTGCAAAGTTTCGCAGCAGTAAACGGAGAGAAGCACCAAACCCTTTCTCGAACAATAAACGACGGCGGTATTTTTAATCAGTAACGTTTACAGCACCTAATGAAATCGATCTATATTGTCTGGAAATACGATCCACCATTGGCTGAATGATACATTCACCTTTTTGTGTCAGACATAAGACTCGCAGGATTATTTGGCCGTTTGTACAAGTTTTGTCCCTGATGATCGCGATTTGCTATTTTAATGGTCAGTTACCTATATAACGTAAATGTAATAAACTTTAAACAAGCATGAAAGTTGTATTTCTTTCTTTATCCTTCTAAGCACTTTAAAAACCAACGGGGTTTTCAGCACTTTGATGGGAGGGCTGGGTGTAGGCCACTGTCTTTATAAACAAAATACTGCACTTGTACTGGTAATAAATAATCTGTTATCAAACGGATATTGAAAAGACAAACATTGCAAGATAACAATTGACGTAAAATGTTTCCAAAAATAGGTTTGTTTTATAATCCTTAAACTTTGATTCTTATTTGTGCTCATCTCGGCTTTTTAAGCTCGAAGTCGGGTATTTTGCGTATACCATAGGCACGGATCAGACTTCACCAGACGTGCAGCCTGATTTCGAGCTACACCAATATGTAAATATACACTGGTTGGATTTGCGAAATCTTGAGTTTTTTCTTCAGACTGAAAGTGTTCATTTATTTCACTTCTCATTCTGCAAGTTAACTTTATGAAATGTGGGTCAATACCGATAGCTGATATGTACCGACTTGTCGCGTCTTTTGTTACTGGTCTTCGTTTGCAAAAGTCATTCATCGTCTGCCAATCAAATGAGAGAGAACTGTAGAATATTTTGGTCTATAATTGATAATTTTCTTATTTACAATACTAGTAATAAATATAATGATGAACAATCACTTTTGTTTGCCACAAAATTACGGAGTTGTAATTATCATGTATCTTGGTGAGTACATTGTTTTACATTCGTATCACTGTATTCTGTAATGTTGTGTCTAGTTTGTTATTGTACGGGCAGGCACTCTAGGGGTCAACGGATCGAATGCATACTAATCCAAGCTTTTATTTTACCCTGAACCAAAAGCCAAAATTGTAGCCAAGTCCAAACCGAAAGCATTTGCAAAGGACAATTTCAGTGTTGCTCAACTTGTGAAATTTTTCTTATATAGGGTGGACAACCTTGTGGGAAAAGGAGAAAATGCTGGTTACCAGCATTTTCTCCTTTTCCTACAATGTTTTCTAAATGCTTCTCTCTCGTGGTCGTTAAAAAGGCGACATTGTGTAGGAATGGGTTAAGATTGATAATATCTCCTCATGCAGACGAAGAAAGTCTTGGAAAGCAATGATAGGTGCATTAGCCACTGCTATACGGCTGATAAATGTTACAATGTGAAACAAACGAACGTGTTACAAATTAGCAAAATTAACCAAACAAGTACTGTTCCTACAAGCTGAAGAGGGATGCCTTTACTACCACGTATTATGTTCTTACGAACATGGCAGTTCGCAACAAATGCATAGCTCAAATACAAACCCCATCTGGCGGGATCCGAACCCACGGCGGACAAATATCCTTGTTTTTCGAGGTTTTAAAGACCAATAATATAACCACGAAGCCAGAGAGAATTCTCTCTGACGCAGTTGTCATGAACTGATTTTAGACGGGAAACCTTTGCAGTAAGGACAGAGTGATCTCCCGTAACAATGTATATGCCTATAAAAGGACTTGAGCAAATGACAAACTCTAATCTTGCTAGCTGGATACTATTTACAATAGAAATGTACACCATGTGAATGTGCATTACATAATACCGCCTCAAAATGTAGAAAAAACTTTACAGTACCGTTAGAATTTTCTTGTTTAACCCTTTACCAGACAAAACAATTAAGCCTTGACCAATTGAAAGCATTTGCAGACGACAATTTCAATGTGGGTCAAACAGTGCAATCATTTCTGAGGAGTAGAAAACATTTTGGGAAAAGGAGAAAATGCTGGTTACTAGCATTTTCTCCTTTTTCCAAAATGTTTTCAAAAGGCTTCTTTCCCAGGATTGTTAAAAGTCGTCATCGTGTGGTAAAGGGTTAAAAATCCACTTCGTAAGAAGTCATTTTCGTTGTAAACCTATCCTAAGAAAACGATGCCTGAATCCTCTTGACTCAAGGAATTAATTGGGACCCCGACTGTGACTACAGTAGGAAAAATATATATACGAGTACTAAAATGCAAACTGTACCAGGTGACACGTAATATAATCATATCTGTCAGAAACCTTTAATTGAGTTTGATAATTGCGAGATCAAAGGAAACAGGTGTTAAGCTATCATTAACTGACGTCATTGTACTTTGTATCTTTTGTAGTATCTTGACTGTAATATGGTCTAGATGTCAAGGGGTCAAGTTTTCGCTGACATTAACCGATTGATATCACGGAACCTGCAGACAGCTCTATTCATAAGCGCTATTCTCCGGCAAAAGGAGGTTTAATGCATATCCGTAATCCACTGTTTATAATCTTCAGACCGTTGATCACAATAGTACAACGTTTGTAAAACCTATCCAGGCACATACGACGGACATAAGTTAACAAATAAAAAAAGATCTTGGCACATCGGTACACCAGCTTATATAGGCAATATTGAATTGTCAAAACTATCAAATACAGTGAAATTGCTACTCAAGTCCGCTAAAAGTTAGCATAGCAGATCGCAAATATTGTTTCTCGTGTAATTACAAATCTATTTAGTAAGACTTAATTCTGTTAATTTGTTTTAAGTAATGACTGTGATATCGGCCCCCACTCCTTACGACCAATGTGGACGACTGATGCACATTGACTGCACTCTTAATTATGTTCCGGAACCGAACGAGACTGTGTGCTGTTCTGATGGGAAAACTTATGACAACCTGTAAGTATAGGTGTTTCAAAAAAGGATCTTATTACATAAAAACAACTCTTGTTCTTATTCCTTAGGCTGCAAAGCACTACTGGGACCTTGTGCGGACTATGTAGATCAAGATCGGACTGCACAGAGCGTGCTCTAGTAGCTCTATGGTTAAATATAGTAGCCGATATCTTTTGAAAACAGGTGCAAAAATAATTCTACTACGATTTTGAAACCGTGTGGGAAAGACGAAAAAAGAATGTTGCTTATAACAAGCAATAGCCACATTTAGTACATTGTGATTGCATTGCTGTAAAAGTCGTTTTAACTTAAATCTATAGATTAGTGATATCAAGTTATTCTTAAAGCTTCAAGATCAATCACATTTCTAAAACAGCCTTAACCCTTTTCTCCATAGATACTCATTTCTACGCATTGCTTGTAGGAGCCTTTGGAAAACATTGTGACAAAAGATGAAATTGCTCGTGACGAGCAATTTCACCTTTTGTCACAATGTTTTCTATACTATCAAAAGGTGTCATATAAGAAACGGCTTCATCCTTGCTGTTATCTAGGGTCATTTAGAGATACCATAGAAATGCCTTATGGAGTAAAGGGTTAAGGCTGAAATTTAAATAACGTTGAACTGATTGTGATATGATTATTTTGGTTACATAAAATTTCCAATTTGCCTTTTGAAGTTGCTATTACACTTGGCTCTGGTTTGATTTATATCCATAAAAATAGCGCTACTGATTGGTGGAAGATTTATTACGTCTTTTTTAGTTCGATGTGTGACTGCCTTATTAAATCAAAGAGTGCAAAGGGTTCACTATATAACTTAGGTAAAAAAAATAGTTCAAATGTTACCAACGTGACAGATTTGCATGGAATGGCATTGTACGGAAAATGTTCTCGCAAAATGAAAAAATAGCTTTTAATCCTTACGCTGCTGAGCGGGACTTACTGATCTTTTGAAGAGAGTGTAGATCCAAGATCAGACTGCACAGAACGAGCACTCTGATCTTGGATCTACATCGTCTGGTAAGAAAGTTTTTTTTCCCCCAAAAAAGGTTAATGACGACAAGATTGATGTAGTTTATTCGGTTTTTCACTATCTACTTAAACGTTTCATTTAAGTTATTAAAAAGGATAGGGATTAAAAGCCACATGCTATTTTTTCACTATTACTATCATTTTAAATCTCAAGGGTTTACGAGTGGGTCCTTTTTTTTCTGTAATGCTTTCTTACGTAGTTTGCTGCAAGAAGCAAATAGTCACCTGCAGAAGGCAATTAGAATATTGCCCACTAAATGTACCATAAAGAAAATAATACTCTTGTAGTCGGTTTATAAAACTGAAACGCGCAGGGAAAAAAGTCAAATCTTTTTAATAGACGAGATCTAGAATTAACCTTTATCAGGCTGAAAAACTTTCAAGCCAGTCGTAAAAAACCCAATTTTTTCCATTTTAAAGGTATCTTTAAAGGAAATACATCTTCTTAACAGGAAATGTGGATCAAAGATCAGCTTGCAATTTCGGGAATTTTCTGCCGTCTGATCTTAATCTATGTTATCCACAATAGGTCAGAGGGACTAGCTCAGAAGTCTAAGGAATAAAAAAGACCATAGCAGTGTTAAATGTCCTCTTTGTTGAAAGAACTGACTATATAAAGACAATCCCAGTTGTAATCTGGTTCATGTCTGTTTAAAGATAAGGCATCATGATCTAGATAGAATTAGACCGCTGCTAACGTCAAAGTTGGTTGTCTTTACGTCAGTGATCACATGTACAAGTTTTTCAACCTTATACGCAAAGTAGTCCCTTCACGATAAGCCCCTTGATCCATCTTATAGTAGGCTGAACTCATTTTAACAATAAGGTTGCTAAATGAGGATACCCCACCCCCTTTAAAGAGAAGACAACATTAAAATTCTTTAAAGAAAAGACAACATTAATAGTATCATGAATCGAGATAACTGAAGCAGCGATATTCAAATACAAAATACACTCAAAATTGCTTTTATTTCCAACTTGATAATGATACACATTTCGGTGATCGAGACGAGCTAGCCTCGTGACATCTATTATGTGCGTCGTGTTGCAACGAAAAGAAAACTAAAGTGACTGATTCTTTCCTTATCACATTTGTTAAAAATCTTAACAAAAGAGATATCCTGTAAAAAAAAAATCCAACTTGAAAAATGTCTCTCAACAATCATTTATTCAATAGAATACCTTTAAATGAGAGTTTTAACTACAAAGAAATATCAAACGTATCACGTATAATGCCATGACTTGTATAAATACTTATTTTGCAACCTTTTGTTATGAGAGAACATTGATCTGTCCCACAGATGCTTTTTTGCCCAAGCGAAATGTCAAGACCTCCAATTAGAAGTGGTACATACAGGCCAGTGTACGCTAACAACGTTTTCACCCGAGAACCAGACTGCAGTTACTACGGAAACAGCGACTGGTTCAACGAAAGATCCCACAACAGATGTAATTCACGTCGTGTTCTGTTCGAACAACGATCAAATAGTCTGTGGAGATAGCCTTGACCCTGTATGTGGGTCAGATGATACTTTCTATAAAAATAAGTGAGTAAGACCCATTGCTTTTGAGTTCTGTTCCGTTGTTCACTTATTCATCTATGGTCATGGTGCTTTGCCGAGTCCGACACAAAACTTTGTTATTGCGAGTGATTCAACTTCCAAAGAAGACGTCACTGCATCAAAAATCACCTTGCACTAACGGGACTAAAACTATGTTACCACAATAACTGGAAGTGCCACAGCCATGATGCTTTGCTTTGAGGGATCTATATGACTGAAATATTTAAAAAGACATAGAAAGAAAAAAATGGTCTCTTTTTTCAATAATTGATTATATGATAATTGGTCAATATAATTACTATTAGTAGAGTTCTCCCCATCATAGATGTGCAAATTTAAAAAAGAATAAATCATTATGGATGTAACAGCCATCCAATAAGTCAGCTGCGTATTCAAGCGATGTCAAAAAATTAAAAGTACATCGAAGAATTTGCCTAAGAAAAACTTAAATAGAAAATACTTTCGATAAGCCCATACAGCACTGTTTTCATACGAGCTTCGCATTGTGAACTACAAAAACAATAAATGTAACACTATGAAAACAACACTATGTTGTTCAGTGTTTCGGCTAATGTCTTTTTCGAGAATTCGAAACACCTTTTCCTTTGGAACATTTTTTTAGAAAATGTTCAGGAGGAAAAAGTCGAACTTTTGATAAAAAAAAGCAAAAGCCGAAATATTGAACAATATAATGACGTGGCCACGTCCCTCATGCACCGTTTTGACGTGGACAAGAAAGTAAAAAAAAAAAGAACGATATAGTGTTGGTTTTTGTGGTGTTTCATTTATTTCTTGAGGAATTATTGTCATAGAATAAATGGCACATTGTATATGTCGTGTCTTAGCTTTATGGCATTTTAAGGCTCCTTTACATTTCTGCTGTAGAATCATAAATTATTCGTTTATCATTTTAAACATTGTAAGTAAGACCTGTACAGACGAGTCTTTTTTTGTTTGTATTTCAGTTGTGAATTTGCGAAAGCAAAGTGTAAAGATCCGACATTGACAGTTCAAGAATTGAAAGTTTGCAAAACAGCGAGACGGGTTCGGAGATCAATATTCAGTGTGTGAACACACGGTTCAAATGTTCAGAGCTTCATGAATAACCATCAGTGCTTCGTCTAGCCATTGGTGAAGACTCACCGCTTCCGCTTCCGGTTAGTGTCAGAGGAATTACGTGACATCAATGTCAAGGGCAATCAAGTGCAATGAACAATTAAGTTTTATTCGTAATAAGTGTTGTCTACTTTTATTGTTTCTCATAAATGTACGACCATTTGCGTTCTGAGGTCCCGTTATTTCTTTCCGATATGAATATGTTCGTGTATTCGTGCTTTCATTTGTGCTTTCAATAACACTAATAAAACTATATTTTTCTTTAACACTTCCAACACATTCCCTGCAGAAAGTATCATTTTCAAGTATGATTTTTTCAGCGTTCATTAGTATGCAATAAAAGAAAACATAAGAAAACATTGGAAAAAACAGTAAAATGGCTCGTAACGAGTAATTTCTACATTTGTCACATTGTTTTCAGTAGTGGTTATGCATAACAAAACAAGTCACATGTAAGAGTGTGCATCTTACTGAACAATTACCTGTTTTAACGTCCCTAGGGAACACAGCTGGTAAAGTTATCGAACCAGACAAACACCAGGGTCCATATTCTCCAACAATTCATAAGAATATTCCGAAGTTAGTCTTATTCTCCAAGATGTTCTAAGTTTTAAGGTAACGCAACTTCTTATTGGCTAGACCAAATGGTTTAGCCGATCAGGAGTAGTGTTGCATTCAAATTTAGAAAGGTCGGATCATTTTCTAAGGAAGAATAACTTTGTCATTGGTACACATGGTAAATTTTGTCTCGCACCAGATGCTTAGTTGTAAATTTTCTATGGATGTTAATATTACATATATTTTTGTAATTGTCGCTTGATGCAGGTTGCTGCTTAACACAAGTATTAGCTTAAACAGATGTAACAACATTTTTTGGAAAAAGAAATATACTTTTACTACGCAGTATAGGCCACATCAGCGCAGGCCAATGACCTTTTTTTTCCAACAATGTTGGCATACGTTGCCTATAGCATGAGCGGAACAAAGTTATATTTCTTTTGTATTTTGTTGATTTTAAGTAAACTCGTCATCATAGTAAGTGTTTTAGACATGATGACAAGCCATCCAGGCTATAAAAAATATGAACCTTCAAACATTCACGCTAGACTTTCGACGGCGTGACAAAATGTCAGAACAAATAAAAGAGATATCTAATTACATAAGGAACTCTTGCCTAGTTATTTTTTTGTAGCCAAACCTACTATTACGAAGGTGTTTTACCGGAAATATAGGTCGACTTGACGTCAACAAGATGTACAGCCGTGTTGAAAAAAAGAGCGCCTTTCGCGAAATTATAAGCTAAACTTCTGTTTGCGAGGAATGTTACATAAAATTCGTCGCTTTCTTTCACTTCTCACCAAGGTCCTCTCGATGATCTGTGAAAGGAGGACTTCGTGCATCTACAAAAGTTCTGACCTTTGTCAACCTGTAGTCCTCGCAGGCTGATGAGGGTTGTAACTTTATGCTATTTCTGCTGGTCAAAGGACTAGTCTATCTCATGACTGTGTCAATTGTGAAACAAAATTAATTTTATGCATTCATAAAATGCGATGAAAGTCTTAATATAATGTACCTCGGAGATGCATAAAATTATCTTTTTTAAAAGAGCATAAGCGTTTTAGTGTTACCTTTCCAGAAACGAAGCTCGCTGATACCGCTCGGCATAAATTATATCGAGGCATTCCAACTGGCTCTTACATTTATGCACCTAAAAAGTTCTCTTGTCATTAGTCTTACCTTATTACCCAAAACACTCTGCATGGATATATCTTGACCGACAACGTTAGCAAGTACCTTAACATGAATCAAAAGCATTGCCTTATCTTCCACTGTTATCAAAATGGAGCTAATTTTACTTAGTAACCTAGGTATTCCTTCTTCTGCAATAAATAGGTTTTTATGCCTGCCTATAGTATGACCTAAACAAACAACTTGTCTAGTTGGAATCCATTGACATTTCTCTTCTGCTGATAGAAATCCGAATTCAATAGTCTGCTTTGTGAAAACACTTGAAGCCAAAGCCATAACCATTTGGTTGCTGATCGCGATTCACTGTCCTTCTGCGGACAGTGTAGATCAAGATCAGACTGCACAAAACGTGCAGTCTGATGTTGATCTACACTGTCCGAGAAGGAGAGATTTCTCCCCAAAAGTTAACTTTCAAATAGCGACCCTTGAGTTTCTATTATCCACTTTAAGGGATTATTCAACTTACACAGCAGGATAAGGGTTAATATCGTAATGAGTATCTCCTCCGATTCCATCATCTACAAAAGCAATAACGCTGTGGCTACTGCTTCTCAGAATTATGATGACTACTTGAATATGTCTAGCGGTTTTGATACCAAATGGTAGCTGATTAAAAACATAATACATGTACTTGTTTACACCTTTATCAATGAATGAAAAACCTAAATAGGTTCATGTTCACTGAAAATATCAATATGGTGACATGCACCATATTAATCAAAAGTATACATAAAATTATTTTAATCAAACAAACTTTCAGTAACTGTTAAATATGTGTTAAACCATTTTTGCAAAACTATGTTACAAGTTTTACTTATTTCTTTCACAAAAATAGGAATTCTAGGTCTCAAAATCTTATAGGTAGAGATTTAAATGTGTTTTTTTTTTATATCTTTTGAATCAGCTTAAGATATACTGTGCCTGTTACTTTTGCTTGGTTTACCTACATGAACTAACATTCATAAGCAAAATAAATTTCATACCACTTATTCTCACATGGCAGAGTCATTTTAAAAAATCGTTTTAAAAAAGTGATTTTGAAGGGAAATGTTACACTCGCAACATATTGAGCATATAAAGTTATTTATTAAAAAATGAAATAAACTTTGAACTATTGCATATGCAAACTGATTACCTTCATTTTCACACACACGCACACACATGTAACTTTCTGAGTTCATTTAGGACTACCGAATGTTTAACTGTGCTTTATGAATTGCAGTCAACAGAACTGTGCATTAAATGTCAATAATGGACAGAAAGGCTGTCAAAATCACATTTTCAATGTGGAATATTTGTTGAGAATACTGATATTTAACACTCACTAACAAATAAGGCAAAACATTTGAAGTATGAATTCACGAAAACCAAAGAAATATGACTAATGCGCATGTGTTACACTCGCAACACAATGATCACGTTTAGTGTTAATTGAAAATAATACTATAAACTGTGAACAACTTCAAAGTCAGAGTACCTTCTGTAAAACTGATATCTATCACTCTTTGATAGGTAATATCAAAAAGTTGTGGTGTGGCTATAAGTTCTGCACTGAAACTGCAACTCAATTCCTTTCCCTGGGAGTAGAATGGGAGGTGGTAGTCTCTATAATATTGTTGATCTTGACTCCCAGGAAATGTCATCATGTTCAAGCCACACAAATACTCCATCTTTTCCACTTTTAAGATATTTAAGTTTTTCATCATTGTCTATCCCCAGCACCTGATCAAAGGAAAACAGTAATAAAATATGATAAGTTATCTCATCTAGTCACTCGAATTCTAATATTTATGTCTAGGGAAACGTTTTACATTTAAGTATTAGGTTTTTTTTTTTCAATTTTTAGTGCAAAATAACAGACACAATATGGAATTCTACTTTTAAATTTTTAATGATGTAATGCAAGACTCACACTCAACTTAGCACTGTAAACTGCCTGCCGTTTTCCCTAGGTCAAACACACAGCAACAAATTCATCTACAGCAAATCTGAAAAATATGGGCCATGCTCTGTGAATAAGGAGGCTTAATTCCAGTATCGATCTAGGTCAGCCTACACATAATGGTGACCTGCTTAGTATCATGGATCATGATCTTTTAGCCCTCTTGTGCCGGAGCTTGATCCAAATATATGTAAATATGCAAGTTTTAGATGTTTAATTTGAATTCTGTATCCAATAAGATATTGGGGAAATTTAAATGTAAAGAAGACCTTTAATATTTTAATTGAAATGACACAAAAGTTCAGCAGACCTTGGCAACTTGACAACTAAATGCTCAATTATTCCCAAAGGCTGTATCTGAAAAGAGAAATAATAATATACTCGTACATGACTGTTGTGCTTTATTGCAATGTAAGATATCATATAAGATTTATGTTGCAAATGTAACACTCTGCTTTCTTTTTAAGCTTGGATGATCCAAAGTATTAAACTTACAGGCTTTACATATTTTAGGCAAGATATATAATACACTATCCATCATTGTTAGAGACTAAGGAAAATACTTATCTTCATTTAATCTGATAAGAATATAAAGCCATGAATTATGGATTTTCTAGGTACAAAATCAACATTTTACTTACTTGGCTCTTTTTCTTAATTCCATACACTAAACAGAGTCTATGGCACATTCTCTTGCTGTCTTGACTAGTCTGTATGATGTTATTGTAAATGATGTCATCAAGTTTGGTTCTTGTCAATTTCAGGACGTCATTATTGTGTTACATTTGCAACGTCACCTTTGAGCATGCCAGGTATACCGGTATATTGTCTCAAACATTTGTGAACCTGATTTGTTTTAACACTGGTGGTGGAACACATCTATAATCTACTCGTATGTCCTATTTTGTAGCTATAGCATATTTATGTAAAATACTAAACATAAAATAAAAAATTTGACACTTGCAACATCCATGGACATGTACATTGATACAGAATAAACATTCTCTGTAAGCATCATAGCAGAAGAATCTAATTTTTCTCGAGGCTTAATTATTACATTTAGCTATACTTCATGAAAAATCTCAAAGGATGTTGATCTAATGGTACACGAAAGAGTTCCTTTAAACAACTTATTTTTTTCTGAAAAAGTTTCAGTGACAAGATGCCTAAACTGGCTCATTATATCACTAGTTCGTGACTAAATTACGTTATAGCTGCCACATTATCCTTTTATATTTATTAAATATTTAAGAAATGAACAATAACTTACTTTTGGATGGTTCATTCAATTGTGCAGGTTCAAAACTCGTTAATTGGTAATAATGTCACGCAAAATGCCTTACACTCGCTACAATTTGGACCCTATATTACTATAAAGTTTCAAAACGACCCAACCGTTCTCTGTGTACACTAAATTAGCCACAAGGGCATTACAGTAGCAGGTAGAAAGAAATCAATAGGAGTTTTTATGAAGTGTTTATGGTTGAAAATTTATTTGAAGCCATTTTTTCACAACACCCATCTAAGATTACCTCAATCACTTAGTACAGAATCAATACTTATCTTATTCTGTGAAACATTCCGCTTTGTACATGCGTTTCGTCATCTGAGTCGCTCACTAGAGGATTAGTTTCGTATTCGTTTACAACAGGACACACAAGCACAGATAAATCCGACATTTTTTTTTTAGTTTTTTGTCAGTGAGTAATGAGGTGAACGGCTGAAAATGAATACTTCTCGTTAATAGTTCTCGAAAACCCTCTAATACATAGGCTCATCTCAGACTTTGATTAGATAGCTGTCTTATTGAAAATGGTTAAACACTCAATACTCTACACCAATGTCAAATATTCCTCTTTTTTTTAACATATATGCGTAAAGTTATTTAACACAATTTATGCGTTATCAGCACCGTCAGTGCTTTGATAAAAAGAACTGATGAAA
Organism: Tridacna crocea; assembly: GCA_943736015.1. NCBI lineage: Eukaryota > Metazoa > Mollusca > Bivalvia > Cardiida > Cardiidae > Tridacna > Tridacna crocea. Next base: position 45,859,018 of record OX031061.1, read on the forward strand.
ATAGAAAATCGATACAAAACAGACATGTTTTCTACAAACCGTGATAAAAGTCTATAAATATGAAACTTTTTCAATCTTTACCTTACGCGATTTTTTCTCTGCTTTCAACATTTTTCCGCCAATGCTGTAGGTTATCTACCTATGCTAAGCTATGCTACTAAACCTTCTAATTACATGTATACTTGAACTGCTCCTCGTTAGATTTATGTTTGAATGTATGCCCTCTCTCCAATAAACCACTTATCTTCGATATTTTTTTTTTCAATTAGAAATGCCACTTATCTTTCCATACTAAAAAGGATGACCGCCTTCCTTGTAGTCAAAGACGACTTCAGTCTGGTCTATCAACGAAAACAATTCTTCTCATTCCATTATTTCTTAAGAAGTGAGTACGTGTCGATGCCACGAAGGTCTCGTAGAACTGAAGCTCGACTACGCCCAGTCTATAAATAACTACCGATCATCTCTCTTGCAGAACTGGTTTTGTATCTACCCGCTAGGATAAAGGTACATGGGCTTATCTATATGATGTACTGCTGAGTACCAGTAATCACGCACATAAGAGTACATTCAAGATGAAAATACGCAAATACTTTCACTGATTGATTTTTACCCGGACGGTGTAGACTTAAACCAGTATGCATGGAAACGGGCAGTCTGGTCTTTGATCTACATAGTCCGATGAGATTTTTTTGTAAAAAAAAAAAAAATAAAATTATTAGAATTTTTACTATTGGCCTGAAAGCTTTGTTTACCTTATTTATCGGGATATGGATAAAGAAAGAACCAGTAAATAACACAGGTGAACCATCCTCGGATACCCCGGGGTCTCCCTATTTGCTACGCTAAATCGACCCCTGGGACAATTGACTAATAAAACTTTGAATCAGCCGCCGAAAATCGATACGAAACGTCATAGCGTACAGTCCACTCGCCCATCACAAAATGATGATGGAACCAATGAAAAGCCAGCATTCGGCCAGCGGTAAAGCGAGGGAAATTCAATTAATTGTCACAGGGGTCGATGTAGCGTAGCAAATAGGGAGACCCCGGGGTATCCGAGGATGCAGGTGAACGACGAGCGACAATGTCTCATATCATAATATTACACACTTATTGATACCATCAGATCCCTACCGAGTTGGTTTGTTTGACAGTTTCAAGCTAGATATTTCTTAGCAACTTGAAATGTCCGAGATCTTGACATAAATTTTGTGTACAATAATGAACATTCCGCTATCTATTGGTACTATGGATTTTGAAACTGGTTTTAACCGTTTACCACATGACAAAATTTTAGGCTGGTCCAAATTGAAAGCATTTGCAGACGACAAAATAAAGGTGACTGAAAAATTGAAATTTGTTCTGGAAAGGGTAGAAAACACTGTGGGAAAAGGAGAAAATGCTGGTTACCAGCATTTTCTCCTTTTCCTACAGTGTTTTCAAAAGGCTTCTGTCTCAGGGGCGAGAAAAGTAGGGATTGTGTGGTTATGGGTTTAAAGACCTTAGAGACACTGATTCACTGTTTGCATTTAAAAAAGGACTGAAAACACTTTTTTAATAAAAACTTATGGAAATTAATTCCTGATAAACTGATTTTTTTTAGTCTGAAACCATGTGGAGTCAGTTTTTACAGTCTTAATATTTATATTGTACATGCATAAGAGATAATCTCGTTTATGACAGTGTTTTAGCCATAACATTTTCTTAATTTGTATGATGTTAATTTGTAAAAATTGTGTACCAGTAGCTAGGATGTGAAGCACTTTTGAGCATAGTTAAGTTATGATAAAAGTGTTATATAAATAAGGTATAATAATAATAATGGGTTAAAAGAATGACGTTCTCCTGTGTTAAATAGTACAAGGCCAGGTGTACTGTCCGTCATTACATCGCGCTGACAACGGCGGGGAACATCAGGGAAAAAGTAAAATATAATACGTTTATTTTCGTAAGCATATACAGATATAAGCAACAAAAAGTGTACAGGTGGCATAATTACAATTGTAAATTCATACTGAATAAACTGTCCTTCACTTTAATTGAAGATTACCTAAAATTGTCTACTTGAAACGGAAAACGTATATAAAATATTTGTATTTTTTGCAAACTATTCGTGTTTCGTGCAATAGCTGACATAATGTTGAATTCTTCCGCTTTGTTTTCTTACTTACACCAAGACAAAATCTGTTTTACTGTTCTGTAGTAAACAGCGTTAGACATTATTGTGAGAAATGGTACAATTTCCATCATCAAGAAAGTTGGTCTTTTTCTTACATTGTTTCCCATGTTACTCTTAAAGACACTGTACTTCTCTCAAAGTATTTTCCAGTGTTTTCTTTACAGTTATTATCAGCATGTATAAAGAACTGACTGTGTGGTACATGGTTAAAGGAGGGATACATATTTCTGTAGGTACGATATGCAAGCATGTCAACCAAATACTTCCTGAAAAAAAGCGTTGTCAAAAAGTGTAATTAACATGAATGGAGATATAAAACATGAACAAAGGGAGCAAGTACGTTTTTTCGCGAATAAACATCAGCCCGAAAAAGGATGATGGACTCTGGGCCGAAGGAGATGCCTTCTAATACCTTCTGAGAAAATGTATACAAGATGGCATCATACTTGGTTGCTATTCTCGTAGGAAAAACGGTTGTTTTTGTGCAGTAAATGAAATATTGTAATCGATGTTGGAGAAACCTTGTTACGCCTGTAGTATAAGGCGATTTTGTAGACAGTCGGCGAGCCCGATCGCAGTTTCTTCAAGTCGGTCAGTCAGTTCTGATGGTAAATTGAAACTGATCTACTGCAAGTTGAAACTTAAATACCTTTGCCTGACAAAAATGATACAAACCATTCCTTAAAATAGGTATCCTACGAAATTTGGAACAGCTGACAGAAATCTTTACGAAGTCGTCGGTTAATTGTATTGCTGTATGGTGTTTGATGCCATTTTCAACATTATTTCAGTTAAAATGCTGGGGCCAGTGCACCTTTCAATGATTTTCTTGAATTTATTTTATCAGTTCTCTACACATTACTACTTTCTTTCCAACATATAACCATCCTCGAAACACAGGTCATCTGGCAGAGAGGAATGCATCCTATCGAAATGACTATAACCAATCCTTGAATAAAAAAATTGGCTAAGCCGGAGATTGAAAGAGCATCCCACTGCACGCTACTGACTGAGCTTCCGGGGCTTGACACGAAGACGTCGGAAAAGACACCATAGCTATGATATCAACAAATTGTTGATAGAAGAATATTGGAAGTGGCTATGATTTGGTATGACATTGTGTGTTCTTACGCTTACAACATGACCTACTACACGGAACTGAAGTTTCCTTAATAAATGAGTGGTACTTTAGGGGTCTAACGCATTACTGTGAGGCATCATACCAAACAAATCTTTACGTTATTATGGATCTATACAATCAATTTCACATAATCCCGAATGTAACAGTCTTGTCGGTCACACTTTCACCAGCGCTGTCCTGAACAGACCGCTGGATTTCACCTGTTTTTTTTTTCAAGTGGTTGCACTCCCTGTGCGACCTCCGAGACGTGAAAGACAGGGTCACTCTGAAGCGGAATAAGTCTAGCACGATCATGAAGCTGTAACACTCATCTTATCTTACGAGCAGAAATACCAACAATACTCAACCATTCCTACTGATTTTCATTTCATTTAGTATCTTCACCAGATTCAGACCATCCAGGTACCGCTTCCTTGACATAGATCCGTGTCTTTTATCACCCCTTCAAATCTATGAAAATATCAGCACCTAGCTATCCAGAAAGCCGGAGCAACTCATTTCCTTGGTCCAGCATGATCCATTTCATCACCTTTCATTGAATTTTCGGTCTTCTCACATGTCTTTTACTTACAAAATTCATTTACCTTACGTCCCTTGATGGGACCAGTCCTGGTCCTTGGTACACAGGCTAGTTTCAAAAAGAAACCGTATAGTTACCCCAATGGCTGTCTATCCTTAACTACAAACAACTATACAAAGATCACGTACCCTCAACGTAATACCACACACCCTGACATAGTATTGCATCATCTTACGTCAAAGCAGAGCCATGAACCCGTACAATGACCCATTCTGACAACCTCAAAAAACACGTTATAGCTTGACGCCATAGATCTTTGTTTAACTCATTACCAGACCACAAAATTTTAGACTTTTCCAAATTGAAAGCATTTGCAGACGACAAAATAAAGGTGACTGAAAATTTGAAATTTGTTTTGTGAATGGTAGAAAACATTGTGGGAAAAGGAGAAAATGCTGGTTACCAGCATTTTCTCCTTTTCCCACGATGTTTTCTAAAGGCTTCTTTTTCAGGGGCGTCAAAAGTAGGGATTGTGTGGTAATGGGTTAAAAAGCAAATACATCAAGTTTGAATGGTCTTGGTGAAAGGTTGTATAACAAATGGCAACAGTACTTCAGTGTACAAAAAGCCATGGCCAGCTAGTCCTATTACATGTAAATCTGCACTCCAAACTAGTAACAGCTTGCTCCTTCACCACAATTAGCATTTGACGGCCAGTCATTTTTGAATGCTCTTTTGTATTTACAGGTTAAATTGTTTTTTTATACGAATTTCTACTTTTTTGTTTCCTTCGCCCATGTATACTTAACTCGCCTTATCTAGAGCGAAAATGAACGTACAGATATGTACATCTCAAAAACAGGAAGCCGTTATCCCTTGGCTCGAGCTCTCTTGGAACACAAAACAAACAGGTTTGTAGTGGGATTTCATTAAGGACTGAATGTGAAAACTTTGTGGCGAATGGAGGAAAAACCACGAATTGCTTCAGACAGTGAGTTGATGAATTATTTCAATATTCAAGGACGTCCGTGCTAAAATTACTGCGTTTTATTGATTTTTGGTCCACATGCTGGAATCAGTTTAGAAGCATTGTTTCGTCATGCGACAATACTTTTAAGAATACATAGCCAGTATCTATATTTGGCAAAAAACATCATGTACAGACAATAATGATTAAGTGAATCAGTGACTAAAATGTAATAATCGCCACTTGTTTGTTTCCTTGGTGACGGGCGACATTTTCAAGTGTATGACAGGTATGTGGCAAAGGTCAGTGTACCTATCCATACATTATAGTTTATCACTGATAGCGTGTTACTTGGTCAGGATTTTACCATTTTGACTCTAGATGAAAAGTACTTAAATGTATTTTCAAAAAAGCCCCTCTAAAATAAATCATAAATTGTTCATTTTGTACAAATCTGGAAAATAATAAAACACCCATTCTTTGTAAATGTAAAAGAATCACATTTGGTGTGGTGATATTACTAAAATGGTTCTGAAAGCAGTGTAACACGACAAATAACAAACTATAAATTATAAACTGGTGTGGTGCAGACGTCATGAAGGTGGTCCTCCTTGTATGTAGACACACAAACAAGATATCAACCTGACATGTACATTACAGTTTTTATTGCTTCCTAGGGTCACGTGATTATGTGAATAGACATATATGAGCTTTAACTATACACAGAGCAAATATTATTGTTATCCCTAGAAACACCAACCATTCTAATTGATGTTTTGTCTCAGCCTGTCAGGTCACTTTTGAATATCTAGATTTACACTTCATACGATAATGGTTGGAAAAAAAACGGGCCCGTTATCGTACTTCATATATATACATATATACGATTCAAATATTTCTTTCACAGATTCTTTAATTATATAGTGTCTTGTCCCGCTTTCAACTTTATTTCAATCATATCCCGGCGACAGCTCATAATTATATACGTTATTTCCTGGGTTTCACCAGTAGGGTGAACTTGTCTTGCCCTATTCTTTTTACAGAGGACTGCTCGTCGACTTGTGGCAGATAGCTGTCGAAAACATTGTCGCAAAACATTACTTTCTTGTAACAAGCATTTCTCTTTTTTAAACAAAGGAAAAAAACGCTTTCGCATATTCTATGCATCGCACTTTTATTCATAACATCTATCCAAACTTAGGAAGGACAATTCCCATGACATATGTAAATTTGTTTCAGGTGTTAATGGCTTAAATTAATATTATATTCAACTGCGTCGTATATTATAAGGTCAGATTTGTCACAAAGTATGCGAGCCAAGTTCTGTCAAACGGTGGTTTAATGCATCTGTAAAAAGTATCGACCCAGGTCAGCCTGCACATTCCGCGCAGGCTGTCCTGAATCGAAGCTTTTTGCTTTTGGTGACTTTTCTGTATGTCAAAAGTCCTGACGATTTAGTTGGATCAAGAGGATGGGACTCCATTCGTATAATATTAACGAAGATACAAATAACCCCCTTTTTCCATATATACAGCCAGACATAAGTTAAGCAACACTCGAACGAATTTAGTCATAAATTTTTTAATGGACAGCCTTTTATTTGGTATATTTTCAAGCTATGCACAGACTCACTAGACAAGTAACAGGCTGTTTTATGAGCCAAATGAAAGGGTGGCTACGAGAAAACTTTCCGAAGCCCAGAAATGGCAAATTGTGGGCATGAGTAATGCTGGTCTAAGCACATGGGTTATTGCTGGTCAGTTTTGGTGATGCTTAAGTCTGACTGTATATTATATTGAGACACAACGACGTAGAGCAGTAGATGTTTTAAGCTGTAAAAGCTGTAAAGTTTCGGAAAGCATTTGTAAGTTTGTTACAAGATTTCGCTCGATAAAGCTGCCACAAGCCAGATATCGCGTCAAAAAGACTTATATACATTGTATGTTGTTTATGACAGTGACAAATATTCTATTCTTGCCTGCATTGGTAGTCTGTAAAATATGGCTGATATGTTAATTCCTACCTTCATCGATCAGTGCAATATCTGATAATGTCTTATCAGTAACGGAGGAGCAGTTATCACGTAAAACTGATAGACAAAACTGAACAATGCTCGATAAAAAGTTCTTTAACACTTTACCAAGCGACAAACTTTTAGACTGGTCCAAATTGAAAGTACACCCAGACGACAAAATAAAAGTAACTCAAGAAGTGAAATTTGTTTCCGGTAGAGAAATAAACATTGTGGGAAAAGGAGAAAATGCTGGTTACCAGCATTTTCTCCTTTTCCCACAATGTTTTCAAGAGGCTTTTATCTCAGGGTCGTAAAAACCAGGGATTGTTTGGTAAAGGGTTGATAATTCATCTACGCAGACTCTTTCACAGTACGCACAGACGAAACTTTTTGCTTTTGGTAAATCTTTGTCTGCGCATGTCTGCGTATGTCATATTCTTCGAAAACTATAATTGTCTGCCATGACACATCATTGTCCTGACACGATAAACTTTAAGACGCGGTGCTTAAAAAATAGCACTCAACTGCTGAAGAGGTGGCAACCGGAAAGAGGTATTAATAATAGTATGTGATTAAAAATCAAAACTATTTTTCGCTCCAAATTTCCTAGAACTATGGTAACTTTACACAGGAAAAATATTTGTTTGTTTACTACAAACTTATGTACGGTTTCTAAAAATACATATGGGAAAAACCGGTATTGTCCAACAGACTGACAACAAAAATAACGTCCCCCAGTACGCTGCCCTTATACCGGGGCTTCAGTCAATCTTATAGGGGATGTGTTAATAAATGACTGGTTCCTAGATCACATGCTAGCTAGCCATCACTAGATAAATCGCACTATGCAGCGTTTCATTGATTAAACGCGTATTCCATTTTAACATTTTAAGTAGCGGTGGTCGTTTTAAAAAGTACCGAGAATGTCCAAATCAGATAGACTGTATGTAAATTTGAAAAATGCCACCTAGCGGAAGAATTTAATTTGTGAATTTTCTGCAAGTCAAAGAACCGTTCTTTGTCATGATTCAGCCGGTGATATCAGTTATACATCGATTGCTAGACAAAATGCATAAATATGATGCATCATAACTCCTTTTCCCCCATGCACCACCCATGATACATTTCAAACACAGCAACTAATGCAATGAGTCAGTACAAGAACAATTTTGACTTTTGACTCTCCGCAGCAACATAACGTCTGTTTACATAAAAAAAAAAACTCATAACTACAGCTTGTAAGAAACCGTAGTTACGAGGTTTTTGAAGTAAACCGACGATAATCTTAAGTGTGTCCATGTTTCACCCCTCCCCCCCACCTAATTAGCCATATTCTGACATTATAACTTAACCACACATCAAGTTTTGTACCATATTTGATACTTCAACCCTTTTATCAAACGATCTTAAGGAATGTATCGTTTACGCCTAGCTGCTTAGCTCGACTAAAGGACCTTTTGCGAACAGTGCAGATCTTGATTAGCCTACACAGCATTTTGACCTTTGATATACACTGATACACTGTCCGATGAGGAGACATTTTCACCCGTTAACCCTTTACCAAACGACACAGTTTTAGACTAGTCCAAGTTGGAAGCATCTGCAGACAACAACAAAACTAGGGTGACTCAAGAATTTAAATTTGTTTTGGGAAGGTTAGAAAAACAGTGTTGGAAAAGGAGAAAATGCTGGTTACCTTTTCCCAAACTATCTCTGGTCTTCACGACTCTGGATAAAAAGCCTTTTGAAAACATTGTGGGAAAAGGAAAAAATGCTGGTAACCAGCATTTTCTCCTTTTCCCGCAATGTTTTCTTCCCATCCCAAAACAAATTTCATTGTTTGAGTTACATAACTTTTGTCGTCTATAAATGCTTCCAATTTGGACCAGTCTAAAATTTTGTTGTTTGGTAAAGAGTTAAAGATGCAAATGTATGCATGGATCAAATTCAAACTAACATTGATGATTCCGCCTTTTTTAAAGTAGTCTGAAGCATTTTTATATAGAAGGCAGGTCTACTAGAGTAAAATTTATTCCAACTATACTGTCTGAAGCCTGTTCTGACAGTCGTTTCCTGTGCATATGTATTTCATCCATATTAAAAAGGTTATTAAACATTTGTGAAGGGGATTATTCTACTTTTTTAATCAGATCATACTTCACAAAAACGCTTTTTCGTTGACTTTAATGAGACAATAGCAGACTAGACAACTGTAGTAAGAACAAGTGCTATGAAAGTTATCCCTTCATGGCATTTTCTTTTCAATGGAACGAATTCTGCACTTCCACTTCCAAATCGTTTATAAAACACCAATAGAAATTTTGCATACCTCTCTCTCTCTCCTTTACATGACGAACTCGAACTATGTTCAAATACAATTTTGCCTCGTTAAAAATTGTGTACATTTACATCTTGATCTCTGTAAAAGGAACAGAGTGAATAAAGAAATTGTATTGTATTGATAGACAAAAATACTGGTATCCGATTGTCGTTTCTCTAGGTTTTTACATTTTACGCCTATACCTTGGTTGCGAAAGCTATACACAAACGGAGCTTCAAAAAGTCTTCAATGAAGTAAAATTATAGACAGTGATGTCCTTTCAAATTTTGGCTGTTCATGTTTTCTTTGTTTTATGCCAGGTGCCGAAAAAAAGTTTCTGTAATATTAGTCGAAAACTGGGAAGAGAACGGACACAGATTCGCTTTTACGGAAGGACGGTCCGACAGCCTGATACCAGTATATTCTAAACGCCATTGTTGGGATACAATAAAGACATAATTTCTATATTTTTCTTGTAATTCCGTATTTTCAGAACTCTAAGAAAAGATGCTTTAGAATATATACAGTGTTGGTGAAATTATAACTGTTATATATTATTATCATATATCAAAATTATATATACGTTATGTAACTCTATACTAGCACTGGTAAGTCATTGGATGGCTGGGTACCCTATTAAAGAGGAGTTTCCATGGTTGTTTTTGGATGGTTGTTATGAAGTCGGAGACTCTGTCTATTGCTATGGGATCAGATATGACGTCACCTACCAATCTGAATACGATCTCACATAATTGACGCATGTTATAGATTATGTTTACTTTGCCACACAAACCGTTGCAAAATTCTGTTGTTATGAAGTCAGAAACTCTGCTTATTGCTATGAGACCAGATATGACGTCATGCTACCTATCTGAATACGATCTCGCATAATGGACGCATGCTGTAGAATTTAATTGCCATAAACCGTTGCAAAATGTTGTTGTAAATTCTGAAATCTGCATATAAAATTCCATTAAAAAATCACAAACTTTCTTGTTTATTGGCAATTTGAAAACATAAGGCCTAACCGGCTTTGGAAAATACCAAAGGACAAAATGAGAATGCGTTTGATCAGCTTTTTCTACCTTTTCAACAATCTGTACCTCTTTCAGGTTTAAACCACAATTTGAGCAACATTTACTTTGTAGTCTGTCGATGCATTCAATTTGGATCGGTCATCCAGAAATCAAAAGAGATCAGTGTTAAAATTCATTATCTAAGTCTTCTTAAATCTTCAAGCAATATCAGACTACGGAAATATATTTGAATAACAAAGTAACATAGAACAAATTTCAAACGAGGTTGACGTTTGTATGCCCACTATTGCGACTTCGCCTTTTTTATGGTTCTCTATTCCTTAAAAGAAGTTTTTCGAACATCACACAATTGTAGAAATTTCCAGGCTGAATGAAGTTTCTTGCAAACATGATTGTTGCAGGTATTGTTATAGCATCGAGTTCTTTATTCATGTTCGTTAGAAAATTTCGTAAACTATATAAAACCTAGCATTTGTCCCAATGGAAATTTTCTTCCTTTGACTTCGGAATGATTCATTTGCGTGTTCACGTATGTGAAGTGTAAGGACAATAACTAATTGTGAAACACCACTTTGAGGGACAAGATTTATCTAGTGCTGTCGTCATTTTGACAGTTTCGTTGACAGGCCAGCAGGTATCTAGCGAGACTTTTAGGAGGACATTGTGGCTTGAAACAGAACGCACTGAAGCGAGGCGGCGCACTGCTACACAGGTATAAAGACGGAACATTGCACGCGGGACGACCGACAGGAAATCACTAGTTCATTTGGAATTTAATTTTGGAATTGAAAATAAAAAAACATGAAACTGTCAGTGATACTATTGGTGCTGCTCCTCGGTAAGTTGTCTACTTTTAGTATCCACTTACAGCTCGTCAATAGCTTTATTTTTCCATTTGCCCGAATATTTATGAAAGAAGTGAACTGCAAGGCAGCAAAAAGTCTCCTTACGTTAATATATGCTAACTAAAGGAAAATTCCATGTAAAAACAACCCGTAAGAAATATGTTTTTGAAAACATTAAATGAAAACAGGGAAAACCTAGTAACCTGCTTGTCTCATTTTTAAACTCTCCTTGCCTCCTCTTCAAAGACAAAGCTAATAACCTGAACTAAAATTTGGTCCTATTGTTTCAAACAAAATCAGACTATTATTTCCTGGTAGACGTTTAACCTTTTACTTGAAGTCCAACTTTAAAGAAATTACAGACAACAATTTAGCTATGGTATAAGTTGCGGGATTTGTCTTTGAATCCTTTGAAAATATTGTAAGAGAAGATAGTTCATGCTAGTAACTACCATTTTCTCCGCTTACCACAATGTTTCCAAACGGTGTTTTCCGAAGTCGTTTAGACTCGATATTTTTTTTTTTCAAACAAATTGAAAACTAGTTGAGATCTCACTCCGTATTTACACACCATTTTTTATTTCATTCTCATTACTATCTAAAATTTTTTCTAAATGTAAAATTAACACCATTTTTTTTGTTTTTTTGTTTTAATAGTAAACTTTTATATTCCGTTAGTAACGGTATATAACAATTATTACATACTAGTGGACTGATACAGCTTCGGTATGTCATTAGTTGGCTACATAGCTCTGTTGGTAGCGTCTCTGACTTCGGTTTTAAAGGGCGTGGGTTCTAGTCTCAACAGAGGCATATCTTTTGTAGTATTTTGTTTGATTTTGTTTTTCCCCCAAACTAAGGAAAACGTATCGCATTTCTGTTAGTTTTTCTTTGAAAATATCAACGTCTTTGCCACAAAGAAATGGGTAAATCTGTCTTAATGCTCCTGTAACCCTGACAATATCAAGAACTTACAGACGTTGTAGCAATGAGTGAGGATTTTACCGTCAACGGAAACAGCCGTTGATTTATGGAACATCTCTTAACAAAGAATTTGGTTACCATGAGCTTTATCCCAAACAATGATAAATTTAATTTAACCCTGTACCTGATATGCCAATTTGAGGCTCTTCCATTTTAGCAGCAAATAAAGATATTATGTCAAAAATGTGGACAAATGAGGATATAGATATCTGATTGAGTGGAAAACATAGTGGGAAAAAGGAGAAATTGCTCGTTACGAGCAATTTCTCCCTTTCCCATAATGTTTTCAAGAGCCGTCTGTTGTTGATACGTCAAAATGAGTATCTATGGAGTAAAGGGTTAATGTGTTGTTGTAAGCAGTGTAGACCAAGATCCGATTTCTTGCAAGTTAAGTCTTTGGTATAGAAAGTACACTTTTTTTTAATCAAAATGGCCTTGATATTGCAGACATGTATAGATCATATTTTCTTACTGGAATTCATTTTCTGAATTTCCGATACTAGCAGTCTGATTGGATGAGATCGAATGTATCGAATAAGAATTATGATTATTTGAGTCATATTCCGGAAAAAAGTCATTGTATTAATCTACAAAAAGTATCGACACATGTCAGCCTGTGCAGTGCGAGACTGTTTGCCATTAGTAAAATTCTACATGGTAAAGAACTATCTATTTATCACATGACTTGCCTGGATATTGAACAAAATAGGTGCATGTTAATTAACCCTTTACCAAACAAGCCCCGGTTTTTACGACCCTGAGATGAAAGCCTTTTGAAAACATTGTGGGAAAAGAAGAAAATGCTGGAAACCAGCATTTTCTCCTTTTCCCACAATATTTTCTACCCTGCTGGAAACAATTTTCATTTTTTGAGTTCTGTTCATTTTGTCGTCTGCAAGTGCTTTCGGACCAATCTAAATTTTGTCGTTTGGTAAGGCGCTAAGTGGCGACTTGTTCTTTGTTTCCCGTTACTAAGATGCCGCCGCACGCCGGGATCGAGCAGGGAGTCTGTGTTTAATAATAACGCGTCCAACTCTTGATCCGCAGAGCGACTGCTAGGGGTATACGAAATTTGACAAAGAGTCCAAATCTTTAGTTGTTTTTTTTTTTCTTTTCAACCCAGTCACTTTGTCTTTACTAATGGATCATAAAAGGCTCATAAATTTACATTTGGGTCGTGCGGTTTAAAAAGGTTCTGTAACCCATTACTACAATATCCCTACTTTTGGCGACTCTGAAAAAGAAGCCTTTAGAAAACAGTGTGGGAAAAGGAGAAAATGCTGCTAACCAGCACTTTCTCCTTTTCCCACAATGTTTTCTATCCTTCACAAAACACATTTCGAATTTTCAGTCATTTTTATTTTGTCGTTTACAAATGCTTTCAATTTGGACAAACCAAAAATATTGTCGTTTGGTAGTGAGTTAAGACATTAGTGAAAAGTGCCTATTCAAGTCAGCCTATGCCCATGCTGACTTGGGTCGAAACCTTTTCTTTTTTGCTTTTCTGTATTTTTAGGGACCATTTTACTTCATTACTTAGCTTGTTTTTTATGGAACGGATGCATTTGATGCGACGAAAGCTTTGTAAAGTGCATTTCAAAGATGCATTTAGCTTCCCCCCCCCCACACACACACACACAGACACACACGTTTCCCCTACTAACGCTCTTTATTCTAATTATGTAATTTATCATATTGTCAATGTATACATCTATTAAAACTTTGTAAAGGACTAATTTATATTAGTTTCACAATACGAAACTGATGTCAATTTTTCTTCCTAGTAAATATTTATGAATGACGAATTTACATTATTTTAAGAATATGACAGCACATTAATAATACATAGGTATGACAATCAATCAAATACAGCTCCCGTTTCATTCTATTACTCATTATCTAATTAGCCATGATATTGCTAAATACAGTTAATGAAACCCTCAAGCCGATAGTAAAAAACCCGAATATCGCTATTTCAATACGAGTTTTGAGTGAAAAAAAAATCTAGTAATCGGACAGTGTAGATTCAAGATCAGAATGTACGTTCTGTGCAGTCTGATCTAGGATCTACAATGTCCGCAAAAGGTCAGTGAGTCGCGCTTAATAGCCTAAGGGTTAATATACCGTACACTGGAAAACCTAACAATGAAACTGAAAACTTCTCTGTCCAGGTGAAACTAATGTGTCACAAAAGGCATCACGGAAACAATGTCTCGATTTCATACTGTTTTCTAGAGGTTGAACAAATCTGTCTGCTGGTGTTTGGGACGAGATGTCTGACCCAGGGTCATGCATAGTTACTTCATGTTTGATCAAATAATTTTTCCCTTTATCCGAGATAATGGGAGACTTTTATTCATAGCAGCTGGGGAAACGTTTGTTCACATTAAAGGCACAGTAAAGGTCTCAACATATCAAAGCAGGTGTCATAAAACATTTGAATTTAAATCATACCATTTAAAAGTATGGAAAATATTGTGGAGATAACATTCTGTTATCGTGTAGTCGGGCCATATGTTAGTTGCTGGCAAGAAAAAAAGATTTTAAAATCAAACAAAAAGTAAACAAAAGACACAGCTCCCTTATAAAAGAAAGCTCCCTGGTAGGTTTTAACCTAGTTCTGAAATCAATATCTTTTTCAGCTACTAACACTTGGACCGACCGTGCAATGACAGATTGTCATCTTCGCAATAATCTCCATACTTTTATGGTATAAATTCAAGTGCATTTAAACACCCGTTTTGTGTACATAATTATGTCCTTTGGTGTTACTTTAATGTGCCCGAGCTAACAGGTGAGCAATCAGTACCATACAAAGCCTGATAAAGTCACGATAAATCCTTAACACATCATAGGAGAATCTAGGTTATTTTGGGGGGTTATTCTAAATCAAGAAAAATGCACACAATATTGGTTGTACTACCAGGTTGCTGGTGACTTGGAAACTTCTTCACGGCTGTGGGGAATCATGTCGCTCCGAGCCGCAGGCGGGGTGACAACACGATTCGCCACAGCCCTGTGCAAGTTTTCAAGTCCGCTGCCACCTGACCGTAGGCCAAACAAGGAATTTATTTTACAGCAAAATTTTACCATTTCAACGAGTTTGTTTTATGGTCTCATGAATTGACGAAAGAGAATATCCCGTCTGAGTGCCCCAATTCAATAAAAAAAAAAAAATGACATCAGTGAGAACTGACGTCACTTAAACCTTTGTAAAACGTGCAGTTTGATGCATAAACGTGGTGATGTCACTGCGATAGACAGTCGACCTACTTTTATCTCAACATGGATTTACGCAATTGTAACAATGCATTTTAATGATTTGTTAGCAAAAGCAAAGGGTCATAAGTAGCTTCAGACAACCATTTGATTACCCTTTTAACCCTTCACTCCATAGATACTCATTTTTACACATTGCTTGTAAGAGCCTTTGGAAAACATTATGGCAAAAGGTGAAATTGCTCATGACGAGCAATTTCACCTTTTGCCACAATGTTTTCTATACTTTCAAAAGGTGTCTTATGCACATAACGGCTTCATCCTTGCTGTTGTTTAGGGTCAATTAGAGATACCATAGAAATGCCTTATAGGGTAAAGGGTTAACGTTACAATGTAAGGGTTTCAACTCTTCACTAATTCCCTATATGACGAAGGGATGGCTCGTTTTAACCCTGAGTAATTGTTTTAGAATGAAAACAAAAGATAATATATATAGCTACATTCATTCGTTTTTTCTAAAGGCACATTCTTACAGCCAGAGAACAAACATAGTTAAGACTTTACAGTGTTTAGAATCTAGTTAGCTGTGTAAATGTAGAGAAGAAATCGATATAAGTTATACGAGATAAAGAAACGCCAGGGATTTGTCTTCGATTTAACCCATTACCACACAATCCCTACTTTTGACGCCCCTGAGAAAAAAGCCTTTTGAAAACACTGTGGGAAAAGGAGAAAATGCTGGTAACCAGCATTTTCTCCTTTTCCCACAGTGTTTTCTACCCTTCCCAAAACAAATTTCAATTTTTCAGTCACTTTTATTTTGTCGTCTGCAAATGCTTTCAATTTGGACCAGTCTAAAATTTTCTCGTGTGGTGAAGAGTTAAACCGGAAACTGTGGATGTAAAGTCTGGGGATAGCATCCATAGAACAGAATGCATCTCCTATCCGTCGGAATCTGTGCAACCTTGCTACCATCAGAAGTAATATCTGGCACCAAGATACAAGAATGACAATGATTTCATAAAAAAAAGAAATACAATTGGTTTAAAAATGAGATAAAAACAAGTAAAGATGTACCTTTAAAAGTAATTCATTCTTTCAGATTTAATGATGACCACCTAGGGAAACTAATGATAATATGGTACATGTTACTTAGTATATTTGTCTTGCTTGTAGGTCGTATCGAATGACGCCGCCATTTTGGATGTATTGAAAGTGCATGTAGTTTTGTAGACAGGGCCCCCGAAAGGGAAACTGGATATAATGAATGAATGAATATCTTTATTGACTTATACATGTTGTACATAGTCAGTTACAACCAAATTAATTTCAAAATGCCTCACGTGATACAATTCTCTCTCTTTCTCTCTCATTCTCATTTTCTGTCACTGTTCTTTCGCTCTCAAAATTACATAATACTTGTAGGTGGATTTTGTCAGTGTACAGGCATATATATGTTTATTCTTTGCTGTATAATAAAACGTGCAGTCTGATCAATGATATGTGGCGTGTGTTGATATTAGCTTGAAAAATGAACAATTCAAATATTCTTACTCATCTGAATAACATATTCATCTTGGTCTTAGGTACTAGTATTTGATATTTACGGTGCTAGGTGCTAGGGTGTTGCTTCTAAATTCATCCAAATTTATTCTTATTCAAATTTTGTAAGGATGAAAAACTACAGTGCAGTATTTAGATAGAATTAAAACTGTTTTATAAATAGACGTGATATAAATTTCCCCCTTCTGACATATATCAGAGGGCAATTACTTATCGTTGTCTGTACAACATGGCTCATTAAATGTGTTTAATACGTCTTTAACAATATCTTTTGTCGATTTTCAAAGTTATATATAGTCTATTAATTTTTGTTTGAATACAATATTTCACAATAGTTTCAATTAGTAAACAGCGAGTTGCCAAGTACTCACCAACCATTTTAAAAACTGTCCTGATACTGAATACTTAGTTTTTGACATGAGTATTTCATTAACCCTTAAAACGCGGGAACCAACTTAACTTGTTTTTTGTGGACAGTGTAGATCAATATCAGACTGCATAGAACGTGCAGTCTGATCTTAGATCTACACTGTCCACTATTTTGTTACATATTCTGGCCCCAAAAAATTCGTAGAGCAATATTTCAGATGTTGTTCCTATTTTAATGTCTCTTGTTTTAATTCAGCACATTAAGGATTAAGACCTAATAGCAGTAATATGCTAATATGGCGATTATTATAAAACTTACAATGTGTTACAGTGTGATTGGTCAAACTTCAAGTTACTGGCAGCATAATGATAACAAAAATACTTCTATGTTTAATATATTTGAGTCAAGATCTGTGATGAAGGGATGTTTTGTATCTGGAAAGGTATCTAGATTCATGTCGGCCTGCTCAGTCCGCTCAGGCTGGCCCGGGTCGTTTTCTTCTTCTTCTTCTTCTTCTTCTTCTTCTTCGTCTTTCTCTTCTTCATGTTATTATTATTATTATTAACATGATTATTAGTAATAGTTGTAGTAGAAGTAGTATTAGTAGTTGCGAGAAATGCTGATAAATAGACTATAAAGCTTAAAGTTTAATATCGATCAGTAACATTATTTCGGTTCCAATGTAAGAGACTTTTAAGCATGTTAAAAAAAATATCACTAATTAGGGATTAACTGTAAGATGTGTAGTGGAATAATTCGTGGTAATTAGTTTTCGTTGATGTTGAAACTAAGAAATCAACAAAATGTGCCGAGCAAAGGCCAGACTGATACGAGTCACTGCAATCTTGTTCAAAATCGCACAGTCTGAAAAGCACTTACATATAGGTTGTTGTTACTTGACTTAGAGTCTTGCACTATTTAAAGCAAGCAAAAACTAGGCAATCTTATTTTGGAAACCGTTTACATGTAGATTGTTGTTGCCTGATATGGAATTTTGTATTGCTTAAAGCGAGCAAAGACCAGGCCGTTTCCTGTAACTGTAATATTATTCAAAATCAAAAAGTCTGAAAACCACTAACATTTGGATTCTTCTTGCCTGACTTAGAGTTTTGCATTGCTTTAAGATATCTAAGATATTTTTCAGCCAAGTTTTTACCCATTTCTTCTTTATTTATGAAACTATAATAACTCTTGTGTCTTCATGCCAAAAGTTGTCCCTGTAGGATTTAAGGTTGCATAAATAACAAGGGAAAGAAAATACACTACATGCTTTGAGGGCTTTCCAAGCTATAGTTGTTGAGGCCTTTAGAAAACATTGTGGGAAAAGGAGAAAATGCTGGTAACAAGCATTTTGTTCCTTTTCCCACAATGTTTTCTATCCTTCAGAAAACAAATTTCAAATTTTCAGTCACTTTTATGTTGTCGTCTGCAAATGCTTTCGATTTGGACAAAACAAAAATTTTGTCGTTTGGTAATGAGTTAAGACATTAGTGAAAAGTGCCTATTCAAGTCAGCCTATGCCCATGCTGACTTGGGTCGAAACCTTTTTTTGCTTTTCTGTATGTCTAGGAACCATTTTACTTCATTACTTAGCTTGATTTTGATAGAACGGATGCATTTAATGCGACAAAAGCTTTGTAAATTACGGTATAACTATAGAATTTTAGCAGCCTCTCTCTCTCTCTCTCTCTCTCTCTCTCTCTCTCTCTTCTGACTGCAGTGATGTATCTTGCAAGTTTTAGATATCTGAGCCAATTTCACTACAGACTTCTTAACCCTTTACCCCATAAGGCATTTCTATGGCATCTCTAATTGACCCTAAATAACAGCAAGGATATGTGTAAATGACACCTTTTGATAGCATAGAAAACATTGTGACAAAAGGTGAAATTGCTCGTCACGAGCAATTTCCTCTTTAGCCACATTATTTTCAAAAGCTCCTACATGCAATGTATAGAAATGAGTATCTATGGTGTAAAGGGTTAAGATACGTACAAGCTGAAATTTTGAGCGAATCACTGTCACTACACAGTAGTTCTCTAATAGAGTTCATTTAAACTTGTAAGTCACCAGAGACAAGTGGTATTTAGATTCAGCATCGTTTATAATAATTATGTTTTAGGGAGCCTTGCACCTGGCTTGTGACCCAGTGCTGTCTTCTACTTGTCCCTTCTATTTCCGCGATGAATTACATTTTCTGTCTCTCTCAAAAGAAAGACAAAAACAAGTAATATGTTTAACATAATTCAACTTGACAGTAAATGATAACTTTTGCTAAATGAAGATTTAAAATGAATGACGTTGTCAAAATTGACAGTGCTAAATTATTACCAAATATACGTATTATGAGCACGTTTCCCACCTACAGCGACCTCTTAGTCCTTTTGAGAAACAAGAGCCGTCAGAGACAGGTTATGCTCCCCGAACAAGTGCTTGTCATAAAATATAAGAAATTGATATAAATTCACTTCTTTTATCCTAGAAGAACCTGTTCATGCCCCCAAAATTTGAAGTGAAAAGGCAATTACTATCTTAGAGATAGCCAAATAACAAACTTGTAGAGGACAATAAGCCCAATAAGCCCCCTTTAAGCCCCCTTTTCCCATAAGACAATATTGGATCATTGCAATAAATACAACGGGTGTGTGGTTTGTGGCATTTTTTAATAATAATTCAAAATTTGAAATTTCATAAAATTTTGAGCAGTCATGTATCAAATATTACATAAAACAAGTTTTTACATGAAGCCCCCTTTTTCCGAGATGCAGCCTGAAATTGAGAAAAAGGAAGAGAGGTACCTGGGCAACGTTTCAACAAGTTCTGATTTGAAATTTCACAAAGTTTTGAGCACTGATAAAGGAGAACCTAGTGAAAAACAATTTTTTCCATGAAGTCTCCTTTTTCCGTGATGCAGCCTTAATTTGAGAAACCAGGAAAGACGTATTTGCGCATTAATAATTCATAGATTGCAAAAAGAAAGGGCACATGTTGAAACTTGTAAAACAAGATATAACAATGAAATGTTGACAAAAACTGAACAAGATATTAGTAAAAATTGCAATTTTGCATTAGGGCCCCTTTTTCATTTTACAAGAAACCCCCTTTTTCCATGACAGAGGGTCAAATTGAAAACCACATAGATAAAGAAACAAGAGCACATGGTGAAACTTTGAAAAAACAATATAACCATGAAGTGTAATGAAATTTTGACCAGAACTGAATGAAATATTAGTAAATATTGGAATTTTGCAAGAAGCCCCCTTTTTCTATGACAGAACGTCAACTTAAAAAATGCCCAGATTAAAAATAGCAAGGGCACATGCTAAAACTTTCCATAAACAATATAACCATGAAGTTTCATGATATTCTGACAAAAACTGAATGAGAAATTGGTAAAAATTGCAATTTTGCATTAAGCCCCCTTTTTCCATGACACTAGGTCAAATTGAAAATCCGGGAAAACTATATCGGCGCATTACCCTAAGGAGTTCATATATGAAGTTTCATCCAATTTGGTCCAAGGGTTGTGGAGAAATCGCTTTGGACGGACGGACGGACAGACGGACGGAAGGACGGACGGACGAGCGGACGGACAGACGGACGGACAGACGGACGGACAGACGAAGCGGCGACTATATGCTCGCCCTTCGGGGAGCATAAAAAATCAAATCAGGGCGCATATCAGTGCATTCTTATCATACTCTTCCTTTTTATCTACCGCCTTATTACTTCAGTATCTATCGCTATACCTAGGTCTCCATTTTATCTATCGCCTTATTACAACAGTATATCTATCGCTACACCTAGGTCTCCATTTTATCTCCGCCTTATTACTTCAGTATCTATCGCTACACCTAGGTCTCCTTTTTATCTACTGCCTTATTACTTCAGTATCTATCGCTACACCTGGGTCCATATTCACCAACCATTCTTAAGAACGTTCTCTGTCTTATTCTCCAGAATTTTCTACATTTGTAAGTAACACAACTTCTGATTGGCTAAACCATTTGAATGGTTGGTGAATACGGTCCTTTAATCCATTATCTGCTTCAGAAGGTTGATGGAAACTTGCAGACAATAATTTATACCCACATATTGTGTTTAGGGCTTGTGAAGATCCAAGATCTCAGTGAACCCTGATCTTGATTCATATTTTCAGAAAAAAAAGCTGTCGTGCTTAGCAGCTTAAGGTTATTATCATTATTATCAGTAGTAGTGGTAGAACTCATGATCGATACACAAATTAATGAATGAATAGATAAATGCAGTCAGCGATCCAGTTCCTATTAATACATGACATTTTCCTGTCTCATTTTTAAACATTTTGAAACATGAGAAATGAACATTTAAATTGTCCCGTTGGATAAACGGAAATATCGTTAATATGAGTTTTATTGAGTTCAAAGAAATCTGATATTTGTAATCGTATATCAGAACTCAATCAATAGTGCGAATGACGCAGTCGTCTCTTAGATCTCTCAGAATAAGACTCTTTGCTTCATTCATGTAATTGTATGTACATGTGTATAGGTTCGACCTTAACGCACCTACGAAGGACAACTTAGAAAATGTGAAGGGTTTGTTACAATTCTGTCACAAAAGAACGTCGGAAGCACTGTCGGAAAGAGGGCGTTTGGTTGTTAAAATCGTTTGCTCGTGCTATGAATTTGTGTCTGAATATGAGGTCTAAGTTAAGGCCGATGAAACTACTCAGGCGATATTTCTGGTACCTGTTCTAGGAGAATTTCGACAATGTAAACTACAAAGTCGTTTTCTAAACATGCTCTCAAGATGGACTTTTCTATACTTTAATATTGTTGTTGTTGATTTTGTTGTCTTAAAGAGTTAAATCTTACCAATAAGTTTCGTGCGTTGACAAGCATAGAAAGCTTGATTCCCGTAAATAAAATTTCAAGTGTCACCACCGTTCATCATTAATTACGGGCCACCTCCCATGTAGCTGACATTTTTTGTAAGTATAAATGGTTTATCTTCTCTTCATTTTTTTCAATAATAATAAAAATAAAAAATCTTATAGTTAGGTATAATAAGTGGGACACATTGTGTTTGGACATTGTGAATACGGTTTTTGTACCAGTGTATAAGATAATATCTCTCCTGCTGCTTCTCTCCCTCTTTTTATAAACCCTTTTACTAGACAGCAAAATTTTAGACTCATTCGAGTACAACGAATTTCCAGATTACTATTAAGATGTAGCATAAATGGCAAGTCTTACTGTATCTTTGAATGGGAAGTACACGTTACGGGAAAATTGTCTATATACCGTTAGTAACAGTATAACCGTTACTGGATTACTAGAGATGTGTAGTAACATGAGTTGATGTTTGAGATAAAATTTTATTAAACGAGTTTATAAAAATGTTATAAAGCGAGCCTTTTGGCGAGCTTAATATTTTTTTTTCTGTAGACGAGTTTAATAAATGTTTTCATCCAAAACGAACGAATGTTTGACTCGTTTTTGACATAACTGTACAACAAGAATCATATATGTGTTACATGGCATACATGTACAATGTGTAATGAAATTTACATGAAACCTAGTCGCTTCTTTGACATGTACATTACGACCGAGAAAAAGTTCCAAAGAAACTTGCATATATTGATTTTAATCTGAAAGTGATTAAATTGATAACTTTATCATGATTAAGAACTTGACCACTAATTTCCATCAAGAACCTAGAAATGGGGTGTATAATTACAGAGTGTGGACTAAATACAGCGCTATTTCTTTTTTATCTTACACTTGTGTGAGACAAGAAAATTCGTAATGGCTTTATTAAATTGAAAACAAGGAGAGTTATGTGATAAAAGTACATTTCAAACAACTTAAAAATAAATCAAAGCGTTGAGAACGCTGAAGTGGTATTTGTCAAGGAAAGCCATTGCGTGGAATCAATAGTTTGAAAGAAAAAGAGACATATTGTTCAAATATTGGCTTAAAAGCAAATTAATACCTTTTCGGTTGAAGGGTGAGTACTCATGTACCTTAAAACTATAATTTTGAAATATCTTTAGCCTTTTTACATTTAATTTCCAACATTACAATCAATTACTTCGATCTATAAATATTCATGAACAATCAAATGCAGTAGCGCACAATCATAGGACGAACAAGCCATGGAACGAATTGGTTTTGGAACGAAAAAGCCCAGGGTCAGTAGGCAAATTCGTATCATTGCGCCAATAAAAGGCTATGAGCGAGAGAAGCTATTTTCAATCAAAAATAAGTATCTCAACGATCGATGGCCTCGCCCAATGTATTCTAAAATGCCATTTCAAATTACATATCTGTGTGCCACCGAAAAACTCATTTGCTTGAGAAAGTATGAGTTTAACTGGGTTTATTTCCTTCGGCTTTGCACAAAATAAGGTACATGGTTGTCACAATTCAATCTTGAACTCATAGTGGTATTGTCTTCGACAAATACCACAAAAATCGCGCTATGTAGCAAATCTAGAGTGGCCGATTCTGGAGTACTACAGGGGTCGATTTTTTTCCAACATTCTTTTTTTACCATTTGAGTTTTCCTCCTGAAGAATCAACTTTATACCCCAAAAACATTTTTGAGTGAAAGTCCTGTGTAATACATTTGTGATGTTCGTATATTCATAGTATCCTATCTGCGAGCTATCAACATTTAAACCTTTCCCAAATCACAAATTTTGGACTCTTCCAAACTGAAAGAGTGTGCAGACGATAATTTTAGATTTTGAGAAAATGGCTGAAAGTTGTCAAACAGGGTAGAAAACACTGTGGGAAAAGGAGAAATTGCTCGTAATGAGCAATTTATCCTTTTCCCACAATGTTTTCAAAAGACTTTTACTGCAGACACGGCGTAAAAAACAGGGCTTGTTTGGGAAAGGGTTAAAGGCCCTGTGCCTCAATACTGTTCCTTATCCGCTTTACACAACTAAGAAGGCAAAATATAAACAATCCTAGGCAGAACTTGGGTGGTGGTAGCTTTTATTTAGACTTAGGTCTAATCCATAACATAGAAAAGAATTCAAATTAGAACATAAAAATGCAGGGTTTTATCCATAGTCAGGGTCTTGACATGCGTTTTTAACTCTTGCAGCACCAAATATATAAACTCTACATCAGAAATGCGATCCACTGAAACATGTATTCACCAACCATTCATGGAGAAATGTTTCAAAATGTTCCTAACTTGATTATAGATGTTAGCAATGGAAAGTTCACTATGCATTGTTGCTTTCGATTGAAATTCATCAGTAGGCCAGGCTAACCCATTACTGTGCTATATATAGATAAGCTGAAAATTACAAACTTTTACTTTTTTACACATCAGACCCAACCGAAACTGCAGAGAAAAGGGGTCGCACTTCTGCAGTAACGGGTTTAAGTGACGTCGAATGACAAATCAATTGACATAACAACCCGATTTGTCTTTCTGATACTAATAAACGTCATTTGTGTCCAATCGGTTATTGCACATTCCGCCATATTACCCCAATAAAATGGCGCAGAGGAGATGGTGTGTAGGCCCCAAAAACACGACAAAGTGTCAGAAATAATACAATAAATGCGCATCAAACAGAAGCTTTTCGCAATTCATGCTTTCAGCCCCTCTTCTGGTACTTGTAGGTGAATCAGGAAAGCATTGAGAGGTGCACTGTTGCCGCGATATGAATGAGAGATTGTCCAAAAACATTGTCACTCCATTCGGCGAACTTAACAAGCTTCTGCTAATAGCGAAGACTATGATCAGATTATATAGTGCGTGAATTCAAAGCTGTGATAAACAATCACTTTGATAGACAAGAAATTCTATTTTGAGCAGCAAGATAGGTCTTTTTATTTGGCGGCAAAAGAATGAATTGTTTTACAAGACGACAAAATTTAAGACCTACAAGTCCAAAACGAGAGCACTTGCAGACGACAAATTTGATGATGCTCAAATGATGGTATTTGCCTTCAGGAGAGTAGAAAAGGTTTATTTTTAAGAAAAGGAGAAAATGCTGGTTTTTTGATGATTTTTGACTCAATTCCAAAGGACAATATTTCAGGCCTGTCCAAATCGAAAATATTTGCAGATGACGAAATAAGAGTGACTGAAACTCAGAAATTACCAGCAACCAGCATTTTCTCCTATTCCCACAATGTTTTCTAGAGGCTTCTTTCTCAGGGCCTTTAAAAGTAGGTATTTTTGTCATTGTGGGGTAATGTATTATATGGCTGGAAGGGGCTGTAATTATAAATGACTGGTGAAATGGTTGCAAACTATGCCTGGATGAATCGTACTAGGAAGCGTTTTTATAAGTTTATGTTTATATCATTTTGAAATTCGAAATAACAGTTGCCGTTTTGAAAAAAGGTAGATTGGGTCTCTAACAAGGGTGCCAAAATCAGATAGGTTTGTCTTTGAAAATTACCACCTTGCTGAAGATAATGCTAATTAACCCATTACCACAAAATCCTTCTTTTGACGCCCCTGAGAAAGAAGCCTTCTGAAAACACTGTGGGAAAAGGAGAAAATGCTGGTAACCAGCATTTTCTCCTTTTCCCACAGTGTTTTCTACCCTTCCCAGAATTAATTTTAATTTTTCAGTCACCTTTATTTCGTCGTCTGCAAATACTTAAAATTTGGACCAGTCTAAAATTTTCTTGTGTGGTAAAGAGTTAATACTTTATCGATAGCGCGAAATATTTTATTAGAATAAATCAACTAGTAAAAATAACGGTAGAGTCACTTTAATCATCAAACTTGAATTTACGTTCGACTTCTATTTTAAGACACGTTTCAAATGCACATAAGTGACACAAGATATAAATATCCGAAAAGAAAAAAAAAATGATGTTAAAAGCTTTGAAAGACCCTATAGAAATAGAGACATTTAACTCTTAACCTGACACATAAGTGAAATGAAGCATTCAAACCGATAGTAAAAACCTAAATTTGGTGTTTCAATAGTATTTTGTTTGGAAATACGTCTCTTTATCGGACAGTGTAGATTCAAGATCAGACTGCTCATTATATGCAGTCTGATCTTTGAACGTGAAGTCTGATCTTGATCTAAACTGTCCGCTAAAGGTCCTTGAGTCGCACATTTTAGCCTGAGGGCCAAATACAGAACGTTGTCTGCGCATGTCATATTCTTCGAAGATTCGACCTGCCTGCTATGACGCATCACCCATCCAATGTAACAGGGGAAAAGTAGGGCATATACCGAAGCTATTACCCTAGACGGTGTTAACCCATTACCACACGAGACAAATTTAGACTGGTCCAAATTGAAAGCATTTGCAGACGACAAAATAAATGTGACTGAAAAAATGAAATTTGTTCTGGGAAGGATAGAAAACACTGTGGGAAAAGGAGAAAATGCTGGTTACCAGCATTTTCTCCTTTTCCCACAGGGTTTTCAAGAGGCTTCTTTCTCAGGGGCGTCAAAAGTAGGGATTGTGTGGTAATGGGTAAATAAATGGCCGGTGCATAGGTTACATGCAAGCTGATCATAGCTGAATGAATCGCACCAGGTAGCGTTTTATCGAGTAAACGTTTTAGTTTGAATTTATTGGTAACGATAGTTGTGTAGAAGAGTAGTCCGGCTCTGTACCCAGAATGCCAAAATTTGATAGCTGTGTATGCCATCTAGCGGGAGACAATGAAATACAGAAGCTAAACATGGAAATGTCCGTAATTTTGATTCAACTAAGAAATGATTACTTTTTACCAAACTCCACATTTTTCGCTTGTCCAAATCGAAAGGGTTTGCAAACGACAATGTGTGCTAAAATTGACAGAATTTCTGAAAAGGTAAGAAATATCGTTAGTATGATTGATGAATTGTTGCCATCATATGTCTCTTCTTTTCCACACAACGTTTTTGTGAACTCGTGGATTGTTTGATAAACTGTCAAAGGACGACGAACTTGACTGTTTTTAGTGCAGTGAAAACTCTGAAGGTAAAAAAGCAGGACACCGTTTCACTAAGGTAGTTACGAACAAAATTTTCGTAAGTTTTACGTAATTATATTATAGTGGCATTAATCTGCTACGAGGCACATGAAAACTGATGGTTTTCATGTGTCTCGTAGCAGGTGAATGCCACTATACTATATGAAACTGATGGTTTTCATGTGTCTCGTAGCAGATTAAATGCCACCATACTATATGAAACCGATAGTTTTTAAGTGTCTCGTAGCAGATTAATGCCACTATACTATATGAAACCGATAGTTTTCAAGTGTCTCGTTGCAGATTAATGCCACTATACTACATGTATAGTAACGTAAAACTTACGGAAAACTTTGCTCGTAACTACCTTGGTGAAACGGGGCCCAGTTGTCTATCCCTACCAAATCCTTCGTTTTTGAGCATTATTTTCAGAAGATTGATGTTGAAAAGGCTAACAAACGAATTCCATGTTTGAACGACAAAGAGAAAGAAAGCTTTTAAAAACATAATGGAATATAGAGATAATGCTGGTAATCAGCATTTTCTCCTTTTCTCACATGCTTTCAACCATTTCATAGATAACACCATCATAATAATGACATATAATATGTCATCTGCAAATGTTTTCATTTTGACGTTTCCTGAATTTTGTCGTCTGATAACGAGTTCAGTGTATTCTAAGATGATTTAAATTGATTATCATGCATTTTAATGCATGAATTTACATGAATAGGTATTTAAGTTGAGATAAAGAACCTTTGATATTTTGCACATCCACGTCATAATAGGAAATGCATTGAAATCTATCGTTACGGTGAAATGAGCATTAATTGTTTTTTGTACGTTTTTTTCAGGCGACTAAATTTTAGACTTTATTTTAACTTTAAACGTGAGTGAAACAGCGAAATTTGTCAGAATGGTTAGAAAACGTTGTGAAAAAATGAGAAAATGCTGGCGACAAAATGTTGGTTACAGCATTCTCTCCTTTTCTCAGAGTGGTGAGAAAGGTTCTTTCTCACTGTCGTAAAACTCGAGATCGTGTGTTCAAGTTTTTTTTTTTTTCTTACATCCACAAGAATTTAGACATGTCCATTTTAAAATGATATGAAGACAACAATTATCTCTTTGGCCTGCCACACGCGAAAAGGGGCATTCGGACATTTGCGTAAAGCGTCTTTTTGGATCAGTCTGCAGTCTGTGTAGGTTAATCCGAGTCGACACTCTCCTTTTTTATGTAATTTTCTGTATCATGCAGGTCTACTGTAGGACAAAACTCGAATGTAGTCGTAAAGTGCCGTCTCGGATTGGCCAGCGCGGACTGCGCAGGCTGATCTGAGACGACACTTTACGCAAATGTCCGAATGCCCCTTTTCGTTTGTTTCTCATGTAATGGGACGTATCTATAAGCCTTTATTATACAGTCGTGAAATTTACAGGCACCAAGGAAGAAGGCTTTTGAAAAACAATGCTTTTTGTCAACTTTCTCGAGATTAATGGCTGCATCACGCGAAAAACGGCATACGGATATTTGCGTAAAGTGCCATCTCGAATCAGCCTGCGAAGTCCACACACCCCTACCCAAGACGGCACTTTACGACTACATTAGATTTTGTTCTTCAGTAGTCTTGCACAAAACAGAAAATTATATAAAAACGGAAAATGTCGTTTCGGATAAGCCTGCGTGGAATGCAAAGGCTGATCCGAGACGATACTTTAGGCAAAAGTCCAAATGCCTTTTTTCGCGTGATGCATGCTAATTAATTTGTCGTCTGTAAATACATTCAACATGTACGAGTCTAAATTTTTGACGCCAGTTAAAATCTTAAAAAGGTACAAACCATAAGACAAGATCAACCACCGTATTATTTACTTGTCCTACAATGTTTGTTGATGCTTAGGGTGGTAAAAATGCTGGATCGTTCAGTGAAGAGATAGTCTCAATACAAAAAAGGTATCGGAGTGAGATAGAGTTTTAACGTTTCTGCCGTAAAAACTTGTATGCAGGTTTTGAAAACATTGTGGGAACAGGATAAAATGTTGGTAACCAGCAATTTTCCCCTTCCCATAAGTTTTCAACCCTATCAAACGTAGAAATCATTATCAGAGCTAGATTTAGTTGGTCGTCTACAAATGTTTGAAATCTGCTTTTGTCCAAAATTTGTGTGGTATTTGTCAAAGACATGACCATTATGAGTTCTATATTGAAATTTGAAGACCATGTATCGTATTTTGTGCAAAGCCGAAGGAAATAAACCCAATTAAACTCATTTTTTCTCTGGCAAATGAGTTTTTCGGTAGCTCTCATATATATAATTAGAATGCCGTATTAAAATACATTGGGTGAGGCCATCGATCGTGGAAATACTAATTTTTGATTGAAAAAAGCTCATAGCCTTCTATTGACACAATGATACAAAATATGTCTACCGATCATTTAGTCGAGGGTCTTTTCGTCCCAAAACCGGGTCGTCTCATGGCTTGTTCATCCTATGATTGCGCGTTACTCTGTTTAATTGTGCATAGATCATGAATATTTATAAATCGAAATAATTGATTGAAATGTTGGGAATAAAATGTTAACGGTTAAAGATATTTCTAAATCATAGTTTTCAGGTACAAACTTAATTTTGTCTGATATATTCTTATGGATTTTCTTTCTATCCATCGTGCATCCTACTATAAAAGGACGTTACTCCTTACTCCTTCTAACGATAAAAAGGGAGACTACCAATGCACAAATAGTCCAAACTTTGTCATGAGTATTCTCCCTTCAACCGAAAAGGTATTTATTTGCTTAGTAGATTGACTTTAAAGCCAAACGTTGAACATTTTTATCTTTTCCTTTCAAATTATTTATTCCACACAATGGGTTCCTTGACAAATACCACTTCAGCGTTCTCAACGCTTTGATTTTAGTGTATGAGGAGATAGTGTAAGGGCATGCTGTATGGGTAATTGCTGTGCCCGTTACAACTGCAAGGGCATGCATAATGGGTAATTACTGTGCCTGTTATAAATGCAAGGGATTGCGTAATGGGTAATTACTGTGCCTATTATTGAAAAAAATGCAAGGGCATGCGTAATGGGTAATTACTGTGCCTGTTATAAATGCAAGGGCTTGCGTAATGGGTAATTACTGTGCCTATTATTGAAAAAAATGCAAGGGCATGCGCAATGGGTAATTATTGTGCCTTTTTCAAATCCAAGGGCGTGCGTAATGGGTAAATACTGTGCCTGCTATAAATCCAAGGGCATGCCTAATGCGTAATTGCTGTTATGATCAAATATTAATCCTCATAATGCTAAATAACTAAAATGAAATTTTCAATTCGAACGTAAAAACCCAGTATTTCTATTTCAGAAATATGTGTTGAGGAATGATATCTGTTCATAGGACAGTTTAAGATCCAGGATCAGACTGTACGTTCTGTGCAGTTTGATCTTGTTTCACTCTGTCTGCAAAAGGTCAGTGAGTCTTCCTTAGCAGCCAAAGGGTTAAAGATTTGATATAAAATTTAAAAAAAAAAAGATCAACGCTCTGGCAAAACGTGCGTCTTCATGTTACATTGTGCCAAGTAAGTCATTGCAACAATCGACTAAATTATTAAGTAGAATGGTACATTGTTATGCAATAAAATTACTAAAATAAAATAGTATCGACCTAGGTCAGCCAGCACGGACGGCGTGACCTGGGTCAATAATATTTGTAGATACATTTAGGCCTTTTTTTTGCCAGAGTTAATGCATTGATTTAAATGGACCATTATTAGTTGTACGGTCAGGGGGCAGGGGACTTGGAAACTTGTTCACGGCTGTGGTGAATCATGTCACCCCGAGCCAAGGGGACTTGGAAACTTGTTCACGGCTGTGGTGAATCATGTCTCCCCTGGCCTTCGGCTCGGGGTGACATGATTCACCACAGCCGTGAACAAGTTTCCAAGTCCCCTGCCACCTGACCGTACAACGAATTTATTATACTGCAAAGTTTTACCCTTTCAAAGCGCGTTAAGCGAGATTTTCCTGTTTAATAATTTCACGAATCGAGTTTGCTGACGAAATAGAAATTGCCTTCTGAGTGCCCCAATTCAGTGAAAATTGACGTCACTGGAAACTGACGTCACTAAAACGTGCAGTCTGGTGATCGATCGACGCCGCCATTTTGGATGTTGTGTGGCACGTGAAGTGATGTTTACGGGACACTCCAAAGGGAAACTGGTTTTGCGTGGTTTTTGCCAGGGAACATGATATTAACCAATCAGATCACAAGAAATTTCTTTGCAATATAATAAAGTTTTTTTTAAATGAGTTATCATGTCAATTCTGTGGGGAAAACAGCCTTTAGTCCAGAATGCTGACCTTAGATATGCCTTTCTAAAAAAGCTGATTAAACCTTGTTTTCTCATGGGAAAAAAAATTCCCGCTACGCTGACATGATATGAACAGATGATAGGCCATAAAATAATCAAATCTGTTTATTGTCAAGGAAACGTCTTAATTATCCAGCGTGGTTGGTGCAAAGATCATTATTTAACATTTTAAAACTCTCGGCTTTGTGGTCATTATGCTGGGACGTTTTAACTAATGATAGCTATTCGTGATCAGACCCCGGTCTCGCCGTATGACTATGTACTTACATTTTTTTTTCTTAGCTGTTGGTTTGCTATTTATGTGTTTATTTATATATTAACGACCTCAATTATTTAGACAAGATGCCCGCCGACAGTTTCTCATTTATCTTGGTCAGAAGTGCAGATCTGTGGCTACTGTTGCTATTTTGATAAATTGACTCTTCTCTTTCTAAACATTGTGCATCTATTCTTTTGATGCATATTGGCAGTGAAAAAAAAACTTAATTTATGTCAAGCAAAAAGAATGCTTTCTTTGTAGAAACACCATATTAAACAGGGCTATCCACCAAGTTATTTGTAGAAGGCGAAATTTCAAAACATGATACTGACAACGGTACAGTGTCATTTAAACGTGTTTACTATTTAGTGTGACGTGCTGAGACGGAAACGGTATGACAGGACAGTGGCAACGAGTACAACAGTAGGTCTACAGATGTTACAGTTATCATTTGTATCACTCAAGCCGGTAGTAAAAATTCTAACAATGCTACTTCAAACGTATCTTTCAGTGAAAGAAATATCCCTTATCGGACTGTGTAGATCCAAGATCAGACTGCACGTTCTGTGCAGTCTGATCTTGATCTACACTGTCCGCAAAAAGGTCATTGAGTCGCGCTTAGCAGCCTAGGGATTAAGAAAAAAATCGGCAAATAATATCTAACATACTCGAAAGTTGGCATTTTAAAACAAAATCCTAATCAACGTGTCTCGAAAAATGCTGTTGAGGGAGCATTGATTAATGAGTTTGATAAAAGTTTATCTCAAAAGCAAAGGAATGTCATATCTTTTTAATCACATAACGATATTTCGCGCTTCAACCTTTATCTTACCAAATAAGTGAAATTAATCTTGCAAGTCGACTGTAAAAAAAAACACACATTTTGGCGTTTTAAATCAAAATCTTATTTACTAAACGTGTCTGGAAAAATGTTGTTTACCGAGCCTGTAGCGAGCTTTTCATTAACGAATTTGGTAAAAGTTTATCTCAAAAACCAGCAAATGTCAAATCCTTTTAATCACATTATGATATCTCAAGCATTAACCCTCAACTTACGAATATGTGAAATGAAACTTGAAAGTAAATACCCCAAAACTTGCTATTTCAAGTTTTTTTTTTTCGTTTTTTTTTTTGGGGGGGGGGTATATCCTGAAAGGGCAGTACAGATCCAAGATCAGACTGCACGTTCTGTGCAATTTGATTTTCATCGACACCGTTCGAAAGAAATTCCGAGAGTTGCGCTTAGCAGCCTTTTGGGTTAAAGGTAATAATGCATACCTTGAAATACTTTTTACTTACACTTGTGGATTCTTCTGGTTAAAGGCACGTAACCAGTTACCTCGCATGAGTGACATCAGAGAGATCTCGCGTGAACAAAATCAATGGCGTCATATGAAAGACAATGAAAAGAGACCATCCATACAAACGGAGATATATTCATTGCGACGGAATGCCTTACAAGTATATTTGGGCTTTCATTTTGCGTTTACAGTTACCTCACATGAGTGACATCAGAGAGATCTCGCATGAACGTAATCAATGGCGTCATATCAAAGACAATGAAAAGCGACCATCTATACAAACGGAGGCACATTAATTGCGACGCAATGCCTCACAAGTATATTTGGGCTTTCATTTTGTCTGATAGGCACAATGCATGCGCAAATCATGTGTTTTCCCTTTCCTTTTTTTCTGGAAAAAGAGTTGCCTTTTATTGGCAAAATCAAAAATGCTTTCATTACAATACCTATCATATCTATCGTCCAGACATGTGTTATAAGCTGTTTTATTTACCTTTCTGTTACGTGGTAAAATCTACAGGAGAAACAAAAGTGGCTGTTTAGAAGTTTTGCTGAATATAGTTTGAACGCGAGTTGCGACATCACGAGTTATTAGGGGACACATTTTACAGTATTTAGTCTAGATACGAATTTTATTTATGTTGTGCAAGTTATTTTATTCGTTTGCGATACATATATTTGAACCGGAAACTCTACTGGTATATAATCAAGATAATTACATAAGTGAAGCCCGACTCCTCTGAGAGAAGTAAAAAAAATAACTCACATATGACGACGCATATTGCTTTTCACAATTGTGTATGAGAAGAAAATCTGTTACATGTGTAGTACATGTACAATGACAAAAATAAAAGCTATGTGATAAGATACATACGGAGGGAGAGAGACGGAAGTCAGAAAATAAATGTTCGATCAGTTGGTCCCAGGAAAGCGAAGACAAGTTAAGCTAGGTCTATAACACTGATTTTACTGATGGGCCACATCACATACAGACTGTGATGCAATTTTGTGGCTATAATGTTTTTCTAGTATCCTTATTGATAAAAGTTTTAAGTAGGCGAGGTTTGCTTGACAGTTCTCAGCACTACGAAATATTATAAGTTCCTAGGACGGTTGTAGACAAGTAGAGTTTGTCCTAACCGACATCTCGCTGAATAGTGTGATGTAGGAGGTTTTTATGTTTCTTGATGAGATGCATGAATAGAACAAATATTCATGCATGCATTCCTAATGATTTTTAACCCTTTCCTGCATAAACTCATTTAAGTTACATTTGATTTCTTGTCTGCAGACACTTTCAATTTGGCCATATCTGAAATTTTGTCGTCTGGTAAAAGTTAAGGTGTTGCTTTTTCCCCAAGATTTGATTTCCGCCTGTGTATTTTAAAGGTCCTTCCACAAGGCACACTTTCATAGCCTAGTTCAATTGAGAAACCAAGAGAAGTGCATTATTAATCATTAATCACTTTCCAAATCTGCTGACTGGGTGAAAATGACTTGTAAATTATACGTGCTAAATGCACATAATCCATTTAATTAACCCTTCGGTGGAAGACAAAATTTTATCATTGTCTAAAATGAAACTATTTGCACCTCAAAGTAAACGATACTCAAAACATATAGTTCTTGCAAAGGAACGAAATCGTAGTGGAAAAATAATGCTGGCTACTTTTTTTTTTTTTCAAAGCAGGTAAAACTGGAGTTAGAACGGTACAATTTTATATTATGGTTCAATTCGTGAATTCTGGTGAAAACACGAGAGTGGAGTATTTCACTTTTCTCAATCAAAAGGGCTTTCAATTCAATGTATCGTCACTGAACAGACAAATAGCACCGTGTTGTCAAGCCGACAGTCGTGCATACGAGGGGAACTATATTATCTATATTAAGAACTGTACGTCACTCGTCGTGTTGTGCACTGATAAGAGATGGTATATAAATCACGAGTTATCAGCTATAAACTGTTATACATCACCTATGTAGGCAGGAAACTGTCACAGCTAAAATTCATACATTGTTTAAGTCCGGATCATTCATTATCTTGTAAAGATCAAAGTGCTGAAGGTTCAAAGAGTCAAAGGGTGTTTTTTTGTGACCCAAAAAGAATTTATTTCCGTAATGAAAATTAAATAGTTAATGGTAAATGTTAAAAGATTTATTTTTCGACGCGGCAGTATCTTCCTTCTTGACGCTTACATTGCCTTTACTTCAGGTTGACGACCTGGCAGATAATACGGAGTCGTATAACCAGCTAGCAATCGAGGTATCTGTGTGCTCGTAACGGCAGCTGCATTTAATAACTCTTTACCAGACAATAAAATCTTAGATTTATCAAAATTCAAAGCATTTCCAGCCGGCATATCAAATGCGACCATAGTAATGATTTTTATCTTGTAAATGGCAGAAAACACACAGATGTGAATATGGGAGAAAATGCTGATTACCCGCTTTTCTCCTTTTCTCTTATTTCCACGCAGTTTTCCATCAGGTTTCTTCTTTGGATTCGTTTAATACAGTTTCATAAAGTTCTCGCAGATGACTCTGACAACATTCTTACAAATTATAGACATTACAATGAATTCAGTTACATACACATTGTGAAAAAAGGGTGCATCCGTCTTGATTGAAATTGGAGCATTATCAAAATTATGGAAGACAAATGCAATCACTCAAAGTCTCACACAGACAGGCAGACATTTTGGCAGTTCTATCCGTGAGGTGTTTTCTATTTCAAGCTTGGCCTAAAGGGTCTTGGAATAGCTAGCAACGTCTTCATTTTTTCTTTTCATATAAATATAGTTCATGTTAAATATGCACATTTTCAAAGATGTTTTCAAAGATGTTTGTTGCAAACTGTGTCAGGACATCATCTGTTTACCCTTTCCTCTATAGATACTCATTTTGACGTATCAACAACAGACAGCTTTTGAAAACATTGTGGGAAAGGGGAAATTGCTCGTAACGAGCAATTTCTTTGCCCACAATTTTTTCCACTCAATTACATAATTGTATCCTTATTTGTTCATATTCCTGACATCATATCTTTATTTGCTGCCGAAATGGAAGAGCCTCAAATTGATATATAAGGTAAAGCGTTAAGTCACGATTTATATATAAAAAGTAAAAACAATAAAGCATTATTATAATAATATCTCAAAATAGGTACGAAACAGATTAAATGTCAGTAAATTTGGTCTTGGTAAAAATTCTTGCATAACATTTCATAATTTATGGCTATGAAGGGAAAATTCATCTGAAATAAGGTGACTGTATACAGACTACTATATGACAAAAAAGAATAAAGAATAGTCTAAATGGCAAGCACAAAAAAGGCGGACGCCGACCAACACTTGAAGAGATTAAAATCTGACATTTCAGACATTTTTTCACAAACGAAATACTTAGGAACTAAACAGGTGTAAGGTCCAAAAATAAACCTTTCGATGTTGAAAGTTAATATCATTTAGATAAAACAGATTACAAAGTATTCAAATGTTTCATAAATTGAATTTTTGTGGAAGGCACAGGAGATGCACCAAAGTTTCATTGACATCTTCGTTGTTATCGTTACCCTCTAGAAGTACACCAGTGACCAGTCATGATATATAGCTATAGCCATCCGCCGCGTCTCGCCCTATTCCTGATAACATCTAGCCTAGTCCGTAACAAGGAGGCTGCCATTGAATCTTCTTTTATCCACATGATCTTAAAAATGGCGACGCCCTTGAAATTCTTCTAATCAACGAGAACACACAATATGATGTAATTATTTACATTTATCACTCTGTAAGCAAAACCTCTTCCCAAAATGATAAATAAGGTGGGAAAAAACACAAGATTTTGTCAAAGTGAATCTATTTGATAGTTACAAAACTCTACAGACAGTGCTACGCGATTCCAAACCGAGCACCACCTGATAACAGGGTCACCGACTTTTCACTCAGACCATCCATAAACTCATCATACTCCACTATAACACAATGATTTGGATGTGTACTAGTAGTTGCTTTTTTTTCCCCACTCTTACAAACGACTATATTATAAATAAAATTATCATAAGATTAATACAATATACGTGAAAAAGTATAAAAAAAAAAACATGTATTCATCAATTGATTCAATTCTTACACTGGAGAAAAATAGACAATTCGTCGCAATCGCTGTCCCGATGGAATATGAGATTTTATAATAAAATGCTATGAAATAAGGATATTCGATTTCTAATGCTAGTTTTAAAAACTTACCAAGATTAAGCAAAACATTGTAATCATTACTTCTCATCAAACATGAATTTTTGTACACTGGTTCTAGCTGTATAGTATCTTTTATGGACTTTTTTCGTAAACAAAAAAAAAGGACATTAAATGATAAAACGAAAATCGTCTTCATTCGAGTTTAGACCATAATGACCATAATAACAGTATCTTCTTTTGTTTCTGGGTATTATGATCCTACCATGCTAAGCAAGACACTACAACAAATGAATAAAGAGGCGAGTACCACGTTAACTGTCTAGAATTCTAGATTGGCAACCTGGATCCGTATTCACCAACCATTCTTAAGAACGTTCTTTGTCTAAATCTTCAAGATTTTCTGACCGTGAAAGTAACAGGACTTCTGATTGGCTAAACCAATTGGTTTAGCCAATCAGAAGTCCTGTTACTTTCACATTGACAAATTCTGAAGAATAAGCCTAAGAATATTCTTAAGAATGGTTGGTGAATACGGACCCTGATATTTACTGGTGAGAAGACATTCTGTCTGTCACCATGCAATAAGCGCGCTTGAGTTTTGAGGGGACTAGATGAATGTCATTTATCAAATGCGATCGGTTCGAGGGTGGCTCAGTTATTTTGTAAATGGACTATACTCAAGATGTAGTGCAGAACTTTATGTGTCTGTTGAGGAACTTCAAGTACTTTTAGGAATGGAATTCTGGCACCTGTAAACTTAGGCTGTTACAGCTGTCGAAAGGGGGGGGACACATTATGAGCAGACAGTATTTGGGTCAGTTCTGTGTACATCAAAAACAGGTTATTTCATTGATAACCTATTTCTACGTATATGAGCCTTTTATTCTTACTGCCATTTACTCTGTACTATTTTTTCCTGTCATTGCTCAGTCGTATCAGTTTTAACTTTTACATGCTACTTTTCCATTTGTTAAATACATATGACCCGTTGAAATCTTACTATTTATATGATCCATTAACTGTTTTAACTAGTGTATAGTTAACTGGTATATAAAGGTAAATTTGTATTCTAGCTGATGATACTGGTATGCAGAGGTGCTCACCCAGGTTATCATATTGTATTCTAACTTGAAACTGTATTCCTCTAAAATTACATAATTACATATGTATGCGTGGCGATTAACGTAAATAAAAAACTGCTCCCGGATCTACACAAAAGGTCAAATCTATTGATTTGCATGTTTAAGAATTAAGATATATATTGCTATTTGTATGTTCATTTGTATACATAAGTAGTTGTAGTTTTTCGGACATATTAAAATGAGACATGATACTGTTTTTTGTATACCACAGTGAAGAGTATTTCGGATGAATCAAAAGTGGATATAATTTTGTTAATTGTATGTACATTTGTGACCCGTCACGCATGAAGGGACCATCTGGGAACTTCGAAAAGTGTCGATTCAGGTCAGACTGCGCATGTTGCGCAGGCTGGCCGGGGTCGACACTTTTCGCTGTTATGGTATTATTTGTATGAAAAGTGGTCATTCTATTTTACTATACAATCATTTTTGAACTATCAGATTAAATTGACCTACGCCATCTTTGATCTGTTTTCATCTAATTGATGTACGGAATTTTCAGATTGTCCCTTTTTGTGTGACTGGTCACATTTGTATATCAAGTTGTTGTAACATCTTCAGATATAGATCTATTAGAATGCGATTTAATATCGTTATTTATGCGTTCCTGTGTAGGCCTACACCATACGGGTGAAGAACTTCGAACCATTAAAATTAGATATGTTATTATTATTTGCATTTATATATTGGTCTTAGCGTCTTCGGACAAATTAAAATGAGATATAACATAGTTATTTCACGAAGTTGTAGTATTTCGGATGTTATACGTAGTTGCATTTGTCTACCAAATAGTTGTACCGTCTTCGGATATATCTAAATAAGTTGTACAGTGTTGTTTGTATTTGCATTTGTATACCAAGTCTTTGTAGCATTGTCGGATTTATTGAAACAATATATCGTGGGTTAACTTCAAAAACCTCGTAACTACAGCTTGTAACAAGCTGTAGTTACGAGGTTTCCGAAGCAAACCGACGATTAAACATTTTTATTGTAGTTGTAGCTTTCCAGCTGAGATAGAAAATTGTTTATATTTAGCGCATTTACATACAAGGAAGTTGTACCATCTGCCGATATATTTATGTATACGCTCTTGACTGGTCTATATCTGTATATATTTTCGGTACTATGAACCCGGTTAAGTACAAAAAAAATAAACCCATTAAATCTTACTTTTTTTTAGTCGTCAACAATTGAAATTTGACAGGGTAATTATAAATGTGTCCTGATTGTTCCAATGTGACAAGGATGTTTTCGAGTCACTTTGCTGAAATCTTTTCAGGGAAAAGGTAATGGAACCTGTCGTTCTTCGGGATCCATAAATATAATTTCGAATCGATCTACAACTCCTTGAGAAACTATGAGGTAACGATGTCAGCCGACTTGTTCTGGCTTCAATGAGGAACAGTCTTATCTGTATCTACACTCTTCCCATATGACAGTAGAGGTCCATATTTTTTTATATGAGCTGTAAAGGAATTATTTTAGCTCTGAGAAAAAAAAATTAACATACGAGTTCACGATTTATTTTGAAAATACTCGTACATTACGTATAAATATGAAAAATTGGCGCCTTAACTCGAGTTCCTCATATATCACGTAATGTTCATGGCATAGAACCAGTTCGTCTGATGGCGTTTATATATAAGGTTATATTTGACGTTAAAAGACTCCTAAATGACGCTTTTAAACATACATCACAGGAAATCAAACCAAGTACTTGAAAAAAAGGAAGTAAACACGAAAGTTCATCAGGGAAACGTGGTGCACTAGAGCCGAGGAAAAACTTTCAAATGGGACCTGTCATGATTGTATCATAATTGTTCTGTGGATAGGCTATGGCGTCATATGTAACATTTACCTCTGAGGCTGTTTTAAAGTAATTGCCAGTCAGGTTTTAGTTTAAACAGTCAGGTTTTTCCTTTGGAAATGGCCGAAAATGAGACATTTTCTGAGTATAGTGATTGGCAAGAAAGCATTTTTACGAAAGATAAATTCCTTCGAACATAACACTTATTAAGGTCAGTGGAGTTACTACATTGAACGGTGTGTTTTTACGACAAAAATATGAATACGTTAATGTGACCCGTCACGCAAAAAGGGACATCGGGGAACTGTGAAAACTGTTGACCCAGGCTATTACAAGTCAGCACTTTACGACTGTATTAGATTTTATGATATATTTTCTGCAAAACAGAAAATAGCATGAAAACAGAAAGTGTTGTTTCGGATTAGTCTGCGTGGACTTGCGCAAATGTCCAAATGATTCGTGTTGCAGGCCATATTCTGATCCGACAACTCATAGCTAACCCATTAAACATATTAACCCATTACCAAACGACAATATTTTAGACTGGTCCAAATTGAGGGCATTTGAAGACGACAAAATAAAAGTGACTGAAAATTTGAAATTTGTTTTGTGAAGGGTAGAAAACATTGTGGGAAAAGGAGAAAATGCTGGTTACCAGCATTTTCTCCTTTTCCCACAATGTTTTCTAAAGGCTTCTTTCTCAGGGGCGTCAAAAGTAGGGATTGTCTGGTAATGGGTTAAAGAAGAGTGAGCACTGTGGGCTGTTTCTGTTTGCTGAGGACATTCCACAATGAAGACATAAATTAGTTTATTGTTTGTTAATGTACATGTGACTTGTAAAATCACAAAGTGTTAGATAATGCATCATGCATTTTGTTGACATTAATTTGTATATCGCATCTCGCTGAAGTCTGACATGTTTTCCCAGACAGCACCACATACAACTTCGGGTTTGAGTGTAACGATTTCTTTTTTAATTTGACCACAATTATTTCAAATGAGATTTGCTATAGAACTCTCAACAGACTTCCGTTTTCATTTACGCAAATGCCCCCAAAACCCCTTTTCGCGTGTTGCAGGCCAGTTATAGTGTTGGCCTGTCATGCTTTCATCATGTTTGGACAGAATGACAAACCTGTAGTCATCACCGAATTATCACGTGGTCTATTAGAAAAGAACGGTGTTATATTTAGCAAGTGTCGTGCATAAATAGAATGGTTTAAACGGAATCTACAATTCAGATTGAAGCACATGATCCCCTCATGAAAAGAAATAAGACTTTTGCTTTTATTAGCTCTTGAAATATGCGTCCCGATTCATCAACTATTCTGAGTTGCGTTGGAAGTCTTATTCTAAATATAGAAAGTTAAACGATATAAAGTGGCTGAAACACTTGTTTTTGTCAATCAAAAATTGTCTTCCTTTGAGACTGAGAAAATTAGAGTTACACTTGATTTTAGACCTAGAGTCTAGCCTAAACGTGCAGCCGTTTTAAAAATCGTTCATATCCTTCCCCTTATTTTCGGCCTAGACCCACTCTTTGGAATCGGTATATCCGAATGAATAAATAATGTTGTGCGATTGGTAAAAAGATGTGATCATGGCTATTGGGCGGACCTCTACTGGGTTTGTTTTTAATTTATCATACCACATAATTTTTACCTGCAACTGCTCCGGTTTGATGATTATTTGGATTAAAATCTAAGTTTGAAAATTATAACATATTGTAAAGCATGTAACTGAGAAATTCATTTTTCAGCAATATTAAAAAACAATGTGGAAAAATCAGCAATTAATGGTGGGATTATATTTCATGGTTTTTACTTGTATTAAACCACAGAAGAGCTTCGATATTCATATACTAATACATGTACCGTATATCTTTTCGAAATGATATTGTTTGTTCAGTTTGCACTTTCTTTCTGTAATTATATGTTTTTGTAGCACTGTTTTATAAAGCTGTCCGATGAAAAGAAAACTTAGCCATACTGTGTGAAAAGGAGGCTGATAGCATTTATAAAAAGATTCCAACTATGCCAGCCTGCGTAGTCAACGCAGGCTGGCATGGGTTGACTTTGGCTGACATGGGTCGAATTTTTTTTCTGATTTGTAAATTTTCCTCATGACCCAGGCTCAAGATTTTAAAAGTCAATCGTAAAGCTATATGGATTTTGTGATTCCTTAACAACGTGATAACTGTTTTAGTTTGATACTTCACTATAGTGCCTAAAACATCCTTTTTTGCCCAAGCATGGCCTAGATATGCATATGAAGGTATATTGTCTGCAGATGGGAGTGTGCTACTCGAAGCGAAAAGCTGCAAAAACAAATAATAAATGGTGACGACCTTCATAAAGGACGTTCTATTTAGTGGC
The DNA here is from genome assembly GCA_943736015.1 of Tridacna crocea. NCBI lineage: Eukaryota > Metazoa > Mollusca > Bivalvia > Cardiida > Cardiidae > Tridacna > Tridacna crocea. Next base: position 45,901,566 of record OX031061.1, read on the forward strand.
CCTTTTCCAGGCGTCAAGATTTAACCCTTGGGCTGCTAAGCGCAACTCGCAGACCTGTTGCGGACAGTGTAGATCAAGATTAGACTGCACAGAACGTGCAGTCTGACCTTGAATCTACACTATCCGATAATATTTCATTTTTCAAAATAGGGGAAAAAAATAACTTTGAAATAGCAAAAATTGGGATTTTAATATCGCTTTAAAAAAAGTTCCATTTCGGTTATTTAGCAAGATAAGGGCAAAGACTGGTCAGAGGTGGAAAAATCAAACATGGCTCAGATTCTGTGGTATGTCTTTTTGAAAAGTTAGAAAACATTCACAGTGACGAAGCAAATGATGGTTACCAACATTTTCTCCTTTTTCCCACAATGTTTCCAAAATTTATATTTGTCAAAGACATTAAAATTCTGGCTGATGTGGTGGAGGGTCTTAACCCTTCATCATACAATCCCTGGTTTTTACGAATCTGGGATGGAAGCCTTTTGAAATCTTTTTTTGAAAATATTGAGCTGGAAAATTTAAATGTGGCTTAGATATGTGATTGTATCTGAAAGGGTAGAAAACATTCACAGAATTGAAGTAAATGTGAAGTAAATATTGGTAACCAGCATTTTTTTCTTTTCTCACAATATTTTCCACCCAACTATAAACAAATTTTAACTTTTGTGTTAGGCTTATTTTTTCGTCTTCAAATGCTTCAAATTTGGACCAGTCTAAAACTTTGTCATTTAGTTAAACATGTTTGTGGACAATAATCGTAAATTAGTTGTTAAACTCTTTCAGGGTCAAACGTACAAACTCGACCTCGTTCATAGTCTGAAAATGCAATCCTTGAAACTAAGAGGGGAGAGCGTTATATAGCAGAATTAAACTAAACAAGCAGATAGTAAAGAATCAAGTTTTTGCAGTCCACAAAAAGATCTAACATGTTTCCGCCTGTTGCGTTGGAAGCGTTAGGTTATTTAGTACATTCAACCTGCGACAGAATTCCATTTTCTTGAATACTTTATGGCTTTATAAAGGCCTTTACATTTTTACAACCTATTATAACGCCGTTGATATTCATTGTCCAACAGTTTAGTTAAAAAAAATGCCTATCAATAAAAATGCACCTTCCCATGCTTTCGTAGATTTCCTTTGTACTGGCCAGATTTTCTCCCGCAGCTACTGGCCGATTGTCTGTATGATTATTAATCTTCAGTACCGAAGTAACTGCCCAACTTGTATTCAGCTGAATCATACAAACGAGGTGATCCTGAACAATACATGTTATGTTGGGCTTTTTGTTTGTTTTCATGGGTTTCTTTCCCAGCTTTGTCACGGCGGCCCGTGCACTTACCCATGCATTCTAGTTTTAGTGTCCAAAGCTAAACCACAACACAAGAGCTATTTTTCTCAGATGATAATTTAAGCCTTTGTTGACATACACAACATAACAAAACAAATACATAAAAGGTAAGACAGATAAAATGCATTGCTTCATTATATAGACTCTACAACGGACATTTCAGCAATAAGGACTACCTGTTTCCCCTATGATTATGAAGTCAGACAACCGTAAAAAGACACTGATATCGTCTGAGAGAAATACCTTCGAAATAAATTGAGTCAAAACACTTTAGCGATGAAAGTAGAATATGTTTAGAAGAAACTCACTTTTACCGATCGACAAAAAGAATTTGGATCAGTTTGAAATCCAGATAGTTTCTCATTAACCCTTTCCCAAACGACAAACTTTTGGACTAGACCAAATTGAAAGCATTTGCAGACGACAATTCAATTCTTGCTGTAAAGATGATTTCTGTCTATGATAGGGTAGAAAACATTGTGGCAAAAGGAGAAAATGCTGGTTACCAGCATTTTTCCTTTTCCCACAATGTTTTCAAAAGGCTACTATTCCAGACCCGTAAAAACCAGTGATTGTTTGGGAAAGGGTTAATTAACTAAGTCAGTCTCGACAATTTCAATTTTGTATGGAAAATGCTAAGAATCAGATTAGAGGTTATAGATACATGTATATAAGCATATTTAGCAGAGACAAAGTGTCAGATCTTGTAATACGGTCGTCTGTAGACTATAAACGTGAATCGTAATGTACCATGACCTCATAAACGTGCAATCTTAAGTCATGTAAGATAGTTGTAAATGTAACATGTATCAATAGGACATATTTTACTGTCGACTGACGGCAACACTCACCTATAGTGACACTTTCGAGAGTAATGCCGTTCATGTACATGAACAGATTCTCGGGCCGTTTGCAACATTTGCTAAACAATCTCGTGTTTTAGCAACCCTAGAAGGGGTAAGGCTTTTGAAAACAATGTGAGAAAAGGACAAAATGCTGGTAACCAGCATTTTCTCCTTTTCCCACAAATGTTTTCTACGCTTTTAGGGACAAATTTCATCATATGAACCAAAATTAGATGTCTTCTGCAAATGCTTTCAAATAGACTTGTGTAATATTATGCCGTCTAGTAAAGAGTTAACGAACTATTCAGAATACTTCTATAATTTTAAGTTTGAAGGCAAGCACCCTGATTGACCGAGACGTTCTGTTTCGGCCAATTAGATGGGTTTTCTTTAAATTGAAAATAAGAGTTGAGTTCAGAATCCCATCCCATTAACAAGGTACACATAGGAAAGCATACCATGCATCTTGTGTTTCCTGTTTTATGCTTTTCTGGCCTTTTCTTTAAAATGATATTGCTTTCGAAAATTCACGATTTCGTCTGCAGATATATGACATATTCGCTCGTCAAAGGTTAGTTCTTTAAGTAGCACTTCTCTACATATTCTTATGATCATAATTATGTCTAAGAAACCGTCTGCTCTTAATTAGAAGAAAAACTTCTATACTTGTCCATTGTGAAAGCATTTGCAGACGACAATTTAATTGCAGTCCAAATTATGAGTTCTACCTTTTGTATGGTAGAAAACACGATGGGGAAAAGGATAATAATACTAGTATCTTCTGATTTTCCCACAACGTTATGAAAATTATTCTTTCTCTGGGTCATTTGAACACAGGGTTGATGGGAAAGCGTTGTGGTTTGTTTAACATTTGCAAAAAAAGGTTTGCCGGAAATAGCTCAGACTGCAAAGACAGTTTAAGCATGAAATAATTCTATATCCGCACTACACGTATGTGATGCCGGTATACTGCATTTAGATTTCTAAAGAAAAAAAACTTTGAAATTGCAAAAATTAGGGGTTTGCTATCGCTTTAAAAAAGTTTGAAAGTTATACTTTCTCTGAGGGACACACACTAGAGTCAAAATGTCCGTCTGAGAAAATGTAAAAAGACATATAAATATTACAAACTTACTCGTCAGTTTTCCATTTCATTGAAAAAAATTCTCAGTATCAACTAGTAAAAATATAGACGAAGAAGGTGCAGTTTTTGTTAACGACCCTAATTTCAAAGTTTTACTAACTGATGAACATTTTATTACGATATAGTTATTAATAGGTACATTTATATTCAGACTTTTATTTCTCCTTTGTTATTTCTCATTTGTTATCCTCCATGAGGGTCAGTTATGATACGGGTGCGGTATTTTACCTGCGTGACTAAACAAGTTCAAATTTATACATAATATGATCTGCAAAACGCCAAAAAGTGCATTCGGACATTTGCGTAAAGTGTCACATCGGATCAGCCTGCGCAGTCTGATACAACACTTTCTGTTTTCATGTAACTTTCTGTTCTGCGCATTTCTACTGAAGGATAAAATCTAATGTAGACGAAATGTGCCGTCTCGAATTGGCCAGCGCTTACTGCATAGGCTGATCCGAGACGACACTTTACGCAAATGTCCGAATGCCCCTTTTCGCGTATTGCAGGCCATAATAGTGAATAGTGCTCAAAGAGAGATAACTCTGTTGGCCTGTCAATAATCAGTAATCAGTCAGCAGATTCAACAGATCTTCAGTTTGTGGCCACAATCATTTTGTCAAAATCTGAATCCCCATTGACTTTTATGTACTTCTTACTTTACTTCTTGGTTTATTTCGGGTTAGAAACTAAAGTCATTATTAAGAAACTAGTTCTGACGTTTACACCGAAAGAAAGAATGAAATAGATTATAGAACACTGTGGCTGTTTTTCTCTGGTTTCACGCGCTCGTGTCTAAAAACCGATCAAAACCGGGACCCAAAAAACGATAATACACCAGTAAATTATCAAAAATAAGTCATGGATTTAATACATTGTCGAAGGAGGTATTATGCGATAAATGGTTTTATCACAAAGAATGCTAAAAATATCTTTTTCTTTATTTCAGCGTTGACAGTCGACTACGCTACAAGCCAGGCAACCGGTGAGAAGAGCTGATAGGGAAAAGTAGTAGATAATGGTTGTGGTGAAGACATTTTTTTTCATGCAGCAGATTACTTTTAGACACAGTCCCGCAGAGGGGAAACATTGCTCATTATGAGCAATTTCCTCTTTTTCCACGATATTTAGTAATGCATGATATTGATTTATGATATCATTTTAGTCATACTCAGTGAAATGATGGCATGATACATTGCAAGTATCGAGACAGTCAGTACCCTTAGGCTGACCTGTCTCAATATTTTTGAAAGTGATAAAATTTCTACGTGTCAGAGAGCTATTCTTCCTCATAATTGAACAAATATTTCGACCATGAAAATAGATCTGTATTAACCCTTTACCAAACAATCTCTGGTTTTCACGACCCTCAGGAAGAAGCCTTCTAAAAACATTGTGGGAAAAGGAGAAAATGCTGGTTAACAGCATTTTCTCCTTTTCCTACAATGATTTCTACTCTATGAAAGTCAAGTTTCATTTATTCAGCCACTTATATTTTGTCGTCTGGAAATGCTTTCAGTTTGGACAAGCCTAAATTTTTGTCGTTTGGTAAAGAGTTAAGAAACAACTTGCTCTGTATGATGCATGAAAAAGATTTATCAACCCCATTTTTCCAGAGTATTACACGTCTATATTTAACAGCTGTGTTTTCATAGTGATCTTCTGCAAACTTGTGTCATGAGGTAATGGGTTATACGCCTTATACAAAGGAATCGTTCGATGCAATTGTCAACCTTATAGCTCCCCAACTGATGGTGTTTTTAGATTTTTAAGATCTGACATTAGTAGGTATTTGAGATAAATACCTTATTACACGAGTCTAGAAAAAAGAAATAATAATTATAACATTTTCCTACCAGTTTTATGAAATTTTACCTTAAAAGCCAACGATATCAAATTCATTTCACCACATTAATGTATCTGAATTATATTTTCGAGCATTTTGTTTGAAATCTGAGTTTCGTGAAATTTGAGCTTTATTACGAATAACAATTTTGACACTAGATTTAGCAGAGAAATCAAGTTAGCAACGTTTTAGAGCCGATGCGTATGATAACAGAGATCCGGCCAAATACGGAACTATTTGCTTTTCTCATAAGTGCCTAATTGCTGTATTACACTGCAAGTAAAGACATTTATATGATAAAAAGTATGCAGAAATTAATTGCTTTCGGTGTATGCGGAGAGGAGGAGACGGAGACAATTTTCTTGAAGAAAACGTCGAAACTTAACGTTCATCAAACGAAGCGATAAAATATAATGGAAACAGTTATCTTCTTGAACAGATAGTACGTTTCTGATACTGTAATAATACTCAAGTATTTGGCAAGTATTTAACAAGATATTGAAATGGGTCAAGATAATTCGTTATTACGTGTTTTCCCTTAATGTGAACATGTTGTACCTGCATGAAACAAACTTTATGTATTGTTTACGATAAATCAGGTGCTTGCTTATGCTCTGCAATTTTTGGTCTTAAAAAAATTAACGAGAATTATTGAAGAGGAACTAAATTTAATATCGAGATTGCTAAGTGCGCAATTATGATTGCATTGTTTATTCTTGTAAATCTTTATCCGACGATTCCTTTGTAAATCTGCGGTCTATTTTCGTCCTCTATTTTGATTTCCCTGAAATTGCATCGGCATTCATACCCAAACCAAAACAACAACCAAAACTACTACCATTCTACCATCAAAATTCATCAAAAAAGACATGTTTACTAACACATCGTCGCAGATGCTTTTCTTTGCTTCTTTTCCTAGGGTGTTTTTTTTACATACAAAACTGTGTAATGTTCTTGCAAACATTATCATTATTTTTCCATCAAGAGATGAAAATTTGTAATCTTTCCTTTCAGCAATCGTTACGTTAATTTATTAGAATAAGAAGAAAGTCATTCCAAAGTAAATCAATATCAGTTACTGAAGTACAAGATTGTATATAAGTTTATAACATGATATGTCATTAAGTTTTTATTGGCAACAGTACAAAAAAAAGGGAATGGAAAAGAAGCGGAACATACCCTAATTAAACTGAACGAATTACATCAGTTTTGTAAAAGCTTTTTCTCTCCTGTAACTTGAATGTGCTGCTGTCACCTGTAAAATGCTTTCTAGGCCTTGGGATTGCTTTTTCCTTTCATACTATGTTCCTTATAAAGAAGTGTGATGACTCATTACCAAACGACCCCTCGATTTTAGGACAGGCCTTCGAAGGTCTACTGGTCTATCAAGGAACACTAAAATTGCCCTTGGTCGATCATCAAACATTTATAGCACATTGGTGCATCGCCTCTGTATCACGGAATATATACTCAAATTTTCATCAACACTGTTTCTATAAATAGGACAATGGAGGCTCTCTCTGTATCGTATGTAGTAAGACAAGCTTGTCTCACTACATATCATATAGAGGGAATCTTCCATTGGGCTATTTATAGTAACACTGTCCGATAACGAAAATTTCGTTATCCCTTGATAGACCAATGCAGTTTCAGAGGCCTATGGTTTTAACTACCATTTTCTCCTGTTCAACAATGTCTTCAGTCCCTTCAAGACCTGTCTTTCGAGCAGCATTTGATAAGTCGTCTGCACATGATTTTAATTTTGACAAGTCCAACCTTATGTCGTCAGGTAATGAGTTCAGCTGATGATTCAGCGCCGTTCACGTTAACGTGTACACGTGGTTATTTGATGTAATGTCAACGTATTCCATATTTGTATGCAATGTAAATTATGAATTGTTGCCCGATATAGAATATATGTTATGAAAAGGTAAGTTATCATCGTGGAAAATTTTGACTTCCCCCCATTCGCTTCACGGAATAGTTTCCTTTACCGCAGTAATTTATAGAAGGGGTATTAACTCTTTACCACACGAGAACATTTTAGACTGGTCCAAATTGAAAGCATTTGCAGACGACAAAAATAAAAGTGACTGAAAAGTTGAAATTTGGTCTGGGAAGGGTAGAAAACACTGTGGGAAAAGGAGAAAATGCTGGTTACCAGCATTTTCTCCTTTTCCCACAGTGTTTTCAAAAGGCTTCTTTCTCAGGGGCGTCAAAGGTAGGGATTGTGTGGTAATGGGATAACACCGGAAACACTAGCTTTGTTTTTGATGAACCTGTAGCTTACACCCTAATAGAATACATATAACGTTACATGTACATCAACATTGTATTCGAAGCTGTACTTCTACGCATTTTGAAAGATTGATTTACTTTTGTCTATATTATATCATAAAGTATTATAAAGTATGGTTTTAAAAAAATCACGCTGTGCTATCTTGTATGACCATGGTCATATTTTTGGACTTTTTAATATCGGCGACGCATCCGCTGAAAAAGTGGATTATTATGACATCCTGCCATGCCATGAATTAACTTTGTCAGCGCTAGATCTATATGCTAATAAGTGGGCACTTAATGATTACTCTCTCAAACTCAGTAAGAATCCTATCATTTGGGCTTGATTACAGAAGCGTATATTTTATACAGGAAGGTTCAGACTGAACAATATAGGCAGTCTGATCCTTATCTATGTTGTTAACGAAATTGTCTGTTTTCGTCTGTGGCTCTCACGTTGTCTGTACTATATATATAGAAATAAGTTTAAAACCATGGGTCACGAAAAAAACAACGAAATATATTTTCGAATCTATCAACCCATATACTCTGCTAGTTTTAACATCTGATGTCCACTTCAAAGAGATAATACTACGACAAGCTTAATTCTTGATTATTGCTTATTCCGGAGATGACTTTGATAAAGCAAGTAAAAGATTGACCTTACTTTCAATACCATGGTCACTTTTAGTATCTGTAACGAACACTAAATCAAGATTAAACTGCTCGAAACCTTTTGAAGCCCAATCTTAGTTCAGAGGAGTCCGAGATAAACGGACGGAGTTAGTGTTTAAGTGAATAATTTGGCATTTTTCGGTAAATTGATATATCTTTATCACTTATCATAATTTGCAGCTTTTTAGATATTATACATTTGTTACAAAGCCATTGTTCGACAACTTCCTTAAATCACTTTTAAAGTGGCATTAAACAAGATTTTGGCACATCCCCCATCTTTCGGTCTTATTGTTGTAAGTAGGGAGGGAGAGAAAGAGAGAGAGAGAGAAACAGACATAGAGACAGAGCGAGGGAGAGAGAGGATCGAATATGTGTGTCTTCATCATACGAAAACAAATCTGTTTGTTCAGGTTATAGAAAAGGAGTTTAAAAATTAGATGCCTCGAACTCAATTGCGACATTAAATGGTAAAATATTAATCTGTAGGAGAATATACCTTAGGTCAAATTTATTTGTTGCAATGCACGTACATTCTTTCACTTCACCTCTTCACTCAACCAAGATGAATAGGTTTTACAAAGAGTTAAAATCGTCAGTTTCGGCCTCCCCATTTACGAATAGCTATGAGTAAAGACTGAAGTGAAGATCTGTTAAGCTATACATGCTATGATATATAAGGTATGGCGGGTGGAGGTCAAGGGATGACGACAGCCATGATGATGACAACCACTGCCATGGCGGGAGAGGTTGAGTTTGAGATGGAAGAAATAATAACTACAACCCCTGCAACCACACCTAAACCAAAACGTAGGATGAAGCCCAGGCGAAAGAAGGGGAAAGGAAGAAGACGAGGGCGCCCGAAAAATCTAAAGCCGAAACCAACCCGAAAAACAGGTATTTTACCCATTCAGAAGGAAATTTCATGTAGGTTTACGGTAATATAATTTGTCCAATTCGCTGAATGCTTCCTAAGAACTTCTTCCTAAAGTTACGAAAAGCATGTGATTGTTTTGTAAAGATATGAGATCAGAGTGTAGGAAAAAATGTTAATTTCATTATTCGACGAATCTTCCCGAGTTTAACGTTCGTGATTTTAGACCTGTCATATCTTTTTCGAAGCGAAGTATCGTAGCAGTTCTATTTACTTACCGAAGGAAATATAATGGCCACTACAATTTTTTTTTTTTAATATTATACTCATTTCCTTCAACGACAGGTGATAAACAAAGATACAAGTTTCTAGGTTTCTGTCGTTCATCATCAGTATATGCTCCTATAGGTTATTTCATGTCAGTTTTCATTTTCTTTTCGGGTCTCTTAATTACGAGGTTTCAATTTACGGCACAAATGTTTGCCAAAGCATATCAAAGCTAACAGATTTATAACATTTTATACCAACATTTTTCTCGAGTCAAACACATGTATCGCACGCGGTTAAGATCAGGTAGGACTTGAAAAAAAAAATCTAAACAGCGTCAAAATTCTAGCCCTTGATATATCTAAATTAGTTAAAATATTACGCTATGATATCTATCTGTGTTACGCTATGATATCCATCTGCCATTCTTAAAAAAAGGGTAACTGCCTGCTAAACCAGGGTTTGTTTTATTTTGACTCTACCATTTTCGAATAGCATAGATAAGACTTGCAATACCGTATTTTGTAAAAGTTGTAGGAATGTTATTAAACGAATATAAAGTGATTATCTTTTCTGGTACATGTACTTGCGTCTCATAGGAAACTTTTGATCACCAAAACTCTCAGATCAAATTTCCAGAGACAGCTTTGAAGCAAATACAACCATCAGAATAGTTACTTGATTATTTATTGAAACTGGAAGAAACTAGCTGGCTCGGATCCTTCTTACGAATAACATTTTTCTAATATGTTAGTTGCTACGCAAAATTCCACTTTGCTATTTTCTGTTTTTATCCCAAGTATACATGGACTATGCAACAGCAGTTCATGAATATTAAACACTTTGGCATCAAGTTTTTATTCCAATTTTAAAAACTTTTTGCACAAGGTGTCGCATGATTTTTATATATTTGTTGATTTGTAGGCTTGTATTCCTTACGAACACAAACGAACCTTTATCTTACAGCTCCAAAGCCGGCACGAAAACCAAAACAGGTGAAGAAAACTAGGCCAAAGAAGCGAAGGAAGACACCCCCTCCAACGACACAGCCGACAACACGACCTACAACCGTTCGAACAACATTACCACCTACCACAAAGCCTACAACTAGGAGGACCAAGCCGACTAGGCCCCCATCAAAGCCCTCAACAAAGTCTCCAATTGTTGCCGCTACCGAGGGTATGCCCAATACGTCAGGGTGTTGCAAAACGTTAGCAAGATGTCCCCACCAATTTTGCCTAAATATGAGCAGCTTACAAGAATACAAAATATGCCGTAAAACCAAAGTCGTGGAAATTATACATATGCCTACTACAAAATCTTCTGTAGCATTGTGTAAACACGAATCTTAATTTGACATGATTGACGGAAAAAAATTAAATAATATCATTTAAAAACTACACATTTTGCATCTACTACACTAATTTAATCCAGTGGCCTAATTTGAATTTATTGTGAATAACACCATAATATCTGCTTTTTCACGTGTTTTGTCACAGTGTGTTTCATAGATTGGTTTGTACACCACGGAACGTGTGATGATGCTATTGTAAAGAAAGGTCAAACCTTGGGATTTCCTGGTATTTATAGCTGCAAAGTAACTGTATAAATGTAAAATTGTTTTGTCAATATTCTTTATGATTATCTCTGTACAATTTGCAATTTACATTGCGTCTACAAATTTTGAGTCCGTAACTCATTTCGCTTTTACTAACACGCGTGCTTGCTACATTAACACAATATGCATGGTCAAGGGTTATGTATCAATGTTTTAGTTTTTATACAATCTTGCAAAATGTAAATTTATATGCCTTTTTTTCAGGTTGTATGGTAGACAATGTAACAGAAAAAAAAGCCTTCGCGAATTTTATATTGTTCAGTTCTCTTTCATTATTTTTTCGCCCTCCAGAGTTGGTTCGATTTTTTTTCTCAATCAAAGCCTTTCATTTGACTGACCACAATTCCGTTCATGTTTTAGAATGAGAAGTCAACTGTAAATTAAGTATACTGTACTTTTTCATAGAATAAATATGCGAAATCATTCAAAATCAAACGTATAGTTCCTTTTTAGGCTGATTTCGGCAACAAGCAAACCATTTGTATTAGCTTCCAATATCACATCTAATTGATCAATCAGTAAACACTGTAATGTAAGCACATTACATGTCCCAAACAACCCAGGCTATCAGTATTTACAAAGGGTGATTTGCAGGAATTTAAGTAAAAGACAATATCATAGTTTTCACAAACATAATAGTGGTTTGTGACTGGTCAAATGGAAATCATATCAAAGCTAAAAAATTATATACTAGTCTTGATTAGTCATTTGGAAAGTACATTCATTATAAAACTAACTTCGAATTGGTCAGGTTGGAGTTACATATATACATGATGATGCTTATCTTCTTTGTGTATATTCATTTGCTTAGGATTCTCGTGCTTTATTATTATAATTATTCATTTTATGCTCTTAGATGGCAGTAGGGACTGACTAATTAATGTATCGTATTTTGCGACTAATTTTGGATAAACCTTCTGATTTGTATTCACTAATCATTTTGTACAAAAATATAATAATACTTAGAAAGTTGCTTTGCTTAAATGTTCTATCTCTGTCAATCAAATGCCAAGATTTGATATTTTATGATTGCAATGAAATTTGTGCTGATTACAACAAGCCTTTTCGTCTATTGTCAAAGTAAATAGTTTGTATTTTCTGAAATAGTGAACTTCATGAATCCATAGTTATGTCTTGCTCTATGTAATGCTTCACCGAGATGCATTTAACCCCGTTTTGCCAAGTCCTCGCTCATTCTATGAATATAGTGGTCATTGGGTTCTATTGGTGTAGCAGTGCCACTATTTTAAGACTCGTAGTTTTTTTGTCCACTGAAATTGCTGAGAGTGCCAGGATCAGAATGACGTTCCATGCACCCTTCGTGAACAACTCTTTTGACTGCTTGACTGATGCAAGATATCCAAATAGTGTTTGGCTAATGATTTAGATAATTATGGTCATCCTCAATCAAGCATTTCTATATCGTATAGCAAGTGACAGGATCAGATTGCACTGACAGACACCTGACCTTCTTAACGACTCTTTTCAGTCAAGACACTTCATGAATCGAAAAGAGACAGGATAGATGTCGGTGCGAAAGGCATCTAAACTAAATGGTATCTCTTTGACACATATTTTGTTGTTTGTCATCTTTTTCAGAAGCTCTCTAGTCGCAACTGCAAGATTCGAGCATTGTCATAACTTTTTCCATCTTAAGAAAATCTGATTCGATTTATCTACAGAATTAACAACTTAAAATATGTAAATATTTAAATCAAATTAGTTTCGTAGTGCTCGTGTCGTGTGTTTATACCATACATTTTGCATCTTACCTACCTTTGATGAAGTTACGTAATGTTTTCGTGCGCAAACTTGACATTTTGATCGCTTTCGTATTGAGTTCTAAAAACGAATATGACATCGAAATTATTTTCACAACCTTTTTATGTCAACATGAATTTTGTACCAATCTGAAGTCATAAATATCTCCTAAGAGTGAAATAAATTGTCACAACGTTAGAATGAAGATTTCTAAAAGAAAATGTTGACATTTAAGATAGTTGGCAACTCTTTATCAAAAGGAGGAATATTTCCGTGTTGCTATGAAACTGGCATACTTGATGTTATTATGTGAAACGAATTCGATCAGGTTACAGGTACGATGCAATGTTTCGCTGACTATCTTTCATATATATGCATGTTTATTAGTGTGTTTATCAAAGTTATTACTAACAAAGTGTGAAATATTGCCGTTACATGTTGGCCTGTAAACCTTTTCACGTGGGAAAAAATACAATTTTCAATGCCTCTGCTTTATCCTTATTTTCGAATAATTTTGTGGAAAGAATCTATCATTGTCAACAAGCATTATAAGTTACTCCTCTTCCTTATGATTTACCCACTATTTAACCCATTACCAAACGACAAAATATTAGGCATGTCCACATTGAAAGCATTTGCACACGACGAAATAAAGGCGACTAAAAAGTAGAAACTTGTTCTGGGAAGGGTAGAAAATACTGTGGGAAAAGGAGAAAATGCTGGTTACCAGCATTTTCTCCTTTTCCCGTAGTGTTTCCAAAAGGCTTCTTTCTCAGGGGCGTCAAAAGTAGGGATTGTGTGGAAATGGGTTAAAGAAGATGTTTTTGTTTCCTTCGTGTTTTATGTGGTACCTGTCACGACAATTTGTGTATGTCTATAACTAACATGTAAAGTAGTGGGTAAACATACCAGACATTATATGCACACAAATACTAAATTATTCAAAACACCCTGCGTATTGTGCCAGCCGCTTTCCCTTAGCAAAGACTGTAGGTCAAAGATCAGCACGCATGATCCTGCTAAGTACTCTCATAAGCAGAACACTATACGCTGCATATGAGTCCAACTCCCCAGCAAATTTTTTATGAAAAATGCATATTTGTCAGCTATAGCAAGGAAAATCACGCATTTGTTTAGCAAGGGAACGCATCTGTTTAGACTTTACGTTTTGTATAACCAAGAAAAATGTCGCTTACCCATATCATTTTGATTACGTCATGGACACCTCACGAATGTGTTTTGTTATATTTGGCTGACATAATTTTCCCATGAATAGTTATAATGCATTTGATTTTTTACATCATGGTATATTTGGAAACTTTGACAAATGAAAGGTGGCTTTCAATAGAAAAATATACGAAATGTTTTTTTTTGTTTTCGATGTAGTCGCAAATCCACAGCGTTAATCAACTCTTTTATCCCTTATATTGATGAAAACGAAATACCGACAATACAGTATGCTAATGCCGGGAATGTGGAATTAACGGCAGGAGTAACGTGTGAGCCGACGATCAGCTAGTGAAGTGATTATGTTTTATGCACTTTTCATCATTACTACCGTTTTTCAAAAAAGATGTGTAATGCATCTACTTTTTGAATTAGACCATTGGCCTCTGAAACTTCATTGGTCTATCAAGGGATAAGGTTAGTTTCTGTATTAGACACTCTTACTATAAATAGCAAAGTGAGAATTCCCTCTATATCATGTAAATTGACATGGCAATTAGTTATGAACATCACGCAAGCTGGCATTGTTTGCAGTAGATACCAACCTTGTTTTCTACGTGTTACCTTTGCGTTAACGAAAGCTACTATAAGTGTTGCTTAGCTGTACTAAGTTGCGAGTTTTAGGGCTAGAGTGTCACTGGCAAGGAAGGAGAGAGAGGCCGCTCCATTCCCAGCAGAAGACATAGGTAAAAAAAAAGGTGTGGCTGTAAAGTGACTCTGAATCTTATGTAGCAATTTTACTGTGGTTCATAAACATAATAGGCAAATAAAAAAACTGCTGATTACTATTCTGGAAATAAATAGATGATAATCGTCTTTTAAAGTATTACATCAAAACTATAAAGGATTACTTATAGCGATAATAAATTTCGCAAGGGTTAAAAAAAAGATGAAATAATTGAAATATGTTCTTTTAACAGTATGAAATGCAGCATGAGAAAAGAAACGTATGCTTAAAACTAGAAATCGCTTATTTCCCACACATTTTTCAAGCTTTCATCTGCAAGGGCATTGCAAGTCAAATTGGATAAATCTCTAATTTTATAGGCCCGGAAAAGACGAAATATCTAAGCAGTTGTCATGATATATTTAAATTTAAATCATATCGTTTAAAAGTATGGAAAATATTGTGGAGATGACAGTCTGTTATCGTGTGGTCGCGCAACATGTTGGCGCTGGCTGGAAAAATAATTTTGAAATCGGGCAAAAAGTAAGCAAAAGTACAGCTACCTGGCAGGTTTTAACGAAGTTTGAAATTAATTTCTCTGTCAGGGACTAACACTTGAACAGATTGTCATCTTCACAATAATTTCCACACTTTAAATGGTCTGATATAAATTCAAATGCATTTAAACACCCGCTTTGATTTAATTTGGCCATTATCTTTACTATAAGCAATTTGCGTGTTAAGTGTTATCTTCTATGTATCTGAACTGTAGCCACCGGGAGGAAATTACAACAGTGATATAAGCCTTTGAAACATGAAGCAACGATTCAAAAGTCGTTTGCTTTTGGTTGTAGGAAATCCTTGAAAAATGTATTATTTTTCATTGAATGTACCCCGAACCTGTGTTTTTCAGTGGTATGTAAAGTGTAGTAGATGCAAAATCAAAATTTTGCGTGATGAATTATTGGCGTAAAAACATCACAATTAAATTTGTCCTATAGGTTGATTTCATAATTTTATGACCATATTTAAATTAGGAAATAAAGATGTCGTCTTAATAATAAGCACGACAATACATCAATTTGATATGTTAGTACAAAACATGTTGGTACAGGTTAGTTAAAAACAGATGCTGGGGACATCTTGACAACGTTTATCATGTCACTGAATGATATACCTCATTTTTTTTCATTTTCTTCAAGCCAAAATTTCAGCACCATTGGCGTACATATTGTGCTAACTTAATTGACAGCGAATTATATGTAGAAACGAACCAATTGTTATGACCAGTACTTTAAAGGATTGGAGTAGGAAAACGATATTTCCTTATCGTGTTTGCAATGTTTGCAATTCTATTTCCAGCACAGAAAGCAAACGACTTTTGATCTATTTCTAAATCGTTACTTCTTCTAGAAGAAACATTTAAGTATCGTTCTGTCAAAAGAAGTTTAATGCATCTAAGCGATAATCTATAAGTCCTGCAACATGCAAAGAGGTACATTCGGATATTTGCGTAAAGTGTCGTTTCAGATCAGCCTGGGCAGTCCGCGCAGACTTAACCGAAACGACACTTCCCGGTCTTTTTTTATGAAATTTTCTGTACGCAAGTCTACTATTGCGCAAAATCTAATGTATTCGTAAAGTGTCGTCTCGGTTTAACCTGCGTGGACTGCGTAGGCTGATTTGAGATGACATTTCGCGCAAATGTCCGAATGCCCCTTTTCGCGTTTTGCAAGCCATTTCAAGCAAGTCATTGTAATTATAATTGATGATCAATAAAACCCATTTTATATGTCTAACCGACTGAACTGTGAAGTAGGAGCGTTCTTTGGTTCTTTGGCTCGTAGCAAAATGGCGAAAAGCAAAAAGCTGTCGACCCTGGTCAACCAACGCAAATGCCGCAGGCTGACCTAGGTCGACAGTTTTTGCAGTTGCATTAAAAACCCCCCTTTCAAAGAGCATGACAAACACAAAACACTGCAAGCGTAACCGAAAAATATGCAATATAACATATCTGTTTATGCTCTGAAACCTTTCTTGGTTTTTTTCGCCGCCAAGTACCTGACTACATTTGAAACATGGCAAATACAGAAATTGTTTGTGGTGAGCCATTATATTTACTTAAGTGAAAATAAAACAGTTTTTTCAAGGTTAACTACAGGATGCATACTGGCCCGATGCATACTGGTCCCATTCAACAGTACAAGTAGCAAACCGTGGTGTATTTTGTAGAAAAGTTATTTTTCTATTTATTTCTGGACCTGCTTAGCACTACATGGACGATCATGTACAAAATATAGCTAAAGATACAGGCAGATTGACAATACCGGTTTAGCTTGAGGACCTCGGCATGGAAGGCCCATACTAGAAACCTCGGCGTGGAAGGCCCATACTAGAAACCTAGGCTGAGAGCGGAGAGGACTGAAGGACAGAGTGAAAAACAAGAGAAGGGGCTTGTAAAGCTGAAATATACACACGAAGTATACACACTGAAGTATACATACTCTCGAAATTGACTGTCCGGTTGGTTACAGTCAACCTGTTCATCTTTTCTTTTTATTTCATCTTTTATCATTTTGTAAACTTTATCATGACGTCTGTACTTCCAGGCTAGCTATGCTAACTATATTTCTTATTACCTAGGTTACGGTGCCAGTGCTACGTATGGTGTCGACACGGGATACGGACGGGGGAGAGGTACAACACCAGCTCCAACTGTCAGATATCGTCCTGTATACGATTATACTCCTCATACCTGTCCAAAGATGGACGTTGCCACCTGGTCAAACGAAGTAGTGATTTATGACCACAGAAGCTGTGCAATGTAGGTGTTATTTTCTATTGGAAGCCTTGTTAGTTACACTGTCACTATTTTTTGTGACCAAATTCAATGGTCTGTTTTGTTCTGCTATTTTATTTGCGGCAGCATGAATTTTTCTCATGCCGTTCGCGACTATGAACGTTTTAAGCGGATAGTATAAAGTAAAATCAGCCTGTTCATACGTGCAGTCTGATCTACTTGACACTCTCCACTGCTCAATCAGTAATTTCGATCACTTGAAACCAATCCAGTCTCAATAAACTTAATGAACTATATCTTTTTAATTGTAAACACTTCAAATACGGCAGGATAATGGTCAATAAATTTAGGCCATGCAGGATAATGGTCAATACATTCAGGCCATGTAGATGGACGACAAAACTTCTTATTTCACTGCTAAAAAATTTCTCGCGATGTGATTAGATAATGATATTATGAACATATATACATTCGCAAAATCCACCTAAAAGCGGTTTCTCTTACGAAAGCCCCGTATACATACAAGTTTTACAACTTCAACACAAAATCCAAAATGGCGGCCTGGATCGATACTGGCCGCCCACAAAGCAAACATGCTGAGTAGCCTGCAGCATATTCAATTAGTTCATTTTGATGGTTGTCATTATAGCAAAAGACTGAATTCCTTTAAAAAAATAATCAAATATATACATGTATCTTGTCATTCTAAAACAAATACACGAGGTTCCAACGAGCCATCCCTTCGTCACGTAAGCAAATTGTGACCTGTCAACACTCAATTATTGCAACACTACAAGGATAATCTAATGGTTGTTTGAGGCAACTTAATATGGTTGTCTGCTTTTGCAGACAAATGCATAAAATGCATAGTTACTTACATTGAAGTTGTACTTACATTGAAGTTGTTTATATCCGTGTTTAAATAGAAATACGTCGAATATTTATCATAGTAACCTCATCGAGTTCATACAACAAACTGCCCGTATGACCAAGGTTTCAGTGACGTCAGGTCTCACTGACATCAGGCTTCATTAAATTGGGGGACTCGGAAGGGAAATTTTATTTCGTCAGCGTACTCAATTCGTGAGACTATAAAACATGGAAAATTTGCTGAATACACCTTAGAATGATCAATAAATCTTGCAGTCGTTGTCATGTCATGTGGCAGGGGACTTGGAAAGTTGTTCATGACATCGCCTTCGGTCACATCCGTTTTTCCAAGTTCTCCTCCACCTGACCGTACTTGCTGAAATTCAATACAAAGGTCCAAAATAAACTTGAAAAGGTCACACGTTACAATACACATTTTTTCACATGACACTGATGCCAGCATTCCGAAGAATATTCCGCAATTAAATTGGACGTACAAGATCTGGCATTGTCGTGTTGTGCAGAATATCAAACCTGGGCCATAAGCTGTCATGAATGGCAAAACCTCTGGAATAAGCACTTGATCTCTGTATACCGCAGCAGTTAGGTTTTCTTGAATGACAATCAGTAGGGATCGAACATGGTCATTAAAGGCACCCCAAACCATAACACTTCCGCCCCAAAACGGTCAACTTCCTGCACACAACACTGTACGTTGAGTCCATCTCGGATGTCGTTGTGCCCAGAGAAGCCGTTGGCGTCGGTGTAACTGGGTTGAAATTGGTCCAAGGTATGGACAACGCGCTTGAAGACGAGCAGTATGCAGGCGATCACGTAT
Source organism: Tridacna crocea (assembly GCA_943736015.1). Lineage (NCBI taxonomy): Eukaryota > Metazoa > Mollusca > Bivalvia > Cardiida > Cardiidae > Tridacna > Tridacna crocea. The sequence continues at coordinate 45,920,626 of OX031061.1, forward strand.
GGTTTGTGCAGTCACGCGGCCTCTAAACATTTCATTCCTAGTGGACATGTACATTGAGAAAACGATTACACAAATGACGTGAGACGATTTGTCGGTTTTCCACTTAACAAGTGTCGTCACACGTGTTCCACCTGAATGAGGTCGGTCTACTGTAGTGCTAGTTTCTTGCAGATGTGTCCGAAGATCATGGATAGTCCGTCGACTGCATCCTATAACCCCAGCAACTTCAATGACCGACGCTCCACGTATTCAGCATGCCAATCGCACGTTCACGTTGAAGGTTTGACAGTCGTGACATTCGAAATCAACAGCTAATTTGACTCTACAGTAGAACTTGCTTTTCTAAAATGTCACTCTACCGAGCTAACGTGGGCTCAGTTGCACATGCCTAGTAAGGTCACGTGACTAGGAACACGAAAAAACATGCTTAAATTACCTTGATGCACACTCGCACGTGCTGTATGCCTGTGCGCGTCGGACTTGCTGTGTTTCATGATGTCTTTGACAATGCATTTACCCTTGATAATGATATTCGCTTTTAAAAATTATCTATGGAGGCAGCCATATTGTTTACTCGGCTTCCAATCATTTCGTAATAAGTTCATTTCGTACCTAGGCCGATTTCGGTCATGTCGTATCCACCTATACTTTTTATTTTGGTCATTTCATACTCACTTTGATCATTTCGTACACACTTTTGTAATTTCATACCCTGTTTTTAGTATCAATTTGGTAATGTGGAATCTAGTTTAAATATCATTTTCTTGTGATTTTCTTGTGATGCTTGCAGAATGACGACTGCTTTTGTGCATAGCTCCTATTGAACTTACGATAAATTTCGCCGAAGAAAGGCTATCATTGTGTTTAACCATTATTGCCTCTTTCTTTTTTTAAATTTCTAATTGGATTCTGAAGATTGTTTAAGTTTGTTTGGGACTTCTCAGTTCATTTCTCACCGATTTCTACATAAACTTACTTTACGTAATTTGAAACGCTATAATGTGCTGTATTTCAGAACAGTTGGTGTGCTTTGATGTTATGCATCAAAAGTTTCTAGTAGTAGTTTCAAGACAATATTTAGAAATTTATGAGTGTGAAGTTTCTTTTTTGACTGAGAAGAATTTAAAACCGGAAACACATTTTATTTGAACAGCTGATATATTTGCTGTTGGTATTTAGATGAGTGCAATGCTTCTGAATTGAGTAATGTGATGACCGAGATTTGCCCATTTTCTCAAAATTCTGTTCCGAGGAGAAAAAAAAAATCCGTGACTAACTTGAATTTTTCATCACATCTATATGACCCTCTATGATTTTGTATTCTTTATGTTCAGGAGTGAACATGTTACATAATTTGTAAGTTTTCTTTTGTAAGTTGAAATACGTGGATAGGTAATAGAACTCAAAAGGATTTCAATTTTGGAAACACAATTTGAATGCTTATCGTATTTGTACTAAGGTAGGAGGTCTGAGCGCCTCCACACTGGATATTGTAAAATGACTGTTTAATATTTGGCAAAAGTCAAAACTGTCGGGCAAAAGTGATGAAATAGTTATTAATTTATAGATCCAGGTAAAAGTAGTTTTTTTCTCTTTTTTACATATCTGTTACACTTTAATCCAATAGTGGCTTTTGTGCCTAGTAAAATTTCCGTCACCTGCTAGATCTAGTGGCGGAAATTTTATCGTCTAAAAATAACCATTAAAAAGGAAATATATAGATCTAAAACTGTCTAAAATATGCAGAAATTGTGGAAGATAAGTGCACATCACGAAAACTTTGATATTGAGAATAAGTATCGTGTGATATACAGAACTCAATAAACGAAATGAAAATGCACATGCATTTCAAAATTATAGCACATAAAACCGAAACGGATTAAAAGGCAATTCTATGTTATGACTCTCTTGCTATTCAATACCTTTATACTGAAACGTATGATAATCTTTGATTCCAGAAACATTACCTGGGACTACATGTTCGAAAGTATTTTTTAAAACCAATTACCAATACATACAGCATTCAACATCGAACGAAAAATGGTGTAGCCTTTCAACTGTGGCATTTAGCGACATAACGGAAATTTGAAAATATAATACACTTTTCACGCTGTATTAGGAATGTATCGTCAGATTTCCTTGAAATTTTAAGCAAATGCAGCTATTAATCGATACTTAGGCCTACATAGTCTACCATAGATGAAAACTTCATGTTTCATACTTACATTGGCAAATAACAACAACGACAGTGATTGTACATCTCTATATTGAATTTTAGCGACAACTAATCATGTAATAGCTACCTTTACCTTTATTGCAATGCTTGGGAAATATAGGACCTCGCTTGAATGAGCTTTTTGTGACAAGATTCAAAGAAAATCTTATAAACCCATTACCACACGAGAAAAATTTAGACTGGTCCAAATTGAAAGCATTTGCAGACGACAAAATAAAGGTGACTGAAAAATTGAAATTTGTTCTGGGAAAGGTAGAAAACACTGTGGGAAAAGGAGAAAATGCTGGTTACCAGCATTTTCTCCTTTTCCCACAGTGTTTTCAAAAGGCTTCTTTCTCAGGCGCGTCAAAAGTAGGGATTGTGTGGTAATGGTTTAAGCCAGCCTTGAAGATTTTTAGAAAATTTTCTCTCAAACGCCCACGAATGCCAGATTCCTTTTATCACATAACGACATTTCACAAAAAATAGATCAAAAGATGCAAAAACTTCATAAATGCTCCCGCAGCAATATCTATAAGACCCATTCATTTCTATGAAACACATACAAAATGACGACAAAAATGACGTCACACAAATACGTGGATAAGAAAAGAAAATTCGTAATGGGTACATACATTGAAAATAAGGGAGGTTATGTGATAAAGATATGTAAGCTCCGCTGTTGTTTTCAGTACAATACACCTACCTTGAATTTTCTTATCATACATATATATACACGTTTGATTGCAAAATCATATTTACTTAATTCATAATTCTATGTGAATGGGTTTAATTCTCATTAATTACCAACCCCACTTGATAATAGTGTGATTTGTATTTTTGTCAATTTATTTCAAAATAATTTTTCTCTCTTTCAGAATAGTAAGAATGAACAGAAAACTAAGGTAAGTTTAATCTAATACTGTTTGGATTTGAGCTAAAATCCATTCGAAAGCAGCTACGTGGAAAAAAATCTTGTCTCCATTCAAGCAACCCTTGTCGGCTCAGCTAAGTACAAGATGTTAAAATGATCGGGCTGTGTACATCATGCGTCGACGTAGCGCTGTGTGTGTTGTCCATCGTCAAGTTTTACCTTGTGTAAGCTCTAGTGGCAGTAGTTTCATTTTGATCATCTTTACGAACCAAGGCTAAAATCACTACGTGGATCTTACCTTGGCGGATCGAGCCCGATTTCGAAATTCCCTCGATACGCCCCCAATTGGATGCTGGTTATTATTTGCCTTTAAATCATATTTCTGATAGCCAATGAATTCATATCGTTTTACAAACTGCTTACGAATACAATAATTCATCATGAAGCAATTACCACAAACGTACTTAGACATTCCCTTGTCAGGTGCTGGAATATAGCCTAAAACATCCGATAATTGATTGGCCACACTGAAAAACTTTATGTAAATATTGTTGTCTATGTTTTTTCGGTAATAAATCATTACAGATCCTGCACACCTCCACTGAGGTATCCATGTTTACCTTCTATTTTTCTTCGAAAGGTTGCGACCTTGTTCTATCTTTATCAAAGATGAAATGCTAGGAACTATTTGATTCGTGCAGTTAGAGCTAGCTGCAACCAATGAAAATGTGTATCGCGGGAATGTCGAAATCAAGCTCGATCGGCCAAGGGTAGAGTAGCGTAGTGGATCGTCACCCTTGGCTTGCGAAGATGCAGTCTGATAGGCTTCTCATGTACTTTAGTCAAGATCTCTTTCTTGATATCTTGGGCTACTTCGAAAATGAATTATGTCGGGTCAAAAACTTGGCGGCCACGTCAATTCTATGGAAAATCTTTGTGCACAGTCTTTTGACCACAATTTTTGTCCAATTCTCGTGCAAGTTGGTCAGAATGTTTGTCTTGATGATATCTTAGACTAGTTCGAAAATGGATCACGTTGACTAAAGTCTAGGTCACCGGGCGAAATCGTTGAAAATCCTTGTGTACCCTCTACAGGCTAAATTTTCGGTCCAATACGTATTGCAGAAGGTCAGAATGATTTTCTTGATGATATCTGAGATGAGTTTGAAAGCGGCTCATGTGTAGTAAAAATTAGCTCTTCAGGTAAGATATTTGAGAAAAATTGTTTACGCTTTAGAGGAAACATTCTAACAGACTTTCATTTGTATTCGACTGCAAATATGGCCTGTAGCGTGCACACAATATTTCCTAAATGTACTCTGGTGACCTAGTTTTTAAAATAATTTCGTCCAGTGTCAAGTATATTCGATATATCGTCGAGACAATCATGTTGACTAAGTTTCATAAATATCAGTCAGAAAATACAGTCTCCAGAGTGCAGAAAAGACTTTTTAAAGATTTGTCCCAGGGGCTAACTTTTTGTTCCCACGTGTACTTCAATTTTGAATGTTTGTGATGTAGGATCAGGAAAAATATTGTAACCAATTTTCTTTTGCATCCAACTCAGAATATGACCTCTAGAAAGCACGATTTACATGTCACAGTGACCTACTTTTTTTCATTTTCATGTCCGCTCCATAATCCCTGAACCATATGAAAGATTTTCTATAAACTTTGGTCAAATGTATCATCTCATTGAGAGAATGTCAGAGCTCTAGATAAGAGCAACTGAAAGCATTCTAAATCCATTATTTCTCTTCAAAACACTATGTTGTGGCTACTCATTAGAATCGTCTCGATGAGACGATTCTAATGAGTATCCATAACATAGGGTTTAGTGTAGAATATTTTCAATTTTGAAATCAAAATCTTCCTTCTATCTGGGGTTCAGGTTATGCAGAGCCCATGACTGAGCCATGCAGACTCAAGATCAAAGTCAAAACAAAGTATACCACTGGAGGATTTTGATTAAACGGGACCACGTGATGCAAAGTTGGGAGCACTAATCCCTGGGCCACCTGGTGGCTTCAACAACCAAAGGTCCCACTACTCATGTCTATGTTGGATAGACTTGTAGTTTGAATTCTATAAAATTGTATTCAGCTTGAAACATGCGAAATGGGACATTTGGACATTTTCGTGAAGTGTAGTCTCTGAGTCAGCCTAGGCAGCCCACGAAAGCTTACCTTGGTCGAGATTTTTTGCGGATGCATTAAGTTCCTTTTCCCAGAGCATGGCTCGATCCCATTTTTCCCGTAATATTGTTGCAGTTGATGGCCCCGTAAAGGCCAAAATAGGTGCCATAATACATTTAACTTATTACCAAACAACAGTATTTTGGGCTTGTCCAAATCGAAAGCATTTGCAGACGACAAAATAAAAGTAACTTGAAATTTGTTTTGTAATAAAAGTAACTTGAAATTTGTTTTGTAAAGGGTAGAAAACATTGTGGGGAAAAAAGGAGAAAATGCTGGTAACCAGCATTTTCTCCTTTTCCCACAATGTTTTCTAATGACTTCTTTTTCAGGGTCGTAAAAGTAGGGATTGTGCGGTAATGGGTTAAATTTAAATCATATCATTTAAAAGTATGGAAAATATTGTGGGGATGACAGTCTGTTATCGTTTGGTTGGGCCTTATGTCGTTGGTGGAAAAAAAGGAATTTTAAAATCAGGGAAAAAGTAAACAAAAGACATAACTACTTGTGAGGTTTTCTATGTCATTGACCACAGGAATCGGACATTCTATAACCAAAATAAATGATAAAACATGAAAAAAAAAATCTCCCCTATATAATATAAACACAAGGAACGCAACGTCTCGATTGCTGGCGCTAGCACCCGACAACCTTTCCCAATCAAAATCACCCACGAAACAAACATTGATCATAATCTCATTTAGCCTAGCGATACACAAGACAATAATGTACCTCCGGCGATATCTCAGTAGACACCTTTCAACCAGAGATATCCGTCATGTTTTACAGCTCTATCAGGACATTTTGATTTATCCGGGAAGCCATTCGCTGACGTCACAGAAAGTAGCAGGTAGCGTATTTTCGTATTACTTATTACTATTAGTTTTTTCGTTTTTAAGATACTTATGGACATCACACGATACTAAAGATTTTTCTAGAATCTTTAGTATCATTTGATGTCCATAAATATCTTAAAAACGAATAAAAATAATAGTAATAAGTAATACGAAAATACGCTTCCTTGCACTTCTTGTGACGTCAGCGAATGACTTCCCGGATAAATCAAAATGTCCTGATAGAGCTGTAAAACATGACGGATATCTCTGGTTGAAAGGTGTCTACTGAGGTATCGCCGGATGTCGCAGGTACATTATTGTCTTGTCTATCTCTAGGCTAAATGAGATTATGATTAATGTTTGTTTCGTGGGTGATTTTGGTTGGGAAAGGCTGTCGGGTGCTAGCGCCAGCAATCGAGACGTTGCGTTCCTTGTGTTTATATTATATAGGGGAGATTCTTTTTTTCATGTTTTATCATTTATTTTGGTTATAGAATGCCAGATTCCTGTGCATTGACTAACATTTGGACCAACCGTAAAATGACAGATTGTCTTCTTCACAATAATTTTTCCATACTTTTAAATGGTAGGATATGAATTCAAACGCATTTAAACACCCGTTTTGTTTACATTTGGCCTTGGATATTACTTTTAATGTTTTTCTTTTTTTATTCTTTTACAGACGGCCTACAGTTGAATTCCGAGCACCATATTGGTGATTTCTTCACGAGCCTAGAGTGTCACGAGTACAGGCGCGAGCACTTTTGACAACGTATCACTGGCTTTACAAACTCATTCATTTTTGCATAGGTTCCATTGAAATCTGTTTCGATTTCGCCTATTCAGTATGAAACGAACAAAGGACGCATGCGCCAAGACAGCGTGACATAAGTGATATCACTGCGTGATATAAGACCCCATAATCACGTGTTTCGTACAGTTTTTGTTCTTAATATTTTTTCCTAGTTTTGTCTTTTTTTTTTTACTTCATACGGAGACGGTATAAATTTACATTTATGATGAATTTGATATGATGACAGTAATTAAGTGTAACTTTGCGAATAAATTTGTATGTGGAGTGAATATCATTCCTGTTTAGTTTGTCGTTATTGTTTGCCAACCGCGCTGTTACTGTATTTAACCCTTTCCCAAACAATCCCTGGTTTTTACGGGTCAGGAATAGAAGCCTTTAGAAAACATTGTGGGAAAAGGAGAAAATGCTGGTAGCCAGCATTTTCTCCTTTTCCCACAATGTTTTCTACTCTATCATATAGAAAAAATATTCCTTCTAGCAACTGTTAATTTGTCATTTGCAAAATGCTTTCAATTTGGTCTGGTCCAAAATTTGCCTTTAGGGAAAGGCTTAATCCTTACCCAGTCGAATAACAAACATGAACCTGTTAACCCGTTAACACACAGCAAAATTTTAGACCTATCCTTGAAAGCATTTGCAGAAGACAATTTCAAAGTGGCTCAAATGGTGCAATTTTGCTTTGATAGGGAATTTTACTTTGTTGGAAAGGAGAAAATGTTGGTTACTAGCATTTTCTCCTTTTCCCACAATGTTTTTAAAATGCTTCTTTCTCGGGGGTGTTAAAAGTCGTCATTGTATCGTTAAGGGTTAAGTAGATGGACAAAAAACGATTATGTTGCTATTTCAAAGTTAATTTTGGTGGAAAATATTTTCTTGTCGGGCAGTGAAGATCAAAGATCAGACTACACGTTCTGTGCAGTATGATCTTGACCTTCAAAGTCCGCTAAAGATCCTTCAAGTCGCGCTTTGTAGCCTAAGGTTAGGAACGTTCTCGGTCTTTTTCTTCGAAGATTTTCTAACTCTGAAGAAAAACAACTTCTGATTTGATTGATCCCAAATGGTTAGGCCAATCAAAGTTTTGTTATATATACTTTCAATGTCAAAAATTTTTAAAGAATAAGGCTGAGGACGTTTTTAAGACTGGTTGATGAATTCGAACCCACTTATTTTTTTCGACCAGATCAAGAAGAACAAGACAGAACCGGACAGTCCGTGAGATATGATCTTGGATCTACCTTGTCCTATATATGGCCTGCAACGCGCGACCAGGGGCTTTCGGACATTTGCGTAAAATGTCGTTTCGGATCAGCCTGCGCAATCCGCGCAGGCTGATCCGAAACGACATTTTCCGTTGTCATGTAACTTTGTTTTGCACAAAAATCTAATGTAGTCATTAAGTGCCGTCTCGGATTAGCCTGCCCGGGCTGCGCAGGCTGATCTGAGACGACACTTAAGGCATATGTCCGGATGCCCATTTTTGCGTGTTACAAGCCAGTTATTGTGTTTCAAGGTACCTGATAAGGTTTCAGTTTTTACTAGACGACATAATTTTAGACCCATTCACTTTTATAGCATTTGCAGACGACAAAAGTGATGGCAACGGATGATCTCTGACTTTGATAGAGTAAGAAAAGGCAGATAGCATAGTGCGAAAAGGAGAAAATGTAATTCTCCTTCTCCTACGATGTTTTCAAAAGTCGCCCTTTTCAGGGCAGCACACATACGGGTTCGTTTGGAAAAAGAGTTGGGTAAGAAACGTAATTGCTGTGATATTCTTCGGCCATATTTTAGTCAGCAAGTCTATTGTACAACGTCGGGTCTATAACTGTCACTGTGTCAGCTGTGACATGAGTACAATATCGAGGGTTGTTAGGAAAATACACAGAAAAGTGCTGTCATTCTTCCAAATATTACTTTAAATCAACAAAAGGTATACATATTGTTGACAGAAATAAATCTGTATTTTGAGTATAAATTTTACTCCAATATCTCAACTACTAATAGAAATGTGGTGGTTATGGCAACGTTTCTGCTCAACAACCTGTCAAACATCACTTAGCGTGAATATATTATAGTCCGTTGGGTTATTTGTATGACTTACACAGTCTTTCTTTCATATGCGTAGGTGAGATAACCGTCTAAAGAATTTAACCTTTTTTTTAAAATTCTCTCTCCGAAATGTAATATCGTCGGTTTACTTCAAAAACCTCGTAACTACAGCTTGAAACAACCGCCTTGGTGACGCACATAACATATGCCCGAGTAAATAATTTGACCGTCAAAAACTCAAATGGCGTTAGACGTTTATGTTACTCTTGCACGTCATAAGTTGGCATCAAATTGTGACAAAGTTGTGACGAAGATATCTCATCAAAAGGCAAATTTATGCCTTAGCTTTATTGCACTTTGGACTGTGTTCTGGAACATGGCGTTGCATTATCTACGATATATCTTTATAAGATGTTGAAATATTAATTTGAAAGTTATACATTCAAATCAATATTAATTTATCGCAATAATTATATATTACTCGATCTGTATTCTGCGATATTTGAAAAATTTACATTACTTTTCTGCGTATTTTTTAAACAGCCCTCATACATTATACTATTTGTTCCCTTTATACGAATATTTAAAACGGTTTTTGACGGGATGAAATTTAGTATCTCACGCAGACGAAATTTTCTTCTTAAGGCAATGTAATTAAATCTATCAATAATTTTCTTTGCACTTTCTTTCCCTTGATTTCTTTAAATTTATATGATTTACAGAAACGTCAACATAGTCGTCTGATGCTATCCCGTTCATTCTAGCAAACGATATCCTGACAAACTGCTATAAAACTGCACAAAAAAAATTCAAAACAGTAATGAACATGCGCCCCAGGTAGTCTCAGGCAGGCAACAAATAAAGTTAAAGGGAGACAATTTAACCATAATTATGAACCAAAACAGTTGACTGTGTCACCTTCTCCTTGAGCAAGAAGGCTTTTGAAACTAATGAGTGAAGATAAGAAAAATGCTGGTATCTTTCAAAATGAAATAACCAGTGAAAGACCAATGCAATGACAAACGGCCTGTTAAACTTACAAGACTCAATGCCAGCGAAATTAGCACTGACAATCACGAACTTAAAGTGAAATTATCGCAGACAGTGGCAAACTGCCAATAATACTATATCAGAGACAATCACGAACAAATAGAGGATATTTGTTTTTTTCGGTGTAAGATCGAAATTTATTTCATCGAGTGCACATCATCGATAATATTTTCACGAGTGGCGCAGCCACGAGTGAAAATATTACCGATGGTGATCACGAGATGAAATAAATTTCGATCTTTCACCGAAAAAAAAACAAATATTCTATTTATTTTATGCTTTTAACTCTTTCTGGGAGGAGCTTTATCAAAATTCAGTACAGTTCTTTTCCCTTATTCCCCGTGGCGTACCCCTCCCGCATAGCAACGTTACGTCAAGCGCGAGAAATGTAAGGTATATGACGTCATATTTCCCATCTGGTTGTTAGGCACGCGCAATTTGCCTAGGCAACAAGAACGTGAAAATCGGTATTTTCACTGGTGGTACCAGTGTAAGATCGAAAAATATTTCCACTGCTGTTTCTCGATATCCTACCGGAAAGCATGAAATAATCAGTGATACTGCCTATATCACAATGACTCAATACTGGTGTAACTATCACTGACAATGACGAGCTACAAGTGATAAACTGTCTGACACAATGAAGCATTTCCATTGATAAGTTACCAGAGACAATAACGAACTAGAGTCTACCCGTGATACTTGCTGGCTTTCGAGCAGACCTTAGTTTACCTTTTTTGTACCCACTATGTTCCCTTCATTTTTCTAAAACTGCCTACTTTTTAAAGGAAAATGGAACATTTACATGAAGTGGGTCAAAATGGTGAAAAGTCGTGGTTGAAAGATTTCCGTTAAATGACAAAATTCAATATTTTTGTGGGTCAAAAAAGTTCATTTTTCCAAATCGTCTAAATCAGACGAGAAAACAAACTTCCCCTTCCCCTATTTTGTATCTCTCGCATACTGCCAGTCAACTAGTCACCAGCTGATGTATCAATAAGTTCCTTTCATTTCTGCATTTCCTTCGAGATTATTCCTGGTCATTCATCCTGTCGAATATCTGGTAACAAAGATTCGTAAACGGAATCAGCCGAGTTTTGTGGCAGAGTTTACTGAGAATATTTTATAGAAGCCTGTTTGAAAAACTTCTTAAAATTGGACCAAAAGATATCGGTCAACCAATAGATAATTATATATAGCAGAACCTTACCCTGTATCAAAACATGATAAGAAAGATGAAATCAAGATTGTTTCATTTAAACAAGAGGGCCAAGATTAATCGCTCACCTGAATTTTTTAGATGACCATAGCCTATTTTTTTCTGATGTATTGAAATATTGGAACCAAAATTATTATTTGCCAAGCAATTTTCAAAAGGTCACCTGTAAAAGTCATTTCAAAATCTCACCATCAGTTTCAGAAAGAAGAATTTTTAAGAATTCTTCATTTCCATATAAGTTCAAGTAGCCCCCATTCACCAGAGTCATGTTTATTGACGGATCAAAAATTTTACGAATAAATTTTGAAAAGGGTCATTCAAGGAACATTGCTGGGAAATTATTTTAAAATCTGATCAGGGGTTTCAGAAAAAGAAGAATTTTCACCAATTTCTTCATTTCTGTATAGTGTAAGGAGCCCCCATTCACCCTAGCCATGTTTCTTGACAGATCATAATTTTGCGAACAGTTTTTGAAAAGGGTTACCCAAGGAACATCTCTGTCAAATTATTTCAAAGTCTGACCAGCCGTTTCAGAGAAGAAAATTTTTTAAGAATTTCTTCATTTCCATATAGTGCAAGTAGCCCCCATTCACCAGAACCATGTTTAAAAAGGTCACCTAAGGAACATCTCTATCAAATTATTGCAAAATATGAGCAGCCATTTCAGAGAAGAAGAGTTTTCAAGAATTTCTTAGAAAATTCCATTTGGTTGCCATGGCAACCAGAGTTTTTGACGGAATCAAATTCTGTGACCACTTTTTATAGAGGATCTCCTAAGGAACATTCCAGCGAAGTTTGGTCTAAATTGGCCTAGCGGTTTAGGAGGAGTTATTGTTTAAAGAATTGTTGACGACGCACGACGGACACCAGGTGATCCTAAAAGCTCCCCTTGAGCACATTGTGCTAAGTGAGCTAAAAAGGAAGTTTGTATCTCCTAATTTTGATTCAAAAGAAAATAAATTGTGGTAGGAATGGCTAAACGAGACAGATTAAGACGGATCCACAAGCCCCCCAAACCCTCAGCCATAGCCTTACCATGGACCTACCGATAGAATCACTACTGACAAAGACGAACTACCCGTTATATAGTACCAGTGGCATTAACATAATTACAGTTGACGCTATCAGTGATAATGATGACCCTTGATGCTATCATAGACAACAATAAACTACCAGTAGCATTATCAGTGATAATGACAACTACCCGTAACACTATCAGTAACAAATGGCGACCTATCTAAGATACTATCTATGAAAATAACAAACTGCCTATGATATGAATGACAATGACTAACTATCCTTGATCGAATCGGTTAATATAGCGACTTGTCCATGGGACTGTCAGTGATAATGACAAACATTCAGTGGTACTATAAGTGATAATGTGGAACTACCCGTACCTATCAGTGAAAATAACGACCTATTCATGACACTATGAATGATGATAACGATTTACCCGTGGCACAATCATTGACAATGACGAATTACCTTTCATACTATCAATGACGATTACGAACTACCTTTGACACTGTCAGTGACAATGACAACAAATCTGTGATGCTTTCAGTGGCAGTGATTACCCGTGATACTATCACAGACAATGGCGATCTACCCATGACACTATCGGCGACAATGACGATCTACCCGTGACACTATCGGCGACAATGGCGATATACCCATGACACTATCACAGACAATGACGATCTACCCATGACACTGTCACAGACAATGACGATATACACATAACACTGTCGGCGGCAATGACGATCTACCCATAACACTGTCGCCGACAATGACGATCTACCCATGACACTGTCGGCGGCAATGGCGATCTACCCATGACACTATCACAGACAATGACGATTTACCCATGACACTATCGGCGACAATTGCGATATACCCATGACACTATCGGCGACAATGACGATCTACCCATGACACTGTCGGCGGCAATGACGATCTATCCATGACACTGTCGGCGGCAATGACGATCTACACATGACACTGTCGGCGGCCATGACGATCTACCCATGACACTGTCGGCGACAATGACGATCTACCCATGATACTATCGGTGACAATGACCACCTGCGCATGACACTACATGTATCAGTGAAAATGGTGAACGATCCGTGATGCTTTCGTACCCGACAACTGTGTTTAATTACTTGCCATTCTTTTATTTGCATACTGTAATAAAAGTTCTAAGACAAGTAAGTTAAATGTAATTTACGTCCAATGAGACATGCTCTGTGGAAAAGAGGTTTAATGCCACCAAGAATAGATCTAGGTCAGCCTAGGCGGTCCATGAAGGCTGACCTAATTTGAGACTTGCAATTGGACAATTTTCTGTATGTCAAAGGACCAATCTTCATGATCATGATTCTGTAGGTTGCTAAACAAAGTGGATTTTTTTTCTAGATCGATAATCATAATTGGCAAGCAAACACGAAACGGGGCATTCGGACATCTGCGTAAAGCGTCGTTCCGGATCAGCCTGCAGAGCCCCTACAGGCTGATCCATAACGACACTTTCCGTTTTTATGTATTTTTCTGTTTTTCGCAAGTCTACTGTAACACAAAATCTAAAATAGCCGTAAAGTGTTGTCTCGGATTAGCCTGCGCGGACTGCGCAGGCTGATCCAAGACGACACTTTCCGTCTTTATGCATTTTTCTGTTTTGCTCAAGTCTACTGTAACACAAAATCTAAAATAGCCGTAAAGTGTTGTCTCGGATTAGCCTGCGCGGACTGCGCAGGCTGATCCGAGACGACATTTTACGCAAATGTCCGAATGCCCCTTTTCGTGTGTTGCAAGCCAATTATGATTGGTGCGATTCATCAAGGAAATGAATCAAACCCCTTCTTTCCCAGAGCGGTGACCATATAAAGTCTCGTCTCGTTACAAGACGTCAGTCAGCTTTAGGAGGAAAATATTGCGGACTCGCACAACAGAACACGCACACGCCTCTAAGGGAGACAACAAAAGAAAATGTAGGTTCATAATTCCCTCAGCAGTGATGTCCCTTTTACATGTTCATATGACGCACCTCGACTTTACTACTTCCTGTCTGTTTGCAAGGATTTTTTTTCCACTATCCTAGTCGCTGATTTTTCATAGAAACTAAGTAAAGGTACTTTTTTTCTAGTAGTAGAAATATTAACCCTTTCCCAAACAAGCCCTGATTTTTACGTGTCTTCAGTAAAAGGTTTTTGAAAACACTATGGGAAAAGGAGAAAAGAGCAATTTCTCCTTTACCCATAGTGTTTTCTACCCTTTTTAAGAACTTTTTGCCATTTTATCCAAATCTAAAATTGTTGTCTGCAAACTCTTTTGGTTTGGAAGTGTCCAAAATTTGTCGTTTGGGAAAGTGTTAATATGGTCAAGAAAAATCTGTCCCATGAACTCTGACCTTAGATATCACTTGGCTGTTCATCTTGTTAGAAATTCTCTCCAAACGCATGAGCAACTAAAATCTTTCTTTCCAAAACAGTTTAGAACTTATCCTGTAGATTTTGGACTGTATTCTCAAAAGCGGTATACTGGAGATGAACTTAGGTGGAAGCTTAAAGGGGAAAGAATGGGAGGAAAGAATATGAACAGACAGATTGATGGGTACCAGCGGGAGGGTGACAGGCAGGGAGAAAATGAAGATATGAAATAATTATTTAGTATGTCATTCACAACAAAAACTAAGTTTAGTTCAACATGGTACTTTTATTTCTCAAAATATTTAACATTCGGAAAAGGTGTCTGTATGCACATACATGCAAAACAAATGGTAACTAAAAAAATGATATCAAACAGTGGAAATAGCACATGAATCAAATATGTATATCTATGTAAATATTAACCTCATAAAAAAAAACATATCAGTAATTCAGGATAGTTCTATACATCATAAAAATATCAAAAATTGTACATAAAGGTTTTGTTTATTGTCACAATAAAATGTAGCCATTTAATGTCTACAAATATGATATACATAACAGCCCTTCAAACTTATTCATTTACTGCTGTACAGTTTTCATGAGAAATTTCCTCAAAACAGAAGGCAGGGACAGAAAATCAAAATGTGTCGTTAGAATTTTAAGAAGTTTGTGTGGACAAGTTTGGACAATTAAAAGTGTTTGAACTCTTTACCAAACAAAAGATTTTTAGACTTGCCCAAGTTGAAAACCTATGCAATTGAAAAAATATTGTGACTCAAAAATATGTTATCCACCATTGGAAGGTAGAAAACATTATAAGAAAAGTGGAAAATGCTGGTTACTTATTGGTATTTTCTCCCTTTCCCACAAAGTCTTCAAAACCCTTTTTTATCAAAGTTGTAAAAGCTCAGGATTGTGTGGTAAAGGATTAATGTCAGTAGAGTATTTCAATTTTAACAGTTTCAAGGCATCATCTTAACCCATTACCACACAATCCCTACTTTTGACACCTCTGACAAAGAAGCCTTTAGAAAACATTGTAGGAAAAGGAGAAAATGCTGGTGACCAGCATTTTCTCCTTTTCCCACAATGTTTTCTACCCTTCACAAAAGAAATTTAAAATATTCAGTCACTTTTATTTTGTCGTCTGCAAATGCTTTCAATTTGGACCAGTCTAAAATATTGTCGTTTGGTAATGAGTTAAAACATCTCTAGTATGTATCCAAATGCCTCTACATAAAAAAATAATTAACCCTTTACAAAACAGTTAAGTTTTTTAAAATTCTTCTGCAAAAATAGTGTACTTTGAAAATTGTATTAACCCATTACCACTCAATCCCTACTTTTGACGCCCAAGGGAAAGAAGCCTTTAGAAAACATTGTGGGAAAAGGAGAAAATGCTGGTAACCAGCATTTTCTCCTTTTCCTACAATGTTTTCTATCCTTCACATAACACATTTCAAATTTTCAGACACTTTCCCTACTTTTGACGCCCAAGGGAAAGAAGCCTTTAGAAAACATTGTGGGAAAAGGAGAAAATGCTGGTAACCAGCATTTTCTCCTTTTCCTACAATGTTTTCTATCCTTCACATAACACATTTCAAATTTTCAGACACTTTTATTTTGTCATCTGCAAGTGCTTTCAATTTAGACCAGTCTAACATTTTGTTGTTTGGTAAAAAGTTAATGTCTCTTCGTCACCAAGATAATTTTGATTTGGTAAGCCCTCTATGGGTTTAAAAAAGAAGATGGCAGATAGATGTTTAAAAAAGAGCCAGCAAATCACATATCTTTACAACAATTAATTACACCATAAATACAAACCATAATACAGCTGTCACAAAAAGTGAATGAACAGTTTACCAGACAAAAAAATTATAACCCTTTACCACACGGCAAAATCTTGGACTTATCCAAATTGAAAGCATTTGCAGACAACAATTTCAAAAGTGGCTCAAATGATGCAATTTTGCTTTGATAGGGTGGAAAACATCGAGAGAAAAGGAGAAAATGCTGGTCACCAGCATTTTCTCCTTTTCCCACAATGTTTTCAAAAGGCTGTCTCCTCAGGGTTGTTAAAAGTAGTCATTGTGTAGTAAATGGTTAAACAAGTCCAACTCCAACACATTTGCAAATGACAAAAGTTGCGGAATGCGTAGGCTGACCTGGGGCAGTGCTTTTAGCAAAGCCCCCTTTTCACAGAGCACGGCTCATATACATGTATAGCATACACATACCGGATATCAAGGTTTTAAACATATGTCCCAGGATATCTCAGCCATTCTGCAAATAACAACTCATCTGTTACAGTACAATACCACTTTCAATGCTAGATTTTTTGAGAAAGGAGTATTTTTGTCAAAGGCAAATTGCTCGTAATAATCAATTACTTCTTTCACACTATGTTTTTAGTCTCAAAAAGGCGGTCAAAAGTGGTTTTGATGCACCTCTGCGATTTATTTTACCAAATAAGTCATCAAATAATTATCATGAGTACATAAATCTCTTTCTACCATGAACTTCAGTACTCAAGATTAAGGTAAATTTGTCATCTGCAAATGCTTTCAAGATAAAATATTCGATATACTGGTGAAGAGTGAATTGATGTTCAGTATTGATTTGGTGCATGTTAAGATCAAACCATTATTTGATTTCTAGTCAGGAGCTCATTTCCACATCCTTGAGTAATTTTAAAGTTTGTCTTCTTTTTCTTGGAATATTCTTTTTGCACGAGTTGCAAGGAAAAGAGCCTCTTTAGCTTGTTATCATTGATATAAATTCAAACTGACTGAATAAATAATTATGAAGTATGTTAAACATATGCAAGGTGAAAATGATATTTGGGTGATTAAAGAACAAGATGGAAAATGGAGTAATCCATAGAATGACCTTGATAATCATTATCAATCTTATTTTTTTTTCAAATTGTTCAAAATTCCAATTTTGAACAGGGAAAAAAAATCATAAAAAATCAATGATAAGAAAGCGAGTTCTGGTGCCATTTATTCATTTATTGAAGTTTTTTGTTAATCATAATTCAACATATTTTCAAAGCAATTTTTCTCTGCCATTTTATCTATTTGTGAAAATACAAATATAGAAATGCAAGGCCAAGTCACCTTCTCAAGGTTATGCAACATTTACTTCAATTTTTCTCATTTTTCTTCAACAATTTTTTACTTATTATACTTTTTCTTTCATTTTCTTTTTGTTTTTTTTCATCTTTTAGACAGAAAACATAATCTATGAATATGTACAAGTGCATGTTATTCATACATAGTAGCTAGTGTGGAAATATTATTTCTGATTGTTAAAAAATAAAATGAAAAATTATCCATTTTGGTAACAACTTTTTTTGCCATTTTTCATTATTTCCTTTTTTTGGTGTAAAATATTCTTTTTACTAAAGTATGCACTTTGTACACAATGAAAATGGATGCAAGGCCATGTCTTCCAAAGTACAAGTCCTCAGTACAGGATGCTATTGATAAGTGTATACAATTACTTTCAAGTCTGCAAGCAGACTCACCAAGAATTCCCTCAAGTTTTAATACTAAATGCAGGACCAGTCGGACTTTCCCCGACCCTTGTTTCTCTTAAATTTGAAAGCTTTATTTCCAAAATTTCTCCAAAATTTTGATATTTGCCCTATATTTATTTGGAAGATGATAAATGACCCCAGCTTGAGAAAGTCTAGGTAAATCTGAGATAGAGGCCTTTTGAAAACATTGTGTGAGAAGGAGAAAATGCTAGTAAGCATAATTTTCTCCATTTACCACAATGTTTTCTACTCTGTTTGAAACAATTTTAAATTTTGAGTATTTTCAATTTTTGCGTTACGTTTATTTTGTCGTCTGCAAGTGCTTTCAATTTTGACCAGTCTGAAATTTTGTCGTTTGGGTAAACATTTAATCTCTAATGACTGGTGAGTACAGCCTCAGACCTCGCTCTGTTACTTTACAAACAACAATGACATATCCAAACCATAACTGTTCTGATGTGCAGAGGAATGTTTTGTGCAGTGTTAACAGATCCTCAAGAATATTTTATCAACCTTATACCAAACAAATCATGCTTTTGAACTCCGCATCGGAGAAAGGTTTCCAAAAACATTGTGGGAAATGAAGAAAATGCTGCTAACCACCATTTTCTACTTTTCCCACGATGTTTTCTATTCTTTCAGAAGCCAAAAAATTCATTGTTCCAATGTTCAATATGTTACCTGCAAATGTTTAAATGATCAGCAAAACCCAAAAAAAAGATTTTAATTAATTTCAGGAGTTTTGTTTCAATTTTAAAACCAAAAAATCTCTTCTATTTCATTGATTGCAAGAAAAAGGGGGGGGGGGGGGGGGGGGGGGAGAAAGAAAAAAAAATGGCAAATTTTCAGCAAGTTCTCTATCTAGTACTTCTTTTTAACCTGCTTTACATCAAATTTTTCAGTAAGACAATGTCTGAGAAACAAAAAATGCTATATCTTAACTATCGTGCTTATCCTCTAGAAATTCTTTTTATAGTTTCAAACATTTTAAACCTTGATAAACACATTTTCATTAGGTTCATATTGATTTACAGAGTTTTAACACTGCACAAAATCATTTTTCTCAAATCAAGTACACAAAAGTGTCTGTTTCATTCCATTTTTTTTTCAAAAGTCTTCCTGTATGTCAAACAATGTCATTCTCATTTTACTTGGACGTCATCTTTCTAATCAATTCTGCTTTCATAAATTTAGCTATCTCTTCCAGTTCAACAATTTTCTTGCGGAGAGCTTCGTTCTTAATCTCTAACGTATCAGCTTCTTTGTCCATTTCAATGTATTTCTGTTTCTTGATTTCTCTGGATCGTTTTGAAGCTGCATTGTTCTTATCCCTCCTCTCTCTGTACTTATCTTTTGACTTTGATCGTCTTTCAACTTGTACCTTGCTAGTGCCAGGTTTTGGCTCGACATCCATTCTCATCTTTTTTGACACGTAATCGTGATCATTGACTTGGGCTTCACAGAATTCCAAGTCAGACACAGCAGCTGCTGTGTCTATAATATCAACCGAGGTCTCAGCATGTTTGCGTTTCCTTGGTGATGGGTCTGTGGCAGGACTGATCCCCTGGACAGTGTAAACAGGCAATGTTGAGTCAAGTGATGGAATCCGTCCGGAGAAGTCCAAAACTTTCTCCTTCATATCCTCACTCTCAGCTTTAACATTTTCTGTGACTCTCTCAGACTCCTCCTGGAATAATCAGTCATTGATTTAACCCTTTATCACACAATCCTGACTTTTAACACCCCTATGAAAGAAGCCTTTTGAAAACATTGTGGGAAAAGGAGAAAATGCTGGTAACCAGCATTTTCTCCTTTTCCCACAATGTTTTCTTCCCTTCCTAAAACATATTTTAATTCTTTTTGTCATTTTGTCATCTGCAAATGCTTTTAATTCGGACCAGTCTAAAATTTTATCGTTTGGTAAAGGGTTAACATTTTACCAAACAAAAAATATTCAGATTAGTCAAAATTGAATGAATTTCAACAAAACAAAAGAGGTTTATTTGGTTGGATTACCGGTAGGTCTTTGAAAGCATAGAAAATATTCCAGAAAAGGAAGGAAATGCAGGTTCCCCCTCATTTTTTTCTTTCCCAGGGTTATTTTCAAAATCCTTCCTCAAGATCATACAAAACTTGGGATTGTATGGTAAAGGTTACATGTATCAATGAAAAAATTATCGACTTCAAGTCTTCTTTGTTGAAAGCATTACCAAGAATGTAGAGATAACAGAAAATTCTTATCACAAGAGACTTTTCCTCTTGTCACCATGTTTTCATTCACTGAAAGTAAATTCCTTCTGATTATGGGATGTTTTCAACCCTTTCACAAATGATAACCTGTTTTGGTGCCTGTGTAGAATATGGATCAAGAAAATATTGGAGGTGAAGGATAAAATGCTGGTCACTAGCATTATCTCCATTTCCTACATCATTTTCAACCAATTCAAATGCTGATTACCAGCATTTCCTCCTTTTCCCACAATGTTTTCAAGAGGGCTTCTTACTTAGGGGCATTAAAGTTTATCATTGTAAAGGGTAAATACTTGAACTTTTTTCTTAACTTTTCAAAATCAAGCTCTCCACTTCAACTTGGATTCTCAGGTTACGTGTCAACTCACCGGAATGAGAAAGTTGGATAAATCCATAAAGCTGTCCAGATAGTCTGCCTCAGTAAGGTCCATAGGCAGGTCCTGGAAGATCCCTCCCAGGCTCCCTTCCTCTGTTGCCATGGCAACAAAGTTCTCCATGGCGCCAGTCTCTGTGCCAGGTTTCACTGCCTGGCTAGCAACAACTGGGTTGCTAGCTCCTTCTGAAAATAGAAGAAATAAACACTTGAAATGCTTTTTTGTAAAAATTAGACAACTAAAATCAATATGTTCAAGCAATTGGCATTTTTCTAACCACTAAGACTTAAAGTATATATTTTACATCATGCTCGGCTTGTATCTGGTGATCTTTTCGTTTCTATTATTTTTTTATTGTCATTTTTTATGGTATTTGTCACAAAATAAAATTTGTTCTGTTCTGACATATACATATAATCAGTTCTTTTGTTTTTAAGAGTTTAGCCCATCAACATTTAAATTTCTCATATGTAAGATGTAGACTTCATTTTTATGTTACAAAAATCATGGACAAGGAAGATTTTCATTCCACAAAAGAGAGAAACAAGTTGCCAAAAAAAGGGGCACTCTTAATTTTAAACATACAATCCACATGGGCCTGGCCAGAGGAAAAGGGCTTATGCACAAGATGAAGGAATATTAGACTTCTAAAATAGAAAATACCTTTGAAAAGCAGCTTTTCAGATCATCTCACTTATTTCAAAAACAATTTCAATTTGAAAATAAATCTTCAATAATCACTCTTGATCCTTCACACACTTTCACATTTTCACTTTTACAATTTCTATTTCCTTAAAAAAAAAACATAAGCGATTGGAATATGATATTTACTTCTTTCTAAAATGTATGATCACATTATTATTTTGTTCTAAAAATTTTTTTTTCTAAAACCAAGTACAACTACAACTTTAAAAATCCCTTTTCAAAATTCCGTAAAATGTTCACCAGCAAATCTTTTCTCTTACAATATTCATTATACATGTATTCTTTTCGAAAACTCTATAAAATTTTCACTATTGTCCTAATTTCTTTTGATCAGCAATAACAATCATCAAACCAAACTGAAATTTATATTATATTCCCCGTAATTTGTTTTCCACATTTGATATGATTGGTTTGTGTGCACAAATTTAAATATCAGTGAGTAATTCTGCCAGAGAACTTTCAAGAAAAAAAGCATAACTAATGTCTATATATAGCACAAAAATTGTAAACTCAGCAAAAGTGGGTCAATCCAAGTGATGAAACAATGATGAAATATTGGAAACTCGGCCTTCTTCTACTACCCTGATCAGCTATACTGTTCATGACAGTTTTCATACCAAACTTTTACCACCATCTCATTTAACCCTTCTTCCCCATTTAAAAATTTCTCAACTAACATTTGTCAGTTTGATAATATAAAAAGAAAATAATATTCGATGCAGAGAAAAATAATCTTTCATCGGACAAAGAAAACTGTTAGAAACCAATAAATGGATTGAGAAATTCAATATAGATTTACAAACGCTATCAAAACCAGGGGTTTCCTTTTTGTTCTCATTGACAATCCTTGTCCTTAACTTTTTGTACAATGACTTAACTCTATCACCGCCACAGATAATAAAGCTGAACTTATTCAATGGCCAAAAATACTGTCTATTAAGCCCAAGTAAGATCTTTAACTTGCAGGTTTGGTTAACCTGGCTTGTACAACATGATCCCAACTTTTAATGACTCTAAGAAGGTCTGGTAATTGAAAGCATTGTGGATAAAGGAGAAAATATTGATAACCAGCATTTTTCCATTTTCTACGATGTTTTTTACCCTATCTAAGACAGAAATCACTATTTTAGCGAGTGCTTTCTGGTCCAAAGTTTTGTGATCTGGTAAAGAGTTAAATTAACAGACAGTAAAGATCCAAGATCAGACTGTAAGTTCTATGCAAACTAATCTTGAATGTCCTCAACAAATATCCACTTGTTTTCACCTATGCATTGAAAGGGTTAATTTGTCTTCAACAGGGCAGAAAATACTGGACCAAAACACTGTGGGTAAAGGAGAGCATGCCTCTTACCAGCATTTTCTCCTTTTCCCACAATGTTTTCAAAATCTTCTCGCAGGTTGGCTAGTATGATAAAGGTTTAAATACACAAATGTACTTCTATAAATTACCATCATTTTCTCCTTTATCTGCAATGTTTTCAAAAGCTTCTTTCCCCAGGGTTGCTTAACCCTTTCCCAAACAATCCCTGGTTTTTACGGGTCAGGAATAGAAGCCTTTTGAAAACATTGAGGGAAAAGGAGAAAATGCTGGTAACCAGCATTTTCTCCTTTTCCCACAATGTTTTCTACCCCATGATCATATAGGAAAATCATCTTTTTTGCAACTGTGAAGTTGTCATCTGCAGAATGCTTTCAGTTTGGTGTGGTCAAAAATTTGCCGTTTGGGAAACGGTTAAAAAATGAAGTATGATAAAGGTTTGAATACACAAATGTAAATGTATTAACTCTTTACCAAACAACAAAATTGTAGACAAGTCCAAATTGAAAACCTTTGCAGACAACAAAATAAATGTGGCTCAAGAATTGAAATTTGTTTTAGGAAGGGTAGAAAACATTGTGGGAAAAGGAGAAAATGCTGGTCACCAGCATTTTCTTCTTTTCCCACAATGTTTTCAAAATGCCTCTTTCTCAGGGTCGTAAAAAGTCGGGATTGTGTGGTAAAGAGTTAACTCTCTACCAAATGACAAAATTTTTGACCTGTCCAAATCCAAAGCATTTGTAGACGACAAAATAAAAATGACTGAAAATTTGAAATTTGTTTTGTGAAGAGTAGAAAACATTGTGGGAAAAGGAGAAAATGCTGGTTACCAGCATTTTCTCCTTTTCCCACAACGTTTTTTAAAGGCTTCTTTCTGGGGGTCGTCATAAGTAGGGATTGTGTAGTAATGGGTTAAGTAAACATATAAACCTATATCTATATAGATCTAGATAATGCCTCAATGACCCACATACATTTAGATGAGCTCTTTGCAACTTCAATTTTGGCAATTTGCCATTTTCAGTCATTGTCCCACTCTCCTCTCCTTTTCAAACATGATTTTACCCTTTACACCACAGATACTCATTTCTATGCATTGCTTGCAGGAGCCTTTGGAAAACAATGTGGCAAAAGGTGAAATTGCTCATGATGAGCAATTTCACCTTTTGTCACAAGGTTTTCTATGCTATCAAAAGGTATCACATAAGAAGCGGTTTCATCTATGCAGTTATTAAGGGTCATTTAGAGATACCATAGAAATGCCTTATGGGGTAAAGGGTTAAATGTGAAAATAAACTTTCAGCTCATTCCAGTTTTTCTAATCGAATTTTAACTTTGGTAGATCTACCAGACGACAAATCTTATACTTGTTCATTTTGAATGCTTTTGCGAGACAATATATCTAACTCATTACCAAACGACAGTATTTTAGGCTTGTCCGAATTGAAGCACTTGCAAGCAGACAACAAAATAAAAGTGACTGAAAATTTGAAATTTGTTTTGTGAAGGGCAGAAAGCATTGTGGGAAAAGGAGTAAATGCTGGTAACCAGCATTTTCTCCTTTTCCCAGGATGTTTTTTTTACCCCTCCCAATACAAATTTAAAGCTTTCATTCTCTTCTATTTTGTTGTCTGCAAATGCTTTAAATTTGGACCAGTCTAAAATTTGTCGTTTGGTAAAGGGTTAAGGCTGGGATATTTGTCTGTCCCCTAGGTGACTCACATGACTAAATATTCGCTCCATGTTTACATATAGATTTTTCTTCTCGCCAAGTATTTGTCATTTAACATTATAATCTACTGTGAACTTTTCAGCTTTTACCACCAAATAACTGACAACCCAAAGATATATATAAAAAAAAAAAGCTTTTGAAAACATAATGAGAATAGAAGAGATTGCTTATAGCATGCAATTTCTCCTTTTCCCTCTATGGTTTCTACCTTTTCAGGTCATTGTATCTACTAAACTCTTTACCACACAATAAAGATTTGTAACACCCCTGAAAGAAGGGCTTTTGAAAACATTGTGGGAAAAGGAGAAAATGCTGGTTAACAGCATTTTCTCCTTTTCCAGCAATGTTTTCTATCCTATCAAAGAAAAGTCCTTTCATATAGGCCGCAAAGAAACTATCACCTCCAAATGCTTTCAATTTGGACATGCTAAAAGTGTTTTCGTGTGGCGAAGGATTAAAGTTACAGGTTTACGACAGAAAAAAAAATACCTGTGTTAAATAGGCCACATGTCTTCTGTACCGAACGTAGTGAAACCTGGGAGCTGGTCCCCGCCCACGGTATGGGACTTGTGGGTGGCCTGCTCGTCCTCATCAGCAAACCCTTCGATGTCCAGGTAGCACACGAGTTCATCGAGGGTGTTAGGTACGATCTCCCCAGCCTCCGTCTGGCACAGTAAGGTTTGTTCTCCAAGCATTCTAACGAAGTCGGTCGGAAAATTGTCGGAAGTAATGGTCAGATTCGGATAATCCAGTTTGGTACTGTTCGTCAAGCTGCAACAGACTGTGTCGTCTATGTCGCTGTCCAAAATGGCCCCAAGTTTGCCTTGATTGCCGCTCCTAATGGTTTTTGTTCGGGTGTTCGCTTGGCTGTTTACGCCTCGCTCGCTTTCCGTTTTGACTGCCTTGCGCCGGTTGCGCTGAAAACATCGTAAAATGTACTTGATTAGGTTATTTTTCTAATCTTTATTGAAATTTTCGGCTATAAAAAGCCGATAGATAAAATATATGAGGTTTAATTGTAGGGTAATGATATATTTTCTTCAAATTAATATTTTCTTACCTGGTTCGAAAGTCCTTCCCCACACTCTACATTCGTTCTAATGACGTTGATTACACATACAGGTCTTATTATGGTGCAATATTTTTACTAAAAATAGACTTTACGTATGAGAGTTTAAAAATAGTGCCCAATGAACTCCGGCTATTAGATTTTCTGGTTCTCTAGTATGCTGTATGAGCTCTGCAGTGAGCAACCTAATCGGGGATCCATGTCCGGTTACCAATGCTGAAAATTTTGATGAGCCAATCGCCTTCCTACGATCCAACATGTTTTCTTAAAATAGAAACTACTCGTGAATACGTCATTTGCTAAAAAAATGTTATCCTATTGATGGTTCCTCCTTTTCTCGTCCGTAATAGCTGAATGGGGGATACAAGCCGAGTTTCATTCCACTAACATTAGGTTACCTCCCCTGTTTGAGTTCAACCACACACCACTCGTCGATTTACTGAACAACCCTTCGTAAAGTTCTACAGCTTGAAACAAGTTAAGAGCAGAAGTCCGAATATATGGAAAAACCCTCCGTTCAATCAGGCATTGCATAGACTACAATTTATAATACCTGATTCAGTGTAGATCTACAATGATATCTAAGTTGTGTCACAGCAGCGATCATATATATAGGCTACACGACCCCAGTTGATCGCACTAAGCAATTCATCATAATTTTATGGATCTTTATGATCCATTTTATCTAATAAACGACTAAATCTTGGGTAAACCAATCCTTTAACATGCAGTAAATTGATCAACAGCAAAAAGTTTCGGTTCAGATCAGCCAACCCTGAGGCTGATCTGATCGATACCCTTTGTAAATGCATTAACCCTCCTTAATACAGAGCATGGCACATGTCAGTAGTGTCATATAGAAGGGTAATTGATGATTATCGATAGTGTGAAGGTGTCCAAGGAGTTGGAAGGGGAATATCAATATTTAAGTCAGGGATCTAATATGGTGTCCCACCACTGCGAGATTGCTTCCTGATCGTTCGAAGTATCAAAAGTAGTAGAACTATGTCATTTTTGAAGTAGCATTTTTGTTACACTCTCACATGGAGCCGAGATGGATTGGAGGTATATAATTTAGATTTGTTGCAAATTTGGGCCATGGGGGACCACTCAGATGTGTTTTTATTGTGCACCGACAAGACTACATGCACGTTGTATCAGTGGAGGAGAACTACGTACGTTGTATCAGTGGAGGAGAACTACGTATGTTGTATCAGTGGAGGAGCTAAAACTTGGGGCCATGGCGCTGAATAGGTGTTCCTTAGAGGATCAAATTTAGGGTGCCTATGTTGGTTCGAAATTAGCAAAAAACGCGACTGGCTGACATGTTGCTTTTTTTTATTTATTTATTTTTTATTTATTTTTTTTATTATTTTTTTTTTCCAGGCCTTCGGTGGTACTTTTCAGAGTAACGAACGGACAGGTCATACTTTTGCCGTCAAGCAATATGCGGAACTTCAAATATGGTCAGTTTTTGCACTATTTTTAATTGCAGAAAAAAATACAGGTGTGACACCATTTACACTCTAAATACGATCCCTGTTAAAGTTAGGAACGAAAATTGAAATAATTTAAATAGTATTTGTTGGTTGCTTAAATTTGGGTAGGATGAGAGAGAGAGAGAGAGAGAGAGAGAGGTGGGGCTTGCAAGCTATCCTATAACATTTAAACCAGGCTCAAGAATGAGGTCAATGAAGGTATAATAAAAGTGTTAATCTTTGTATAATCAGGCTTCATTATAATCCGCTTAAAAAGGGAAATCGATTTAAAAAAAAAAAACACCACCATTGCTTTGCTGAAAAAGAATTTTTTTTTATGACTGTATAACAACAATTCTAGTAAACAATTAAAGAACATCCCGTACTCTGGATCATAAGTTTTATTTACCTTCAATTTTTGGGGGTTATTTCCTTTTCCGACAATGATTTCAATGGGCCTTTTCCCCGGGGTCTTTATACTGAGCATTCTATGGTAAAGGGTAAACGACCGCAAGAAAGGAGAATTTTGAAAATACTAGTATTGTGGAGAAAAGGAGAAATTCTCCTTTTCCATGTTCTCTACATTATCAGTGACAAATCTAAATCTGATTCAAGTTTCATTTGTGTTCTGCGAATGTTTTCAATATGAACGATTTCATGATTCTATCAGCTGGTAGAGATTTTACCCTTTACTACACAATCCTGTTTGTTATCGACTTAGAGATACAAGCCTTTTGAAAACATTTGCGGAAAAAGGAGAAAATGCTGGTAACCAGCATTTTCTCCTTTTTCCACAATGTTTTCTTACCCTTCCTGAAACAAATTTCAGACTGTCAGTCGCATTTATTCTGTTCTATGCAAATGCGTTAAGTCGGAAGAGTATGAAATTCTATCGATTGGTAAAGGTTTAGGTAAGCGTCCGTGTTTTCAAGCCAATAATCATATGAAGTTTAAAAGAACTTTCTATTTTCCAAAATATCAGTAGGGAATATTGTGTAGGTTTATACAAAAGTTTCCGCAGTGACATCGTTTTTACGTATAAAAAGATACCATTTGAAGCTGATTCCTTGGAATTGCGACTAATTATATTCGGAAAATGTATAAAGGACTAAATAGTGATATGGAATTAATTAGACGTACTATATAATTGATTTCGAAACAGAGTTGTTTTCGTTGAAATGAAAATTAGTCTTCGTTGTGAAGTTTTTGTCAAAAAAAATGAGAAGTTTTAATGATCCTGGGGAAAAAGGTTTAGAAAAAATTGAGGGAAACGGAGAAAATGCTGGTAAAAGTAGTATTTTTCTGTTTCCCCCCAGTTTTCTGTCCTTTCCTAGAGCAAACTGAATATTTCATCAACAGTTCATTTGTGGTCCGCAAATGCAATAGATTTGGACAAGTTCAGAACTTTGTCGTCTGGTAAAGAGTTAAATATCATCAGCACCAACATAAGAGGGACCATCAACATAAAAATAACATTAACAACGAAAAGCCAACAATAGTGATGCAAATAAAAAAAGAAACAGAAACTCAAGTTGGTTTTTAAAGCGACGAAAATTGTCCCGATGAACGCTGCGTTTTATAAGTGAAATTGTATTTTTCATCAACAAAGTTTTTTATTGTGACAAATTGTGTTTCTTGGTGTTTCTAACTTTGATTTTGTTTTAGTGTAGATAATGAAATGGCGACAAAGAAGTTAAATTTGCTAGACTGATGAAAAAGATAGCGGAGCTAGGTTCGTGACAGGATACTGTGCAGTGCTTGTGTATAGAGCACGATGAGCAACAACACGTTACAGACCAACACCGCTGACCAGGCATGGTACGACGATCTCGTCGATCGTAAGTATGATACAATTTCTCGATTATTCGAAAATTCGAAAATTCGAACATTGAGTCAACTATTATCCTGCTAAATAAAAGGAATGAAATTTTCAAGACTATTCTAAGAACCCAAATTTTCACAATTCAAAGCTATTTGAGGAATGATATCTCCTTATCGGACAGTCTAGATCCAAGATCAGACTGCACGTTCTATGCAGGCTGATCTTGATTTACACTGTCCGCTAAAGGTCAGTGAGTCGCGCTCAGCAGCCAAGGAGTTAAGCAAATTCGTAGATTTTCGTAATACCAGACAACATGAACTTGGAAACCATGTACGTTTCATAATTAAAAGCAGACGAGTATGATATATGTAAATGTGGCTATTAGATTAAAACGATGAAAACATTGCTGGAATAGAAGAAATGCCGCTTACCAGAATATTTTTTTTGTTTTCGAAAGCTTTGATGCCCAGGTACAAATTTGTTCAATAAAGAGCTGATTATTCATCAGCTCTTGGAACAGAAATACTTTAAGATAAGTGAAAAATAAAATAAAATAAATAAATAATAAATAAATAATAAATAAATATGTAAATAAATAAACTGTGGTCATCTTTTTCTGGTGGTGGTTTTTAACCTACTTTAATAGATACGAGCGAACAATTTCTTGATTTCTTTGTTCTAAATTAGCTTTATTTAAGCGTCTTTATCGTAAACTAACTTACAAAAACCTCGTTTTTAGTACCTTTTGCTTTTATTTCATGTTATTATTATTATTATTATTATTATCATTATTATAGCGGATTTGGGTCTGGTCAGTGGGATGTCCAATGCAATGTTTTTCGGAATCATAATTGGCGGGCTTGTGGCCCTAGCTGGATTGGCTGGTCTCATTTATCATTGTAAACGGTAAGTTAAAGTAGATTTTATTGTAAAACATAATTTTATGTTATACGACAATAAAAAAATGTTATAAAAACATTCTGGAAAAGAAGACGTGGTGCTAGCCATGCATTTTCACCGATTCCTGACATCTCATCATTTAAACTACAGTCATTTATTTTTCTACATGTATATATTGCACTTGTGTACTTATGTTTACATTCAGTTAACTATGTTAATACCTAGTACAAATAAAGTTGTGCTTTGTAAATTCTTTCAACGTAGTATTGTCTAACATTTACCGCCTGGTAGTGAATCAAACAATTAAGTGATTGGAGAAATCGTAAAAATTCTGATAATCAACGTGAATTATTCGTACATAAATGCATGGATGGATCGTTTCTTGTTAAAGATATTTTCTTGCCAAGTAACTGTTTAACAAAAGTAACAAAGCTGTCAAATATTATTAATAATCAAACGACTAGGCAAATGCGTAGGTCTGCCCATAAAGTTCTCTCAAATTAAATTAGGTCATTTCCTTTCGAAAATTACATAAAGTGTAATTTTCGAAAGGAAATGACCGAATTTAATATGAATTTATAAACCATGTATACAGAGTCGCCCATTTGTACTTTTGGCTCTCTAAGAATTAGACTACTGTATCTTTTCTTTCATCATGGAAATATCGTACATTCATGATCACGGATACCCTTGATATACAGAATTTCTTGTATTTCTGTATCGGTAATTATTTATGAGTATTTGGGTCTTAAAAATTAGAAGCATTTACAGGAAAAAAAAGTTATATACGAGTCTTCACTAACGTTTGTACCGTACATGATAGTAACTATAATGACAAAGGAGACATTTGAGAAATTCTCTGGTGTCATGCTTATTGTAATCGGTCTGCAGCAAAATGCAAAAAAATCTGCAGATGCTAATAATAAACTACTTATTGATATACATGAATGTTAATGTATTAAAGAAACACCTCCTGCCATAATATTTAAACAATTCGGGGATCAAATATGTACAAATTCATTCATACCGCTTGAGGGCATGGACACCAAGCAGAAAAATGCATTAAAAAATTGGACCGACAGTTTTCTACCCTATTGTTCCTATTGTGAAAGCTACCACCCAAGCGACTTTGTTTTTTTTTTTTTTTTTTCGTACCATGCGATAGACTACTTTTGAAAATGGTATTGTAAAAGAAGAAATAACTAGCACTATCTTTATTTCTTCAGAAAAAAGGAACTCGAAGCCATGGTCCGGGAAGAAGAAGACAAAAAGAAACACGCTGCTGGGAACGCTGTGGCGCCCGTGGATATTTACGAAGAAATGGAGGGAGAAATAGAAAAACACGAACAACAGAAAAAGAAACTTCAGAAATATCTTAGTTTTCTTCTGAATAAAGACGCTCAAGGACTAATGGCGGTTAATCAAAAGCGTGTAGCCAATGCTCAGAGGGCGAAAAATAATCCTTGGTTTTAACTTATTTAGTTTGTATCATAGCACGGTTCTTTTCAAATTACTGAAAATCTTTGACACATCATGCAAAAGGGGACCTTCTGGAAACTGCGAAAAATGTCAACCCTAGTCAGACTGAGTGAATTGCGCAGGCTGACCAGAGTTGACAATTTTTGAAAAGGGGTCATTGTACCATGTTATACAATAATTTTTGAAATATTAAGTTAAATCGATTTGCACTATCGTTGATCTGTTTTCATCTAATTGATGTACAGAAGCCCCTTTTTGCGTGATGGGTCACATAATTATGTATCTCGGATAGTCTTTTTCATCGAAGTAAAGACGCTCAAGGATTCATGGCGGTCGAACAAGACTGTTACAGTTGCCAGTGCTCTGAGGGCAAAATTCTCGTTGCTTTTGAAATATCAAATTTTTGAACATGATTAGAATTTGTTTCTTTTTAAAATAATTACAGATTAGTTATTATTATATCTCAATATAGACGCTCAAGGACTCATGGCAATCAATCAAAAACATCGTCATCGCTCAGAGATCGAAAAATGATTTTGATTTGTCAAAGTTACATGTATTTTTGGGAGGATATATATCTCGTCATCGGACAGGGTAGATACAATATCAGACTGCACAAAATGTGAGTCTGATCTTGATCTACACTGCCCGCAAATGGTCTTTGAGTGGCGCCTTGCAGCTTAAGAATTTATGCGTTCTTTCTCTCATAATTTGTGTGCAAACTAAAGGGCCATTTCGGTCCCAAAAGTGCAATTGCTTATCAATTGCTTATCACGATTAAAAGATCGGTTCCTAACCGGTTTTCTGTGATACGACTACGTGCGTATTGCCATTGAATGGGAAACAATTAAGTGTGTAATGGGAGACCACTCCTTCGTGTATGGTTTCTTCAAGATTTAAATCTAACAACTGCGTTAGGGAGATATGTCTCTTTAACTCTATGGTTATGGTATTGGTCTTTTAAACCTCGAAAAACGAGGATATTTTCCCATTATGCATGCATTGGTTCTAATCTCACAACAGGCGGTTTGTACTTCAGATACGTTGTCTGGGCATGACATCTTCTTCGAAGATTCCACTGTCTTATATGACGAATCACTAGCGCCAAAAGCGGGCTGACTGTTATATTACGCTCTATAAAGTAGGAATGTAGAAAAATGTAGCTTTCATCAATACGTTTGAGGAGAAATGAGACCTGCTTTAGCTCCAGATTTCTCTAAACTGCTTATCGTAGCTGAGTGAATTGCACGAAGTAGTGTTTCATTGAGTAAACGTTTATTTTAGTTTGAAATTCAAAGTAACGGTTGTCGCGTAGGAAAGTGGTTCGGCTCTGTACACAGGATGCCCAAATTAGATAGATGAGTATTTATAGAATGCCATCTAGTGGGAGATAATGCTTGTGCTATGCATTTGTTGCGAACTTTCGTGTTCGTAAGAAGTACGTGTTACATGGTGTCAAACACGCTGCAGGAGCTTGCAGCAGCACAGCCAATGCCCACATCCTAATTCTTTTAGTGATACAAGGCATGGAGGGGGGGGGGGGGGGTCAGCCTCAATAAGCGATCGATACTTTCTATTTCTGGGGCTTTGGATTAAAAAAAACCCTCTCCACTATGTTGCAATCGGTTACACTATTTTGATACATATCCGCAAACAATGTTTTGTCTTGCTTTTTGAACCTTTGATTCGCGGAAGGTTATACATGGTTTGCAACCTGCCAAAAGGGGAATTTGGACATTTGCGTAAAGTGTCGTCTCAGATCAACCTGCGCAATCCGCGAAAGGTTGTCCGAAACGACACTTTTCACTGTATTTATGTAATTTTCTGTTTTGCGTAAGTCTACTGTAGTACAAACTCTAATATAGTGGTAAAGTGCCGTCTCGGATTAGCCTGCGCGGACTGTGCAGGCTAATCCGAGACGACACTTTACGCAAACGTCCCAATACCCCTTTTCGAGTGTTGTAAGCCATATTGTATTCTTCCGTTTCTATATACAAAATATGGAATGAAAACTCATGTGCAGAACACCTGATCAGGGTTGCAGAAGTTGGCCAAGTTACAAATGTTTCATCATTATTTCATCAGCTGACCTAGATTTGCTAAGTTATCTATTTGTAATAACACTGTTTTCTTTTTCGGCACAGCTGAATAAAATGGCTTTTGACCTGCTTTTGATTGATAAAATGTTAATGAACAAATAAAGCTTTGCCATTGGAAAAAATGTGGACATGTTTATTTTGCGGGCCGCTGCCGGCCAATTTAAGAGCACATATTTATTTATGATACGAAAATACTAGCTGTGCTACTGCTACTGGACGTGTAATCAGCTATACTTTCAAGGGTCCTGCGTGGATCGGTAAGAAAGGCAGGGTTTTAGCCTGTCTGGAGCATATATCTGTTTTTACCGCACAACC
The DNA here is from genome assembly GCA_943736015.1 of Tridacna crocea. Lineage (NCBI taxonomy): Eukaryota > Metazoa > Mollusca > Bivalvia > Cardiida > Cardiidae > Tridacna > Tridacna crocea. The sequence goes on from OX031061.1 coordinate 45,954,391, forward strand.
CTTTTCATAACAACCATTGGGGAAAACACTATAGGAAAACGAGTTTGATGGTTACCAGCATTTTCCCTTTTTCCCACAATGTTTTACTATGTCTAACTTATTGCTAACTATGATATCCTTTGATACAGTATAATCTTTGTCTACACCTATCGGTAGGCCTGTTCGATTAAACCTTTGTCCTGATATACTGCTGACCAATTCGTTTGGATTATTGGATAATTCTGATGGGCTTGACCTGACCTAAAATGCTAGTAGAGCAGTGTGGAGTATAAAGCATGATCGGACTGCAAGTATGTGCACGTTGGTCTTGGTTTACCTATACTCTCCGCGGAAGAGTACAACAGCAGGAGAACAGTATACTTAGCTAATTGCCTTCTGGAGTGGAACTATTAAACTGTTTGAAATAAGGGTCCAGCATAGCGAGTTGGTAAAGTGAAGATTCGGGACCTCGGCCCCAAGTTCGAGCGTCGCTGGATCCACCGGCTTTCTCGTCGGGTGCCTTTGAGCAAGGGACTTCAAAGCCCCAGATAGTACTAGTGAAACACCGGAAATACATGAATGTGTGAGCTGTCGTCTTGTTATGACTGAAATAAGTTTGGAAGGGGCTTAAAATACAGTTCAATTAATCAGCTAAAATAAATGCCAGCCATAGACACATATTGGTTCCCCTGTCCTATTTCAATCGGATAAGATAAATATCGGAATACGTTCGGAGATAGGAAGAAATGGAATTTGGCCTTGATTTGTAGATTGAAATAACGTACCTCATTAGCAAATGAAAACGTTTTCTGACAGGCCCAATTTGAAAACATAATACAGAAATGCATAAAATGTTGCTCATATGCAAGTTCTTTGTTAAGACAAAGATTGTATATACACTCTATCTACGATCCCTGTTAAAAAGTAGTAAACAATGTGAAAAAAAAGGTAAATGCTGGTTACCTTTTCTCTTTTTCCTGAAATAATTTTTTCAAAAAACCTTTTCGTAAGGGTTGTTAAAACCTGATTTTTTTTTTTTTTTTTAAAGCGTGTTTAACCCATTACCACCCTGAGAAAGAAGTCTTTAGAAAACATTGTGGGCAAAAGGAGAAAATGCTGGTAACCAGCATTTTTTCCTTTTCCCACAATGTTCTCTACCCTTCACAAAACAAATTTCTAATTTTCAGTCACTTTTATTTTGTCGTCTGCAAATGCTTTCGATTTGGACAAGCCTAAAATATTGTCGTTTGGTAATGAGTTAAATAAGTCGTATGATATTTTACCCAATTAGAGTGATTTCAAGCTTTGTTTGTCTGCTTTAGTTGGCTCATTTTAAATATCATACGACGAAATATCTATATAGACTTTTTACCATATTGAAGCAGTTACCGGCAACATAATAAATTAGGTACAAAATGATGGCGTTTTCTCTAAATAGTGGAAAATATTGTCGGAAAAGAATCATTCTTCTTTACCCTAAATGTTTTCAAAATTACTTTTGAAAAGCAACTAATCAAAAGCCCTCTTTTCTCGGGCTCGTTTATCGGCGGGTTATTCGGTACATCATTTACCATAAATGTATCGATGTAAATGGATAGTTTTCTTGCTAAGAAAGTGCATATCGTTGAAAATGCACATTGAAGCCTTTAAGGGTCAGAATATGCCACCGAATACTATCAACCAATCAAATATTATTTCAGTTATAAATTTTCGTGACTAGCAATCTGATTGGCTGTGGCAATTTACCTCAGCCAATCAGAGGGCTAGTCTAGGGAGTGCAAAAGAGGGCAGTAGACGAACACAACATCTGGTGATTGCTGCAAATTCTGTATGGTCAGAGCTTATTCTATATTTTCCGAACAAGCAACTATATGTATCTGACGTTTAAGGTTTACTTTTCGAGAACGAAAATGCAGTGTGTTCGTGAGCTCAAATCAAAGTCAACGATCGTGTTTGGAATTATTGTGACCATTCTGGTTGTACTGTCTGTGGTCTCCTCTGTTTGGATTTCCTTGCTGGAACCAGAGCGGTCGAAATTGAACAAGAGCCAGACAAACAACGGAATATTGACTGTAACAGACACTGAAGCATATGTAAGCTCTGGAGCGGTCCGTTTTGGAGATGGCCAGTTCAAACTTTTAGGAAAGCCGTTCAGAATAGTGAGTGGTGCTGTACATTATTTCAGGACTGTACATGCCGGATGGAGAGATAGACTGATGAAACTCAAGGCGTGTGGTATGAATACTGTTGAAACGTAAGTCTAAAGTTTCATAGAATATTAAGGATTAGGACTCCTAACTCATCGGTAAATATCGTGTAGCATGGACGTTTTCTTAACTCATTACCAAACGACAATATTTTAGGCTTGCCCAAATCGAAAGCATTTGCAAACGACAAAATAAAAGTGACTGAAAATTTAAAACAAAATGTTTTTTGAAGAGTAGAAAACATTGTGGGAAAAGGAGAAAATGCTGGTTACCAGCATTTTCTCCTTTTTCCACAATGTTTTCTTAAGGCTTCTTATCAGGGTCGTCAAAAGGAGGGATTGAGTGGTAATGGGTTAAAGTCTGAAAGGCCAGTCTAGTCATCTCCTGTCTTTTAATGAGAGTTAGGGACGGTAGCTTTCGTAAAGGCTAATCGGTCATTCTCGGTCTTTTAATGTCAGAGTTTTGGGCCACAGACCATAAATTAAATTCAACCTAGGGGTCAGCTTTTAAGGTTAAGGAGACCCTACATGAAAGAAAGAGATCGACCTGATGATAGAGGGAATCAGCACAGAAGAGGTCGCAAAATTAATCCCCCTCCCAAACCAATGTATGCAAAGTTTCATCAAGCAAATATCGGGAAATTTGTTGATAAAATTAAATATAGCTACGGCCGAATTGAGACGGGTGTGCAAAGTATGCGATAATCATTTCAAGGGAGATAAGTGAACCAGCTAAGTGCAGCTTTTTAATGCAAGTTCACTCTCTTCACTCCGGATCATTCACATTCACCTCTGTAGTTAATCTCCAAGCAGGGTTATCGTTCGTTACTCTCACAATGTGAATGATCCGGAGTGCAAGAGAGTGCTCCGTAGTGGGCTCAGAAACTCTACGATGCACAACATTAAAAGGCTGCAAACAATGTACGTAGAACTAGGTCAAATATATGAGCCACACTCCGTTAGATGGGGGCTTGATGCATCTCCATAACGCATCAAAGCCAATAAATCATTATGAATACGGATACATACAAATCAATTTTGTTTAGATAAAAAAACTACTGAGTCATTTGGTAGAATGATCCTTTGGCATGCCGCTATCGAGACCACAATAAAAAAAAATCTCAAGTTTCAAGGTCAGTACTTTTTTTCAGATGCATTTATCCTCCTTTTCACGAAGCTTGGCCCATTTGTATTCCGTTGTCTAGTACTTCTTACAAGCTTAAACTCGTTAAAAAATCTCGCATTTTGTAGTCGGTTCAACTGTGCAAGGATACGTGCACTGGGCGTTGTGACATTAGTGAAATACAGCCGTATTTTTCTCCATAATGAAATAAACAAGGACAGTTTTAACCTGTCTCGCTGTAAACCTATCCATAAATGGTAATTAAATTTGTGCATTAACCCATTACCACACAATCCCTACTTTTGACACCCCTGAGAAAAAAGCCTTTTGAAAACACTATGGGAAAAGGAGAAAATGCTGGTAACCAGCATTTTCTCCTTTTCCCACACTGTTTTCTCCCCTTCCCAGAAGAAATTTCTATTTTTAGTCGCCTTTGATTTATCGTCTGCAAATGCTTTCAATTTGGACCAGTCTAAAATTTTCTCGTGTGGCAAAGAGTTAAACACTCTAAACATACAAATATAAATGTTGACCTCGTCTAAATGTAGTACTGATAAGATGTGACAACATTCTCCATTCACTAGATAGATTCTACCCTCATACATCTCTCAAACAAAAAAACGTGAAATGTTCAGTAGATACAGGGACCGTATGTATGATCCCTGGTAAATATGGGGACGGTGAGACCATAAAAGCTAGAAGCTGGCAATAATAGGGAGAGGAACTATATAAGCTTTGATGCTTTCGTTCTAATCCTATTCGCAATATGTTGTTGTACATGAATAATATCTGTAATTATATTGAATAAAATATGTTTAAACTAAATAATAGAGTCAGCAACAGAGAACGTCTTTAAGTAATAAAATACTTCAAGTCAAAGTTGTGTATATCGAAAAATAGTTTTATTTTTGGAGCACTGGATAATCGCTTACAAATGAGCTATACTCTTTGAAAAGGGGGGCTTATGCACCTGAAATAAGTTTCGCAGGCTGACCTACCCGAAACTTTAAGCTGTTGATCAGTTTTTTGTATATCAAAGGACCAGTCTACCTCATGATTAAGTCATAAAACTTATCTTTATATGTATCCATACTCATTGGCTTGCAACACGCGAAAATGGGCATTCGGACATTTGAGTAAAGTGTCGTCTCGGATCAGCCTGCGCAATCCGCGCAGGCTAATCCGAGACGGCACATTACGGCTTCATAAGATTATGTGATACAGTACATTAGCGTATTACAGAAAATTCCATAAACAAGGAAAGTGCCGTCTCAGATTAGCCTGCGAGGAGTGCGCATGCTGATCCGACACGACACTGAATATGCAAATGTCCGAATGTCCCTTTTCGCGTGTTGTATGTGATGGAACAAAGAGACGCATTACGCCACCTTTTGCTACAGCATGGCTCTAATAGTTTTATACGGGAAAGAGGGAGGGGGTTGAAATGATTTCGCGTAGTCAGTAGTCAAGCTGAATATACATGTAGATAAATTCAAGCTATGCAAACAGAACAATTACGCTTTGAGCGGCAACCTGATCTTTAAGGTAAGGCCTGTGTAATGCACTTCCGGTGAACATGGGGCAAAAATTCTAATTGGTTGATAAATAAGGATAAATAAGGATTTATGCAGAAATAATATTTTTGCACATTTCTAACGGATCAGAAATTCTGTTTATGTCTATCTTGAAAATATTTTTTATACTTTTGTTAGGTTTTCTGAAAAGGAGTCTCTTTTTGAATTGATAATAGGCCTATAGTGGTTTAGGATTTATAAAATTTAATGATAATTCAAAGAAGTAAAAAATGGAAAAAATGAAACTAGTTCAATAATACTCATTTTTAATTATAGCTAATTTTGCAGGATGATGTTTTAGTGGAAATAGCTGTTTTCTATTACACAGGTCTTACCTTAAACCTTTCCCAAACAAGTCCTGGCTTTTACGTGTCCGCAGAACAAGTCTTTAAGAAACACTGTGGAAAAAGGAGAAATTGCTTCTAACGAGCAATTTCTCCTTTTCCCACAGTGTTTTCTACCATTTTCATCAAATTTAAAATTGTTGTATTCAAACACTTTCAGTTTGGAAGAGTCTAAAATTTGTCGTTTGGGAAAGGATTAACAGATCAAAGATCTAACTAAATAATGACCAGGATTGCGTGACAAAGGATCACCTAATCGGTAGTGTAAGGGTCTTATCCTGTACTTGATTTGTTCAGCTTTTGGTGCTTACAAATGGCTTAAAGTACAGATTGTGGAGAATGTTACCACAGTCTGATCTTGAGTCAAGATTTCGTGGTCTGTTAGGGGTATTTCTGCTGAAACAACCATATCTCATTAACCTTTTACCAAACAATCCTTGGTTTTTACGACCCTAAGATAGATGCCCAGGGAAAATATTGTGGGAAAAGGTGAAAATGCTGGTAACCAGCATTTTCTCCTTTTCCAACAATGGTTTCTACCTTCCTGGAAACAATTTTCACTTTTTGAGTTACGTTTTGTTTATTTTGTCGTCTGCAAGTCCTTTCAATTCGGACCAGTCTAAAATTTTGTCATGTGGTAAAGAATTAACACTTAATCCCAAGTACAATGTTTCATGAACAGTCACGCAAAATGCTTTTGAGAACATTGTGTGGGGAAAAATGCTGTTCCATTAGGCTTTTAATTCTTATCCTGCTAAAAATCCTAAATGAAATAGATCTATCAGTTCGACATTTTAAACCCAAATCTTGCTATTTCAAAGTTATGTATTTGAGAAAAATATATGTATCATTATTGAACAGAGTAGATCAGGGATCAGACTGCACGTTCTATGCAGTCTGATCTTGATCTACATTGTCCGCAACAGGTCTGTGAGTCGCGCTTAGCACCCTTAGGGTTAACATAGTTCAAACACGATTCGTACCATTTGTCTAAAGTGGTAAGGATTTTCAAGTTTGGCACCTGGTGTAACTTCAAGGATGTGTGTGATAAAAAGTAGATCTGTGCTGTGGAGTGTTTGTGACATATTTTTGATAGCGAAACTTGTGTTTGGTTTACGACGATTGGAAAATGAGTGAAATTTATACAAGTTCCGGAGCCTTGACATTTTTGAATGCCCAATTTAAGTTTCGTGGGAAGAATTTCCGAGTGTTGTCAGGCGCTGTGCACTATTTTAGAACACTTCCAGTTTGCTGGTTGGATCGTCTGCTGAAATTGAAAGCGTGTGGACTTAACACAGTTGAAACGTAATTAAATGTCATCTTTATTAATATTATTCAGGTATAGGCCTACGACACATAGCTACAAGTTAACGATTCCTCGCTCTTTCTGTTCTTGGTAGGAAATTTCAGACGGAAAATGTTTTTTAATGCTGCATTAGATCCAATGATAAATCCGTTTTGACTAACCCCCCCCCCCCCCCCACCCCCACCCCGCGACAGATCTGTTTGATCTAGATCTATTTGATGTTTTGTTTAGACAGATCATTTGGACGAGACTGTTTTTGTTTAGATGAAGACTAAAAACATCGTAACACACAAAATTTAGATCTAGAAATAGAATCTAGTTTGTTACTCTTGGAATTCGAACTTCTGGCCATCACAGAAACACACACCACAAATTGTTTTCAAACTATTTCTTGGATAAGAATTTGTAATGCGACCTTGATAAAACACACAATTATTTACCATTTCAAATTTAGGATTCAAACTTCTGATCTTCAAAACTGAACCAATGATCCTGCACGCAGGATAATGCCTGCTGAGCAAACCACACATCAGATCATCTGGAACTGAATGTCTGCTGACAGCTGTTTTTCTGAAGCAGAACTTGCCAAACAAATCATATGAAATGGTGTTCCTGTGTATTCATGTTGACTTGATGATTGAACCCAGGGCCTCCAAGTTGCGGGGCAAGAGATCTACTACATCGCTACATAACTCATAAGATAGCTCTATAGAAAGGCATTAAATCTACAAGTTTCCCTCTTTATACACTAACACAAGCTATAGATCTGCATTTAACTCTTTACCACACGAGAAAAATCAAGACTGGTCCAAACTGAAAGCATTTGCAGACTACAAAAAAAAGGTGACTGAAAAATTGAAATTTGTTCTGGGAACGGTAAAAAACACTGTAGGAAAAGGAGAAAGTGCTGGTTACCAGCATTTTCTCCTTTTCCCACAGTGTTTTCAAAAGGCTTCTTTCTCAGGGGCATCAAAAGTAGGGATTGTGTGGTATTGGGTTAAATCTGTTGGTAGGATAGACCAGTATAGTGCAAAGGTATTTCTTGTTACATGCCTATTCTTTTTATCTTAGGTATGTACCGTGGAACCTCCATGAAGAGTATCCAGGATCCTTCAATTATGATGGAATATTAGATATCAGGTAATTTTACTAAGTTGGATAAATACTCATTCTAGAATAATTATGTAGAAAAAAATTCCTATGTGTGAATTCTTTGACAAATTCAGTAAATCTAGCAAATCTATTATCTATATCAAGTGTCAAAACGACAGTTCACTCAATGACCCCTTTACAAATGAATACTGAGTTTTAACTTATTTGTTGAAAGAGGCTTTTGAAAACATTATGGGAAAAGGAGAAATTGCCTGAAACAAGCAATTTCTCTTTTTTCTATAATGTTTTCTACCCTATTGAAGAATTGAAGCTTACACATGTACATATATTAAAAAATGCTGTCTGCTAATGCTTTCATGTTCAAGTTGTCTAAAATTTGTTGTCTCATCATGAAGTTGGAAGTTTCTCTGCTTTTTTTTTTCATATCTAATTGTATGTCTGCCCTTTTAGCTCACCTAAGATAATAAGTGTTCAAAATAAACTATTGATTTATTGTATGGTATTTAATACCCTTTTCAATATTATTTTGGTTAAATCACTGTGGCCAGTGCTCATATTCATGCTTTTCCTAGAGTATCCTTTGAGTTTCTGTCCAAGCCACTAGCTACTTTCCTCCTTAGCCATTGCTGAAATGGTGAGTGGAGGGAGAGGAATGAATCCTGACCCAGTAACTATCATCACTAAAGAAATTTGAAAGAAACTGGCCAAGCCAGGGATTAAACCCGCAACCTCCTGTTGTCAAATCCTGCAAACAAATAACTGAGCTTCTGGAGCTCGGCAAAAATTAGCTCAGTGTCTGTTCTCTGAAAAATCTGTCCTCCGAAAACATTGAACTACCAGTATTCAAGCTCAATTTATTGGGATGCATGTATTTGGGCTTGAAAATTCATTGAATAATGATAAAGGTCTTTACACTAGGCTTCTTTTCTTTCAGACAGTTCATCAAAACAGCACATGATTTGGGCTTGTATGTAATAGTGAGGCCTGGTCCATACATTTGTTCAGAGTGGGACTTCGGTGGTTTACCAGCGTAAGCTTATTAGTGCTTATATCTTTACCAATTGATTCCTGACAAGTTAATGCCACAAGGAGGCAGTTATCAAGAATTGTTGACCCTTTGCCAAACAGTCATGAACATGAGAAACAAAGCTTTGAAAACATATTGTGGATCAAGAAGAAAATGATGGGAAACAGCATTTTCTCAGGATGTTTTCTACTCTGTCAAGGACATCTCACATCTTTTTAACAGTATTAAATCCCTTCACCACATGACAAATTTTGAGACCTATTGATCAAAATTAAAAGCATTTGCAGATGACAATTTCATTTTGGTTCAAATTATGCAATTTCTCTTTGATACAGTAGAAAACTTTGGGAAAAGGAAAAAATGCTAGTAACCAGCATTTTCTCCTTTTCCCACAATGCTTTCAAAGGTTTCTTCGTCAGGGTCATTAATAGTCGTCATTTTGTGATACAGGGTTAATTTATTTCTTTCAAATACTTACAATGTGGGCCAATCTAAAATTAACTCCTCTGCCAGAGAGTTAATGGATTGAACAGTGTTTATGCCATTTTAACATTATGTACATGTAAGTCATGACACAGGAACAGATCACATATTAAACATATGATTACTGTGTCATCATCTGTGTTAATGTGCCAAAACTCTTACATTTTACTATAGCTCTGTCATTACTATAGATTATAGATATGATTATTTCAGACCCAGACTGCTTGTTAACTATCTGAACGAAACCAATTCTAGAAGGGTATGTAACTATCAAAAGGTTTTTGACACAAAAATGCTGAGACCTTTCTCAACTTATTGTTTTCACTGATATCAACTTGCAGCCAAGCATTAGCACCTACATGTAGTGCTCTTGTTTAATTTGTAACAGAAAGGTAGAAAATATTGTTTTAACCCATTACCTCACAATCCCTACTTTTGACGCCCATGAGAAAGAAGCCTTTTGAAAACACTGTAGGAAAAGGAGAAAATGCTGGTAACCAGCATTTTCTCCTTTTCCCACAATGTTTTCTGCCCTTCACAAAACAAATTTTAAATTTTCAGTCACTTTTATTTTGTCGTCTGCAAATGCTTTCAATTTGGATCAGTCTAAAATTTTCTCATGTGGTAAAGAGTTAAAAGGAGAAAATACTGTTTACAAGCACTTTTTTCTTTCCCATGATGTTTTCCAAAGCTGTTTTACTTCAATACAGTTAAAACTTAGCATTGTATGGTAATTGGTTAAAGTGAAGAACAATTTCATATTTAACTAAGGCCTACTATCGATGTGGACTACTGTAGTATTGTATGTTTTTGGCATGGCACCTGTATGCTATCTTTCTAAGTGTTTTAAGTTACTTTTTCAGATGGCTCCTTAAGGACCCTCAGATGAAAGTAAGAACAACTTACCCACCCTATCAGAAAGCTGTTGAGAGGTTTTTTGATAGCTTGTTACCTTTACTGCAAGATTTACAGGTTAGTAAAACTGCATTTCTTGAAGCAGCTCTAAATGCAGGGGTGCCAAAGTTGACTCATCTTATAGCCAAAAGTTTCTCCCAAGCTTTGAGCAGAGGTTTTACAGTATACCAAGAAATCATTCTATTATTTGCTTGTTTCAAAACTCAGATGTAACTTTATTCATGTTCAAAATCTGCATGTAGCTAAAAACGAAAAAGAAAATACTAGGCTCCATGATCACCAGCCACTTTGGCTTCCTGGTATTTTTCCCAGATTTAGAAAATAATGTAATTTCTAATTGGCTAAACCGTTGGCTAAACCAAACCTGATTGATAAAATCAATTTTGATTGGCTAAACTTTCTTTAGCAAGCAAGTATTAGTGTGAATAAATGTGTGAAGGAATTGATTAGATATAGCAAAGCTTGTATACTGATATGAAAAGTGTTTGCAAATATATATAGGTTTGCAAGGACCAAAAGAGTAAATTGTCCACATTTTTAACAGCCACAAATTACCATCTTATCGTTTAGTTTTATCAGTGCAAAGAAGTAGGTCAAAAGCCAGCCCAAATGCGGAAAAAAATTAAGGGTTTTCAGTTTTGAATTCAGCTGAAAAAGTATTCTGACCATCACAGGACTGCTGCCTACAGCTGTGAGTTGTATAATCAGTGCAGACATAAACTTGTACAATCTGATTTTTTTCTTGTAGTACAGTAATGGTGGGCCAATCATAGCTTTTCAGATTGAAAATGAGTATGGGTCTTTCAGCTCAAACACAGAACATTTAGAATTCATCAGACAGGTAAACATTAAATTACCATTGTATTCAAAATACACCGAAATATTGATGGTTTGAGGACGAGATATATACCTAATCTATTAGTATACTGACATATGATTAACTCTTTGCTGGTAACCAGCATTTTCTCCTTTTCCCACAATGTTTTCTACCCTTCCCAAACCAAATTTCAATTTTTCAATCAAATTTATTTCATGGTCTGCAAATGTTTTAACTCTTTACCACACGAGAAAATTTTAGACTGGTCCAAATTGAAAGCATTTGCAGACGACAAAATAAAGGTGACTGAAAAATTGAAATTTGTTCTGGGAAGGGTAGAAAACACTGTGGGAAAAGGAGAAAATGCTGGTTACCAGCATTTTCTCCTTTTCCCACAATGTTTTCAAAAGGCTTCTTTCTCAGGGGCGTCAAAAGTCGGGATCGTGTGGTAATGGGTTAAATTTGGACCATTCTACAATTTTGTCATTTGGTAAAGAGTTAAAGAACCCAGTCTGTTGTTACATGAGCAACTTGCTCATTTATGAACTGGAAATAGACGGACGAAGCTTCAAACACAGCATCTTTAGAAGACATTGTGGAAATTATTACACGTTTGTTATATGTTATGGAATTTAAGCGTCATTAGTCATATGCAAGTCACTTGTCATTCCCACAATGCTTTTTTTTTTTTGTATTTCTGGCGGGAAATCTAAAAATACATTAAGAGGCTGCATAGCCTTTTCAGGGAACAGGATCAAAAAAAATTTTTTTGTAATTTTATACTTCTTAATTATCCCTGATCTGTATTGTTTTTTCATATAAATTTCAGTGATATATATATCTTTTAATTTGGTGGGATGTATAAAATCTAAATATCCCTTTAAAAGGGAAGGGAAGAGTAAGTTAGGATTACAGTGCAAAGCAGTCTTAAATCTCTTTCATAATGATTGTGTTCAAGTTTGACAGAAAGAGAGTTCAGAGTCCAAAATACATTATTATGATTCATGTTCTGTTAAAAGGGGTTTAACCCTTTACCACAAAGCAAAATTTTTTACTAGTCTAATTTGAAAGCATTTGCAGACAACTAAATAAATATGACTGAAGAATCAAAATTTGATTTGGGAAGGGTAGAAAACATTATGGGAAAAAGGAGAAAATGCTGGTCACCAGCATTTTCTTCTTTTCTCACAATGTTTTCAAAAGGCTCCTACCTCAGGGTCATCAAAAGTCATCATTGTGTGGTAAAGGGTTAATGTACCAAGTCATCACATAATTATGGATCCATAAATTTCATTTTGTCCCACAACAGGCTGAATTCTAGGGTAGAATGATCCTTTGCCATGCAGAAAACCTACCAAAAGCAAACTGTATTGACCCAGGTCAGCATGTCCAAAACTGCCCAGGCTGACCTGAATCAATACTTTTTGTGAATGTGTTGAACTCTCTTTTCACAGAGCATGGCTCATATGTTACAGTCATTGTCAGGTTCAATATTTTTTGTTTATTTCAGGTGTTTCTCCGCCATGGCCTAAAGGAATTATTTATTACTTCAGACAATTTATCTGGGATCAACAAGGATATTTTCTACAAATGTAAGATTTCTTTTGCATAATATGTTTACCTCACAGAGTGCCAAGAACAACAAAGTTGCTTTGGTGGAAAGTGGAGATTAAGATCAGACAGCACTTAAAATGTGGCCTAATCTTAGATCTATATGCCCTGCCCAATCTTTGGTAAGCTGAATAGACATGAAATTCGTGTGACAGTGTTTGAATGATAGATTTGTCTTTTTCAATGGCAGGGTGAACTACTTCCATGTTCTGTCTTTTCTTTAACCCTTTTCAACACAACCCCAACTTTAAACGATCCAGCGAAAGAAGCCTATAGAAGACTTCGTAGGAAAAGGAGAAATTCTTTCCCAAATGACAAAATTTTTCCCTTTTCCCTCAATATTTTCTACTCTATCAAAGTCTGAAATCATTATATTACCAAGATTTAATTTGTTGTCTGCAGATACTTTGACTTTGGTCCAGTCCAAAAATTTGTTGTTTGGTAAAGAGGTAAGTTCAAGTGTGTGTATGGCAAAGGATTGTAATTCAGTAAAGGTGATCACATTTTGCTTTGAGATTCTTTGATATTTAGCTTGCTTATCAGACAAAGATCAAAGAAAAGGATGAAACAGCAATCATTTTTGCTTATCAGACAAGGATCAAAGAAAAGGATGAAACCGCAGTCATTCATATTATTTTAAATACAGTTACCACATGGCAGCATTTGACACTTCTCCAAATTCAATTTCTAAAAACTAAATGTGGCTGAAATGATAGGATATGTCTTTAACCCCTTACCACACAATTCTGACCATCAAAGAACCTTAGAAAGAGACCTTTTGGAAACATGGTAATCAGCACCTTCTGTCCTGAAATGTTTTCTCCATTTCAAATCCGACAATTTTAGCCACATTTGATATGTTGCTTACATTATGGCTTTCAATTTGGATCAGTCAAAAATAATGCTTTTTAATCATCAGTAGTAAAAATTATTCTTCATGTAATGAATATAAACTTACGTCTCACATTTTTATATTTCTTTTATACACATATATCAGATGCCCTGCCCACAGCAAATTTCAAGGAATTCAAAGAGGGCCGACAAATCTTTGAACAAATCCACAATTTCAGCAAAGAATTTCCCCTTATGGTAACGGAGTTTTGGACAGGATGGTTTGATCACTGGACATCAGAACATAGTGGGCTTGATGTGGATGGTTGGTATTCACTTTGAGTTCGTTCCGGGTAAAGGAGGTCTAATGCATAGATGATAATCAACTGGTTATTTTTGATATGAAAAATATCTCATGAGGATGCGTTGTTAGGCGTTAAAAAAAAACAAGTGCACAGCACGAGTTTTTTTTAACACTTTACGACACATCAGAGTGAGATATTTTTCATATAGAAAATAACCAGTTGATTATTCTGTTTATTATATACATGTACCTTATTAACATTATTATTTTTATTTTTTTGTTTGAAAGTCGAAATCAATACTTTGAGAGAAGAAATCAGGGACATGGTCCGGATGAATACATAAGACTGAGAAAAGTAGTTGGATTGTCTGGTTGAAAATATAGAACTTACAATTTACACTATCTAGAAGTGCTTAATAAAAAAAAGTAGTTCCTAAATTATGGCAGGAAGTGAAAGTGAAAGTTGATATCGTCACTAGTGATGATATCAAAATTTATTACACTGGGAAATTCCAGGATTTTACTGCTAGGTATATAATACATCATGGTTATCCATCATAACCAAGCAGGTCATCAAAGAATTATGGATCTGTAAAATTGAATTTTGTTTACCCATTACCACACAATCCCTACTTTTGACAACCTGAGAAAGAAGCCTTAAAAAAACATTTTGGGAAAAGGAGAAAATGTTGGTAACCAGCATTTTCTCCTTTTCCCACAATGTTTTCTCTCCTTCACAACATTGATTTCAAATTTATTTTGTCGCCTGCAAATACTTTCGATTTGGACATGCCTAGAATATTGTCGTTTGGTAATGAGTTTGGTAATGAGTTAAGCAATGAACTGAATCATGAGCATGCACGATAAGTAGTATTGTCATAAGCTGTTTTATCTCCATAACCATCCGACAGACAAAAACCAAAATTTCATGTATCAAAGGCAGCTGCTGATTGTAAATCATGACATTAGCACCAATCACATAGTGTGTAATAGAATGCCAAAATTCTTTTTCTCAAATCAATTGAGCTATTTTTTATTCAACTACAGTTTCTATGGCAGACAAAGATTTTTCTTACAATGATCAGTTTATTGAAATATCTAAAAAATTTGTTCAGTCTTATATGAAAAGGACCATTACTGTGTATAAATGATATCACAATTTAAATATCCAAGTCTTGTGTTATTTCACGAAGTGTTGAACCATACAGATTTCTGCCTTTTGGCATCTGGCATTACCTGTTATTGATACGTACTAAAGTGATCTAACAGGATCTGAATGTTTTATTTTCCCTCAAAACTCATCTTTGTCCCATATGTACATGTAAACTCAGTATATTATGTGGTGTCTGTGGCTGTGAGGTAGAGCGTCGGCCACATAACCATAAGGTCCTGAGTTCAATACCCGGGAGCAGGTGTCAACTTTGGGATTTCTCATTGGCCCACACATTCAGCGCGAGTACTGGTGTAGTTCCCAGGAAGCAGAATCGAGAGAGATTAGTATAAGTTGTTTGAAATTGTTTCTCAATCGATGTAAAATAAATATGTTTAAACTGAACTATTAAAAAAGAAAAATGAAAGACTACTTGTAGGTAGAAAATCAATCGGAAGATAGCATATTTCCATATATTTCAACTTTTAGGTAACTCATTGATATATACCATTGAATGATGCACAAAATTTTGTTTAAATGATGTAATATTTTAAACAGAAATTGATACAAAAAGTTCCTCACTACAAATGAAAAAGTCACATGATAATCCATTACCACACAATCCCTACTTTTGACACCCCTGAGAAAGAAGCCTTTAGAAAACATTGTGGGAAAAGGAGAACATGCTGGTAACCAACATTTTCTCCTTTTCCCACAATGTTTTCTACCTTTCACAAAACAAATTTCAAATTTTCAGTCACTTTTACTTTTTTGTCTGCAAATGCTTTTGATTTGGACAAACCTAAAATTTTGTTATTTGGTAATGGGTTAATATCTAATACGGCCATCCCTAACATTTATCAATACTTGCTAGCCTCATCTCATTGACAAGAACTGGGGGGTTGTTGATGCTGTCGGATGTTGCCCTAGTCTTCCAGGAGGGGTTTTGCATGTCCTGAAAGCAAACTTACTTATTTCTAGCTCTCTTACAGTAAAAATTTCTCCCTGTATCATAACAATATTTCTTTTAGAATATGCTGGTTATCTCACTGACATCCTAAAAGCCAATGCTTCCATCAACTTCTACATGTTCCATGGTGGGACAAACTTTGGGTTTATGAATGGGGCCAACAAGTTTGAGGGCTCTGTATACAAACCAGATGTCACAAGTTACGGTAAGGAATTCACTTGTTGTATAACCCTTTGCCAAACTATCCCATCTTTTAACAACACTGAAGAAAAATGCTATTTAAAACATATTGTGAAAAAGGTGAAAATGATGATAAACAGCATTTTCTCCTCTTTTGAAAATGTTTTCTACTATTAGAAAGACAGAACTCATCATTTGAGCCACATTTATTAGGTTGTTTTAAATGCTTTGAATTTTGTCGAGTCACAAGCTTTGTTATTTCCTAAAGACTTAACCCTTTACCCAATAAGACATTTCTATGGTATCTCTAACTGACCCTAAATAACAGCAAGGATGAAGCCGATTCCTATGTGTATATGACACCTTTTTATAACATAGAAAACATTGTGGCAAAAGGTGAAATTGCTCGTGGTATTGGGCAGTGGTATCATTTCATACTTTTATCACAGTTTTGTTAATTTTTCTTTGTAGACTATGATGCTTTACTGAATGAGGCTGGAGATATCACCCCTAAGTACATGAAGACAAGAGAACTGCTGCTAGAATATATTTACAAACCACAAGGTAAATCTGACAGATTATCATAACAGGAAAATTTTAGCTCTGAAGAGTGATGTAACCTCAATGATATAGTTCTGATGAATTCTGACAACATAGGTCCTATGTTGTGTTTATTGTTATTTGGTCCTCTATTTGCTATTTTCTGCATAAATCAGTTTTGACATCAGGGTCCATATTCACATACCAATCTCAGGGGTGTTATGTTTTATTCCCTAGATTTTCTAAATTTAGAATTAACACAAATGTGACTGGCTGAAATATATATCTCTCTAGTGTATACAGATGCTCTTTTCTGCAGGAGCTAGTATTCAAGTTCTTGGGAAATGCTTTCCCTGGGAAATGCACATCAAACCAAACTCGCCACTTGTCCCTACTAAACAATTGCCAACTGAGAAACTTTCTCCCATACATCTTATTCCAAAGGCGAGAAATATAGTTTTAGTTTTGTATGTCTCTCTCTCTATAGGGATATTTCCTAAATCTTTGGACTGGATGAAATTTCATTGATATCTTCTTAATCATAAAACAACCTGAACTGTCTTGCTACAGTGCCGATACTTACAGTGATGTTATGGTGTTTTCTGACTATCATGTTTAATAGTGCTTGTTTTTTGCTTTTGGAGCCTGGCTGGGTAGCTCAATTTGGACAACACTAAAATTTTATTGTTTGGTAAAGGGTAACAGCAGTTCGTTGTTTTTTACAGGTGGGTAAGACATGAATATGGTTATTTCATACTTTTACAGGAATAACACTGCCAGAAGTGCCAGGAATTTCTACAAAAACCAGCTATGGTGCGTATTACTAGTATGTTTAAGCCTTTACCTCATAAGGCATTTCTATGGTATCTCTAATTGACCCTTAATACAGCAAGGATGGAACCATTTCTTATGTGTATATTACACCTTTTGATAGCATAGAAAACATTGTGACAAAAGGTGAAATTGTTCATCATGAGCAATTTCACCTTTTGCCACAATGTTTTCCAAAGGCTCCTTCAAGCAGTGGGTAGAAATGGTTATCTATGGAGTAAAGGGTTAATAGAACTAATGGTCCTAGGGGGCTATTGACTAAGCATCCTTGTCTAATGCTAGATTTAGCATGCACTTTTTTCTGATTGGCTGAAGCATATGGTTTAAATTATCAAAATGTTTTAGCCAGTCAGAAATTGTGTTAATCACTTTCAAATTCAGAAAATTCTTTACAAGATTAAGAAAACTCTTTGGAAGAAGCTAGAGTAAAAATATTACCAAGAATGTTTGGCAACTGGAACCATTTTGATTGTAGGAAAGAAAGTATCAGGAAAAAAGAATCAGGATAAAAAGTATCAGAAAAAAAGTATCTGGGAAAAAAAGAATCAGTTTCCAAGAAAGAGACTAATTTTATAAGTTATTTTTTAACAACTATTTGTTTGATATGTTATATTGACTTTGTAAATAAAAATGTGATACTTGTACATTTTTTTTTACATTTTATGGTTTTAGATTGGGAAGAAATGTGCAAACACTTGTGTTTGTTTGTTGATACCTACAAAGGGTTGGGAATAACATCCAAATTGCTGTGTGTAATTTATTAGCTTTTATAATTTGTCACCTGTATAATCCTAATTAAGGTGTAATTATCACTTTGATGAAACCACTGCCAAACTGTAAAGAATATGTTGTCTTTAATTCTGTCTTTAATCTCTATATTTTTTTAACATATCCAAGCTTTAAATTTTTCAAAATAAACCAAAATTTCAGGTCCTGGTGAAGAAGTATTTGAAAAAAGTAAAGGAAAGAGAGAAAATGTTTCCAACTAGCATTTTCATCATACCAGATAAAATGATGATGCCTCCTTTTCCCACAATGTTTTTTTTCCCTTCCCAAAACAAATTTCTATTTCTCCTGTTTCCGCAAGTTTAACATTAAAACAGAATTTGATATAAATCTGCATGGAAAATATTATGGTGCAAACATTTTATAAACCTGTGAAAATATTGTTTCAAATTATTAAATTTTTTTCAAAGTAGCAGTTTTAGTCTGCTAAAATGCCATAAATTAATTACATAAAGTATCAAATTCATAGATATATTATGATCTAACAAAATATTGATAAAAGTGTCACAACTTTGACAGAAACTGATTCTTTTTTTCCTGATACTTTCTTTCCAAGCAAATATTGATTCTTTTTTTCCAATACTTTCTTTCGGATTACCAACCATATTACCTCTGGAAACAAATTTGTTGCAGAGGACTTCGATATAAAAGTTAAACCTGGATATCAACCTTTTACCACACAATTACAAGTTTTGACAACCCTGACAAAGGAAAGCTTTCGAAAACATAGTGGGAAAAGGAGAAAATGCTGGTTACCAGCATTATATCCTTTTCCCACAATGTTTCCAGTTATTTCAGAATAAATTAGTTTTATTACTATACTCCGAGTCAGATATAGTCTTCTGCAAATTTTTTCATTTGGACAGGTCTAAAATTTTGTTGTGTGATTTGCATGCCTTTCAAACAATTTAATTTATGTCGAGAAATTGATATTAATTATCTGTCCACATTGACAATAACAAAACAACAAATGCAGCATGGCTAAAATGACAGGATCTCGATTTGATAGAATAGAAGACATTGACAGAAGAGGACAAAATGCTGGATACCTTTTCAGGCAATGTTATTAAAAGCTTTCTTCCTCTAGTTCATGAAAAAATGTGG
The DNA here is from genome assembly GCA_943736015.1 of Tridacna crocea. NCBI lineage: Eukaryota > Metazoa > Mollusca > Bivalvia > Cardiida > Cardiidae > Tridacna > Tridacna crocea. The sequence continues at coordinate 45,973,585 of OX031061.1, forward strand.
TTGTTTGGTAAAGGGTCAAGTCATTTTTTGGGACAGCCCTTTACCAGACAAATGAATTTTAGACCTGTCCTATTTTGAGGACAATTAAATGTGGCTTAACCCTTTACCAAACAATCCCTGAGAGAGAAGCCATTTGAAAATATTGTGAGAAAAGGAGAAAATGCTGGTAACCAGCATTTTCTCCTTTTCCACAATGTTTTCTTCCCTGCTTGAAACAAATTTTGCTTTTTGAGTAACATTAATTTTGTCATCTGCAAGTGCTTTCAATTTGGATCAGTCTAAAATTTTGTTGTTTGGAAAAGAGTTCATTGACGGAATATGCCCGTGAATGGGTAAAAACATTGTGAGAAAAGGAGAATTGGCTGTCACATCTTAAGATTTTGTGATACAGGGTTTAAAATAATGGATTCTAAATTGTTTTGCAGGTAATTGTACAGTGGAGAGCTTTGTCAACTTTGATTCCTTGATCAAAACATCTCCAGTAAGTATGAACACTTGACTTTGCATCTTTGTCTGTCTGTCGGTAGCTAGATCATTCTGTTTTCACACAAACACCAACATATAAGACTTTAGCATTTGGTATCATAGTAAACATTGTGAAACTTCATCTTCATACTATTCATCATAAGCCAGAGATGATCACTATTTGTTTTTATTTTATGAAATTATGCCATGCCATGGAAAAAGGGGCCCTAATGTACAATATCACCATGGACCTATAACAAAAAGGCCACAGCTACATACAAAATTTTCAGATGTCAACAAGATACTAAGAGTTTCTTCCAGCAAATGAGCAAACTAATGATACAGTGTACACCAATTATGACAGTGTTTTCCTTTGTATTTACAGGTTGTCAAGGAAACAGAACCAGTTCCCATGGAAATGTTATCACTACATGAGGGCTATGGACAGAATTATGGCTACATTCTGTATCAAGCTCATATCAGCAATGAGAAAGCTGAACTACGTTTCAGTTCTGCCCCTCAAGACAGGGCCCAAGTAGGTCAAACTAGAATCTTTTACTGTACATATACAACATAGTGTACCCAAATTGATTGAAAGCTTTAGACAACATTATGAGAAAAAGCGCAATAGCTTGCGACTAGCAATTTCTCATCTTTTTTGACTTACCAAAAGAAGAGAATTTTTTCCCTAAAATTGGTTGTTCTTTATTCCAACATGAATGTGTGAATTCGGCACTATAAACACAGTGTAACGAAAGCATGGTAAAATCCATGTTATTCTATAGAGAGTGACACCATTCTATATAGAATGACATAATTCTGCATAAAGTTATTCAAAGGAATATGATCTGCATCCGCCTTTTTAGCTCACCTGAGCACAACATGTTTAAGGGGAGCTTTTAGGATCACCCAGTGTCCATCATCCATCATGTGTCAAAAGCATTGTGGGAAAAGGAGAAAATGCCGGTAACCAGCATTTTCTCCTTTTCCCACAATGGTTCCTCAAGCCTTTTTCCCCTATGTCATTGAAATTGCTATTGTGGGATAAAAGTTGGTGCATTTCTGGTTTTATTTGCAGATATTTGTGGATGGAAAACAAGTTGGACTGATAGACTGGAAATCTAATGAAACGGGTCTATCTTTAACAATCTTGCCAACAGGAACAGACAAGGTAAGTTGTGACCAAAGTAGTTCATAACGTCTTGAGATTTCTCAGAACAATCTAGCACATAACTCTGAAAACATCCTTGAAAAAAAATAAGTTTGAATCAACAATTCTTTATGAATACATGTACAAACATTGAAGCAAAGGAACAATTAATTGCCTAGTGTCCTATATTTCTGTTCTGTGCTTCAAGAAAGCCAGTTTCTAGCAATACAGTCGTAAGTTTTTGGTCTGTTAGCTCTATACACAACAACAAAATTTTAGACTTGTCTAAATTCAAAGCATTTGCAGACAACAAAATAAATATGGCTCAAAAAATTTAAAAATGTTTTGGAAGGGTAGAAAACATTGTGGGAAAAGGAGAAAATGCTGGTTACAGCATTTGCTCCTTTTCCAACGATGTTTTCAAAAGGCTTTTCTCTCAGGGTCGTTAAGTCTCAATTGTGTGGTAAAAGGAGTTAAAATTCCACCACTTGTGTATTGATAGCTTGAAAAATCAAATGAAAATGGAAGACATTTTACTATCAATAAGGGGAAAGTATCCATTTCACTTAAAAAGATTCCATTTATTGTTTATGAGATTAACCCTTTACCCCATAAGGCAGTTCTATGGTATCTCTAATTGACCCTAAATAACAGGAGGGTTTGAAGCCGTTTTTTATGTGTATATGACACCTATTGATAGCATAGTAAAACATTGTAGCAAAAGATGAAATTGCATGTGACGAGCAATTTCACCTTTTCCCGCAATGTTTTCCAAAGGCTCCTACAAGCAATGCGTAGAAATGAGTATCTATGGAGTAAAGGGTTAAGTCCAATTTTTATCTTACACAGAGATTATGGATACTATCAAGGATTTAAACCCAGTGGAAAAAAAACCCAATTAAAATGTTTAAGAGGAGCTGTAGGGTGAGTTGTTGGGGATTACACAATAAAGTCTAGATTATCAGTCTCATTTCTTTGCAACTTAATCCCTTTTAACCCTTTAACGCACAATGCGGCCTTTGATGCCCCCTGGGAAAGAAGCCTTTTGAAAACATTGTGGGAAAAGGAGAAAATGTTTGTAACCAGCATTTTCTTCTTTTCCCATAATGTTTTCTACCATATCAAAGAAAAGTTGCACCATTTGAGCCACACTGAAATATACGTCTGCAAATGTTTTCAATTTGGACAAGGCTAGAATTTTGTTGTCTGGTAATGGGTTATTCCATTGACCTCAAAGCCCCGTTTCTTGGATTGCATTCGATTCCAAATGATAGATTTTGGGAGATTAAACTTTATTAAGTAATTTTCCTATTTGTTTAATCCAACATGGATATAGGGTTCTTGCACCTTCTTGTGCTGTCAGCCGTGTTTCCACCATTTTCTCCTTTTCCTTCAGTATCATCAAAAACCTTCATTTTCATTGTAATTGAATTCAAGTCTGTTATGGGAAAGGTTTCATTCTGAAAATCTTTCTTCCCCATAATAGTTCTTGGATGTCGAGTGAGCTATTGAGTTGCTTATTATGGCACATGTGATTTGATATAATTTAACCCTTTACCACACAATCCTGACTTTTAACACCCCTGTGAAAGAAGACTTTTGAAAACATTGTGGGAATAGGAGAAAATGCTGGTTACAAGCATTTTCTCCATTTCCTACAATGTTTTCTTCCCTTCCTTAACTCTTTACCACACGAGAAAATTGTAGACTGGTCCAAATCGAAAGCATTTGCAGATGACAAAATAAAGGTGACTAAAAAATAGAAATTTGTTCTGGGAAGGGTAGAAAACACTGTTGGAAAACGAGAAAATGCTGGTTACCAGCATTTTCTCCTTTTCCAACAGTGTTTTCAAAAGGCTTCTTTCTTAGGGGCGTCAAAAGTAGGGATTGTGTGGTAAAAGGTTAAAACAATTTTCAATTTTTCAGATTCATTTTGTCGTCTGAAAATGCATTCCAATTGGAATTTTGTCCTTTGGTGGAGTTAATGGTATGACACTCCTGATGGTTGATAATGACACATTTCTTACATTTCAAAAGGAACACTTGTATTGTTACAGACAGAACTTATTCAGTTGGACATATTGGTAGAGAACCATGGACGCGTGAACTATGGAACACAGGAGTCTGGTATATTTGACAATCAAAGAAAAGGTCAGATTGTCCTTCACAAACTCCATCTTCCCTTTCTGTTGCACGTTTTCTTGTATATATTTTTTTATCATTCACATCATCTCTTTCACCACCGAATAAATAAATCGTATTTTCTCAAAGGCCGAAAATACGTTTCCTCTATAAGAACAAGAGGTGGACATTTCCTCAAGAGCCGAAAATACATTTCCTCTATAAGATCAAGAGGTCGACAGTGTAGATTGAATTGCATATTACGTGCAGTCTGATCTAGATCTACACTGTCCACAAAAGCCTCTGGTGTCACCTATGGTATAGAAAAAATTAATCAACAGGTGTGAAACTTACAGCTTTGAAAACTGTCCTTGTATAACAAGATTAATAATTGAATTACCAATAAATTCATGTAAAAAAGTGGAAATTGCTTCTAAGACTATAAGCAATATCTTTATCTAGACAGTATTTTCATAAGCTATCCACTGCAAGACAAGAAAAGTCTGCTGGAAGTATTGGGTTAAATGTAATTAAATGCACTGTAATTTGAGGTGTACATATACCATCATGCATATGGCATTGCTCGAGTTTTTCTATTTTCAGAATAATGTGATGTATTAATTAAGGTAATCCAACCTTCATTTACTATTTTCACAATCCTCCATGTGGTTACTGAGTTTTCATTCAATAACCTTGCTATAAACCTTGGTTCATTGAATGCTTGCGCCTGCATGGAAATCTGAAGGATGCATGACGATTTATCACCTGATGAACCTGATGCAGAGCAAAATCAGTCTGCACAATTTTGAGACTTACCTTTTACTGCATACCTGTTGTTATTTCATATATTATATACCAATATAGTGAGAAACTGCAACATTGTTCAAGATAAAGTTTACCAAAAATGTCCTTTCCTTAACAATTTACATCGTCAGGCTAATTTAGCAATTAAGGGCGTCTATGGCCTAAATGATTATGACCTACTAATTTTCAAAAAGTGCCACAAAAATTTTTGTTGGTATATTAACCTTTAAAGCACCTTTCATGACTGAAGGTGTCTTTGTTACCAGAGTAGATCAAGATCAGAATGCACAAAACATGTAGTCTTATCTTTCATGTACAACATCTGATCTGCTGAAACAATGGAGCCTCGAAGTTACTATTATTTTTTTAATATTTCAAGATTGAAAGTGTCTGCTGGGTTTATTCAGAGCTCTAAAGTTTTATTTGTTATTTCAGGTATTATTGGGTCAACGTTTTTGAATGAAACAAAACTGGACAAAATGAATATTTATTCTTTAGAGTTCAAACCAGAATCTGCAAACAGGTAAAAGACTAATTTTTTGCGATACAGAAGGAAAATACAAATTAAAGCATGCTAAGGGTTAGTTCAGAATGTTTGTAGACCATGTAGATTAAGATTCGATTGCATGGAAAAATGAGGTCCAATTGTCATCTAAACTATGCTATATCTTACTCATGTATCACAGAATCCCATGTTTAACCCTTTCCCAAACAACAAATTTTGGACTCATCGAAACTGAAGGAGTTTGCAGACGATAATTTTAGATTTTGAGAAAATGGCAGAAAGTTCTCAAAAAGAGTAGAAAACACTATGGGAAAAGGAGAAATTGCTTGTTACGAGCAATTTCTCCTTTTTTTCCCTACAGTGTTTTCAAAAGACTGCAGACACGTAAAAACCATGGCTTGTTTGGGAAAAGGTTAAAAGGACATGTTTTCCTTTCCAAACATTTGCAAAGGCCTTCTTCTTCAAGGTCCATCATTAAAACTCGGGATTGTTGCTTAGCAACATAATTTTAGGATTTGGTCATATTGATAGCCAGCATTTTCCTTTTCTTACAACAATAGCAAAGGCTTTATTCTTCAAGGTTGAAAATTCTGGATTGTTGCTTAGCAACATTGTCTTAAATTTGGTCCTCAACTCTAACAGACATTAAAATTATGGACTGACCCTTTACTCCATAGATACTCATTTCTACGCATGGCTTGGAAAACATTGTGGCAAAGGGTAAAATTGATTGTGACGAGCAATTTCACCTTTTGTCAATGTTTTCTATACTATCAAAAGGTGTCATTTACACATAAGAAAAGGGCTTCATCCTTGCTGTTATTTAGGGTCAATTAGAGATGCCATAGGATTGTCTTATAGGGTAGAGGGTTTACAAACTGAAGGAATTAAGAGACGATTTTCACAAGGCTCATGAGCTGAATTTGGTTTTGTAGGCTAAAGGAGAACATGCTGGTAAACAGTATTTTCTCCTTTCTCAGAATGTTTTCAAAAATCCTTCTTGGCATTGTTTAAACAATGGATTAACCCATTACCAAACAACAAAATTTTAGGTTTGTCAAAATTGAAAGGAATTGCAGACAACAAAATAAAAGTGCCCGAGAATTTGAAATTTGTTTTGTGAATGGTAGAAAACATTGTGGGAAAAGGAGAAAATGCTGGTTACCAGCATTTTCTCCTTTTCCCTCAAAGTTTTCTAAATGCTTCTTTCTCACGGGCGTCAAAAGAAGGGATTGTGTAGTAATGGGTTAAACAACGGATTGTAAAGGGTTGAGTCACTTTCTGTAATTGCACCTCATACTTTTTGTCTTATTCCGTGATCATGTATAGGTCTGATTGGGTAAGCACAAAGGATGCCAACATATCAGTGCCAGCTTTGTTTCAGACAACACTGACCATTACTGAGAGTCCAACAGACACATTCATCTATATGAAGGTACACAGAAATTAGAATTCTCCTTTATTTTCTAATTTTATAATAGATACATGTTTATATGGGAAACCAGTTCACGTAATCTATTAGAAGGGGATGTCCAAGTAAATGAGTTAAAGAAAGTTCCAATTGTTAAAACAATTAACTCTTTACCACAGACAAAATTTTAGACTGGTCCAAATTCAAAGCATTTGCAGATGACAATTTAAACATGGCTTAGAATTTGTCTTTGATAGAGTAGAGAACATTGTGGGAAAAGGATAAAATGCTGGTTTCTGATGGCTTTTTTCTCAGGGTCGTCAAAAGTAGGGATTGAGTGGTAATGGGTTAATAATTGGAGCGAGTTTTACGTTTTGACAGCTTTGGTCATATCACAGCGGTCAGTGAATCTATGTATGCATCTCCTTGCTTTCTCACACCGTAACTAAGTTACTACTTTTCTCACATGCATCACAGGTGAGAGGTAAAAATTGCCACAAAGAAAGGCTGCCTTGACTTGCAACTACCAGGTTACCAGTCGGATACGCTTACCATCGAGCTACATGGATGGACCTTCCGAGAAAGAAGCCTTCTGAAAAAAATATGGGAAAAGATGTAATTGCTGGTAACTGGCATCTCCTTCTCTCAGAACGTTTTCTACCCGTTAATAGGCAAATTTGGTCATTTCAGCCACATTTCTCATCTGAAAATGCTTTCAATTCAGACATCTTAAATTTTGCCGGTTTAAAGAAATAAAATGACTGAAATGACTGAAAAGAAAGAGGTCTTGATTAAACTGTAAAATTTCAATCTGTCTCTGTTTTGCAGGGCTGGGGCAAAGGTATTGTGCTTGTCAATGGCTTTAACCTGGGTCGCTATTGGTCTGCAGGACCTCAACAAACACTCTATGTCCCAGGATCTATCTTGAAGCAAGGACGAAATCAGGTAATTGCACCTCTTGAAATTGTTTTACGTTTTTCACATTGATTAATGTTGCTTCTCGTCATCGAAGTACATCGGTTTGGTAAACAGTTCACAACACATCACACATTTTTTAACTCTTTACCACACGACAAAATTTTAGACTGGTCAAAATTGAAAGCACTTGCAGACAACAAAATAAAGGTGACTGAAAAATTGAAATTTGTTCTGGGAAGGGTAGAAAACACTGTGGGAAAAGGAGAAAATGCTGGTTACCAGCATTTTCTCCTTTTCCTACAGTGTTTTCAAAAGGCTTCTCTCTGTGGGGCGTCAAAAGTAGGGCTTGTGTGGTAATGGGTTAAGGTATCCAATCTTGTAGGTTGGTCTTCATGGAAGACAACACAAGTATTTAATTCTTTACCACCGAACAAAGTTTTGAACGAGACCAAATTTAAAGTACATGTACATGTATGTGCAGACACCTCAGATGCTGCTCAAATATGGATTACTATCTATTCTAGGCAGAGAGCATTGTGGAAAAAGGAGGAAATGCTGGTTTCCAGCGTTTATTCCTTTCCCCATGACGTTTTCAAAAGGCTTCTTCTTAAGATTCATCAAAAGTCGTCATTGTGTGGTCTATTCAGTTTCGCTCCCCCCATCCCCTCCAAGATATTATTTCATGAAAATATTCACGAATCAAGACAAACCAGCCCATGGCAAAAACAAACTCGTATACATAATCCTTAGGAAGACAGAGTTTAAAAACATTTAAACACAAAAATTGTGTGAACCATCCCGGCATGTTTCCCTTTACTTATAATTATGAACCCACTTGTTTTAACTCATAACCAAACGATAATATTTTAGGCATTTCCAAATTGAAAGCATTTGCAGAAGACAAAATCAAAGTGACTAAATTTTGAAATTTGATTTGTGAAGAGTAGAGTAGGGATTGTGTGGTAATGGGCATTGACAATCATATGGAAGCAAATGCTGTAACTATTGACCAGTCTAAAACGTTTGTCAGCTGACAAGTCTACACAAAACAACAATTGTACAATAGCATCAAACATTTCACAGATACATTCCATTTTCTACACATCATAGCCTTATTCATTTCACAGACTCATCCTCCCCCCCCCCCAAAATATGAGTAACCTAATTATTCTATTGTTTATTGGGTGGTAAATTCACAAAATTGGCAAATATGTCTTTTTATTCAGATCGTTTTCTTTGAGCATGAGAAGGTGGGCGATTCGGTCATATTTCTTGACGAGCCAATCCTTGATGTCAATGATGTCAGCTCGATATCTGTGTGAAACAGTCTTTCTTACACAGTGATATTTAATTTGCCTTCTTACATGGATTTCTTTGTGATTTTGGGATGCAGTGTTAGTATAAATTTAGTGTGCTTAATCTCAATTTAAACTCACGTGAGCTTCTTTTCATCTTGTGGCAGATCAACATTAGAGAAAAGGAGATATTGTTTACATAGGTGCCGGTATTCATGTCTAGTAAACATTATTAGTCGTAGTCAGGTAGCAGGGGACCTTTAAACTTTTTCACGGCCATGGTAAATCAGAAGGGTTTGAAGTCCCAGGTACCGGACCGTACAATGAATTTAATAAAGCTTACTCCTTAAGTTTTACCATCAAAGTGAGTATTCTGCGTATTTTCACTGAAGACTGACTTGGTTGAGAACTGACGTCACTAAAACCATAGTAAAACGTGCAGTTTCGTGCATAAACTTGATAATGTCACTGCGATAGGTATTTAACCCACTACCACACAATCCCTACTTTTGGCGCCCCTGAGAAAGAAGCCTTTTGAAAACACTGTAGGAAAAGGAGAAAATGCTGGTAACCAGCATTTTCTCCTTTTCCTACAGTGTTTTCTACCCTTCCCAGAACAAATTTCAATTTTTCTCTCACGTTTATTTTGTCGTCTGCAAATGCTTTCAATTCGAACCAGTCTAAAATTTTGTCGTGTGGTAATGAGTTAAAGTATTTTCATTTTAAAATATGGATTTTAACAACTTCAAGGTACATGTAAGTAACTGTGCATTTTAATGATTTGTGGGTAAAAGTAAACAACTATGAGTTGCCTCAAACAACCATTAGGTTATCTTTTAAACGTTACAATGCATGAGTCACAGTCACGTCACAGTTTCCTTACCTTACGAAGAGACGACTCGTTGTTATCCCGTGTGTTTGTTTTAGAGTAACAACAAACGATAATATATGCGACTAGATTCATCTATTTTGAAAAAATAATTCATACTTTCCGCTTTAATGGCATCATCAAGGAACGCAAGTAGTAATATGGTGCAGGCTGTTTAGTATATTTGACTTCTGGGTCGCTTATATCGAAACACTGCCATTGATTTCTTTCTCTGGAAGTACCTGAAGGACAGGGTATATTTACACTACCTTCAAACACCTAAGAGCTGAAAACTTTCAGTCGACGAAAAACAATAGGAATCCGACTACACACTTGTGAATCTGCGATCAGAAACTTACTAGAGCACTTGAACATATTTACCTCAAAGACTTGACATCAACCAGAGAACATACTAAAATTTCTGTCATCACACAGTTGCATGAACACAGATTTAATAAAGCAGTAAATCGTCACAAAAATCTTTGTTCTGTATGTTTTATTAGTGTATATTGCATATATGCCAAAGGTATTTTTTGTCGAACAGTTACTACATGTATTTAAAATTTCTGTCAGATAACATAGTTCACAATGTAAATACTACACGATGAAGCAGTTAGTACCCTACACACTTTTTGTTCAGAAATTCTCAAATAATGCGACCTTGATTTTTTTATCAACAAAATACCGATGTAAATTTAAGACCAGACTTCACATCTTGTGTAGCTTGACTTTCATCAAAACTGTCTGTTAATCACCTTATTTTACCTCACCCTTCTTACAATCAGCCACATAACCCCAGGTAGTAGCTCTACACCTTTACAAAGCTTGGTTACGGTAATATACCTGTATATATTACAAATCTTTGTCAACCGGGGTTTACTCGGGAAACAACTTGGTTGATTTCGATAGTTCCAATCGGTGCGAAACAGTGTTGTATGACCATATTCAAAAAAGATCTGAAAAGAACAACAAACCAAAATTAAGCATCTTTTCAGTGCTGAAATATAACAATGAAAATGTTTCAAAATAAGCAATGGGTAAAAAAAGGTCAAGAAATACAGCAATACAAATTTCAGCAAAAGATTAAAAAAGAGCTTACCGGAGTCCAACGAGGTTGTAACTGATTATAGTGAACTAATCAGTTGTCTGTACTAAAGATGAAAAAATGATCTAGCAGCAATGCATGTAGGAGACAAAGTAAATGAGAATTAGTAAGCCAGAGAGATAAAAACTTGACAGTGAGTATATATCAACCCTATACCCCATGAGGCATTTCTATGGTACATGTATCTCTAATTGACCCGAAATAACAGCAAGGATGAAGCCGTTTCTTATATGTATATAACACCTTTTGATAGCATAGAAAACATTGTGACAAAAGGTGAAATTGCTCGTGACGAGCAATTTCACCTTTTGCCACAACGTTTACCAAAGAAGTCTACAAGCAATGCGTAGAAATGTATATCTATGGCGTAAAGGCTAATAAAAAAAAATGCATACAAACTTTCTCTAATATTTCATCTCTTATAAACAAAGGACAGCACAAGAAACATGAAAGACATGAACAAGCGTGTATACATGTATTAATAGCGTAGATGTACTGGTTACATCTATGGAGTTCAAAAGTCAGAATGACCATCTCATGAATTTAGTTCATGTAATATCATAGGGTATTACTTCTGGGAAATGACAGCTGAATAATATGTCAGCAATCTGACACAAAAACCAGGCTGGTAACTGAAAAAGGCAAGCAATACAAAAAGATAGACATGGTAAGTGTAGGAACATGTATTTTTATCTTTCATGAGAATCATATACAAAATATCACAGGTTCTATTGCTCTCGCCGTTACTGATACAGATTGTCGCTGGAGTACAGGCTGCAACAATGGTCTAGACGGAGTTTTGGCTAACTTTTGATGCAAGTTGGCCAGGTTATTTTTCACTTTGGTGTTTCTCAAGCTCGATCGGAATTGTACGTCATGAATCCACGTAAACGTATGCGTCATGACAAGTGCATATCGATACTTTTCTTTATGGACACATGAAGTGCATACTGTTTCATTGTCTGAAAAAATTAAACAAAAGAGCCATTGGCCCTGGAGCGCTCACCCGAGACTACAGCTGAGCTTTATTTCCCCCATGTTTATGTGATGAACTTTAACCCATCTACTTAACCTAACCTTACTCTGAACAATGTCTTTACTTTGATGGGCGGGGAAGAGTTGTGGTATTTGGTATGTGGCATCTCCTAGTGGACTTCTACCAAGTTTGTTCAAATGATGCCCCTTGTGTCAAAACTGGTCCAACCCCGGGGAACACAAGTTCAAGCATAGGAACAAAGAAGGAAAACTTTAAAAATCTTCTCCTCTGAAACTTGATGGCGTAGAGCTTTGATATTTGGTCTGCGGCATCTCCTAGTGGACCTCGTACCAATTTTGTTCACATGATGCCCCTGGGGTCAAAACTGGCCCCGCTTCGGGGGGTTACAAGTTCAAACATAGGAACAAAGAATGAAAACTTCAATATTCTTCTTCTCAAAAACTAAAAGGCGTAGAGTTTTGATATCTGGTATGTAGCATCTTCTAGTGGACCTCTACCAAGTTTGTTCATACGATGCCCTTGGGGTCAAAACTGGCCCTGCACCGGGGGTCACAAGTTCAAACATAGGCACAAAGAAAGAAAATTTTAAAATTCTTTTCTAGTGTACTGCATTTCAACTCTTTAACCCTTTCCCAAACAAGCCGTGGTTTTTACGTGTCTGCAGTTCAAGTCTTTTGAAAACACTGTGGGAAAAGGAGAAATTGCTCGTAACGAGCAATTTCTCCTTTTCCCACAGTGTTTTCTACCCTTTAGGAGAACTTTCTACCATATTCACCAAATTTGAAATTGTTGTATGCAAACTCTGTCAGTTTGGAAGTGTCTAAAATTTGTCGTTGGGGAAAGGGTTAAGGTACAATTCAAGCAGTGAGATTAGCCGAGCTGCTTTCTGTCTGCCAGTCTTGAACTGGCCTCAAAATTCAAAATAAGTATTGAAATTAAAGCTCTGTCTTGAATGGATCTTGTCAAACTTACTGTGGGGTAATCTTTCTCGTCAAAACAGCACCATATACATATCAATGAATATCAGGGAGGTACAAATTAAAAGCATTTTTAGATAACAAATGAAATCTGGCTCAAGTGATGAGATATATCTTTCAAAGGTGTTACGGGAGACCACTCCTTCCTGCATGGCATATACTCCCGATTTAAATACAATACCTGGCTATTGCGTCAGGGAGATATCTCTTTGGCTCAGTGGTTAGGTTATTGGCTTTGCGTCCGGGAGTTCGGAGTTCGAATCCCGCTCCGATCCTTATTTCTGCCATGCATTTATTCATTTGTTTCTTTGTTACGGACTTCGTTCGTAAGATGGGGGCTCGTCCGGGATTGGCCATTGAGCCATTAATCCCATTTGTTGTCCAAAATCGGACTTTCTGCCTAATAAGGCTTTGAGTCATCAATAAATGATGACTTTAAGAGGGGGTGTGTTACGGGAGACCACTCCTTCCTGCATGGCATATACTCCCGATTTAAATACAATACCTGGCTACTGCGTCAGGGAGATATCTCTTTGGCTCAGTGGTTAGGTTATTGGCTTTGCGTCCGGGAGTTCGGAGTTCGAATCCCGCTCCGATCCTTATTTCTGCCATGCATTTATTCATTTGTTTCTTTGTTACGGACTTCGTTCGTAAGGACTTGAGATAAAGAGAAAATATTAGCTACCATCATTTTCTTGTTTTCTAAGAATTTCTTCAAAAGCCTCTTCCTTCAGCGCTGTTAAAGCTCGGGACTGTATGGTAAACGGTTGATTTGCTAATATACCACACAATGCCAGGCTATGATGACCCCGAGGAAGACGACTTATTTTCCCTTTACTCACAATGTTTTCTGCCCTTTCAAAGACAAATCCTAGCATTTGAGTCACATCCAGTTTGTCATCTGCAAATGAAATGCAATCTTTCGCCGAAAAAGACATTTTTTTATACAAAAAACATATTAGAGGTATTGTGTTTTGCATGTACATGTGGCCTTTTCGTTAATGGCCTATGATCTATCGTCCATCATTTTTCAGCCTTCATTTATTGGGATATCCATCAAATACAAGGTCAAAGTTCAACTTGGCATTCTGTTTGTAATCTTCCTTGGAAATAAGACATAGTTCCTTCTCACACCACCTGCAAGTAGCAAGGAAAATCTAGATGCAATTGATGGCAACAAAAGAAGTCGAAGTTCGTTTGGCACTGAAAGAGTTGATAAAAGCCTCACTTTATCCCTTTCTCAAACAATCCCTGGTTTTCACGACCCAGAGAAAGAAGCCTTCTGAAAACATTGTGGGAAAAGGAGAAAATGCTGGTCACCAGCATTTTCTCCTTTTTCCAAAATGTTTTCTACCTTTTCTAAAACAAACTTCAATTCCTGAGTCGCATTAATTTTGTCCTCTGCAAATGATTCAAGTTTGGATATGTCTAAAATTTTCTCTCTTGGTAAAGAGTTAACCTATGTTAGTCATATGAGTGTTCCTTTTACATTCAGTTTTTTTTCTCAAGACGTGGTAGAACAGCTTTTTCCAAAATAATATTATCCTACAAAATTTGCTATGAGTGACAAAGAGTGTTATTGTACTGCATTAACCAAGCCACTTTTTCCTTTTCGTCTTTCTCTAGAATTATCATTTATAAATCTAAAACCTCTATATTTTAATTACAAAGAGAGAAAGTAATTAACCCCCCCCCCCCTCTCTTTCCTGGAAACTAACAAAAGCATCTACAAATATTTTCAAGATATACATAAAGAAATTTCTGGTTGGTTAAAACTGTGCAAAAGTATTATACCTGTATAAATCCATTTTATCAAATATCAAGAAAACTTTATGCAATGCAGCACTAGAGGTATTAGGGGTCTACTACCTTAATTGTATACACAAATTATGAGCCATACTCTGTTAAAAGAAGTTTTCATATACATGTGCCTCCATGAGGCAATATCCAAGGAAGTCTTACCATGTAATTAAGGATCTGTAAAACCCATTTTGTCTAACAAATGACTTTTAAATCCTGAGGTATAAAGATTAAGGACCCGCAGAAAATTTACCGAAAGCAAAACAATTTGACCCATGTCAGCGTGTGCAAAGTACAAGTACGTAGGCTGACCTGTGTCAATATTTCTTGCAGCTGCACTAAATCCCCTTTTTCACAGAAAATGACTAAAATGAAAATTTATCCCATTACCAAACAATCCCTGGTTTTTATGACCATGATAGAGAAGCCTTTTGAAAACATTGTGGGAAAAGAAGAAAATACTGGTAACCAGCATTTTCTCCTTTTCCCACAATGTTTTCTATTCTGCTGTCCACAAATTTCAATTTTTGAGTTGCGTTTAATTTGTATGCAAGTGCTTTCAATTTGTATGCAAGTGCTTTCCCATTACCCCCAGAAACAAATTTGCAACAGACAACTGAAACTGCCTGTATAAATATAGATATTCATAGATGAATACTTATCAAAACATTGTGATCAGAAAAAAGTTTGCCTTTAGAGTGCAATTTTTCTTCCTGCTGCTACAATTTCATACAAATCTATCTGCTGAATAACATGTTCACATGATCGCTGTATACAAATTAAAGACAATTAAGTATACTTTAAAAAGAAAATTATACAACCTCTGTGCAACAAATACATCTTGTGGTGTCCCAACATTGCTACACGCATGATCCAACAGTAATGCACCTACAAATAAAAAATGGTAACATAATTAATCTGTAGAATAAATTGAAGGAATAAAAGATAATGTAAGCCCAAATTATTAAACACTTCAACATTTTTTGAAATGATTTTACACTGCACTAAAAAAGTTTCAGTAATGGCATCTTACTTTTGAGTCATCTGCTGGTCTATTTCTCCTGTCTGTGAAGTATTTTACCAAAGGTCATGTCCATATTTTCTGTGTTGCCAGCCAGATCAAATCAAGGTTTCGAATTACATTATAAATGCCTTAACCACCTAGTTAGAGCTAACCCTTCACAAAATTATCTCAATTTTTACAAACCTAAACCAGTTGTAGATGTCCAATTTGTGACCTACAAATACTTAATTTGGATGGGGCTAAAATTTTGCTATCAGGGTCTGTATTCCACCAACCGTTCTTAGTGTTGTTCTCCAAGTTTTTCTAAATGTAAAAGTAACATATCCTGATTGGCTAAACCAAATGATGGAGACAGAAGTTAACCCTTAAAGCGCTGGATCCGACTTAACTGGTTTTTGTGGACAGTGTAGATCAAGATCAGATTGCACAGAACGTGCAGTCTGATCTTGGATCTACACTGTCCACTGTTGTGTTACATATTCTGGCCAATAAAGTCTTGGTACAGCAATATTTCAGATGTTTTTCCTATTTAAAAATGTCTCTTGTTTTAATTCAGCACTTTAAGGGTCAAGATACTTTCAGATGTAGAAAATTCAGGTGAACAAGATTAAGAATGTACTTAAAAATGGCTGGTGAATACAGATCCTGGTGGAGGGTGAAAGATCTTCTTCATCAAGATTATTAAGAGGATTTCTTCCTCAAGATTATCAAGAAGATAGTATGGTAAAGGATCAAATATGAGCACTAAAAGAGAGCTTTTACCATGGACTATATGTTTCTATAATTTGAATATATTCAAAGTCTCTATACTAGATAGCATGACAGACATGTTTTACCTGTATATATTCTACACAAACTAAAACTGAGGTCCCTGGCACAAGTCTGCAATATACCAGGTGACTGTGCGTATCTTTGAAGTATATTCAGAACACAAGTGGTAGCTTCTTTCACTCGTGTTACTGAAGATGTAAGGTCAGTGTTGTTGACATGGGTCAGTCGCTGGTGAATGTCAGCTGACCAGGCCTTAATAACTTCCCCGTTTGTCTTTGAAATGGCTCTCAGCACATCCAGGGAGAGAATATTTGTGGTCCCTTCCCAAATAGATAAAACCTGAGTGGTATAGAGAAATTAAAAATCATTGAGTAAATAAAAACTGATTTTTCAACCTGCATGAAACAATCTAAGTTTTAATAACCCTGAAAAAACTAGCTTTTGAAAATAATGAAGGAAAAGGAAAAATATGGGTAGCAGCATTTTCTCCTCTCATACGCCTTCTTTCTTTAAAGTCATTAAAACTGGGATCTGTGTGGTAAAAGTGTGGTTTGCCGGTGTAATGCAGAGAAATCACCCTCCCCTACAAAATGACCAATGACCTCAGAGAATTAATTCTCCACGTAGACTAATGACCCGGGTAATTCCTCTATGTAGAGAAATGACCCATGGGTCTTTCTGTAGGGCAGGTTCATTTCTCTGCATTACACCGGCAAAGAGCGAGACTTTGGTCACCATTGAAAATGAAGTCAATGTAGTTAATATTGCAAATCAAAGATCAGAATGTGTATTGAATATGGTCTGATCTTGATATTTGGTATTGCCTGCAAAACTACTTTTGTTGTTTAATACAGAGGTTAGCAGCGTCTCTCAAATAAAACCATAGAAGGGATCAACAAGTGAGATTGCATTTCTTGTGAGCGAAGTTCCTGCACTTTTCAGCTCTGGAAAACACTGGGGAAAAGAAGCACACACTTATAACAAGCACTAACTTCCACTCACACAATGTTTTAGCCACTATGCAACAGTAACTGTTGTTTTTCCTTTTTCCATGGCTAGTCCCTCGAGAAATTTGTAGTAGTTCGATAGGTCTAAGGGTAACAGAACTGAGTTAACCATAAACAGTCAGTAACTCAAGATCTGGTTCAGCACAATCGTTCTTTTCCCAGCCTATTTTAAAGCCTTTAAGTCTACTTCCAAACCCCAAAAATTTAGATTCTGCCAAATTGAAAGCATTTTCATACAAAATGCTACTAAAAAAATTGAATTTATTTTGGGAACGGTCGAAAACTTTATTGGAAAAGGAGAACGTAGAATAATAACCCTGGGCTCCTTTTCCAACAATGTTTTTAAAGCTCTTCTTCTACACGATCATTAAAACTCGGAGTTGTGTGGTAAAGGGTTTAACAAGGAAAGGTTTGTTTGGTAAAAAATTAATGAACCATGCAGGAAATACAGTATCCGATTACAAAATTACAACACAAAATGGGGTTTCAATTATCAATATCGTCTGTCTACCTGAGCATCTCTCAGCATACTTGGTAAACCTGTGTCTTCTATATAACCTTGACCTCCAAAACACTCCAACCCTTCGGAGTTTACAGCTATGGCCTGTAAGAAATAAAAAAAGAAACCATGAAACATTCAATACACATATTAAAGCTGAAAACGGGCATAGAAGCAAAATAATATGACGAATTATAAAGATTCAAAATTGAAAAGTCAAAAAAGAAATTTACACAAACGATGGCCATAAGGCGGTTTATTTGGAATGCTATAATCGATTATAGCTTTTTAATCCTACCATTTCCTAAATGAATAAGTCGACATTGCACAATTGAACTATCTGACTGAACAGAGTGATGAGTTGGGTCAAGATTTTGAACTATCCACCTAATGGCACGCACAATGGACAGGTTTTGAGAATGTAATCACAGCAATTATGAAATATAGAAATTGTTTCAGGTTTGATGTAAATTAGGTCTACACAGTTACATCTGTTTAACCCTTCAAAATGCGACAAAATCTTGCACAAGTCCATACAATTTATACTCATTGAGAAACAAGTTCTTACAGCCTGTATTAAAATTAATATCTCTTGATTCTGCTTCCTGGAAACTACATCTGTAATCACACTGACTGTGTGGGCCAATGAAGTCTTAAAGTTTACACTCACTCTCGGACCTAATGATCACAAGGTCAATACTCTACCTCACAACCACAGACAATGGCTTACAAGACTAGTACAGATAAACTTGAAACTAAAAGTTTGTGTAGCATTATGTGGATAGCTGAAAACATCTCCAGGAAAACCAACCTACCTGTTTACCGCTGTACAGCTTTGAAAGGGGAACCAGTAGCCTTAAAAGCAGTTTTTCTTGATCGTTGATGGTCCCTGTGTCTTCTTTGCCGAGGAGTCTCATATTTTCTAGACATAGTATAACAGCCCCTCTAGTCTCCACCTAAAAGATTGGTTCAACATTAACAACTCCAGCAATACAGGAGCAACTGATAGAAAGTGAACACAGTTCATCATTTAAGCCACAGTTGAACTGTCTACATAATTTATGCTTTGAATTTTGTCCAAATTTTTTTTGTTTGGTATTATGTTGAATATTATACAGCACATTTAGAGATCAGGACATGCAGTGTGTGCAGATGCCAAATGTGGTTGGAATAATGGGATTTGATCTAGAAATAGAAGACTTCATTGTCAAATGAGGACAAAATGTTGTTTCAATGTTTTTAAAGGCCTCTACCAGGGATTGTTTAATAAAGGTTGAAGTTGATATGATTTAGATACAATAAAATTACAAAAAAGACTTGAAAATAATGTGGGTACAGGAGAAAATGCTTTCTCCTTTTCTCACAATGTTTTTATATCATATCATATACAACCTCTACTTCTTAAGCCACTCTTAATATGGTGTAAGCATATTCTTCTGGTTTAGACAAACCTAAAATTTTGTCGTGTGGTAAAGGCGTAAGAGTTAGAAACCGAATAAAATATATATATAAGACCATGGAAGAAGGTATCAACACCCATTTACCAGCGAGATTATTCACTGACGCATTGAGAGACAGATTGATTCCAATTTAAAACCCTTAATACCCTTCGTTTTGTAGTGTATTTCAACATACCTCCATTCTGGCTAGTGTCTGGACATGCAGTGGATAGTCCTTCAGAACATTTCCAAATGCAGTCCTTCTTGTACTGTAATCCCTAGCCAGGTTCACCATTCTGAAAAAGTAATTCTGACTATGTCATCAAACTGTTACATAAAATTAAATGAATTGCACTCTGGAAAAAAGGGGGCCTAATGCATCTCTGTAATTCATTATACCAAGCAAGTTGATGCATCCATTACCACACAATCCCTACTTTAGACGACCCTGAGACAGAAGTCTTTAGTGGGAAAAGGAAAATGCTGGCAACCAGTATTTCTTCTTTTCCTACAATGCTTTCTATCCTTCACAAAACAATTTTCAAATTTTCAGTCACATTTATTTTATCATCTGCAAATGCTATTAATTTGGACCAGCTCGAAATTTTGTCATTTGGTAAAGAGTTAAGCAACCGAATTTCTTGATAGAATACCTCTTGACACACAGAGAATTTACCAATAGGAGTCAAGTTTTGAACCAGGCAGCCTATGCAAGCTGACC
Source organism: Tridacna crocea (assembly GCA_943736015.1). Classification (NCBI taxonomy): domain Eukaryota; kingdom Metazoa; phylum Mollusca; class Bivalvia; order Cardiida; family Cardiidae; genus Tridacna; species Tridacna crocea. The sequence goes on from OX031061.1 coordinate 45,993,462, forward strand.
TAGGTCAATACATTTTGCAGATGCATTAACCCTTTACCCCATGAGGCATTTCTATGGTATCTCTAATTGACCCTAAATAACAGTAAGGATGAAGCCATTTCTTATGTGTATATGACACCTTTTGATAGTGTAGAAAACATTGTGGCAAAAGGTGAAATTGCTCGTCATGAGCAATTTCACCTTTTTCCACAATGTTTTCCAAAGGCTCCAACAGGCCATGCGTAGAAATGAGTATCTATGGAGTAAAGGGTTAAACAACCTTTTAACAAAGCATAATGCAAACATTACGAAATATATTTCCAGTCAAATGGAAAGCACATTACAGTGATTAAAAAAACAGTAATTCTTTCCTAAATACCATTGCCTTTTATGCATTTTCAACATGACTTTAGTCACATCATAATGGCCTTTTGTTCCTGTAGTTTCTTTTGCCAGGACATAAAACAACACTCTTAAACCACTGCCTGCTTTCCCACATCCACGAAACAAGAGCTTTGCAGTGCTACTCACAACCCACCCCTTGTCAGTGAAGATGGGTTAAGATCTAAAACGCCTACAGAGATACAAATTTTAAGACACATGCACAAAGACATATAGAGGTTCATCGTGGTAAGTTCAAACTTATTCCGATAAAAAACTGTAGGAGTTGCGCACACAGGATATTGCTGACAGAGAGACAGACAGATGACCAGATCCATAACATAATACGACCCTATCGGAATATAATAATGTACATTAGTAAGAGATGATATGTCCTATTCCATACTATCATCAACCCTGAAAAAGCCATTGGCAGAGCTGGAATTCCAACTTGAGACTCCAGAATTACTGCCCTATGTGTTATTCAGCAAGCTACCTGGCTTGGCATGATGCTAATGATGCAAATATTCTCGTGGGAAAAAAAGGACAACAAAAACATCAAAGTTTTAGAGTTGCTTCGGCCATTAAAACTCAAAAAGGACTTAATACCCGCTAGCATACAGTAGTCAAGTTGGAGGCCCCTGGACACCACCGTCTCACCCAAGTACATGAAATACCAATTTGTCACTGTGATATGACTGAAATACTGATGACAGCAGCTTTTAACACTACTCGCCTCTTTTTGAACTGAAAAATTGAATTAGCAATATAGTCTCTTATCAAACTTCTACAGACAAGAAACAATACTTTCTGCAGACAAGAAACAATACTATATCTAGCCATTACAAATGCGTGCCAAAAAAAAAACACTTCTAAAAACCTTCTCATTCCTGCAGCTGCTGCAAGGGCGTTATGTATTCTTGTTATGGTTAACATATCACTTATTGCTGAAATGCCTTGTCCGGACGGGGAGATCTGTTTAAAAACATACACATAAAAGATCATAATTGTGCTCAATTCTCATGGGTAAATAATGGCAATCACCTTCTCATGGCAGATACCCCCATTATTGCAGTATGAATACGGGTAATAGTCAACATGTTTGCTATGGCTGATAAACCTCTGCCAGATTCCATTATCTAAATGCACAGAAACACAGAAAACATTCCAATCTATGAAATAAGCTAATACTCTTTATTAGACAATAACATTTTAGAATTGTCCATGGTGAAAGTACTTAAGAATGAAAATAAAAATGACAAAGATTTGTAAATAAAAGGGTTGAACTCATTCTTGGAAAAATAAATAACGCTTTCTTCTTCAGGGTGTCTAGATTGTTTAGTAAAGACTTGAGCTAAAAATTTTATGCTCCATACTTTGTATTTTAAAAGAACGTGTTTAAAATCGTTTGCAGAATTTCAAGTTTTGTTTTTTCTGGACATTATGGGAGTAGAACAGTACAACTTTGGCCTGGCAACACCAAGGGGTAAATCTAAAGCACTTCAAATACACGAATTCAAGGTCTTTCCCTCAAGATTTTGGCGAAATAAAAGTTTACTTGCTTATAATGCAATTAATCTAATTCAAACTATTCTTGAAAATATCAGAATCTTATCTAAACCAAAACGCATGGAATCGTATACTTTTTTATTTTATTTTAATATTTTACTCATGGAGAACTTGAACTTCACCTGACAGCATTTTTTACACAAAAAATTCACAGCTCTCGCTGTACCACAAATTCAAATGAAAAGTGATATTGCAGATCTCACACTGAAGTTCGTGCAAGTTTTATATTAGTGTCCTATATATTTTTTAGCTTTATTAACCCCTTACCACACAATCCCTACTTTTGACGCCCCTGAGAAAGAAGCCTTTAGAAAACATTGTGGGAAAAGGAGAAAATGCTGGTAACCAGCATTTTCTCCTTTACTCACAATGTTTTCTACCCTTCACAAAACAAATTTCAAATTTTCAGTTACTTTTATGTTGTATGCAAATGCTTTCAATTTGGACCAGTCTAAAATATTGTCGTTTGGTAATGGGTTAAAGAATTCAAAATACCTGATGAGCCTGGGTACCAGTAAGGAGCAACTCTGCTGTAGGCAACTGTCTGGTTCCCAACTTATTCTTCAGCTTTATCATTTCTATGTTGTTTAAGGAGCTGTCCTGATTTTTCACTTCCACATAAAACAAGGATAACTTTTTCTGCAAATCATTAATATACTTGTAGGAAGAAAAATAAGATTAATTTACATGTACCTAAAAAAAGGAATGATTCTCTATATTCAATTCTGCATCAACACCTGCTTGATATGAGTTAACTCTTTACTAAACAACAAAATGTTGGACTAGACCAAATTGAAGGCATTTGTAGATGGCAAATAAACTGTGGCTTAAATGATTTGACTTCTTTTCAAAAGGTTAGGAAACATTCTGAGAAAAGGAGAAAATGCTGGTTGTAGGCATTTTCTCCTTTGACAACAATGTTTTCAAAAGTGTCAGTTATCAGGGTTGTTAAAATTGGGAATTGTGTAAATGGGTTCAACTTAAAGTCATTAACCATGATAAAAATTCCTTTTAATTAGTTCGCCCTTTCCCAGACAACTACTCTTTGTTGTGTCTCTAAATCAGACAAGATTTAAAAATGTGGCGGGACAAAAACCAATTTAACATGTAATTGCTCTTTCTCTCTCAATGTTTGTCCTACTTTTAGATTGACCCTTCAAATTTCCTCGAATTATCACCCTGAGGAAGGAAATATTTAAACCCATTGTAGGAAAAAGGAGGAAATTTTAGCCTTTTCTGGCCATGTTATCTACAACACGACAAAGTCCATGAATATAGCAACATTTGATATGTAGTTTGCAAGTACGTATTTGCCATGCTCTGTGAGAAGGGGACTTAATGCATTTGCAAAAAGTATCGACCCAGGTCAACCTCTGCAGGCTGACCTGGGCTGAAACTGTTCACTATTGTTCAGATTTCTGCATGTCTAGGGACTAGTCTAACTGATGATTTTAAGTTATTTGTTACAAAGTGTGGATTCTATAGATCAATAAGTATATTGTCTGTTTGCTTCAAAAACCTCATAACTACTGCTTGTTACAAGCTGTAGTTACAAGGTTTTGGAAGCAAACCGACAATATATCATATTTGTGATGGTTTGCTTTGTACCATGGATCAGGGAGATGCCTCTGGCAGAGCATGGCTCAATTATTTTTAAAATGGTTATTCCCTGTGCTTTACTTGTACCACTGTAACTGATCACTTTGTTTCGATTTCTGACATATTAAAGCAGTAAGTATATCTCTGATGTCTATCCATTCTTTTCTGTTATTGTTTTTTTTTCTTCCAGTACTCCACAGACCACTTGTTTCAAGTCACTGGCTGTTTTCAACGAATTGTTAAAAAAAAAATTGATAACTTTTTTAAATCTGCTATCATCAATTCTTGTATAGACCTTGGTCTAGTTGAAATTTAAACCAGTGACCCTTGGATTGGTAGACCTGAGCCATACCAAATTAATTATTTAACCTGTTATCACACAATTCCTACTTTTGATGACCCTGAAAAAGCGGCCTTAAGAAACATTGTAGGAAAAGGAGAAAATGCTGCTAAACAGCATTTTCCCTTTATCCCACAATGTTTTCTACCCTTCATAAAATAAATATCACATTTTCATTCACTTTTATTTTGTCGTCTGCAAATGTTTTCGATTTGGACAAGCCTAAAATAATCTTGTGTAGTAATGAGTTAAATGGGTGGTCTCACACAAGCTTGTTGTGTAATGATTTTCATGTATGATTAAGGTTTACTAAAGGCACGGCCTATCACAGAAATGCATCATTGTAAACAAAAGTATGCATATAGTTATCGTATTAGGCCTAATATGTATATGTTCTGTTTGTTCACTTAACTACACGTAAAAGTACAGATTATTACATCGACTGATCCATCAGATGGGTTCAGTATCCTGGCCAAGGTGAAGGTTATATCCGCATCTGTGGCAGAGGAAAACCATTTGTATCCGTACAGCTTGTGTGTTCCATCTGACTGCGGTACTGCAAGAGTCTCTGTACCATTTGCTAATTGAAAATATAAATGGTAAAACCTTTATATACATGTATATTGTATATACATGTATATCAAAAGAGTGATAAAAAGTTACTCAAATCCTTTAGCAAATGACAGAATCTTAGACTAAATCAAGTTGAAAGCACTTGCAAGTTGCAACATAAAAGTGACTCAAGATTGTAATTTGTTTCGGAAAGGGAGGAAAACGTTTTGAAAAAGGAAAGTAATTTTCTCCCTTTCCCAAAATGTTCTCAGGAGCCTCCCTCTATAGGCTCATTAACCCTTTACAAACAAAATTTAAGCCTTGTCCACAAATGAAAGCATTTGCAGACAACAATTTCAATGTGGCTCAAATGGTGCGAACATTTTTTTAAGGAAAGGAAAACATTTTGGGAAAAGGAGAAAATGCTGGTTACCAGCATTTTCTCCTTTTACCAAAATGTTTTCAAAAGGCTTCCTTTCCAGGGTTATTAAGGCCAGAATTTTTTTATAAGTTGATTTACGGGATCTTTTTTTCAAATTTAGGGTCGGGGCGACGAAAAAAAAATAAAATAAAAAGCTCTAAAAATGTTCAGTCGATAAAAAAATATAAAAAAAAAGAGATTTTTCTTTTCATTATTTTTTTTTCCTACCAATACCACAAGAAACTAAAAATATAACTAGTGAAGTAAACCAACAGTCTGTATTATAGTTACATCTTTCAAGTTACCATAATTTTCCTAAAAATCTATTCTGGATACCTTAAAAACTGTAATGACCACCTTTAATAGTGTCATGCCACAGATCAATGAGGTCCAAAGACACATTCAGAATTTAGCAAACATTGAAGATTCTGATCGAATTTGCTCCTTTATGAAAAGTCTGATCTGGCTCTACGACGTTTGCTGCCGAATGAATTCTTAAAACTTTAAGGCTCTTTATGATTGTCTGACAAGAAAAGAAACAGAATGTCGCTCTTTCACAAACCATAACATTAGCTAAGAAGTTCTGAAGTTCCAATAAATTTAGCACAATTTTACAGAAACAGTTCTGGAAATTCATTGCAGGGAATCTACAAAAAACAGACATTTTTTTTCTCATAATGTTTTCCTAAGTCGCCTCTATTGAGGTCGTTATGAAGTTGGCATTGTTTGAGCTCCCAAAACAAAACAAAAATAATTGAGCTATCACTAAATGTGACCCCAAACCAGCTCCTTGTCACTAAACAGCTCTTTGTCACAGAATGCAGAATGGTTTAGTACAAAAGAGTTTAAAAAAATTATATATTACAAAGGGCTATAACTCTGAAAATAGTGGGAAAAGATTTATGGTTCTTGCGCAGTGCACTTTACTTTGATGTGATTCAAAATCATATGAAGTTTGAAGTGACTAGCTTTTGTACTTTGCAAGTTATGCCCCATTTTAAAAATCCAAAGTTACAATTGACAAAGGGCAATAACTCTAAATGTAGCAGGAACAGAGTTATAGTTTTGAAAACTGCACTTCTTGTTAATGTGGTCCATCTGTATATGAAGTTTGAAGGTACTAGCTTTTACACTTGGAAAGTTATGCCCCAGACAAAAATCCAAATTAAAATTTACAAAGGGAAATAAATGTGAAAATAGTGGGAATATAGTTATGGTACTGGCAAAGTGCTCTTTGCTTTATGGTGATCTAATCATATATGAAGTTTGAAGTCACTAGCTTTTGTACTTTGGAAATTAAGCCCCAGATAAAAATCCAAAGTTAAATATACAAAAAGATATAACCGTTAAAATAGTGGAAAAAGTTATGCTTCTTGTACACTGCACTTCTCTTTAATGTGGCCGATCTGTACATGAAGTTTTTAGTTGCTAGCTGTTTTATTTGGAAGTTAAGCCTCGAACAAAAATCCAAAGTTTGAAGTCACTAGCTGTTCTAATTTGAAAGTTATGCCAAGCTTTTTGTGACACATGGATGGACAGACATGGTGACTCCAGTATACATGTATCCCCATACTTTTTTTATGGGGGGTATAAGCATGATAAAAACACATAAATGTAGTTAAATTTGTTTGAATCTAGAAGCAGACTTGTGCTGCAAGTAGACAGTATCCCTTTCTTTAACCTAACAAAAGAAAGTATGTGATGAGAGAATTTCTGTATGCCTTCCATGGAAGAAAAGAAGTTGAACCTAACTATCCCTTTTGGATATGATTTGCTATATCAAAGAAAGACAATTAGTAAGGATTTCTATCCTGGCTATTTGTTGACTCAGAAGAACATTATCAAACCATTTTGTTTTTGATTGCCTATGACCCCACTGATGCAGAGTTACACTTAACTCAAAACTCTAACATTTCTCATCAGATTGCAAATAGTGTCCAGACTGGTAAGAAGAGAAAAAAAAAAACTTCTATTTGTCTGTGATGGGGACCACAATCTTGATTCAAAAACATGATAATGACTTGTTAAAGTTTAAAAGAAAGTTAACAAGATCTATAGAGATGTAATCTATTAGTCAATAAACTAGCTGATAAGAAGGAAAAGGTGTAGAGTATTCTAAAAATAGAACACTCCACTGCATATTTTGCTGGAGTTGCCGACATGAGGAAGGCAAAAGATCGTCTTCAAGCTTTTTCTAATCCTTCACTTTACCATTATAATTTATTCAGAATATGTTTGAAAAAAATATCTCCAGCTGTAAGAAGTGGTAATTCAAGTTTATTTTATGACTATTCATGTTTTGAGAATCAGTAATGATCGATAGTGTGACGTCATTTAATTTTTAAACAAATATGCAGACGCTTTACTGTGGGAAAAAAAGTGTGATTTTCGTAGGATAAAGGGGTGGATTTAGCGAGTTAGTAACAGGTAAGGATCATAACACTCTGCTGTCTTGTCCAAATTGATAAAGTTAATTAGTGATAACCTGTCATCCTTTGTCTTAGATTGCGGATATTTCATGAATATAGGCCTGGTCGGGACTGTTTGTTAGGCGAAGTTTTTTCGCTGTGAAAGCTTGATGATGCAAATTTGAGTCATTGAAGACGACTTTTTCACCCTGTACCATACTTCCTCAAGTTCCTGCTTCAGTCTCTCTCCACTTATCTCGTGAGTTGAGACAAAAATGTCAATAAAAAATCCTTTCGACACTTATTTTCGCCAGTTAAAGAAAAACTACAACTGGCGAAAATGGCGATAAGCAGCGTGGGTCCCGCTGCTGCATGTTATTGATCTTCGTATCGGAAGGTTATATAGGAGACAAGACGGGTACCAGTTTAAAAGTTTGGGTTGACGTTCGCTTTAAATACAGATTTTTTTTGACGAAACGAATAATGGTTAGGGTCGGCGGAAAAAATTTTAAAAAATCTTTTAGAATCTTCTTATATTTTTTTTCTGGTTTTGGGAAAATTGCAGTCGGCGGGTTTGTAAATCAACTAATAAAAAAATTCTCGCCTAAAAGTCGTCATTGTGAGGTAAATGGTCAAAAGTCTGGATCGTGAAGTAAAGAATAAATGATTACCATGCAATCCTGCCATCTTAACCCATTACCACACAATCCCTAATTTTGACGACCCTGAGAAAGAAGCCTTTAGAAAACACTGTGAGAAAAGGAGAAAATGCTGGTAACAAGCATTTTCTCCTTTTCCCACAACATTTCCTACCCTTCCTGAAACAAATTTCCAATTTTCAGTCACTTTTATTTTGTTGTCTCCAAATGCTTTTGATTTGGACAAATTTTGTCGATTGGTAATAAGTTAACAACGCTGAAGGAGATGGCTTTCAGAAAAACCTTTTGAGGGAAAAAGTAGAAAATGCTGGTAACTACACTTTCCTATTTTCCAAAAAGTTTTCTATCATGTCAAAGAGAACAAGGGTTCATTTGAATTATTTTCAAATTTGTTGGCTGTCTATGATTTCAGTTGGAGGAGTCTAAGATTTGTTTCCTCACAAAAGGTTAAGCCTTAATGGTTTAAATTGAGTCCTTTCTATTACATATAATATCAAACATGTGCATTTTTTGTTAAATCTCTTCTCTGCAGTATTCCTATAGACCAATATAAGATTTCTGGTATGTGCAGTCTAACTTTTGTCTACATTCCATAAAATAATGATTCATGTCTGTCTACTCAAGTATATAAAGGACAAAATTTGAGCCTCATGCATAATGAGTGTAGTTCCGAGTGAAAGATCGAGTTTTGCTCGATGCGATTAGTCTTTGACCTTTTACCACAGAATCTTGAGTTTTTAAGACCCCTGAGAGAAAACCCTTTTGAAAACATTGTGGGAAAAGTAGATTAACTAGAAACAAGCAATATTTTTTCTCTTTTTCCTACAATGTTTTCTATCCTTTCTGGTTTAGTTTGATATTAAGTTTGTTGTCTGTAACTGCCTTATATTTTGACCAGTCTAAAATCTAGTTGTTTGGTAACAAGATGAATGAGTAAAGGTAAAACACATTGACTCTTTTACAAACAATTAAATTTCAGCCTCAATGAAAATGAAAGCATTTGCAGTCTTGCAGATGACAAAATACAATTAGCTCAAATGATGATTTTTGTCTTTGATTGAGGAGAAAACAATGACAATATTTTGATTTTCAGTATGTTCTCCTTTAACACTGTTTTCAAAAAGGCATCTTCAGGGTCATTAAAGGTTGGGGTAGTGAAGTAAATGATGAAAAGAAAGACAGAAAGTACTGGTTATGTTGGCATATTTTCTCCTTTCTCAGAAATGTTTTCAAAGCTATATACAACAAAATTTCAGCATTACCCAGATTTAAATTTAAAAACAAACCTGACTCAAAGATTGAAATTTGGTTTCAGAAAGTGTAGCAAACATTGAGAGACAAAAAAGGCTCCTGTTTCAGAGCCAATAAAATTCGGGACAGTAAGTTAATGGGCTAAGACGCTCTCTTCTTCATACCATTAACAACAAGGGATAGTTCAGCAAATGTCATTGGTAACAGGAATAGTTGACTTCCTGAGCATTTGCAAGCAACAAGAAAGATGTGAATAGAATGCTGAAGACTGTCTTTGAAAGGTTTGAAAACATTAATTTATGAGAGATGGAGAAAATGCTGCCCAGCAGCATTTTCTTGGGCAGCATTTTCTCCTTTTCCCACAATGTTTTCAAAAGCCTTCTCTCTGAAAGTTCCTATACTCAGGATTGAGAGCTAACTGGTTAATGCGAGAGATGTGATGTAAAACTCTTTACACATACCAACATCAGAACCACCTCGTTTTTCTGTCATCCATTGTCCAGATGTCCAAAATTGGTCAGGTAACCTAGAAGTCAGATGCTGATAAGCCTTCTCCTTCAGCCATGGATGGATATCCTGGAATGACTGTCAAAGAAAACAGACTTCCCTTTTTTCTTCAGAAACTGACAGATATATAAAATTCCGGGGCCCGTATTCACCAACCATTCTTGAGAATATTCTTTGTCTTATTCTTCAAGGTTTTCCAAATTTGTAAGTAACGCAACTTCTGATTGGCTGAACCGGATGGTTTAGCCAATCAGAAGTTGCGTTACTTACAAATGTAGAAAATTCTGGAGAATTAGACCAAGAATGTTCTTAAGAATGGTTGGTGAATACGGGCCCAGGTCTACCCAAAAACATTATTTTGCTGGGCTATAACAACATACTTCTGCTAAACTTTTTTATTGAGAAAAGGAAAGTCCATGTAGACTTAACAGTCTCCTGAATTTAGCAATACCTAGACATTTGCATGGTGAACAAAAAGTCCTTTTTGTGATCAAGAGCTTTGATTCTTCTTTATCAAGTAAGAGTTACCTTTAGTTTTATCTGAGCTTTTACAGTGATCATACCATTTACGGCATTCATAACATTTGTGAAACTGTCATCATGAAATCAGTGACAAAAGATCAATTTGCATATGAAAATTCAAATCCTTTTAATAGCTTAATTCCTAATGAAAACCAACAACTTACACACACAAATGTTTCCAAATTCATTGGTTTCAAGCATTTTCTCCCTTTCCCTAAATGTTAACAGAAACCTTCTTCCCCAGGGTCGTTTAAACTCAGGATTCTGATTTAAACGACCTTGAAAATCAGGAAAATGGCTTTTAAAAACATTGTGGAGAAAAGAAAAAAATTCTTGGCACTAACATCAATTTTCTACTTTTGCCATGATGTTTCTTTACTATTCCAAAGCAATTATTCCGTCATTTTACACATATTTGTTGTCTGTAACTTCTCTCCATTTGGACCAGTATAAACCACTGTTGTGTGGCAAACGGTTAAAAAATGACTTACCTCTATTATTTTTGCAGCTCCATCTGTCATTGCTAATGGACAAGAATATAAGCCAGATGATGGACAGTTCAGATAATTTTTCACCAGACCATACAATCGACTGAAAATCAGAGTTTTACGTAAATTATAAAAACTACAATTGATGCCATAAATAACTTTATACACAAATAGACAAACCACTGCAAACTCTGTGTTTTATAGCAAAAAAGACAGTCAAACTTTTAAGAAACATCAACATTTTTAAATAGAAAAAATTGAAAGCATTTGCAGACTACAAAATGAATATAACTAATGTGATGATTTGCTTCGAATAATACACACCAGCTTGTATGTTTAGGTAGACCTTAAAATACATGTTTGTTTATATATAAGTTTTCTCAATTTTAGATCATGTAGATCAAAATTATGGTGCATATTTGTTTTGTGTCCATGGAAAATATTATGGCAAAGTGTCAAAAGCTTCTTCTTTAGGATTATTAACCCATTACCACACAATCCCTACTTTTGACGCCCCTGAGAAAGAATCCTTTTGAAAACTCTGTGGGAAAAGGAGAAAATGCTGGTAACCAGCATTTTCTCCTTTTCCCACAGTGTTTTCTACCCTTCCCAGAACAAATTTTAATTTTTCAGTCACCATTATTTTGTCGTCTGCAAATGCTTTCAATTTGAACCAGTCTAAAATTTTCTCGTGTGGTAAAGAGTTAAAAGTAAGGGTTGTGTGGCAGAGGGTTGAAAAAAAGATTTTTTGGTCAAGCGCTAAACTGTACTAATGGACAAGAGAATACAAAGACCTACCATATATTCCACCTATCAATACATGTAGCTATTAGAAACTTACCTGTATTCACCATATTTTCTCTCATAAGATATAGCAATAAGACCCTCCTCTGCAGCAATGTAATGCATCTTTTTCCAGGCTTGTCCAGTTACAAGACGGTCTACACGCTGACCCCAGGCTGTGTACTTTTCCACATATGGCTGCTCTTTTTCACACTGAAGGTGGAGGTCATACATCTCCGTGGCAACCCTCTGACCAAATTTGATGAGGTCTGGCTCAACATCACACAGTACCTTGACAATATTATTGGGAGATAAGACTATTTTTGCCAAAACTTTGAATAGCTAATTTCTAAATCTTTCTATATTTCATCCATTTAGTCCATTTGACAAAAGCCACTGTCCACTTACCTCTCTTAACCTTTACTGCACAATCCTGAGTTTTTATGACCCTGACAAGGAAGCCTTTGAAAACAGTGAGAATAGAAGAAAATGCTGGCAACCCCTTTTTCTACAATGTTTTGTAACCTATCAAAGACAAGTACCATGATTTGACCCACATTTGTGTCTGCAAAAGCTTTCAATTTGGACAGATCTACAATTTGTATTGTGGTAAAGAGTTAAGACTGGAGAGCAGCGTACAACAAACCATTACTCTTTACCAAATGACAAAATTTCGAGGTCCTCCAAATTCAAAGCATTTGAACACAACAATTTGAATGTGGCTAAAATAATATATATATTTTTTTTGACAGGGTGGAAAACATTGTGGGCTAAGGAGAAAATGCTAGTTACCAGCATTTTCTCCTTTAGTAAGAATGTTTTCAAAAACCTTCTCTTTTAGTCTACGTTTACATGTAGCGTGGTGCTGTTAAAACCTTTTCTACCCTTCACAAAACAAATTTCAAATTTTGGGTCACTTTTATTTTGTCGTCTGCAAATGCTTTTGATTTGGACAAACCTAAAATTTTGTCGTTTGGTAATGAGTTTATAAGTTGTTTGCACATAATGTTCAATCTAAAGGATTCTGAAGTTTTGTTGTTTTATAGAGAGTTAAACAAAGTTTTACCTCTTTTGGCATATACCTCTTCAGGTAAGCTTGCACTAACTTATCTTCCACATACTGGTTCCCAAGTTTAGGAGCTTCCTGGAAGAAGTTGCCTAGTTTTGCAGTGGCAAAGGGAAGTTCAAGTTCTTGTAAAGGGCTTGCTTGAACTTTGATATCTGTGTGCTGACCTCTTTGCTGGGATATTTCTCGATTTGGTATTGTTTTAAGAACTTTGTAGTGATAAGCACATATAAGATTTCTCAGCCGGTGTGCTGTAATTCTGTGCTGTAGCATGATGTTGTGGGGACAGTTTCTATTGGTAAATGGTAGTGCTAACTAGGTTGTTTGAAATTTCTCTACAAAAGTTGACTTGTTATCCAATGTTGTAGCTCTACATCACTATGGCTGCGCTGCACTATCAAGAAGAAAAGAGGAATTCAAATATGTGTACATGTTATTCAGCTATGGCATGTTACCAGTGGATAGTCAATATATCTTTAACAAACAACACCAAGACCTCAAGGTAGGTGGCTTTTGAAAATTCTCTAGGAAAAGAGAAAATGCTGTAACCCTCGCTCTTCCCACAAAGTGCCCCAGCATCGAAACAGCCTATTACCAAAACAAACCTTTCAATGGTAATTATTTAAAGAAAAAGTTAGTTCTTTACCTTTATTTTGATCACAAAATAAGTTTTTAAACATTTTGCTAATATGAACTTTGTGAATCAAGACAGACCATCTGCATTTATGAATTCGTGAAGAAATTCCTGTACTCCTTTCCAGGCATAATGATGACCAAAAATTCACGAGGCACATCTGACAGAGTAACACCAACAGACGAAATATCTGCGTTACAAATTATGACCCCGAAAAAAATTTTTTTTCATCTCATAAAATACTGTCCATATCGACTGCAGTCAACTTTTTTTTTCTCTCTCTCTCTCTATCTCCAGAAAGCCTAAAAGACTTCGCTATAAGACATTGCTACATAACCATACATAGACTTAGTTGCTCGAACAGAATCTAGTATCCTTCTTGAGTTTTATTTATTATTGTTGTTGTTACTTTAGTAGGAGTTACTTCCCCTGCACCTGTGCGTATCAATTATGGTGGCACACCATACAGATTTTGCTATGATTGTCCCTTTCCACCAAAAGAAGAAAATCCTGGTAACCATGCAACATTTTCTCATTTTCCCAGTCTTTTCAAATCCTTCCCAAAACGAATTTTAGTATTTGAGCAACATTTATGATGTCGTCTGTAAATGCTCTCAAGTTTAATTAGTCTAAAACTTTGTTGTTAGGTAAAGAGGTAATCCCCAACAACAATTGTCTAGCCAGGATTCTAGATGTATGATCCCTGGTCTAGCCGAGCTGCGATACCTACTTTGCTTAATTACCCAAAATTTACTAAGCTACTGGGTCTGGATATGTGTCAAATGTTACGTTACTATGATAGCTGTTTCATTCCTTATAAATTAAATGTTAAAGCTATAAGCCAACAATTTTAAGTGACTTACAATGACCGCTTCAGCTTGCAACCAATTAAACTTGTACAGAATTTAGATTCCATCAAAGGCAAGCATTTGCAGCTCAAAATATGATTTCTGATTTCTTTGAAATAGCAACTTTAATAATGAAGAAAGAGCATCGATGCTGGTGGCCTTGATAGCGAGCGATTCGTCCACACGAAATGTGGGCAACATGCCTCCCCCCACAAAAGGTCCACAAAAGGTCAATGGGTTGCGCTTAGCAACCTAAAGATTACAAATATTGCCGAAAAGCCAGCTCTGAAACAATTTAAGGCTAGATTAACCCATTACCACACAATCCCTACTTTTGACGACCCTGAGAAAGAAGCTTTAAGAAAACATTGTGGGAAAAGAAGAAAATGCTGGTAACCAACATTTTCTCCTTTTCCCACAATGTTTTCTACTCTTCAGAAAAAAAAATCTCGAAATTTCAGTAACTTTTATTTTGTTTTCTGCAAATGGATTCGATTTGGACAAGCCTAAAATATTGTCGTTTGGTAATGAGTTAAGTGCTTATACTCTCTCAATGACATGACCACTATTCTTTAAAGGCAGAGCAACATAGGGGACAAAACAATAGGCGCGACAACTGTAGTAGCCTACGCCACAGTCATTATCTCACCACTTCTAAACAAATGTAATTTGAGTTCTGATCAGCACAAGAAACCTGTTATACTGAATGAAGCTTAATCCTGTAACACAATACCCAGGTTTAATGATGCTGTGGTAAATGCATTTGTAAAACATGTTTTCTACCTTTTTAACAATCAGGGACTTGCATTTGAGCAACTTTTAATTTCCGGTTGCATAGGCTGTCAAGCTTGATCCGTTGGAAATTTTGTCATGTTAAGAGTTAGTTACCAGACGGATACGAGCACTGATCAGCTAGCTGTAGCTTAGTAACCAAATCTTACTACGTATTCATTCGATCATTCATTCATTCATTCATTTATTCATTCATTCGACAACAACGATAAACCATGTTAACCTTTATCTTGCTAAATAACTAAATGGAAATTTTCGATTCGATATTGAAAACCTATGCGCTGCTATTTCAAATGTATGTTTTGGTGAATAAAATATCCGAATCGGACAGTGCAGATCCAAGATCAGACTGCACGTTCTGTGCAGTCTGATCTTGATCCACACTGTCTGCAAAAGGTCATTGAGTCGCGCTTAGCAGCTCAAAGGTTAAGGTAAAAACAATGAACAGTCTACTCCGTTGTTCATTAACAATACTAAAACGTTACATTGAATTGCTAGGAGGAAGTAGTTTTATTCCCATGAAATTCGATACTCTACCAATTGTAAGCTTTCCTCCCATACATATACAAATGTGCACAGCTTTTTACAGATAATTGTGCAAAATAAGGAAAAGTCAATATGAATAAGGTGTTATTCTACGTTGAAACGTCGCAGCAAAAGAGACTTTGTGCTAAAAGAGCACTTTAGTATGTGAAAATACCACTGCGACTTCCCCAACGGAGCACGTAGGCAGCCTGGCCTAGTCTTTCCGGTATGCAATATAGTTGAACATTTGCTAAAAGAGCACTTTAGTATGTGAAAATACCACTGCGACTTCCTCAACGGAGCACGTACGCAGCCTGGCCTAGTCTTTCCGGTATGCAATATAGTTGAACACATGGGAGTAAAAACAGCACTGGTATTTTTCATGTTTGTTTTCCTTTTAACCTGTACATTTCATTAATGTACGCGTCTGTAATTCCGAATTCCTAAAATGGACAAAAACACTAAAATTTTATTTTTTATGATGGTACGAGGACATAAGCAAATGCCTTCAAGTTTGCACTGGTGCATATACACGTACATATAGACCTTCTAAATTGTGAGTGCGAAACTGGGTTAAACTGTTTTCCCTCTTGATTATACTCACCTGAAAAAAGAATTAGAAAAATGAACAGATTTGAATGAATGATTATAAAAAACAAGTGACAAATGAAGGAATGTTCCTTCAAGGCAACCTCACAATTTGTTGCGATTTGAAAGCTGTAATCTGTTTTTGCGGTGTAGAAGTCATCTGTATGAAAGCTGACATAAATGTAATTCATTATCAAAGAACGAATTGTTAAACATTGCCAAAATGTTTACATAGTTCATTTGTTTTCTTCATTGAGCGCTTTACTCCATAAGTCTTTACCAAACGACAATGTTTTAGATTTGTTCAAACTGAAAGCGTCTGCAAACGGCAACTTAATGTATCTCATAACATGAACCTCTCATGTCACTGAGTAGAGACATTGTGGAAAAAGGAGATATCAAAGCCATATTCATCTGGGTCGATAAGAGTCTTGATTGTGTGGTAAAGGGTTTAAATTGTTTTTCTTTTGCACAAGTATCATTTCTTTTCACAAAGAGTTTGTAAATGTAGCTGTGTACATGTGCTTCGATAAAGACGAGTGATTTTTTTTTCGGCAAGCATGTAGTGATCAAAACATTATTCTCAAAAGGAAAACTTTTTTTTATTTACTATTTCAACAAACAGTAATGACCATGTGGATTATTAGAACACAAATTTTCGACAAAATGCACATGTAAATCGAAAACGTGTCTTTGTGGTTTGACAAATTGGTTAAATCAAAATGGAAGAGTGCATTTACAAGAAACCGTTTTTCTATTTTGTTTATTTTATATGTTGTAAGTGCACATTCATATCCTGTCATATTAAAACATTTTATGTAGTTGTTATACACATATGAGCTTTCGGCGGTACAACCGCCTACTTCTAGCCTGATTCTGTGATACACTGTCTGCAGTTGGTAAGCTTTCGGCGGTACAACCGCCTTCTTCTAGTGTGATACTATAATACACTGCCTGCAGTTGGTAAGCTTTCGGCGGTACAACCGCCTACTTCTTGCCTGATTCTGTGATAAACAGCCTGCAGTTGGTAAGCTTTCGGCGGTACAACCGCCTTCTTCTAGTGTGATCCTGTGATACACTGCCTGCAGTTGGTAAGCTTTCGGCGGTACAACCGTCTACTTCTTGCCTGATTCTGTAATACACTGCCTGCAGTTGGTAAGCTTTCGGCGGTACAACCGCCTACTTCTTGCCTGATTCTGTGATAAACTGCCTGTAGTTGGTAAGCTTTCGGCGGTACAACCGCCTTCTAATGTGATCCTGTGATACACTGCCTGCATGTTGTTTACCAACTTCTCAAGAGGAGGTTATCATGTTTTGTTATACCCGACTGAAAAAAAAAAAAAAAACCTCTGGTGAAAGGAGCAATCGCTCTTGAGTTTACTCTAAATCAATTTCCTCGCTTAAAACACACAATAGAGCAATGTAATTCAAAGGAGTTTTTCATTCATTCATTCATTCATTCATTCATTCATTTTCTTCTTTTTTTTTTGCCGAAAAAAACCCACCAGTTTTCATCTTTTCAGTTTACAGAGCGAGGTGCCAGATAGAATGTAGTGAACATTGTGTAGCGATGCAAGATTCTGCTGTCCCGACCTGCAATACGACTACAGGTACCTGTCTCGCTGGTTGTATGGAGGGCTACACAGGAGATGAATGTGACACACAATGCGGAGAAAATTGTCTTATTTGTTCCTGGTCAAGGTATGGGTGTGAACTTTCCTAGAATATATATATATATATATATTTTCTAATTTTATCCTTGTTCTGTCGATGAATCGGTTATTCACTTGCACTTTACGTACGAATTTGCCGGGGCCCTGCTTGGCTCAGTGGTAAAGGTGTGAACCTCACTGAAAGCACCAGGTTTTTCGTAGGAGTGTTCTTGGGCAAGCCACTTCAGAGCCCTAGCCTATTACTGATGAAACCAAGGAAATACATGAATATGTGAGCTGTCTCCGTGATAGGACTTAAATAGTGTTGAAAACTGCGCAAGAACTATTCAATCAAAAACAAGAGGGTCATGATGGCCCTGAAATCGCTCACCTGAGTCTATTGACCAAACATGAACCATCTAATTTCCCAGTGACCTAGTTTTTTATCAGACATTACCCATCATCAAACACTTTTGAGATATCAATAAGACAAACATTCTTACCAAGTTTCGTGTGTGTTGGGCTGACAATGTGCCCTCTATAGCGTACAAAAGGTTTTTCTAAGAGTTCACCAACTGACCTAGTTTTGGACCCGACAATACCCATTATCATACTCTTTTGAGACATCACCAAAACAAAGATTCTGACCAAGTCTGAAGAGTATCAGGCAGAAAATGTAGCCTCTAGAGTGTACACAAGGTTTTTGACCCATTGGCCTAGTTTTTGACTCCACATGGCACATTTTCAAACTCGTTCGCGGTATCACCCGGACAAATATTATAAACAAGTTTTAGGAGTATCAGACTGAAAATGTGTCCTCCAGAGCATACAAAAGGTGTTTATAACATGTGACCTATTGACCCAGTTTTTGACCCAACATGACACATTTTCAAACTCATCCAGATATTATAAAGGCAAACATTCTGACTAATTTTCAAGTGTTGGACTGAAAATGTGGCATCCAGAGCATATACATGTACAAGGTTTTTCTAAGATTTGACCTGGTGACCTAGTTTTTAACCTCCAATGACCCATTTTCAAACTCGTCTAATATATCATCAAGGCAAACATTCTGACCAACTGACAAGAGTTTTGGACTGAAAATGTGACCTCTAGAGCCTACAAAAGGTTGGTGACCAAGTTTTTCACTCCACATGACCCATTTTCAAACTCGTCCAAGATATAATAGCAAGTAAAGGCAAATATTCTGACCAACTTCAAGAGTTTTGGACTGAAAATGTGGCATCTAGAGCGTACACAAAGTTTTTCTAAAATTTGACATAGAGACCTAGTACACAAGGTTTTTCTAAGATTTGACCTAGTGACCTAGTTTTTGACCCCACATGACCCGTTTTCGAACTCGTCCAAGATTTCATCAAGGCAAACATCCTGACTAACTTTCATGAGAGTCCGACTGAAAATGTGGCCTCTATAGGGTACACAAAGTTTTTCTAAAATTTGACCTAGTGACCTAGTTTTTGACCCAACATAAACCATTTTCGGACTTGTCTGAGATATCATCAAGACAAACATTCTGACCAACTTTCAAGAGTTTTGGACTGAAAATGTGGCCTCTAGAGCGTACACAAGGTTTTTCTAAAATTTGACTTAGTGACCTAGTTTTTGACCCGACATAACCCATTTTCAAACTCGCCCAAAATATCATCCAGGCAAACATCCTGACCAATTTTCATGAGTATCGGACTGAAAATGTAGCCTCTAGAGCGTACACAAGGTTTTTCTAAAATTTGACCTAGAGACCTGGTTTTTTACCCCACATGACCCATTTTCGAACTTGTTCGAGATATCATCAGGACAAAAATTCTGAAGAACTTCAAAGAGTTTTGGACCGAAAATGTGGCCTATAGAGCGTACACAAGGTTTTTCTAAGATTTGACCTAGTGACCTAGTTTTTGACTCGACATGACCCATTTTCAAACTCGTTCAAGATATCATCCAGACAAACATCCTGACCAACTTTCATGAGTATCCGACTGAAAATATGGCCTCTACAGCGTACACAAAGTTTTTCTAAAATTTGACATAGAGACCTAGTTTTTGACCCGACATGACCCATTTTCGAACTCGTCCGAGAAATCATCCAGAAAAACATCCTGACTAACTTTCATGAGTATCCGACTGAAAGTGTGGCCTCTTGAGCGTACACAAGGTTTTTCTAAGATTTGACCTAGTGACCTAGTTTTTGACATAACATGACACATTTTCAAACTCGTCCAAGATTTCATCGAGGCAAACATCCTGACCAACTTTCATGAGTATCGGACCAAAACTGTGGCCTCTAGAGCGTACACAAGGTAAAAAGTTGACGACGCACGACGGACGACGCACCATGATGTAAACACAGACATATTACCAATATATGATGTAAGGGATGGAAAAACACGAGGGATAATAACATGAAATGTTTTTTTTCTATCCGTCATGATTTGTTCAGTATTGTATTCATCCGAGGCAACATCATCAGGTTGGCATGCCGATACTAGAATGATTACTATTTCATAAAATGAGGATAAAATGGGTGAAAAGCCGACTAAAAACTGCCTGAAAAAAGAGTAAAGATTGTAAAGATTTATCTTTCATTCATCTTTATATTAGTTTTGGATAAAGATAAGCTTAACTCCTTACCCGACGACAAACTTTTAGATTATTCTAAATTGAAACCATTTGTGAATAACAAACTATAGGACCCAATGACAAAAACTTGCCTCTGAAACTGTATAAAACTTTGTTAAAAAAAGAGAAAATGCTAGTTACAAGCATCTTCTGCTTTTTCCACAATATTTTCAAAAGTCTTCTCCAACAGGGTTAATAAAAAAGGGACTAGCTCTTTCGAGGCGAAACTGCTTGCCGAAAACAAGTTAAACCTGAACCTACTGACAATTGTTGTCTTTGTACAGGTAAAATATGCTTCCTTATGTTGATCTCCTTTTTGTTATCTTTGTTAGTGAATTCAATGGCCAAGTTTGTCACAAGTGCAAAGACTCTTTCTACCAAAGGAATGGTGGATGCGTTCCATGCAGTAGCACGTGCCAAACCAACCAATCAACGCCGCTTCCGGCTTGTAGAGAAGCTGATGGAACCTGTGAATTCGGATGTCTTCCGACCTATTTTGGGATGCTATGCAATAAACCTTGCAGTGCAACCTGTAGCGACAAAGAATGTCACAGAGAAACAGGTATAAACTAATAAATACTCTATAACATTTATGAAAAAAGAAAATGTGGAGATAGTATGGGGATACTGTTGGTAACTCTATACCTCAAGACAAACATTTTGCCTCATGCAACCAGCCACTACCTGAAAAATCGTAACAAAATTAGGTCTTATTTATAACTCCCAATTTCTTTATTTACCGAAAGGTGTATACCATTATTTGCTGCCAGAAAAGTATTAATCCTTTCACCACCTAGCCGAGGAATTCCATTTGGTTCCCGGTTGTAAAGGTAGGTCAAGGTGTAGATTTCCACCGCTTTTGAAGGTGACGATTGTAATGATAGTAAGTAGCAGCGATGTAGATCAAAAATAAGACAGCGCGTTCCCTGAAATCTGATTTTGATCACACCGTCTTCAAATGCTATGAAAGTCGCCAATGGTACTGAAAGACTTAAAACTTTTTAGATGTTTTGTTTTTTTTGCACGGGTATTGTTAGTGTCACATAGGAGGTAGTGCCAAATTTCATGCATACATCTAACAAATCTGAAACATGCTGTGGCAATAGAGGCATGCTGAATCTCCGTGATGTATTGTTTCAAGCCAGTCATCACATAATTATGAATCCTTAAAATCTATTCATCTAAGAACCAACGTAGTCATGAGGTAGATTGGTCCTACGGTTTGCAGAAAACTGACTAGTAGAAAAATGTTTTGGCCCAAGTCTACGCGAAGTGCGACTGAACTTCTTTTCTCAGATGCATAAAGCCCCGATTTCACAGAGGATGTCCTGTCTCATCCTCGGATACCCCGGGGTCTCCCTATTTGCTACGCTACATCGTCGATGTAGCGTAGCAAATAGGGAGACCCCAGGGTATCCGAGGATGGTCCTGTCTAGACCTGCCCCTCCCTAGATCCCTTGTCATCTTATCATGTTCCTGAAATTGTGCAGCAAGAGTCCTGATCACCAGTGTGAGCAATCTCTGGCGCACATTTAGTATTTTTATCTTTCACATGTTTGTGAAAGGCAGTACCATTAATGAAAGCAAGACTTTAAAATCCTGAAAACTATGAATTTAGCGATTTAGGTATTGAAAATGAAGAAAACTGGCGTTTTGATTGCCTAAAAATCCTGATACAAGAAACAGTCGTAAAAACTTTCGTCCATGCAGTAGTTTGACCTGGCTTACGTTAAGCTTACACATTCCTCAGTGGCTGAATTTACGATATCGGATGAAGAACTAGTCATAAAACACATTTCTTAAGAAGATAAAATACTTTTTTACATACCTCCAAAACAGTATATCCTATTTGAATCATGCATGTATACGCACAAGAAAATTTTAAGCCCAAATAAACCTGCTTAATTGGCATCGCCGACAACATGTACATGTGCCTCTCGAAAACAGGTGAATCTGCAACCTAGTTATGCAAGGCTCTAATACAGACGGTTTCATGGAGCACTTTTTGTCTATTTACAGGTGCTTGTACAAAAGCTTGTTCTACGAACTTTGTAAGTGGTGAACTGTGTAACAAACTCTGTAGTGATGGATGTGTGGACAGTAAATGCCAACAAAATGGAGAGTGCAAACAAGGTTGTAAAGTGCAAACATGGGGCACCTCGTGTAACTCAACCTGCAGCCCCAGCTGTGCCAACAACACCAATTCGAACATTCAACAGCTATGTAATGTCACAGATGGTCAATGTCTTTATGGGTGTATTCAGGGGACATGGGGTACAATGTGCGAGTATTCTTGTCCACAAAATTGCAAAACAAATTCTTGCTCAAGGTCTGGTGAATGTTTAGAGGGTTGTGTGTCTGGCTTTTGGGGAACTATGTGTCAATCTCGATGTTCGCTTTACTGCACGAATAATAGTTGTTTTCGGACTGGGGAGTGTACCTATGGGTGTACAACAGAGAAAGTACACGGAAATGATTGCAGTTCACCCTGTGACGTGCGATGCCTGAACTCCAGTTGTGAGAGGGCCAGTGGAGAATGTAAAGGCTGTGCCACTGGTTACTATGGTTATGGGTGTACAAAGTCTTGTCCTGATAACTGTCTTCAATTTGAATGTGAGGAGGTTTTGGGAAACTGTACAAAAGGTTGTAGAGACGGATGGTATGGTAGCTTCTGTGATCAACCGTGCAGCTCTATCTGCGTCGATAATGTTTGTAACAGAACGAATGGTGCGTGTGATTGTATGGAGGGATCAACTGCAACATACTGTACAAACAGTCAGCAAGGTAAATACAGCGTTCATAGCCATAAATTTGTCCTTTACAAGACTGGTCCAGCCAAATACGAGATAGATCTAGTATATAGAGTTTGAACAAAAACAAAAGTTAATGTAAATCATGTAATTTTACTTTTCCATATTTGTAGAATACACCGATTCCGCTCCCATGTATTTTCTACCTTTTTTCTGTCTAATTATCCCTGTCAAAAGTGGGAAAGTTATCAACATTAAAAATACAAATTTGTTCTTCGATTCACTAGTCGATAATTACGTGGTCTGGAAGGCGAATTTGGAAAAAAAATGGGGACTTCCCTGATTGGTTGATGTGAAGTCTAAATCCACTTTGGCCGGTTTTACAAACGCAGTAAGCCCAGTTCTCCCCACACCGAGAGATAATGTACTTTATGTACATAAATATTACATTATATCTATAGAGACGGTTTTGAGTTGCTTCTGAGAGGGGAATATCTTTTTACGACCGAATCTGGTAGTAACAAAAAGAACCGCTTTGAACATTGATTTAGAATCTTTGGGGGATTTCCACCATTACATAGATTTCATTGATTAACAAACCTGGTCCGATTTCTTTCTTTATTAGTCTCCTACCGGCGAAACCGAAGGGGACTTTCGGTTTGCATTCAGTCTATCCATCTGTCTGTACGTCAGTCCTCCAGCAAGTCTATCCGTCTGTCTGTACGTCAGTCCTCCGGCAAATCAGTTTTCCGGACTTTTTTTTCTGTCCGCTGGCATATATTGAGCTGATTTTTGGTGTGTAAGTCAACCATCATGTGTTACAGATCAAGGTCAAGTTTCGTTCTAGTCCACTGACTTTTTGACGAAATTAATGGCCTTGGACTTAGAAAATTTCACAGAAAAAACAGTTACCCCGACTTTTTTTTCTAAATGCTGGCAGATATTTAGCCGTGTTTTGGTATGTGAATTTACCACCATTGCATGCACACCATACATGATCAAGTTCAGGTTTCGTCCCAGTCTACTGATTTTGACCAAATAATGAACCTTGAAAATTTGCTTTCATGGGGGCATTTGTGTTTTACAAGCACTCCTTGTCTTAGTAAAAATTCTTCAATGAACATAGATTAACAAAGAAAAATATTTATTTATCTGATTTCATTGAAGCGTTGCATACAAAGGCAGACACAATGCTTATAATTCTGAATGTGATCAAATACGTTGTTTCTGCTCCACAGAGTTTCACAAACTATACATGTCAGCGATATATACGGCCGGTAGCAGACTTGGTACTGCTGTGGAATACCATTAGAACTCTTATTTATTTATTTATTTATTTATTTCAGATGACGATTCAGAAGACGAGAATGGTACTAATACAGTTATAATAGGCTTTGTTTCACTAGGTCTTGTGTTGTTTGTGCTGTTTATTTGTCTTAGTTTATATTTAGTCCGTAAAAACGTTTAATCTTTTGTCATGAAATCGCGACAGTTAACGACCGTGACGAAGAAAGCTTTTGAAAACACCACGAAAAAAAGGACGAAATGCTAGTTACCAACATGATTATTTTCTTTTTCCTACAATGTTTTTCATTACTTTTCTTTACAGGGAAAATGAATGTTTTCAATTACAGCGACTTTAATGTTCGTAGCTACATTCAGACGAAAATAAAAATGTGATAGATTAGTATCTTCAATTTAGTCTCGGTTTTTATTGTTTATTGTTTATTCACATCCAGATGTTAAGCGTTATCAGTCAGGAGAAGGATTATTAACCTTGATAAAAATGATTTACTTCATAAATCGATCGGATCTTAAAGGGGAATGTTAGAAAAAAGAAAGATTTTTTTCTAAATCATACTTCCATGACCTTGAAGAGGATGACAGGATTACAATTGGAGGAAAAAAAACCGGCATCATGTTTCCCACACTCTCTCCACACTTTGATACCCTTCGAGAGAAATGTCCCATTATTTTGAACCACATCAATTTTTGTTGTCCTAAAATTGTTTTATTAGGAGGGGAAACTCTTCATGTTTGTTTTCAATGTTTAAATGGATTGACAGTGCTACAAGTAATTCAGCTTTTCAACTAAGACACGAAAACTGAAAAGTATACATTGGAATCTGTTTTTCAATGATTTCGAAAAGGATTAAACATTAAAACAAGAGGTCGATTAAGTACTACGTTTATGCGGCTATAACACTGAAGGGGAATGATGGCATTGTTTAATTTACTAATTACTCGCACTCACCGCAAAAAAATCTAACATTATTTTTTTACTTTTGTTGTACTTTAATTGATTATGGAAAATGACATAATTAATCTAGCTATTACTCAATCACGGAACATTTTCTGAGAGCACTTTCAAGCCCATTTTGTATCATACGGTCAAAATGGCTCATATTATTCACGTCGGGCAGAAATTTGAAGATTTTCAAACATTTGAAAGCGCAATAGAGCGCTATCAAAGTGCAAAAAGTGTGCAGTTTTACAAGAGGGATTCTAGGACTGTTCATAAAGCCCAGCCGCGCGTACAAAAAAAAATAATAATAACGAAAGTATTATATACGAGATATCGCTGTACTGTATTCATGTCGGCAAGAATTCCAAAGTCAGAGGGACAGGAGTGAGAGAACAAAGGTTATATATCCATCTGTCTGTCTGTCTGTTTATCTATCTATCTATCTATCTATCTATCTATCTATCAAATAGAATATTCTTTCCGAGAATTGGTGATAGTCACTGCGACAGGATTCATTTCTCTCTCATCGCTGTCAAATTTCTCGACAATGGTTTCATGGGAAAGCAGCCAGTGGCTTGAAAAGAGTATTGTGCAAAGAACTTATCAATTGAAGCCCAGAAAAACATGGATAGGTGCACTGGATGTCGTGATATAACTGAAATACTGTTGAAAACGGCGTTAAACACCATACAATCAATCTTTCAGGTCATTGCTTACCTTCTATTTTTCAGCAATATCGCATCGGCCAGTGCACCTATCCATGCTTTCCTGGAGTTCTTATAACTAGTATTCGGCACAATATTCTTTCTAAGCCACTGGCTGCTTTCCAACATAACCAGTGTCAAAACAATGGACAGCGGTGAGAGAGATATGAATTCAGAATTAGTTTTTGCAACAAGACCTAGTCACACCTCCTCCGAGCTCGTTGGTGCTTGCTGGAAACAGGGATTCTATACACACCATGATATATAAACTAGGAATGAGACAAATATATTGATGCTAAAAGAAGAAAAATGATTATTGCTTCAAAATTCATATCAGTGACGAACAATATTTGACTCATACATAGGCTAATATGACAGGTCGAGTTACGAAATTATAGATACAGATCTGCTTTTGTCGGATGGGCATTTTAAACTTCGACCAATTTCATTGCCCAATTTAGACCATGATTTCCAAATAAAACGATGCCATCACTCCCCTTGTGTTTTAGCGGCATAAAAGTAGTAATCGACCTCGATAAAGCCGTATTTGCTGTTTGCGCATCAAATCTTAACATTCTCCCAAATAAGCCCTTGTTTTTTACGTTTTGTCGTTACAAGCAATTTCTCATTTTCCAACAGCGTTTTCTACCCGTTTGGTTAACCTTCCGCCATACAAATTCTTTGAGTTCGGAAGAGTGTAAAATTTGGCTTTTAGGAAATGGTTAAGTAATCAAGTTCATCAAATAATCAACGCAAATATCATTTTTGCTCATCAGTGCAAACTTGCACACTGCAACTTGATGAATTTCTGTCCTTTGATGTCGAGATTGATACTAAGCCATTCTAACAATGATAATAATCAAAACTGAAGTAAATTTATGATTTCCATGAATACATGTATCGACAAAATACCGTACCTCTAGCCTATATCATAAGAATGAATGAATGAATGTTGTTTTATGGCGCATCGACAGCTTTGGTCATTTAGCGCGCATATCTGTGTTAAAAGTTAATAAAAGTGGAGTTGTTTAAACTGATTAAAGTTTGAATATGTTAATGACAATAAAAGAATTGAATTAAGAAGTATGCAAAAAAGGGCATTATCGAGTTACAGAATAAAGTTTGTATACGTTAATGACAATTGTAAAAGAATTGAATTAAGAAGTATGCATAAAGGGCATTATCGAGTTACAGGACAATCCCTATATACTCAAAAGTTTTAGATGATAAGATTTAAGATTGTGATAAAAAGGTTTGAAGTCAGTGTTGGATTGATAAAAAGAAGTTTTTTAAATGAAAAAGAAATATGTGTCATTTATAATGTACATTAAATATGATATTGAGTGGCTGGGCATTCCCTGCCTACTCAACAGTTTTAGATTAAAAGGCAAGACTGATAATATTGTTTTTCCATGGAAATGAGGTTAAAACTGGTAAAGATTGGAGCCTCCAATGGGATCAATACACTCCCGTTAAAAAGGGCCTGTCTCCAATGAGATAAGATGTCTCCAAGAGAGCCAATCCTCCCATTAAGGAGATGCAAACTGAATATTAATAAAGTGTAGAATGTTGTAAAAAGATGGGTAAGAAACTCGAGAGTAAATATCACAGTTTATTGTAAATGCCAATCTCCTTTATGAAAGCGATAATTGATTCAACGCTGACAGAATCAAAAAGATTTTTCAAACTATCTACGTTGAAATATTTTGAATGAACTGGCTGAAAGTCAATGCAATCTAGTAGGAATGTATACATTCATGGGCATCATCTCTTGTCAAGAGCCAGGAATGTGTGATGCGTGAATGGCCAATTCGAAGTCGTGCAATTATCACTTCTTCTCGACGAACGGATCTGTAAACGGGATACCATTCACCAAGGGATGGTTTAACTGAATGTAGTTTATTGAAAATATCAGCATCCCACTGGGATTGCCAAGAAAATTGGATGTGTGATAAAACGGAGGATTTAAAATCAGTGTGTGGAACTTTAAAATCTGAAATGGGAAGGTTAAGTGCAGATTTGGCAGATCTATCGGCATTTTCATTGCCTTTGATGCCTACATGACTTGGCAGCCAGCAGAACACCAATCTATTCTTAGAAGAAATTTGCGAGATCCTTTCAAGTAAACTGCAGATTAAAGGATTCTCAAGTCGTTGATTTGAAAGGGCCTGTAACGTTGACAAAGAGTCTGAAAAGATAATAAAACGGTTGGAATTAGAACTTTCAACTAGATTAAGGGCAAGATCTACTGCTTTAATTTCAGCAGAGAAGATAGAGGAGTTGTTTGGAAGGCGGCATTTTAAGCTCCTTTGTCCATAAACAGCGGCAGCTGCAACAGAATTGCCTTCTTTAGATCCATCTGTATAGATGGGTTTGAAGGAAAAATAATGCTCCTTTATCTCGTTGTATCTAGCATGAAATACAGTTCTATCTGTGACAGACTTTTTGTCAGATGCAAGGTCAAATCTAAATTCTGCACTGTTTAGTGTCCATGGAGGGATTTCAGAGATTTTATAGTCGGCAATAGACCCGGTGTCTATGCCAAGGTTATCTACAATGGGCTCCATGCGGATACCAAATGGAGGAATAACATTTGGTTTCCTTTCAAAAAGACATTTATATTCAGGTTTAAAGACAACGTTATGAGTTGGATTAAAACGATTCGACTTAAGTTTTGAAATATATTGAAGTGAGAGTTTTTCTCTCCTGTAAGAAAGAGAAGGTTCATTAGCCTCGACATAAAGACTATTGACGGGAGAAGTTCTGAAAGATCCAAGTACAAGACGTAGACCTTCGTGATGTATAGAATCAATAATTTTCAGATAGGATTTACAGGCCGATCCGTATACAACAGATCCATAGTCCAACTTGGAGCGAACTAAAGACCGATAAAGCCGCAAGAGGACTTTACGGTCTGCTCCCCATTCAGAATGAGCCACAACCTTAAGAAGATTAAGAGCCTTCTTGCACTTCTTTTTAAGTGCAATGATGTGAGGAAGGAAGGAAAGCTTTCTGTCAAAGATGACTCCAAGAAATTTAAACTCAGAAACGACTTCAATTTTAGTTTTGTCCAGATAAAGTTCAGGATCTGGATGAACACCTCGTAGATTACAGAGGTGCATGCACTTAGTTTTGGACTTTGAAAATTTGAAGCCATTTTCATTAGATCATGTTTGTAATTTGTTGAGATATTGCTGAAGTTGTCTCTCAATAATATTCATATTTCGAGATCTGAAGCATATAATAAAGTCATCAACATAGAGGGAACAGTCTACACCAGGACAGATAGCTTTAACTATACTGCTTATTTTTACACTGAAAAGTGTAACAGAGAGCTTTTTTCTTTTCTTCTCTAGCTTTATTCCTCTGAAACTTGTCTGAATAGTTTGCAGAGGAAGACTTTTTGCAAAAGGTGTCAGCAAGAACATCAGCTATATCCTTGGGAGATTCAAACGAAGTATTGTTAATCTCAAGGTGACTAACAGGGATCTGGCCTTTGCCATTGATCTTTCTGATCATGTCCCAGGTTTTTTTAGTAGTAGTTCTACTATTTAATTTAGAGACATACTGTCTCCAAGCCTTACGCTTACTTTCTATAATGGTACGACGGGCTTTTGCCCTGGAAATACGGAATAAGTTGAGATTTTCTTTGGTAGGCCTGAGGTTAAATTTTCTAAGGGCCTGTTTTCTGTCTCTGACAGCCTGTTTACAATCACCATTGTACCAAGGCTTGTCAGGTCGTTTTGGGTTTGTCGAGGTCTGAGGGACGGACTGTTCAGCTGCATCAATTAATAGGGAAGTGAAAAGTTTTGCAGGATCATCGCAATTTCCAAATTTATCATGTGTAATGGTCTGTTCACATAGGGTTTCAAATTTATTCCAATTGGCTTTGGAAAGCTTCCATTTCTGCGGTCGTACACTGCTGGGCGGTTGTGTAGATGAAAAGATAATGGGGAAGTGATCACTTCCACACAAATCCTCAGTCACTTTCCAAGTACAATTGGGAAGTAAAACTGGGATGCATAATGTTAAATCAATGGAAGAGTAAGATCCAGTTGCTGGATGCAAGTAGGTTTTGGATTTGTTATCATTCATGAAAGACAGAGAGTTGTTCGAAATGAAGTTCTCCAACTGGAGACCTCTCTGGTTGGTGTCACTGCAACCCCACATAACATTGTGACCATTAAAGTCCCCAGCAAGAATATATGGGGATGGCAATTGTGAAATGAGATCATTCAGATTGGTCTCATTGATAGGTATGCTTGGCCGGAGATATAAAGAACACAGTGTAACAGTACTGTGTATAGATAACCTGACAGCAATTAACAGCTTGCAGGTTTGTATTTAAAGAGATAACTTTGTGAGGAATGTTGTTGTTTACAATAATAGAAACACCTCCTCTGGCTTTTTCACCTTCGGTAAAAATTTTGTTTTAACAGAATGATATTTGATAGTGATATCATCCTCCCGTTTAAGGAAGGTTTCTTGCAGACAAACAGCAACTGGTTTGTGATCATTGATTAAAAGTGAAAGTTCGTCAAAGTTTGACTTCAGACCTCGACAATTCCACTGGATTATGGTATCCATAGTGCATGAGGAAAGTATAAAGACTAAAGTAAAAAAAGAGGCCGTAAACCAATTCATTTTAAAATAGACTGGTTAAGATTTAATTACAGATGTCTCGGCTTTGGATGATTGCCAAGTGTCAAAATCCTTGTTCCAAAGATCTTTGGAAGTGGACCAGATAGAGGCTTCTGAATCTGAAGCCTCACCTTCCAGATTTTCAGTATCTGCATCCATGTCCTCTAGCTCCGAAAATCTGTTGGAGGTATAGGGACAGGATCATTTACTTTGACTGTGATCTCACAAGATCCTTGGTTATCTTTAGATTGTGGTTTAGATTTGGAAGAAGACCTTTTAGGAGGTCGGGTTGTATGATTGGGATTGTTATCCTTGGATGAGACGTTAGGTTTTGTTGTAGACTGTGAAGATGGAGGTTGTGGTTTCTTAGGAGGTGGTTGTGAAGAGGTAGATGGCTTTGGAGTTTTCCGTGAAGAATTTTGTGAAGGTGTAGATGGCTTTGAAGTTTTTTGAGACGAACTATTTTGAGAGTTTGTGGGTTTTGAGGATGCCGAAGAGGTTGTCTTTGTTTTAGATACAGATGGAGAGTCGGGAATTAGTTTGGACAAGGTGGATGGAGGAAGAAGTTCTTTCAGTTCAGAAGTTACATCAGGAAATTTTTGAAGTAGAACTTTCGCAAGAATTTTACAAGTGCTGCAGTCGTCCTTTTCAGTTGACGAGCCAACAACACCTGCATAACTAGGACCAGAAGAGGTTTTCTTACGTTGTTCAAACATTTTCCTTGCTTCTGGAAAGCTAACATTATTGTTGTATTTAATTGAAAGAATTTCTTTTTCTTCCTTCCATACTGGACACTCTCTTGAAAAAGTAGAGTGTGCAGATTTGCAATTAATGCAGAGAGGAGGAATTGTACAAGTAGTACTGTCATGGTCAGGTTCTTGATGAGCACATTTCGAGCATGTTTCTTGGTTTGGACACTTACTGATGTGATGGCCGTACCGCTGGCATTTAAAACATCGCAAGGGGTTCGGCACATACACATCTACTTTGACTACTTGAAAGCCTATCTTGATAGAGGTTGGAAGAATAGGCGAAGAAAATGTTAAAATGTATGTATGTGTTCAGGGCCGTAGGAACAGGGTGTGGGGGGGGGGGGGGGGGGGGGGCCAATGATCACCAATGAAATGAATGAAAATGACAATCATCGTGCATAAAGAAAATTTGGAACTATTTAAAATAGTTCTAAACAAACAGCGGCGAGCCATGGAAATTTTTCTTCTACTTTTGTTATCTGACAGACACCAAACAATTTCTGACATCACATTTCATTTCGTGTGATTTTCTGCTGTATTTTTTTCTTTTCTCCAAATCTCATAATTCACCACATTGTTGAACAAATTTCCTTCTTTTTCGGTCATTGGTATTGGTAGGTGGGTTATTTCTCACTGTATAACCAAACGCAATATATGTAAAATCAGGACAAGCCGATTTTAAAATGATGTTGCCCCCCCCCCAATCCAAAATTAAAAATGATGTTGGACCCCCCCAATCCAAAATTGCTTCCTACGGGCCTGGTGTTGGTCTTTGTTCTCCATCTCTGCGTACAGAAATCCGCTGAACATCGGATACACCTTGTTGTTTTAGATTGTCTGTAATTTCTTGTAAGGAGCTGCAGTATGCAAGTTCTTTGCATCTAATTACTCCTGTACAAGAATTAAGTGAAGGATGAGGGAAAATTTTAACGTCTATGTAAAAAAATTTGGTCTTTTTTAAAAGATTCAGTACTTGCTGATTTGTAAAACATTCAACTAGTAGGGTCCGGTCTTTAAGTTTTTTAACTGATTTTGGTGTAGCAAGGATACTAGAGATTTGTTTTTCTATAATAAATGGAGAGAGTTTAGTTACGGGTTTTGAATGGTCTTGAGATTGGATAACAATAAAACGTGGAGATTGATAAGATGAAGGAAGTGAAGTTTCTGTTTCAGAGTCACTGTCCGAAAGGGGGCGCTTGCTTTCATTGAGCTTGGCCTTTTTTTGGGATGCCATGTTTGTGTGTTAAGTTTCACCACCGATGTTCCCCACCCGCCATGGAACCCAACGAGGGGACATGGTCTGGGGAAAACCCATTCGCAGACCATGACAGGGATACATCAATGGTATACTCGGTATGAAAGGGCTAGACTAGACAGATGCATTCTCGCAGAAAGTCCTACCAAGCTTAGACGATCATTGAGAGGTTACAAATGTCAGCCAAATACCAAAAAACTTTCTCCCGATTGACCCATGAGCCATCGCCTTCTAGGGCTAAATAAGAAATATAATATCTGAAAGAGTGTGATATAATTATGTAGGATTAGAATGTGGAGAAGATGGTAAATTTAACTGAGAAAAGGATGTAAAAGAAAGAGTATATCAGATGTCCTAGGGCAAGGCATGACCAGCCGATTGATCAGGACGGGCCTTCTTGACCTCCCGTTTAGCCCAACTTAGGGCCAAAGTGGTGTGTTGTAAGTACAGGGCCTAGCCAATCCCTGGTGTCACTCAACCACCAGGATCCCGTTATCAGGCGACACGGGTCGCAGCCCACGGCAAACGGGCAGGTCCTTTTCGGTGGGGTTTTACCACTCTGCAGGACTACAACCGGGATTTTTTCTATCCCCCCTACCCGGCTGGGGGGGGGGGGGCTATATCATAAGAATGACTAGAGATACGGTCGCGTATCTTTAGACTCGGGGGCTAGAGGTACGGTACCGTATCTCTAGCCATTTCTTTAATATATGCTAGAGGTACGGTACCATATCTCTAGCCACTGCCTAAATTTATCATATCTATATGCCATATCATCTTGCTCACTGTAAAACCTTTTTTTTTTTCAGTTTTAAACAGTTTTATAAATGCACATACAATTCTTAGCGAAAAAGTTAGAGGATCCATTAACGAACAAACCCAAGCCAGATACTGGATGCGAAAGCATTACGGCACGAATTCGAAGCAAAATCTAGATAGAGTTATCTCGCTTGATGATAAAGTCGCCATTTACCAATTGTATCGTTGCAGTTTACAATGACTAGGTAAAACTTCAAAGTTCGTATAATTTGATAACTTTATCAATAACACTTTCACCAATTAGAAAAAGAATATAGTCAGTAATTGAAGCTCTTAGAATCAATTAGATGTCTTAATTCGCAACTAAACAAAGACCATGGAGACGAGAAATAGAAAGGCGGCCCAAAAGAAAAGGACGGTGTTTGTTACAGTTGGAACTACAAAATTTGATAAACTTATAAAATCTATGTGTTCAGCGTCCGTTCTACAGGTATATTCGACATTAAATATTTCAAATGGCATAATACCGTAAAACGCCCCTCTGCTATACAGTCAATGCTTACATGTGGTATTGTTTTTTTGATTTAAAAGAAGAAATTTAAGGAAGTGTCTATCGGCACGACGGTCGTGCCGATAAGACCCCTTATTCGCACGACGGTCGTGCCGATAAGGTCCCTTATTCGCACGACGGTCGTGCCGATAAGGTCCGGCATTCGCAGGACGGTCATTGGCCTTCATCAAGAGCGTGTAAATCATAGCCCTAGGGTCGAAATTATTGCCAAGGGTTTATGTAGTGAAATCTTCTTGTTACTATTCATTTTAGCCTTATCTTAGGCCTAAGGGGTCTTTTGTTTTAAACCATTCCCAAGTATTGTAATGTTTGGTGTGAAAGGATCTTACGTAGGCCTATCAGCCAGTGGAGCGATATGTACAGGAGTGTTGTGGAACAAATCCAGTAAAGGAAGAAACATACGAGTTTCATTGGAGAGGAAGAGGAGGAACTTGGAAAAACATTGGAAAAAAAAGATCCTGGCCCCAGTCAAAGTAGGGGGAAAATTAGCTGGATCACCTACCCTCAGTGGTCACAACTACCCGCACAATCGGTGATATCTTTAGAATTTTGAGAAAAAAAGTAAGTGGATCGAAGGGCCGCCGAAAATGAAAAAAAGACGGCTTTGTAATATGGCAAACAAAATTTCCGGTACCTAAACCCTATCCCCCCTTTAACCATTTCCCATACAATAAAATTTAAGTCTGGTCCAAGTTGAAAGAACTTGTAGGCAGCAAAATATACGCAACTCAAAAATTGAAATTTGTTTCCAGCGGGGCAGAAAACGTTGTGGGAAAAGGAGACAACGCTGTTTACCAGCATTGTCTCCTTTTCCCACAATGCTTTCAAAAGGCTTCTGTCTCAGGGTCGTTAAAACCAGGGATTGTTTGGTAAAGGGTTAAAAAAAGTGAATATTTTTTTCCCAAACGCAATAGTTAAAGTACTGTCAGTAGTCCATTTTCTGTCGTGCGGATAGTGGTGCTTAACAGCACGACTGTCGTGCGAATAAGAATGGTTATCGGCACGACCGTCGTGCCGATAACCTCCATTATAGGCACGACCGTCGTGCGGATAGCCTCGGCCGAAATTTAATGAAATTTTCAGCTTCATTCCGTTGAAAATTATTGTATTTGATGTTTACGAAATGAATCCATAAACCAGTTGCAATTTTTTGACACATAAGTTTGATTTTCATGGGTTTTCACGATTTATAGAGGGGCGTTTTACGGTATTATGCCTTTCAAATGAAATATAAAGCTTGCTGTTGCAAATGACAACTAGAGAGTCCTATGTCTGAAAGTGCTCCAATGCTATTTTTTTGACTGGTCTTCGCATTCACCTTCAGACCATCGTTCATTAAAAGTATCTGGAACGAATACAATTTTACTCAGATCTTTTCGAACGGCTCTATGTGACAGAATTTCCAATGACAACTAATAAAATGGACATGGATTGATAGTACCTTCAGTCTGAAGGTGTCTGCTCCGATGCTATTTTTGTGACTGGTCTTCACATTCACCTTCATATCAGCCATTCATTAAATACGTCTGGAAAAAATACGATTTACCGGCATCTTTTCGAACGGCTCAATGCGACAAAATTTCCAATGACAGCTAATAAACTGGGGATTGATCGTTTGATAAATGATTAATCTTTAAGAGCACACAAAATATGCTGCAAAATACCAATTAAATCAATGGGAATTTACCTTTTTTCCCAACGTAAATAAATCCAGCGTAATTTGTAAACAACTAACATGGCGCCTTCCGTTAATCAGGCATGTGCACTCAACGGAATTTGAATTTTGTACAGTCTGGTTCCCTAACCCTATACAGCCAAGTTCGATCAAGGTGCGTTTGTTTACTGCAAAATTCGCAACTAAACCGTCCTGTAGCGTGTCAGAGATACTGCGATTTCTGCCAAAACATGTGCATTGAATAGATCACCATGTTTTGATTTCTGGTGAAGTAGGTCAACGGTTATTTATGTTGAAAAGTACAGATTTGCATAAAGGTAAGAGTTGGATATTAAACTAACACCAGATTTTTTGTAAAGATTAATCATTTATCTAATGATCCATGCCCATTTTGTTAGCTGTCACTGGAAATTCTGTCGCATAGAGCCATTCGAAAAGATGCGGGTAAAATCATATTTTTTCCAGACGTATTTAATGAATGGCTGATATGAAGGTAAATGCGAAGACCAGTCACAAAAATAGCATTGGAGCAGACACCTTCAGACTGAAGGTAGGATTGATAGATAAATAATCTTTACAATACAATTGATGTTAATTATTATCTATATCTTACCTTCGTGCAAATCTGTACTTTTCAACGTAAATAACCACTGACCTACTTCACCATAGCATAGAGCTATAGAAAAGGTGCGGGTAAAATTGTATTCGTTCCAACTACTTTTAATGAACATTGGTCTGAAGGTGAATGTGAAGACCTGTTACAAAAATAGCATCGGAGCAGACAACTTCAAACTGAAAGTATGTATGTGGGTGCCTACACTCGGCTGCATTTGCTTGATTATCACTGAAAATTCCAAGTCATCTTGAAAAAGGGACATCACTGTGTCAAAAATACTTTGGTGATGACTTGTTCTTATCATGTGGGTTCCCCATTTGATAGTTTACAAATTGTTGAAATGTGAAAAAAATATACTCAGCAGTAACTTCATTACTATATGTCGTAGTTCAAAATGAAGTCTAGGCAGTCTTGAATCTGGCTGGACCAAATTGGAGTATTTAGCTGCTTAGCATAGTTTACTTTCTGTAGTTCAGGTATCATATTCAGTGCAGTCTGATCATGATCACACTGTCCATAAATGCTGCCCGCCCGGGTGGCTCAGTGGTGAGCGTGTCGGACTGATGACCTGGTGGTTGTGAGTTCGATACCCGGTTGAGGCGAACTTTCTTTCCAGCGTATTTTCGCCTCTCACCTCTGCCGAAGCATGTGAGAAAAGTAGTCGGTGGCTTTGGAAAGAAAGTAGTGTAAGTACCGGTGTGAGAAAGCCTGGAAACACATGTGCGTCACCGACCGCCATGATATGACCTTAGCTGTTAAAGTGGCGTTAAACCCCAATACAACCAACAACCAACCATAAATGCTGGTGTCGTCTATGCGTCTATGGATATGCAAAGAGTTGAAAGGCCAACATTTTAGTTCTCAACTGTGGATATAAATACAGCTAGAATTTTTTATGTTGTTATAACTTTCTGTTTTTATTTGCTTTGAACTGGGTAAACAAATGTCATACAGGGTTCAACCAAAGATGGTGCAACATGTCAAAATCTTGTTACACAGAGAGAGTTAAAAACAACACCAGGAACACTGCTAGTCTACAACATAATACATGTACTTGTATTCTTTTTATCATGGCCTGGTTGGTAGCTCAGTGTTAGCATATCTGACTCTTGACCTGATGTTTGCAAGTTTGATACCTGATTGTGGCACGCTTTCTGTCTGACGATTTTTGCCTCTCGCCTCTGATACATATGAGAAAAGAAGTTGATGGCTTGGAAAGCAAATTGTATCACCACGTGTGTTAGAAACCCAGGAAACACACACAGAAGCTTATTAGAAATTAAAATATGATGATGCACATGTACAGGTTTCATACAATAACTTTGTTTCTATGAACAATGGATGAGTATTCAGGCGTTGTTTTTTGACCAATCAAATTACAAAGTAAAATGAACATCCTTTGCACATGATCTTTCATCATATTTGAAACTGTATTTATACATGTAACCCTCCAAAACAAATGTTTTTGGGCTTTTTGGGGGTATACTGGACAGCCTGTCTGTAGTTTGTCCACCCTTGTGTCAGTCCATGTGTCTGTCTGATTGTCCGTCAGTATACAAATAATTGCCTGTTTCTGTCAAAGTGCTGGCAGAGGTATTAAGTCACATTCAGTGACAGCTCTACTTGACACTGTGTAGAATCAGACCTTATTTTTGGTTTGTATGCTTTTCACTGTGTGCAATGCATGTATTTGAGCCCTATAGTCATGTACATGTTTTTATAGGTGTACAATAAGAGAAAATATACTTGTTCTAATGAAGCATATGCCATGACTATTAAGCAACCACTTATCAAATAACCTTTTACAACTTGCCTCATACAGGTTAGACTGTATCTTATACCATTATCAATAGGTGCTAACAAGACTTGGATACAACTGTTTGGTACTACAAATAGGTGCTGGAGAATATGAACCTGACGGGGCAGATACAGCAGATGTAAAAGTCTCACATTACAAGTTCAAACCTTCTATAAGGGAGGACATTGAAGATGCTGACTTGGTTATAAGCCATGCAGGTACCAATTTAACTCTTTACCAAATGACAAAATTTTAGACTGATCCAAATTGAAAGCATATGCAGACAACAAAGTAAAAGTGACTGAAAATTTGAAATTTGTTTTGGGAAGGGATGAAAACATTGTGAAAAAAGGAGAAAATGCTGGTTATCATCATTTTCTCCTTTTCCTAAAATGTTCTCAGACGGCTTCTTTCTCAGGGTCGTTAAAAGTCGGGATTGTGCGGTAAAGGGTTAATCCTTCTCCTTTACAAGTTTTAGACACACCAAAAACTGATGCTAATTACACAAAAGACAAAACAATCCTTCAAATATTTAACTGAAAAGGAAAGGCGATTTTAAAATACTTCATTAATAGGAGTATTTGGTTTGCTTTCACTTTAAAATGATGCGGAAAAAGATATTGCTTGTGTCAGAATAATTTCTCCTCTTCTCATTTAGGGTATGGAAAGTTTGTATGTAACCCATTACCAGACAATCCCTACTTTTGACGACCCTGGGAAAGAAGCCTTTAGAAAGCATTGTGGGAAAAGGAGAAAATGCTGGTAACCAGCATTTTCTCCTTTTCCCACAATGTTTTCTACCCTTTACAAAACAAATTTCAAATTTCCATCCAATTTTATTTTGTCATCTGCAAATGCTTACAATCTGGACAAGCCTACAAGATTGTCGTTCGGTAATGACTTAAATAATGATGTTTCCTACTCTAATGTACATATAAGTCACGCCAAGAGGTCTAACACCTACTTAGTGAATTGCATAGAAGGAACCTAATGGTATGAATAGCATGCATGAACAGCGTGGAACATTATGGCTAAATAGGATGTTTTTTAAATGCTACTTTTCTTATTCCTACCATGATTTCTGCAATGTTTACAAACCTTAGACCTACAGGAGATGAAAGTGTTAGTCCATGTTTTACCTTTTGCCAAACAATTGTGTGTTTGAATGAATACTGCCTTAAAAGAGAAAGCTTTTGAAAATATTGTAGGAATAGGCAAAAATCTGAAATATGTTATAGACAGAATCATCTTCTCAGTCATCTTTTATTTTTTGTCTGCAAATACTTTCTACTTGGTTGAATTGAATATTTTTTGATTGGGTAAACATTTAAAATTTGAAGGCCTGGGAATCATCATCTTCGCAAGCCAAGTTTACGATCACTACGTGGATCTTACCTTGGCTGATTGAGCTCGATTTCGAGATTCCTGTGATGCCCCCTCTATTGGATGAGGGTTATTACCCCCCTTTACATCATGTTTCTAAAAGCAAATGAAATATCATTTTACAAACCGCTTACGTATACACATGAAGCGATAAGCAGACATCCACGTGAGTTTCCATGTTTTACCTATTATTCGAAAGGTAGAGACCGTGTTCTATTTTTATCAAAGATGAAATGTTTCGACCGATTTTATTCAATGCAGCTAGAGCTGGCTGCATCCAATAAAAAGGTGCATCGGGGGGTTGTAAAAATCAAGCTCAATCCGCCAAGGTAAGATCCACGTAGTGATCGTAAACTTGGCTGGCGAAGATGGGGAATCATACACAGCTGTTCAATTGTGATACTACATTATAGGATAAGCTGCTCAGATGACAAGTTACTAAGATTAGAACTGGAAAAATGTAAGGACATAATATGAAGTTTTTGAGAAAAACAGCTGTTAAGGATTGGTAAATTTTATCTTTCAAAGGTGCAGGCAGCTGTTTGGAAACTTTGGGAGCTGGGAAAAAATTATTAGTCGTAATAAATGAAGAGCTGATGGGTAACCACCAACTTGAACTGGCATACAAGTTGTCAAAAGATGGACATTTACATTACACAACTTGTAGGTAAGACATGATTTATTTCATTCTTTATAAACATGTAACTCTTTCTTTTTTTTCATCATCATGAGTTCATAATAAATACATGTACATGCTATGAAGTAACAAACATTTTACAAAAAGTGTTTGGAAAAAAGACTTAAAGCTCTGTATTTTTATCAAAAGGTATTGAAAGGATGTCTTCTTTTTTTTATATATATACTGAAAATTAGAAAAAAATTAGTGTTAGAATAGAGTTACAGTAGAGGTTTTTCATTCATTTCAAAGGACTGAGAAAAAAAATGGATGAATTAACTATTTTTCTGTTTCTCTCACATTCAGAATCAAACACTAATTGATTTTCACTGGTCAGTAGAGAGATTCAGACCCTTATGGCTCTTGTTTGAATTCATATTTCATGTTCCACACATCTGCCCAAATCAAATTCATACTTTAGTTGAAATGAAATAACATGGTTACTTATCCACCAACTTGTGAAATATTGTTTGTATCTAAATTTTTAAACTAGCTATCTGAAAAGCCATATTAAGTCTTTACCAAACTACAAAATATTATCAATACAAATAATTCCGTAGGGAATTCAACACTTAAATAAAATAAATATAGTCACTCAGTTTTTCAATATTTCGGCCAGCGGCCTTTCTCAAGAAAAGAAACGTAAATTTATCTACTTTGTAGATGCACGTCGTATGCCATTGTTGTATACAGGATGTGTCGTCATCGTGAAATACACAACGTTTGATCCCGCGCTAATTAAATTAATGTTAATTGATAGCGGGAATCTTTGACGTTACACCCCGCCGGCCAGTGAGTCCGTAATTTCTGTATCCAAGTTGATTCGTACATCAATCTCTCTGTCTTGCAGCCTGATTTTATTTGTTGTAATATAGAAAAAACAGCATCCTCTTCTGAATGGTCTTTCTTTGAAAAATGACCGTTAATCGGCTTGTCTCTCTGCAACCTGATGTCATGCAAGTGCTCCGTCATCCTCTCATTTAACTGTTGTTCAGTCTCTCCAACATATACCACCGTTTCACACTTCTTGTGCCTACATTTCTGACAGCGATAAAATTATTAGTACAACAGGAGAAGGGTTCAAAATCCCAAATTACAACAATTGTAGACAGCACAGTGTAGTCTACTCAATAAGCTGTAAGAAGTGTGAAACGGTGGTATATGATGGAGAGACTGAACAACAGTTAAATGAGAGGATGACGGAGCACTTGCGTGACATCAGGTTGCAGAGAGACAAGCCGATTAACGGTCATTTTTCAAAGAAAGACCATTCAGAAGAGGATGCTGTTTTTTCTATATTACAACAAATAAAATCAGGCTGCAAGACAGAGAGATTGATGTACGAATCAACTTGCATCTAC
Organism: Tridacna crocea; assembly: GCA_943736015.1. NCBI lineage: Eukaryota > Metazoa > Mollusca > Bivalvia > Cardiida > Cardiidae > Tridacna > Tridacna crocea. The sequence continues at coordinate 46,034,846 of OX031061.1, forward strand.
AAAGTAGATAAATTTACGTTTCTTTTCTTGAGAAAGGCCGCTGGCCGAAATATTGAAAAACTGAGTGACTATACTTATTTTACAAAATATTAGACTTGCCAAAGTGAAAGCATTTGACAAATCAAATGAAACATGAGTCAAACAACTGGATTTGTCTTAGAATGTGTAGAAAATATTTTGGATAGTTGAAGTAAATGCTGGTTAACAGCATTGTCTCCTTTTCCTTCAGTGTTTTCAATAGCTGCCTATTTTCAGAGGTAGTTTCTTGTATCTCTTGTATAAGGCCAAAAAACAAAAAAAAACACGGAGATAGTTTAATTAAAACCAGAATCGTTGGCCAGAAGACGGATTCTGTGTATAGATAGATAGTTAATGTATTATGTTTATAGATAGAAATTTCAATATCTGACATACATGTAAGTCTTTAACCCATTTCCACACAATCTCTACTTTTTATGACCTGAGAGAGAAGCCTTTAGAAAACATCGTGGGAAAAGGAGAAAATGCTGGTAACAACAGTGTTCTGTACTCTTCACAAAACAAATTTCAAATTTTCAGTCAATTCTATTTTGTCTTCTGCAAATGCTTTTGACTTGGACAAACTTGAAGTATTGTTGTTTTATAATGAGTTAACTGTTTTTCAGTGACTTGGTAAAGACATTGGAAACAAAGGACTTTTCTCAACTTGTGCCTTTTGAAAAGGGAAAACCTGAAGTGTTTGCGGAATTCCTCGATAATATGATGGGATTTTCATGACGAAAAACAAAATAAACAGATATGTGTAAACAACTGAAAACAACTACAACAAAAGCAACTAAGATGTTATGAAATAAAATGTTATCAAATTTCCTTCTGTAGATCTATTTATTTATATGTACACCTTTTGAGATCCCTTGATCAATTCTTGTGCCAACAAATTTACATCAACACAGAGCTCCAGATAAGAGTAGGTGATGGTATTCTAAATCCATTATTTGTCTTCCAAACCCTATGTTGTTGGTACTCATTGGAATTGTCTGGATGAGACAATTCTAATAAATACCCATAACATAGGGTTAAGTGGAAAATAATTTCTTTTTTCAATTTTAAAATCAAAATTACTCTCTCTATCTGGAGCTCTGTCAACATTGATCTGGTGGAAGAATTGTTATCACTATGGTTGTATTGAGTGTATCTGGCTTTCCCATAACCCCTGTCATCAATTTGCAGGGCTTACTGTACTGTGCTTTAACCCATTACCACACAATCCCTACTTTGGATGACCCTGAGAAAGAACTCTTTAGAAAACACTGTGGGAAAAGGAGAAAATGCTGGTAACCAGCATTTTCTCCATTTCCCACAATGTTATCTACCCTTCACAAAACAAATTTCAACTTTCAGTCACTTTTATTTTGTTGTCTGCAAACGCTTTCGATTTGGACAAGCCTAAATATTGGTGTTTGGTGACGAGTTAAGTGCAAGCATGGTACGACGTGTCTTTGGTCTGATTGGCCCCTATAAGTATAGTTGCTGAAAAAACGGGTTTTAGCAGATGACAAAGATTTAGATTAAACTGCATAGAATGCACTGTCTGATCTTAGATCTGTATCATCTGCTTGTTTAGCTGAGTCTTTACTACATGACAAAATTTTAGACTTGTTTTAACTCATTACCAAACGAAAAAAATTTAGGATTGTCCAAATCTAAAGCATTACCAGACGACAAAATAAAAGTGATTGAAAAATTGAAATTTGTCTTGTGAAGGATAGAAAACATTGTGGGAAAAGGAGAAAATGCTGGTCACCAGCATTTTCTCCTTTTCCAACAATGTTTTCTAAAGGCTTCTTTCTCAGGGGCACCAAAAGTAGGGATTGTGTGGTAATAGGTTTTTAAATCTTTACCAAACAAGCCATGGTTTGAAAGACCCGAGGAAAGAAGCCTTTCGAAAACATTGTTGGAAAAGGAGAAAATGCTGGTAACCAGCATTTTCTCCTTTTCCTTCAATGTTTTCTACCCTTCCCAACACAAATTTTAATTTTTTAATCATGTTTAATTTTTTGTCTGCAAATGCTTTGGATTTGGACAAGTCTAAATTTTTTCCTTTGGTAAAGAGTTCACCCTTTCCTAAACGACAAATTTTGGACTTTTCCAAACTGAAAGAGTTTGCAGACGACAATTTTAGATTTTGAGAAAATGGCAGAAAGTTCTCAAAAAAGGTAGAAAACACTGCGGTAAAGGAGAAATTGTTCTTTACGAGCAATTTCTCCTTCCCGCAGTGTTTTCAAAAGACTTTTACTTCAGACACCTAAAAACCAGGGCTTGTTTGGGAAAGAGTTAATTGAAACCATTGTAGACAGCAAATGAAACATGGCTCAAATAATGGGTTAGGTCTTTTGCAGAGTAGAAAGATTGATTTATTGTACAATGTTAAGGGCTGTTTTCAGCATTATTTTAGTTACATCATTGAAGCCAGTGCACCTATCTATGCTTTCCTGGAGTTTCTTTTAGAAGTACTCTACACTATATTCTCTCCAAGTAACTGGCTTCCTTCCCACATAAACATTGTTGAAACAATGGTCGGAAGCGAGAGAGAAATGAATCCTGTTGAAATAACTATCATCAGTCCCGGGATAGAAATAGGCTGAATCAGGAATCGGACAAAAGATCCCATTTTCTGTATTCCTGCATGCTCTTGACTATGCTACAGGGGCTTGGCAAACAGAAAGAAAACAACCAGAATTTTCTCCTTTTCCCACAATGTTTTCAAAAACCTGTTTTTGTAAGGGTCAATTACCCTTCGCAAACAGTCCCCGGTTTTCATGACCCTAAAAAGGAAGCCTTTTGAAAACATTGTGGGAAAAGGAGAAGATGCTGGTAACCTACACTCCCAGAACAAGTTCCAATTTTGGGTCATATTATTTTTGTTGTCTGATGCTTTAATTTTTGGACAGTCTGAAATTTTTCCATCTGGTATAGAGTTAACCCTGTACCCCATAGGTACTCATTTCTACGCACTGCTTTTAGGAGCCTTAGGAAAACGTTGTGGCAAAATGTGAAATTGCTCGTGACAAGCAATTTCACCTTTTGTCACAATGTTTTCTATGCTATCAAAAGGTGTCATATACACATAAGAAACGGTTTCATCCTTGCTGTTATTAAGGGTCAATTAGAGATACCATAGAAATGCCTTATGGGGCAAAAGGTTAAAGCACAACATTATGTGGCAAAGCCAAAACTTAAGAATACAATTCATCCAAGGTTTCAGTATCTTTGCAAGCCAAGACTGACAATTCACTACGTAAATCTTCCCTTGGCGGATCGAGCTTGATTTTTATATTCACTCGATACGCTTTTTCATTGTATGCAGCCAGCTGTAGCTGCAACGAATGAAATCATTAGTAGCATTTCATCTTTAATAAAAATAGAACAAAGTCTCTACTTTTGAAATAGAAGGTAAACATGGAAACCCACGTGGATGTCTGCTTATCGCTTCATGTGTATTCGTAAGCGGTTTGTTAAACAATATTTCATTTGCTTTTACAAATATGATGTAAAGGGGGTTAATAACCAACATCAAATAGAGGGTGCATGGCAGGAATCTCGATATCGGGCTCAATCAGCCAAGTTAAGATCTTAGTGAAACTTGGCTGGCTAAGATGAGGTTTCAGTGGACTGTATTTTCAGCCATCAAAACAGGGTCAAGTTCATATTCTTTGTGTTGAAAGAGTTAACTCTTTACCACACGATCCCGATTTTTAATGACCCTGAGATAGAAGCCTTTTGAAAACATTGTGGGAAAAGGAGAAAATGCTGGTAACAAGCATTTTCTCCTTTTTCCCACAATGTTTTCTACCCAGCTGGAAACAAATTTCAATTTTTGAGTTACGTTTATTTGGTCGTCTGCAAGTGCTTTTAATTTGGACCAGTCGAAAATTTTGTTGTTTGGTAGAGAGTAAAAAGTCATTGCAACTTATTTTTTAGCTGAGCTGTTTTCGAAGGAAACATTGGGGTATTGACGTAGCCCTGGCATCATTGTTGTCTTTGTCATACAAAAACAAAGATATTTACCCCAAACTTGTACAAGGGAAAATACAAAAACTGGACATTTTACCCCAGGCTTAGGCAAGTTGTACAAGAGGAATCCATATATTTAGTAGGTCAACTTCTCTTCACCGTTACAGAAAATCAGGCCTGTGGAGGGATACAGGCGATAAGCGCCTCTAGTTTGTTGTTAGCAGACTTCTGGTGCATATCCATTGCAATAACTGTTTCTTAGTTTCTGTACCAAATAATCAAAGATGGGACTGGTCTGAAGGTAGGTAGTAGTTCCATCCAAAACCCAGTCTTATCTTACACACAGACTGTCTTGCAGCGCCATGTCATTTTCCATCTTCTACACTGGACAAGTGTAGACAGCTGCCAGAGGCTAAGGAGGGATCCCTCTTGTGCTAGGCATTGGTAAAAGAAACTCCATAAAAACATGGCTAGGTGCTCTAGATATCATGACATTGCTTATGATATAATGTCGTAAAGGGCGTGAATACCAAATAGATAAACAAATGCATTTTTTCACCAACCCCCTGCCCTAGTCTCAATAATAAGACGCTCCGGTGATATTTTTCATATTTGGACATTTGCTCTACAACGTACCGTCTCAAGTCCATAGTAAATTTTCCGGAAGCAAATATAGAGCGCTATACTGACTTTCTGTTTCGTCAGTTATATCCGTATTGCAGCGAAATGCAGTTAACTTTTAGAAATAAGTTACATGACCAAAAGTAAATTGTTAAACCATTCATTACATAAAGAGCTTGTAGAAGTCATTTATAACATGTTTATCTTCGAAAAATCACTTACGAAATTTGTAGTGTGTTGCGGCCATTTGTATGTTTTCGGGAACGTAAACAACTAGAGTAACTGATGAAATATAGGTGTTTTTCTCACGTTCAGTGTTTAAATTGAAATTATTTATATTTCAAACGAAGGAATATTGAATACACAATCAACAGGTACGTTAAAAACCTAGTTTTGTGCTATATTTGCGAAATTATGAGTTCAAACTTGTGCACAAAATCTATGCGAAACTTTCAACTGATTTTGTCCGGATTGTCTCTGTACCCAGAGGCGACCAGTCAAAAAGTAACATCGCCTTTGGGGACAGTTATCTGTACTATACCCCGCCCTGCAAAAAAAAAGGTTACACTCGGGGCTTTCAGTGCTTTGATTTATTTTTCATGTCTAAGCTCGAATCAGTAACCTTTCATGAAGGTTTTGTGACACACTATAAGGGGCAAAATAACGATTGAAATCATAACTAAATTTTTATTCAGTTGGTTGTTTTCAAAATCCGTGAACGTGTTCGGGAGGAGCGAAACCGCAATATCTGCGCTTTTATAACAATCACCGAGGACGTATCAAAGTCAATCTATAAATAGATGGGAAATCCGTGAGATTTACAACGACTACGCATGCGTAATTGACTCTCTTACGTCAGAAAGTATTCGCAATACACGATGACTGTTGCAGTTCTAAGTTAAAATATATACGACCTTTGCTGATTGATTCATTATCATTTATGCAACATCAGTGCAAAGATACCGCGAGTTAATCAAAGTGATCAGTTCTTTTATTCTTTTCTCCGGGACTGCGTGTCGTGACTTAATAATGAGCAGCGGTGTGCTTGTTCGATCAGTGTTGCAGATGCAGCCGAAAAGTTTCAGCGTTTTGAGAGGAGTTACCCTACGACTATGTAGTTCACCAAATGCAAATTCCCCGCACCTGAACCAGGTAAGTCATACCATTATTAAGTCTTTACGAAGCGCAAATATATTAAGACTTGGCTTAATTAAAAGTATTTTTATGCGGCTCGGTTTTGGCATGGGATTGTTTATAATATCAAAGGAATTTGACATTGTAAAACAAAAAAAAGGGGAGTTTTTTTTCATGTTTTATCATTTATTTTGGTTTTAGAATGTTAAATTCCTGTGATATTATACAGGATAACTGTCTGCTGTGGGTCGAGTCAAATTATGTTGCAATCGACTCAGAACTACTGTACTAAGAAGGACAGTCTGAGGCTTACCTTCAGTCTGAAGTTGTCTGCTCCCTACCTTCAGTCTGAAGGTGTCTGCTCCGATGCTATTTTTGTGACTGGTCTGCGGAGACTGAAGGTATCTGCTCCCATGCTATTTTTGTGACTGGTCTGTGTGCGAAGACCAGTGACAAAAATAGCATCGGAGCAGACACCTTCAGACTGAAGGTATCTGAGGCTATTCAAATTTTAAGCTCAAAGAACTCTATTCAAAGGACTTACTAAGTCACCTAGCATAACATTACTATTGTGATGGACTGATATCCACCTTAGACTCTTTACCACATAAAAGAAATTTAGACATGTACAATTCAAAGCACTTGCAGATGCAAAATAAATGTGGATCAAAAATTGAAATTTGTTTTGTGAAGGTAGACACAATGTTTTCAAAAGGCTTCTTGCACAAGGTCGTTAAAAGTTGGGATTGTGGGGTACGGAGTTAAAACACTAAATACATGTATCATTATCAATTTTGAGACCAACATTGTCATTTTGAAATCCATTGATTGATTTGATTATTTTCGTTTATTTATCGTCGCTACCGGTTGCCCATCTTAGCGACGCCCCCAGAAGACGGTTAGTTGTTACGGGGGATTGTGCAAGGATACACGACGAAACTACTGAGAATTCCGTCTGGTTTTTTAACATGCTCGGTGTGTAGCACCATCACACAGGAACTCGGTTTAACATCTCATCCGAAAGACTATTAGTAATTTTTTAGTTGGCCAGCCGGGGATTCGAACCCACAACCTGTACGACATTGTGTTCACAAGTCCTACGCTGTACCTACTTTGAAACTTTGAAATCCATCCTTTTTACTGCCTGTAATAAGAAAAAATTATAATGCCTACAGTAGGGCAAAATTTAATCCTGAGGAACTCGCCCACCTCACCTGAATTGTGCACTTAGAGTGTGATTAAACAATGGCACAGATTTTTTTTATTCATAGTACATTACTTGTGTGTAAATTGTTTATTTTACAGGTGTTATTGATGAAAAAAATTATTCAGTGTGTACATGATTATGTTTCTACTTTTTTTTCCAGTTCAGAGGTGCAGCAACAAAAGCAGAAGTTGAAGAAAATATAAAGAAATTTAAAGAAGGCAACTTTGAAAAGCTTCCAGACCCTGGACATCTGGAACATTTTAAGTAAGCACACATTGCCTTCTTTTTATTTTTGTGGCTGGTACAAGTGCTAGTCTCAATAATGAGACAACCCGGTGATCTTTTTCATATTTAGACATTTACTGTACACCCAGTCGAAAAGTAACATCGTCTTTGTGGACAGTAATCTGTACTAGTACAAGTGCATTTCCAAATTTCCAAACATAACATTTTATTTTAATTGTTAGAGTTTCATTTTTGTATTGATAATTAGCTCACCTGAGCACAGAGTGCTCAAGAGGGTTGAAGAAACTTGGTCAGGGTGTTGTTCTTGATGAAGTTTCAAAATGGCTCACACAAGGTCATAAAGTAGGCATTTTTGATAAATTCTAGGAGAATATTTTTAGCACTCATGCAAACAGAAAAAGGCAACATTTTTAGTCCAAAACTTTTAAAAGTTGATCATATAGCGGATGAGTTTAAAATTAGTCACTCTAGGTCATGAGAATAAAAGGTAGATCAATGAAACAAATAATAGAAAAACCTTGTGTACACTCTCTAATAAGTTTTGCTTGTTCTGGATATTTTTATTAGCAGTTTAGAGCTTTTTCGCATCATCTAAATTATCTCCACCGTATTATGTATTGCATACTATGCCTCATCCATGTTGATAACTCAGTGATGAGTAAGCCAAATTTCAATCAATAGCTGATGGAAGTGTGCTACCTGCTTCAGTCAAAAAAAAAAATCCTGGTCATTATGGTTATGTCTCTATTCACTCTCTGGCCCAACAACATTTTAAGTTGACAGCTTTATGTGGTGGCTGAACCCTTTCCCAAACAATCCCTGGTTTTTACAGGTCTAGAATAGTTAAGGCTTTTTGAAAACATTGTGGGAAAAGGAGAAAATGCTGGTAACCAGCATTTTCTCCTTTTCCCACAATGTTTTCTACCCTATCATAGACAGAAATCATCTTTTCAGCAAGAGTTGAATTGTCATTTGCAAATGCTTTCAATTTGATTTAGTCCAAAAGTTTGTTGTTTGGGAAAGGGTTAAATGAGGTTAGTTCTTAACCCCTCTCAATCTAACAGTACTTGCCATTGGCAATAATAAAGTTCCTGCAACACAATCCAAGAGCCTTAAAAAAACCCTGAACATGTGCCTTCAATTTGTGTGTTTGTGATCAGTGTAAGAGTTATTTATCCATTGGTTCCTTTATAAATGCAACTTTGGATGATAATTATCCTAACTGGATGGCTGCAGCATTTATCATCAGAAAGTTTTATCATCCTTTTTCAAAGTATTTGAACCACTGACTAATAAATGGTTATCATCGACTGACAGGCATCCCAATACCATGTGTTCACCATATGCTGTATGTTTTTCAACTTGAAAATCTATTTCTGATACCAAGTTTGATTGCAGAATATTCTCAGTTTATTATATCACATCTGTCTGTCAGAAACATTCCTTGTGGAGTTGCAAAGTTGAAAACCATAAAAAAAACTTGATAGTATTACTGTAACTGTACTTCTTCAATTGGACACACATTCTCAGAAGGTATTTTCAAATTTCATACCAGAATTTCAAGAAACCTTTAGGACATGATTTTATTTAGATTTTTTTTTTTTTTTTTTTGGCAGGAAATCTCCAAGCACTCATGTGGCTGAACAGCCAATTGGAGTTCCACCCAAAAGCCCACCACCAATTGGCACAAATGCCTTGCCACACCCAATATGGAGTGAGGATGATTTACAGAATGTCCATATTACACATAAGCCCCCAGAGGGTTTTGTTGACAAGGTTTGTTGTTAATAATATTTCTATTATCTGCCACATATGATCAATCATGAGTTTTAAACTCCTATGATTAACCCTTTACTACATAGATCTATACTCATTTCTACGCATTGCTTGTAGGAGCCTTTGGAAACATTGTGGCAAAAGGTGAAATTGCTCGTGACGAGCAATTTCACCTTTTTGCCACAATGTTGTCTACACTATCAAAAGGTGTCATATACACAAAAGAAATGGCTTCATCCTTGCTGTTATTTATGGTTAATTAGAGATATATGTACCATAGAAATGCCTCATGGGGTGAAGGGTTAACTCTTTACCACACAACCAAAAATGTAGACTTGTCCAACTTGAAATTATTTGCTGATGATAGTTTTACCCTTTCCCAAACAATCCCTGGTTTTTACGACCCTAAGATAGAAGCCTTTTGAAAACATTGTGGGAAAAGGAGAAAATGCTGGTAACAAACATTTTCTCCTTTTTCCACTATGTTTTTGACCCTTCTTAAAACAAATTTCAAATTTTGAGTTGTGTTTACTTTGTCGTTTGCAAGTGCTTTCAATTTGGACCAATCTAGAATTTTGTTGTTTGGTAAAGAGTTAAATCTTGCGCAAGGGATGAAATTTTTATTGATAGGATAGAGAACATTGTGGGAAAATTAATAGCTCATAGAAAACAGTGTTGGAAAAGAAGAAAATTTTTGACATGGTTATTCCCTGTTTTCGACTGCTTTTTCACTGAAGTCAAGCAACTGCAACCAAGTTTTGGCATTTTTCTCCGAAATCATCCAACTGATGTGTCTATGACCTGAAAGAGGAGCATGGGATTCAATTACTTAAGAATTTACCAAACAATCCCATGTACAACTTAGAAGAAGAAAGCATTTGAAAACATTGTTGGAAAAGGAGAAAATGCTGATAACTGGCTTTTTCTCCTTTTCCCACTATGTTTTCTATCTGTTTTTCACAAAACTCACCAATTGAATCATGTTAAATGATTCTTACACACTTCCAATATATAGAAGTCTGAAAAAAATCAAGTCATCTAATAAAGAATTCAGCCATGATTACCTGTTGAATGAATTTCAATTATTTCATTTGCAGTCCGCGTATTATGTTGTGCAGTTTATGAGGAAATCCTTTGACTTTATTTCGGGATTCAGTTGGGGTTTAAGAACAGAACGTAAATGGATCAAGTAAGTGCAGTGTAACACTTAACTTATGAATCAGTTTAAAAGCAGATGACATGAAATTAGTTGCTGTAAATTTTATATCGATAATCAGAGCTAGATTCTGTAATTAAGCAGCCAACTTGTGAATGTGGTTCAAAACAGCCAACTAAGGGAGAAACATGTTTTACAAGCTGTTTATCATTTCATCCAGTAGCCTCTTGCGTCGAAGTTTTTTGTTTTCTTGAAATAAAGGGGAAACTAGTTTATGTTAAATAACACAGTCATACATTCAAGTTGTGCTTTGTAACAAGAATGCTTCTGCAAGATAAGTCAACCTAGTCAGCCTGTGCAGTCCTCACAGGACGACCTGTGTCAAGTTTTTTCTATTTGTCAATTTTTCTAAATATCAAAGGACAATTGTATCTCATGGATCAGTCATTTGTGTTATAAAATGGATGTTATGGGTCAATAATTGCACAATGACTTGCTTAGTGTTGTACTGAATGGAGATTTGCTGTGCCACATTTTGCCAGAGAGCCATTCATTTACCATAGGTGGATCTGAGAAAGGCCTAATATGGCCACTTCAAGAAGACCTATAGAAATATTCATATGAACTTATGATTTTTGCCAACCATGAAAGATATTTACATTGTACACATGTGTAAAATTTATCAGATTTCAAGGTACACATATGAACAGTGAAAATACACTAGTACACTATTTCATATATATAAATTGAATCCAGGTTTTACAGAAAACCTATAGAAAGCTGCATACCAATAGGAGATTGAGAATCCATGTTATATTTATTGTCTCTTACAGTCGGATATGCTTCTTAGAAACAGTAGCTGGTGTACCAGGTATGGTTGCAGCTATGACACGGCATTTACATTCTCTACGAAGAATGAAGCGAGATTATGGGTGGATACATACACTTCTAGGTATGATTTCTATGTACAGTATAACCTTAGATGCTGTTTTCAACACTATTCATGTTAGTTAAAAAATTTTATGGATTTATTGAAATTTCTGTAAGAAGTATTACATACAACACCAACTGCTTTCCCACATACACAAAGTGGAAATAATGTGCCCAGCCATGAATCAATGCCTCAAGAAACAAGGCTATAATAATGGCCTGGAAAACATCCTAAAAAACAGCATGGATATTAATCCATTACCACACAATCACTACTTTTGACGCCCCTGAAAAAGAAGCCTTTAGAAAACATCGTGGGAAAAGGTAACCAGCATTTTCTCCTTTTCCCACAATGTTTTCTACCCTTTACAAAACAAATTTCAAATTTTCATTCACTTTTATTTTGTCATCTACAAATGTTTTCAATTTGGACAAACTTAAAATTTTGTCATTTGGTAATGAGTTAAATGAAATCATTGAGGAAAAAAACAACCGCTCAATACAAACACTTCATCTCTTTGTCTCACTCTTTTCACAATTGATATGCAACAAATTCAGTTTTTGGCAGTTAGCTTCAAGTAGTAATATGTGAAATCTCCTAAATGATACTAAATGATTGTGATTTTTAAAGGACCCTGAAGAAAGGTCCCTTCAAAAACATGGAAATTAGGAGAAAATGTTCCTTTTTCCTCAATACTTTCTGTGCTTGAAAGACAAATTCCATCATTGGAGCCACATTATATTTTGCATCTGCAAATGTTCAATATGGACTCTTCTAAAATTATGTCACCTGATGAAGAGTAAATCAGAGCAGCCCCAAAATTGAATCTAGGATCATGCCTTCTCCTCTATTACACAATGCTATGTTTCTATAGCCTTTATAACTCTATACCAAACAACAAAATTTCAGACTGGTCCAAATTGAAAGCACTTGCAGAAGACGAAATAAATGAACTCAACAATTGAATTTGTTTCCTGCAGGGTAGAAAACACTGTGGGAAAAGGAGAAAATGCTGGTTACCAGCATTTTTTCCTTTTCCCACAATGTTTTTGAAAGGCTTCTATATCATGGTCGTAAAAACCAGGGATTGTTTTGTAACAGGTTAAATTTTTTAATAAAACATGTGAATAAGAGACAGTAGTGGTATCAAGCATTTTGTCCTTTTACAACAATTTTCTTGCCCTGCAAAGAGAAGTCCAATTCTTTGTGCCACATATGAGTTGGTGTGCAGAAAGAACTGCAATTTGGACCAATCAAGAGAAATGTCATAATTATGTTACTAAAGGATTGGAAACTATGACACGTTCTCTAAATATGATCTATATTTGCAGAAGAAGCAGAGAATGAAAGAATGCATTTGATGACTGCATTACAACTTAAACAGCCTTCATGGTTGTTCAGGGCAGGTGTCATTGTAACACAAGGTATGTTACATAGATATTTCTCAATACTGAATCATGCTTGTAGTTCTTTTTAAATTTCTAAAGGCCTAATTACAACTTCTTTGCTTTTGCAGAGAGAGTGGATCAAAGTGATAGAGCACTGAAATTTGAGTAGTATTTCTGAAAGCCAACCTTACCAGTTATCGACCAACTTTTTTTTTTTTCATATGAATCCTTATGTCATTATTTTGTTGTTTCAATCCATGTGTTTCTTATATTATTTAACCCTTTACTTCATAGATACTCATTTCAACGTATTGCTTGTAGGAGCCTTTGGAAAACATTGTGGCAAAAGATGAAATTGCTCTTTTTGTCACCATGTTTTCTATGCTATCAAAAGGTGTCATATACACATAAGAAATGACTTCATCCTTGCTATAGGGTCAGTTAGAGATACCATAGAAATGCCTTATGTGGTAAAGGGTTAAGTATTGCTGCTCATTTAAGTCTTTTTATGCCATTTTCTAAAATTATCATATTTAACTATAGCTAGAACAATGTTCAGCTATGAGAAAAAATGAATTCTGTTACAAAAACTTCATTTATTTAAAAAAATAATTTCAGCCATGGATTGTCCATCATTTGGGTTACTACCAAGGAACAGGCTATTCTGTAAATTTAAGCAGTATTCTTGGTAAAGGGGGGTTTAATGCATCTCTCTGAAGCATTTTACCTGCAAGACATGGCATAGTTATAAATTCCTACCATCCATTTGATAGAACAACCAACTGAATCATGAAGGAAAATGGTCCTTGGATATGCAGAAAATACAGCAATACGTTCAAATAACCAAAACTTTTCAGTCTTGACCAATGTCAACTATTTGTGCAGACTGCACAGGCTGACATGGGTTGACATATTTTGCAATTGCACTAACCATTTACCACACAATCCCTACTTTTGACGCCCCTGGGAAAGAAGCCATTAGAAAACATTGTGGGAAAAGGAGAAAATGCTGGTTACCAGCATTTTCTCCTTTTCCAACAATGTTTTCTATCCTTTACAAAATAAATTTCAAATTTTTTAGTTACTTTTATTTTGTCTTCCGTAAATGCTTTCGATTTGGACAAGCCCTAAATGTTGTCGTTTATTGTACATGTATCATATTGTAACATGGCAAAAACTGTTGATCTTTTTACCACTGTGTGAGACCTGAATTTACATGAACAGTTCGTATTCTCATTTCAGGGGCCTTTGTAACAATGTTTAGTGTATCCTACCTCATTTCGCCAAGATTTTGTCACAGATTTGTGGGATATTTAGAAGAGGAGGCTGTGAAGACATACTCTAAATGTTTGGCTGTAAGTTTTTAGATCACCTAAACAATAATTCCTTTCATCATCCCCTCCAATGTCAGTTGTTATTTGTTAATATTATCTGTTTTAACTCCTTACGGCACAATCCTGACTTTTTACAACCCTGAGAAAGAAGCCTTTATGAAAACATTGTGGGAAAAGGAGGAAATGCTGGTTACCAGCATTTTCTTCGTTTCCCACAATGTTTTCTGACCTTCCCAAAACAAATTTCAATTTTTGAACCACATTTGTTTTGTCGTCTGCAAATGCTTTCAATTTGGATAGGTCTGAAATTTTGCTGTGTGGGAAATGAAACTTTTTACAACCCTGAGAAAGAAGCCTTTATGAAAACATTGTGGGAAAAGGAGGAAATGCTGGTTACCAGCATTTTCTTCTTTTCCCACAATGTTTTCTGACCTTCCCAAAACAAATTTCAATTTTTGAACCACATTTGTTTTGTCATCTGCAAATGCTTTCAATTTGGATAGGTCTGAAATTTTGCTGTGTGGGAAAGGGTAAAAAAATGTCTCCTTCCAGACCACAAGGCCGATTGCAACTAAGCTTTGCTGGAAACATTGATGGAAAATGTTTTCAAAAGGCTTGTTCTCTACTGTGATTAGAATTTTGGATTGTGTTGCAAAGGGTCAATAGACTTTCTTAGGTTTATAAAGATATTTTTTCTTAACTTTGTTGTAATTGTTGGTGTAGGCCTAATGATAGATCAATACAGCATATGATGATTTGCATGCTAATGGTTCATATAAAAAGTGATTATTCAACTGTTTTTAATTTATTGAATTTAAAGCATCAGAGAATTATTTACATGCTCAAATTGTACATGCTATGGTACTGTACTTAACCCTTTCCCAAACAATCCATGGTTTTTACGGGTTGAGAATAGTACCCTTTTGAAAACATTGTGGGAAAAGGAGAAAATGCTGGTAACCAGCATTTTCTCCTTTTCCCACAATGTTTTCTACCCTATCATAGACAGAAATCATCTTTTCAGCAAGAGTTGAATTGTCGTCTGCAAATGCTTTCAATATGGTCTAGTCCAAAAGTTTGTCATTTGGGAAAGGGTTAATGATGTCCCGTGACAGTTCTACCCATGACTAAGAATTTCAGAAAGATGGTGGGTTGTTTGATATACAGAAGTCCACATTGTCAGTGTCATCTAGACCACTGGTGATATGAGGAAAAATAGATTTGTCTTGTAACAGAAATGTCCTCAACTTTCTTACTTCACATAAAAGATTCCTAAAGTTCAGACCGGAAATTTCAAAATTCCTGAAATTGGTACAAACTTAATTAAAGCATGGACAGATAGTGTGCAAATTACAGTGCATAAACAAATAAATGTACTTCTAAGAAAGGAAGTAAACATTTTATGAACTATTATGCAGAATCATGTATACATAACTGAGTAAACAGCATTTAAAAAATGGATCACATGCTATCCAATAGTATTGATGTAAAATGCAATATTACACCCTCAACAGAAATACATGTAGTATCATGATAGGGTTTTGCTACGAGTGAAATGGTAACACTAAAATCATTTTTGGGGGTTTATAGTAAGCCCATAACAGTAAGTAATGTGGAAAAAAGTCAGTGTTTTTCTCTAAAATGCCAGAAATATGTTCTAGCAAAAGTAAATGATAGGCTATTAGAAACAATATTAACTTTATACCAAAAAATCCCTGGTTTTAATGACCATTGGAGGGAGGCCTTATGAAAATATTGTGGGAAAAAGAGAAAATGCTGGTCACCAGCATTTTCTTTTTTTTCCCATAAGGTTTTCTACTATATCAAAGACAAGTTCTGCTGTTTGAGCCATCTTTAATTTGTTGCCTTCAACTTTAAGTCATTTGGAAAAGAGTTAAATACTAAAACAAATAAAATTTTTCTATATTTTGACAGGATATAGAATCTGGTGAATTGAAACACTGGAAGACACAAAGGGCTCCTCAGCTGGCCATAAGTTATTGGAAAATGAAAGTAAGTTTTTCCATTATCTTTACAGCTTCACTGGCTCTTTACCACACCAGAAAATTTTAGACTAGTCCAAATTGAAAGCATTTGCAGACGACAAAAAAAAGGTAACTAAAAATAGAAATTTGTACTGGGAAGGGTTGAAAACACTGTGGGAAAAGGAGAAAATGCTGGTTACCAGCATTTTCTCCTTTTCCCATAGTGTTTTCAAAAGGCTTCTTTCTCAAAAGTAGGGATTGTGTGGTAATGGGTTTACAAGTGAATAAATTACTTTGACGCAATGTGCAAGGTCTTTGAATAAATTATTAAGTCTTAGGAAAAGGACAAAATTATGGAAACCATGATTTTGATCTTTGCCTGCAATGTTTCCTACCCTTTCGAACACTAATTGAATGATATCTTTTTCCAGTAAAAAGGAATCTGAAATCACAATATTTGTGTTTGTTACCAAACAATGCCTGGTTTTTAGGACCCTGAAATAAAAGCCTTTGAAATCAAATCATTTGGGACAACAGCCGTCAGAGACGGGTTATGCTCCCCGAACAAGTGCTTGTCATAAAATATAAAAAATTGATATAAATTCACTTCTTTTATCCTAGAAGAACCTGTTCATGCCCCCACTGGGTAAATCTTTTCCAAATGACAGAATTTAAGTCTTGTCAACAAAACAAAAGTGACTAAAAAATTACAATTTATCTTTGGAAAGGTAGAAAACAGTGTGGAAAAGGAGAAAGTGCTGATCAGAAGCATAGTCTTATTTTTCCAGTGTTTTCAGAATTCCTCTTCCTTGGGGGCTTTAAAAACAGAGATGATTTCATAAAGGTATAAATCAGAAAATTTGATTTTATGATTATCAGTTACTCTCTTTCTCTTACAGGAGGATGCCACAATGAGGGACGTCGTACTTGCCATAAGGGCTGATGAAGCTCATCACAGACTTGTTAACCATACACTTGCCTCGATGAAAGAAACAGATTACAATCCTTATGACCCTGGAAAATAGTGGCACAACAACAACGTCGATGATAGATGAAATGTTCCGATATTTTGTTGAATGTGAATCTGAATCTATAGCTTATGAGGCTTCAGTTCTGTATTGTGAGACTCGATTCATATACTGATAAGCTGGTACCAGGGTACTTAAGCCTATGTACTTTTCAAGCAGATAATTATACTGTACATCATAGGGCTGCATACCAGTCGCTGCCAGAACCACTATACATGGGCCACTTAACTGTATATAGCATACAACAAAATTTAGACTTGTCTAAGTTGAAAGCATGCCTAGACAAGAAATTTGATAAGGCTTGATTAGAGTTTTGCATTGAATGAGTAGAAAACATTAGGGTAAAATGAGAAATTGCTGATTATAAGTGTTTCCTCTTTTCAACACATTGTTTTCAAAAGTTATCTTTTCTCACAGTCTTTAAAAGATCATGATATAATTTGGATTTTTTTTTTCTGTGGCTGGGCCACTTGTATATAATTTCAATTTGTTCTCTCGGTGAAAGTTTTATCATGATTTTACTCCGAATTATCCTCATTGTATGTTTTCCTTTGCGGATGAATATATTCGTTAAAA
Source organism: Tridacna crocea (assembly GCA_943736015.1). Classification (NCBI taxonomy): domain Eukaryota; kingdom Metazoa; phylum Mollusca; class Bivalvia; order Cardiida; family Cardiidae; genus Tridacna; species Tridacna crocea. The sequence goes on from OX031061.1 coordinate 46,052,221, forward strand.
AATGTGCAATTCTGATGTTTAAATATGGAAATGACAATAACCCAGTCCTTTTTTATGGGACCAGGTAAAATGCACACAAGCCGAGGTGAAACTCTAGCATGTACCATAAACCTTTACCATGCAGTCCCAAGTTTCAATGACCCTGAGGCTGAAGGCTTTTGAAAAGGTTGTGGAAAAAAGAGAAAATGCTGGCAACCAGCATTTTCTCCATTGCCAACAATGTTTTCTACCCTTTCTCAGACAACTTTTTCCTTTTGAGCTACATTCAATTGTTGCCTGCCGGTGCTTTCAATTTCACCTTGTCTAAAATTTTGTCAGTTGGTGAGGAGTTATAAGGTTAAGTAATGATAATTTCCTAAGTTTTTACCTAATGTTGATGCAAGTGAGTTGACCAGTTAACTTATTCCCAAACAACAAAATTTTCGGCTTGTCCAAATCGAAAGCATTTGCAGTCGACAAAGTGAAAATTACTGAAAATTTGAAATTTTTATTGTGAAGGGTAGAAAACATTGTGGGAAAAGGAGAAAATGCTGGTTACCAGCATTTTCTCCTTTTCCCACAATGTTTGCTAAAGGCTTCTTTCTCAGGGTCTTCAAAAGTAGGGATTGTATGGTAATAGAAACTTGGTTTCAACTTTTTCTTGATCTGGTAACTCTGTCAGATATTTTACATGTAAAACACATCTCAAACATCAAATTACTAATGCTGCTTCTAGGAGTTTCTATATTCTGTACAGCTTTGACTCTGTGTACAAGAAAAAGGTTGTTGTTGCAACAGGAAAGACCACCTTTATTTCTCTTGTATCCATTTAGGTAACTCGTAGTGCATTATCAGCTTTGAGCTTGTGTTTAATTTATCCCATGCAACCATGTCCTGAGTGTTGTATGTACATTGTAGAAGTTAACATGTTTGACCAGTTAACCCATTACCAAACGACAATATTTTAGACTGGTCCAAATTGAAAGCATTTGCAGACTACAAAATAAAAGTGACTGAAAATTTGAAATTTGTTTTGTGAAGGATAGAAAACATTGTAGGAAAAGGAGAAAATGCTGGTAACCAGCATTTTCTCCTTTTCCCACAATGTTTTCTAAAGGCTTCTTTCTCAGGGGTGTCAAAAGTAGGGACTGTGTGGTAATGAGTTAACTGAACTACAGTGACATAGGACACTTTTAGGAGAACTGTGTATTCTATTTAAATCTAGTCCATGCCAAACACTGACCTTTAGCGAACTATGTAGGTCAAGTTAAGCAGTACTGAATGTGAACTATGATCTTGGACCAATACTGTCTGATAAGTAGATATTTCCCCCCCAAAAAAAAACTTTGCAATCACCAAATTCATATTTTCTCTATTGAAATCAAAGTTTCATGTTATTTGATTAGTAGGTTAAGTATTGAATTCATACAGCTGAGTAGTTTTTTTTTTCTTTCTTTTTTGAATATTTTGAATATACGAAGTTTGCAGGGGACATCATACCTCAAATTGTCAGGGTTATCTTTGTTGTCTTTGAAATTTAAGGTCATTGCACATCTTCTGTGCACTGTGTATTTTTATCTTGACCTAAAGGGTCTGAAAAATCCATGCCTGGCAGCTAAAGCCCTTATGCACATATAATATTTATCAATATTTGTGGAGCATGTAACCTCATTTTTAAATTATCAGGGATAAAGTCTAGTTTTATACTGAACTAGAAAAGTATTAGTCAAACATAATGTATGCACCTTTTTCAAAGTAAAAACCAATGAATGGAATGCACTTCCAGTGACTTGCAACACATGAAAAGGGGCATTGTTTCTATGTAATTTTCTGTTTTGTGCAAGTCTGCTGTAGCACGAAATCTAATGTAGTCTTAACGTGCCATTTCGGAAGGACACTTTAGGCAAAAGTCTGAATGCCCTTTTTGGCTTGTTACAAGCCATATTATCAGACACCCATTTGTTGCACACAGCTTAACACCAATCACTATCTAATTGCCTCACTGCATTTAGTGTGGAAGACCTCAGTACATGGAAGTTACTGAATTATATACGCCTTAACTTGGCCTTGAAATGTTGAAAGCCTGCTTTTCCATTGCTTCAAAAAGCTCTCCGATGCAGTAACTGTTTTTGACTCACCTGAGCACGAAGTGCTCATGGTGAGCTTTTGTGATCGCCCAATGTCCGTCGTGCGTCATCCGTCGTCCACAATTTCTTTAAACATCTTCTTCTCCTAAACCACTGGGCCAATCTTGATGAAACTTGGCAGGGATGTTCCTTGGGTGAAGCTCTACCAAAGTTGTTCAAGAGATTGAATTCAAGCCATAATTCTGGTTGCCATGGTTGCAAAAGGAAAAAAATAGCAAAATCTTTGAAAATCTTCTCTGAAACTAGAAAGCATCTTCTAGTGGACCTCTACCAAGATTGTTCATATGATGCCCCTGGGGTCAAAACTGGCCCCGCCCCAGTGGTCACAAGTTTGAAACATAGGAACAAAGAAAGAAAACTTTAAAATTTTCTTCTCTGAAACTAGGTGGTGCAGAGCTTTGATATTTGGTATGTAGCATCTCCTAGTTGACCTCTACCACGATTGTTCATATGATGCCCCTGGGGTCAAAACTGGCCCAGCCCCAGGGGGTCACAAGTTCGAAACTTAGGAACAAAGAAGGAAAACTTTAGAAATCTTCTTCTCTGAAACTACAAGGCGAAGAGGTTTGATATTTGGTATGTAGTATCTCCTAGTGGGCCTCTACCGAGATTATTCATATGATGCCCCTTGGGTAAAAACTGGCGCCGATCATTGAAACTTAGGAACAAAGAAGGAAAACTTTAAATTTCTTCTCTGAAACTAGACGGTGCAGAGCTTTGATATTCGGTATGTAACATCTGCTAGTTGACCTCTACCAAGATTGCTCATATGATGTACCTGGGGTTAAAACTGGCCCTGCCCCGGGGGTCGCAAGTTTGAAACATAGAAACAAAGAAGGAAAACTTTAAAACTCTTCTTCTCTAAAATTTGGTATGTGGCATCTCCTAGTGGACCTCTACCAAGATTGTTCATATGATGCCCTTTGGGTCAAAACTGGTCCCGCCCTGGGGGTCACAAGTTTGAAACACAGGAACAAAGAAGGAAAACTTCTTATTCTCTGAAACAAGAAGGTATAGTGCTTTGATATTTGGTATGTAGCATCTCTTAGTGGACTTCTACAAAGTTTCTTCATACTATGCCTCTGGGGTCAAAACTTGCCCTGCCCAAGGGGTCACAAGTTCGAAACATAGGAACAAAGAAGGAAAACTTTAAAATTCTACTTCTCTGAAACTAGAAGGCATAGAGCTTTGATATCTTGTAAGTAGCATCTCCTAGTAGACCTCTACCAAGTTTTATCTTAGGATGCCCCTGGGGTCAAAACTGGCCCTGCCCAAGGGTCACAAGTTCGATTTTACAGCTTGGTACTCAGGTGAGCGGTATAGGACCATCATGGTCCTCTTGTTTATTGCTTTCTATGAGTAGTCTTGGGCCCCTCAAGCTTGCATAAACTTTTCATATTTAGTTTTTAGTTTGTATCTCGCATCCTGCATTGTCGCCGTAAAACTTAGGGAAGAAATGTAGTACATTGTATTTGTTAAGTTTACTCTTATTTTTTATTTATTTGTTCAGTATCAATAAAATTGATATCAAGTTGATATATGCTGTTTCTCATAAGTTCTTTCTTGGCATCTGGTATTTGTCTTTGTAACCCTTGGCAAACAATCCTGCTTTTTAATGACCCCTGAGGAAAAATGCTTTTGCGGGTAAAGGAAAAAATGCTAGCAACAAGCATTATTTCATTTACTCAGTGTTTTTACTCTTTCACAGACAAATTCCGTAATATGAACCATGTATAAATTTATTTTTTGATGTGCAAATGCATTGAATTTGGGCAAGTATTAAGTTTGGCCATCTTGTCAAGTGTTATCAGCCCCACTGGCTAGCGGCCAGCAAACTTTCATGGCTCTGTATCTGCCGCCTGACTGTCTGTCTGTATGACTCTGTGCATATATTACTGCTTGCACTAAATTTTATTTCAACCATCTCTGAAACTTCTTGCCCAATTTTGATCAAACTTCACAGAAATGACCCTACTATGGAGCTCTAAACATTTTTATAAAAGATTAATTGATTATCTTAAAAACTCCAGTTGCTATGGCAACTAACGTGAAATTTAAAAAAAAAATCTGACCTATGTTGGCAGGCTGGAATTCTCAACAAATGGGCATAAATGATCCTATGATGGACCACTTCATGGTACCTTGTTTGATATAATGTTGTTCTGACAATGCAAATGGCTGCTTTTGGCCTGGCTAAAGTGTAGTTCACAACAAGCCTTACAAGTAGGCCTAATTAGCCCATGGAATTCATTTAATTTTCAACAATGGCCAGTGCACACAATGTATTATTTCTTCTGATTCCATACCCCTATACATGCCACTCTTTTTTCAACCCATTCTATATTATACGGATAGGCAAACAAACACTCTGACGGGGTGGGATAAGCGGAGAAAATGCTATGGTTTTGACCACATTTTCATCTGCAAAAGCTTGAAATCGACAAATGAATAAATAAATTCCGTTATCTGGTAGATGTACAGGGTTACTCTAAAGCCATCAGCTGAGCATTGAAATAGAGTGTAATGTGCACTCGTAACCAGCATTTTCTCCTTGTCCCACAATGATGTACATAGCATTCAGAAGAGTGAATTGCCCAATTAACAGCTTTTCAATCTTAAATTTACCATTATCACATAGACAATTGCGATAGTAACCCTTTCATTACTTAATAGATATAATTTTCTGAATGGCTAAAGATCCATTTCCCTTCAAGATCAAGTCAAAGATCGGTCATAATCTAGAAAATAACAGTGGACAGTGTAGAATAAAGATCAGACTGCACGTTCTATGCAGTCTGATCTTGATCCACACTGTCGACCAAAGCTTCTGGTGTCGTCTACTGTATGGAAAGAGTTAACTCTTCCAGGGCCAAATATATAAATTCGATCCTTTTCCATGCCTAACCATAGAATCCATTGAGACTCAGAGGCACTTTTCTCCCCGTAAGCTTGACCAAATAGGCAGACGGAATAGATTCAAGATTAGACTGCATGTTCTGTGCAGTCTTATCTCGATCTATGCCGTCCGCAGAAGTCCGTATTCTCGCCTATGTCACCAAAAGGGTTAATAAGCCTGGGAATGTGCGTAATATACTTAAATCTAATTAATGTCCTTAAAGTACACCCCACGGTATCAGTTATGCCATTTATTTTTACGAATATTCACAATTTCGCTGAGCATTGCACTATAGTTAAAGATCAGCATAGAACGTGCAGTCTGATCTTTATTTACATCGTCTGCTAGATCTATTTAGTTTTAATGATATTGAGATGATTTTGTCTTTTTTCTTCATTGATAACATTGTCCGCGAAAATGCGGTCTCATCTTAACTACTTAATATTCTCATAGAAATTGACAGAGGTGTGCTTAGCTCTTTAGGGTGCCAACATCTAGTTTTTCTAGAGGAAAAACGACGAAGGAAAACAAGAAATAATATGATTAAACTGGCTGAACATCTTTTCTTGATCTATAGTCCTAGTGCAAAAACTCCAAAATTATTTCAAGGCGAAACCGCATTGAAAAAAAAAAAAATCTAAAAAAGAGATTTCAAGTTCGATTAGGCTATGTGGAGCTTAATACCCTAGGTGGAAATCTTTTTGTTTTTTCCTTCTTAAATTCTTTTTTCAAATGAGGTTTTGCCTCGAAACGATACGTATCTTCTTCTACCCTTTACCAAACAATCTCTGGTTTTCGCTACCCTGAAGGAAGTCTTTTGAAAACATTGTGAGAAAAGGAGTAAATGCTGGTAACTAGCATTTTTTTCCTCAAAGTTATGTCATTGCCAAAACAAACTTCAGTTTTTGAGTCACATTAATTTTTTCTGTCTGCAAATATTTTGAAATTAGTCAAGTCTAAAATTTAAGGCTTAGGTAAAAACTTCATATACATCCTAAAAGCAAGTGGGGAAAAACACGGATAAAACTTGAAAATGTGTACAATGGTCCAGCTGTGCAAACATATTCATCATATTAAATACCACTATATATGGTGTAAGGGGTGGCAAGAATCACGTGATATGTCCTTACTTAAAACCGAATAGCTACAAGAAACACGGAAAGCTTGGAGCCAGGATCTTGTTATCATATGTGTGAGTATAAAAGATCCCTGCCTTCAGCCCCCAGGGGTAACATTTTGGCTTGAGGACAAAAGAATGCTGATAGATTCATAAAATAGGGATGAAATGGGTTAAAAGCTGACTGAAAACTGGCGCATTCATAATTTAGATCTACATGTACATACCAACAACCACTTACACGTAAAATCTCCCTCGATCGTTTAGAGCTAAGAACTTGTTTTCGGAAAACACATCGGCTACGAGTTTGTTTTTTTTTTTCTGCGTTTTTTTTGCAGACGATAATAGTATCAACATGACATCACCAGCCTCGATTTTTTGATAGTGTCACGTGATTAATTTGTAATAGGTATACATGTAGCTCAACTATGAACAAATATTTTCGTAAATTGCTGGTCGTAACTTTTAAATAAGAAAAATAATATTTTATGTCCGCGAACATCAATATCTACAGTACACAAATTTCTGAGTAAATGCAACATTTTATTTTAATATGATTGCCTTAACCCTTTACTCCGTAAATACTCGTTTCTACACTTTGCTTGAGCCTTCAGAAAACATTGTGGCAAAAGGTGAAATTGCTCGTGACGAGCAATTTCACCTTTTGTCACATTGTTTTCTATGCTGTCAAAAGCTGTCTTATACCAATAATAAACGACTTCATCCTTGATGTAATTTAGGGTCAATTATAGATACCATAGAAATGTCTCATGGGGTAAAGGGTTAATTGCATTTTCTCGGATTCGGGCAGACACTGTTTTCTACGTGGCTGACTGTAGAGTGTAGACTCTTCGTTGTTTATTAACCCTTTCCCAAACAACAAAATTTCGGATTAGACCAAATTAAAAGTGTTTGAAGACGACAAATCAAATGTTATGTAAATGACAACTTTTGTGCATGAAAGATTAGAAAACATTCTTGGAAAAGAAGAAAATGCTGGTTACCAGCATTTTCTCTTTTTCCGATAGTGTTTTCATGAGTCTTCTTTCCCAGCATCGTTAAAACCAGGGATTGTTTGGGAAAGGGTTAATAAGAATTGTACCTGGGCGTGAGTAAGAGGAAGATGACGATGTTAATATTATCATATTTTGACAAAGAGATTAGACCATCCCGACACGCAATAAGTGACGTCATCATCTGAGACGAATGTAGGCTGAAGATACCGTAGATCTTTCCGGAATCAGTCGGGATGGTTAGCATAGCATTTTCATTGAGGAGGCCAAAAGCGTCTGAAATTCTATTGGTGAAACAACGTGACTAAATATACCGTAATAAAGGCTTACATATTGAATCTCTTTCATATACAGTTTACCACGGTAGCATGTGATTATGCCACAAGCATCGTCCGGTCTTGTGTTTTCACGCCGTTTTTCATGTTTTATTTTGGTTTTCTAGTTCTACTGCAGTATAGTATAAACGGCCTATTTTTAGGTCATACTCTGCTTAACTGCACTTGATTCACACCATTTCTATCCATAAAAAACATCGAGGGAAATATAAACCTGTCGATGAAATTTTATAAATTTTTTGGAGTTATCTTTTTGTGAAGTTTTCATACGTAGCCACTAAAAACAAAAAAACATGGAATACACGAACTGACTGGCATAAATATCTGACCCAGACGATTGAAAGTTTGTGCCTCCAGGAAAGGGTAGGCTTCTGTGGTATTTTTACAAAGCAGGGAAAAGTAGGTTTTGGGAATTGATATGGTTCCCGTATCATAAAATTTATGACGGATGCCATTTTTTGACATTTTGTATAAGGTACAGCAATGACAATGAAACTGCAAATGAATGCAGCAGATGACAATGAAACTTTCCTTGTGAAATATGGATGATCGATTTTGTTTAATAATAGAAACAGAAAAAAATATTTTTTCTATACAGATACATGTATTGCATGTTAAGAGCAATCGCTATTTTGCAGTCTAGCATACTACAAGATGAAAAAATAATTATCTGGAGATGGTAAATTGTTAGCTCATACAATAGAGGTTAAACTTCAAAATGTGCACCTTTCAAAATCCTTGGGCTTTTTTGTGGGTCTTCTTTGAGGAAATTACATTTCTTTCAGATAACACCTTCAACTGAAAATGAGTCAACTTAGAGAAGAAGTAAGTCTGGCCTTCAGCACAGAATCAAACAGTATTTTTATATACTATCTGACTGGGACTTTAGCGCTGACTTTCCTGATTACTCTATTTATTACAAGATCTTTACAGAGGAAACAGGTACTGTACACACTATAATTATGGAAACCATTTATGATAATGGTTCAGTTGTACATTTGTTTGATAGGTTAAATCAATTTTAAACTTTCAGCAGTAATTCACTTTAGCTAAGCAGGGATCTTATATATATATACATGTATATACAATCCCTGCACTAAGGTAACAGTTATATACACAAGGCCGTCGGAAGCGGTCCGGCCGGTCTGGCTATGGCCGGACCAAATTTTCGGCCAAAAATAAAAAAAAATGGCCAGACCAATTTTCGAAAAAAATGCGTACTATGAACCTCAAAAAATGCGCCAGAATGCACCAAAGAGCGTCTTATTTTCAAAATTTTTTCCGGGAGAGCATGCCCCCAGAACCCCCTAGCATGGCTTAAATGCGTAATATAAAACTCAAAAAATGCGCCAGAATGCACCAGAAAGTGTCTTATTTTTCAAAATTTTTCTGGGGGGGCATGCCCCCGGACCCTCTAGCATAGCTTCAATGCGTAATATAAACCTAAAAAAATGTGCCAGAATGCACCAGAGAGCGTCTTATTTTCAAAATTTTTCCAGGGGATCAAGCATGCCCCCCCCCCCCCAAAGCATGGCTTCGTGACTTCGTCGCTCGCCATACTGGCCTGATCAAATGAAATTTCCTTCCGACGGGCCTCATACATACTACTCAATATATTTAAAGACAACAATGAACTGGACAGTTACACTTATTAAATCCTTTACCAAACAATTCCTGGCTTTTATGAACCTGAAATAGAAGCCTTTTGAAAACATTGTAGGATAGAACCTGTCTCTTTATCAAAATCAAGGAATAAAGTCATAATACTGTTCTTTAATTTCTTTTGCCCAAGTGAATTGTTGTCATAAGGCTGTATTTTTTCCACAGAAAAAAGTCTGCTCAGGCTAACCTGGGTCAAAACATTTTGCTATTGGTCAGTTTTCTTGTCAAAGAACCTGTCTACCCCATGATTGAGTTGCCTGTTAACCCTTTCCCAAACAAGCCCTGGTGTTTACATGTCTGCAGTAAAAGTCTTTTGAAAATACAGTGGGAAAAGGAGAAATTGCTTGTAACGAGCAATTTCTCCATTTCCCACAGTGTTTTCTACCCTTTTTGAGAACTCTCTGCCATTTCCTCAAAATCTGAAATTGTTGTCTACAAACTCTTTCAGTTTGGAAGAGTCCAAAATTTGTCGTTTGGGAAAGGGTTAAACAAAATGGATTCTATGGATAGATAAATGATTATGGGAGGACTTGTTTGGTACATGTATAATGCATTACAGACATTCATTAAACCCCCTTTTTCCTGACTGCTGGTCATATACAGATAAGTAAGTCTATAATTATGTACCATGCTATATATATAGTTACAAAACTCTGCCATTAAACTTAGCTACTTTTTATGTTTTAGTGATAAATTCTTTGTTTGTGATTCATGATTCTATAGGATAATTCTGTGACAGACGGGTTGCTTTTTAACTGATCTGTAATATTGTTTTAGCCAGTGGTAACAGAGCTTGTGCATGATTCCAACATTTCTGAGGATCTGGTGACTTTTTTGGTAATCATAGAAACTTCCATATGGCCAGGTAATGAATGGGACTTTTATACCTTTACCACACAATTCTATAGTTTTAGTGACGCTGAGAAAAAAAGCCTCTGAAAACATTGTGGGAAAAGGAGAAAATTCTAGTAACTAGCATTTGTTTCTTTGCCCATGTTTGCAAATTTAACTTTTGAGTCACATTCCTCTTGTCATCTGCAAATTTCATCTGCAAATGCCCCCAATTTGGACTTGTCTAAAATCATATCATTTGGTAAAAAATTGGATATTTTATCCAGAATGTACTAATTGTTTACTTTACTACTCCCATGAAGAAGAAAACTTTAGAGCATAGAGTAAAAATGCATGAGACCAGCTAGCATGTGCATTTTGCACATTTTCCACCATTTTTTCAGACTTCTCAAGGACAAAATTTTAATTTCTATCCGATACTTCTATTTTCAGTCTGCAATCGCTTTCGATTTAGACAAATCTAGGCAATAGTGAAGTATTGAGTAGATATGTACAAGTGATCTTTTGTTTGGATTTTTTACATCTTTTCATTCTTCTTAATTCCTAAAGTGCTCTGTAAACCCAACAAAGACATTCGGGCAGGAGATAAGACCTTGATATATAATTGCAAGATCCCTGTGGAACAGGGCTTCAGAAATACACTGTTAGAGAAAGAGAAAATTTATGTCTGCATCTTTTTCGTTTCTCATAATATTTGCTTCAAATTTTGATACATATATACTTTCATCAGATTGTTTTTCTTTTGTTGTCTGCAAATGCTTTCAATACAGACAAGTCTAAAATAAAGCAATATTATAAAAAACTAATTGAATATGTCTCTGTATTCGAAGGCAGTGGATGTCCATATGGTGTAAAAGTCTATATGCAGTTGGTTGGAATGAACAGCGTATCCCAGTATTTCTTGTTGCAGTCCACAGGGTCTGGCAAGGCCATTCTGAAGAGGGGATTCACTGATATCTTTATGATTAAATTGCCAGGTTTGGTTTGATCATGTTTTCTCTTTATGAGACATGGACTTTTTTTTATTTTTAGCCCATCTAAGTGCTTCCAATTACAACCCAGAGGTTTGGGGAAAGCTAGCAAAATTTTTTCACCTGTTGTCCTGCACAGACTGCTGCTGACAAAAGTGTGTCTTGAAATCCTTCACCTGAATTACTGTTTCTCTATATTCTTAACCTTTTTAGCTTTTTACATTGAGGTGCCAATGTAACAGCTGTAATGCAGACCTCCGAGTGTGGGTATCAAACCGATGACATCTAGGTCCTTAGGCAAACACTATACTTCATTCCTACAAAAGCTAGCTCTATAGGAAGCCAGAATAAGTGTTCTACATATAAGTAACACATTTTATCTACAGCATTTGAGAAATTTTGAAAACATTGAAGGATAAGGAGTAATTGCCATTTGAAATTAAATGCTTAGAAGTCGATGCTATGTACCAAATTCATGTGTTAAAGCTACAAGCCTTTTGGTTTGGAACTGAACAGTTTACAAACCTTTCCTGTATTTTAGGCATATGATTAGATATGCATGTATTCAATGGTACGATCTTTGTATTTAAAGAGTTTTTCATTAGACTAAGCTTATTTCTGTGTGAGATTTTATTTCGATATTGGCTTGTTACATTTAAAAGTCTCTGACAATGCAAATTACATGTATTGCACATTTATTCATAAGGCAATAGAATGGTACAATGATATCATAGTCCTCTTCTTCAGAATTTACAATCTTAGTCTTGATCAAAACCATGCTTTTGTGAAGTTGCACCAGCATACAAAACTTATATTAAGTTGAAAATGTAACAGAAAAATGTCATGTATTTATTATTTACAGTTTCCTTAGGTCCAATTTCCAATGTCAAGTTCATTTTGTCTGGGCTAGATGGACCATTGAAATGGTGAAGTACTTTTTCAAACTTTTCTCTGTCACTATTTATGAAATATTTTAGTGTATTGTCCTATATAGACTTTTATTTAAAGCCTTATGCCCTTGTCATTGTTTTTAATTGCTATGGAAAAAAGAGACAGCAAATACATTGGTAAATAATATTTTGAAACATTTGTCATGTCATTATTTTTACCAAAACTTTTCATTGGTAAGATAAACACAGAATTACCACTAATAAATATTTTTTTTTTAAAAACTAAAATAAATTACTAGTATGCGGTGGGGGATATTTTTGTTATGTGCATCCATATAGGCATATTAAGCCCTTTACTTTTGATGATTCTTTAACCCTTTACCACACAATCCAGAGTTTTAATAACAACCCATAGTGTGGGATGATTTTGAAGATATTGTTTAAATGTAAAAAAAGAAATGCGGGTAACCAGCATGTTCTCTTTTTTCAGTAACATTTCTTACATTTTCAAATATAAATCTTCTAATTTGACCATGTTTAGTTACTCCTCTACAAATTATTCCGCATGAACAAGTCTACAATTTTGTCTTGTGGTAAACAGTTAAGGATGCAAATTGAAGAAAAATGATGTCCTTGTAAAACACATGTTCAAAGATTCTTGTTTGAAACATTGGAACATTGTTTACATATCTCTTTACCAGACAACAAATTTTTTTATATATCTCTTTACCAGACAACAAATTTTTGGACTGGACCAAATTCAAAGCATATCCAGACTACATATCAAATATTATTATTATAATGATTTCTGACTTCGATCAGGTAGGAAATATTGTGGGAAAAGGAGAAAATGCTGGTAACCAGCATTTTCTCCTTTTCCCACAATGTTTTCTATACCCTTCTTTCTCAGGGTCATAAAAGTTGGGATTGTGTAGTAAAGAGTTAGAAGGTGGAAGATAAGAATTAACTCTTGACCACACACACAATCCCAACTTTTAAGGCAATTGCTTGTAACAAGGTAGTTTCAAAGCTGTCAACTACACTGGAGGTAAAACATTTGCATTTGGTGTATATTTTGATTTTGTATACTACAGGCGAATAAGGAGAGTAGAGTTACATCACCCTTCTTCAAATAGAACAGTTCAGATGCCTGCCAGCATCATTGTTACTGAAAGATGTGAAGCTAAAACCCATCATGAGGTTTATATGGTTGGGTAGTGTATTTTCTTTTAATATTCCTGAACAATTTCCTACTCAAATATGGTCTGCAACAAAAGGGGCCTCCGGTCATTTGCGTAAAGTGTCGTCTCGGATTAGCTTGCGTGAACTCCAAAACAACACTTACCGTGTCAATGTAGTTTTCTATTTTGAGCAAGTCTAAAGCAGCACAAAATCTAATGTAGTTGTAAAGTGCTGCCTCAGATAAGCTTATGGATTGCAGACAGATAAAATATCATACACAAATCAGTACCTTCATAGTGTCAAATACGCTTTAAACAGGGGGGTGGGGGGTGGGCTTGATGTATATTTCAATTATGTACCAATTATCTTTTGAACTACTGGAAAAAAATTCATGAAACTCCATATTTATATTGTTTATCATAAGACACAGACAATCATGATTTGTTTCAATTTAATGAGATGCCATGTCATTAAAAAAGGGAGCTTAATGTATTATTTCATTATGGAGCAAGAACAAGCTACAGGTATTTTAACTGTGAAACAAGTGATTGAGCCATGGCAAAAAGGGTCTTAATGCATCACAGTGATCCATTGAATATATCAAGAAAGTCCGTACATAATTTTAGATCCATAAAATCTATTAAATCTAACAATTGATCGAATGTAGAGGTAGAATGATCCTTTGCCATGAAGGAAATTTACCAACAGCAAAGAGTTTTGACTCATGTTAGTCTGTACCAACTGTGCAAGCTTATATGGGTTGATACTTTTTGCAGATGCATTAAGCCCCGTTTGTGGCACACATTGCTTTTTTGGTTGGAAGAGGACAACATCATTATTGTAGGTTACTACACGTTTAATTGATGGTTCAAGTTATAAGTTTCATGTACCTTTATACATGTATATATATAGCCTGCAAACTACGGAAAGGGACATTTGGACTTTTGCTAAACTCATTACCAAATGACAATATTTTAGGCTTGTCCAAATTGAAAGCATTTGCAGACGACAAGATAAAAGTGACTGAAGATTTGAAATTTGTTTTGTGAAGGGCAAAAAACAATTTGGGAAAAGAAGAAAATGCTGGTTACCAGCATTTTCTCCTTTTCCCACAATGTTTTCTAAAGATTTCTTTCTCAGGGGCATCAAAAGTAGGGATTGTGTGATAATGGCTTAAAGCCTCGTCTCGGATCAGTCAGCGCAGTTCGCGCAGCTTAATCCAGAACAACTCTTTACATTTTTATGTAATTTTTCTGTTTTGTGCAAGTCTACTGAAGAACAAAATCTAATATAGACGTAAAGTGCTGTCTCAGATTAGCCTGTGCATACTGTGCAGGCTGATCTGAGACAACACTTTACACAAATGTCCAAATGTCGCCTTTTCGCATGTTGCAAGCCACATTAGCCATGCTCTTGGAAAATGGATAAGTTGGACAATACATCTCTGTGATGATGCATTATACCAATTAAGTCATCACATAGTTATGGATGTATAAAATTCATAATCTTTTTGTACAACAACTGTCTGAATCATGACATAGAATGGTCCCCTGACTTGCAAAAAAATGACCAAATGCAAAAACTTTTGGCACAGGTCATCCATGCAGGCTAACTTAAGTCTTTACCAGACAATCTCGACTTTTAACGACCCTGAGAAAGAAGCCTTTTGAAAATATTGTGGTAAAAGGAGAAAATGCTTGTTACCAGCATTGGTCCGTGCAGGCTGACTTAACTCTTTACCACACAATCTCAACTTTTGACGACCATGAGATAGAAGCCTTATGAAAACATTGTGGGAAAAAGAGAAAATGCTGGTAACTAGCATTTTTCTCCTTTTCCCAGAATGTTTTCTACCCTTTCCAAAACTAATTTTTATTTTTCAGTGGCATTTATTTTGTTGTCTGCAAAGGCTTTCAATTTGGACCAATCTACGATTTTGTCGTTTGGTAAAGAGTTAATGATTTTTGCAGATGCATTGAGCCCCTTTTTCAATGAACAAGGCTCATAAATAATCAATGTCTGAATGCAGATCATTAATTAAAAAAAAACATAACCATCTTTTTGTCTTTTAATCTTTTACCACACAATGATGACTTTTAACGACCATGAGGAAGAGGCCTTTCAAAAACTTTGTGGGACAGGGAGAAAATGCTGGTAACCAACATTTTTCTCCTTTTCCCACAAAGTTTTCTACTCTGTCTAAAAAACAATTATGTAAATCATTTTAGCCACTATAAATTATCGTCTGCAATTGCTTTTGAGTTAGATAGGTCTGAAATTCTGCTGTATGGTAAAGGGTTAAAGATATTCCAGATATTCAAATTTTAACCCTTTCCCAAACGATAAATTTTAGACTCTTCCAAACTCAAAGAGTTTGCAGACGACAATTTCAAATTTGCAAAAAGTGGCAGAAAGTTCTCTAAATGGATAGAAAACACTGTTGGAAAAGGAGAAATTGCTCGTTTCGAGCAATTTCTCCTTTTCCCACAGTGTTTTCAAAGGACTTTTACTGCAGACACGTAAAAACCAGGGCTTGTTTGGGAAAGGGTTAAGGCTTTTCCTTTTTTGCAGTTGGATCATATACAAAAAGAACCAAATACTGCTCATAGCACACAGAGTGTTTCCATACATCTTGTTTCATTTTCCTACAGATCTGAAAGAAGTGTATCAGAGAGACTCCTTTTATACCATCAGTGGCTGGCACAATATGGTAACACTGTAAGATATGGCGCCTTCACTGCTATTACTCATGTGTTGTGTGTCTTCACCAGCTTGACTGCACTCCTTGATTTTACACTTATAGCTTACATCCTACTTCCGACTGGAAAGTATGAAGGTGAATTTGAACTTGTACCACAGTCTTTACTGATTGGATGTATATGCCCGGCATTTGGATATTGTTGTATATTGTTTCTCATCGAGTTACTATTGAGGAACATAAAATCTCAAGTGAAAAGTCCTGGAAATGCTTACTATACAGTTTGTAATGAAAACAGAAATTTGAATACACAACATAGAAAGAGTGATGATAGTCTACAATATCCCTTCATGTTGCAGGAGAATGATTTTGACTCGCCATTCCTATGGGATCTAAATTTCAACGTTAAAACAGTATTTTTATCTAAGTTTCTCCGGCATATGAATTCAGAGATTGGGGAAATCTTTTTTGGAGGCCAAGATTTAGATACAGATAAGTTCTTGTCTATTAATGATGTTAAGGATATCTCTGTGTTTACCATACAAATTCCTAAATACAGTGGTATTGCTCTTAATCATTTACTGAGTGATGAAACTCAAGGTAAGAGAACAAGGTCAAGTCTATTTGACTTGATTAATAGAGACCAAAGTGTTTTAAGTCTAGGGACAGTGATGACAGCACCATCTCACCTCTCTGTAACAGATGACAGTGCTAGTAGTGCCATAGTTGTTGATCTTGTTAGTGACCATTTTGATTATGACAATTTTCACAGTGACAAAAATCCCAGTCAGATATCTAGTTTATGCCGTGTAGATGGAGACATGTTTTGGAGACAGTACAAACATCACAAACAGGTTAATAAAAACAGAAGAACAACAGATGTTTCAAATGCAGGTGCTATTGATTATGAAAATAGTGGAGAAAGAGACGAAAGAGCAGAAGACTTCCCAGAAAAAACTCCAGCAGGAGTTGACAGTGAATCGGACAGTTCTGGAAGAGAACAGATTACAGACACTGCAGAGACTGCAAATACATTGGTGAGAAAGAGAAAACATTCAGTCAAGAAGGACAGTGATGTTGATAAAGACGAAAAAACAGAGAAGCCAGCTGAATTGTTAGACATTTTCATTGATTTAACAAATGTGGAAGAAACAAAGGAGGTTCATTTAGAGATTGCTGATATTGATGGTAGTGAAGATGAGACACACTGTAAAGGGAGAGGTATTTATATCCCCTACCTGTGAAGTAGGGAGGATACATGGTTTCACCTGTGTTTGTCGGACCATCCACTTGTCTTGTTTAAGTTTCCGTGCTCTTACCCAATAACTGTTTAACCTGGGACCATGTAACTTTATACAAGTATTGCCCATGACCCAATAAGATGCCCTATGGTTTTTTCGGTCACATGGGTCAAAAGTCACATTCACTGAAGAAGTTTTTATGAAAAACATTTCCATGTTCTATTCAATAGCTTTTTGATTTAGGACCATGAAACTTTATGAGCCATGCTCTGGCAAAAAGGGGCTTACTGGATCTCCATGATGCATGATACCAGCCCAGTTCATCACACATTTATGGATCCATAATATCTGTTTTTAAACAATTAACTTAATCATGTGGTACATTGGTCTTTTAACGTACAAAAAATTGACTAGTAGCGAATACTTTTAGGCCCAGGTTGATTCTTTTCGTAGATGCATTAGGCCACTTTACAGAGCTAGTCCCATATAAGTGTTTGGCTCATGACCCATAGTTTTGCATCACATAGGTCAGATCTTTGCTTTTGAAAATCGTTTCTGTTCTCAGATTGTGCTGCTTTAGTGACAAGGTGCTTGTTGGGGGTATTTGCCCACTTTACGACAGTTTTAGTTTTATATGTATGGACTTGAAAAGACTGAACAAAACTTTTATCAAACAATTTCATATGTTCAGGACCCTTAACTCTTTACCAAACGACAAATTTATAGACTTGTCCAAATTGAAAGTATTTGCAGACAACAAAATGAGTTTGACTGAAAAATCGAAATTTTATTTTGGAAGGGTAGAAAACACTGTGGGAAAGGGAGGAAATGCTGGTTTCCAGCATTTTCTCCTTTTCCCACAATGTTTTCAAAAGGCTTCTACCTCAGGGTTGTCAAAAGTCATTATTGTGTGGTAAAGGGTTTAGATGTAAATGTTTGAAAACATTGTGGAAAAAAGGTGAAAATCCTGGTAACCAACACTTGTGCCAAAAGACAAAGTTTTAGACTTGCCCAAAGTGAAAT
The DNA here is from genome assembly GCA_943736015.1 of Tridacna crocea. Taxonomy (NCBI): domain Eukaryota; kingdom Metazoa; phylum Mollusca; class Bivalvia; order Cardiida; family Cardiidae; genus Tridacna; species Tridacna crocea. The sequence continues at coordinate 46,070,227 of OX031061.1, forward strand.
TATTTGCAGATTAAAAAATCATGTGAACCAGAAACAAAAACGTTTTTTGAAGAGTAGGAAAAAAATGAAAACATTATGCGCATCTACTCCTTTTCTCACAATGTTTTTATAAACCTGCTTTCTCTAGGTTGTGTGGAAAATGGTAAATCCTTTCCCAGTTGAAAAATTTTAGACCCTTTTGAGTTAAAACTATGATAACACATAGATAACACATTCAGAATTGCTACTGATGAGCTTAACTGTTTACCACACTGCAAAATATTTGACTGGTCAAAATTGAAAAAAAAAAATGCAGGTGACTAATCAAATGTTACTCAAATGAAAGATTTTGTTTTTGAAAGGGTAGAAAACATTGTGGAAAAAGGAATGTTGATTTCTGGCATTTTCTCCTTTTGTCACAATGTTTCAAAAAAACACTATCCATCAGGATGGTCAAATTTTGATATTTTTTCATAAACAGGTTAACCTGATTAATAAGAAAACAGTGTGGAATAAAGAGAATCAAATGCTGGTTATCAGCATTTTCTCCTTTTCCCACAATATTTTCAAGAGCTTTCTTTTCCAGGGTTGTGAAAATCCAGGATTGTTTCATAAGTGTTAATGTACGGTGTTAAATTCGATGTTGCAGATTCAAAAGGACAACTCATCTTAACCAGTGATATTATATAGGTCTGCTTTGATAAGACTTTATTATACAAATGTTGGAAAAGAAGAAAATGCTAGTATCCAGCATTTTCTCCTTTTCCCACAAAGTTTTCTACCCTATCAATGACAAGTTCAAAATTAAATTTTTAATCCAAAGTTAATTTGTTTTCTGCAACAGCTTTAAGTTCGGATAAATCTAAAACTTTGCAGTGTGTTAACCCTATACTCCATTGATACTCATTTCTACCCATTGCTTGTAGGAGCCTTTGGAAAACATTGTGTCAAAAGGTGAAATGGCTCGTCAGGAGCAATTTCTCTTTTTGCCTCCATGTTTTCTATGCTATCAAAAGGTGTCATATACACATAAAAAATGGCCTCATCCTTGCTGTTACTTAGGGTCAATTAGAAATACCATAGAAATGCCTTATGGGGTAAAGGGTTAAAGAGGTACACAAGGATGATTTTTTTGTTTCTTGTAGCATAATTTTTTCAGTTTATAATTGATTGATTGTTTGTATGATGTTTTACACCATTTTCAACGTTGTTTCAACTACATTGTGGTGTCCAGTGCACAGTGCACCTATCCATGCTTTCCTAGAGTTTTTGTTACCAGTACTCGGCACAGAATTTGTTACAAACCACTGACTGTTTTTCCCTCATAACCATTGTGGAGACAATGGTCAGTGGATAGAGAGGAATTAATCCAGTCACAATGATTGTCATCAATCGATCTTGGAAAGAAATTGGCAGAGCCTGGGATCAAATCTGCCACCTCCTATTCTTAAGTCCTACACACTACTGACTGAGGTACTGGGGCCGGCTCTCAGGCTATGAGGAGACTACTTGCTTCAAAACTTTCGAGATCATATCTATTGCAGACATTAATAGAGAGGATCCATTACGCACCCACAAACTTGCAGAAGATGTCATTGAAAGGTTAGATGTTCATTCCATCATTTTTTTATGGAGGATATTGTTTCTCTGAAAGACAGCTATATTGACAAAGTTTGGGATATGCATTATGTGTTATCATTAGTGACATTATTTCATACAACTTTATCCTTTTACCAAATGAGGAAATTTAGACAATTTCAAATTGATAGCATATGTAGGTGATAGTAATTGAAAGTTGTATTGGAAAGGATAGAAAACATTGTGTGAAAAGGAGAAAATGCTAGTCTCCAGCATTGTCTTCTTTTCCTACGATGTTTTAAAAAGGTCTCTTTCCAAGGGTCATTAAGAGTCATGATAGTGTGGTAAAGTATCCAGAAAGTGAATCTGGTTTACCATGGAAATCCCCTTATTCTTCGTAATAATTATTCTGACCTGTAATTTTTTACTCATCATTGTGTAAAAGTTTTAAAAAGAATCTCTTGATTTTTACTATTTGTTCATCAGAGACTGATTATATAGCATTTTTTAGTGTTTAACCTCATTTGATGGCCAATCGAATGGCCCCATATTTTGAAAAAACGTCTCTTATTTATTAAACCTGGCTCCCTGAACAATTAATTATTAAGAGTTCACCACCTAATCTTAAATGTTTAGGCGAAGAGCACATGTGCAAGTGAATTGTGGAAACTCCACCCTACTGTCCTGTCAGGCTGACATGTGCTGTACTACATGTACAGGTGTCTTTCAGCCTTTTCAGTGCCGCATCTGAAACATTTGACAGTTTCATTTTGATCATTGAACCATTTCATTTTTGTATCAAAGGGTTTAAGTATCAGTTGTATACGAGTATCTAAGCGACAAATAATGCAGAATTTAAGTGAACCAACTCATTGTGCTGCCTCGTCTGAATTGGCACAGTTTACAAGTGTCAATATTGGTTTTGGGGAAGCAGGGGTAATTGACATGGCATGATAACATTGAATTAAAAAGAAAGTATTAAAAAATCCCTGTATTGGATCCTATAGATACTAATTCCAATTAATTGAGTCAGGGAGGATTTATAGAATTCCTCATCCAAAAAGTCGAAATCCAACGAGCCTAAATTCAAATCAGCTTCAGTCATCGCCAAGGTCTACTTTATAATTGTATAGGAAATGGGGCACATGGTACATTGCATCAAGTAGGAAAATAAAATTTCATGACGAAAATTGTTTCGTCACCAGGTTAACTCTTATCCTGCTGTTTAACTAATTGTGCATTTTCAATTTGACATTAATAACCTAAATATTTCTGCTTCAAAGTTATGTTTTGGTGAATAATATCCCCTATTGGACAGTGTAGATCAAAGCTCAGACTGTAGGTTCTGTGAAGTCGCACTGAGCAGCCAAAGGGTTAAATGAAGGCGCCACCTAAAAAAGATTTTATTGGCTGTCGTACTGAAGTTAATCATTCTGTTTTGACATTTACCTCACCACAAAAGGATTTCACAGGCTGTTGCACTACAGGTTGTTCCGTAGGGTGTCAATTAAATTTTCAATTAATAAACACCTACTAATAAAATTTTACATTTTCTATCAGAGAACATCCCAAAACAATAAATCTATGTCCTACCATTCAAATTGCCAATATAACTTACCATGCATTTGCATACACTATAGATCAAGATCACTCTTCACAGAACTTGCTGTATGATCTTTGGTCAAGCTCATGTGTTATTTTGTGAGATATTTTTGCAGAAATGTCATGATGTTTTAGGTCATTTATACTTATCGAAAAAGAGAATGTTCATTTTATTTTGTTTTCAGTCTCAATACTGATTGGGAATTACTGCTGAAGTCAAGATCAAGAAAACTTGTAGCTGACATTTGTACGTTTTTCAGGCAAGTCAGGTTAGTTGTTATGATAAATTTCTTTTTCAATTTTCTTGCGACTGACAAAATTTAAGACTTGTCCAAACCGTATAAGTATTTGCAGATGATAAGATTAAATTGTGACATACATATATTTTCAAATGTTTATTTTCATTTTTAACTGTTTGCTTCATGTAACTATATTTGTGAATTAATACACTGTGCTTTGTTTCCAGCAGGGTAGAAAAACATTGTGGCAAAAAGAGAAAATGCTTGTTACAAGCATTTTCTCCTTTTCCACCAATGTTTTCAAAAGTCCTCTTTCTAAGGTTGTTTAAAGGCGGGATTGTGTGGTACTAGGTTAATATGAACTGGTCTAAAATTTTGTCATGTGGTAAAGTGCATGCATATCCTGGACAGATTGACAGTATTTCAAAATGTACAAATAATCTTTTCAGAGTACAAGTTATTGAGGGTGAGGTCATACACATCTTGCCAGCCATAGTAGAATGGTTTGATGATGTTCTTTGCAGTATAGCCATCGCCTGTACAGTGAAAAGCTCAATTGACTATGAAGGTGAATATGGTTGTCCCTGACCAAAAGCACCCATGGTTTGCTGTATAACCCTTTACCAAACAACAAAAATTTAGACACGTCCAAATTGCAGACATCATAATGAATGTGACTAAAAAATAAATATACGTTTTAGGAAAGGAAGAAAACATTGTGGGAAAAGGAGAAAATGCTGGTTATACCAGCATTTTCTCCTTTTCCTACAATGTTTTCAAAAGGCTTCTTTCACAGGAGTATTAAAAGTCAGGATTTTGTGGTAAAGGGATAACTATTTTATCTCATTTCCTCTTGGAACTATTTTGCGGCAGGCATTCTTTATAATTATAATTATGCTATAGGAATTATCAAGATTTACATTCTGGATATCAAACTCATTTTTGACATGAGCCATAGTCTGGTACCGGTAAATAGAGGATAATCAACTGGTTGTTTTTGATATGAAAAATATCTCACGAGGATGCGTTGTTAGGCGTTGAAAAAGATTTTTTAACACCTTATGACGCGTCCGAGTGAGATATTTTTCATATCAAAAATAACCAGTTGATTATTCGATTTATTATATACGTTATTAACATCATTATTTGTAATTTTGCTTTTGAAAGTCAAAAAAAAAATGTAGTCGAAAAAATAAAGTAGTTCCCAAATTACGGCTGGAAGTGAAAGTGAAAGTTGATAACGTCACTAGTGATGATATCAAAATTTATTACACTGGGAAATTCCAGGATTTCACTGCTAGGTATATAATAAATGGGGTTTAACTCTTTACTAAACCACAAAATTTTAGCTTTGTCCGAAATGAAAGCTCTTACAGACAACAAAATAAATGTAACTCAAAAATTGAAAGTTATTTCGAGCAGCATAGATAGCATTGTGTGAAGAGGAGAAAATGCTGCTTACCAGCATTTTCTCATTCTCCCGCAATTCTTCAAAATGCTTCTAACTCGGAGTCATAAAAACCAGGGATTGTGTTGTAAAGTGTTGCCTAAAACTTGCTGTGGGAAGGGTAGATACCATTTTGGGAAAAGAAGAAAATGCTGGTTACCAGCATTTTCTTCTTTTCCCACAGTGTTTTCAAAAGGCTTCTTTCCTTGGGTCTTTAAAAGTCGGGATTGTGTGGTAAAGGGTTAAAAGGAGTCATAGCAACTACATTTCTTTATCAATTTATCTGAAACTTTCCAGGTTTGTCCACTACGAATGGATCTTAACCCTTTACCAGATGGCACAATGTTAGCCATGTCTAAGTTGAAAGCATTTGCAGACAAAAATTTCAAGGTGGATCACATGGTGCAATCTTGCTTTGTTAGGGTAGAAAACATTTTGGAAAAAGAAGAAAATGCTGGTCCAAGCATTGTCTCCTTTTCCCAGAAAGTTTTTAAAATGCATCTTCTACATGGTAGTGATAACCTGGAATTGTTAGGTAAAGGTTTAACTCATTATCACATGACAAAATTTTAGGTTCGTCCAAATCAAAAGCATTTCCCGACAACGAAATAAAAGTGACTGAAAAGTTGAAATTTGGGTCGTCAAAAGTAGGGATTGTGTCCAGGTATGGGTTGAACTGATGAAAAAGTGTATTAGCTCAAGTGGTTTTGTTCAAATTTAGCATTCAACCAACTTTTTACTTAGCCCAACTCTCCATGACTTTTTTTTACTTAGCCCAACTCCCCATAACTTGTAAAATGCAATACTTTACAGTTGCTGCTTTAGACCCTGACATCATGAATATAGCAGTCTACATGGCAGGGGAGATAATCATGTTGACCATAAACAATGTTTACAAGTCCTTGAAGACGGGAAGGATTGACTTGCCAGATATAGTCGTACAGTCACATCAAGTGATGCTGGCAGTGGAAGAAACAGCTTTCTCTATGTTGTATGCCATGAACAGTGAGCTTGTAGACCGTGATCAGCTGAAAACAGTCAGGTTTGTTGTGATACTTGATATGCCTCTCTGTATTGAACAATAGCACATTATCTTCTGCAAAAAAAGAACATTCAGTTCATGGTTAGACTAATTGGATATTTTGAGTCCAAAACCACATGGCTTGCAACACGCAAAAAGGGGTGTGGTACATTTGCGTAAAGTGTTGCCTCGGATCAGCCTGGGCAGTCCACGCAGGCTAATCCGATACAACACTTTCTGGTTTTTTTATGTAATTTTCTGTTTTGAGAAAGTCTACTGTTGAACAAAAACAAATGTAGCCATAAAGTGAAATCTCGCATTAACCTGCGCAGACTATGCAGGCGGATCCAAGACATCACTTTATAAATGCAAATGTCCGAATGCCCCATTGTGTGTGTTGTAGGCCATATGATGGCTTGCTTGATGTAATGCTTCAGCGAGATGCATCAACCCATTACCACACAATCCCTACTTTTGACGCCCCTGAAAAAGAAGCCTATAGAAAACATTATGGGAAAAGGAGAAAATGCTGGTAACCAGCATTTTCTCCTTTTCCCACAATGTTTTCTACCCATCACAAAACAAATTTCAAATTTTCAGTCACTTTTATTTTGTCGTCTACAAATGCTTTCAATTTGGACCAGTCTAAAATATTGTCGTTTGGTAATGGGTTAACTCTATACCGTACAACAACCTTTTGGACACAACCAAATTGAAAGCATTAAATTTTGTGGAAAAAAAATTAAACTCGGCTCAAATGATGGAACTGTGTTTGATAGAGTAGCAAACATTGTTGGATAAGGAGAAAACGTTAAATACCAGCATTTTCTTCTTGTCCAACAATGCTTTCAAAAAAACTAGTGTAGTGTCATTAAAAGTAGGGAATGTGTGGTACAGGGCTAAGCCCCGTGTTTGTGGTAAAGGGTTAAACCATATCGTGGCTGATGAATAAATTAATGATGAATGAATTTTCCTATGAGATGCATATTCTTTGCTGTCTGATCTCGATTTAATCTTTTAACCTTTTCCCAAACTACAAAGTTTGGACTATTCCAAACCAAAAGAGTTTGCAGATGACAAATTTAGATTTGGTGAAAATGGAAGTAAGTCTTAAAAAAAGGGTAGAAAACACTGTGGGAAAAGGAGAAATTGCTCGTTACGAGCAATTTCTCCTTTTCCTACAGTGTTTTCAAAAAAACTTTTACTGCAGAAATGTAAAAACCAGGGCTTGTTTGGGAAAGGATTAATACTATCCTTCTTATTGCACATAGCATATAAAGAATGACTTGGTGCATGAGGACACTATTAACCTTTTACCACATGACAAAATTTTACACTGGCCCAAATTTAAAGCACTTGCTGACAACTAAATAAATGTAACTCAAAAACTGGAATTTGTTTCAAGCAGGGTAGAAAACATAGAGGGAAAAGGAGAAAATACTGGATACCAGCATTTTCTCCTTTTCCCAAAATTTTAAAAAAAAAGGCTTTTATCTCAGGGTCATAAAAACCAGGGATTGTTTGGTAAAGGGTTAACCGCAAGACTGACCTTCCTAATTCAAGGTGCTCAATATGTAAACATTGTAGATCAAGACATTTGACTGCACAGAATGTGTAATTAACCCTTTACTTCATAGATAATCATTTCTACGCATTGCTTGTAGGAGGGAGCCTTTGAAAAACATTGTGGCAAAAGGTGAAATTGCTCATCATGAGCAATTTCACCTTTTGCCACAATGTTTTCTATGCTATCAAAAGGTGTCATATACACATAAGAAAGAGCTCCATCCTTGCTGTCATTTAGGGTCAATTAGAGATACCATAGAAATGTCTTAAGGGGTAAAGGATTAAGATATTCATGCTAAGAAAAATTATGTCTCAAAATGCAATCATAGGGTCTAACTTTCCTGATGTGTTTTTTTCATAATTTTTTTGACATGCCTGGGTGTCAAAGTACTTCTTGTATTTTCTATCTGCAGGTGTCTAGATGCACAGAAATATTTGTGTTATATTTGTGCTGAGTTTCTGAAAAACAGTTTCCAGTTAATTGTACATGCAAATGAATTGACATGGGCTTTCTTTGAGGTAAGGTTCTATCAGGTTCCCGCCTTCACCGATGTGCCTGGTCTTCAGGCTAAGCCCTGGCAGGTTCAAAGGGATAGCGATAAAGTCTTTCTTGTGACAAAATGATTATGGACAAAGGCAAAACTGCTCTTACTCTATATTTTAGGCTTGTCCAAATCAAAATGTATTTGCAGTTGACAAAAAATAAGTGACTGAAAATTTGAAATTTGTTTTGTGGAGTGTAGAAAACGTTGTGGGAAAAAGGAGAAAATGCTGGTTAACAGCATTTTCTCCTTTTCCCATAACGTTGTCTAAAGGCTTCTTTCTCAGTGTCAACAAAAGTAGGGATTGTGTGGTAATGGGTTAATTACAAGCTTAGTAATAGCTCTCTACAGCACATCATTTTTCCTGAATGACTTCACTACCAGCAGACAGTAGTGTTGAAGAGAAAATATTTGGGTCAAGATGATTGGATGATTATTTGTTATTATGTATTATAGTTTAAGCCTTTCCCAAACAATCCCTGGTTTTTACAGGTCTAGAATACTAGCCTTTTGAAAACATTGTGGGAAAAGGAGAAAATGCTGGTAAGCAGCATTTTCTCCTTTTCCCACAATGTTTTCTACCCTATCATAGACAGAAATCATCTTTTCAGCAAGAGTTGAATTGTCATCTGCAAATGCTTTCATTTTGGTATAGTCCAAAAGTTTGTCGTTTAGGAAAGGGTTAAACATATTTATTTTACGTCTGTTGAAAAACAAGTTCTTGCTAATTATACTAATCTGTCTCAATTCTATCAGTTGACATGTACCGCTGAAAATGTAGGCCAATGAAAACTCCCAAAGTTGACACCCAGTCAGTTATCAAGCTTATAATACCTTACTGTTACAAGGCAGATGCTCTACCTCACAACCACAGGGACCACTATATGTGTCAGATAAAAGATTTTAATGTGTTTAATGAATACTGGAAGATAAGCATTATATTCTAGTAAGAAACAATAAAATCAAGTGACCTTTTTAATATACTCCTATATAAGTATATTTGTGGTGTAACAATGTTAGATTTTTAACTATTCCAATATCATGAATTTGTGAAGTGTAGTTGGATCTCTACTTTTCGTATGCCTACCCCTAGCTCAGCTCTAAGTTATCCTTAAAATAAATAGATTTGAAAGATATACCGGTATGTTTTTGATGGCAAGAAAATGATGTTCTATTAACCCTTAGGCTACTCAGCATGACTCATTGACCTTTTGCGGACAGTATAGGTCACAGTGTGTTCAGACTGACAGTCCTATCGCTGCAGAAAACTATCAGCTGGTATGTCTTACATACAGGATTTTTATCAGCCCTGCAGGCACACTTAGACTATGAATATTTTTGTCATTTATATACCTTTTATCAGCCTATTAGGCATGATGGAATAGCTTAAATCTAAAAAATTGATGATGACCCTCTAAAATTGCAAATATGTCATGAATATAATAATTGAAGACAAAAATTTAGACATGTCCATACTGAAAGCAAATGAAATGTTGCCATAGTAGCAGAAAAAAAAATGTGGGAAAAGGAGTAAATGGTTCTGACCAGAATTTTGTTTTTAATTTACGCCTTTTCCATTATTTTTTTCTGAAAAGCATTATCCGTCAAGGCTGTAAATGCGCTAAATTGTTTGGTAAAATGTTAGATATAAAGCCTTGGCCCTTTAACCCTTTACCAAACAACAAAAATTTAGACTGGTCCAAATCGACAGCACTTGCAGACAACAAAGTAAACATAACTCAAAAATTGAAATTTGTTTCCAGCAGAGCAGAAAATGTTGTGGGAAAAGGAGAAAATGCTGGTAACCAGCATTTTCTCCTTTTCTCACAATGTTTTCAAAAGGCTTCTATCTCAAGGCCGTATAAACCAGGGATTGTGTGGTAATGGGTTAACTGCCATATATTATTTGAATTATTTCAGATATACTTGCTTCAAACACTGAAATATAGTATAGATCGTCATATTGTACGGGATGTGTTGCTGTATGTGGAAGAGAATCTCAAATCAGAAAGCAAAGAGACTGTAATTTTGCAGAAATTATGTAAAACAGCCACAGAAGAGGCTAAATGTGAAGTATGGGATGAATACAACATAGAGAAAAACATATTTATTGACATAGCCGTTAAACAGGAAATTTTGTCTAAAATTACCATGACCAGGAATACTATACTTCAAAGAAAACAAGTTTTTGATGAAGAATACGAACTGCTTGCAAAACCACCAAAGTCAAGACTTCAGATTTTAGCAGAGAAAAGAAAACAGAACAAAGATGAAAATAGGAAGAATTCCAAAAAAAATCGAAGGATTAAAACTAAAATGACAGCTTGGGAGAAAGAAACAGGGAGAAAAGATATTCCAAGGTATAAGGAACTGGTAGAACATTCCATGTTGTTGGAGAAAAATGTTTCCACACTGAAATTTGTCCAAGAGCAGCTGAATAAAAGGTGGTCAAGGCTGGGGATGAAGGCTGACACCCAGGGCATGATGTGTTTAGTCCAGAGTCTTATCTACCAACATACAGAAACTGGTACATCAGAGATAGAAGATTATCTACAAGTGAAGGTGAAGTATGTTAACCCATTACCAAATGACAAAATTTTGGACTTGTCTTAATTCAAAGCCTTTGCAGATAACAAAATACATTGTAAATGTAACTCTAAAATTGAAATTTGTTTCCAGCAGGGTAGAAAACTTGGTGGGAAAAGGAGAACATGCTGGTTACCAGCATTTTCTCCTTTTCTCACAATGTTTTCAAAAGGCTTCTATCTCAGGATCATAAAAATCAGGGATTGTTTGGTAAAGGGTAGAATCAGTGTACAGAACTTAACTGTAATAAGATGGTTTTGTTTACAAGCATATGCCTCAAAATACTGGTCTATATTGCAAGATTTATGCAGTCTTATCATGGTCTACACTGTCTGTCTTGATGACTTGACTTGCAAAAGAGATATTTTGCTTGCTAGTTGACAAGATCAAGGTCATGGTGGGGAATTAAAGACTACCCTCACTGGAATCATGTCTACTCCATACCTCTTGCAGGCCTTGTCAGGATTGAAAAATATATGTACTTATTAGCATTGTCTACTTTGATAAAATAAGATATACAGAGGACAGAGTGTTTACATACCAATCTCCAAGATAAGGTCACAGCAGTGGGTCAAAGGTCACATGTACTAGCATCATATCTAGTCCATATGCCTTGATCCCTGGGTCCAATAGTAATTTTCAGATATGTGTGAACCTTAATGTGATGACACGCACATTGGAGGTTTCATATACAAAATTCCACCGCATGGGTTTCAAAAACGACTACCGCTACTAAGGTCGCAGCATGAGTTTCAACAACGACGACTGCTCCTAAGGTCACTGCATGGGTTTCAACAACAACCACTGCTACTAAGATCTAAGCATGGGTTTAAAGGGGACATATACTAGTATTAGATCGATCAGCTCCATATTTCATGAACCTCTTTCTGATTTGTAATATATCTCTATCTACATATCTATACCAATGAAATGACTTGCAGAATTGAAGTTTAGCCTACAAGGCTCCTACAAGTTCTCTAAGGTCAAGGTCACAGGGATTCATGTTCTCATTATGTTATCCTGAACAGTTTGTCTGACTTCAGAAATGTTTTACATGTATGTGCATTTTGATAAAATGATATGCATATCGCATGCTTTACATATCAATGGCAAGGTCAAGATCACATCTTAGTGGCACAGTTATATGCAAATGATCTTCGAATTTTACATATAGACAGAAATGTTGCAAAGCTAATTAAAAAGTAATCTAATCTAAATGATATGACAGTTTGCCCTGATATTTGAATTTTGTGACATTGTAAAACTTGCTTCATTGTTTATTCATTTATCCTTCAGATTCTAAATTTACAGTACATTATTAACTCTTTCACAAATGACAAAATTTTAGGTTGGTCCAAAGTGAAAGCACTTGCAGAAGACAAAATAAATGTAATTCAGAAACTGAAATTTGTTTCCAGTATGGTAGAAAACATTAAATTGTGGGAAAAGGAGAAAATGCTGGTTACCAGCATTTTCTCCTTCTCCCACAATGTTTTCAAAGGGTCATAAAAATCATGGATTGTTTGGTAAAGGGTTAAATATCTTCTACTTTCAGAGGGTGGAAAGTAAGATCAGCGAGTTTTTACAGATGATGTTGGATGATCTCATTCACTATATTTTGACATCAACTATCGATGAGTACAGTCTGATGGCATTCCCTGATCAGTTACAAATAAAACTCTCTGTAGAAGATATATGTATCAGAGTAAGCTTCCTATAGAATAGAGTTTATTTCATCAGCTTGTGGTTAATATGGGGAAATATTTCCCCATATTAACCACAAGCTGATGAAATAAATTATATATTTTATTTCCTCTGATTATTTTGTCAACGAATTCCACTTTTAAAACTAGTGATCTCAAGCCAATTACAGGCATAACCAAATAGTAGTTCCAGATTTTCAGCAGGAGGAAAATATTCATTATGACGGGGAAATAATTCCGCTAAGCTTAAATTTCCACATTTCTTTACCCATAATATTTCTAAAATAGACACATGAAATATAGCAGAATCATTCACAATTTCTATCATGGTCAAGCTCAACTTTAATGCTAATGTAGATTTAGACAACCATGGCAGGCCACACTGTTTTCCAGTCTTGGTCTGTTTTTACCAACCCTCTTAACCCTTCCCCAGATATGCCCTGGTTTGTACGGCTCTGAGGCGAAGGTGTTTGAAAATACTGTGGAAAAAAGTGGAAAATGCTCATAATGAGCATTTACTCCTTTTTCCAGTGTTTTCATACCTTACAGATAAAATAACATCTTTTTAGTCACTAATTTTGTCATCTGCAGATTTTTTTCAATTTTAGAAGACTGAAATTACCTCACATGGTAAAGATTTAAGAAATTTCTCTGTCTTATTCTCAAAGATTTTCTAAATTTGAAAGTAACACAACTGGCTAAACCATTTGGTAATGGTTTGCTATAAGTTGTTGCTCATTTTCTGCCAAAAGTGTCCGCCATTGTTGGGTTGCAAGCAACTTTATTTGTATATCTGTGGGCTTAACCCATTACCACATAATCCCATGTTATAATGACTTTTAGGGAAAAGTCTTTTGAAAACTTCGTGGAAAAAGGAGAAATTGCTGATAACCATCATTTTCTTCTTTTTCTACAATGTATTCTACCATATCAAGAACAATTTCCGTCATTTGAGCCACATTTGAATTGCTTTCTGAAAATGCTCTTAAGCTGAACAAGTCTATATATTTGTTGTTTGAGAAAGAGTTAAAAAGAAAAAGTGTTTAACCCTTTTAAATAGTGAATTGGAATTTTTTGAAAATGTGGAAAGTGGAGAAAATGCTGGTTAATAGCATTTCCCTTTTTCTCTGACATAACAGTTTTTAGAAGCCTTCTTCCCAAGGTCCTGTAACCCTTTACCACACAGTCCCTACTTTTGTTGACCCTGAGACAGAAGCCTTTTGAAAACATTGTGGGGAAAAGGAGAAATGCGGGTAACCAGCATTTTCTCCTTTTCCCACAATGTTTTCTACCCTGCTGGAAACAAATTTCAATTCTTGAGTTTCGTTTATTTCGTTATCTGCAAGTGCTTTCATTTTGGACCAGTCTGATATTTTGTCATTTGGTAAAGGTTTAACCCTTTACTCCATAGATACTCATTTCTATGCATTGCTTGTAGGAGCCTTTGGAGAACATTGTGGCCAAAGGTGAAATTGCTTGTGACGAGCAATTTCATCTTTTGTCACAGTTTTTTTCTATGCTATCAAAAGGTGTCATATACACATAAGAAACAGCTTCATCCTTGCTGTTATTTAGGGTCAGTTAGAGATATCATAGAAATGTCTTATGGGGTAAAGGTTTAATTCTTTACCAAACGACAAAATTGTAGACATTTCCAAATTGAATGCATTTGCAGACGACAAAATAAGCATGACTTAAAACTGAAATTTGCTTTGAGAATAGAAGAAAACATTGTGGGAAAAGGAGAAAATGCTGGTTACTTACCAGCATTTTCTCCTTTTCCCACAGTGTTTTGAAAAGGCTTCTTTCTCTGGGTCGTTAAAATTCAGGAATGTGTGGTAAAGAGTTAAAAGATGGGATTTTGTGATAAAGAAAATATTTCCAGGTCGTTTCATAAAACCCAGTAGATAGGATCGATAAGATTGAATAAAAGTAATTTAGTAACTATATTACAGGCAGATACTTTGACTGATCTACTAGTGCAGGAGTTGGACACTATCACAGACTATGCTATAGATATTGAACGTCATAAAATGGAGATGGACAGAAATCTAGTTGAGAGTACAGCACTTTTGATTATGAAAAAATCATCTCAGATGCTTCATTGGACGGTACAGGATTATTTCTTAACCCTTTACCAAACAACAAAATACAAACTGGTCCAAAGTGAAAGCATTTGCAGACGACAAAATGAATGTGACTGGAAAATGAAAATTTGGTTTGAGAAGGGTAGAAAACATTGTGGGAAAAGGAGAAAATGCTGGTTACCAGCATTTTCTCTTATTCCCACATTGTTTTCAAATGGCTTCTTTTCTCAAGGTCATTAAAAGTTGTGATTGTGTGGTAAAGGATAAAATCACCTTTCATTACTACAATTTCTTTTATAGCCGGTGTAGATGAAGATCAGGCTGGACTAAATGTGCAGCCTGATCTTTGATATGCAGTGTCTGCTTTCCTAATATACTGCAGAAAAAGGCAAGCATGAAATTGTGATTATTTGGGTGGTATTCCTGGAACAAAAGTTTCAGTTGGGTATATTCATCTCTACATGACTTCTTATCCCATTTCCACACAGCAAAATTGTAGACCTATCCAAGTTAAAAGCATTGGCAGATGACAATTTCAAAGTGGCTCAAATGCTGCAATTTTGCTTTGATAAGATAGAAAACTTTGTGGAAAAAGGAGAAAATGCTGGTTACCTGCATTTTCTCCTTTTCCCACAATGTTTTCAAAAGGCTTCTTCCTCAGGGGCGTCAAAAGTCATCATCATGTGAAAAAGGATTATATCCTCTGACTATCTGCATACATCAAAGCAATCCTCTGTGAAAAAGGGGGTTAATGCATCTGGGAAAAGTATCAACACAGGTAAGTGTGTGCAGGTTGACCTGGGCGGAAAATTTCTGCAATCGGTCAGTGTTTACATGTCACAAGGATCAGTGTACCTCATAATATGTACAGTCTGCTGTTATATAAAATGGATTCTTATGGATCAGTAATTACATGTATATGAAGACTTGCTAGGCATAAGCCCCCTGATGCCAGAACATGGCTTATTTGTTCACAAAGTGCGAAAAGGGGCAAAAAATTTACGTAAAGTGTCGTCTCCGATCAGCCTTTGCAGTCAGTGCAGGCTAATCCGAGATGACACTTTACGACTAATTAAGATTTTATGATACAGTAGGCTTGTGTTAAACAGAAAATTACATAAAAATGGAAAGTGACGTTTCAGATTAGCCTGTGCAGGCTGATCGGAGACGACGCTTTGTGCAAATGTTAGAATGCCTCTTTTTACGTGTTGCAAGCCTTATCTCAATACTTCATGTTTCCTTAAGTGGAACTCTTCAAGTTAAAGGCACATTTAGACCCATCACTGAGACCACATGTAAAAAAGTACCAGTGACAAAATATATATATAATACAATCAGATGCAAATATCTTTGTTAATAGAGGCATCTTTTATTGTAATTGAGTGTCTGATAAGTGGTTGTTCCTGTATATTCTAATTACGGTTTAATTAATGTTTTGTCTATGCTAAGTTAATCCTCTCCCAAACAACAAAATTTTGGACCAGTCCAAATTGCAGACGACAAAAAAAACGTAACCCAAAAATTGAAATTTGTTTCCAGCATGGTAGAAAACATTGTGGGAAAAGGAGAAAATGCTGGTAACCAGCATTTTCTCCTTTTCCTACAATGTTTTCAAAAGGCTTCCATCTCAAGGCCGTAAAAAAACAGGGATTGTTTGCTAAAGGGTTAACTGTGTCTGTCCCAATGACACCACACTATTTTGCAAGACTTTTTCAATTTCTTTCCATATATGCTGAAAAGTGTTCAAGGAAAGTTAACTCTATCAGACAGGCCATATTAAGTATTGAGGAATAAGTGTGACTACTTGTTACTTTCTCATTTATTGCTTCCAGTAAATTTTACCCTTTACCACACAATTCCTGAGAAAAAAACCTTCTATAAACACCGTGGGAAAAGGAGAAAATGCTAGTAATCAGCATTTTCTCCTTTTCCCCCAGTGTTTTCTACTGTGCCGAAACTAATTTCATGGTTTGAGTCACAATTATTTTCATGTTGGCAAAATTAATGCTTTCAGTATGGACTGGTCAAAAATTGTCGTTTGATAAAGAGTTGAGCATTACTTGTGCTGATTTATACTTAACCTCTTAACTCTCTTATCACGCAACAAAACTTTAGACTTGTCTAATTCCAGAGCACTTGTTGGCAATAATTTGAATGTGGCTATATTTATAGTCGAATTTGTCTTGAATAGAGTAGAAAACATTGAGGAAAAAAGGAGAAAGTGCTGGTTACTAGCATTTTCACCTTTGCCCACATTGATTTCGAAAGGCTTTTTCATCAGAGTTGTTAAAACTCCAGCTTGTGTCGGCTTAAGCTACATGTTTTTTTCAGATTTTGCCTAAGAATTTTGGGCATGACACACAATCGGTAACGCACAGTTCAATCACCTTTAATCTAGAAACAACTAATTTCTTTTTCCTCCAAGTAGCAAAGTGTGACAGATCAGTATTCAACAGTATTAGCCAAGAAGTCATTGGCTATGTTAAGTGAACAGAAAGACAGCAGAAAACCAGTGATTAAAGAAAAAACAGATGAACATTTTGAAGAAAAGTCTGACCTAGACTTAGTAAAGCCAGATGCTAGTGTAACAATGGAGACTGAAGTTAGTGATGCGGAGATTAGTATAAAAGATCTGAGAATAGGTAGGTTAACCCTTATCTTGCTTAACCCTTTACTCCATAGATACTCATTTCTACCCATTGCTTGTGTGAGCCTTTGGAAAACATTGTGGCAAAAGGTGAAATTGCTCGTGACGAGCAATTTCACCTTTTGCCACAATATTTTCTACACTATCGAAAGGTGTCTTATACACAGAAGAAACGGCTTTATCCTTGCTGTTATTTAGGGTCAGTTAGAGATACCATGGAAATACCTTATGGGGTAAAGGGTTAATAAGTAAAACGAAATTTTTGAGCTGATAGTAAGTACCTGAATTTTGTTATTTCAACGTTATAATTCTGGGGGGGACAATATGTATTGGCAGTGAAAGAAGCCTGCAGAAACCATTGTGGGAAAAGGAGAAAATGCTGGTAACTAGCATTTTCTCCCTTTCCCACACTATTTTCTACCCTTTCCAAATCAAATTTCAATTTTTGATTCACATTTATTTTGTTTTCTGCAAATGATTTCAATTTGGACTAGTCCAAAATTTTGTCATGTGTTAAAGAGGTAAAGAAAAGTTGCACCATTTGAGCCATATTGAAATTGTCATTTGCACTCAATTTCAGCTAAGCTTTATTTATGTAAAGAGCAATTTAGGGAATACAGAGCATTCATGGCCTGGTTGGGTTTTTCTCCTTTTCAGAACTAAAACTCATCCAGACATTCCTGGAAAACTTTACAAAGATTGAAAAATTAAGAAGTAGCACTACTGTCCTAGGATACCTTGAACGGCAAAAACAAGAGCGTAGTCGTATCGCAAATGTTATCCTGCATAACATTATCGACTCATATTACATAATAGAAGAGGGGGATGACAGTCATACATTCACAGAAGATGGTCTGTACCAAATAGAGTATGATGTGACACGAGAAAGCAGAAAAAAATACCCACCATTTGTGAAAAAGCTAGCAACAATTTGTTTATTTATAGTAATTGTATTAAGTTTTGTAGTTGTTACCCTGATAGGAAGCCAATTTGATACTACACAAAATCAAGAATATTTATGTTACTATCTAGTCAGTGTATTTATATTTGCAGTGGTATTCGAGCCTGTTAGAGCGCTAGCAATTGCTGACTTTTGTGAAAAATAGCAATTTTCTATAGAAACTTGCTCCATGTCATTGATGAACTATACACTTGTGCAAGTTCATTCATGAGTTAAATTTGTAAAAAAGATATAGAACTTACAAAATCAGAGCGCAGAATAAAAAAGACATTTTAAGCCTAGAAGTAAAACCCACATTGTTTTTCTGGTGTTGTTTTTGTCTAGGCTGCATGTTGTCTGCAGTCTGATCTTGATCTGCACTGGTCACAAAGGCAGCTGTTTTGATTAAACATGTTTGAAAGGTTAAAACATTGTTTGATTGTGAGAAATTTCCCCATATAAACAATATCTACATTTTCCACAATGTTTACATATACATGTATATTCATGCAGTACATCCAAAGTAATAGTTGTTGATCAATACCTGTGTAACTAAAGGATGTTTTCAAAGTGCTTTGCCTCAATATTGAATCCATATTTTGTTCTTTAATTTCATATTCTGCACAAAAGTACATAAAATAACCTGTTTTAAACTGTTTTCCTATTTATGAAATTCAGTTTCATTCCATGTTACACAAGTTAAAGATATACTACTATAGCAGGCTTATGTACAAAATTAAGGAGAAGGATATTTATGTACTGAACTGTTTTATGAAGGAAATATGAAAAGACATTGTAGTAATACTGAAGTTATCCCATCACAACACAATCCCTACTTTTGATAACCCTGAGAAAGAAGTTGTTAAAAAACATTGTGGGAAAAGGAGAAAATGCTGGTAACCAGCATTTTCTCCTTTTCCCACAATGTTTTCTACTCTTTGCAAAAAAAACTTGAAGTTTTCAGTCACTTTTATTTTGCTTTCTGCAAATGCTTTTGATTTGGACAAGCCTAAAATATTGTCATCAGGTAATGAGTTAAGTGTATGCCCATAGAAGTGCAAAGATTGCTCACATCCATTCCAGCTCTGTTCTCTCCCAATTGTACATGATTTTGTCACAGAATATTGTTTTGTTGTTAATAAGAGTTGCTTTAGGTAAATAATAGTTTTATACTCTAAGAAGTGAATTATGTTTTTGATTGAAGATAGACATACTTTTTGTCAAAAGATGAAGTTACTTTTTACTCCAAGTACACATGGCTCTGCTGAAGCATGTGAGAAAGGTAGTCGGTGGCTTTGGAAAGAAAGTTGTGTTAGTACAGGTATGAGAAAGCCAGGAAACACTTGTGCATCACCAACCGCCGTGATATGACCTTAGCTGGAAAGTGGCATTAAACCCAAATACAACCAACCAACCAACCAAGTACACTTGGCATTTTAGCTGTACAAACTTCACTTATGGTTGCTAAGCTTGACTCACTGACCTTTTGCAGACTATATAGATCAACATCAGACTGCACAGAACTTTCAGTCTGATCCTGGATCTTGGCTTTCAAACTAGGAGAAATGTCCCCCCAAAATACTCTTGAAATAGCAAATTTTGACTTTTTAATGATAGTCTTAAAAATTTCATTTACCTTATTTAACAGGATAAAGGTTAAGCTCAGAAATGCTAAATATAGTTCAAATGAGTTTGTAGTGACATACATTTAATTTTATTGACATTTATTGGAAGTAATTTGTTTCTTAAAAAAAGAAAATCAGGAAAATAGGTCTGCAGTATCTTTAACTATCCTTGAGGTGGGGTTATGAAAGAAACTGCATTCTGATGGATCTTGATTATTTACATACAGATAGTGCACATACCTTTTAGGCCAAGGTAAAAGCCAACGTCAGTTATACAGAGAAAAAAAGCAGGATCTAAAAACAAAAAGGAAGAGTCTGCACAATGACTACAAATTAGGTTTCTGAAACAAAGTATCTTAATAGATTTTGATTGCTGGTCATGCAATTACCATCAATGTGCAGATATAGGAAAAATGAAAGTAACTAAATGTAGATGTGCAGAAAGACTGCTCCAAGTTTTGATACACAGAGGGAATAACACTAAAGTCTAGGTCTAGCTAAGACCACCATGGTCATCATGTTGCATTTTACACCATTTTCCAATTTTTCCATTTTTAAAACCATTGTCTGTAGGGGCTCAGTGTTTGAAGTTTAATCAATGTGTGGTATGAATAACTCTTTACCAAACAATCCCTGGTTTTTATGGCCCTGAGATAAAAGCCTTTTGAAAACATTGTGGAAAAAGGAGAAAATGCTGGGAATGTTTTCTAACCTGTCAAAAAAATAAGTTCATTTGTACTTTTTTCAAATTTGTCAGCTGCATTCAATTTGGAGGGGACTAAAATTGGTCATTCGGGAAAGTGTTAAATCTTTAGCACACAATACGAGGTTAATCAATCCTTGATGAAAATCCGGCATTTAAAAACATTGTGGGAGATAGAGAAAATGCTGGTTACCTGCATTTTCTCTGTTTTCGCCATGTTTCCCCATACCTCCATCCCCATTCACAGACCATTTTAACACTTTTGAAGTACACTGAGTGTCATATGGAAATACTCTCAGTTTGGATGAGTCTGAAATTTCTTTGTGTGGTAAAGGATTAAACCCTTATCAAAAATCCCCTTGTACGGCCATGGAAAGAACCTTTAAGAATAATGTTGAAGATAGAAGGTGAAAAATGGTTACCACAATGTTCTACTTGCCCTTAACCCTTTACTAAACAATTCCATGTTTTGACGACCCTGAGATGAAAGCCTTTTGAAAACATTCTGGGAAAAGGAGAACATGCTGGTAACCAGCATGTTCTCCTTTTCCCACAATGTTTTCTACCGTACTGGAAACAAATCTCAATTTTTGAGTTACGTTTATTTTGTCGTCTACAATCACTTTCAATTTGGACCAGTCTAAAATGTCGTTTGGTAAAGGGTTAATGTTTCTCCCGTTATTGGAACCACATCTAACTTTTCATGTATAAATTTCTTTGAAATATGACGTATCTGCAATTCTGAAACATTTTCTTAAGTTAATCATGGAACAAGATTCCAGGAATTTGACCCTCTTTTACTGTTGTGCAGTTTCTTGGAACTGTACTGGTTTTGAATAAGAACTGTACTTGTTCACAGTACACCATATCCCGTCCATTTATTCCACGTTTGGTATTTTCTCCAGACAACGTTACACTGACTGTATACCATTTTTGTGCTTTTATTTTCACACTTTTATCTAGAATGATGTCATAGTAATCTTGCTCTGGATCAGTTTCTATTTCCGTTTCTCTCTTTGACAACTGCTTTCCGCTTTCATCTAATATCTTAACCCAGACTTGGTAATCAGCCTCCTCGGTAGCGCTTCCGTAGATAATCACACCATCTAGGATGACGTCACGTGATGACTGAAAGTCTATGGCGTCACAGTAGAAATCCCCGACGGACCAATCAGTGGTTACAGCTTGAAATCTCAAAACACGAGTCACGGATCGGCGATTAGTCTTAAATGGTTCAACAGAGGGTCGACTTCGACTGTGAAGATACTGAAATATTGATATTTTCTCATCTTTGGTTAGAAGATTCTGTGTGGAAACGTATTTTGTGAAATAGTCAACATCCATGACCGGGAATCGAATCAGATACCTCAAATTGCCAAGCATTCTATGTCGATTATCATCATTAGGCTGGAGTTTATTTTTCCTGCAAGCTTTCGACGACCAGTTATACACGGCCTCATAAACCTTGGCTTCTTCCGCCCTCAGATGATCAGACTCAATGACTTTGCCCAAACATGTAGCGCAAAGGTCTTGGAAAGATGGCGACTTGAATACGGTATGTGCGTGATTGTAAATATACTCCAAACACTTGTTCTGAAAAGATGAAAGTAAAGTTACAATTTTATGCAGTATTGTCCGTAATCATGTTTTAGGTATTATGCACATGCTGTGAAAAGGGGTCTTGATACACCTGCAGACAGTATCGACCAGGTCAGCCTGCGCCAATACCGAGTGTACCATTTGCAGTCCAATGAATAGTCATAATATGATTTTTTTTTTCTCAGAGGAGTTGGCATTTAGGTTCATTTTTGCGGCAGAATATTCACGAATATTCTGATTGTAACCGCCATTTTCTCCTTTTCCCACATTGTTTCCTACCCTTCCCAAAGCAAAAATTATTTTTGTTGTCACTTATCTAGTCGTCTACAAATGCTATAAAAGTAGGAAAAAAGCCACCAGATTTAGCTTCGCCGAAAAAGAAAATGAGCGACTGAATGAGGGTTCCGTATAATTGGCTTGCAACACGTGAAAGGTGGAATTCGGACTTGCGTAAAGTGTCTCGGATCAGCCTGCGCAGTTCGCACAGGCTCATCCAAGACAGCACTTTAACCCATTACCACACAATCCCTACTTTTGACGACCCTTAGAAAGAAGCCTTTAGAAGACATTGTGTGAAAAGGAGCATATGCTTGTAACCATCTCCTTTTCCCACGTGTTTTCTACCCTTCACAAAACAAATTTCAAATTTTCTGTCACTTTAATTTTGTCGTCTGCAAATGCTTCCGATTTGGACAAAGTTATAATTTTGTCGTTTGGTAATGAGTTAAGACTTGGTTAGATTTTGTGATACAGTAGACTTGCTCAAAACAGAAAATTAAATAAAAACGGAAAGTGCCGTTTCGGAGTCCGCGCAGGCTGATCCGAAACGACACTTTACGCTAATGTCCGAATGCCCCTTTTCGCGTGTTGTAGGCCATTTCGTCTGTCGGGTAAACGGAAACAACTTTTTTTTCCTTTATGAGTTTCGTAAATTTTATACCTGAAGCTCAGTCTCCCCATATTGATGTGCTTGTTCCAACAGTGAACACACAGAATCGGCGGCTATGCCTTCTCGCAGTCTACCAACACAAATTTTCACCAGGTCTCCTACTTGGAATTTCTTTGCCACATACAGCAACGGTGTAACTGTCGTGGCGTTCAACTCTACTTCGTCTGAGTAAATGAATCTAAAGATAAGAGAAAAGATAAACAGCGACGAGGCACTAGAATGTGAATATCAAAACTTTTGAGTTTCATTATCATTGGGTTTCATTGTTTTTCAAAGTTTTTTTTTTTTTTTAAGGGGGAGGGTATCATCTAATCGGACAGTGCAGATCCAAGACAAGACTGAAACTTCTGTGCCGACTGATCTTATTCTACACAGTCCGCTGAAGGTTAACACCATAAAGATTAACCATGCAATAAATAAAATTAGTCGTAGACGTAGGGGAGTTATTAACCTATAGCGGAACAATTTTCGTTCTATTGGAGAATATAGCAGAAAAAATTGCTTCTCCCATGAGCCTTTACCATACAATCTCAAACAATACGAACTGTAGGAGAAAGCCTTTTGAAACCATTGTGGGAAAAGTAGAAAATGCTGGTAACCAGTTTTTTTCTACAACGTTGTTTACCCTTTCAGAGACAAATTCAATCGTTCGAGCCACATTTAATCCGTCATGTACGAATATAACGTTATTTATTTTCAGTTTGGACCAACCTAAAATTTCTATTTCCTGCATGCTCTAGATCTATGTTTTCGGTTAGGAACAGAACTTTCGAATTCTCGTTCGAAGTACTGGAGATAAATCGTTTATAAACAAGATTTTAGGAACTTGTAGAGTTCACGGAGAAGCCAATTTCCTGAACCGGGAGCATCTTTTCACTTCAAAGAGGGCTAAATCTAGGACTATTAAGATTTTATAGATCTAATTTCACCAAACGTCAAAAAATGATTCATCACTGAACACGAAAACTAGATCTAAAGCAGGCAAACATTCAGAACCGAAAAAAGGCGACTAAGAAAAAGAATTCTTTCATCAACATTTCCTTAATGGACTGGGGAGCCTGTAAACGTGTTTAAGATTTCGCGCCAATGTTTCGCAAAGTCTTGTGGGAATGTCGTCTGATCAACAGCGTGCATCGATTGTGTGGGCTCGTATTTACGATAGCATGATGATGTCAAATCTTATCCAATAAAAGTAGGCGGAGTTACTGATGGCATCACAACGTATAACGACCATTTTACTGAATGCAACCAGCCAGTACCCATACACTTGCAGAAAAATAATACTATTTGTAGTATTTATCACTGGTTTAAAAAATACATTTCAATATAAATTAAAGAAATCTAATTATGCTCCACTAAAAAGATTATTCTTTCTGCTGTCCCATTCTCGGTTTCTATTACTAATCAATAATTTCATGTCAAAATCCTATACCTGAGAAGCAAATCAAAGATTTCCGGGTCGACATCTGGTACATTGATTTCATTCAATGGAGGTGATTTCATGCAAAACATCGTGAAAAAGGCCGCACTTCTGCTCACCAAGACATACTTGTGTACACGAAATGGGACCCGCTTTTTACCGACGTAACAAGTAACATCAGCCAGTAGCTTTGTGTTCAACATCTCCATATTGCACTCGCCGAGAGACTTGCCCGACTGCCAGTCATGGTCAAGCCTAAAACTAAATATTACATAATAATAGAATAACAGGGGTAACAACCTACGTCGTAGCATACATCATCGGAGACATTTTAAATCCGCCATTTTCGTTTTAAAAGGTAAGTTTTTCAGCTTGTACATTATTGTTATTGAAGATCTGTCCAAACAAAGCAGTGCATATGGTACCTGATAACTTCCTTCTTTAGTATACATTAATACTTTGTTCATTTCGTTGATTTTGCAATTACATCCGCACAATTTTCGAAGCCGATGACACATGTGCGATTTAACAATAGATGTCATATACAATGCCGTTAAGAATAATTGTGTTGAAGTGTTTAGAACTATAACATTGTTTCACGGCGTTTTGATTTCACGAATAGGACCGTCACCAGATGAAGTAGATATTTTAAGTAAATCTTAGATACATATACATGTATCTTTTTAAAGTAATTAATTTGCACTTTGCGCACAAAATGGCAGCTGTTCCGACACCTCTTCTATGACGTAGGTTGTCACCCTTAAAATAAGTGCACAGTGGTTCTCTAGGGAAAGGGGGTTTGATACGTTTTTTATAATGTAATATACCAAGCTAGTGTTTGCGCACCATTGATCCTTTTGGTATAAAGATCGGCTGAACCATGAGGTACAATGGTTTTTTGTCAGGCAGAAATTTTAAGCAATTGCAAGAAAAATTTGGACCTAGTTCAGCCTGTTCGGACTGACCGATAAGGCGGGAAATCTATTATTCCCCCAAAAGATAATTTTGAAATAGCAGTAATTGGGTTTATACTATCAGATTTTAAAAAAAATGAAAATAACATTTAGATATTTGGCAGGATAGACCTCTAGGACGTGAGTTAAAAGCGTATGAATTTGTTATAAAAAAAAAAAAAAGTCCTGGGTCCGTATTCACCAACCTTCTTAAGAACATTCTTTGTCTTGTTCTTCAAGACTTTCTAACTGTGAAAGTAACAGAACTTCTGATTGGCTAAACCAAATGGTTTAGCCAATCAGAAGCTCAGTTACTTTCACATTGACAAAATTCTGAAGAATAAGACTAAGAATATTCTCAAGAATGGTTGGTGAATACCGGCCCTGGTTTGATTTGGGCTGGTAGCCCTTGTAACGTGGGCATGTCCTTGGGAAAGGCAGTGTTGAGTCACAACCTAGTACTGGTGAAATTCAAGAAATGCATTGATCATTACTGACCATCGTATCGATAGTGGTTATATATATAGGGAGTCAGCCAGTATTTTGGGAAGAAAATTTGGCGAGTATAAGTAAAGGGAAAGCCCATAAAAGCTTGGAAAAATGTTCTTGTGCTGTGATAAAATTGAAATAATGTTGAAAACGACGTTGAACGTAATACAAATAAAACAAACTAGAAATGTATGCTTACACAGAAGCAAGGCAAGTCGTCTGCGGTATGCCTGATATATTGAATAACAACGTAAATGCGCGGGGAAAAAGAAGAGACGGAAAAATAAAACTTGGTGACTTACGTTACTGATTTTTTCGACGAAGATTTATCCATAGGCCTAGAATTGTCCAGCTTTGAAATTCAACCTTTTGCAATTTGAATGTTAACACATCTTTGATAAACACTTTCATGCACCTATTCCGTTTTGTTTGTGCTCTTTTTGTATAAACTCAGTTGTAATGTTACTTAACCCTTTACTCCATAGATACTCATTTCTACACATTGCTTGTAGGAGCCTTTGGAAAACATCGTGGCAAAAGGTGAAATTGCTCGTGACGAGCAATTTCACCTTTTGCCACAATGTTTTCTATGTTATCAAAAGGTGTCATATACACATAAGAAACAGCCTCATCCTTGCTGTTATTTAGGGTCAATTAGAGATACCATAGAAATGCATTATGGGGTAAAGGGTTAAATGCTTCAATCAAAGAATATACTGGGTCAATGAAAAGGTGAAAATAAGCAACCCTTTGTAATACCATACTGTAGATTAAACGCTGTCTTCATTGAGGAATTTTGCTTCAGCTGAGGGAGTG
Source organism: Tridacna crocea (assembly GCA_943736015.1). Lineage (NCBI taxonomy): Eukaryota > Metazoa > Mollusca > Bivalvia > Cardiida > Cardiidae > Tridacna > Tridacna crocea. The sequence continues at coordinate 46,096,718 of OX031061.1, forward strand.
AGTAGGTTAAGTTCAGACTGCAGTTCAACCTTGGACAATCACTGTCAGCAACATGAGTGAAGCACTGTGACTACTTCCCTTTGTTTGAAATGTAATACGTATTGTTCTATAACACTAGAGAAGAAAACGAGGAGCGAAGGGAAAGGTAAATCATAATGCATACGTTTATTGAAAATATAACTTGTAATATGATACCGTTTGTTCAGTCTTTACCTTTTACTTTTATTCTTACATCTCACAGTGGAAATACCAAGCCCACTGGCTTAGTCGGGCTTGAAAGGGGAAGAGGGGTTTTGGGTGGGGGGGGGGTTTATTCGAATCTCATACTCGACCACGAATAGATGAGCCTCATTTCGACATGATACCATCGTTTCCAAAGGCTCCTACATGCAATGTGTAGAAATGAGTATCTATTGCGTAAAGGGTTAAAAATCGACGTAGTTTCAGACTCGTCCCAATTGAACGATAAAATAGATATGACTAAAACATTGAGACTTGATTTTGGAGAAGAAAAACGTGAGAAAAAGACAAAAAGGCTGGTTACTAGCATTTTCTCCTTTTCTCACAATGTTTTCGAAAGGCTTCTTTCTTTGGGTCGTTAAAACCAGGGATTGTTTGGCAAAGGGTTCAATTGATTTCAGATTTTTATGAAGTGGTAAAGGGGTTAACCCTTATTCTGTTAAATAATTACAATCAAATTTTCAAGTCAATATTGATAACCCAGCTACTTCTATTTCAAAGCTATGTTTAGGGAAATAGTAACTCCTTAACCCATTACCACACAACCCCTACTTTTGACGCCCCTAAGAAAGAAGCCCCTTGAAAACACTATGGGAAAGGAGAAAATGCTGGTAACCAGCATTTTCTCCTTTTCCCACAGTGTTTTCTACCCTTCCCAGAACAAATTTCTATTTTTCAGTCACCTTTATTTTGTCGTCTGCAAATGCTTCCAATTTGGACCAGTCTAAAATTTTCTCGTGTGGTAAAGAGTTAACGGACAGTGTAGAATAAAGAAGTTCTGTGCTTTCTGATCTTGATCTATACTGTCCGAAAAAGGTCAGCGAGTCGCGCTTGGCAGCCTAAGGGTTAACTCTTTACCAAATGACAAAATGTAAGACCTGACCTAATCGATAGTTTTTGTACATGACAAAAAATATATATATGTATAAAAATTTAAATTTAAATCTGAAATGTGAAAAAATATTGTGGGGAAAATGAGAAAATGCAGATTACCAGCATTATCTCATTTTCCCATAATGTTTTAAAAAGTTTTCTTCCCAAGGACTGCATGTCAGGTGTCGGGGTTCTTTGGTAAAGTGTTAGTTCATTCGAAAACGACTGAACTTTTTGAGGTTGAGTTATTTCTTTGTCCAATTAAGTCTTTAGAGGGTGTGAAATATAACGTAGGTTAAACACTTCATGCAATAAAGCCACAAGCCCATATTTGGCGTTAAACTAAATTTTACAGGGAGTCCAAAACTACAGTTTACAGTTTAAATATCTATGTATTATTTCTTAACTCTTTTCCAAATAATCCCTGGTTTTCACGACCCTAGGAAGGAAAGCGTTTGAAAACCTTGTGGGAAATGGAGAAAATGCTGGTAGCCAGCATTTTCTCCTTTTCCAACAAGGTTTTCTACTCTTACAGATAAAAAATTCATAAATCCAGACACTTTTAATTTGTCGTCGCACATGTGTATGCTTTCAATGTGGACCAGTCTTACATTTTGACGTTTGGTAAAGAGTTTTGCTAGATCAAGGAAAACTATATAGACAATAGATACATGTTTTATCACGTATCAGTTTTAAGATTTACACCCCCATACTTTTCAGAAAAATCTCAATTTGCTGAAATAACCATATTTTGTCGATGACGTCAATTCAGTAGTTTATGACGTTTTTAAGATGTCTGCCTTGTTGAAGCTTGCCATCTCACACTCGCTCTTTAAAACTGTCGATTACAAAGTGTCAACAGTAATCTTCCTTATTTCTGTATTGAAGTTTCTGTGGATCAAAGATCTGTTCGTTGGCTTCGGTTTATACACTATCAACTTCAGATGGTTCCAGAGAAAGAAATCATAAGAAATGAGACCTAGGCTGTGGGTTGACCATGTGTTTCACCACAGTGCTTCACCTTAGGGTATTTCCTGGAAATTACACTTTAAAAACACTTTTCGTACAGTTCATCTAACACCTCATTTGCCGTGTGCGGATTGCGAGATGAACCGGACATTATTTACAGAGACTGCCCAACAATCCAGTTATCACTTCTTGTGATTTTTTCCGCTATTTGGGCCGGCTATTTTCAGTAATTAATGCACAAATAAAAAACAGTGGACACATCTATGCTCTTCAGAAACATCAACAGAAAAGTGAGAAAGATCACTGTGGACAGCTACTGCAATATAAAGCACTGATTTGATGTCATGGTCAAAAATATGGCAATTTCAGTTACTTGGCATTTTTTCTGAAAAGTATCCGGGTGTAAATCTAAAAAATAATACACGATAAAACATATCTTTTTCCTTACATGCTCAGTTTTTGTTGATGTAGTAGAATTAAAAAGATATAATAAATATACATTACATTATTCAAAACTGACACATATTGCTCCACAGGCATGAAGAATTTTCACAGCCCTACGGCTTTCAAAACACTGTCGCAAAAGGAGTAGCTGAGCTTGTATTGTATTGAAGTTATCTTATTTACAAATCGAAGCGTTGAGAACGCTGAAGTGGTATTTGTCAAGGAAACCCATTGTGTGAAATTAATAGTTTGAAATATTGTTCAAATATTGGCTTAAAAGTCAACCCACTAAGCAAATGAATACCTTTAAGGTTGAAGAGAGAGTGCTCATGTACCTTAAAACTATAAATTTTGAAATATCTTTAGCCTTTTACATTTAATTTCCAACATTACAATCAATTACTTCGATCTATAAATATTTATGAGCAATCACATGGAAAAGCGCGCAATCACAGGACGAACAAGCCATGGAACGAATTGGTTTTGAACGAAAAAGCGGGCAAATTTGTATCATTGCGCCAATAAAAGGCAATGAGCGATAGAAGCTATTTTCAAACAAAAATAAGTATCTCAACGATCGATGGCCTCGCCCAATGTATTTTAATATGCCATTTCATATTACATACCTGAGTGCTACCGAAAAAGTCATTTGCCTGAGAAAAAAATGAGTTTAACTGGGTATATTTCCTTCGGCTTTGCACAAAATAAGATACATGGTTATCAAAATTCAATCTTGAACTCATAGTGGTATTGTCTTCGACAAATACCACAAAAAGTATGTTCTTTAGTATATCCATTGTTTACATTAATGTAGAGATAAATCAAACATTGTAACTGTAACTCTGAAAATGAAATATGCTGTGGCAAAACCGGATTTTACTGCACCTCCGTGATGTATAACTAGTATCCCAAGGAAGTCATCAAATCATTATTACCCTGATATCCATTTCGGCTTACAACCTACTGTACATTGAGGTAAAAAATGCTAGACATGCAGAAAAGTTACAACCAGCATGAAATTTCGACCTAGATCAGCCTGACATCGTATTGGTCAATACTTTTCGCATATGCATTAACTCATTACCAAACGACAAATTAATAGACTGGTCCAAATTGAAAGCATTTGCAGACGACAAAATAAATATGACTGAAGAATTGAAATTTGATTTGGGAAGGGTAGAAAACATTTTGGAAAAAGGAGAAAATGCTGGTTACCAGCATTTTCTCCTTTTCCCACAATGTTTTCAAAGGCTTTCAATCTCAGGGTCATTGTAAGTCTGAATTGTATGGTAAAGAGTTTAATCCTCTTTTCACACGATATTATTCATTTATAATAATACATATCAAATGAACTCTTTTCAGTTATTGAAAATAAATTCCTAAAACTTCCGACTAGCTAACATTCAGTCTTGAATACAATTTTCAAATATCAAAGTTAGTATCTTAATTTCTATATAAACCTGAGGAACTATAATCACTTGTTTTCTGGAATTGGAGGTACTGGCTTTTTATCGTTGAATTTTATTTTAGCACCAGATTTCGTGCTCCTAGCTATACTTTTGCCTGCCAAACTTTCGATCGCACTTTTCCCAGTGTTGCTCTTGGCAACGCTCCTCCCCGTAACACTATTTATATTACTCTCAACGTTACTGAGCGCAATGCTGTTTGGTCCGGAAAGTTGACTTCCACCACGTGATCTATGGCTTTGGGCGCGTGATCGAGTGCTTCTTAAATGCGACATTCGACTTTTCATACGTGACCTTGAACTTCGTGCACCAGACATCCCTCGGAAAACGATATTTTTGGCATCCTCTCTGTCCATTTCTATCTTGTCCCACAAGAAGAGTCCACTTGTAATTAAACAGCCGAAGAAAGCACAGAAAGTAAGACCGTAGGCGCTGCTGATGTGACTGGAGTCAGAGTAACTGGCAACAAACACTATTAGACCAATCAAGATGAAGAGACCTAAAATAAAAGCAATATTAGATCTTATTTCATGCTTTCCAGTAGGTTATCGAGAAATAGCAGTGAAAATATTTTTGGATCTTACACTGGGACCACCAGTGAAAATACCGATTTTCATGTTCTTGTTGTCTAGCTTAATTGCGCGTACCTCACAACCAGATGGAAATATGACGTCATTTACCATACATTTCTTGACGTAATATTGTAATACGTTGCTATGCGGGAGGGTACGCCACGGGAAACTGAAAATAATTGTACTGGATTTTGATATAGTTTCCCCCAGAAAGGGTTATAAGCATAAGACAAATAGAACACTTTTTTTTTTCGGTGAAAGATCGAACTTTATTTCATCTCGTGAACACCATTGGTAATATTTTCACGAGTGGCGCAGCCACTCGTGAAAATATTCCCAATGGTGTCCTTTGACATTTCACCGAAAAAAAAAAACCCCCAAATATCCTCTATTAGTTTGTTTCAGTTGACTTATTATGCTTTTCAAAACTGGCTTCTTGCCTCCCTATGCACGATTTTGGATCATTTGATCCAAACGAGGTGTTCAAAAGTTATTTTTTCCCGAAAGATTTTCGTACAACATAAAACGGTATATAATTACCTTGTTTGAGTTATATCCTTGAAAAAAATCTAAAATCCAGATAAAATCAAAACTATTATTGTGTTTTAATTACCCCGATGAAGAAGCTATCAAAAACATTACGGGAAAAGGAGAAAGTACTGGTTACCAGAATTTTCTCCTTTTCCTACTTCTTCTTCAAAGCTTTCTACTTTTACAAACATGAAAAAAATCCACTTTTAATTTGTCGTCTGCTGAAGGTTTGAATTTGGACCAGTCTTATACTTTGACGTTTGGTAGAGGTTGCAATTGTGGTATGCAAATGTTTTCTTTATTGACGAGTCTAACATTTTTGGAGAATCAAATTAACCCTTTACCCCATAAGACATTCCTATGGTATCTGTAATGACTCTAAATCACAGCAAGGATGAAGCTGTTTCCTATGTGTATATGAAACCTTGTGATAGCATAGAAAACATTGTGACAAATGGTGAAATTGCTCGTCACGAGCAATTTCACCTTTTGCCACAATGTTTTCCAAAGGCTCTTACAAGCAGTGCGTAGAAATGAGTATCTATGGAGTAAAGGGTTAAAAAAAACAACATATACTGGTATATAAAATAGTTACCAGTTCCGAATCCAAGCCCAACAAGTATCCATTGCAAAAAGGAATATTTCGTCTCCCGTAGGAAAAACATGTAAGCAATCACGAGGGACTGGAGGGCCACCATCGCCATGAAAGCCAATAGTTCGAAACCTCGCACTGCTCGAAACCAGTCTGAAAATCAAAATAACAGACATGATTTACGAATGTGAAACAATTAAGAAATAATCTTCTTTCTATCGTGGTATATCGTTCAATAAACCACAGTTGTGAGTTATGAGGCACAATAAATAATCCACGAGGGCGATAGCCCGAGTGGGTTATTCATTGCGCCTCATAACTCACAACGTGGTTTATTGAACGATATACCACGATAGAAAGAAGATTATTTCGATTCTAACATTGCCAATTCTCAGTGAAAGGAAAACAAGTTTAAACTTAGAGTAAAAACGCGGATGAAGATAATGTTCCATTGAATGACGTCACTCTACATGAATTGTCGCAGATTTTACCACGTTTTCCTTGCACTGTGTTTATAGAGCCAAAGTCGCGTATCATGTTAGAATAAAGAATTAACCTCATTATCAAACGACAACATTTTAGGTTTGTCCAAATCAAAAGCATTTGCAGACAACAAAATAAAAGTGACTGAAAATTTGAAATTTGTATTGTGAAGGGTAGAAAACATTGTGGAAAAAGGAGAAAATGCTGGTTACCAGCATTTTCTCCTTTTCCCATGATGTTTTTGAAGGCTTCTTTCTCAGGGTCGTCAAAAGTAGGGATTGTATGGTAATGGGTTAAACATGTTAAAGTTCGATTTTCCCTATTGGTGTCCTTACTCTTTACCAAACAGTTCTGACTTTTAACTACACGCAGGAAAAAGCCTTTAGAAAACACTGAGGGTAAAATGAGAAACCAGCATTTTCTCTTTTACTCTCAATGATTTTCACCCTTACCAAAATATTTTCCAATTTTTGAGCCACATTTCTTTTTGTCGTCTGCAAATGTTTTCACTTTGGAAAATTCTAAAGATTTTCGTGTGATAAAGGATTAATAATTACTGAGAAACTACATTTATATGCTGGTAGTCTAGGCATCTTCGTATAACAGACAAGTTTTGATGCTACAGAAATACTACACTACATCATGTCCACATTACAGATATTTTTTCATCCTGAAAGTGTTTACCACAGGCACTCGATTTTCATGACTTTAAGTTTCATATCTTACATCGATTTCTATAATAAATTATGCATGTAAATACTAGAGCGGAAATTAAGTGCCTATGGAATATACCTGGTACAGAAATTCGTGTTACAGAACCGGTTACATTAAAATTCATCAAATTTAATTCTGTATCTGGCCGCACAAAGACAGATTTCAAAGACAGATGCTTACCCGGATTTGAAGATTCTGTGTATTGACTACATGTCCTGACTCCACCCGTAACCTCACAATAGGTCCATAACCCACCATAATAACCGGTAGTGACGTCAAGTATCGTAAATGTATATACATTCCAAAATGGCAGAAACACTCCAAATGCGAGCAGCAGAAAAGTGGCAACACAAAGTCCGGAGGCGATGATACGTTTGATGGAAGACTCTCTACAAATATATTTGAAAATAGATCATTCAAACATGAAATGATGAACATGACCACGCGATTCTTGGTGTAGAGTGTTGCTTGATCCAGGGATATACTCTTTGTATACGATCCCAGTTTCACCGTTTGTTGAAATTGCTTGATAGGAAGCAGAAAAGAGATGTAGCCTACAGTTCTTGTCACCAGTATTTCTCCATTTCCAATGATGTCTCTCTCTCTCTCTTTTTTTTTTTTTTTTTTTAATAAGTACCGTGTAGTGCAGGATCTTCACAAGAAATATTGCCGAAGAAAACATCTATTCGGTATTAAATCCATCACCTACCTGAATCCAGCTTGAACTTTTTTCTTTGCCTTATGAAGAGCTGCTTTTGGTCCTTTTTGTGGCGACGAGGGTGGAGGTGGGTGGTTATCTAGTGAAGACTGGATTGTTTGTACTGTCCGAGAGGTGCGGTTGGACTTCAATGACAGGATTGTAATCTTTGATTTTCGGTCATCTTCGATGACAGACTGTTTGTCGCCACCTAGTGCTGAGGCGGTTGAAGCTTTTTCGAACTTGGAGTCGATATTTTCCAGCTTTTCTTCTCTCTTTCGATCTGCCAAACTCTTTGGGGCCCGGAATTTTCTTTCGCTGACCGGAGTTCGTGGTGTGTTCGTGTTACTGTCCGACGAATACCACATTTTTTTTTTCAAGAAGATAGATCTATATACTCATTGCATTCCCAAAGGGGATATTTTCATTTGACGTGGCCTTGGAGTCATTTTTTTCTCTGTTGCTTTCGTAATATCTGCTTTAAGATTATTTCGAGTTCATAATTCTCTGAAAAAAATAATAAGTTGTACTCCGTAAAATAGGGTTAAAGCATCTGCTAAACGTTTCGTTCCATGTCAGCCTGCACAATTTGCGAAGGCTGACATGGAACGAAACATTTTGCTATTTGTGAATTTTCTTGACGTACAAGGACTCTATTACTACTTTTGGATTCAGTCGGTTGTTAAACGAAATAGGATTTATGGATCAATAATTATTTATGACTTGCTTGGCATATTTGCATGACAGAGAGATGCACTATACAACGTCTCTAACAGAACCAGTCATTATTTACGACGACATGGAACGCGTCGTTGTCACTGGCGATCAACATATATGCAAATCGGGTATCAAGCTATCAAATCAAGAGGGATGCCGTATTTTGTGGATAGTACTAAACTGAGTTCAGGTAAGGTCTGTCATATTTTATTTTTATCTTCGAAATTTTTGTTATACCTGATTTGTTTGCCTAAAGTACTGTATACAATCATGTGTCTGACTCATTTTTTTCTGCAATAAAACATTTCTGAATGGATGGATACAGTCCATCGCTACATGTATGTAAAGCCCATCCTCCTATTTCTAGTCTCAATCGAGAAACTTTTGGGGTGCTTCCTTTCGGGTACTAAGCCCGAATTTTAAACGGAAAGCATTTTTCCGTGACGAGTTGTTTCTGCCACTAAACATTATTTTCAAATATGGTCTTCTACAAGAATTAAATGGTCATCCACAGTGACTGTATTCACCAACCATTTATATCAAGACTCTTTGCCCAGTTGTTAAGAATTTTCTAAATTCCAAAGTAGCAATGTTACCGATTAAATCATTTGGTAGCCAGTCAAAAGTTACATTACTTCCTAAATCTACTAAGCCTATATACATTTTTGGACTGTTGTTGAATGCGGGCTCTTGGAGGTTTTGTTGTATTGCGCAAGGAAGGAAGGAAGGAAGGAAGGAAGGAAGGAAAGAAAGAAAGAAAGAAAGAAAGAAGGAAGGAAGAATAAACTTTTTCAAAGTCACGAAAACCATTTACTCGGTAAAAAAGACAACTAAAGGTGACATTAACCAGAATGAAAATATTCCGTACTGATTCCCTTCCAGGCAACAGATTTCACTTAAACTCCACTTACTGCACGTATAAATTTCTCCTCAGAACCTCCCGCTACCCTAAAGTTACCATTTAAATTGTGTTTGAGAAACAAATAAGTACTCAACACTACGAATTATAAAGGATTATCCCTTAATCGAAAATTATATATTTCTACGTAGACCAAGGCTTAGATGGGAGAAAGAAAAAAGCGCTATTCAATCTTTCCATACTGATGACGACACCAGACGCTTTGTGGACAGTGAAGATCAAGATCAGACTGCACAGAACGTGCAGTCTGATCTTGATCTACACTGTCCACTACTCTGATATAGATTTAAAGCCAAACTGTCTATTCATCGTGCAGTGGAAGTATACTGATAGCCAATGAAACAGTGTAAGCCATTTCCTTGATAGTGAATGGTTTGACTCAATTACTCTTCTTTTCCTATACTCTTCTTTTCCTACAATATCTTATGAATCCAAACAGACAAATCCCATCAATTAAACCACGACACCACAACTGAACTGCCCTCTGCTAATTGATATCTGTAGGAACGGGTCTACAGTTGTGTTATAGATGGTTAATCCTCGAATCATGTGGATATTCAAAGCAAAAAGTAGCTTTGTCAATTGTATTTCTTATCTCAGTAATCCAAAGTTTTAACGAAAGTGAGGAAAAAGGCATTCGAAAACATTGTGGGAGGAGGAGAAAATGCTGTGAACAGCATTTCCTCCTTTCTCCACATTGTTTTCCGCTATTTCAACGACGAAATTCATCGTCTGTGCCACAAGAAATTTGCAGTCTGTAAATTCTTTCAATTCGGACAAGTCTAAAATTAGACATCTGATAGAAAGCCAAAATACTTTCAGACCGACCGTTCAAAGTAAAAAACGGAAAGTATAAATCAAAGATCAGATTGCACGTTCTATGCTAATAAAATATGTCCTTAGCTGCTACATTATTTTACCTTCTTGAGCTGTGTAAAGTTTAACTCTTTACCAAACGACAAAATTTTAGAATGGTCTAAATTGAAAGCATTTGCAGACGACAAAACTAAAGCCATTTAAAAATTGAAATTCGTTCTGGGAAGGGTGGAAAACATTGTTGGAAAAGGAGAAAATACTGGTTACCAGCATTTGCTCCTTTTCCCGAAAGGTTTTCAAAAGGCTTCTTTCTCAGGGTCGAGAAAACCCGGGATTGTTTTGTAAAGAGCTAATAGGCTACACAGAAAAAAGTAGTCTGGTCGCTAATCCGTTAATCTCGATTCACAAACTTTCCCTTAATACTTTATAGTGTGTAATCCATTGATCAACGTAGCATTCCGCATTCCCATTTCGTTGTCACCAAACTCAAGTCCAATTCTTAAGTCCCAACACGGCCTTCTGATTGCCTAAGATTGAACATTTGAACTGCGAATCAGAAAGTTTGCCATGGAATAAACTTTAACCCATTACCACACAATCCCTACTTTCGACGCCCCTGAGAAAGAAGCCTTTTGAAAACACTGTGGGAAAAGGAGAAAATGCTGGTAACCAGCATTTTCTCCTTTTCCCACAGTGTTTTCTACCCTTCCCAGAGCAACTTTCAATTTTTCAGTCACCTTTATTTTGTTGTCTGCAAATGCTTTCAAATTGAACCAGTCTAGAATTTTGTCGTGTGGTAAAGAGTTAAATAGTATCTGAAATAGTTGATGGTGAATACTAACTCTGATCTTTAATTCTTTGCCAGAGAACAGGACTATAGGCAAGTCCAAATTGACAGCATTTGCAGTCGACAAATTAAACGTGGATCTAAGAATAAGGATTGAATAGAAAATAAAACTATGGGCAACCCCCCCCCCCCCCTCCCCCGCTGATTACCAAAAGCCTTTTTGGTAGGTTATTTGAAATATGGAGTTGTATGGTAAAGGGTAAGACGGGGTGATCCAGATTTTTTTTATCTATCCAAACTTCGAATTAAGTATTGCGTTCGCCGGTAAACCATCGCAAAATGAATAAAGACCAAATTAATACGAGAAACAAATACTTTCAATTATGGACTGCCAGTGCTTCTTGATGTGTTTTTAAACGAAAATTGGTTTAAAGTCCCTTTAAATTAGCAAAAAACTGAACCTGTTGGCATTATCTGTAGGAGGGCGGATTAGTAAGTTGTGAGCCTCCTATGTAGGGATTGACTTTTGGAGGACATACTGCATTATTTTTCAACGTAACCCTCTTGAGTACCAATACACTTGGGAAAGTGATGCTTGAGGGCCTCAATTCCATATTAATTAACAGTCTTTTTCTTAAACGTTCAAAAAGTCCTCCACTAGACGTATGACGTCATCGCCTGACAGGAAGTGGGTACCGGGAATCAACTTTGAAACAGACAACTCTGCAGTCTTCCCAAAATGTTTTATAAAGGCTTCTTTCTCAGGGTCGCCAAAATAGGGATTGTGCGGTAATGAGTTTAAAAAAAGTTCGAGTCAATATATATACACAGCACCATAACCCATTACAGCTTTTAGTATAGCGAGGATCAAATGTGTGTATATTCAATCCCCCCCCCGCAGAAAAAAATGCGAAATTCTAGGCAGTTGGGTGAAAGGTAACCAAGGTGAGCATACACATGACAAACATACGACAGATTGTTCATTCTTTATTTTAAAACATGCATACAACCTTATTTTTCCTCCTTAAAATTAACATACATGTAAATATTCGATGAGAACAAATTCATTACAAAAGGGGGGGGGGGGGGAGGGGGGGGGGAGGGAGAGATGGGGATTAAGATAAGATGGCTGATGGCTTTCTGAGGACTGTACAGAACAAGAGAGACTGAACTGAATAGACTGTGCAGTCCCATCTTGGGGACCTATATACCTTGGTATTCTCAGAAAAATTCTCGCCGAATACCTTTACACATTTAGTTTCAGTATACATGTATAATATTCTTTCCTAGTCTGAAAAGAGTCTTTTTCATTTTCCGAGAGCTCTAACAATCAAATAAATCCTAGATCGAACAACCCCTTGTACTAACAACCCAGAAGAATAGGGCTTTTGTTAGATTAGGAGAAAATGCTTTTCACCTTGTATTTATAAATTTAGTACTTCACCACTCAGTACTAAATTTTCAGGACAAGATCGTCGGAGGCCTTTGAAAATACTGCTGTTATAGAATAACATGCTGGCAAAAGACAACGACTAAAGACAAGTAAAATACTTTCTCATCTGGTAAAAGGTTAAAACAAATGAAAATTGAAATTAGTAATTTTATATGTAGATCAAGCATTCTATAACATTAATAGTATATTAACAATTCACAAGGACCACAACCTAGGTATCTCTTTGAGTCAAGTTTGATGAATTAACTCTCGACTTTTTAACAGACAAGAAAACTTTGTGCAACTTAAAGCATTTGAAGATGACAGATTCAGTGTAGTCAAAAGTTGAAATGTCTTTGAAACCATAGAAACATGGTGGAGAACAGAGAAAATGTTGGTGAACAGCTGGCAGCATTTTCCCCTGTTCCCATCATCATTTCGGTCGTCCACTTTTTTCACACATGTCATTAATTTTATTATTTGGTATGGGGTCAAAAAGAGTTGTTGGTAAAGAGGAAAATCCTAATAACCAGAACTATCTTCTTTTCTAAAAATGATGTCTACCGTTTCAGTTTGAATATCTGTATTTGATTTGTCACCTGCAAATACTTTTGGTATTGATGTGTCTAAAATCTTATCAGTCTCAGATACATAGTTTAAATTTGTACGGGAAATTGTTAATTTTCAAATTCTATCAACCAAAAGAAGAAAAAAAAAAGTAATTTCATCCAAAAAAAAAAAAATCTTTCTCTCATTTGTACAGTAACACAACATGCATCACACACATACAATTTTGGACAGAAGTTCACAAACATCAAAATGTCAAAATGTTAATCCGACACAGAACTACACACAAAGGAGCCCTCACACCTTGAAAAAAAGCAGCTTTTGAAAGCACTGTGGGAAAAGTGCAGAAATTACTTGGAACAAGCCATGGCTCCATTATACTTTAATCATTGCTTTTCAAACAATAAAAGTAAAGTATATTTCTTTCATATCTACATCCTTTACAACGTTTATACTTGTTTTTGAAATAGATTCTGCTGTAAAGTTTAACCCTCTGAGCTCTTTCACAACTAGAGTTGCTTTTGTGGCCAGTGCAAATCAAGATCAGACTGCAGTCTGATCTTTTACCTCTGCTGTCTACCTTGCTGATACACTGTAGGCTACAGCCATCAAAATATTACAATTATTCTGGGCTAATTGTATCTGTCGAGATTTACTCACACCCTATGGCTTGACCCTTTCTCAAACAATCCAATATTTTCATGAATGGACACGATGGCCTTTGAAAAAATTGTGGGAAAAGGAGAAAATGCTGGTAACCAGTATTTTCTCCTTTTCTTCACAATGTTTCTCCACAATGTTTTCAACTCCTTCAAATAAAAATCCAATTATTTTATCTAAATTTACTTTTTTGTTACAAATGCTTTTAATTTGGACAAGTCCAAAATTGTGTCATTTGGTGAAGGGGTTAGGAACTACTCTGGCTAGAGCTGGAGCTTTTTGCACGACCTCTTTTTCTGCGCAGTGGTGGACTTCGACTTGAGTCACTGCTGCTAGACTGTTTACGCTTCCTCCTTGGTGGTGAGGAACTGGCAGAGGAGGAGGAGGATGATGAAGAACTACGCCTGAAAAACAAACAAAAACAAACTCCAACTTTTAACCAAACTATTCGAATGAACCTAAGAAAGAGAACTTTTGAAAACCATATACATGTAAAAGACTGACAAACATTTTGTATATTTTTTCCACTTTGTTTTTCAACTCTTTACCGAATGACATATTTCTAAACTGGTCCAAATTCAAAACACTTGCAGACAACAAATCAAAAGTTGATCAAATGATGGAACTTGTCTATATATGAGGAGAAAAAACATAGCAGGAAAAGGAAAAAATGCTGGTTACCAGCATCCAGTATTTTCGTCTTTTCTCGTCACTGTTTCCAAAAAGCCTTCCTTTCAAGTTTGTTGAAATTCTGAACGGTCTGGTAAATAAGCCTTTTCAAATACATCATCAAATAAGCTTTCTATATACTCAAGTGTAAAGGTTAGCTGTAGAAAAAACTCCCTAGTTGGCTGATTGATGGAGCTTAGGATTAACCTTTTACCACACGATCCCAACTTTTAACGACCTTCAGAAAGAAGTCTTTTGAAAGCATTGTGGAAAAAGGAGAAAATGCTGGTAAACAGCATTTTCTCCTTTTCCCACATTGTTTTCTACCCTATCAAAGGTAAATATCATCATTTGGATAACATTTAAATTGTCGTCTGCAAATGCTTTCAATTTGGACAAGACTACATTTTTCTCATGTGGTAAAGAGTTCATTCATATTTTTGAGGTTGTTAAATCCGCAGAGCCCTAAAAAATGGTTTAACAACTGAGTGCCAAGCACAAGAACTTAACTCTTTACTACACAATCCCGACATTTAACTACCCTGAGAAAGAAGCCTTTTGAAAACACTGGGAAAAGGACAAAATGCTGGTCACCAACATTTTCTCTTTTTCCCCCAGTGTTTACTACCCTTCCCAAACCAAATCTTAATGTTTCAGTCCCCTTTATTTCATTGTCTGCAAATGCTTTCAATTTGGACCAGCCCAAAATTTTCTTGTGTGGTAAAGAGTTAAACTATTATGAAAGCTCTGCGAATGTTACTGGCCATACAATTTTTCCCTGTCAAAACTAAGTTCCATTATTTGAGTCACATACTATAAATTTGGACAAGTCCATTTTGTTTGCTGTTTGGTAAAGGGTAAGGTGGTTAAGGATTAACAATGGTTTGACTTATAGAAAAATTGGGCAAGGAAGTTCAACTTGGAGATTGACAGATATATATAGGGAAATAGGAGAGAGGAGTTGGAAATTCAGTTTCAATTCAATATACAAAATACTTCAAATAAAGGACATTCAAGCAGTAGACATATGACTGTATTAGGAATCATTACTGTCTTGAACTGCCTACACTGAAAAAGTATCTTTAGATACCACAAACATTTAGGAAATCTATAATTTAACACTACCAATATTTTAGGGATTTTGGAAAGTAAACAATAAATTGTCTTTCAAGGACATGGACAAATTCCGGAAGGATTCTGTTAACTCTTTCCCAAACATCATATATTGTTCTAGAATGGACAAACTTTAAAACATTTGCAAAAAGTGGATCACACAGTGAAATTTGTTCCACAAAAAGTAGAAAATATTGTGGGAAAAAGATAAATACTAGCTTCTAGCCTAGAGTCATCAACACATGGGTTTGATAAAGGGTTACAGGTTATTATCCACAAGTTAATTCTACTGTCCAGTGAATGACCATGTACATGTACTCTTGAATCCACTACATATCAACTTGACCAACTGTTTACCTTGCTCTCTTTCTGACTGGTGACCTGCTTTTACGTGATTGTCTCTTTTCTCTACTCCTCTCTCTGAAAAAAGAAAATTCAACACGAGAAGGGTTAAGGTAAGATGTTTTTCTGTTTTTCTACAGTTTTTTGTCCATGCTTTTACTATGCTTCCAACCTGTATAAACTCTTGTAGAGATTACTATGAAATATTTCAAAGTCCTTATCAACTTACAAACTTTATGATTTAATTAAATTGCATTTGGAAACTCTTTTGTTGCCAGCATGAGAGAGAAATAATGAAAGGTAACCATGCCAAAGGCCTCTTTTCTTCACTCTCTTTGCATTTTTGTTGAAAATTTACATGTTCCATTACATATGAGCCATGTTCTGATAATAGCGGGGCTAAATGCACCTCTGTGATACAGTATACCAAGCAAACCATCACATACTTATAGATACAATTTTGTCTAACATTTTGTCTAACACATGACTCGGTCATTAGGTGCCCTGGTCCTTTGACTTTCAGAAAAGCAGAATGCACTGTCTCAGATTAGCATGCGTGGAGTGCACAGCCTGATCTGAGACAACACTTTATGCAAATGTCCGAATGACCCTTTTTACGCATTGCAGGCCAATAAGGGTTTAGTAACTTTTGTCATTTTTGGTATATATAGCAAGTGGTGAAGAGTAGAATGAAGTAGAAACCTTGATCTCCTTGGCATTCTTCTTGGTGATCTTCTTGGTGATCTCCTGTGTGGTGAAGAGGAACGTCTACGTCTTCTGGGAGGAACAGGTGAATAGCGTCTAGGTGACTCAGATCCAGACGAAGACTTTCTTCTTTGTCTTCTAGGAGATGTAGAGCTTCTAGAGGATCCTGATCTTCTCCTGGGTCTTTTTGGAGGAGATACAGATGGCCGACGTCTTCTCTGTGAGACTGGCGCTCTCTGTCTCTTTGGAGAAGGAGATCTACTTTTTCTTCTAGTTGAAGGTGATTTTCTTCTTTTTGGAGATGCAGAAGTTTTCCTCCTCTTCGGTGAGGGTGTACTTTGCCTTCGTTTAGGAGATGACGATCCTTGCTTTCTGCTCGGCGAAGGTGAACTTTTTCTCTTAGGGGAAGACTTCTTCCTTTTGCTTACTGAAGATGTGTCTTTTCTTCTGTCTGGAGAAACTGAAGTCTTTCTAGCTGAAGGCGATTTTTGTTTATCTTTTCTCTTTTGAGGTGATGAAGATTTTCTCATTGATGGGGATTTCTCTTTTTGAACAGAGCCTCGATCTCTGGACCTTGATTTTTCTTTTTTATTACTTTTTTCAGATGACTTTTCCTCAGATTTTTCCTCAATACTGGAACTTTTTCTTACTTTTTGAATAGTTTCTGAAGATGTCTGGATTTTTCCCCCTGAAGGTGGTAATGGGATATCTGCATTTATGACCTTTGGTAAAATTGGTGCTAATTTTGAGGGGCTTGCAATCTTCACCCCACCATTTTCAAAAACATCTGCTGTCCTTTCTTTCCTTACATCATCCTGTATCTTCGTTTCTGTGCCTTTCTCTCCTTCATGTGAACTAGTTTCAGTTATTTTGTCACCATGGTTTTCAGGCTCTCGTAATTGAGTTACTGGCTTCTCTTGTGTACTTTTAGTTTCTTTTCCTGCCTCCGGAATTTGGTCGGTGGATGGTTGTCTTTTTATTGACTCAGATTTATCCCATCTTCCACGCTTTTGTCTAAAATTACAAACATATTTTATGTTTTCACTTTCAAGCAAACAGCAGAAAAACCTCCGCCTATAAATACAAAATATAACTAAAACTGAAGTTTTTTTGAAAGCACAGTGGGAAGAGAAGCTATTGTTTCTATTCCAAATTTTCATTAAACAAGTTTAGAAAAATCTTAAAACATGAGCCTCTGGTGAGTTTTATTATATTTTTTCTCAAAAGCCAATAAATGTCCGATTCTTTTTGCATAATAAAGCTTTTTCACAAATAACAAGTTAGAATATGCAAACCCATCTATGCACAAGAGGTTGTTTCCATGACAGAATTATGCACTGGTGTCATAAATGACATCATGCAACCATGTGAAAGATATGAGAGATAACTTTTCGTTTCTGTAAATGATAGAAATTTCTTGCATCTAGTGAAAGGGGAGGTTTATATTTTCATGACTGGCAAAGCCTGGAGGGAAAATATGGCTTGTTATTTGCCATATGAAAGAAATTTCAATCATACTCAGTAACTAACAAAAAACCCATTTTTTTCATTTCTTTTCATTATGGAAAAAAAGTATCTATTGGGGAAAAATGCAACATCTGCTATCTACTTGTTGACTTTTGGGCATTGAACGCCTTGTATACCTTTGGTTTCTAACTCTTTACAAAACAATCCCAAGCTTTAACTCTTTACCACAAGATGAAAATGAAAACTTGTCCAAATTGAAAGCATTCGCATATGACAATTCAAACGTGTCTCCGGTAACGGTACTTATCTTTGATAGGTAAGAAAACATTGAGGGAAAAGGGGAAAATGCTGGTTACCAGCATTTTCTCCTTTTCCCTTAATGTTTTCAAAAGGCCTCTTCCGCAGGGGTCGTTAAAAATCGGGATTGTGTGGTAAAGAGTTAACAACCCTGAGAAAGATGTCTTTAGAAAACAAAGTCAGAAAAGGAGAAATAATGGCAAGCAGCCATTTCTCCTTTCCTAACAATTTTTTCAATAATATCAAAGACAAATTCCATCATTTGTGCCACATCTGAATTGTTGGCTACAAATGCTTTGAATTTAGACAAGTCTTATTTTTGACATGGGGTGCAGCATCAAACCAAATGTTGGTATATCCAATCACTTTTAATGACTTGCAAATGAAGCTTTGGTAACCATTATTAGAAACAGAGCAATGCTCATTTTCATACACTATTTACAAATTTCTTATAATATGAAGTTTTCTTTGCTGACAAATGTGTTACAACTTACAACAGCATTAAAAGTGATGACCTAACTCTTTATCAAACAATCCCGTCTTTTAATGACCCTAAGAGAGAAGCCTGTAGAAAACATTGTTGGAAAAGGAGAAAATACTGCTAACCAACATTTTCTCACAACATTTTCTACCCTATCAAGTCATCATTTTAACAAGATTTAATTTGTCAGCAGATGTTTGGAATTTGGTCCAGTCCAAAAGTTCACCATTTGGTGAAGAGTTTAATGTGTTTCAGACTTATCTGGTGGGTAAAGATCACTTTAGTTCACCTACCTTGCAAGCTCTGATGCAGCCTCAACAACTTCAGCTATTTTGGGCAATGGTGGAGTTTTCAATGATGATCTACTTGCATCATCAGTATCCGCTGTCATCTACAAGATATAAACATGTGCTTGGTACATTAAAACCTGTTTTGCAGGTAATCCTTAATGAGTAAATTAACAGTACAAATTCTTTACCAAATTATGAAATTTTAGGTTTGTGAAAATGAAAAAGAATTTGCTGACAACAAACCAAATATGGCTTTAGTGTTTACCACACAATCCCTGAGAAAGAAGCCTGTAGAAAACATTGTGGGAAAAGGAGAAAATGCTGGTAACCGGCATTTTCTACTTTTCCCACAATATTTTCTACCCTATTACCCTATTTATGTCAGAAATCATCATACTAACAAGATTTAATTTGTTGTCTGCCAATGCTTTGATTCTGGTCTAATAAAAAAAAAATTGTCGTTTAGTAAAGAGTTAAATGACAGAGTTTGTTTGTGAAACGGTGGAAAACAATGTGGGGAAATGAGAACAAACTGGTAAATAGTATTTTCTCCTCTTCCTGCAGTGTCTTCATATACCTTTTTCCTTTAATTTGTAAAAAGGTGGGACTGTTTGGTAAAGAGTGAAGTCAGCTAATATTGAGGGTCCAATGAGTAATATTGCCTTTGTTCTTCAGGCTACTATCCTAAGTATCTAAACCACTGGGTTCTAGTGAATACATAATTTTTTATCTGTGCCTTATCTGTGACAGGGTTTATAAATTTTATCAAACCAAAAACTTAAGTCTATCTTTAGTTGTTCACCACTGTTTACCTTACATGACCCTAGTTTTAACAACCCAAAAGAGAAAAGGCTTCTGAAAACATTGTTAGAAAAAGAGATGCTGGTAACAAGCACTTTCTCCATTTCCAATAATGTTTTTTACTGCATCACAGTACATCAGCTAATCTGTATCAATTTTCAGTCTTTTGTCTTTTGATGCTTTCAATTCAGAGATATGTAAAATTTGTCATATGGGACAAAAGCTAGCTAGTTACTTACATTTGGTTTCCTTGGTGACTGGGGGCTGTGGTCCTCTTTATCTAGATCATCTGGGTCTGGTGGTGGTTGCCATTTGATTTTTTCCTGTAAAGATAAACATGAGTAATTGGCTGGGAAAAGTGGGTTTAATCTACCACACAATCCCGATTTTTAACAACCCCGAGAAAATTATGCTTTTGTGAACGTGTAAAACAGTGAAGATACTGTAACCATCATTTAGTCCTTTTTTAACAATTCTTTTACCCTATCAACTATGAATCTCATCACTTGGGCCACCTTTTACTTGTTGTTTTCAAATACCTTTAAATATGGACCTGTGTAACATTTTATTGTTGGGTAAAGAGTGCATCTCCCTGATACAATATACATGCAAAGTTACATCATATTATAGATCCATAAAATCTATTAGTGAGGTAGAATGGTCCTTGGATATGCAAAACATTTACAAAATCTTAAAATTTCAATCCATCTTTAGTTGTAACTAAAGCTGTGGCTGGACTTTGAGAGTTAAAACAGAAATTGCAAGCACAACTGATAGTTTGACCCTTTACCAAACAATTTCTGCTATTTACAACCCCGAGATAGAAGCCTTTTGAAAACGTTGTGGGAAAAGGAGAAAATGCTGGTAACCGGTCTTAAATTTTGTTGTATGGTAAAGCATTAAACTACTTATCTGCATGAACTAGAAGTAATATTGGCTGCAAACAAATGAATCTAAATCCCATGAAAAAATGCCAAAATACTGCTCTGTCAAAGTGGCCAAAAAGTTTCATTAAGTACCTTTGATCCAGATCAGACTGCACTTCATGTCACTTTCTGAGAGCAAAAAGCATCTGAAATCACGACTGACATACTATGAGTTAAAAGTTCAATAATATAACTTACTTCAACTTTTGTTTTTTTCTTCATGTCTTCACTTTCTGACCCACTTCTGCTTCTTGATGATGATCGTGATCTTGAACGAGAGGAACTTCTGCTTGATGACCTTGAGCTATTGCTACTATATGACCTTGATCGTTTGCCCTTTTGCTTTTGACTTTGAGATTTAACAGGTCTCACTGTAATTTTTGGGTCATCTAGATGGTACTGAATCTTGGCTGCTGGCAACTTATCTGTTTTTGTCTCAAGCTGAGGGCTGGGGGATTTGGATTCTTTAGGTCCTTGAAAAGAAAAAGGAAAAACATATATGACCTGCAAAACGCCAAAAGGGGGATTCGGACATTTGTGTAGTGTCATCTCGTATCATCCTTCACAGTCCACTAATCCATAATGACTTTTTTCGTTTTCAGATTATTTCATGTCTACTATATCAAAAACTCTAACATGTCGTAAAGTGCCATCTCAGATTAGCCTGTGCTGACTGCGCAGGCTGATCCAAGACAAAAATTTACATGAATGTCCGGATACCCCTTTTTGTTGCAAAGCATATAGGCTCTTAGATTGAAAATATTTATTTCCCACAATGTTTTCATAAGGCTTCTTTCTCGGGGTAGTAAAAGCAGAAAGTGTCCAGTTTATTCTAAACTTTTTAAATATCAAAGTGAAGAGAATAGTCCTTGGTGTTTTGGAGAATGCAGATGACATCAGACTGTATCAAGAGAGAAGTAATCAAGAGCATCTCATCTTTATCCTGCTGACCTCAGAGCCTGTCATATGAAACATCCACTCTGCAAATTGTCTCATCAGCGTGAACATATGTGAAATGTTATTAACTCATTACCACACAATCCCTACTTTTGACGCCCCTGAGAAAGAAGCCTTTTGAAAACACTGTGGGAAAAGGAGAAAATGCTGGTAACCAGCATTTTCTCCTTTTCCCACAGTGTTTTCTACTCTTCCCAGAACAAATTTCAATTTTTCAGTCACCGTCATTTTGTCGTCTGCAAATGCTTTCAATTTAGACTAGTCTAAAATTTTCTCGTGTGGTAAAGAGTTAAACTAAGACCAGGGATTCATGAGACCAAATTACCAACACACTAACAGGCTGTCAAGGGTATGGATACAATTATTTCAAACAGTTCTACAGAAACAAAAATTAACAGTTTTGCGAAACCTTACCTTTTACACTTACTACATTTGTTGATTCTATCACCTGTAGAATACTAATATTGTCCCCACGTCCTCCAACTGAACTGCCTCCAACATATGGTACGACAGGGGGAATAACTGCATTTTCACTGAAAGAATAAATACATTTTTCAACATATTTAAATTCCATTTGTGGCATGCTTTGAGAAGAGGGGCTTAGCCCTCTATGATTCGTGATACCAAGCAAGCCCTTACATACTTCTGGACCTGTAACATCCTATTTCTTCACCATTCAACTTAATTTTCATATAGAATGGTCCTTGGACACTCAGAAAATTGAACAACAGCGAGAGGTTTCAGCCCAGGTTAGCCTACACGAACTGTACAGGCTGACTTGGGTCAATAGTTTTCGTAGATGCAATATTAAGCCCCCTTTTCACAGAGCATGGCCTATATAACAAAGGTCATCGCCGATGAAGTATGCTCTAGAATGAAGAATGCTGTCATAATCATATACCTAAAAATGATCTTTTCTTTAACTGTCATGTTGCTCTGAACAAATACATAGTGAACCATGCCCTGTGTTAACCCTTTACCACACAATGCCAAGTTTTAATTACTGTGAGGAATAGGCCTTTTGAAAACATGGGAAAAGGAGAAAATGCTGGTAACCAGCATTTTCTCCTTTTCCCACATGTTTTCTGCCCTATCAAAGAATAAATTCATCATTTGGGCCGCATTAAAATTATCACCTGCAAATTATTTCAATTTGGAGAAGTCATATGGTAAAGGGTTAAGGTGGTCTAATATAATTGCATAATGTATCAACTTGGGTCAGCCTGCCCAGTGGCCATTGGCTGACCTTTGTTGAAACTTTTTGCCATTGTCTGTCTGTCTTATAAGTGTCAAATGCCCATTCTACCTCATGATTCAGTTGTTTGTTTGACACAACAGGTTATATGCTTTCATAACTATGTCAAGACTTGCTTGTTGTAATACATCGTAGAGGTGCATTTAACCTCCTGGTACCAGAACATGGCTTATATTTTAACTCTTTACCACAGAACAAAATTTTAGACTTGTCCAAAGCGATAGCATATGCAGACGACAAATAAACACGATTGAAAAATTGAAATCTTACTTTGGAAGAGTGGAAAACTTTGTGGTAAAAAGGAGAAAATGCATTTTCTTCTTTTTTTCAAAATGTTTTCATAAGGCTTTTTCCTCTGGGTGGTAAAAAACAGGGATTGTTTGGGCAAGGGTTAATGCTTCCCGAGTTATATACCTAAAAATATTTATGTATAAAGATATTGATTTAACTGTGCTTCAATAAAAAAATCTGCTGTATTCCTATAGTATCAAACTTGTCTTTGTTTTTGTCAGAGTATCTTGGAAAATGTTACAGTATAATTCAAAGATGATTGATTGACCGATTGATTGTATGGTGCTTAATGCTGTTTTTAACATTTTAATTATAATGCAACTATCTGCACTTTCCTGGAGTTTCTCTTACTGTTAGTCTGAACAATATTCTTTCCAAACCACTGGCTGCTTTCAGATATAACCATCGTCAAAATGGTTTGCAGTAAATGCAAATGAATTCAAAGACAAGATTGCATACTCTAACTAGTCTGGTCTTGATCCTATGTAAGAAACTTCAGTTATGGTTAGCTACCCACTGATTGCTACTTACTTTTTATTGGTTTCATTCTCTGAAGCCTTTGATTTCCATTTTTTTTGTCCTGGCTTCCAGTGGGTTGGCGGGGGACTGTCAGATTTCACACGGGCCATCCTAAAAATTCAAATTTTGTAAACTTTTCTTGTTTTCCAACTCTACAAACCCTTTACCAAAAAATCCTGAGTTTTCATAACAGAGAAGGCTTTTGAAAACATTAAGGAGTATCAGAAAATGCTGGTAACTAGCATTTTCTCCATTTCGACTAAGTTTCCTACCCTATTAAGATTGAAGCATTTGTAGACAAAATTTCATGTGCGATTCAAATGATGGGATGGGGATGGGATGGGACAGGATGGGAAATAGGGAAGGGAATGGGAATGGGATGGGACAGGATTGGGATTGGACGGAACGGGATGGATGGATACATGAATGGATCACACAATAAGTTTTTTCTATAATCATGACTGAATGTTTTGGCATTTCTCTCACCTTCTCTGGGAAAAGAATTGATTTTAACACACATTAAACAAGAAGATGCTGTAAAAGAAATCTGCGAAGTTAAAGATAAATATATTCCGTAATGACAGAGATATTACAAAATGTCATAGTTCATTAACATGGCCAAATTCTTGCAAGACAAAACAGACAATGACACAGATGATGCCAAGTCTTCATGTTTTCAAATAGCTCAATGTTTTAACCTTTTACCAAACAATCCTTGATTTATACAACCATGAGAAGAAGCCTTTTAAAAACATTGTGGGAAGAGGGGGGAAATGTTGGTAACCAACATTTTCTCCCTTTCCCCCACAAGGTTTTCTACCTTGCTCGAAACAAATTTCATTTTTTGATTGATGTTTATTATATCATCTCCAAGTGCTTTTAATTTGGACTAGTGTAAAATATTGTCAGTTGGTAAAGAGTAACCTCTTTACAAAATGACAAAATCATAGACTCAATTAGATTGAAAGCATTTGCAGATGACAAAATGTGACTCAAAAATTGAAATTTGTTCTGGAAGGGTATCAAACATTGTGGGGAAAGGAGAAAATGCTGCCAACCAGCATTTTCTTCTCTCATAAAGTTTTCAGAAGGCTACTTCTTCAAGGCTGTGACAACCAGGGATTGTTTGGGAAAGAGTTAAACAGCCAAGCTAAAGATTAAAAACACACCTTGCAGCTTCCTCTACTTTCTTTTTATCAAAAACCGGTTCTTTTCTGTTGCCTCGATGATTCCTCCTTTTCCTGCTATCCACTGAAGAAGAGGAAGATGACCTTCGACTTCTTGACCTGGATCTGGAGTGTGATGAACTAGAATATTTCTTTCCTTTGTGGTATCTGGACAAATTGGATCTTGAAAACAAGGAAAATATATGAGATTTTCTTTGCTATTAATTATTACTTAAGACATACAATTAATCATTACAATTTACACAAATGAAGAAATATTGAAGGGAAAAATAAATGTGATTTTGATGATTTGAGAAATAGTGTGGGACAGAAACAAAAATTTCTTTTCTAACAGCTGTTTTCAATCTGAGAGATGAAGGGCTCGAAATTCATATCTGTACAATTTTGGTTTATTCCTTCACAACACCATGACTTTTAACAACCCTATGGATGAAAACTTTGTAACACATTGGCAGAAAAGGAAAATATGCTGGTAACCAGCATTTTCTCCTATTCTCACATTATTTTCTTATCTTTTAAGAAAAATTTTCAATTCTCGATTCCCATTTATTATGTTGCCTGCAAAAGCTTTCAATTTTGTAGACTGGTGAAAGCTTACATAAACCTTTGATCACATTTTTAGTTTATGGTCAGTGACATTGTTACATGAAGCCAACTATATAAACCTCATATTTCTTCTATTCAAGTCAAACATCTGTTGCTATTGAAGATAATTTTGATCATAATTCAGCACCAGCTGGCAGCAGGTGTAGGTTCAAATTCAGATAGTAGATTCCAAGTCTTATCTTGATCTATGCCATCTGCAAAAGCTTATCAAGTTTCTACTGACAGTGAAAAACAGTTGGAAGTTCAGCACAAATGAAGAATTCTAAAGCAACATCAAGGCTCATTCTGTATATTCTCCAATCAGCTTCAGGTCTAGGTGAGAGCTGTTTCCTGAATATGATCTATCTGAATATGAAGCTTGAAGTTACTAGCTTTTATACCTAGGAATTTATGCCACAGACAGATTTTTGTGATGGACGGACAGTGTGACTCCATACCCCACCCTGAACTTCGTTGTTGGAGGGGTGTAATCATATAAAGGGGCATGTGGGGGGGTATAATAAAAAATTGACTATAAAATGAAGATTATCAATTTTTATACTCAACCCCCACAGCTGAAATCTTACTGAAATGTGTTTTGTCTTGAAAACAATTGTTAACAGTATTTTGCGCCACAGTCAACAGGAATATGAGAACTATAAACTGCATACCTTCCAGGTGACCGTGATCTATGAGGAGACCTTGACCTTTTTCTCCTTTCTTTTGATAAAGATTCCCTCTGTAATCTTGACCTCTTTTCTCTTGAAGATGACCTTGGCCTCTTTGGGGACCTTGACTTCCTTCCATTTTCCACTGAAGGTGACCTACTAGAAGATCTCGAGTCACTAACAGATCTTTTTCTTCTTTGCCTTTCAGGAGAAAGTGATTTCCTTTTCTGTCTTTTACTTGGCTTTGATCTCTGGGGAGATATGGACCTTCTAGGAGAAGCTGACCTTGACCTGGATTTCTGTCTACGCTTTAATCTTTCACTATATTCCCGCCTATGATCAGGTGATCCTGAACTAGAGTGTTTTCTACCCTTAACATTTTTTCCTACTGATCTTTCAGTTGTACGAGAACTGACTGAATTCTTTTCTCTTTTCTGTGATCGAGATCTTGACCGACTTCTTCTTGTTTTCTTTTCTGAGTCACTGTCATAATCCTGCTTGCCAATTTTTTTATCATGATTTTTGTCCATGTCTATGCCATGCTTTTCTGCCTGTCTTTTTGCTGCAGACGCCAATGCTACTTTCCTCAACATTTCTGTCTCTGATTCATCACTACCTGACCCGCTCTTTCTAGCTTTTTTCTCATCATCTATCTCACCTTCTTCAGATACTTCATTTCTACGGTGATTTTTATCCTCTGATCTGGATTCATCCTGTCGTGATCTTTTAGAGTCATCTTGATTGTCAGTATCCTCTCGAGCTGATTGTTTACCATTTCTTTTCTCCATCTCGACATCAGACTGGTCATCAGAATGGGTTTCTTTTCTTCTTCTGCTTCTGTTACGATAACAGAATTAGACATGAGTATACTTTCCTATTTGAACTACCAAGGTCCGTATTCACTGACCATTATTAAGCACATTCTTTGTCTTACTCTTCAAAATTTTCTGACTGTGAAAGTAACAGAACTTCTGATTTGCTAAACCATTTGGTTTATCCAATCAGAAGATCTGTTACTTTCACAATGACAAAATTCTGAAGAATAAGTCTAAGAATGCTCGAAAGAATGGATGGTGAATATGGACCCCGCAGTTGAAAAGCTTTCTAAAACATTGTTCGGATTGAAAGTGATACCAAGTTTTCTCCCATACACATGACGTTATCTAGCCTTTCACAAATACCGGTAAGTCCTTGTCACATCAGAGACTTTTGTCATCAAATATGGAGAGAATATTGATCTTCTGAATACAACAGGGGATCAATAACTTAGTTCATCTGTGTATTTCCTTTTCCCACAATATTTCCTATCAAAAACAAATTGAAGTATTCAAGACATATTTAGATTATTGTCTGCAGTGTTTGAATTTGGATGTGATAAAGTTTTGTAATCCAGTAAAAGGGTTAACCCTTTACCACAAAATGTTATGGATTAACAACTCTGAAAAAGGCGGCTTTTGTAAAAGAATTTCTGATATCAAGTTTTTCTCTTTCATCAGCGTTTCCTGTTTTGCCGTGTTTCAATGTTTCTTTCATCTAATGTTATCTACCCTATCTATGAAAGAAATCATAATTTCAGCTGCATGTTATTTGTGGTCTGCAAATCCTTTAAATTTGGTTCAGTCTAAAATTCTGTCATTATCAGCATTTTCCCTCTTTTGCCTGATGTTTTTCAAAGCCTCCTATGACGAAGGATTGATTGATTGTTTGAATGCTATGTTATACCACTTCAACATTATTTCATTCGTATCTGGGCAACCCCCAGGGTTTCACCAGCACTAGGCTAGGACACTGAGGTGCCCTGTCCAAGGAAACTACCATTAAAAAGCCAGTGGATTCAGTGAAACTCAAACCCAGGACCTCCTGGCAATGAGTACTACACTACCACTGAGCCACTCTGGACCTGGTCTTGACAAAAGATTCTTATGTACAGAATTAACCCTTTACCACAAAATCCTGAGTTTTAATGATTCTTGGAAGGAAGGCTCCTGATAACATTTTTTTCGTTAAAGAGAAAATACCAGTAATGATCTTTGAGAACAAGGCAAATCCTTTGAGAAAAGGAGAAAATGTTGGTTAGGAGTAGCGTAGAATTAGGAGTATACTTACTTTTTCTCCTTTTTGTGCTTTTTTCTGTCCTTCTTCTTGTGATCTACTTCTTCGTCCTCTTCTTCCTCACTATAACAATGAAAACTATTGTAATACTCATGCTGTACCTCATTTTTGTAGTACTTTTAACATGCAACAGTCATAAACTATTTAACCCTTTACCACACAACAAAAGTTCAGACATTTCCAAAGTGAAAACATTTGCAGAGGACAATTTCAGTCTGACTCAAAATAGTGGAATTTGCCTTCAGTATGTTAGAAAACATTGTGGGAAAAGGAGAAAATGCTGGTTACCAACATTTTCTCCTTTTCCCAAAATGTTTTACACAGGATTCTTCTTCAAGGTCATTAACAGTAGGCATTGTGTGGTAAAGGATTATGGTGTTTGACTTAATTTCCAACTGATGCAACTATATCAATACCAAAGATAATAAATAGAGCACCGCATGCAGTGCCAACACTTAGCTGTAGCTGCTTTGAGAGATGGCGAAAATACACTGTAGAAAAAAGGGCAAAATGGCTGTGTTAAAAATATTTTGATGGTTATCTGCCGTACTTGAATGGGCTACCCTTTGTTATTGACTAGTCCCAGTTTGAAGTAAGTATCTTCAGCAATGAGTGAGAATATAAAATGTCAAGTAATTGCACCACTACATAAACAAAAAATGCAGACCAATGGCCTCTAGAGTGACACATGGTTTTTTCTATGACTTGGACCAGTAACCTATTTTCTGGCTGACAGTGACCCAACTTCAAACCTGTCTGAGATATGAAAAAACATCACTCTAAATGAATGATTGTATTTTCAACAGCTTTGGTTGTATCATGGCTGTCAGTGCACCTAGGCATGTGTTTCCTGACTTTCTCACACCAGCACTTCTACAACTTTCTTTTTAAGTCACTGACTACTTTTCTCATATGCAACAGAGGTGGGAGGCAAACAATATATTGTTAGGAAAGTTTGCCTCAACTGTGTATTGAAATAATAACCACCAGATTATGAGTGGAACATGCTAACCATTGAGCTAAACTGCCTGGCAACAAACATTCTTACCAGGTTTTATTAAGTATCAGACTGAAAATGAGGCCCCTAGAGTGCAAACAAAGTTTTTCTAAGATTTGGTCCAGTGAGCTACTTATTGCCTGCAAGAGACCCAATTTTTAACTTGTCCAAAATACCATCAAAACAAACATTTTGACCAGGTTTCATGAAGATCACACTGAAAATGTGGTCTCTAGAGTGAACACAAGGATTTTCTAAGGTCTGACCTGGTGACCTACTTTTTCCTCCAATAAGACCCAATATCAAAACTTGTCAGAGACGAAATCAAGATATGAATATTGTAACAAATATGTGGCTTGCAGAGTGTACTTAAGGTAATTGTTGTTGCCTGGATGATGCACAATGGTTGACAGATACAGTGCTATCATGAAAGCTTGTGGTCAGGTGACCTAAAAATGCAATCTGATTCGTGTTTGTAAAATGCACACTTACATACTCATCAATCACACAGAGCAAGAAAACCATCAAACCTACAAATCCATTAATTTTGCAGGAAGCCTCTGTCTTGCTCTTATGTAATTGATATGGCCTGTAACATGCTAAAAGGGTCATTCAGACACTTGTGTAAAGCATCGCCCTGGATCAGCCTACATGGACTGCAAAGGCTAATTCAAAAAGACACTTTCCGTCCTTGAGTTATTTTCTGTTTTGCCTAAGTCTACAGTAAGAAAAAAAATCAAATGTAGTCGTGAAGTGCCATCTTGGATTAGCCTGCACAGACTGCGCAGGATTATCCGAGACGGCACTTTAACTCATTACCAAACGACAAAATTTTAGGTTTGGCCAAATCGAAAGCATTTGCAGACAAAAAAATGAAAGTAACTGAAAATTTGAAATTTGATTTGTGAAGGGTAGAAAACATTGTGGGAAAAGGAGAAAATGCTTGTTACCAGCATTTTCTCCTTTTCTCACAATGTTTTCTGAAGGCGTCCTTCTCAAGGTCATCAAAAGAAGGGATTGTGTGGTAATGGGTTAAGCCAATGTCCAAATTTCTCTTTTCACATGTTGCAGCCCATATATTATGAACTTTTAACCAACCTTTCCACTTCATCTCTCTGTCTCCCTCTTCGAAATTTATCCCTTAAATCAGATACCCTCTCTGGTGACCTCTCCCTCCTCATATCCCTCTCTCTGACCCTTCTATCTCTGTCCTGCCCTCTATCTCTATAGTCACGTCTCCCATCTTGTTCCTGTCTTCTTTCTCTACTGCCTCGCACATCTAAAGTTCTATCTTGTCTCTGTATATTCTGTCTATCATCAGTATTGTTTCTGTTTTTCTGTTGTTTTTGTTGTTCTGCTCTCCAGTGGGGAGGTGTCACACTCCTCTCTGGATTCCAGCTTCGATGGAAACGCTACAAAAGAATTTATCAAACAATTTATCAAAATTTAGTATCATGCACCGTATTGCCTGTCCCTGAATAAATGTACTGAAGTAGTTCAGCTATCAACCTTTTTTTTAAAAAGAATGAAAACCATTGTGGGAAAAGGAAACTAAACACTTTTCTGTATTGTTCTCAATGATCTTCTCCCTTAGAGAGTCACGGTAGATGGTTTAACCCATTTCCACAGAATCCCTACTTCTGACCAACCTGAGAAAAAAACCTTTAGAAAACATTGTGGGAAAAGGACAAAATGCTGGTAACCAGCATTTTCTCCTTTCCCAAAATATTTTCTACCCTTCACAAAACAAATTTCAAATTTTCAATCACTTTTATTTTGTCATCTGCAAATGCTTTCAATTTGGAAAAGCCTAAAATATTGTTGTTTAGTAACGAGTTAAATCCATGAAAATTACAAACTTACAATATTCCCGCGCCCCTTTATTTTCTCTCCAGCCACGTAGCGTATACGTGATCTATACCTTGAATCTTCTCTGGGGTCTTCTCTTGGAGGCCTGTGGGTGGACAAAAGATTTCTTATAAACATTCATCAATTTAGAGATTCTACTTTTGAAGAAGAAAATTTAACTTTGTTGATTTTTTTTCTACTAATTCAATTTTCGAGTTAATTTTTCATCATTGACATTTTTTTCTAAAATTTCTAAGTTTTACCAACAAACATTTGTTGCTGATGTTTGGTGGAATTCTATGCTTGATAAAATAAATTTTAGTGCTTTTTTTTTATGGTTTTTATTTTTTTAAAGATAAACAATTATTTTTTTTATTGTAGATAGATAAAGGGATTCTGTGTTTGAACTATATTTTCTTTTGAAGACACGTTAAGAGATTTTTGTCTGAAAGATAACATTTTTGATTTATACTTTTGGAGCTTCTCTGCTTCTATGATAAACTAACCACCTCTAGCAGTCAACTTATTTGATCTTGCCGCCCATTATCAGTTCGTGCATTCTAGGAAAAGGACAAATTGCCTCTGACGAGCAGTATCTACTCTTACCTACATATCCTTGCTTAATGTATAATTCATGTACATTATTGTTGCTTTTGTCTATAGAGTCTTGGAAATGCAAGCAGTGTAGATCAAAGATTAGCCTGCATATTTTGTGTAGTCTGATCTTGATCTTCATGGCTTGCAAAGGTAGATATTACTGTGAAAGGTATTGTAAGGGTTAAGTTACATATGAACTGAACTGATCAAGGCAATTTATTAGATGAATAAATAAAAAGACTATGTTTATTGTCTGTATTTAGGCATTTCTGTCATGCCAGGCAATTTTATTTCTGGACTATGTAATTTCATGCGTCGTTTGGGAGAAGGAATACTAAGGAACCAATATTTTTTCCCTCAATGTAAATTTCTTTTCTTCACAATAAAGCAAATATCCCCATTTATGACAATCCCGTAAATGTAAAGAGCTTACTCATCCCTATCTACTCTGTCTCTTGAGAGAAATTTGTTGGCTGGAATATCAGGAATTTCCTCTGGACGAATATCTCCAAACACAGTGGCTGGTTCCTTTTCTTCTTCTGCTTCTCCCTCTTCTTCTTCACTGCTGGTAAAAAACAAATGAATTGTATACCTAAAACTTTACAGTAATCCTCACTGTTGGTAAAATAAAGTCATTTCTTCACCTTAAAGGTGAGTATTAAGATTTTTCTCATCTCACCAAGTTAAAAAATATATATCACTGAAATTTATATGAAAAAACAATAAAAATAATCAATAATTCAAAATCATCAAACAACAAAAAAAAAATTTGTTTCATAGTGTTCCCTTATAAGGCTTCATAGTCTCTTAACCCTTTACAAAACGACAAAATTTGGGATGTGACCAAATTGAAAGCATTTGCAGACGACAAATTAAACATTGATGAAATGATGGTTTCTCTCTTTGAGAGAGTAGAAAACACTGAGGGAAAAGGAGAAAATGCTGATTACCAACATTTTCTCCTTTTCCAACAGTGTTTTCCAAAGACTTCTTCTTTAAGGTTGTTAAAAGTTGGGATTGTGTGGTAAAGACTTAGGTATTTTTAGATTTCGCACAAGAAATAAAAAAAGTATTGTGGGAATGTCAAGTGACAGCCACACGACTAATAACACTTAAGTTCCATAACATAACAAACATGTAATTATTTTCCATAATGTATTTTTCGGACGCTATGTTTGATGCTTTGTCTGTGTATTTCCAGTATGTAAATGAGGTAGTTGCTCATGTAAAAAAAAATGTGTTTCCCATTGGTGTCGACCTTGGCCGTAGCAAATCTTTAATTGCCCTTGTTGTTGCATGGTTTTCGACTACTGGGGTTTTATGAATATAAGTTAAAAGGCTTTGAGAGTATAATGATGATTTTTTTGTATTTTTGTAAAATTTTCGTCCCAAAATCTGAAGGGCCCCCTTTAAGGAACAATCATGTCCACTGCTAGTAAGAAAAAATCAACTTGAAACCATAGTTTTTATTCCTCAAAGCCCAAAGTAACCCTCAGTGGTAGTGAGAAATAAAATTACGATTTACAACAGAGAGTATGAAACAATCTTTTAAGAAACAATCTTTTATGTTGGTAAGATACAAACCCAATTTATACCTCAAAAGTATAATCATCATTGCAAGTATTATAGAAACTTGTAACTCAAAATATGATGCAAAATATTTTTTTTTCCTGTAAATGTGGAGATGAATATCGAACAGTACAAAACAAGCAGCCTGATCTTACTTTTAGACATCAGAATTTTTCAGTCAGGGTTTTCTATTCAATATTTGGATATCTTTTTCTGATATGAAATTTATTTATTTACAACTTTGTGCAAGAATTTTAACATTGAATAATAGGCTTCCAAGATTTTTCAACATATTATACCATAAAATTCATAAAAAAGGACAAAGCATGGAGTTATCCAGATTCAGACATTTTCCCCTTTAGCAGATAGCATGTGAACCCTGAAAACAATACTAATACACGCACTGAGAATCTTTGATAAAACTAAATAAATTTACCTTGAATTCTTGGCTTTTTTCTTTTTCTTTTCCTTTTTCTTCTTTGATTTTTTCTTTTTTCTTTTCTTCTTTTTTTTTCTCTCGACTTCTGAGTCTGATGACTCTGAGTCAGAGCTAGATTTGTCCGACTCTGAACTTTCCTCTTCTGACACAACCTCTTTCTTTTTCTTTTTTTTGCCTTAATAAAATGGGAAAAGAAGCTCATTCTAAATTCACTGCAAGATAAAATAATTTCTGGCTTGTTTAATTTTGTAACAAAAGCTTCCCAGAGTGGTGCATATATGTACGAGTAGGCTTGTCAGTGATCCAAAAGATATCCAAATTCTGAAAGTCATATGCACACTTACACGTTATAGAGATTTATTGTGGTAAGTTTAAACTTATTCTAATGATAACTGTAGGAGGAGTTGCACATGAAAGAAATATGGTGTATAAAAACAGGTTAGGTATGTCATCTACACAAGTGTGGTAAAATGGAATGTTCCATTTGTTCAAGTCATACAACAGTTTTGTTGGAAAGCAAAATAAGATATTTTAATCTGTATATTTATTTTCTGCAGCTTTGATCTGATCCGCATAAAGGGCAGAAAAAATGCCTATATGAATTGGTATTCTGATATAATGTGTAACAGCAGGATGAGTTCTTCAAAAGAACAAGAGCTTCGCAAAGCGGCGCATATACGCCCGAAGGGGCTTGTCAGTGAAATGAGTTGAAATGACGGAAGGGCCATGAATAAAGAGTAGTTAATGTCCATGATATGTGAAAAATATTAAAGGGCAATAGGTAAAAAAAGAAGGGTGGCACAGTTACAAATTTTGTGAATTGCTGTTCTCCAGGAGGTGTTAGTTTGGGAGTTATGGCCTGGACAAAAATTCAAACTGAAAATTAACAAAGGGCAATAACTAAAAAAATAAAGGTCACAAAGTTATAATTCATGTGCACTGCACTTCTCCGTAATGGGTTCTATCAGTGTATGAAGTTCCAAGTTATTAGCTTTTACAGTTTGGAAGTTATGGCCTGGATAAAAATTCAAACTGAAAATTAACAAAGGGCAATAACTCAAAAAATAAAAGCGGCACAGTTATGGTTCATATGCTATGCACTTTTCCACAATGTGTTCTATCAGTGTATGAAGTTCCAAGTTAATAGCTTTTATAGTTTAGAAGTTATGGCCTGGACAAAAATTCAAACTGAAAATTAACAAAGGGCTGTAACTCAAAAAAAAAAAAAAACGGTGGCAGAGTTACAGTTCATGTGCACTGCACTTCTCCATAATGTGTTCTATCAGTGTATGAAGTTGCAAGTTATTAGCTTTTATAGTTTGGAAGTTATGGCCTGGACAAAATTTCAAACTGAAAATTAACAAAGGGCAATAACTCAAAAAATAAAAGTGGCAGAGTTATGGTTCATGTGCACTGCACTTCTCCATAATGTGTTCTATCAGTGTATGTAGTTTCAATTTGATACCTTTTACAGTATGGAAGTTATGGCCTGAACAAAAATTCAAAGTGAAAAGTTGGTTATTTCAGAAATCAAGCGCAGATAATTTTGGAACGGAAATAGCGATAAAAATTCTAAGACCCAGGTGCACAACTAGACATCATGGAGATTCATTGTGGCAAGTTTCAAATAATTCCGATGAAAACTGTAGGAGGAGTTGCACACACAAGAAATTGCTAACGGACGGACGGACGACCGGGGGTATAACATAATACGACCCTTCGGGCGTATAAAAATGCATAAACATACCTTTAGCCTTTAACTGAAGGACCAACTCCCCACAGTTAGAAATGGTCACTGTTTGCTGTGGTCTGTTTTTCTTATCTGTGTCTAAATTTTCAATTGTTCTGACCACATCTTGACCACTAATAACATGACCAAACACACAGTGTTTTCTGAAACATGTACAAGTTGTGCATGTCAGCCTCTCAATTCACCCTTGGAACACTATATAACATTTTACCAAATGATAACATTTTTCACTTGTCCAATTTGAAAGCATTTGCAGACTTCAAAATAAACATGTCTCAAAAATGGAAACTTGACTTTAGAATTGTAAAAAACATTGTAGGAAAAGGAGAAAATGCTAATTATCGGCACTTTCTCCTTTTCCCACACTGTTTTCAAAATGCTTCTTCCTCTTGGTCATACAAAACAGGAATTGTTTGGTAAATGGTTAAGTTAAATAGGCAATA
Organism: Tridacna crocea; assembly: GCA_943736015.1. Lineage (NCBI taxonomy): Eukaryota > Metazoa > Mollusca > Bivalvia > Cardiida > Cardiidae > Tridacna > Tridacna crocea. Next base: position 46,132,505 of record OX031061.1, read on the forward strand.
TATATGTCTTGAAATAAGACACTAATAATTGCAATTTCAAGACTGATTTGCCCCTTGGTGAAATTTTCGAATGAGACAAGTTAGAACTGTATGTGCAGACAACAAAATAAATACTGCTCAAACAACGAGTTCTGTTTTTGATATGGTAGAAAACATTATGGGAAATGGAGAAAATGCTGGTTCTCCTTTTCCCACATTGTTTTTAAAAGGCTCCTATGTCAGGGTCATTTAAACTTGGGATTGTGTGGTAAAGAGTTAAATCCAGAACGTATCAGCAAAGTGGACACAGTGTCCATCAAAGATCAGACTGCACATTTAAGCTGTCCGATCTTGATCTACACTAGCAACAATGGCAACTAAAGCTGTGAGAGGCACTTATGGGGCTAATTTTAATTTTATCATTTCATAATAACATTTATCCAGTAAGAAACATTCCTATTGGCCCTGACAAATGACATAAAAGGGGTAGAATTTGAAGATGACTAAATTTCCTGGTGAATGTTCATTATTATCAGTCAAAGAGATTTAACTTTCTTTCAGTAGTCTTACACATACATGGTAAGATCATGATTAAGTCTTGAAAGACAGCCCAATATTACCTGAACTTTTTTCGTGCCCATAATGTAACTAAATGCTACATAACTCTTTACAACACAATACCAACTTTTAACGACCCCGAGAAAGAATACTTTTGAAAAAATTGTGGGAAAAGGAGAAAATGCTGGTAACCAGCATTTTCTCCTTTTCCCACAATGTTTTCTACCTTATTAACTCTTTACCACACAAGAAAAATTTAGACTAGTCCAAACTGAAAGCATTTGCTGACGACAAAATAAAGGTGACTGAAAAACTGAAATTTGTTCTGGGAAGGGTAGAAAACACTGTGGGAAAAGGAGAAAATGCTTGTTACAAGCATTTTCTCCTTTTCCCACAGTGTTTTAAAAAGGCTTCTTTCTCAGGGGCATCAAAAGTAGGGATTGTGTGGTAATGGGTTAAAGAAAAATTGTACCATTTGAGCTACATCAAAATTGTCGTCTGTAAATGTTTTGAATTTGAACAAGTCCAGAATATTGTTATCTGGTAAAGAGTTAACCCATAACAGGTAGAAAAAAAAGAGAGAAATAACAGACTGCTGGGCAATGAAATTTTCACAGGTTTGTTAAAACTCTTGATGTGTGGTTATCCCAGCATAATAAAGATAAATTCAAGGGGCATTATTCACACAACATTCAAATTTCAAAAGCAGACAAATCCTGTCATATAAGATGTGATTTTTTCTATCACCTGCAAGCACCTTTAAATTTGGATAGGCCTAAAATGTTGTTCTCTGATAAAAAGCCAAAATAAAGACTTACCCATCTAAATGAGGGGTGGGCTTCGTAGTGCTATCATTGGTCACATGGAAAAGAAAAACAAAATCATACAAATTATTATTAGTTTCATACATTATATCTTTACATAGTTCCTTTCATTTTCATCTACAATAGTCAGAATTTCTTACACTACACAGCCAATGGCCTCTACCCTTTATCAAACAGTCTTCAATTTTAAAGACAGATCAAAGGCTTCTGGAAACATTGCAAGAAAAGGAAAATTCTCTTTTCTAGGGTATTTCCTTCTCTTTCAAAGAAATATCCCAGCACTGGAACAAAACCCATTTGTTGTCTGCTAATGCTTACAATTTACATAAATCTTCAATCTTGAGGTCTGGCAAATAGCAGGGACATGTTTGTTTATAAGGGTAAACTACTCAATATGGCCATCAGTCCATTTGACCAGGAGGGTTTTTTGGTTGCCGTTATATCTTAACTCATTACCAAACGACAAAATTTTTGGCTCGTCCATATCAAAAGCATTTGCAGATGACAAAATAAAGGTGACTAAAAATATGAAATTTGTTTTGTGAAGGGTAGAAGCCATTGTGGAAAAAGGAGAAAATGCTTGTTTCCAGCATTTTCTCCTTTTCCCACAATGTTTCCTATAGCCTTCTCCCTCGGGGTCATCAAAAGTAGGGATTGTGTGGTAATGGGTCATATGTGAATGACAGCATTCCTTTCCACTGAAAATCTAAAATTTTGCCAATCAAGGCACTAGAGGTCCAGAACTAATTTAGCAAAAGCTTAAAAAAATTGTTTGTGCTTTAAAATTCATTTTTATGATATTTTGACAGTGAAAAGAGCCATGAATAGATTATTTGTCCTTCCCTTTTCTTTAACCCTTTACCCCATAAGGCATTTCTATGGTATCTCTAATTGACCCTTAATAACAGCAAGGGTGAAACCGTTTATGTGTATATGACACCTTTTGATAGCATAGAAAAAATTGTGACAAAAGGTGAAATTGCTCATGACAAGCAATTTCACCTTTTGCCACAATGTTTTCCAAAGGCTCCTACAAGCAATGTGTAGAAATGAGTATCTATGGAGTAAAGGGTTAAAGGAAAACGGAATGTAAATGCACATATAAATATGTTTATTTAGGCAGAAAAAAAAAAATCTTAAAATCATTCTCTGTTAATCCACAGAGTTCAAGGAGTAACATAGTTGCTTATATTACATCATAGATCAAACAGCACAAAATGTGCAGTCCAATCTTGAATACAGACATCCAATATATACAAATAAACAAAAATATGCATTTGATCTTGCTATTTCTAGAGTATGTTTCATACAAGAAAATGTTAAATTTCATTCACTCTTTACCAAACAATACTCTGTTTTATCAACCTCTTTGAGGAAGGCTTTTGAAAGCATTGAGGACAAAGAAGAAAATGCTGGTTACCAGCTTTTTCCACAAGGTTTTCATCTAATTCAAATACAGTATCATCTGTGCTATGTCAACTTGTCACCTCCAAATACTTTCAAATTGGTCAAACCTAAAATTTTGTTGTCTGGTAAAGAGTTAAGCCATCTAAATTCTAATGGTTGTCTACTATCAAAGTAAATTTTCTTAATTGAAATTTCAATGAATGATTCACTGTTTTCTGTAACCCTTTCAGAAAGTTACCTTATCTGTGATCCATCTGGTTTCATCTGTAGACAAGTATAAAAAAGGAACAGTGTGAAATCCTGATAAAAACTGAATACCTTTCACAAAAAAAAAGTTCTAGCACCTCATTAATGAAATCCTAGAATTGTTCAATGGAATATCTTTAAAAAAGCTTTATTTGTGTTTTAACTTTTATTTAATCTTTTATTTAATCTTATCCAAATCCATTTAATCCAAAACTATACTTGAGATAGTATCTATTATTTTGAGTCTTTCAAATTACTCACTTTTCCACATTTCCTTGCAATTGGTTTGAAAAAAAAAAATCCCCACCCACCAACATATATGAAGCAAAGGATTATTTTTCAAAGGATCAGTGTATATTTATAAAAAAAAATCAGTAAAATCATCCTCTTTTTCCAGTTCTTATGCAATTCAGTGTATGAAAAATTTAAACTACAAATATGATCTAATTATTTTGAAGGGAATACAAAGGGGTAACAGTTTAAGAAATATGTTGTTTTTTTTCCAGCACACCAGCCTGCTTCACTTATCTCTGTCTGGCTTAAAAGCTCAGTTGGTAATGTACTAGGTTTATAATCCAAAGGTTGCAAGTTTGAATACCGGCTTGGCCAGGCTTGCAACAGGAGTTATATTCAACACTAACTCTTTACCAAACGATCCTGTTTCCAAGTTTGTGTTGGGAAGCAGTTAATGGCTTGTATAAATAAAAACTTCAGGAATGCAATTGTGTATGCAGTGAAGAAACTGCATCCTCGACTACGAGGGGTGATCTCACTCTGACCTTGTTTTTTTTCAGTGAAGCATAAAACAAATACCTTTTCAAACTTACCCATCATATACATATGAAAACATCTGGTAATGGAATGTTTGTTTTTTTTAAATTCTTTTGTGAGTGTAAATAAGGTCTCACAGTTTCGGTTCATTTTGTATTATACCACCTACCTTGGTCTTGTATCACCTTTGAACTTTTTATGGGCATACAAAGATATATGCATTTTTCTTTAAATCTTTACCAAACGACAAACTTTTAGGTTTGCCCAAATTGAAAGCATTTGCAGACTACAACATAAATGTGACTGAAAATTTGAAATTTGTTTTGTGAAGGGTACAAAACAATTGTTGGAAAAGGAGAAAATGCTGGTTACCAGCATTTTCTCCTTTTCCTACAATGTTTTCTAAAGGCTTCTTTCTCTGGGTCGTCAAAAGTAGGGATGGTGTGGTAATGTGTTAAGTAAAGCCTGAAGCTTTCATCTGTTTCTGTATCCTGACCAATGGACAACTTTAAAAGCAAAATCATCCATGAAATATTGTTTTATAAAATAAAATATTTGTTTTACAAGGATATTATCAAACATAAAGCTAAGACGAAAAGAACTGATGAATTCCTATGCCTTTGCATGGATACTGACATACCTGCAATGCTGTGTTGATCACTTCCAATTAATAACCTGTAATCTCAAGAATACAGTGAATTCCACTGGGAATGATTAAAACACTATTTCATCTTGTAACTGTAGCATCAAGGTTTCAAAATGACCCACACTAAATATTCTGATATAAATATTGGAGAAAAAGTTGATACTTACATAAAGAACTGAGATCCATTAGTATCCTTACCCCTGTTTGCCATAGAGAGTAAAAACTCCCTATCATGTTTCATATTAAAATTTTCATCTGAAAATATTTAGAAAAAGAAAAACTATGTTGAGGAATAAGCAGGTGCCCAAATGGTAGGATGGTACAAAGGAATGAGTTAAGGTGGCATCCAACCACATACCATTTAGTAAGTTTTTGAGAAAATCATAACAAACACTGGTAATTTTTACCTTTCAATTTACCTTGCAACAAAATTTTAGAATCTTCCAAACTGAAACGATTTACACACAACATTTTCAATGCGACTGAAATGCATTATCTTATTTTTGATAGGGTTTGAAAAATCGTAGACCAAGAGCTTCACAAAGCAGCTCATACAGGCCTTGTCAGTGAAATGGGTGCAAATCTAGAATGCCTACAGAGATCCAAATTTTATGAGTCACATGCACAATTACACATCATACAGATTCATTGTGGTTAGTTTGAACTTATTCCAATGGAAACTGTAGGAGGAATTGTGCACCCAAGAAATTACTAAGAGATGGATGATCGGGGCTGTAACAAAATATGACCCTTCAGGCATATAAAAAGGAGAACATGCTGGTTATCACCATTTTTCCTTCATCTTTTTTCTTTTATATTATGCACCTGTGTATTGTGCATTACTGATTTTATGTATAAACATCTTACCTGCAAATTGCCCTCCATAAATAGATTCACCCCCTGTGCCATCACCTGCCATAAAGAAAGGTAAAACATATTTGACACATTGTACATACACATTGATTATTTTCGTTTATTTATCGTCGCTACCGGTTGCCCATCTGACTACGCCCCCAGAAGACGGTTAGTTGTTACGGGGGATAGTGCAAGGATACAGGACGAAACTACTGAGAATTCCGCCTGGTTCTTTAACGTGCTCGGTGTGTAGCACCGTCACACGGGACCTCGGTTTAAAGTCTCATCCGAAAGACTATTAGTAATTTTTAGTTGGCCAGCCGGGATTCGAGAACACAACCTGTAGGACATTGTGCTCACAAGTCCTACGCTCAACCTACTGAGCTATATCGGCTGGTGTACATACACAGGCAAATATTGTAAGTATATCAAATAAGAGTATTCTTCAATATCAACAGTTTCAATATATTGTCACACAGTGAAATAAGACTAAACTGGTTTACTTCTTTGAGCAATCACAGACCTGACCAAAATAGTTTTAACCCTATACCAAGTAGTCAGATAATTTCACCATCCTCAGACAGATTGCTTTCAAAAACCACTGTATAGCCACATTTGCTCCCATTTCCACAAAGTTTACCTCTCTTTCAGAGATAAATCTCATTGTTTAGTGAAGTTTGTCATCTGCAGATGCTTTAACTCTTTACCACACAATTAGAAGTTTTTACAACTCTGACATTTATCATAAATTGCCCAACGGGCCAATACTTCAACCCTTTCCCAAACATCCCTGGTTTTCACAACCCTGAGAAAGAAGTCTTCTGAAAAGATTGTGGGAAAAGGAGAAAATGCTGGTAACCAGCATTTTCTCCATTTCCCACAACTTTTTCTTCCCTGCTGGAAACAAATTTCAAATTTTGAGTTATGTTTATTTTGTAGTCTGCAAGTGCTTTTAGTTTGACAAGTCTAAAATTTTATCATTTGCTAAAGAGTTATAACTAGAGCAGTCACTGAATGCAACTATTTACCCCCGCCAGCGCTTTGACAGTATTCTGTACACAGACAGGCAAATGGACAGGTACACAGACGGACACACGGACAGACAGGCTGATTCCAGTATACCACCAAAAACATTCATTTCGTGGGGGTATAAAAAGAAAATAGTAAGTTATCAACAGCAAGGAAAACATGGGAGAAGGAGCAACTGCCTCTCATTGGCAAATACTTCCATTTCTGCAATGTTTTCTAGAGTAGTGCCAGTCAACTGCTCTTGTAATCCTTTAGTAAAGGTTGATACTCACCTTTGGTGAAGTCTCCACCTTGAATCATGAAATCTTTTACGATGCGGTGGAAGGGGGCCCCTAGAAAGTGGAGGGGCAATTCACTTTTCTCACTGATCCCTTTTTCTCCTGTAACATGCAACAAAATTATCATTTCTACATCGTAACGATTTCAGATCTACACACAGCAGAACTTATAAATCATGACTATTGTGTCTCAGAAATTTAATCATGTAATAGGTAAATGGAAATAAATCAGGACAATCTTATGTATTGACATCAGCCATGGTGATTTTATGAAAAGATTCTCGATTCTGCCAACGGAAAGAATATATTTTTAGAAAGAGAGAAACACATCATTTGATGTATGGTGTCCTTGAGCCAAAACAGGTTAACTCTTCATCAAATGACAAAATTTTAGACTTGTCCAAATTGAATGCATTTTCAGACAATAAAATAAATGGCACTCAAAACTGAAACTTGACTTTGGAAGAGTGAAAAAAACGTTGTGGGAAAAGGAGAAAATGCTGATTACCAGCATTTTCTTCTTTTCTCGCAATGTTTTCAGAAGGCTTCTTCCTCTGAGACGTAAAAACCATGGTTTGTTTGGTAAAGAGTTAAAAGGAGAAGCTTAAATTACTGAAATTTTTTCAAAAATAATAAAAAGCATGAACACTAACTTCTTCGAAAACATCAATATTATAATCCAAAAAAATGAGTACTTATTTTTTCACAAACATATAATCCAAGAAAACGAGTACCAATTTCTTCACAAACATAGTCCTGGAGAATGAGTATTAACTTCTTGACTGACATATAATCAGCAAAATGAGAACTAATGTCTTCATATATAAACCAAGAAAGTTAGAACAAAGTTTCTAAGATATTTTGATTTTTCAATTTCCTATGCTCAGTCAATGGATATTCAATAAGATTCTACAGTAAGAATGGTTCAATAATTTTTTTTTCAGACTAAGACAGTGGTATACATGTACTTAATCATTCATACTGCATAAATTCAAGCCAAATGAAACACTCCATTTCTGTACAGATACACAAAGAAGTCTACAGGGAATCAAACTTTACGTCTAATATATACAGCATTTTCTCCTTTTCCCACAAAGTTTTCAGAAAATTTTTTTTCCATGTTGTTAAAGGTTGAGAATTTGTGGTTAAGGGTTAAACACTTAACATTTGTAACTTACCTGTACAGAGGGATCTGAAGTTTTCACATGTTTTGGGAGTAATGTCAGAAAACAACTCAAAAATAATTCTTCCGACTGAAAAAAAAAAAGAATGCTAAATGTGGTAGCTCCAAGCATCTTCAAGTGAAAACTTAAGGCCAAGCAGCAGCCAATGATAAACAATGAAGGTGTAAAATGCATTTAAACTTTCCATGTAAAATTATTGAAATTATTGTTGAGATGACAATCTGTTTTGGTTGACCTATGGAACTTACTGTTGAGATGATAATCTGTTTTTGTATGGATGGCCCAAGTGTTAATTGCTGGCAGAAAAAAAAATGAAATCAAAAACATTGTAAAAAATAAGCAAGACAGAGCAACATGGCAACTTTTCAGCTACTTTTAAAATTCAATTTCCTGCCACCCACTAACACATGGACCAACCATACAACTATTCTGATGGTTATCTGCCTCACTGGTATGGTTAACAACTAGTCCAAGTTTGAAATAAATATCTTTAAGTAATAATAGAGATGGTATAAAATGACAGAGTTTTAGCTTAACTCTTTATCACATGACAGTACTTTAGACTAGTCCAAATTGAAAGCATTTGCAGAAAACAAATTCAATGTGACTCAAATGAAAGACTTTGATTCTGAAAAGTTACAAAACATTGTGGGAAAAGGAGAAAATACTGGTTACCAGCATTTTCTCCTTTTTCCACAATGTTTTCAAATGTCCAATTTCAATGGGTTGTTGAAAGTCGTGATTGTGTTGTAAAAGATTAACCCATTACCACACAATCCCTACTTTTGACGCCCCTGAGAAAGAAGCCTCTTGAAAACACTGTGGGAAAAGGAGAAAATGCTGGTAACCAGCATTTTCTCCTTTTCCCATAGCATTTTCTACCCTTCCCAGAACAAATTTCTATTTTTGACTCACCTTTATTTTGTCATCTGCAAATGCTTTCAATTTGGACCAGTCTAAAATTTTCTTGTGTGGTAAAGAGTTAAGGACACAGATGATGACATAGCTAAGACAAGTTCGCAACATTTTCTTCAAAAACAGCTGAGCTATGAAGGAATTTTGAATGGCCTAAATGAATACAGATGCCTTGAACTAGACACGTTTCAGAGATCAAATTATTTCTTTGAATTTTTGCTCCTCTCTACATTCTCTGAAAAAGAAATGGTAATCTGTTACCACGAAACTCAAATGTCTTTGTAATGCAATTGATTACACTTGCATGTAACTAGCAAAAGATTTTCATTTTGTATATGTGTATACACACTGTCCAATACCACAAACATATAACAACCATTTCAAGTACTGCTCTAAAGTAAAAAGTAGTGTTCTGATTGGCTGAGGAGAAAAGAAGAAAACCACATCAAATTGGCAACTAAATACAAGACTGTCAGTCATTCTTCTACTGTTACAATGTTTTACAAGTAGTCCATTGCCCATGTCAGAGTACCCTACTTATTTCTGTAAGGGTTTAAGGTGCTCTTACATACCATCATTTCCTCCTATGTTTATATCAAAAAAACATCTGTGTCGGTGTTGCGGGGCTCCGTCCATCTAAAATGAAAGGTATGGCTGATGAGTTATGGATTTCTTTGCTAAACTCATTAGTTTTCCTTAACTCTTTACCAAATGACAAAATTTTAGGCTGGTCCAAATTCGAAGTATTTGCAGATGACATTTTATTTAATAGATATGGTTAAAAAATTGAAATTTGTTGTTGGAATGGTCGAAAACAATGTGGGAAAAGGAGAAAATGCTGGTCACCAGCTTTTCTCACAATGTTTTCAAAAGGCTTCTTGCATAGGGTCATTTCAAGTCAGGTTTGTGTGGTATAAAATTTTTTATGGGTCTATGTCTATAAGCAGTTCAGGAATAACATCTCTTTGTCAGAAAAACGTAGCAGTGTAGTTTAGGATCAGGTTGCCTAAAAGTATTGTCTGATCTTACTTCTAAAGAGTCCAATATTTTCTTTTATAGTCAATAGTGATGCATCTTTTTCATCAGTTCAAAATTAGGTTATCAATTTACCAATCTTTTCTTCTCACTTTGTTAAATTTCTGACATGGAGTGATGGACCAGGATCAGACAGAACCTTTTCCCCCCCTTTTCTTTCATTATTTTCATAAGCCTCTTTCTTAGGACCTTGAAACCTTTTCCCATGCAATCCAAACTTTTCAAGATCTTAAAGTTTTGAAAACACTGTGGGAAATAGAAAATGCTAGTACAATGAACCTTGTTTGTTGAACTGTTAATTACCCTTTGACAGTAGCATCAACGATGCAGAACGATCTCATTATAGTCATTATGGATTTTCTATGGATGTTCTATTCCGTGGTAGCATAGAGACATGATTTTCAACTTAAAAATACTGTTGTGATATATGATGTTGGGTGGTCTCACGACCAGATGCCCAGCTGGCTCAGTTGGTAGAGCTGCAGTACTAGTGTTGCAGGTAGAGCTGTAACGATACACTCGAATATTCGGTGCACCGAATATTTTTTTCCCGGCGAATACGTATCGTATTCGTCTGTCCGAGAACCGAATATTGGCGAATACAACAAATATAGATAATCCGGAATGCTTACAGCTAGGTCAAATTCAACAAAGTTTTGCCCGAAGGACAAATCTCGGCAATTTTATCTAGATATAAACAATGATTGAAAGAGAAACAACTCTGAGAGGTTTGTATGACGCTTTATGGCACAATATGTCGTAAACTACACGAAATGGAATTAAAAACAGTTTTTATTCTAAGTATTAATTATAAGAATTTAAGAAATAAAAGTTTTTATCTGTTTATCGTCATTGTGTACAGGTTTAACATTTAATATAGCGACATGCTGTAAAGGAGTCACGCGTATTTCCCGCAAAATGTCAGACGAGATTGTTAGTCCACCGGCAAAATTTAAGTTCCCCGTGTGGAAATATTTTGGGTTTCCACGAGCAAAGTAGGGGGACAAAGTAATAAAAATAGAAATCTTGACAGTGTACAGACCACGCAGTCATGAAATAAAGTATATCAAGATAAATATAAATCAATTTTAATAGGTCAAACTGACCAAATATGAAATCGGCCCCTAGTCAAAACGGCCTCGGTCTGTCAAACGTACGTGACAAGAAGTCAAATCGGCACCATCCTTAAATGAAAAATGTAACCGGTCAAGCCCAGGAATGGGCAATTTGGCCATGTTATAGTATAATTTTTCAAATATATGTACTTATAAAGATATTTCTTCGATATTTATTTATATTGTTTTCTGAGACTAATTTGGAGGCCAGTTTGTATGAAGATGACAAATGATTGGTATATCAATGTTTAGGTTTACAGATTTAAATGAATAAAAGTGTGCATGAAGTATGTGTGAGATGTTTCCTACAAATTTAAAAAAAATCATAGTATCAAGCAGTAGAGTTGATTAACCCATTACCCAATGACAAAATTTTAGACTTGTCCAAATTGAAAGCATTTGCAGAAGACAAAATGAATTTTGTTAATTGATGATTTATGTCTTTGATAGAGCAGAAAATATTGTGGGTAAAGAAAAAAAATGCTGGTTACCAGCAAATTTTCCTTTTCCCACAATGTTTTCTACCCATTTGAAGAACTTTCTGCCATTTATATCAAATTTGAAATTGTCTTCTGCAAAATATTTCAGTTTGGAAGAGTCTAAAATCTGTCATTTGGGAAAGGGTTAAATCAATATTTAAGCCAGGTAGGCTTTTTTTCATTACTTTATTAATATTGATGTGACTTTTTTTAAATCCAAAGTATTGAAAAAATAATTCATTTTGTGCCTGGAAAAAATTTATATTCATGAATAAATATTCGTATTCGTACCCCTGTATCGTGATGTGTATTCGTATTCGTGACCTCCTGTATCGTTACAGCCCTAGTTGCAGGGGTCGTGGGTTCGAGTCCTATGTCGGGCACAATTTTCTCCCTTGATTTACGTCATTGGCGACAAGGTACATTGGTGAACATGGGATGCGACACCGGCAGTCCATGGGGACTGAAAGGGGAGTTGGTTACTCACAAAACTCAGGAGGGGGAGGAATGTTGTGATATATGACGTTGGGTGGGCTAACGACCAGATGCCCAGCTAGCTCACTTGGTAGAGCTGCGGTACTAGTTTTCCGGGGGTCGTGGGTTCGGGTCCCGCATCAGGCACACTTTTCTCCCTTGATTTACTTCAATACCCACTTTCCCTCACGTTTTTTTTTTTGCAATAAACCGAGATATTTCAATGACAAGACATTGACCTTTTTTCTGCATAATACCGTAAAACGCCCCGCCATAAGCCGCCCAAACCCGTGAAAATCAAATTATTTTTCAAAAACTTGCAACTGGTTTATGGATTCATTTCGTATACATCAAATACAATATTTTTCAACGGAATGAAGCTAAAAGTTTCATTGAATTCCTTCTTTTAACTCAAAATAACAATGCCACATTTAAGCATTATACTGTATAGCAGAGGGGCGTTTTACGGTATTATGCCCTTTTTTCTCTGTATCAGCGATCAAATATCGGATTCCAAAGATTAAAAATCTCACATAATGCCTCGTGGTGCACCGACCTGGTCCACACACGAAAACCGATGATAAACGAAAACGAAATTAAAAGCCTGTGTAGGTCAAGAGCAAAAGAGTCTAAAGTAAATGCGTTGTTACATAACACTTAACATTTATATCTTTATTATTTTCATTCTTATTTATGCATGTAATTGTAAAATGAAAGATTTGTTGGCTTTAATTTATTACCGCTGTCTCGTTCTTGCGTTTTTTCAATTCACCAACAATCGACCATTTCGGCGAAAAGATCTACAAGTGACGGAAAGGAATTGTAAAATACAAATTTATGGGGATAAAATGAAAAACTTTATTTGAGGACGATTAGTCGCTGAAATATGCCTTTTTTTTTTTAAATTTACTCAGTTGTCTCATAAGTTTGAGAGAAACATGACATTCACAAGCAAGGGTGTAGCGCCCGTGCAAACAAATTGCTCCTTCAAAATTGTTTAATATCAGAGCTCCAGATAAGAAGGAGTGATGGTATTCTAAATCAATCATTTCCTTTCCAAACCCTATGTTGTGGGTACTCATTAAAATCGTCATCGACGAGACGGTTCTAATGAATAGCCACAACATAGGGTTTGATGGGGAATGACTATTACTTTCAATTTTGAAATCAAAATCACTCCCTTTATCTGCAGCTCTGGTTTATCACATTTTAAGTCATGCTTTCCGGCAGGATATCGAGAAATAGAAGTGAAAATAATTTTCGATCTTACACTGGTACCACCAGTGAAAATACCGATTTTCATGTTATTGTTGCCTAGGTAAATTGCGCGTGCCTCACAACCAGATGGGAAATATGACATCATATACTTACATTTCTCGGGCTTGAGGTAATATTAATTGTAAGGCGTTGCGATGCAGGAGGGGTACACCATGGGGTGTAACGGAAAACAACTGTACTGTATTTTGATAAAGCTCCTCCCAGAAACGGTAAAAAGCATGCAATTAATAGAACTTTTTGGGTTTTTTTCGTTGAAAGATCGAAATTTATTTCATTGAGTGAACACCATCGGTAATATTTTCATGAGTGGTACAGCAACGAGTGATTTCAAATATTACCATTAGTGTTCACTCAATGAAATAAATTTCGATCTTAAATATCCTCTATGAAATCCTGGAATTTTCCAGTGTAATAAATATTGATATCATCACTAGTGACGATATCAACTTTCACTTTCACTTCCTGCAGTAATTTGGGAACTACTTTTTTTCATTAAGCACTTATAGATAGTGTTAATTGAAAGTTCTATATTTTCAACCAGTAATCTCGTTTTGTTCTTTTATATTGTGTATTCATCCGCACTGTGTTCCTGATTTCTTCTCTCTATCCAAAGTATTGATTTCGACTTTCAAACAAAAAATTAAAAATAACAATAATAAGGTATACGTAACAAATAGAATAATCAGTTGGTTATTTTTTACATGAAAAATATCTCACTCAGATGCGTCGTTAAGCGTTAAAAAATACTTGTGCTGCAAACTCGTTTTTTCAACGCCTAACAACGCATCCTCGTGGGATTTTTTCAAATCAAAAATATATAACCAGTTTATTACCCTCTACATCACATACACGTATAGATTTTTCTCTTGATCCCTGCACCTTTTGAAACTGAATCGGTGGGATAAATTGATACACAAAGTTTATGAGGAAATGCCTTTATGCTATAATATAAATTGTGATGTTTCATGTGACGTCATGAATGCTGTCGAAGAAACGCCATCATTTGTAACGGTATGTACAGCTTGCTATGCAAGATCTCTAATACTTTAATCCTGCCTAACCTTATGACTAATAATCACGTGGGGCCAAACTCGCACAGGGATTGATCGAAATTACCAAAATGTGTCGAAATGACAGGGTGTTGAAATTACCGGGTGTTCAAATGATTGCCATTCGATAGAAACAAGTTTTTACAGCTGTATTTATACCAACCTCTCTCAATTATGCTATTTTCTTTATTTTCTTTCCAACTAACGTAAAGTGTTGTATTGAACAAATTTCAAATTTTTCTCACAATTCAAACTTTTATCCGAATATATCTACAATCCGGATACTGTACAGATAATTCCCGTTCATGTTTACTGTCTTTGTTATAGTTCATATGCAAAGATATACACGTGTTTACTTTAAAAAAAGAAACATGCGACTTACAACCCTTGGCACACGTAGAATCGTAAAGAAATCAAGGAAATAGTGTCATGTCTTCTTTACCAAGCCTAAAAAAAAAAAAAAAAAGTGTACATATATATTATATATGTTATAAGTGTCATGTGTGCAGATTGTGTTGAAGTTAGTGTTAAATAGTGACCACCAGTTTGTGTATAGTGTACTATAAAGTTAATATAAGTGGATAGTGAATTCTTGGTGGGAGCGACACTCCATGAATTAAATAGTGTTGGACATAGGAAGTCCAAATTCACTTGATTAAAGTTAAACTGGGAAAACGACACGCGAATGGGCCATCCTAGAAGCTTACTAGCTTATGCACATAACTGTGCATTTGGCCTCAACAAACTTTATGAACTTTATAATTATTTGCTATTTCCGGTTTGTTTCTTTCGCATCAATTTTTGTTTGTAACACCAATTTACATTGCTTTTTCTCCTCAATTTGTTTAATTTATTGCTACTATCGCTTATTTTCGTCCATTTTATCTGCAATTTTGCTTGGCTTTTTATTCCGGGCTGATATTCATTCGAAATACAAGGGTCTTGCAAGAGAATGATGAACGACTAATGGTTAAAGGGAAACAACTCGTACAAAATTTTGGAATTAGTAATGCTACCGTTGCCTCCCTTATTGAAGAGGAAAGGGCTTATTTCAAACTGCTTCACGTCGTGAGTACGTGCATACCATTGAATGGTACGCCTACAAAACAAAGACTCCGCCCAAAACCTCGCTTTGGCTACTTTCGGAGGTGCTTAATTACTGCGGCTAAAGTATTGGCATAGCATGTGCAGAGGGCGGGACATGGAACAGCCTCTTCCTGTCTCTGGTCCTTATATGCCTGTGCACATTACAAAAAATGCTAGCCAAGAGCGAGGATAAAACCGAGGACGAATAAACACGGTAACGTCTGTAGGGACGATCCGTTGGACAAACGATAAATTTTCATTTAGGTGTAACGGATATCAACCAGTTCATGTGGTCAACTTGTTAATTTAAACCGTTCTAAAAACGACATGCCACCAGACAAAAACCAAAAATCGGTCAAACTTATTATTTTTCTTAACAGGCGGCAGGTAGTCTCGCGTTTAATTCATGTTAATTATAACCGCCAATATTTGTATCTGGAATTCATTGTAAGATCGCGCTACAATAAAAATGCAATATTTTGTAACAGATATCATTGAGGTAATAGATGTTCAGTACATGAAATTGATGAGTTAATGATAACCACTACGATAACTTAACGCAAACTTACAAACAAAACTATATATGTTTTCATTCATTGACGATATCGACATGTATCGCTAAATATGGAAGGTCATTTTATAGCTCAACTTCAAAACATAAATTGGCTTAATGTAGGAAGATGATGTCTAGTTAAAATGAATCCCAGTGAATATCAAACCATTCCCGTTACAAACCCATAGAGCGCCAAATAAACAAGAAATAACTTCAGTCTAAAAAACGCTATCCAAACAAATATAAATTAAGGTTTTAAAGTCGCATAAAATTGTACAGAAAGTCTAGGGCAAGTGGACGGTGTAGATCAAAGATCAGACTGCACGTTCTGTGCAGTCTGATCATGATCTACAAAGACTGTGAAGGCAACTTTTACTGTATATGGCACTTTCAAGTTTTCGTTTTTATGCGCCGTAGACATCAAACCTCTGTCGACGATTTGAACAGTGTACCGGAACTATGTCTGATAAAGATTTTAACTCTATCCAAATAGGCTTAACCCTTTCGGCGCCATAGGCGAAAGCAGAGACTTTTGCGGACGGCATAAATCAAGATCAGACTGCACAGAACGTTCAGTCTGATCTTTGATCTATGTCATCCGCTGGTGTAGTCAAACCTATACAAACAAAATCTTTGTGAGTTTCAACAGATTGTATTTATAGCCGTCCGCTGGAATTTGAATCTATTTATTTTGCACTGATAGGTTTACGAAACAAGTTAATTGTGTAGACTCGGAATCAGATCGTACATTCTGTGAAGCGTCATTTTAAACTATGCCTTCCGCAAACTTCATACCTTTGCAAATGGCGATTTTCAAAGATTAAAACCTTTCTCGGTGATTCCATTCGGATTTCAAGCAGAAAAAAAGGAAATAATCTTGTTTAAAACTTAGATTCTAGTGTTTTGTATTAAAATCAACATCAATGACACTCTTTTGTTAAAATTAATTGAAATATTCATAAAAAAACAGATTAAAAACGTTACATGCACGTCACCTTTTCCTAGTGTTGTGTTAAGTACTTTGATCCGTCAAACGTCTAGGAGAAATGATGAAGGGCGGATCATTATAAAGGAGACTACTCTTGTTTTACTCTTACTCTTAGGCAGTACGAGTTTTCTCCCCTAGACCATATTTAAAAAAAAAAAATCCCAGCTGCGATAGTTTTCCAGTACGAGTCAATGGGCATCATTTATTGGGTTGATTGATAAAAGATACAATTCGATATTGTAATTAAACTGTATCTAATTGAGAAAAATGGCTATTTATCTATTTTTTTTTTCCATATATGAATCAAGGAAAATCATATCTGCACATAATTATGTAGACTACACAGTGGCTTATTTAAATCAATGAAAAAATTTGTCAAACAATATGCCTCTATATAACTCTTAGGGACACTGTTTAGGCTTTTGGAAAACATGATGAGAATCTTGAGGAAAACTGCTGGTTACATGCTATTTTCCTTTTGCCACAATAATTTCATATCCTTCACAAAGTCCTTCTTTTGAGAAACTTTTGATCAAACACTATCTGTAAATGTTATTAATACTAAATAGTACAGAACTTTTGTAGTTCTAGTCGATTTGTTCGTTTAAAATTCAACCCTTATCCTACTAAGTAACTGAGATGAAAAATTCAAACTGATAGTAAAAACCAAAATTTTGCTATTTCAAAGGCATTTTTTTCAGGATTAGACATGCTCTTATTGGACAGTGTAGATCAAAGATCAGACTACATGTTCTGTGCAATCTGATCTTGATCAACACTGTCTGCAAAAGGTCCTTAAGTTGCACTTAACAGCCTAAGAGTTGATACTATTCAAATATTTTCAATGATATCACAGCTGCAACCACTTCACGCATACATTTTCTCCCAGCTTTTTTTTCCAGCACTTCTCACTATGGTGTTCCTAAGTCATTGGCTGCTTTCCCACATAACCATCTAGGGCATCATACAAAGGTTATTCAGAAGCAAAGTAGGAATGTATCCTGTTGCAATGGCTATTATAAATTCTCTGACTGAAATGGGCAAGCTGGAATTTTGTACCAGCCACATGCTCACTCAAATGTTGTTACCAGCTGAGCTACAGAGCATTTTCATCTTTTCCCAGAATGTTTTCAAAAGTTGTCTTTTTCTCAGAAGACTTCTCCTTTTCTGGTCACAAGCATTTTCTTCTTTTCCAACAATCTTTTCAAAAGCCATCTCTTTCTCTGAAAGACTTCTCTTCTGGTCACCAGCATTTTCTTCTTTTCCCACAATATTTCCAAAAACCTCCAATATTTCAACTCTTTACCAGACAGCAAAGTTTTGACCTTGCCCAACTTGAAAGTATTTGCAGACAACAATTCAAATGTGACTCAAATAATGAAATTTGATCCTGATAGGGTAGAAAACACTGTGGGAAAAAGAGAAAATACTGGTTACCAATATTCTTCTTTCAAAAGGCTTCTTCCTCAAGCATGTTAAAAGTCATTATTGGGTTGTAAAGGGTTAAAAAGCCTTCTTTTTCTTCAAAGACATCCTGTCTAGTTACCAACATTTTCTTTTCCTACTATGTTTTAGAAAACCTACAGTGTTTTCAAAAGCCTTCTCTATTTGGGGTTGTTAAAACTCCGGATTGTGTGGAATGGGGTAAAAGGGATGACAAGATAAAAAGATAGAAATTCATCAAATAAACCTTATTTATTTGACAATGCAGTTCTGTGCATAAAGATATATATATGCATGTATTTTACAAAAATGAATGAATGAATAGTGAATGAATAGTGTTTTATGGCCCGTCGACAATTTAACTTAGGTCATATTGGGCGCACTTACTTAGTAAACAATAATGCGAGGTGAAAATAACATACATGTGCAACAACATGAGACAAACATGATAAATGACGAATGGATGAAACACAAAATGATGACCCTTTTGTCGCCTTTTACAACATGCATGCTGTCACTTTTGTTCCGCCAGATGAAATGGCAGATGTGACGATCGCGGGACTGCAGTGGTTTATTCTTATACCCCCGATTAAACCACACAGGGTTTTACAAAAATATTCTGAGTGTAATTGCTGAACTCTGTATCAACGACAAAATTTCTAGACTGGTCCAAATTGAAAGCACTTGCAGACGACAATATAACTGTAACTAGAAATTTAAAATTTGTTTCCAGTAGGGTAGAAAACATCGAGGGAAAAGGAGAAAATGTTGGTTATTAGCATTTTCTCCTTTTCCCACAATGTTTTCAAAAGGCTTCTCCCTCAGGGTCATAAAAACCAGGGATTGTACGGTAAAGGGTTAAGAATTATAATTAAAACAAAGTGAAGTCAGTAAACTCATATTCCTGTTTAAACCTTTACCACAAAATCCCAACTTTTAACAACCCTATGAAAGGAGCAGTTTGAAAACATTATGGGAAAAGAAGAAAATGCTGATAACCAGCATTTTTTTCTTTTTCCCACAATGTTTGCTACCCTGCTGAAAACAAATTTCAATTTTTGAGTTACATTTATTTTCTTGTCTGCAAAAGCTTTCAACTTGGACAAGTATAAAATTATGTAGTTTGGTGAAGATTTAAAAATTTAAATCAGTGTTTACATTCTCACTTCTAACTATTTCCTGTACCTGAAGCTAATACTTAACAAACAATACTGAAAGCATTTGCAACTGACAAATATAGGTCAAGGGATGGTTACTGTTTTGAGTTGTTAGAAAAAAACTTGGGGAAAAACAACATGTAGGTCATCTACATTTTCCTCTTTTCCCATAATCTTTTCAAAAGCTTTATACCTCCAATTCTCATGACTGATTGATTGATTGAATTGGATTTAATTGCCATTTTAACAGCTGAGGTCATATCATAGCAGTCAGTGCTCCAATGCATGTATTTCTTGGCTTTCTCACACCTGTACTGACATAACTTTCTTTCAGGATCACTTGATACATTCTCACATGCATCAGCCGTAAGAGGCAGGAAAGAAAGTTTGCCTCAGTGGGTATCAAACTCACCACAGCCAGGTCACATGTTTGCTGACCACTGAGCTGCCCAGGTGAGCTAATCCCCTAGAAAAACAGAACTAAAAAAAAGACTGAAAAAAGGAGAAAATGCAAATATACAACATTTCTCCTTCTCCTGCAATGTTTTTTCACCTTTGTCTGTAAATGCTTTTGGTTTGAGTCTAAAAGGTTTTCATCTTGTAAAAAATCAACAGGATTTTGGTTGAAATAAAGAGTTAACTCATTACCAAACGACAATATTTTAGGTT
This sequence comes from Tridacna crocea, assembly GCA_943736015.1. Taxonomy (NCBI): domain Eukaryota; kingdom Metazoa; phylum Mollusca; class Bivalvia; order Cardiida; family Cardiidae; genus Tridacna; species Tridacna crocea. The sequence goes on from OX031061.1 coordinate 46,152,523, forward strand.
TGTCGAAATCAAAAGCATTTGCAGATGACAAAATAAAGGTGACTAAAAATTTGAAATTTGCTTTGTAAAGAGTACAAAACAGTGTGAGAAAAGGAGAAATTGCTGGTGAAAAAAAGTCAACAGGAATTTGGTCGAGATAAAGAATTAAAACCAGTAAAAACTTGGGTTGGACTTGAAAAACATACTTACATTTAGGTTTGCATGCTCTAATACTATGGCATTTCTTAAATCTGGCCGGCCATCCATTGGAATAAGATAAATCCTGAATCCCCAGCTCACAGCCAAGTTCTTCACCTTTTTGACAAGCATATTACCACTTACAAACAATATTTCTTGAACTTAAGTCTGAGTACCATCGATAAAGGCTCTCATCCAGGTTCAGTGTTTTGGTGTGCTAGTCTGAACCCTGTAATCTTCCAAACCACTGGTCCATTTCTCTTTGTTTTTAAAAAACAAGAGGACCATGATGGTCCTATATTGCTCACCTGAGTACCAAGCAGCAAAGGTCTACTATAAAGATAAATACCAAATATCAAGGTTCAAGGCTAAATGATAATGAAACAAGAGCAGCGATTTGTCGCAATTTGACTTGAGACTTTGAAGTTCCATTCCAGACAAGCAAGAAATACTGTAAGAATGAAGATCAATGTGGAATTACATGAAGTTCGCACTAGGTAGAGTTATTGTTCTTGCGCATTGTACTCTGTAGTACTGCAACAAACATGCATACCAAGTGTGAAGTCGTTCTGACTTGAGATGACAAACTTATATTCCAGACAGGCACTAAATGCTGTAAAAATAACATTAAAAGGGAAATAACTCGACAGCACGAATTAGAGTTACAATTCTTGTGCACTGCACTTCCAAATATTGCACCCAATTTCAAGTCATTCCTACTTAAGATGACAAAGTTTTGCTCCGGACAAGCAAGAAATGCTATGAAAATGAAGTTCAAAGGGGAAATAACTCAAAATTCAAGCTAGAAAGAGTTATGGTTCTTGTGCACTGCACTCCATAAATATACAACGATCATGCATATCAAATTTGAAGATGTTCTGGCTATAGATGACAAGGTTAAATTCCAGACGAGCAGAAAATGCTGTAAAAATGACAATCAAAGGGAAATAACTTACAGACATTATAAGGTAGAGTTATGGATCTTTCACATTGCACTCTGCATTATTGCAACAAACACAAATGTCAAGTTTCAAGTCAATCAGACTGGAGATGACAAAGTTATGCTCTGGATTAAGAACTATTATAAAGAACTTTCTAATTCAAGGGCAAATAACTCCAGTTGTTTGCATCCGATTACACCTATAATTAGACTGATCCAAGGTCTTACAGTTATATATATTTTGGCCAAGTTTACAGCTGATTGGTTAAAAATTGTAGATGCTAGAGAGTAAACAAAGTGCAGTATAGCAATTTTTCTAACTCAAGGGCAAATAACTCCAGATGTTCTGGTCCGATTAGACCCATGATCGAACTCATCCAAGATCTTATGGTCATATATATTTTGATCAAGTTTGGTGCTGATAGGTAGATATTTGTAGATGCTAGAGTGTAAACAAAGTGAAATACAGCAATTTTTCCAATTCAAGGGCAAATAACTCCAGTCATTCTGGTCAGATTAGACCCATGATCGAACTCATCCGAGATCTTATTGTCATATATACTTTGACCAAGTTTGGTGCTGATTAATAGATATTTGTAGATACTAGAGTGTAAACAAAGTGAAATACAGCAGTTTTTCTAATTCAAGGGCAAATAACTCCAGATGTTCTGGTCCGATTAGACCCAAAATTGAACTCATCCGAGATCTTATGGTCATATATACTTTGATCAAGTTTGGTGCTGATTGGTTGATATTTGTAGATGCTAGAGTGTAAACAAAGTGAAATACAGCAATTTTTCTGATAAAGGGCAAATAACTCCAGATGTTCTGGTCCGATTAGACCCAAAATCGAACTCATTCAAGGTCTTATGGTCATATATACTTTGACTAAGTTTGGTGCTGATTGGTTGATATTTGTAGATGCTAGAGTGTAAACAAGGTGAAATACAGCATTTTTTCTAATTCAAGGGCAAATAACTCCAGATGTTCTAGTCCGATAAGACCCAAAATCGAACTCATCCGAGATCTTATGGTCATATATACTTTGACCAAGTTTGGTGCTGATTGGTTGATATTTGTAGATGCTAGAGTGTAAACAAGAAAATGTGAACGGACGGACGGACGACGGACGGACGGACGGACGGACGGACGACGGACGCCGACGGACGGTGAGTGATCACAATAGCTCACTCTGAGCACTTCGTGCTCAGGTGAGCTAAAAAAAAACACTGAGTGTGGATGGTGGAAGACTCTTGCCCCACTTTTTCGTTAAATACTTCACAACTTCTTCCCGAAAAATATTATGGTTTTTGATTTCTCTCTTCTCCAACGAGGTAAACTAGTTTCTGCGTTTTGCACCTCCCTTCCATATTTACACTACAAAGATGGAAAGAAAAGTTCATTAACCCTTGATTACCTCCAGGAAAATGTATTTTGAAAATAATGTGGAAATGAGAAAATATTGGGAACTAGCATTTTCTCCTTTTCCAACAAATAATTTTTTCTATCAAATGCTTAACCTATTTTTGAACTACATTCCCAATATGTTTTTGACTGTCAGAGACAAATCTCATTGCTTGAACTACATTTCATTTCACGGTTGTCTGCAATTCCTTTTTATTTCAGCAAGTTGAAATAGAGCTGTGACTTAATGTGACTTAAAGGTGGGTATTTAGAACTTTTACATCTCATCAAATTAAAAAATATATATATCACTGACATTTATATGAAAAAATAATACAAATCATCAGTAATTAAGAATCATAAAATTACAAATAAAAAATATTTGATGGTATTCCCTTAAAAGGCTACGTAGCCTCTTAAGCTATTTTTAGATTTGGCGCCAAAAATCAAAATAGCATTGTGGGAGTGTCAAGTGACTGGCACGTGACTAATAACACTTAAATTCTATTGCAAAACAAACATGTAATAATTATTTTCCATAATGTCTTCTTCGGACGGTATGTTTAAAATTTGTCTGTGTATTCCTGTATATAAATGCCCAAATTGATCATCTAAAAATAGAACGTGTCTCCCGTTGGTATCAATCTGGGCTGTTGTAAATCTCTAATTTCTCGTGCTGTCGGATGGTTTTGGACTACTGGGGTTTCATGAACGCAAATTAAAAGGCTTTGGGTGTATAAGGATGATTTTTTTGCATTTTTGTAAAATTTTCGTCCCAAAATCTGAAGGGCCACCTTCAATACCCCTGCCAGCCCTTTGACAGAAAAAAGTGTCAAATTCAAGGGGAGATAATTCTCCAACTAGGAAGAGTTGACACTTGAAAAGTGCATCTTGCAAATCTTCAATATAATTATTATTAATATATGTGCAAAGTTTTAATACAGTTGAAGGAAAACTGTAGGAGGAGTTTGGGACACAAAATTACTGGTATTTTGTACACAGATGGACAGACACACAGACAGATTCACAGACAAAGCGGATGATTCAAGTACAACCCCGAAAACATTCATTTTGTGGGGGGGGGGGGGTACAAAAATTTCTCATTTTTTTGGTAGTTTATATAGAAGTAGTTTGTAGTTACCAGCATTTTCTCCTTTTCCCAAAACGTTTTCAAAATGCTTCTTTTTCAGGCTTGTTAAAAGTTGGGATTGTGTGGTAAAGGGTTTAAGAAGAACTCAATTATTAATCAAACATTCTTTAACTCATCGTTTGCCATGTGGTCCAAATGGCTCAAAAAAGTCTGCATTGCGGTTTGCTCTTCTTAAAAACTCTCACTGACACAATGCTTTCAAAGGTTACCTCACTGCATGACAAAAAAACTCCGCTGTGCTGGATGTAAAAGGGTTTCTGTAAATTACGGATTCGGTAAAATGGACGTACTGTATGTAGATACATTTTTATCTTGAATGTGTGAAGGATATATGTTTTCTCAATCTTTTTTTAGGTGGTCTAGTCTGGGCATTTTTTATATTTTGTAGGATTTTCATTAATTATGATTTATTCTGATTGATAAAAACTTAAAGACAGGTGAAGGTGTGATAAATATTATACTGCATATTAATCTCTTTATTAAGAAGGCTGAGTAGAATATATAAAATTGTAAAAATATACCCATAGTCGGAGTAATTCCCCTTGAATAAAGTCATTTAAAAGCATGTTTTGGTCACACACCAACACAAAATTACACTGATATGACATCTTTAAAAGAAATTAAAGTAACTTGATAATAAAAGGTCGAGTTTAAAAAAGTGCTCTAAAAATAAGAAGTCGATATGACCAAAGTTTGCAAACATTTTTCCACCGGGGATTGAAATGACCAAAATGTGTCGAAATGACTGGGTGTCGAAATTACCGGGTGTTCAAATGACTTCCATTCGATAGAAACAAGTTTTTACAACTGTATTTATACTAACCTCTCTCAATTATGCTATATTCTTTGTTTGCAACTAGGTAAAGTGTTGTATTGAAGAAATTTCAAATTTTTCTCACAATTCAAACTTTTATCCGAATATATCTACAATCCGGATACTAAACAGATGAGTCTCGTTCATGTTTACTATTTTAATGCCTTTGAGTTTGATATATATAGTTCATATGCAAAGATATACACGTGTTTACTTTAAAAAAAGAAACAAGCGACTTACAACCATCGGCACCCGTAGAATCGTAAAGAAATCATGGAACTATAGTGTCATATCTTCTATACCAAGCTTATTTGCTATTTCCGGTTTGTTCCTGTCGCATCAATTTTTGTTTGTAACACCAATTTACATTGCTTTTTCTCCTCAGTTTGTTTAATTTATTGCTACTATCGCTTATTTCCGTCCATTTTATCTGCGCTTTTGCTTTGCTTTTTATTCTGGGTTGATATTCATTCAAAATATATGGGTCTTGCAAGAGAATGATGAACGACTAATGGTCGAAGGGAAACAACTCGTACAAAATTTTGGAATTAGTAATGGTACAGTTGTCTCCCTTATTGGAGAGGAAAAGGCTTATTTCTGACTACTTCGCGTTGCGAGTATGTGCATACCATTGAATGGTACGCCTACGTAACAAAGACTCCGCCCAAAACCTCGCTTTGGCTACTTTCGGAGGTGCTAAATTACTGCGGCTATAGTATGTGCATAGTACGTGCAGTAGGTGGGACACGGAACCTCCTCTTCCTGTCTCTGGTCCTTATATGCCTGTGCACCTTACAAAAAATCCCAGCCAAGAGCAAGCATAAAACCGAGGACGAATAAAAACGGTAACGTTTGTAGAGACGATCCGTTGGACAAACGATAAATTTTCATCTAGGTGTAACGGATATCAACCAGTTCATGTGGTCAACTTGTTAATTTTAACCGTTCTAAAAACGACATGCCACCAAACAAACAAAAAAAAATCGGTCAAACTTACTATTTTTCTTAACAGGCGGCAGGTAGTCTCCCGTTTATTTCATGTTAATTATAACCGCCAATATTTGAATTTGGAATTCATTGTAAGATCGCTCTACAATAAAAATGTAATATTTTGTAACAGATATCATTGAGGTAGTAGATGTTCAGTACATGAAATTGATGAGTTAATGATAACCACTACGATAACTTAACGCAAACTTACAAACAAAACTATGTTTTCATTCAATGACGATATCGACATATATCGGCTAAATATGGAAGGTCATTTTATAGCTCAACTTCAAAACATAAATTAGCTTAATGTAGGAAGATGATGTCTAGTTAAAATAAATAAAACTTTCCAAACAATTAAGGTTTTAAAGTTGCGTAAAATTTTACAGAAAGTCTAAGGAAAGTGGACGGTGTAGATCAAAGATCAGACTACACGTTCTGTGCAGTCTTATCATGATCTACACAGACTGTAAAGGCAATTTTTACTGTATATGGCACTTTCAAGTTTTCGCCGGTTTTTACGCGCCTTAAGACATCGAACCTCTATCGACGAGTTTGAACAGTGTACCGGAACTACATGTATATCTATCTGATAAAGATTTTAACTCTATCCAAATAGGCTTAACCCTTTCGGCGCCATAGGCGAAAGCAGAGACTTTTGCGGACGGCATAAATCAAGATCAGACTGCACAGAACGTTCATTCTGATCTTAAATCTATGTCATCCGCTGGTGTAGTCAAGCCTATACAAACAAAATCTTTGTGAGTTTCAATAGATTGTATTTATAGCCGTCCGCTGGAATTTGAATCTATTTATTTTGCACTGAAAGGTTTACGAAACAAGTAAACTGTGTAGACTGGGAATCAGATCGTACATTCTGTGAAGGGTCATTTTAAACTGTGCCGTCCGCAAACCTCATACCTTTGCAAATGGCGATTTTCAAAGATTAAAACCTTTCTCGGTGATTCCATTCGGATTTCAAGTAGAAAAAGCAGGAAATAATCTTATTTAAAACTTAGATTCTAGTGTTTTGTATTAAAATCAATATCAATGACACTCTTTTGTTAAAATTAATTGAAATCTTCATCAAAAACAGATAAAAAACGTTACATGCACGTCACCTTTTTCCTAGTGTTGTGTTAAGTACTTTGATCCGTCAAGCGTCTAGGAGAAATGATGAAGGGCGGATCATTATAAGGGAGACTACTCTTGCTTTACTCTTACTTTTAGACAGTACGAGTTTTCTCCCCTAGACCATATTTTTTTTTTAAAAATCCCAGCTGCGATGGTTTTGCAGTACGTGTCTAAGGGCATCATTTATTGGGTTGATTGATAAAATATATAATTTGATAATGTAACTAAACTGTATCTAATACAGAAAAATGGCTATTTATCTATTTTTTTCGTCATATATGAATCAAGGAAAATCATATTTACACATAATTATGTAGACTACACCGTAGCTTATTTAAATCAATGAAAAATTTTGTCAAACAGTATGCTTGTATACTCTTTCTTATACATTTTAATCAAATAATTATCGTGCAATTTAATCCTTTACAAGACAGTCCCGATACTTAGGGACACTGTTTAGGCTTTTGGAAAACATAATGAGAATCTTGAGGAAAACTTCTGGTTGCATGCTATTTTCCTTTTGCCACAATAATATCATATCCTTTGCAAAGTCCTTCTTTTGAGAAACTTTTAGATCAAACACCATCTGTATACTAAATAGTACAGAACTTTTATAGTTCTAGTTGATTTGTTTGTTTGAAATTCAACCCTTATCCTACTAAGTAACTGAGATGAAAAATTCAAACTGATAGTAAAAACCAAAATTTGGCTATTTCAAAGGTATTTTTTCAGGATCAGACATCCCCTAATGGGACAGTGTAGATCAAAGATCAGACTACATGTTCTGTGCAGTCTGATCTTGATCAACATTGTCTGCAAAAGGTCCTTGAGTTGCACTTAACAGCCTAAGAGTTGTTACTATTCAAATATTTTCAATGATATCACAGCTGCAACCACTTCACCTTTACATGCTCTCCCAGCATTTCTTTTCCAGCACTTCTCACTATGGTGTTCCAAAGTCATTGGCTGTTATCTCACATAACCATCTAGGTCATCATACACAGGTTATTCAGAAGCAAGATAGGAATGTATCCTGTTGCAATGACTATCATAAATTCTCTGAGAGAAATTGGCAAGCTGGAATTTTGTACCAGCAACATGCTTTCTCAAATGTTGCTACCAGCTGAGCTACAGAGCATTTTCATCTTTTCCCACAATGTTTTCAAAAGCTGTCGATTTCTCAGAAGACTTCTCCTTTTCTGGTCGCAAGCGTTTTCTTCTTTTCCAACAATGTTTTCAAAAGCCATCTCTTTATCTGAAAGACTTCTCTTCTGGTCACCAGCATTTTCTTCTTTTCCCAACAATGTTTTCAAAAACCTCCAATATTTCAACTCTTTACCAGACAGCAAAGTTTTGACCTTGCCCAACTTGAAAGTATTTGCAGACAACAATTTAAATGCGACTCAAATAATGAAATTTGATAGGGTAGAAAACAGTGGGAAAAAGAGAAAACGCTGGTTACCAGCATTTTCTCCTTTTCCCACAGTGCTTTCAAAAGGCTTCTTCCTCAAGGGGTGTTAAAAGTAGTTATTGAGTGGTCAAGGGTTAAAAAGCCTTCTTTTTCTTCAAAGGCATCCTGTCTGGTTACCAACATTTTTTTCTTTTCCTACAATGTTTTAGAAAGCCTACAGTGTTTTCAAAAGCCTTCTCTACTTGGGATTGTTAAAACGCAGGATTGTGTGGAATGGGGTAAAAGGAATGACAAGATAAAAAGATAGAAATTCATAAAACGAACCTTATTTATTTAACAATGCATTTCTGTGCATATACATGTATATATGCATGTATTTTACAAAAATATTCAGTTTTCTGGGTGTAATTACTCTTTACCAACAACAGAATTTTAGACTGATCCAAATTGAAAGCACTTCCAGATGACAATATAACTGTGACTGGAAATTTGAAAATTTCTTTCCAGCAGGGTAGAAAACATTGTGGGAAAAGGAGAAAATGCTAGTTATAAGCATTTTCTCCTTTTCCCACAATGTTTTCAAAAGGCTTCTCCCTCAGGGTCATAAAAACCAGGGATTGTACAGTAAAGGGTTAAGAATTATCATTAAAACAAAGTGAAGTCAGTTAATTCACATTCCTGTTTAAACCTTTACCACAAAATCCCAACTTTTAACAACCCTGTGAAAGAAGCAGTTTTAAAACATTATAAGAAAAGGAGAAAATGCTGATAACCAGTATTTTTTCCTTTTCCCACAATGTTTGCTACCCTACTAAAACAAATTTCTATTTTTGAGTTACATTTATTTTCTTGTCTGCAAAAACTTTCATTTTGGACAAGTCTAAAATTATGTAGTTTGGTAAAGTTTAAAAAATTTGAATCAGTGTTTACATTCTCATTATTTCCTGTACCTGAAGCTAATACTTTAACAAACAATACTGAAAGCATTTGCAACTGACAAATATAGGTCAAGGGATGGTTACTGTTTTGAGTTGTTAAAAAAAAAACTTGGGGAAAAACAACATGTAGGTCATCTACATTTTCCTCTTTTCCCATAATCTTTTCAAAAGCTTTATACCTAAGGGAAGCCAACCCCTGGTAGCTCATTCGGTAGCACGCAGGACTTTGGAACAAAAGGTTGTGGGCTCGATCCCTGGCTCGACCAATTTCTTTTAGGGGATTGCTGATAGTCATTGCCACAGGAATCATCATTCTCCCAACACTGGCTATTGTCCTGGCAATGGTTATGTGGGAAAGCAGCCAGTGGTTTGGAAAAGAAAACTGTTTGGAATACTGATAAAAGAGACTCCAGGAAAGCATGAATAGGTGAACTGGCCACTGTGACATAACTGAAATAATACTGAAAGTGGCTCTAGTCACCATACAATCAAAACAATCAATTGTACCAGCAGTATTAAACTTTCACCGCATAATCCTGTTTTATTAACCCTGAGGATGAAGGCTTTAGAAAATAATGAGGAAAAGGGAGAGAAACGCTGGTAATTAGCATTTTCTGCTTTTCTCACAATCTTTTCTATCCATTCAAAGACATATCTCAACATCTCGTTGACATTTAATTTGTTGTCTGCAAATGATTTCAATATGTACCGTCTAAAAGGCAGTGTTCTCTCATTTTCCCACAGTGTTTCCTATCCTTTCAAAGAAAACTTTTCTACTCTGTGCACCATGTGATTCGTCTTCTGCAAATGCTCTCAGTTTTGACCATCCTTTATTTTTTTTTCATTGTAGAGCTAAAAGAGACTACCGGTATTAACCTCAGTGAATACCTACTCTAATACTTTTCCTGTTTTCCTTTCAGTCATTATTTGCCTTTTCCAAACTCAAATATTCCTTTAACCACAAATTGTTAATTTGCAATGTATCTTAACTCTTTACCAGATGACAAAATTTTGGACTAGTCCAACTTGAAAGCATTTGCAGACGACATGATAAGCATGACTCAAAAACTGAAATTTCATTTGGAAAGGGTAGAAAACATTGTGGGAAAAGGAGAAAATGCTGGTTACCAGCATTTTCTCTTTTCCCCACAAGGTTTTTAAAGGTTTTCTTTCTCTGGGTCGTCAAAAGTCTGGATTGTGTGGTAAAGAATTAAACCATGTCAGTCATCCATAATTTAGTTCTTCACCAAACAAGAAAATTCTAGACTTGTCCAAACTAAAAGCATTTACAGATAACAAAATAAACAAAACTCAAAATTTGAAATTTGTTTTCGGCAGGGTACCAGGAAACACTATGGGAAAAAGAGAACATGCTGGTTACCAGCATTTTCTTCTTTTCCCACAACTTTTTCAGAAGCCTTCTTTATCAGAATTGTTAAAAGTCCGGATGGCTTGGTATAGGGTTAAAGCAGTTGAAGAGGACAGTTTAGATTTAGCTTCAGGTTTTGAGATTTGAAAATATTGAATGATAAAAAGGAGAAAAACCTTAGATACCAGCATTTCCTCCTTTTCCATCAGTGTTTTCTGCTTTTTAAAATCTTGAATCTCATAACTTTAGCTATATGTAATTTACAGAATGCAAAACCTTTTAACCCTTTACCAGACAAAAAAATTTTAGCCTTTGTCCAAATTGAAAGCATTTGCAGACGACAATTTCAAAGTGGTTACAATTGTGCAAATTTTCTTTGTCAGGGTAGAAAACTTTGTGGGAAAAGGAGAAAATATGTGGTTACCAGCATTTTCTCCTTTTCCCACGTCTTCCAAAGGCTTCTTTTCCAGGAGGATCAAAAGTCGGCATTTTGTGTTAAAGGGTTAACCTGGACAATTTTGTAGTCTCAGTTATCATGAGTTAACCCTATTCCAAACGACAAAATTTTAGAATGGTCCAAATTGAAAGCACTTGCAGACGACAAAATAAAAGCCTAATTGAAATACTGAAATATGTTTCCAGCAGGGTAGAAAACATAGTGGGAAAAGGAGAAAATGCTGGTAATCAGCCTTTTCTCCTTTTCCAATAATGTGTTCAAAAGGCTTCTATCTCAGGGACGTACAAACCAGGATTGTTTGGTAAAGGGTTAGGCATTTTGTTCTTTTGTTACAGAATCAAAATACTGAGTTTCAACACATGGTAGTAATCTTCTTATGAGAGGGACATACAACTAGCTGGTTCTGTTTCTTTATAAATGACTTCACAATGGTTCTATAATATGGTAGACGTCTGACTTCTGTTTCTTCAGTGTTCCACATGTTTCTTATTTAATGTTCGTGAAGTTTAAGTGCTGCAAAAATTACTGGACAACCATTAACTCCCAAAGCAATTCTGTACTGAAAATCTGAAATGAAAAAAGAAATTTTCAAACCTTTCACACACTGTATCAGTAAAAAAAACACCCATGAGGTACTCACACCGTAGAGGGTTTTTTTTGAAGGTAGCTGAATGCACTGGCATGTGACCTACTTCTCTGTACATACTCAGATAGAACAAATATATTTTAATTTGGGATTTGTAAAAAATATTCACACGCTTATTGGCAGGCCCTTGCCGCCATATTTTCTTGAACATTTATGAAACCATTATTTACGAGCACTGAGCATCACCCAATAACCCAATAGATATTCTGCTTTTCAACAAAAAATGGTGGTATTGCTTGCCAGGTTACTTTTCATTATCTTACTTCATTTTGACATAAAAGAATTTCAATGTTTCTATTTAACTTATTACAATACAACAATGAATTAGGCTTGTCCAAATCGAAAGCATTTGAAGACGACAAGATAAAAGTGACTTAAAATTTGAAATTTGTTTTGTGAGGGGTAGAAAACATTGTGGGAAAAGGAGAAAATGCTGGTAATGATTATTAGCATTTTCTCCTTTTCCCACAATGTTTTCTAAAGGCTTCTTTCTCAGGGTCGTCAAAAGTAGGGATTGTGTAGTAATTAATGGGTTAAGTATCTTGAATGCAACAAGCCATCGTTTTTTTGAAGACATTCATTGTTTTCAAACCACCATAATAAACGGCATTTTCTCCTTTTCCAACAAGGTTTTTCTACCCTTTTTATGGCAAATTTCATCATTCCAACCACATTGTATTTTACACATAAAGAAATCATCTACATGTATCCATGGGCTGACAATGCTTCAGAACCCTGTGGCCAAAACAAAACATACAAAATGTTTTCTTCAGTCTGACAGTATGGTTTGATATCATGTTATAGAACTGACTTTAGATTTGTCGGTCAATAAGAAAAGGATCTATGTACAAAGCCTACATTCGATCCAAAGGGGAGCTTCGATGCCATTTTTTAAATGTTTCTCCTCTCCGAAACCCAATTACAAAATGACACCTGGGAAATCCTTCAGACTACAGGTATATACAAAGCCTAGTGGTTGCATGCTTGCTCCAATGCTGTTTTTGTTATTTGGTCTCCACAGCAGAGACTAAATAACAACAATAGCATCGGAGCAAGCCTTCAGAGTCGGACTGAAGGTACACAGTCCCCAGCTTCAAAATATATCCTTGAGAACTCTACGTTCTTTTGAAACCACTATAGAAATAGGATGAAATACTATTATCCAGTATTTTCTGGTTTTTCTATCATTTCATTTTTCCTATCCTATCAAGGACAGAAGTCATCTTTTGACCAACGTTTAGATTTGTCGTCTGCTAAATTGCTTCCAATTTGATGCAGGCCTAAATTTTGTCATCTTCTAAATAGTTAAATGTTTACCAAACTTTTCCTTCATTTTTTGTGTTACTTATTTTTCAAAACTTAAATTAAGTGTTTTAAGAACAGAACTTTTACGCTTCTTTTACAAAGCCAAACTTTTATCCGAATATATGTACAACCCGGACACTGTGAAAATTAAACTCATCAATGATTCCAGTATTTTGTGGATTGTTTTACGGTTTATATGTGAAGATATACGCGATATTTTATGTTAGATTATGAAATGTACGACTAACAACAAGAAGCACTCGTCAAATCACAAGAAAACAAGAGAAACTATCTCGTCTCCTTGTGTTTGTTTATTTCCGGTTCCTTCATGTCGTTTCAACTGATGTTTGTTAAAACATTATCATGACTGTTTTATTTACTTTCTTGCTCCCTTTCTTCGGTTATCTATTCCATTTTACCTGCGCTTGTGCTTGGTGTTTTGTTCTAAACTGATTTTCTTTCACAATTTAAGGCCATTGCGATAGAACGATGAACTACTAATGGTCAATGGGAGTCAACTCATACAAAATTTTGTTATTAGTAATGTCAGAGTTGCTTCCCTTATTGAAGAGGAAAGGGCTTATTTCTGACTGCTTCACGTCGTTACCTTTGAAGATAGGTCTACAAGAGACAGGCTCCACCCAAAGCCTCGCTTTGGCTTTTTCCGGTAGTGCTAAATGACTGCGGCTACAGTACCTGAATGGTAGAAGCAGTAGGCGGGACATAGAACCTCCTCCTAATGCCTGTGGTCCTTATATGCCTGTGCACCTTACAAAAAATGCCAGCAAAGAGCAAGCATAAAACCGAGGACGAATAAACACGGTAACGTCTGTAGAGACGATCGGTTTGACAAGCGATAATTTTTCATGTAGCTGTAACGACTTTGAATCAGTTCGTATGGTAAAATTGTTAATTTTAATTATTCTGAAAACGACATGCCACCCGACAGAAAATAATTCAATAAGACATATTATTTGTCAAAACAGGCGGTAGTTATATATAGTGTCCCTTTTATGTCATGACAATTTTTAACGCCAATATTTGAATTTGGAATTAAGGTAAGATTTCACTAGAATAACAATGCATCATTTGGCAGGGCCGTAGGAACGGGGCCCCCCCAATAATTTGATCACCAATGAAATGACAGTGTTTGGCCAAATATTGCTAGACAATCGTCGTATATAAGGAGGATGCAGTAATATGTCAGAGTAACTTACTGCAAGACGCTGATAGAAAATTTCAAACAAATTAATATAGGTCTAAACAAACAGAAAAGAGCCACAGAATTTGTTCAGCTGACATACAGCAAACAATTTTCGACATCACATTTCATTCAGTGTGATTTTCTGCTTTTTTTTTTTTTTTTTTTCTTTTCCAAATCTCATAATTCACCACACTGTTGAACAAATTACCTTCTATTTCGGTCCCTAGTATTAGAATGTGGGTTATTTCTCACTGCATAACGAAACACACTATATGTCGAATCGGGACAAGCCAATTCTGAACAATTCTGACAAGCCAAGTTTGCACCCCCCCACCATCCAAAATTGCTTCCTACGTCCCTGTTTGGTAATATATCTCTGAGGTAACAAATATTAATAAATCAAATTAGGGAGTATATGATATCACAGTGATAAATAAACGCACACTTACCAACAAAAATATGTTTTCATTTACGGACAATGTCGACAGATACCGCTTAATATTGAAACGTTATCTTATAAACTTGTTCAAAACAAAACTTCTGGTTTGTAGAAATATATGAGATAGATTCAAAATTGAGCCCTAAAGCTGTCCCCTATACTGACAACTATCTAGGGCGTCAAATAAACCCAACAGAAATGTTCAGTCTAGAATCCAATCTCCGAGCAGAGTTGTCGTTCGTTACTCTCACATACATCTCTGCGATGGGCTAAATGACAAGAATCTTGTCAAACCGAGGAAAAGATTTTTTGTTACTATTTAACAGTTTCGTGCTTAAAATTATAAGGTGGACAAAGGAAATATGATTCTGGATACATTATAGGTGCTTTCAAACTGATGAATTTACCTGTATAAAATGGAACTATTTTTTTCGAGCCTCTTTACTGATCAGAATCTTACGCCAAGTTTAACAAAAATGGCTGCGCCCATGAAAGATGACAACACTTTTGACACACCGATAAATCTTAGGTTATAAGATTAAAAAAACAAGTTATGATCCTTTAAAAGACATTTAAGCTTTTCAGAAAATCCATCTTTTTCACATTGCCTATCACTTAGTCTGATTGGCCGTATGCTGTTTCAACAGCACACAAAGTAATCGATTTTGGTCTTTCTTTCACCGGCGTTTGTGTCGCCATTTTGAGTTCTGGTCATGTGACGAAAGTATCACGTAATAACGGACTACTTTCTGAGCCCACTACAGAGGTGAATATAATGATCTGGGGTGCAAGAGTGTCTAGAATCTTCTCCCAAACAGTAACATTATCAAGGTTGCTTTTGTAAAGAACGTCTAAGCCATTATCTCCCGCTAGATGGCATTCTATAAATACTCATCTATCTGATATGGACATCCTGGGTACAGAACCGAACCACTTTCCTACGCGACAACCGTTACTTTGAATTTAAAACAAAACAAAAGGTTTACCCAGTAAAACGCTACCTCGTGTAATTCACTCGACTATGATCACCAGTTTAGAGAAATCTGTTACTAAAGCAGGTCTCATTTCTCCTCAAACGTATTGATACGTAAAAGCTATTTTCAACATTGCTACTTTATAGAGCGTAATATTACGGTCAGCCCGCTTTCGGGGCAAGTAGTGATACGTCATACAAGACAGTCGAATCTTCGAAGAATATGACATGCGCAGACAACGACGTCTAAGCAAAGCGGACAGTGTAGATCAAGATCAGACTGAACGTTCCGTGCAGTCTGATCTTAATCTACACTGGTTGCAAAGACAACTATTATTGTATATGGCGCTTTGAAGTTTTTTCGCGCCTACATGTGGACCTCTTTCGACGGTTTAAATATATAGACTCTACAGTCCATTAAATGTATCTTGTAGAGATTTTAACACTACATAGGTTCAACAAAACAAGCGGACTATGTAAACAGAGAATCAGATCGTACATTCTATGGAGTATGATACTGAATGCCATCCGCAAATCTCATAACTTTGCAAATAGCGAATTTCAAGAAATAAATCAGGAAATGTTCTTTCTTAAAAATTAGAGTCTAGCGTTATTGTATCGAAATCAAAGTCAATGAAACTCTTTTGTTAAAATTAATTGAAATCTTCATTAAAAACAGATTAAAACCGATACATGCATGTCACCTTTCCCCCAGTGTTGTGTCTAGTACTTTGATCCGTTTGAAAGCGTCTAGGAAAAATGATGAAGGGGGGGGGGTGTGGGGGCAGATCATTATAAGGGAGATTACTCTTGGTTTTCTCTTACTCTTAGGCAGTACGAGTTTTCTCCCCTAGACCACTTTTTAAAAAAAAAAAATCCCAACTGCGATAGTTTTGCATTACGGGTCTATAGGCTTCATTTATTGGGTCGATTGGTAAAGGATATAATTCGATATCGTAAATAAACTGTATCTAATTCAGAAAAATGACTATTTATCCATTTTTTTCGTCATATGTGAATCAAGGAAAATCATATTTACACATAATTATGTAGATTACGCCGTAGCTTTAAATCAATAGTATGCTTGTATATGATTATATTTCTTATACATTTTTTATCGAATAATTCTCATGCAATTTAAACCTTCACGTGACAGTCCGGATATTTAGGGACACTACTTAGGCTTTTGGAAAACATGTTTGGAATCTTGAGGAAAACTGCTGGTTACAAGCAATTTTCCTTCTGCCACAACGATTTCATATCCTTCGCAAAGTCCTTCTTTTGAGAAACTTTTGATCAAACAGTAGATGCTATTTAAAACCAAAGACTACAAAACTTTAAATTTATAGTTTGGTAGATTTGTTGGTTAAGAATTTAACCCTTATCCTACTATGTAACTGAGATAAAACCTTCAAACTGATAGTAACTAGAGGCGCTTGAGTGCCTGTATCGCTCCACAGGCCTGATTTTTCTGTAACAGTGAAGAGAAGTTTTTAACAATTACCATTCAATCCTGCATTTTAGCTACCAACTGAAGAGAAAAAGCTAAGAAAAAGACTGTGAAATAATGGTAACCAGCATGTTCTTAGTTTTCCACAATAATTTCTACCCTTTTTGATACGAGTTTTACTAATCTGAAGCTATATTATATTGTCTGCAACATCTTTCAATTATGAGCAGTTACAAAATTTTGTCATCTGATTATAGTTAAAGAGGATCTTGTCACAAACCATTTTGGGTGGGGAAACATCTAAATATAGAAAACTAGGTCACCGGCACTAACACCCCTTCTGTTCACTTTGCACTAAGTCACCAGTAAGTCAACAAACCTTTACCAGAATAATAAAAGTGCAGAGGTTCTCTTGTTTTATATGAAAAGGACTATGGATTATGTAAAGCAACCCCTTTTTAACCCTTTACCAAACAACAAAATTTGGGATGTGACCAAATTGAAAGCATTTGCAAACAACAAATCAAATATTGATGAAATGATGATTTCTCTCTTTGATAGAGTAGAAAACACTGAGGGAAAAGGAGAAAATGCTGATTACCAGCATTTTCTCCTTTTCCAACAGTGTTTTCCAAAGACTTCTCGTCTTTGGTTGATTATGAATAATTTCACCTTTTCCCACAATGAAATCCAATGAATGGTTTGAGAGAAGAAATTTTTCAAAGACTTTACTTTTTACTATAAAAGGAAAATGAGTCTCCCATAAAAGCCATGTTTTTTGACGGATCATTTTTTTTTAAAGGAATTCTATAAAACTCTACCTAAGGAACATTCCTGCAAAATAATAATGCTATCCAATTAGGTTTTTTACTTTGGTTGCCATGGCAACCAGAATTCTTCATGGAACACAATTATTTGAAGGAATTTGAAAGAGGACCACCTAAGGAACATTCCTATGAAATTTGGTAAAAATCCAGTCAGTAGTTTCTGAGAGGAAGTTTTTTTAAAGAAAAAGTTTACAGACGAACGAACGGATGGACGGACGGATGGACGGACGAACGCACGACGGACACAACGCCATGACAATATAGCTCGCTGGCCTTCGGCCAGTGGAGCTAAAAACCAAAATTTGGCTATTTCAAAGGTATTTTTTGCAGGATTAGACATCCCCTTATTGGTCAGTGTAGATCAAAGATCAGACTATTATGTTCTGTGCAATCTGATCTTGATCAACACTGTCTGTAAAAGGTCCTTGAGTTGCACTTAACCCTTTATCCCATAATGCATTTCTATGGTATCACTAATTAACCCTAAATAACAGCAAGGATGAAGCTGTTTCTTATTTGCATATGACACCTTTTGATAGTGTAGAAAACATTGTGGCAAAAGGTGAAATTGCTCGTCACGAGTAATGTGTAGAAATGAGTATCTATAGAGTAAAGGGTTAACAGCCTAAGAGTAAACCCTTTACTCCATAGATATTCATTTCTATACATTGCTTGAAGGAGACTTTGGAAAACATTGTGGCAAAAGGTGAAATTGAAGAAAGAGAAGAAATTGGCAAGCTGGAATTTTGTACCAGCAACATGCTCCCTCAAATGTTGTTACTGGCTTAGCTACAGGCATTTTCATTTTTTCCCACTATGTTGTTAAAAGTCGTCTCTTTCTCAGAAGGCTTCTCTTCTGGTCACCTGCATTTTCTTCTTTTCCTACAATTTTTTCAAAAACCTTCAATGGTTTAACTCTTTATCAGACAACCTGGT
Source organism: Tridacna crocea (assembly GCA_943736015.1). Lineage (NCBI taxonomy): Eukaryota > Metazoa > Mollusca > Bivalvia > Cardiida > Cardiidae > Tridacna > Tridacna crocea. Next base: position 46,171,087 of record OX031061.1, read on the forward strand.
CCAAATTGAAAGTATTTGCTTAAAACCATCAATATATGCACTGCGAGTGATGTCGCCGTGCAATGATATCGATCAGTCGTGTTGTAAATTCCGCCACAAGGGCGTATTAAAGAGGTGCAGTTCTCTAAGGGCGTACGCCTACCTTAACCCTGAAAGCGTTAGAACCAATTTAACTTATCTTGTTTTAGTAGACAGTGCAGATCAAGATCAGACTGCACAGAATGTGCAGTCTGATCTTGGATCTACACTGTCCACTATTTTGTTTCATACTCTGGTAAATGACCTTGGTACAACAATGTATCAGATGTTTTTTCCTATTTAAGATCGAATGTCTCGTGTTAATCCAGCACTTTAAGGGTTAAAACGGATGGGCTATGTGGACGTAACTTTAAGTTTATAGAGATTGTCAATTATTCGAAGATTTCAGCAGATCGAACGGCTCCAAGGGTAATCTTCTTGATTTGTCCAAACCTGAGGCGAACATTTGAAGGGGGGTTGAGGCGACTTCATAAAACTAATCTCAGATTGTCCAAAACAGTTTGAAAATAATTTTTATGTCAGCTTTTTATAGAATCAGATCTAGTTCAATTTACATGTAATACATATAATAACTGTGCTTTTAAACAAAATTTGTGAACACTGAACAGGTTCACTGAATACTGTAAAATCTTTTTCTTATATGTGGATCCGTGGGAATCAATTAAAATATTTGACCACAAATATCTTCGAAATCATACGGCTAGATGTGTAGCATTCTTAACACAGGTTGCCGTTGGGCACAGACAAAATTCACCTGGAAAATACAAGGGTAGACTGCGAATTTCACACGGGTGTTGTCTCGTCTCCAGTGACAGTGTCTCAGAATTCTTTGCTGTGATGAAACTCCGTGCTTGTATATCATCAAGCATCACTATCTAAGCCGTCCCAAGCGCGAATTTACACGGCTGATAAAATATACAATACCAAATCATTAATTAGATGAGTTCATTACTTCGGTTAACTCTGTACCTATTCCCTCATAAAGGCAATAATTAAAACTTTTACCGTTGCCAGCTTTTACGATATTGACTGGATAATCATTTATTTTTTTTTTTGTCGAGCCACAGAACAAGCTCGACGATGTTTGATGTTTTTAAAACCACACAATCACGAGTTTCAGCGAACCTCAAGGGAAAATACTTGAAATCATTGTGGGAAAAAGAAACAGTTCTGGTAACCAGCGTTTTCTCCTTTTTCCACTGTGTTCTGTTTTTATCCTCTCCATGAAAATTCGCCAATTCGAGCGACGAATAGCTTGTCGTCTGCAAATGCCAGTTTTGAAAAGACTGAAACGCAGCCAGTGGTTTGAACTTATCGTCGCCATCGGCTTCCCACATGGGGGACGCCCCCAGAGGGCTATTAGTATTGTTACGGGGGATAGTACAGATACAGGACGAAACCCATCCTTAGTTTCGCCTGGTCCTTTAACTTGCTCGGTGTATATAGCACCGTCACACGGGGCCGTGTTTTAATGTCTCAGCCGAAAGACTATTAGTAATTTTAGATGGCCAGCCGTGGAGATCGAACCCACACCCTTATAATCACGAGTCAAACGCTCTTCGAACTGAGCTATGCAGGTTGGTCCAGTGGTTTGGAAAGAGTGTTATGCAAATTAAGGTCCGGTAACAGAAACTCAAGGAACGCATCCATGGCGTCTTTTTACGTCTGCGTTTCAGAAGTTGTTGGGGACGATGTAGTCTGCTTTCCATTCCGTCCACTTTTTCTTCCTCTTCTATCATTTGCTTTGTCAAAAATGATAGCCTGGGGACGTTTGAAAAGTTTCGATCCGGTTCAGCCTACACCGACTGTGCCGGATGATCTGATCGGTAATCTTTTCAGATGAAATCAAACTTTTTTTTTCCAGAGCATTGCTCAAACTGTTTAGCCTACTACAATTCGCGTTACTGCCTATAGGCCTACATCTTGGGAAAGCATACTGAGAATTCAATTTAGAGTCTTTGGTGAATTTGGACCTAGGGCATCACTTTAGGTCTTTTGAACTCTAGGTACCCCCTCCATCTATATAGGTACCAGACTAGGCTGATGCTAGTTCAGATGTCTCTTCGGGTAAGTAGCGGCTGTGATGACTGTACTTAGCTTACGCACTTAGCTGTAGGAGATCCCTCGGTTATTTTAACCACCATGTCGAGTGTAAATTATTTTATTGCCGTTTGCGATTAAAATGTTTTTTTTTTTTAGCAAAAAGTTGTACCAAGGTTCAGTGCTTATTATTATTTTCTCCTTATCCCACAATGTTTTCAAAGGCCGACTTCTTTAGAGTCGGTAATACCCTCCATTACTGCATGGTGAATGTTTAATTGTTTTTAGCTTCACTGGCCTAGGGCCAGCGGGCTTATGTCATGACCCGGTGTCCGTCATGCATCCGTCCGTGCGTGCGTTAACTTTTATTTCAAACATCTTCTTCTCTGAAACTACTCGTCCAATTTTGGTGAAACTACACAGAAATGATCCTGTCATTGTCCTCTTCAGAATCCATTGAAAGAATTTTATTCCTTCAAAAACTCTGGTTGCCATGGCAACAAAACTGAAAAAGATTGAAAATTTTCAAAAATCTTTTTTTTCTGAAACCGTAAGGCCTAGGGCTACCAAATTTGGCATGTAGCTTTATCTAGTGGACCTGTACCAAATTCTTTCAAACGATAGCTCTGGGGTCAAAATTGGCCCCGCCCCGGGGTCACAAGTTTTATATGGGCTTATAGAGGGAAAACTTTAAAGTCCGTCTGGTACCTAGCCATGTGGCACAGTGCTATTCAATTTTGCATCTAGCTTTATCAAGTGGTTGTCAACTAAAGTTGCCCAAATTAAAGCCCTGGGGTTAAATTTGGCCCCGTCCTGGGGGTCACAAGTTTTACATGGGCTCCTATTGGAAATTTTCTAAAAATCTACATGTACCTAGCCATAAGGCCTAGGGCTACCAAATTTTGCATGTAGTTTTATCTAGTGGGCCTCTACCAGAAAGGCCCAAATTATAGCCTTAGGGTCAAGTTTGTCCCCACACCAGGGGTCACAAGTTTTTCATGGGCTTTTGTGATGAAAACTCTATAAGTCATCATGTTACTAACCATGATAAAGAGTAGGGCTAATAAATTTAGCCTTGTCTCATGGGTTTCATGTTTTACAGGGCCTTTTATTGAGAACACTTTGAAAATCTTCTTGTTTATAACATCACATTCTAGAACTGTACTATTTGGTACCGGGCTTAATATTGTGGACCTCAACCAGGATTCAAATATTTATAGCTTTGCTGTCAAAATTGGCTTTGCCCAGGGATCACAACTTGATCGTAGGATCAGATAGAAAAAAATTTGTATGTCCTCAAATTTGAAACCAATTGGTCAAATATTGTAATGTTTGGCTTGTAGCCAGTGGAGTGATACAGGGCCATCATTGCCCTCTTGTTTTATATATAATTAAATTGGATGTGTAATTTTGTACCAACCCCTTCCCTATCCCCATTTTCATCAGAATCATTGTATAACTTATATAAAGTTCGAGGTTCTATTCGGACCCATCTTTAACCCTTTCCCAAACGTCAAATTTTGGACCAGACCAAATTAATAGCATTTTGCAGATGACAAGTTAACAGTTGCTAAAAAGATGATTTTGCTATATGATAGGGTAGAAAACATTGAGGGAAAAGGAGGAAATGCTGGTTACCAGCATTTTCTCCTTTTCCCACAATGTTTTCAAAAGGCTTCTATTCCTGACCCGTAAAAACCAGGGATTGTTTGAGAAAGGGTTAATCAAGCGTATTCTTTGGACAGACAGACAGTGTAGTATTATGTCGATCAATCTAATTGTTTATAATATAAAAAAAAACCCTGAAAGCAAGAACTGTAAAGGTTCATTCAAAACAGACAATGTTTTCACTTGCTAAAATAATTCTAAAAGATTTGTCCTAAATATTCTTTTTAGAGCGGTGCATTGTTTCAATAAATGAAGGGTAGTGGGCAGTGGGAACAGGTCTATGGGCCTGAAATGTGATAGCTCAAGTCATTGACCCTATCTTAACCCATTACCACACTATTGCGATTTTAACGACCCTGGGAAAGAAGCCTTTTGAAAACATTTTGGGAAAAGGAGAAAATGCTTGTAACAAGCATTTTCTCCTTTTCCCAAAATGCTTTCTACTTGATCAAAAATGATTGCAGTGTTTGAGCCACACTGAAATTATCATCTGCAAATACTTTCAATTTGGAAAGATCTAAAACTTTGTTGTGTGGTAAAGGGCTAACCCTTATGCTGCTAAATAGATTAATTGAAACTTTCACGCCAATAATATTCAAAATATATATTTTTGGGAGAAAAATATATCCTTATCAGATAGTGCCGATCAAGCATCAGACTGCACGTTGTGTGCAGTCTCATCTTACACTACACTGTCCTTAAAATGTTAGCAGCCATGGTCAAGCATAAAATTACGGGGTAATGTAGATCCAAGATCAGACGGTGCTGAGTATGAACTCTGATCTTGGATCTCTATTTCCGATTCTTTGGTATATGTTCCTGGTAAAGTACCATTAAAGTTGCAAATGGTATATATTTTCCACTGTACTAAAATATATTTAAAACCCCTTTTTTTTTGTCTGAATAAAGAGATCGAAGGGTTAACGTTCATATAAGGCCAAATCGTGTGCAGCAACCTGCTCATTCCATCTGATCACCTATAAAGTATATTCGGTTTTTTCAAGCTGCAATAACTTAAAGACAGTGTTTCCTTTTTTTAAAAATCATATATGGTTTTTAACTCCATGGCAGTCTTTCTACAAAAGAAATACATGCAGTTTTTCTTTTAGACGTATATGGAACTAAATCAGAAGCCGTTTGGAAATTAAATTCAAAGTCGGTGTACAGAAGACACGGATGTAACTGTCTGCGATGGAGCGAGGACTGAGATGCAGTGTTATATTTCTCACAATTTTGTCGTTTTTTATATCAAAAACTTCTCAAAATACAAGGAATAAAAGACAGATTCAGCCGGAACTGTGAGGGTTTTGTGTTTCTCTATTTTTTGTACCAATTAGATCTAGGAATGGAATTTCGTGTATTGTTAATAGTATATTTTTATAATGATATTAAATCTTTTACTTCCAAATAGAGAAATTAAACTGAAAAGGTAAATGACATCAGGTAGCAGATGGTGGATTTCCAAGATCAGACTGCATGTTACATGAAATCCGATCTTGATCTACACCATCAGCAAAAGCTATTCAAGTTGTCAGTGAACTTGTTACCCCTTTACCATACAAGTACGACTTTTAACGCCCCATGCGGGAGACGCCTTTTGAAAACATTGTGGGAAAAGGAGAAAATGCTGGTAACCAGCATTTTCTCCTTTTCCCACAAAGTTTTCTAGCCTATCAAGGTAAAATTGCACCACTTGAAGCACTTTGAAAATGTCATCTGCAAATGCTTTCAATTTGCATAGGTGTAGAATTTTGCCGTGTGGTAACGGGTTTAATCAAGAACTGTTCCTGTCATTACTCAGAAAAGAATGATGGGAAGTCATTTGCACGTCTGTTCATATCGACAAATTTTCATTTTGACCCATCTATCTTCCTTCCAAATTTTAACGTTAGTATATCTTATCTCTTTACCAAACGACAAAGGAGAAAATGCTGGTAACCAGCATTTTCTCCTTTTCCCACAATGTTTTCTACCCTTCACAAAACAAAATTCAATTTTTGATGTGCACTTATTTTGTCGCTTGCAAGGGCTTTGAATTTGGACCAGTCTAAATTTTTGTCGTTTGGTAAAAGGCTAAAGAAGGCTTAATGCATTTCCGTGGTCCATGAAACCAGTGAAGGCATCCTATAACCATGGATCGATAAAATCCATTTTATCAAACAACCGATTGAATCATGAGGCTCACTGGTCATTTGACATGCAGAAAATTTACCAAAAGCAAAAACTTTAGGCCCACGTCAGCCGGCGCGGACTGCGAAACCTGACCTGAGTCGATTCTGAATAGGTTCTCTATTGCAGATGTATTCAGCCCCTTCTCACAGCGCATGGACCGCAGTATAGTTTTACTTTATCACTTAATAAGCTTTTTTTGTTTTTATTTTTAACAATCTTTAGTTATTTCAATACTAATCCAGGCAGTATCGTATTGACCCTTTCCTTTACGGAGATATTCTTCCATTTTTTTTATGTATATAGATACCACACTCTGCATAGAAGACTTGAACACGTTCACTGCTTAAAAATTAAATTGCATCTCAAAGACTAAAAATATATTTCCTATGCAAGATCAAGAGTCAAGAGACAATTTGGTCATGGTCTACATTACAGCAGAGGACAGTGTAGTTCAGAGATCAAACTGTACGAATGCTCGAATGTTCAACTTCAGGGAAAAAAGTGTGTGCCATGCTCTGGCAATAAGGCACTTAATGCATACGTGATGTTTGATACAAAATGAGTGGTCATGATTATAGATCCATAATATCCCTATTGTCAATTAGAAACGTCGATCAACCTCCTGAATTATGAGGCAAACTGGTCCTTGGATATGCCGAAAATATGACCAATCGCAAAAAGTATCGACCCAGGTCAGCCTGCACAGTCCGCGCAGGCTGACCTGGGTCAATACTTTTTGGAGAGGCATTAGAGCCCCTTTCGATAGTGCATGGCTTAATTTATACCCTTTTTTTCCCTACATTTCAGACCCCGTATTTTGACTCAGAATGGACATCTGGTGTTTCAGACAGGAACAAACCACAATATAAGCTTTACATCTACCAATGGAGGCTTCATAAATGTGAACGGAGAAAACCTAGCCGTTATTTCACAAACAGTACGTATATAGCTCTATGCTTCTCAATCTATGTATCACAGAATGTCAACATTTTCTCTGGTAATGGGATACTCCAAATGCCACGTCGAGGGCAACGGTCCTTATTTCTAAAAGCAGCCAGCATAGACTAGCTGTTTTCCCGAAATCACAAGAATAATAAAGAAATATCTAGTGAGGTATTTGTAACTAATGAGTACCAATACCATAGAGTTCAGTGTAGAATAATTGATATTTTCAGTTTTGAAATCAAAATCACTCGCTCTTTCTGGAGCTCTGATTCGGTCAGAAAATTTCGAAATAAGAACCCAAATATTGGATTACCTAAGCTGGTATAGCTTCGGTATCTCCTGCATTAACCCATTACGTCACAATCCCTACTTTTAACGACCCTGAGAGAGAAGTCTTTAGAAAACATTGTGGGAAAAGGAGAAAATGCTGCTAACCACAATGTTTTCTACCCTTCACAAAACAAATTTCAAATTTTCAGTCACTTTTATTTTGTCGTCTGCAAGTGCTTTCAATTTGGACCAGCCTAAAATTTTGCTATTTGGTAAAGGTACAGGTGTAGATTTAGGAACAGTCTCCTTGTCTTCTTCGACCTAATCTTCTCTATATTTGCTTGCAAAAGTAACCGTTAATTTTGTAAACGTATAGATCTAAACTCTTTTAAAGTCAATGTATATAAATATTTCTCCCCCATTATTGTTTAAGACTCAAAAGGATATAGTTGTGTAACCTTTACTATGGTGGATACACAGTACTTTCTTGCATATTGCAAGTTACAAAACATTGTTTGACTATAGATAAAGTCTAATTAAATCAAGGATTAATTAACATTGAAAATAATTAGTGTCAGATTTCTAATTGCCTTATCAAGTTCATGAATTTACTTATCGTCAAGTATCTTATGTAAATTCCATCTGTCTGTTTTTGTTCGCGTTTCAGCAAATCGTAAATTTTTGCTTTATAAGATCCGGAGACAATTTTTCTTTGTCAATGAAACATTCTAGAGTGTCAAGCCGAAGGCATCATTCTGATTTCAACAACACTTTCTACTTATGACATGCAGAAACTTGACAAATAGTGCTGCAAACAAAATTCGATCAGGTATGCCAGTGCAGACAGCGCTGGGCCAGTAAGAAAGACATAGATCTAAATCGCAAAAGTATGCAATGTTTTCGTTACGATTGATCGTACAATGATGATCCTGGATCGAAAACACTCGAAAATAACAGAACTTTTGAATTCCTTTAAGCTTGTTAATGAAAGAGAAAGTAGACTTTTCGGCAGTTTACTTATCTCATTTCGCATCCACCCGCTCCTCGGTAATTTTAGGATGTGTTCGTAAATTTTTGTCTGCAACCGTGCTAAAATTAAGGAAAACGAAAACTCGAAATTTACCCAGGACAATTCATTGGTCCGAAAAATTGTGGTTGTATGATCGAGTTATACTCGTCACTACTCGGTCGTTTCCGTAACTACATGTAAGTTCAGTGATGAACGAATCAGCCGAGTGTGCAGAGTGACCTCATATCGTGAGACAAAAACCCGCGCAAATACAAATTATCCAAACAATACCCATACAGCTTACAATCTCTAAGATGCTAGCTAACACTGGATAGTAAACTGAATTTATTTTTCTGCAGCATTCATGGGACATAGATCTAGAGCTACGTGGTAAGAACGCCAGCGTACGATCTTTTTTTTTTGTCGCACTTTGCCAGGCATAGATCTACATGTAGATCTACATGCAGAAAATGCGCAACAAGTCTGAAAGCAAAAGTGAACATTCATTTACACTGGCTTTCAGGAAAGTCAAATGATAAAAATAAGAAGACATTGATTACATTAACTTATTATTAAAATAGACTCAGGATCGTTCTAAATCTGGATGGAGTCCTGGATTGCAAAGCAACCATACCATAATATAGATTTAACCCTTTACCAAAGGAATATCTTACACTAAGTCTGTCTGATATGTTCGATATGATTGTATAGGTAAAGAACAACAAACTAGCTATTGATCAGCTGCAGACTTCTCCAACAGCGTCATCTGGAATAGCATCTAGAGTTACAACCATAGAAAATCGACTGAATAACCTGCAGCCGACAGGTCAAGTCCAAACCCAGCTACTGACACTTGGACACAGGATTGATCTTTTGCAGACCACAGTAGGTTAAATTTCTAATTTTTTTTAGCTTTGCTACTTTGGAAAAAAAAAATGTAGAGTTGTTGATGTAGCTGTAGCATTGTCTTTATCATCTGCATTGTCTTACATTACTTCAAACTTGGACGAGTTGTTAACTATCCAATGGGGAACCATCATGGGCAGACAGCCATCAAACACACTTATGCCCCCTTTTTTAACTCTTTACCAAACAACAAATTTTTGGACTGGACCAAATTGAAAGCATTTGCAGAAGACAAACATGACTTAAAAATTGAAATTTTGCTTCAGTCCCCTTTACCACACAATGATGACTTTTGACAACTCTGAGATAGATGCCTTTTGAAAACATTGTGGGAAAAGGAGAAAATGCTGGTAATCAGCATTTTCTTCTTTTTCCACAGTATTTCCTACCGTTCCCAAATCAAATTGCGATTTCTCAGTCACAATTATTTTGTCATCTGCAAATGCTTTCAATTTGGACCAGTATATAAACTTTTTATTTGATAAAGAGTTAAGCCCCCTTTTCACTTGCATGACAGAAATATATAATGTAAATTTCAAAAGGTGGTTTCTGTCCATGGAACAGTGAGAAAACATAAAAAGATGAGAAAGCATCTGCTGATGACAATTCTACAAATAGAAGAAAAAATCTGAGGTTCTGTAAATAGAAGGAATAGCAGGAAAAGGTAACTATGCTTCCTAGCAGATGCTTTCATATATCAGGCTAGTCTGAAATTTCTTGTATGGGAAAAGGTTTAATTGCAGCCTGTTAAGTCTGATCCTGCCAAATGATTAAAATCAAATTTTCAATTTCATATTAAATACACAAATATTACTGTTTCAAAGTTATGTGTTTGGGAATAGTTTCTCCTTATTGGACATTATAGATCCAATATCAGACTGCACATTCTGTGCAGTCTGATCTTGATCTACACTGTCTGAAAAAGGTCACTGTGGTGCTTAGCAATTTGATTAATTAAGGGTTAACAAACATACAACACGAATGATTACTGCCATTTTGAAAGCAATAAATATATATATAGACTTACAATTTAGAAAATATATTCTTTTTTCCCTCAAAATGAACAGATTCCAGAAAACTTGAACTCGCGACTCACACAAATAGAGACCAGTCTTCAGTCATCAGACCAGGTGCAAGATCTGATCAATGGCTTGACAACCAGGGTAACAAGAGTGGAGAGGAGGGTATGACAGTCTTTCACTACATGTTGTTTGTATGACAAAAACAGAAAACAGATGAAGAGAGGGAATAGATGTAGACTGATACAGAACTTAGTACTTAGATGTTTTACCAACTTTTTCAGTGCAGTGCAGAATGTAAAAACTTGGTGCATGTTAAAGTAACTTTGTTTTCCACATCTTAAAATACTACCTTTAGAGACATTTTTCAATGGTTAGTGTGCAAATAGAGGATAAAATGCACATTATGTGCAGTCAGATCTTGGTCTGGGGTCTCAGGGATAACAAGTTGTGCTGTTTATGGGATGTAAAAAGTATTAGAGCTCCAGGTAAAAGGGAGTGATGGTATTCTAATTCCATTATTTCTCTTCCAAACCCTATGTTGTGAATATTCCTTAGAATTGTCTAGATGAGACAATTCTAATGAGTACCCATAACATAAGGTTTATTGTACAATAATCAATATTTTCAGTTTTGAAATCATTATTATTCCCTCTATCTGGAGGTCTGAATTTGAAAAAAATGTTGCAAATGTTCAAAAATGCTTGCAATTACTTAGTTTTTTCTAGTATAAAGAGAAATAATATTAATTTTGATATCCTAAGTTGAGAATGATGTTACTGATGAAATTCAAAGTCTACTAAGTATTGTGAGTTCAGGGTCATAAAGGAATCCAACTGGCATAGCAAAATGTGACTAGAGGATGAAACTGTACGGAAGAAAGTACGGTAAATACAGTACATAGAAAGTAGTTATAACCGCAAATTTCAAGGAAGCGCTTGAGTTATTAATCAGTAATTTAAAGGACTGTCTGAAGTTTTAGAAAAATAGATTCCTTCATGAAAACCAAAGTTGCTCTGAAGGAAGGTATACAAGTAGTACTGCTGGAAGCATCAGGTGTATTGTGTAGTATGAATGCTGAAAAGGAGAGATGCAATGTAAGTAGATCTGGTCACCAATTATTAACCCTTTCCCAAACAATCCCTGGTTTTTATGGGTCAGGAATAGGAGCCCTTTGAAAACATTGTGGGAAAAGGAGAAAATGCTGGTAACCAGCATTTTCTCCTTTTCCCACAATGTTTTCTACCCTATCATATAGAAAAATCATCTTTTTAGCAACTGTTAATTTGTCATCTGCAAAATGCTTTCACTTTGGTCTGGTCCGAAATTTGCTGTTTGGGAAAGGGTTAAACGATTTGGTGTGAGTGAATATGTCCCCAATTGATTTCATAATTCCCAAATTTTTACTAAACTTTGCAGACAATAATATATTAATATGTTTCAAAGTATGTACCCAGTAGAATTTGTTAACATTTTGAGTATGCTTCACACATAAGCAATTGACTGATGTTCAGCTTCACTGCTCATTATAGGTTAGGAGAAATACCAGTTCCAGAGCTATTCGGCGATCCATTCGCAGAGTGACACGAAGAGTAAATACATTTAATGGTTTCTTGCATGTTTTATTTCAGTCATTGACTGTTCTCCCCTGCTTCTCAGATAATTGGTAGGCAACACGCGAAAAGGGGCATTCGGACATTTGCGTAAAGTGCCGTCTCGGATCAGCCTGAGCAGTCCGCATAGGCTAACCCAAGACGGCACTTTTCGATCGTGTGTGATTTTCTGTTTCACGTAAGCCTACTGTAGAACAAAATCTAATGTAGACGTAAAGTGCTGTCTTGGATTAGCCTGTGCAGACTGCGCAGGCTGATCCGAGACAACACTTTACGCAAATGTCCGAATGCCCTTTTTCACGTGTTGCAAGCCATATAGTATACAGGCTATCCAATCCTATCCTTTCACAGATGAATTACATAACCTAAGCCAAAATTAATTTTTTACTTGCAAATGTTTTTAATATGGGCAATCACACAATTTTGTTATCTAGTGCAGCGTTTGATAATTTGAAAACCAGGTTTATTTAACACCTAGTGTTGTGCTCTTTTGCCCTTAAAAAAATGACTGCATGGCTGCACTGGATCCACAGGCTTTTCATAGGACTGTGCTTGGGCAGATCACTTCAGAGCCCCAGCCTGGTACTGGTGAAACCCAGGAAATACATGAATATGTGAGTTGTTAATTTGATATGACTGAAATAATATTGGATTTAACATAACACACCATTCAGTCAATCAATCAACTAAAAAGAAGAAAGACTCTTAATTAAAAACATTATGAGTAAATATTAGACTGCAATACTATAAGCATACGCTGACAACATAAGGTGTGGCTACAACATTATGAAATTTGTCTTCAAAAGGGTAGAAAAAATATACATGTACCTCAAAAATGGTGTATGTTTTCAAAAAGGGTAGAAAACATAGTTTGAAATGGAGAAAATGATGATTATTTGCATGTTCTACTTTTCCAATTATATTCAAAGGCCTTCTTCTTCAGGACCATTTAACCCTCTACCACAAAATCCGGACTTTTCATGACCCTAGGAAAGAAGCCTTCTAAAAACACTGTGGGGGAAAAAGGAGAAAATGCTGGTAACCAGCATTTTCTCCTTCTCCCACAATGTTTTATTCCCTTCCCAAAACAAATTTCAATTTTTGAGTCGCATTAATTTTGTCATCTGCAGATGCTATCAATTCTGACAAAGCTAAAATTTCGTCATTTGGTAAAGAGTTAAAGACGTTTTCTGTTAACAGGAATTGGCATGGATTTTAGTCCTGCTGAAAACATGGTTAAATCTTCACAAGAGTATTACTGAAATGCAGAATTTTTATCTCAGTTATACATGGCCCAAAGTTATGGGTATCCAACATAGTGAACACATGCACATTCTGTCCTTAATCACAACATTATGCAGCACATAATGGATCATTTAGGATCATTTAATCCTTTACCACAAAATCTGGACTTCTCACTGTGGGGAAAAAGGAGAAAATGCTGGTAACCAGCATTTTCTCCTTTTCCCACAATGTTTTATTCCCTTCCCAAAACAAATTTCAATTTCTGAGTCGCATTAATGTTGTCATCTGCAGATGCTATCAATTCTGACAAAGCAGCACACACGAACAGTTAATGTATGATTTGTATTTTACTAGCAGATGATAAGAAAGTTTGGTTACATGTATGCCTCATTAGTTGCTTTATTTTCTTCTGCATATCATAGATTTCATAACATCCCAAAACAAATTCTGAGCAGATGATTTCAGAATTTTCCTTATGAAGTTTACATTATCTGTATGATTTAAGATTTAATCCCTGCTGATTCCCTTCCCTGCAAAGAATTCATTGTTGATTTGCCTCCAAAATAATCAAGATGGCTCTCAGTTTGCCATTACTTAGCTCATTACCAAATGACAAAATTTTTGGTGTGTTCAAATCGAAAGCAATTGCAGACGACAAAATAAAAGTGACCGAAAATTTGAAATTTGTTTAGTGAAGGTTAGAAAACATTGTGGGAAAAGGATAAAATGTTTGTTAACAGCATTTTCTCCTTTTCCTACATTGTTTGCTTGAGGCTTCTTTCTCAGGGTCGTCAAAAGTAGGGATTGTGTGGTAATGGGTTATCACATAACCACCTTACAGCAACCTACTGGAATCATCTCAAAGCAGATAGATAATTATGCTGATGTTCTTAGTCCTTTCACTACTCAGCACCACTAACTGATCTTTTGTGGACAGTGCAGATCAAGATCAGAGACTGCACAGAACATGCAGTCTGATCTTTGATCTACACTGTCCGGTAAGGAGATATCTGTCTCCCAAAACTAAGTTTGTAATAACAATATTCAGCTTTTTACTATTGATTTGAAAGTTTCAGTTAAGTCATTTAGCAGGATAGGGGTTAACCCATTACCAAACGACAATATTTAAGACTGATCCAAAATGAAAGCATTTGCAGACGCCAAAATAAAAGTGACTGAAAATTTGAAATTTGTTTTGTGAAGGGTAGAAAACATTGTGGGAAAAGGAGAAAATGCTGGTTACCAGCATTTTCTCCTTTTTCCACAATGTTTTCTAAAGGCTTCTTTCTCAGGGGCGTCAAAAATAGGGATTGTGTGGTAATGGGTTAAACAATATGAATGATCAACACAAATCAGTGTTTGATTTGTAAGTTCAAATAGAAATGTTGTGCCAAAACAGGTATTTACATTTATGAACAACAGCTCCTTTCACTGAATTGTGTCCCAAAAAGGTTTGCTGTTTGAAATAAAAAAAAAAAAAACATTTGCATAAAGAAATATGTTTTTACCGGTATTAGGATTTTTTGCATGTTCCTTTTGTATACTCCTATGCTATCCATTTGTAAAATAGTTTAGAAAAAGAATTATTGTATATAACCTGCATAAAGCATATAAATATAAGTTAAACATAGTGTGACCTTGATTCATGTTTCAGCATGACATTGCTTATGTTACAGTAATCAGTATACCTGTTTACCCTTACTGTCTGTATCTGTAAACCCTGTACCACGTCACAGAATCTTAGATTTCTCCAGAATGAAAGCATTTGCAGACAATAGTTCAACCCATTACCACACAATCCCTACTTTTGACTCTGAGAAAGAAGCCTTTTGAAAACATTGTGGGAAGGAGAAAATCCTGGTAACCAGCATTTTCTCCTTTTCCCATGATGTTTTCTACCGTGTCCAAATCAAGTTTCAATTTTTGATTCACATTTATTTTGTCATCTGCAAATGCTTTCATTTTGGACTGGTCCAATTTTTTTTCATTTGGTATAAAGAGTTAAATTTGGTTCAAATGATAGATTTGTTGTTGGTATGGTATATATCTCTTAAACTTAGCGGTAATGGTGTTGGTCTTTTAAATCTTGAAAAACAAGGATATTTGTCTGCATGGGTTCGAATTCCACCAGGTGCGGTTTGTATTTCAGCTATTCATTTGTTGCATTCTTGCTTGTTTCTTAGAATTAATTTGGTCATTTCCAACTTTTTGTCTTTTTTTGTAGAGAGTAAAACTCACTTGTTTTTCAATGAGTACCATCTACATCAAGTAACATATTTTTGTTCTGTCTAGCAATTCTTCTAGATAATAGTATTCTATAAAGCCTAAATAACTTGAGCAAAACATATCTTAGGTAGATGTAGGTGTATTATCAAATTTTAAAGTCAAGATTAAAGGCTTCATACACATTTTCTGTCAGTCTACTAGAGGTATGCTAATTTTTGTCAAAAATTTATCAGTGGGCAGCTTTTAGCACACAGGCAAGCAAAAAGCCAGTGCGCAAGGATTACATTCTCAGAAAGATTAACTTTTCACCACACAATCCTGACTTTTAACGACCCTGACAGAGAAGACTTTTGAAAACTTTGTGAGAAAAGGAGAGCATTTTCTCCTTTTCCCACAATGTTTTCTACCGACTGGAAACAAATTTCAGTTACTGAGTTACATTTATTTTGTTGTCTGCAAAAACTTTCAATTTGAACCAGTCTAATATTTTGTTGTTTGGTAAAGGCTTAAATTATTCTGTCTTGTAGTATGACATCTATAGTAAAACAGGCACAAGTTTTATTGTACAGGGATAGCAGGAGGAAATCTTATGACCAGATTGTCAAAAATAGAATAATTGTACATCTGATATTACAGGTTACCCGGTTACAAACAACAGTTGAGAACCTACAGAATGTAAGTACACAAGTATCCACAGTCTTAACTTTCACTAAGAAAGAAAACTTTTTTGCATAACCTTTTCTTAACCCTTTACCAAAGAGTCATACATTTTAACATCTATGAGAGTGAAGGCAATTGAAAACATTGTAGGAAAAGGAGAAAATGCTGGTAACCAGCATTTTTTCCTTTTTCCCACAATGTTTTCTACTAGATGCAATTGGCAACTTCATCTTTCAAATTACATTTTGTCTTCAAATACTTTCAATTTGGACAAGGTTGAAATTTTGCTGTTTGGTTAAGAATTAAAACTTTAAGATATTAAAATTTGTTTAAATTTTCCACATATGCGGTATTACCGGTATGTTTTAAGCTTGGTTTTCCTCCAAAAGGAAACCAAAACGCCCGTATTATCATAGTTCAGTCGTCATCTATGCCATCACACAAAAGAAAGTTTAACTTTTTTTTTTAACATTTCATTCTTTTCTTAAGATTTACATCAATCTCGGTCTAACAATAATAAGGGGAAAGGTAGGTAACTCTAACTCTTTATCAGAAGGCTATTTCATAGCCTTGTCCAAAATGAAAGCATTTTAAAAGAACAAAACAAAATTTGGAAATTAATATTGATTGACTGATTGAGGAAAAAATATTCTGGAAAAGGAGAAAATGCTGGTTGCCAACATTTTCTCCTTTTTGCACAATGTTTTCAAAAGGCTGCTCTCTCAGGGTTGTTAAAACTTGGGATTGAATGGTAAAGGGTTTAAAGTATTTTTGACACAGTAATGTCCTGTTTTTTAAGACAGAATTCTAAATGAAACTGCAACTGCAGCAAAGCTTTGGCATCTGCTTCGGTTGTCTTTGATTATTCGTCAGCCGCAGCTGATACATCAAATTGTCATATATATACATTTGAAAAGAAGATGAAAGGCTGGCCATAAAATCGTTTGAAAAACTGTGGAAAAAGGACTGATTGCTTTATAAAAATAACTTCTCCTTTTTCTATTTCTTCGAAACTGTCAATTTTAGAATCAAGAAAGGTTTATCTGTGCAATGATTAGTTATACTAGACAACAGGGCTGGTTTTGAATTTTGCAGTTACTGACTGTTGATGAATGCGACAGTAATCCTTGCCAGAATGGAGGCACCTGTATGGACACCTATAATGGATATTTATGTCAGTGTCCAGCTTCATTCCAGGTAGGTGTATCCTCTACTTATAGTGACAATTCAGCGCAGCTTTAACCCTTTCCCAAACAATCCCTGGTTTTTACGGGTCATGAATATAAGCCTTTTGAAAACATTGTGGGAAAAGGAGAAAATGCTGGTAACCAGCATTTTCTCCTTTTCCCACAATGTTTTCTACCCTATCATGTAGAAAAATCATCTTTTTAACAACTGTTAATTTGTCATCTGCAAAATGCTTTGAATTTGGTCTGGTCCAAAATTTGCCGTTTGGGAAAGGGTTAAATATTTGCATTTTTAGGTGATCTAGATCAAGGTCAGACTCCACAAAATATGCAGAAACAAAAAGACTGAAAACTTCCAATTTGTCACATAAAGGATCATTGAAATGATTTGTTAAACAGTTTTTCTAATTTACTGATAACAAGTATTTTCTCCTTTTCTCAGACCAGTTTGTTGATTATTTAATGATCTGCAAATGCTTCATTATCTCCCGCTAGATGGCATTCTGTAAATGCTCATCTATCTGATATGGGCATCCTGGGTACAGAGCCGAACCACTTTCCTACGCGACAACCGTTACTTTGAATTTAAAACAAAAACAAAGGTTTACCCAATAAAACGCTACCTCGTGCAGTTCACTCAACTATGATCACCAGTTTAGAAAAATGTTGCTAAATCAGGTCTCATTTCTCCTCAAACGTATTGATACGTAAAAGCTATTTTCAACATTGCTACTTTATAGAGCATAATATTACAGTCAGCCCGCTTTCGGGGCTAGTAGTGATGCGTCATATAAGACAGTCGAATCTTCGAAGAATATGACATGCGCAGACAATGGCAAATGCTTTAGATTTGGACTTTATCTAAAGTTTCGTTGAATCGTAAAGAAATGAACACACACTGTTTACACCAATACCTATCCCTGTATTCCTTGGGTTTTGTTCACCAGACCTTTGCAAATGCTCTTTTTAAGCCATTGGTGTCTTTCATAAACATAGACATTTTCGAAACATTGGTTGGTAGTGAGAGAGGAATGAATACTCTTTAGGTGACAGTCATCATTCCTCATAAACAGCTTTAGCATAGCTTTTAGAATTCTTACTCGTAACCCCTGTATGTTATCATGTGGGGTGCCAGATCCTGCTAAAAGACAGAAAATAAGAACCCAGTAATTATTCTTTGCTCAGTTACACCTAGGGTGGTGTGTGCTATACATGATTGTGGCATTTGTTGCAGGTAATGCCACTATGAGTTCAATATTGAATTTTGAGGACCATGTATTGTTCTTGCGCACAGCTGAAGAAAATAAACCCAATTAAACTCAGTCTTCCCTCAGACAATAAGTTTTTTGATTGCTTTCAGATACTTTTTTTTGATTGGTGTTGGCATCAACAATTAGTATTCCTGACCATAACTCCTGTATAGATAGAGATGTATCATGATATTCTTCTAGCTGGTGTAATAATGTGTAGATTATTGTACTGTTTGTAAGGGCCTAATTTAATGATTTGTGTAGGACAGTGACTCCATTCTCTTAACTCTCTACCAAACACGAAAATTTCGGGCTGGTTCAAATCAAAAGCACTTGCAGATGACAAAATAAACATACCTCAAAAAATGAAATTTGGTTCCAGTAGGGTAGAAAACATTGTAGAAATGGAGAAAATGCTGGTTTCCAGCATTTTCTGCTTTTCACACAATGTTTTCAAAAAGCTTCTTTTTCGGGGTCGATCAAAGTCGGGATTGTGTGGTAAAGAGTTAAGGATTTTCAAATAAATTCATTTCATTGTGCAAGGACTTAGGCAGACTGTAACACAAAAGCTCTTTAAGTCTTACTTTAACCCATTGCCGGAAAAATTTTAGACCTTTCCAAATTAAAAGCATTTGCAGACAATTTTACAGTGCCTCAAATAACCCTATTTTTCTTTGATAGGTAGAAAACACTGTGGGAAAAGGAGAAAATGCTGGTTATTAGCATTTCCTCCTTTTCCCTCAATGCTTTCCAAAGGCTTCTTTTCCAGGAGCGTCAAAAGTCAGGATTGTGTGGTAAAGGGTTAAATCCTATCCTTATCGTTAAGTCCTCATTATGTGGTAAAGGGTTAAAATGATATGATAAAATGCTGTAGGAAAAGCGTTTTTGTGTTTAATTTGTTCTTTTTTTTTTGAAAATGCGTATCCCATTGGTCAATATTGAAATAATATAAGTCTATCTGTGGACAGAAGAAATTAAACTTGTAACAATACATTGTTTTTTTTGTTTTCAGTGCCCTTAAGAACCTACCACAGAGACATCAAAGTTATGTACCAATGGTATCATCGTGGACTTATATTCTTTCATTGTATCTTTTTCAGGGCCAGAACTGTCAAACTGATGTAAATGAATGTGCTATCTATGCTGGAACAGACCTGGGTTGTCAGAATGGTGCCACATGCACTAATACAATTGGGAGCTTCACGTAAGGTTACCTTGCCTTGTTTCAGTCTATGAGGTGACAAAATTTTAGACTGGTCCCAGTTGGAAGCATTTTACGGATGACAAATGTGAATCATAGGATAGAATTTATCTTTGAAAGCATAGAAAAGCTCTAGGGAAAAATCTTAGTTACAAGCATTTCTTATGTCTCCTACAATGTTCTGAAAATTCTGTTGTAATGAAAACAATTGCAAAAGTATTTAGTAAAGAATTATTTATATCATAGTGTTTATTTTTTTCTCTTAGGACTTTACAGTCATTGTATAAACTTAGCTATTCAAGAAAGAATTAAACCTAATACCATTTTTCCAGGTGTGACATGTCTTCATAATTTATTCATTCATGAAGTAAAATGTTACGTTTATCATAAATGAAATGATAAAATTAATTTTCAGTTGTCAGTGTGCCACCAACTGGCATGGTATACGTTGTACGGAGAGTCATGATGACTGTACTGGGGCATCGTCGTCAGAGCTCTGTGGACATGGTACATGTGTAAATGTAGCTAGAACTCAGCCTGGACAGGTAAAAACTGTCTCTCATCCATACTTTTCATGACATGGCAAAAGTTTGTAAGTGCCATTATTAAATGTAATTGCAGATGACATATTAAAATTACTCAATTCATAGGATTGTCTGGTAAAAGGTGGAAAACACTGTTGGAGAAAGAGAAAATGCTGGTTACACGAATATTCTCCTTACTCAACAAAGTTTCCAAAAGTCCTCTTTCTCTGGTTTGTTAAAAGGCTAGAATTGCATATAAAGGATCAAGGCTTGCTATGAGCAATGTCATATGCCTCTGTTTATGTGTAGATGCAAGATCAGACAGCACAGATTATACATTCTGATCATTTAATATCAACCATGTCATGAATTTTAAGTAGACTGCATTGAAAACTGACCATGATGTATTAATGAAAAATGTGTTTAACTCTTTTTTACACAATCCCAAGTTTTAAAGACCTTGAGGTAGATAGGATTTGATAACACTCTGGGAAAAGGAGAAAATGCTGGTAACCAGTATTTTCTCCTTTTACCACAATGTTTTCTACCCTTTCTTATACAGCCCGCCCGGGTGGCTCAGTGATGAGCGTGTTGGACTCATGATCTGGTGGTTGGGAGTTCGATACCCGGTTGAGGCGAACTTTCTTTCCGGCGTATTTTCACCTCTCACCTCTGCTGAAGCATGTGAGAAAAGTAGTCGGTGACTTTGGAAAGAAAGTTGTGTTAGTACCGGTGTGAGAAAGCCAGGAAACACATGTGCGTCACCGACCGCCATGATATGACCTTAGCTGTTAAAGTGGCGTTAAACCCCAATACAACCAACAACAACTTTCTTATACAAATCCCATCGTTTGAATATCAATTTGTTTATTGTCTGCAAATGCTTTCAATTTGGTTGAGTCTGAAATGTATTGTTTGGTAATGAGTTAACCATCCTATGGTAATCATTTAATTCTTTACCAAACAACAAATTTAAAGACTGGTCAAAATTGAAAGCATTTGCAGATGACAGAATTAATGTGACTAAAAATGAATTTTAATTTTGGAAGCGTAGAAAACATTGTGAGAAAAGGAGAAAAATGCTGGTTACCAGCATTTTCTCCTTTTCCCACAATGTTTTCAAAAGGCTTCTACTTCAGGGTCGTCGAAAGTCGCCATTGTGTGGTAATGGGTTGAAGCACCATGCACAACTCCATGAACTTTTGTAAACAATGGCAAAACCATACTGCATTAAATATGCAGTCTTATCTTGGATCATGTACAGCTCTAAGAATATTCCTTGGCATAAACAACTCTCTGAATAAAGGCATTTGAAATCATGATGCGGAAAAAGAAAAAATACTTATAACCAGCATTTATCCCTTCACCTGCTCTATAACAAGGCAGTACAAGTGTTCACCTATACCAGCACAGTCTATACCTTTACATCTATCTGTGGGATAGACCAGTATACTACATACTCCCCCGCCATATGAAGATTCATCCACGAATCCATCAATTACTGTTACCTTATCTCTCTAAAAAGTTTTTTTTTTACTTTGGGCGCCAATGTAACAGTTTTCACAAATAGTCGTCTTTGGCGGGGTTTGAACCCTAGACCTTCGGGACTCAAGGCTAAAAACACTCTACCACGTCGCTACAAAAGCTAGCCCTATAGCAGGGCAGTATAAGTGTCCCCCTATACCCACACAAGCTATACCTTTACATCTAGTATAGACTAGTATATTACAAAAACACCACTAGTGATGACAGTTACGGTATCATCACTAGTGACAAGATAGTTTTAGAATCTGTGCTGGAACTTCCTTTTTCCCATATTGCTCAGATTGTAGTATTCTTGATGATTGTGGCAAATAAATGGTGAATTAGGAATATAGTTTACAGAATAATCACTGGTTGTGTGTGATACTAAAGATCTGTCACTCGAATAGGGTTTGAGGTGGTTAAAAAACATGTTTTTGGACTTTTTTTTTTTCAACCAAATCTAGGGATACATTTTTAATGTCACAAACAACCGGTTGATTTTTTCTCAACACGTTTCATTTCAGGCAAAATACACCTGTATCTGTGATGATGGTTGGACATCGGCCAGCGGGTCTGATCCAGCATGCACTGTAGATGTCAATGAGTGTACAATGGCTGGGAGACCTGTGTGTTCAGTGGACCCACCAGTTACATGTATAAATCTCCCTGGAACATTTACCTGCGGTGCATGTCCTGCAGGTAAAACTCTTGCCCATGATTTTTTTGTTTGAGTCACGGTGTCGAATATGAGTAGTTAGCCCTTAGGTTGCTAAGTGTGACTCACTGACAGTGTAGATCAAGATCAGAATGCACAGAATGTACAGTCTGATCTTGGATATACACTTTCTGATAAGGTGATATATTGTTCTGCAGGAATACCTTTTTGAAACTGCAAAACTTGGGTTTTTACTGTTGGCTTCAAAGTTTCATTTCAAGTTATTTAGCAGGATAAAGGTTCATATATCTTTGTGATATGTTATGCAAGGCAACACAGTCATCACATGATGCTGGTTCTGAACATCCACTTAGTCTAACAATTGACTGAATCTTGAGAAAGAATGGTCCTTGGACAGGCATAAATTTACAAACAGGCTGATGTGGGTCAACACTTTTTTGCATTAGGCTTCTTTTTCACAGAGTAGTTTTATCATATTCGTGTTAAGTGTAGATTAGAGATCAGGTTGGATGTTCTATGAATTTTGATCTTGATCTTCGCTATCCATAAAAAGCTTCTGGTGTTGTCTATGGTACGGGAATAGTTTGTTTCAGCTTGTTTGTTACCAGCTAATACTTTGTTTAATACATTTTTTCATTGTAAAAGCAGACTCTAACTTTCCTTCACTTGTTTTTTATTGTAACACTTGTACTACATGTAGATAGTCAATATCCAAGTAATTGTTGATTCTGTAGGTCATACAAAATACATGTAGAAGTTATTATTTTCCAGGATACAATGGCAATGGGTTTTCATGTGTTGATATTAATGAGTGTGCTGTTAACAATGGCGGTTGTTCCATGTCACCAATGGTAGACTGTATTAATACTGCTGGTTCTAGAGAATGTGGGCCCTGCCCAGAAGGTATGTTAAGTTTACATTGGAAATTGTGGTATTGTTTCAAATTGCACATTGGATGGAGAGGATTGGTTGATTGAATGGTATTTTATGCTGTTTTCAACATTAATTCACTGATATTGTAGTGGCCGTTGTGCCTATCCATACATTGCTGGAATTTCCTTTACCAGTAATTGCCACAATATTCTTTCCACATCACTGGCTGCTTTCCCACATAACCATGGTCAGAACAAAGATCAGCGGTTAGAGAGGAATGAATCCTGTTGCAATGACTATCATCAATCTTTGGAAAGAAATTGGCTCAGCTCCCTGTTCTCAAGTCATGTACACAACTATCTTACCTACCAGGGCTAGGAAGATGGAAGGGACAGCAGTTGCTTACAGAACTTTCAAAGAAAATGCAGGGCAGAAACTTTACAAAAAAATTGCAAGAATAAGCTTAAAAATTGTAGTATGGTCCATATTTAACCCATTACCACACAATCCTTACTTTGATTCCCCTGAGAAAGAATCCTAATTTGAAAATACTGTGGGAAAAGGAGAAAATGCTGGTAACCAGCATTTTCTCCTTTTCCCACGGAGTTTTCTACCCTTCCCAGAACAAATTTCAATTTTTCAGTCACCTTTATTTTGTCATCTGCGAATGCTTTCAATTTGGACCAGTCTAAAATTTTCTCATGTGGTAAAGAGTTAAAGCAATTGCACACAACAATTACAGTGTGGCTCAAATGGTACAGTTCTTCTTTGATAGGCCAGAAGACATTGTGGGAATAGGAGAAAACGCTGAAACAACATTCCTTCATTCATTCTTAACATTTTGTGGTGTAGAGAGTCAAATTGTAATGATACAGAAAGATTATGTGATCGTGTTGTGATTTATCCTGTACGATGATGATGATGCTAATGATGATGATGATGATGATGATGATGATAATTTTTGTCAAGATGATTCAAAAGATGCTAATGACTTTTAACCTTATTGATTGATGATAGCAGATACATACCATACCCATCTATCTATGTATCTGATGATAGGTTTCCAAGGTACAGGAACCTCTTGCACCTGGGTTGGAATGTGCCAAGATAACAATGGAGGATGTTACCCCACTGCCTCTTGTACAGAGAGTCCAGGTGAGTTACCCTTGACTGCCTTACTTTTAGTGTCTTTTCAACCCTTTACAGGAAAGTGTCATGCTGAACTCTTTATCACACAACAATATTTTAGACTGCTCCAAACTGAAAACATTTGCAGACAAAAAATTTAAATGTTGCTCAAATGATGGAATTTGTTTCTTAAAGGTTAGAAAACATTGTGGGAATAAAGAAAATGCATTACCTGCATTTTTTCCTCTCCCCACAATCTTTACAAAGGTACAAACTTCTGGATTGTTAAAACATGGGAAGATAAAGTTCTTCTAAGCTGTGTGTGAGAAGGAGAAAAATGCTAGTACACACTGGCTTGTTGACCCACAATTTTATCCAAAAGTTTCAAGATTGATAAAGTTGTGAAAAGTCATATTTGTATTGTTAAGAGTTAAAAAAGAAAATGATGATCTAAGATACAGATTAACTTTCAATATCATGTTGATTCATTTTTAATAACATGACTTTATTTTAGTGCAGTTTTCAAGTTTCAAATTGCACTGAGGCCATGTGCATCAGTGTAGTATAATTACATACAGTACTTATTTGTTGTGAATTTTAAAGAATCCTAATGATAAATAACTATCATTATTTACAAGTATTATTTTGGTGGTTACAGTTTTCTTACACATCTGTCTGTGTCATGTCTCTTTTGCATCACTGTATTATCTCAACTCTTTACCACAAAATTCCAAGTTTTCTTGACCCTGATCTAGGAGATAACCTTTTAAAAACCTTGTGGATAAAGAAGAAAATACTGGTAACCAGCATATTCTTCTTTTCCCACAAGATTTTCTACACTTTGACAGGCAATTACCAACTTTTCGGCTACATTGAATATTTTACCCTTTGATGCTTTCCATTCCAACAAAATTATGTTGTTTGGAAAAAGGTTATAGAGGCAAAGAGATGCATTGAATATCAATCCTTGGCTTATTCTTGCTGTATAAAAAATCGCTTGCTTTCATCCTTTGTCTTACTATCCTATGTTTTTTCAGTATCATACTCACTAAAATGGCTTGAAAAAACAGTTGGATCATAAGCAGTCTGCACTAGAAAGGCTTAAATGAGATAAGGATCGAGTGACCCACTTCCTGTATTTTTCATACATTGTTTTTACCCTTGTTTAAGTCCAATCCCATCATATGAGACACACAGGAATGTAGTTTGCAAATTGCTTTTATTAAGGACTAGTCTAAAATTTTGTCACCTCTCAAAGACTTTTATGTTGATTAATATCAAACCTAATGAAACTCGTGTTTTGATTCAAACTAAAGTATTGAAACTGAAGTTAATAAAAGCCTGTATTGTAGGTTTTCAGGGTAGAACATGCACCTGTCCCCCAGGCTATGTGGGTAATGGTGTGGGCGCAGGAGGCTGTGTCTCACAGGGCCCAATTACAGGAGCCTGTGGAAGTACACCTTGTATGAATGGAGCTGCCTGTCAGGTAACGCAAATGAAATATATGTGTCTACCATAACCACTACTGGTAAATTGCATTTCTAGCCTATGCACAAAGTATGCAGTCAGATCTTCGATCTATACTTCACCTGTACTGAAGCATTCTGGAATAGAGCAAACGGAAAGTTACAATTATAATTATAGATCTTATTTCTGTATTGAAATCCCAAAGGTTTATTCAGTGCTCATAGAATTAAAACTCCATATGCTGTTTCCTCCCCTTTGAAAAGAATAGTCGTGTCCTATATGGCAAAAGTGGTAAAGATGTAGGATTCATTACTTTGAGGTTTAATCTAATTTCTTAGGAGGCATACTAAAACGTTGTGTGGAAAAAGAAAATTTTGAAAATCAGCATTTCCTTCTTTTCCAACAATATGTTTTACTTGTAAAATACAAATCTCAAATTTAAGCCATAATTAGTTTGTTGTCAGTAAATGCTTTCATTTTGGGCTTGTTTAGAACATACTTTTGTGGTAAAGAGCTTCTGTCATACATGAACATTAGATGCAAAATTTAACAGAAGGAATAAACAGCTTGTGATAAACAGTTATTAGTTTTCGCTTTTATTGAAGAAAACATGGAGGTATTGTCATGGCCTAAGCACTGCTGTGATCTGTGTCATTGTCATGAAAAAACTATCCAAGGACTTTAGAAATATTATTGTAAGACTTTGAGAGATTTACAGCTGCACAATAAAATTACTTCAATTTTTTGCTCAGTTATTTTTCGAAGACAGCTACAAGTTATTGTCAAAGCCCTGGTGTCGTCATCTGTGTTGTCATCATTCACAAACATTGACAGTTTGTAATGTCTCTGTTATTTTACAAGGTATTTACTTCTGTTCCAGCTTGGACAAGTTGTTAACTATTAAAGGAGAACACATACCACAAAGACAGATCAACATCAAACTTTTTTACAGAGTTAAGCCCCTTTTTCAACTTAGAAATTTCAGTGAAAATCAAGCACTTGCAGCTGAGTTTGGGCACTTGCATGCGATGCTCTTGTTATTCTTTAATTATTAACCACAGAATCACAAATATTTAGAATCTTTAGGAGAGAGCCTTATGAAAGCATAGTGTGAAAAGGAGAAAAAACTGGTAACTTACATTTTCCTTTTTCTTTTTTCCCGAACAATGTTTTCTTCCTTTTTACAATGAATCCCATAGTTTTTGCCACTTTGTATAACCTCTGCAAATGCAATTTAACTCTTTACCACGCAAGTAAAAATGTAAATTTGTCCAAATTGAAAGCATTTCCAGATGACAATTCAAATGTGCCTCAAATAACAGCACTTGTCTTTGATAAGTAAGAAAACATTAAGGGAAAAGGAGAAAACACTGGTTACCAGCATTTTCTCCTTTTCCCTTAACGTTTTGAGAAGGCTTCTTCCTCAGGGGTCATTAAAACTGGGGATTGTGAGGTAAAGACTTAATTTAGACAAGACTAAAATTTCTGTGGTTAGGTTAAGAATTTACAACAATACTTTTTCCACAGAACATGGGAACCAATGGTTACAGATGTGTATGCCAGGCTGGTTACTCCGGACAGAACTGTGAGACTAATGTCAATGAATGCGCCTCTAACCCATGTCAAAATGGCGGGTCTTGTTCGGACAGAGTAAACAGCTACATGTGTCAGTGTCCAGACAGTCATACAGGCTCCAACTGTGAAGTGGAAACAAGTCGTATGTTAACCGTTTACCAGAGCTCCAGATGGGGGAGTGATTTTGACTTCAAAGTTGAAAATATTATTCATTCTAAATTAAACCCTATGTTATGGGTACTCATTAGAATCGTCTCATTGAGACGATTCTAGTGACTACTCACAACATAGGGTTCAGAAGAGAAATAATCAATTTAGATCACCATCACTCCCTCTTATCTGAAGTCCTGGTTTACCAAACAATCCAGAATTTTATATATTGAAGAAAAGGAGGCTTTTGAAAAAATTGTCGAAAAAAGAGAAATGCTGGTAACCAGCATTTTCTCCTTTTCCAACAGTATTTTGTTACCTTTCAAAATTTCAGTCTTAATATTCCATCTTTACAAACACTTTCAAATTGGATCAGTCTAAAATTTTGTTGTCTGGTAAAGAGTTGAGAGTTGCAAGTACATTCTATACATGGAACCCTTTATCTAACAATCCCTGCTTTTGACGACCCTGTGAAAGAAGCCTTTAGAAATCATTGTGGGAAAAGGGGAAAATGCTGGTAACCAGCATTTTCTCCTTTTCCCACAATGTTTTCTACTCTTCAAGAAAAATTTCAAATTTTCAGTCACTTTTATTTTGTTAACTGCAAATGTTTTCTATTTGGACAAGCCTAAATTATTGTCGTTTGGTAATGAGTTCAAGACCCTAAGGAAGTGGCATTTTGAACAAGCAATAACTAACTTTTCAAACATTGTCTTTTCTACTATTTCTGAAACAGCTGCAGTCATTTTAGTCACACTGACTTGTCATCAACATTTTCTTCAAGTTCTGACAAGTTCAGAATTATAGTCATTTGGTAAGAATTGATCAGGTTTTTACTGTTCAATGCCCCTCAAACAGGGGCCCTCAATTGATACAGGGTTAACAAACTTTTGCGCTGCCAAAAAAAGGAGATAAAGGCTCATTGTGTATTTTGTCGATGGCAAACAGCTTTAACCCTTTACCAAACGATAAATTTTAGACTCTTCCAAACTCAAAGAGTATGCAGACGACAGTTTCATATTTGATAAAAATGGCAGAAGGTTCTCTAAATGGGTAGAAAACACGGTGGGAAAAGAAGAAATTGCTCATTACGAGCAATTTCTCCTTTTCCCACAGTGTTTTCAAAAGACTTGTACAGCAGACACATTAAAACCAAGGCTTGTTTGGGAGAGGGTTAATACGGAGGGGTCTATTTTTCTTTCTTTTGGTAAAGAGTCATTGTTTTCCAAATTTATCAAATTTATTTGCAAAATACTTGTACAAAAATAATTAGACCACAACTTTGTTTTTTCAGAGTGTGGAGCAGCTCTGACAGGGGAATCTGGGACATTCAGGTATCCCACAGTTCCTGATACACAATACCCACATGATGTGAGCTGTGCCTGGAGAATAACAACAACCAGGGGAAAGGTGTTGTATTTGTTAAAATTGATCGTCCATCAACCCTGTCAAGTTTTTCCAGTGTGACATACACATTTATTTCATATGTACAGAGGATAAGATTAATATCTTGGACGAGAAAATAGTGTAGAACAAAGATCAGACTGCATATTTTGTTCAGTCTATACTTGATGTAGTCCATCTGCTAAAGCAATAATGTGGATGTGATAGGCCATCTAAAGAAATTAATTCAATTAATCCACATGTGCATGGGTTCAAAAAGGGATGTGTAGATTCTGATTCTTCTTACTTTCCAAGTACAAGTAAGACAAAGACTTATACTGCCTGAGCATTTATCTGCTTGTCAAAGTATTATTTATTAACCCTTTACCACACGCCAAAATTTTAGACCCATCCAAATTGAAACCATATCCAGACAACTTCATAGTGACTCAAATGACACAATATTTTTTTAACAGGGTAGACAACTTTGTGGGAAAAGTAGAAAATGCTGGTTACCAGCATTTTCTTCTTTTCCCATGTTTTCAAAAAGCTTCTTCCTCAGGGTAGTCAAAAGTTGTCATTGTGTGGTAAAGGGTTAAGATGCAAGTGCATATAGCAATTATGATTTTTTCTTTGGTAGTTTTCAAATATGGAATTGTAAAAAGATTAAGATGTGTTATGATACAGAAAAAATGTCTTGGATTTTGATATATTTGTAGAGAAAAAGAATCTGTGTTACTTTGCAGTATTTGTGATGTTAATTAGCACTTTTCTTAACAATGTTCACAAAAGCCTTTTCTTTCGGATTCATTAAAAGTGGAATTAGTGAGGTAAAAAGTTAAAGAAACTGTAGGAAAACTATGGATAGGTGCACCAACTGCCTCAGTATGACTGAAAACATGTTGAACATTGATGTTAACCCTATACCCCATACGGCATTTCTATGGTATCTCTGATTGTCCCTAAATAACAGCAAGGATGAAGCAGTATCTTATGTTTATATGACACCTTTTGATAGCATAGAAAACATTGTGACAAAAGGTGAAATTGCTTGTGAAGAGCAATTTCACCTTTTGTCACAATGTTTTCCAAAGGATCCTACAAGCAGTGCGTAGAAATGAGTATCTATGGAGTAAAGGGTTTAACCAACCAACCAACTTAACAAACAAATCTCTTTACAGATGTTGATTGTAACCTTCCCAACATTCAACCTGGAATACCATGACAATTGTAATTATGACTTCGTTCAAGTGAATGATGGTCCCACAGCAGCCTCCCACCCTATTGGCCGCTATTGTGGAAACACCACCCCTAACAATGGTCAGCCAATCAACACCACTGATAATCAGGTATACTTTTGGTTCAAATCAGATGAGTCTGTAGCAAGTGATGGGTTTTCTGTGCAGTGGAGATCAGCCATGCCAGGTCAGTGCAAAACAAAATTTTATTCTTAGCCATTCCTCAGTTACTTTACACTGATTCCTCTCCAGTATTGTATTGGTTCTGATAAGGGGATAACTTGGTTTTTATCCTTGTATTTTTTGCACTGAAGAGCTATGTTCTTTATATAATATTTTAAGTAACTATAGTTAGATTGTTTTTCCAAATCACTATATTTGTAGTTCCTGTGATTAAGAACAGAATTTGATTTTAATAACATGGGGACCTTACACATAATCATAATCCATTTACATCCTGAAGAGAATCAAGGATAGAAACAAAGGAATACAGCTGAAATGCCTAATCTGTTATCTTTAGTCTTTTATCTGGTTAGGGAGACAGTGTACAGGAATGGCTCCCATTTCTTTTTGGCTACAAAATTTCAAACCTGTCAATATTCAGAATATTTACAGCAACTAACTGAATATAGCTGAAAGACTTTGCTGTACTTTTGAAAAGATTGAGTGAAAATGGAAAAGTGCTTGTTATAACCATTTTTTTCATTTCCAATGTTTTAAGAAACCTATTTTCTTTAGATTGTAGGGAATTCAGGGGCCAAATTTCTGTGGCTTTCACTGGAAGAGTAGTTCTGTAACAAGAACAGTATCTCTTAAATCTAAAATTGGATAATTTTTAATTCCTATGATACTGTGAAACAGTTACTCTGAAAGAATTCAATAGAAGAAACCAAAGTTAGATGTGGAGACATGTAATATGATTTTGATTTCCATTTGTATCACCCTGCAAATCAGTACAAAGGCTTTGATTCACTGAACTGGTACCGTTTCATATAGCATATCACTTACATCACATATACTTACTGGATTCCTGTCCTGAACGCAGGATTTGACAGATTAGATTGGGATGTTGACCATATTTATATTTGGGTTTTCAAGGGATTTGAGTGGGGGAGAGGGTACATGTCAATTATGTCAGGTACTTTAGTTACATGTATCATTTATACGGACTTGAATTTATCAGACATGACAGCAATAGAACAACAGTCTATTAACTCCATTTATGTTTGCATGACACATAGGTCCATCTAAAGAATACTTTTACTCTGACTTTGCAAGTTTTCAAAGTTGGAAAGGAACACAACTTCTGATTGGCTAAACCAAATGGTTTAGCCAATCAGAAGTTATGTTACTTTTAAATTTCATGAACTCTGGAGAATAAGACCTAGAAGATTTTAACCCCTAGGCTGTTAAGTGTGACTCACTGACCTTCTGTGAACAATATAGATCAAGATCAGGCTCCACAGAATGTGCTGTCTGATCTTTGATCTACACTGTCTGATGAGGGGATATTATTTCCCAAAATATACATGTATCTCTGAAATAGCAAATTTTTAAGTCTTTTCTATCAAATTATTTTAGTTATTCAGCAGAATAATAAGAGTACTTGGTAATATTGGCCTATGTTTTTGCCCTTTTGATTTGTGGACTTGTTCTGCTCTTGTTTTAACCTTTGTTCATTTTCACAACGGCTATTACAGTTTGTGGTGGTCATCTAGATGGAGCTGACCATGGGGAATTCTCAAGTCCTGGTTACCCTGGCAACTATCCAAATGATAGAGACTGTGTGTGGACAATCAGTGTGTCACCAGGAAAAAAGATTATGTTTCATTTTGCCACTTTGGCTCTCGAGCACCATCCTGACTGTAACTATGACTATGTTGAGGTAAATTTATATGACATGTTTCTTTGTTTGTACTAAAATTATTCAAAAACTCATGTTAACTCTTTACTAAACTTCCAAATTTTAGACTGGTCCGAATTGAAAGCACTTGCAGATGGCAAAATATACGTAAATCAAAAATTGAAACTAGTTTCCAGCAGGGTAGAAAACATTGGTTACCAGAATTTTCTCCTTTTCCAAAAATGTTTTCAAAAAGCTTCTATCTTAGGGTCATAAAAACCAGGTATTGTTTGGTAAAGGGTTGACCCAAAAATGGTTTTTCATATCCCTAGTTGACAGCTTTTGAAGTAATTGTCATAAAAGAAGCAATTTCTTGCAATAGATCAGTAAGATGCATGTATTTTTTTTCACTGTATACCACACAATCCCAGCTTTTAACGACCCTGAGAAAGAAGCCCTTTGAAAACATGGTGGGAAAAGAAGAAAATGCTGGGTAACCAGCATTTTCTCCTTTTCCCACAATATTTTCTTCTCTTTCAAAGTCAGAAATCATCATATTAACAAGATTTAATTTGCTTTCTAGGGATGCTTTGAATTTGGTCCAGTCCAAAAATTTGTTGTTTGGTAAAGAGTTTTAAACAACAATTTCTCTCTTTCCCATAGAATTGTCTGTAGTATCAAAAAATGGTATTTTTCTGTCCTTGAAATGTTTGTCCACAGTGTGATCTTCAAAAGTACTTGATAGAGAATGTTTTATAATGGACTGTCCTTTTGCAGCTTGTGATAAATTTTTCTATCTAGCTTTATGCCATTATGGCAGTATCAGCTTTTCCTTTGCTTAACTATTTATTACTGCACAAAATCAATGTAAACTTGGCTGAATTGAAAATATTTGAAGCCTAAAATTTAAGTGTTGGTCAAATGATGATATTTGTCTTTGATAGTAGTAGAAAATATTCTAAGGAAACGAGAACATGTTGGTAATCAGCATTTTCTCCTTTTCCCACCATGTTTTCAAAATGCGTTCTCCTCAAGATTGTTAAAAGTCGGCATCATTAGGTGAAGGATTAAATTGCATGAAGTTTGCAGACAGTTATCTCTTCTCCATTCACTTAAGGGCGAATTTTATTGTAGATTTACAAACTTGGGTTTTCTTCCAGATTAGAGATGGGGGTCTGGACACAAGTCCTGTACTGAGAAAGTACTGTAACACAACTGTACCTCCACCACTCACCACCACTGGGCCTACAGCTCGTGTTGCATTCCACTCTGACTCCAATCAAAATGATCAAGGTTTTCACATAACTTATGCTGCAATTGCAGGTATGATTTAAAAATATTGGGACATAATTGTGACCCATCACACAAAAAGGGACAATATGGGAATTCCCTACATCAATTAGATGAAAACAGATCAATGACAGTCCAAGTCAGTTTAGATTGATAGTTCAAAAGTAATTGTATAACAAGGTAGAATGACCACTTTTCATACAGAAAACCTCGTAAAAGGGAAATGTGTCAACCCTGGTCAGCCTTTCTTCTTTCAATTCTTCAGTCAACTTTGTTTTGTCTTCTGCAAATGCTTTCAATTTGGACCAGTCTAAAATTTTAAAGGGCCTTATAATTTTCTTTTGCAATGAGTAATGCTTTCTTGTATACAATGACAAAGAGCACTAATTTTTTTTTGTCAGTCTATCTGTGAAGAAATTGGACTGTACCATTCTTTCTGAAGGTGTGATTTTAACTTTTAAATTGCTGTATTACAACTTGGAACTACATTTGCTATTAAGATACATAGTTATGACAGCATTATACCCTCTCTGAACACAATCCTACATGACAGGCAAATGTTATTAATCATGCAACATTTTCCTTGCAACTGAATCAAAGGGCTGTAAGAACTGTGATTGGTAGATACTGAATGATGGCATTGTTTTTGAAAATAACATTACATAGAAGGCAGTTTGATCTGCATCAAGCGTTTGACCTTTCATGCTTTATTGCTTCTTTTACGAAGACTAGTACGCTTAGTTGTTGGATATGCTGGTTGCTTAACCCTTTACCACACGATCCCAACTTTTAATGACACTGAGAAAGAAAGCCTTCGAAAACATTGTGGGTAAAGGAGAAAATGATGGTAGCCAGCTTTTTCTCCTTTTCCCACAATGTTTTCTATCATTTCCAAATCAAATTTCAGTTTTTGAATAAAATTTATTTTGTTGCTTTCAATTTGGACTAGTCAAAAATGTTGTCGTATGGTAAAGAGTTAAGTCATTATTCCTATTTTGCACAAGTCATTGATCTAGCATGCTTTTGACTGTGTCTGTGAAGGGTGTCACACATAGACCCTAGCCATTTTGACCCCTTAAAACATGACACTTTGGCCATAGGACATAAAGCCATAACATGAAGAGAAAATGAAGTGAAAGCTTTGATATACTTATTTACACACCTCATTAAAATGTGATTTGCATCTGTTGTATTTGATTGTACTTCATGTGTGATGCCATTGATGTTTGTTTAGGAGTGTTCCAAGTATTTCATATATGATAGCATTACTTTAGTTTAAACATATTCATTTTACATCAATTGAGAAACAAGTTCTTACAGCATATACTAATCTCTCTTGATTCTGCTTCCTGGGAACTACACCAGTACTCGTGCCACATGTGTGGGCCGATGAAAAATCCCAAAGTTGACACCCGCTCCCGGGTATCGAACTCAGGACCATTAGGTTATTAGGCAGATGCTCTACCTCATGACCATGAACACCACATATATGATAGCATTCATTTTGGTTCAAGAAGGTCCCATTATTAGGCCCAAAAGGGTCTTTAACCTATTACCACACAATCCCTACTTTTGACAACCCAGAGAAAGAGGCCTTTGAAAAACATTGTGGGAAAAGGAGAAAATGCTGGTAACCAGTATTTACTCATTTTCCCACAAGTTTTCTACCCTTCACAAACAAATTCCAAATTTTAAGTCACTCTTATTTTGTTGTCTGCAAATGCTGTCGATCTGGACAAGCCTAAAATGTTGTCGTTTGGTAATGAATGAACATTAAGAGTCACTAATGGAAGTAAGAAGTATAAGTTGTCATTATAGCTGATCCTGGATGTGGTGGAACCTATACCACGGAAACAGGTGTTCTCATCTCACCCAACTATCCCAACACTTACAATCATGATGCATCATGTGTGTGGATTATCAGAGTGCATGATCAGGACCAGGTGACCTTGACCTTTACCAACATAAACCTTGAAGGTCATAGTGTCTGCTCCTATGATTATGTTGAGGCAAGTTTTAAGTTTCTTGTCATAGATCCTTATGATTTTAAAGGTTTTACCCATTACCACTCAATCTATGTTGTTGAACAGTGTTTGAGTATGTTTATGTGGAAAGGCAGCCTGTGACTTTGATAGAGTGTTCTGCAAAGTACTGGTAAAAGAAACCCCACAGGTACATGCAGGGTAAAAAAAAAAATCAGAATTCTTACTTGTCCTCCTGCCATTTTGCACTTGTCCTACAGTTAGAAAAAGGAGGATGATCGACTTGCCCTCACAAAATTTTTACTAAGAAGGACAAGCGAATGAGTGGATTTATTGGACCCTGACATGGGTAAATTCACTGACCCCCCCAACAATATGACTAAAATAAATTTGAAAGCAGCATCCATGACAACATTTGTAGCCCTATACAGCCAATGTGTAAATGTGACTTAGGCAAAATCTTTTAAGGCTTTATTATATACTTCTAAGTATAAGTTTGAACAACCTTGAAGAAGAAGCTTAAGGCTTCTAAAACAATGTGGGAAATGAAGAAAATAGTGGTGAACGCTTAAGCACTGAAAGATTTAACTCTTTACCACACAATCCAGACATTTAACGACCCTGAAAGAAATGTCTCATGAAAATATTGAGAGAAAAGGAGAAATTGCTTGTAACCAGCATTTTCTCCTTTTCCCTCAATATTATCTGCCCTATCAAAGATAGAAATCAATTAATTTAACAACATTTGACCTGTCGTCTGCCAATGCTGTCTATTTGGTCCTGTCAAAAACTTTGTCTTTTGGTAAAGAGTTAACCCATGACCACATAATCCCTACTTTTGACACCCCTGAGAAAGAAGCCTTTAGAAAACATTGTGGGAAAAGGGGAAAATGCTGGTAACCAGCATTTTCTCCTTTTCCCACAATGTTTTCTACCCTTCACAAAACAAATTTCAAATTTTCAGTCACATTTATTTTGTCGTCTGCAAATGCTTTCAATTTGGACCAGTCAAAAATTTTGTCGTTTGGTAATGGGTTAAGATAGGCTTGCTATGCAGAGCATATATTTACTTTTAAACTGCTAAATAAAAGTTTTTATGCTGATAGTGAAACCAAAATATTACTATAATTATCAGTCATTTTTTGGAGAAAAGTATCTCCTTGTCGGACAGTTCTGTGCAGTCTGATCTTAATCTGCATTGTCTGCAAAAGGCCATTCAGTCATGCTTAGCAGCAGTGTTTATATGAACTTCACATATTACAGGTTAGAGATGGCAGTGATGAAACTTCACCTTTACTTGGTCGCTATTGTGGAGACAGTCTTCCTGTACCTTTGACAACAACTGGCAATGTTATGTATGTTAAATTTGTGACAGACTCGTCTGTAGCCAGGGCTGGCTTTAGAGCAACTTGGCGTGTTGGTAGGTTTTCTATTTTGTCTTTAATTATAAAATATATACCTTGATGCTAGAATCAGGGATAGCTCTGTAAGATATGGCACTTGACTCTTTACCAAACAAAAAATTCAGGCCTACGCAAATTCATAGCATTTGCAGACGACATATTGAATGTAGCTAAACCGATGATTTCTGTGATAGGGTAGAAAACATTGTGGGAAAAGGAGAAAATGCTGGTTACCAGCATTTTCTCCTTTTCCTACAATGTTTTCAAAGGACTTGATCCTTTACCACACAGTCCCTAGTTTGAACCAACCTGTGGGAGAAAGGTTTGGAAAACAATCTGGGAAAGAGAAGATAATGCTGGTAATCAGCATCTTTCCGTCACAGTCCCAACTTTTTACGACCCTATGAAAGATATCTTTTGAAAACATTTAGGGAAAAGGAGTACCCTGCCCAAAAACAAATTTCAGTTCTTCAGTCACTTTTGTTTTGTCGTCTGCAAATGCTTTCAATTTGGACCAGTCTAAACTTTTGTTGTTTGGTAAAGAATTAAGGGAAAAATACCAAACACCAACTTTTGTTTTTGCTGCCAGGATGTGGTGGAACATTTTCAAGCCCAACAGGCCTTCTTCGTTCTCCCTACTACCCAGATGCATATCCTAGCAACAGAGAATGTGAATATTTCATTGTTCAGCCAGAGGGTACTAGGATCTCTCTCTCCTTTAATGCCTTTGATTTAGAAGGGGATACCACCTGCAGTTTTGATTATCTTGAGGTAAGAGCACCTGGGATTTAAACTAGTAGGGCCTGAAATTACTTATCACCTTACCACATATTCCCAACCTTAACTCATTACCAAACGACAATATTTTAGGCTTGTCCGAATCGAAAGCATTTGCAGACGACAACATAAAAATGACTGAAATTTTGAAATTTGTTTTGTGAAGGGTAGAAAAACATTGTGGGAAAAGGAGAAAATGCTGGTTACCAGCATTTTCTCCTTTTCCCACAATGTTTTCAAAAGGCTTCTTACATGGGGTCATCAAAAGTCGGGATTGTGTGGTAAGGGGTTAAATGACCTTGGGAAAGATGGCTTTTGAAAACACTGTGGAAAAAGGGAAAATGTTGGTAACCAGCTTTTTCTCCTTTCCCCGCAATTTTTTAAACCTTTAAAAATCAGATTTTAATATTTGAGTCAAATTTATTTATTATGCTTTCAATCTGGACTAGTCTAGAATGAAGTTGTTTGGTAAAGAATTGACTGGCTATTGCTGATTGTGAAAACCAAGATCATACTTGACAGATTGTTGTATAAATTGTTTTTAATACTATCAGAAAAGTAATTCATTTATCTGGTAGTTATATTTCTTGTTTGACTTCAATTATTTATGAACACTTTAAAGGACTAGGTGAGAAAAGCCTGTTTGAAATCTTGGGAGAGAAAAAGGAAGAAATTTCAATAGGTCTTCTGTCTGTTTCTTTTTAGATAAGAGATGGCGGCTCATCAAGCTCTCCTTTAATTGGTTCATTTTGCGGAGCACAGGTACCAGATCCACAAATGTCAACTGGTAACTTGATGTACCTCAAGTTTGTGACAGATGGCTCAGTACAAAACAATGGTTTTGAGGCTGCCTACTCAGTGGAAGAACAAGGTTGGCCGATTGTTTAATCCATTACCACACAGTCCCTACTTTTTACGACCTGGAGAAAGAAGCCTTTAGCAAACATTGTGGGAAAAGGAGAAAATGCTGGTAACCAGCATTTTCTCCATTTCCCACAATATTGTCTACCCTTAACAAAACAAATTTCAAATTTTCAGTCACTTTTATTTTGCCATCTGCAAATGCTTTCGATTTGGACAAGCTTGTTCCTATATCTTTAGTCTAATACAAAGAATGCTTGTCTATATAATATCTGTGTTAAACCTTACAGAAATATATGACAAAGTAGTGTTTAATGCCATTTTCAACATTAGTGTTTAATGCCATTTTCAACATTAATGTTTAAGCCATTTTCAACATTATTTAAGTTATATCATGGCTACCAGTGCACATGTTCATATTTTCCAGGCACTTCACCTAATATTCTTTACTTGGCTGCTTTCTCTCATAACAATCATTGAAACAATTATCAGTGATAAGAGTAGAATGAATCCTGTTGCAATGACTATCATCAGTCCTCGGAAAGATATTGGCCGAGCAGGGGATCAAACCAGTGGCCCCTATTCTTGAGTCGTGTATGCTACTTACTGCACTACAAGGGCTTGACAGTAAAGAAAAAGACCTTTTCAGTGTGGACAAATGTCTAAAATATTGTTGTTTAAAGGAAGTTTTGGCTAGAACAAATGCTTTAAAGGAACTATATTTTAAACATGAAAAGCAAATTATGAAAATAAATTGTTAAGATATACATCATAATTTATTTTGTCAACAAGAAAGAATGAAATTGCGAAACAAAAATGCAATAATATATTGATCTAATTGACTGCTACATGTACTGAAATCTTTCATGTTATTCTTTTTTGTAAATATTAACCTTGTATTTTTTTTCCTGTAACATTGTCTGGCTTTATTACAGATTGTGGTGGACCTCTCACAAGTGAGACAGGATCCCTATCATCCCCAGGACATCCTAATACTTATCCTCATGGGGTGAACTGTACCTGGTATATCCATGTTGAACCTGGTATGGTAGTCCGACTGACCTTTCACACATTCATCATGGAATATCATGTGAACTGTGTCTATGATTCTGTAGCTTTGTATGATAACTCCAGTGCTGTGGAATCCAGTCTGATTGGAAAGTATGTATTAACCAGCTTATAGTTTAAGTCTTTACCAAAGGACAGGATTTTCGAGTTGACCAAATTGAAAGCATTTGCATTTGAAAGCATTGAAAGCATATGCAGACTTAAATTAATAATCGGTCAAAAGATAACTTCTGTCTTCAATGGGGTAGAAAAACATGGTGGGAAAAGGGGAAAATAAAGGTTACCAGCATTTTCTCCTTTTCCCACAATGTTTTCAAAAGTCCCTTCTTTTGTCCTGATAATTTAAACTCGTGATTGTATTGTAAAGAAGTTAACCCTTTACTTTCATGTGCACTCTAGAAGCAACATGTTCAATCTGTTGCTTATTAAACCTGGTCAGAATAGTTGTTTAACCCTTTCCCAAATGCAAATTTTAGGCTCTTCCAAACTCAAAGAGTTTGCAGACGACAATTTCAAATTTTATTAAAATGGCAGAAAGTTCCCCAAATGAGTAGAAAACACTGTGGGAAAAGGAGAAATTGCTCGTTACGAGCAATTTCTCCTTTTCCCACAATGTTTTCAAAAGACTTGTACTGCAGACACGTAAAAAAAGGGCCTGTTTGGGAAAGGGTTGAAAATATTTATATTGTTAACTCTTTACCGCAAGGCAAAGTTTTAGCCTTGTCCATGTTGATGGAATTTACACAAGACAATTCAAATGTCTTTCAGATTATAGGATTTTGTCTTTGATATTTAGAAAATATTGAGGGTAAATGAAAAACTGCTGCTTTTGAAATCCTCTTTTTCAAGGTTGTAAATTCCCTAGATTGTGTGGTAAAGGGTTTAAAGTAGAATACCCCCTGTCAAGTGTCAAAATGGTTAAAAAAAAGTAGCTCTCCTGGTCAAAGTTTAAATATACTTTGTGTTTGCTGTAGAGGCTTAACTTTCTATCCAATGCCTATGAACCTTATCGGAATGTATGTCTCGATCATATCTTAGAGTACTGCGTAAATGACTCACCTGGGTTGAACATTGGTCATAATGGTCTTAAAAATGCCTTATGTGCACTCTAGAGCCTACATTTACTGTCCAGTCTTCTTTAACTTTGTGTTGGTAGCAGTAAGATATGGGTTAACTCTTTACCAAATGGCAAATTTATAGACTGGTCCAAATTGAAAGCATTTGCAGACTACAAAATAAATGTGACTGAAAAATTGATATTTGAGTAGGGAAGGGTAGAAAACAATATGGGAAAAGGAGAAAATGCTGGTTACCAGCATTTTCTCCTTTTTCCACAATGTTTTCAAAAGGCTTCTTTCTCAGGGTCGTTAAAAGTCGGGATTGTGTGGTAAAGAGTTACCTAGGAGGAACCAAATTTTGATGTACATAATTCAAGTATGCATGCCCTATAAAAGGGCCATGGTCCATCATCAAAAGTCATTTTTTCCTTTTATATATTTATCATGTGACAAATTACATATTGTCTTCATCACTTTCAGGTACTGTGGAAATAATATTCCCCCAGTTGTCACATCAACCGATAATTACATGACTGTAGTCCTAGAAACTGATAGTAGTGTAGCATCTGAAGGATTCACAGCTTCCTATGTAGCCCTGAATGCTTCCACATGTAAGTTTTTATCTATGATATAATGATCATTCTGGGTCTAAGCCATTTGGATCAGCCAGTAATACATACTGCTATGTTTTGTAATGAAGAAGTCTTAGCCTGGCATTCAGGCCCTGCATTTAAGTCATTCTAATAAACAAGGTACACAACTGCAGCAAGGTCACAGACACATGTATTGTTACTTGCCCTTCTTCTGAAATACAGGCATTCAGAAGATTTAGAACACAGAGTTTTCATTTTTCAGTTTTACTTGATGATTTTGTTTTAATGAAAATGCTCTATTTAACGGACTGACACCAGTCTAAAGAAGTCTATATATTTAACTATTTACCACAGAATTTTAGACCAGTCCAAATTGAAAGCATTTTGAGACGACAAAATAAGTGTAAATTAAACATAAAAATTTGTTCTTGAAAGGTAGAAAAAATTGTGGAAAAAGAAAATGCTAGCTGCCCACATTTTCTTCTTTTTCCACAGTATTTTCTAAAGGCTTTTCCCCCAAGGTCATTAAAAGAAGGGATTGTTTGGTAAAGGGTTAAACTTCAGTTTTAATTAATTAACCTGTTACAGATGATAAACTTTTAGACTTGTCACAGTAAAACCATTTGCAGATAACAAATCAAGTGATGCTCACATAATAATGTTTTATGCTTTTTAATTCTTTACCAAACGACAAAATTTTGGACTTGTCCAAATATTGAAAGCACTTGCAGGCAACAAAATAAACATAACTCAAAAATTGACATTTGTTTCCAGCAGTATAGAAAACATTGTGGAAAAAGGAGAAAATGCTGGTTACCAGTATTTTCTTCTCTTCCTACAATCTTTTCAAAAGCTTTCCTTCTCTGGGCTGTTAAGAATCAGGACTATGTGGTAAAGAGTCAAGACTTGTCTGTTACAGTATGTGGAAGTGAGTTGTTTGACTCAACAGGAGTCATAACAAGTCCAAATTATCCAGACAATTACCCTCATCAAAGAGATTGCACTTGGATCATAACTGCACCAGAAGGGAACCAAATCTTACTCAACATCACAGATTTTTCAATGGAAAACCATCCAAATTGTAATTATGACTATCTTGAGATAAGGTAAGATCCTCTTGGATTTGTTATATCCCCTCAAAATGAATGTTTTCAGGGGTATACTGGAAATCAGCCTGTCTGTCCATGTGTCCGTCCGTGTGTCTGTCTATGTGTCAGTCTGTGTACAAAATAGAAGTAATTTTGTGTCGCAAACTCTTCCTTCTGTTTTGCTGATATTTTTTTAAAAGTTTGTTGATCGTATACTGAAGTTGTGCAAGACGCAGTTTTCAATCGTCTACTCCCTATGATTCCAGGGTAATCTCCCCTGGAACTTAGAATTTTTTTTTTGTTAAATTGCCTGTTGCTGTTGAAGCAGTGGCTGAGGTATTACGTCACATACATGG
The DNA here is from genome assembly GCA_943736015.1 of Tridacna crocea. Classification (NCBI taxonomy): domain Eukaryota; kingdom Metazoa; phylum Mollusca; class Bivalvia; order Cardiida; family Cardiidae; genus Tridacna; species Tridacna crocea. The sequence continues at coordinate 46,213,394 of OX031061.1, forward strand.
ATCCGTGGTGATAAGATAAACCGACTACCTTAGTTACTGTTGGCAAGGTCTCACAAACAAACGTAGTCTTGACATATACAGTATAGCAGATAGGCTACTTAAATCGTGCTGTCATGACTGTTTTTCTCAATAAAATTCCGGAAAAGGTATTTTAATCATATATTTCTATCGATGATAAATTCTCAGTAAGCAATTTAAAGATGCTTAACTAATTTACATACGGAAATGTATTAAAAGGGCGAATTACGGGGGCGACGTACAATGTAACAGATTTACATGTTTAAACAAAAATTTGATTTCCAATTGGAACAAATAAAAATATCAACAAATCTCCGTTTTGCCACAGAATAATAGAATTAACGATACTTATTGCTTTCGTTGGGCTGGTATAGTCATCTCAGCATCATACCAAATTAAATAACACTGAATTACAAACCTTTCGAAAAGTTTATATAATGTCTGATTCTACACAGAGGTTTAAGTTAATGAAAAATTTTAATATCAGGTTAAGGGGAAAAGGGTTGTCTGATGGATTATAAAATGCGTTAAGTGTGTTGTCATTTAAGAAAATTGTTAATATCATTGACGGTAGTATATGATATACTGATGACAACGGGTGGTCAAGTTGATTAGAGCTGCAAATTGCTTTGCAATCAAACACACTTCCTATCAAATTAACAGTTTACCAACACACCCTTCGTGCTAATGTGCAGATGTGCTAATCCATTTAAACTTGTCACCAAATGACAACATTTTTAGAGCAATCGGAACTCAAATATTTGCAGACAACAAAATAAATGATTCAAAACTTGAAATTTGTTTTTGAAAGAGCGCAAAACACAGTGAGAAAAGGATAAAATGAATGTTTACAAGCATTTTCTCCTTTCTCCGCAACGCTTTTAAAAGCTTTCTACGGGTTGTTAAAACCCGTTATGTCGTAAACGGTTAAAACAGATAAGTCAAAAGAAAAAATTCCAAGTTCCACCAGATTAGAATTTAGACTTTTTTTTTAAATTGAAATATACTCCTAGTGCTTATTGTAATCAGCAGGTACTTTAAATCCAAGACTAGTCATCATGTAATTTGCAATCTGATCTATATCTACACATCAGAGATCGTATATACGATCCCAGTACACATTCAGCATATTCTTCATGCACCATGGGTTAAGAACAATGTCAAATTGAAACATTGACCCAGTGACAAGTCACGCGGCCACTTTTTGGATGTGCATAGGTTATTGAACAAGATTAGATATTCGAGTAAAAGTATTTTCTTTTTTTTAATACTTCATATAGGTCTATTTTTACCTTTGTTTTCCATTTTTCTCTTTCAGAAGGGAACATTATAGAATACTTTAAATTAATCCATTATCCAGCGCTGATCAGCTCTTTGCATAAGTTCAAATTTTCAGTTATCATCACAATTTAAACTTGTCTATAGCCTCTGCGTGATCTCACGTCTTCGGTACACGTTCGCAAAGCACATTTTTAAGCTTTTTTTTAAAATTCAAACGTTAAAAACACAAGATAAATAAAGAGAACTGCATTCTTCCAACGTTAACAGTCGTTTATTTGTGAGCCGAAATAGCAGAAACCAAGGTAGGACATCGGGTAGAATAAATGCGATGTCCTGATTGGTTAAATATTGATTTCCACGGATCCATGTATTCAGTGACAGCTCTAGTTTTTAAGCCTTGCTAGGGTATTTTTATAGTCGTGTTATTGTCACCAGTCACTTGCTGGTTAACTGAGTGTCTTTCAGACAAAAACAGTTATACTTCTTTTTTTAAAATGAATATTTTTCTTGAGCACCGGCAGCCAAGTATTGACTTCTGCACCCTAAACTCTTCATTGTTTAACCCTTTACCACACAATCCCAACTTTTAACGACCCTGAGAAGGAAGTCTCTTGCAAACATTGTAGGAAAAGGAGAAAATGCTGGTAACCAGCATTTTCTCCTTTTCCCACAATGTTTTCTACCTTTCGATATATATCCCAAATCAAATTTTGATTCTTCAGTCATATTTATTTTGTCATCTGCAAATGCCCTCAATTTGGACCAGTCTATAATAATTGAGCAATTAAATATTGAGAAATCATATTTTACAAAGCAGTGGTCAACTCTTATCGGTCAGTAAAAAAAAATTGGATCAGAGCATTTGAAGACAACGAATCAACTATGGCTCAACTGATATAAATTATTTATGAGTGGGTTTGAAAATTTTGCGAAATGGAATTAATATTGGTTACTAGCATTTTCTCTTTTCCACACAATTTTGCAAAAGCTGTCTTTTTCACAGATGTAACAAGTGGGAATTGTTTGATAAATGGTTATTATCCCCCACCGAAAGGCGGCGGGGGATATGGTAATAGTCTCCGTCCGTCATTCCGTCCTTCCACCCCACATTTTTGCCAGAGTATATCTCCAAAAGTATTTGAGACATCAACTTCAAACTTCACAAGTGGATAGACCTCATTAAGGAGGTGTGCAGTGTACAAGAATCATTACTCTATCTTCAGTATTTTTGGAGTTATTGCCCTTTGTACATTTATACTTTGAATTTTTGTCCGGAGCATATTTTCAAAAGTATAAAAACTAGGAACTTGAAACTTCACAAATACATAGAACTCATTGAGGAGGCGTGCAGTGCGAAAGATCCATTACTCTGTCTTCAGCATTTTTGGAGTTATTGCCCTTTATAAATTTTACTTTGGATTTTTGTCCGGAGCATATCTCCAAAAGTATTTGAGATATCAACTATAAACTTCACAAGTGGATAGATCTCATTAAGGAGGTGTGCAGTGTACAAGAACCATTACTCTATCTTCAGTATTTTTGGAGTTATTGCCCTTTGTACATTTTTTTTCTGGAATTTTTGTCAGGAGCATATCTCCAAAAGTATGAAAGCTAGGAACTTGAAACTTCACACACACATAGAACTCATTGAGGATGCGTGCAGTACGAAAGATTCATTACTCTGTCTTCAGTATTTTTGGAGTTATTGCCCTTTGCACATTTTGACTTTGAATTTTTGTCCGGATTATATCTCCAAAAGTATACAAGCTAGGAACTTGAAACTTCACACATATATAGAACTCACTGAGAAGAAGTGCAGTGCACAGCAACCATAACTCTGCCTTCAGTATTTTTGTAAATTTTAACTTTGGATTTTTGTCCGGAGCATATCTCCAAAAGTATAAAAGCTAGGAACTTGAAACATCACACGCATATAGAACTAATTAAGGAGAAGTGCAGTGCTAAAGAATCATAACTCTCTCTTCAGTGATTGTTGAGTTATTGCTCTTTGTAAATTTTCACTTTGGAATTTTGTCTGGAGCATATCTCCAAAAGTACAAAGGCTAGGAACTTCAAAATGTATACACTTATAGAATTCATTAAGGAGAAGTGCACTTCACAAAAATCAAAACTCTGTCTTCAGTAATTTTTGAGTTATTGCCCTTTGTTAATTTTTACTTTGGATTTCTGTCTGGCGTATATCTCCAAAAGTATAAAAGCTAGGAACTTGAAACTTCACACACATATAGAACTAACTGAGGAGAAGTGCAGTGCACAAGAACCATAACTCTATCTTCAGTATTTTTGGAGTTATTGCCCTTTGTAAATTTTTACTTTGGATTTTTGTTTGCACATTTCCATTTAGATTCACAGGCTGTTTTTGACTGATTACCCTTTGATAAATTTATCCTATTCTGGGACAAGTGCTAGTTTTTTGCCCTTGTTTTTGTAATAAGGTGTCATGAAAAAAAGGGGTTTCATGTTATATTTCATTCCATTTCTTGTGAAGGCAGCTCCTTCCACATTTCTTGATGGAATTGAATAGAATTTGGACAGAATATTTCTTGTCATGTGACCTATTGCATATTGTCAACATTTTGTGATTTGTAGCTGCGTCATGAAAAAAGGGGGCTTCATGTTTTATTTCATTTTATTTCTTGTGAATGCAACTCGTCCCATATTTCTTAACAGATTTGAATGGAATTTTCACATTATCATGTGACCTAATATAACGCCTCCCACATATCTTGGCAGATTTGGATGGAATTTTCACATGATCATGTGACCTACGGCATATTGTCAAGGTTTTGGGATTTGTAGCTGCATCATTGAATAAGGGGGCTTCATGTTATAATTTCATTTTTCACCAGAATCTCTTCAATTACTGGACATACATGTATCTCAATAGAATTGGATGAGATTTTCACAGATCATGCAACCAAGTAATGTTGTCAGGGCTTTGCGATTTATCACTGTATCATGGAAAAAGGGGACTTCATGTCAAATTTAATTTTTTATCAGTGTATCTCCAACTTTTGCACATATTTTCATAGAACTTCATATTTTTATTGCTTGATCAAAGCCAGTGACCAATGAGTCAATTGTGCATTCGTCTCTCCATGCATCAGTCTGTTCGTAAACCTTTTAGATCACAAGTAATACCATATATCCATTCAGCTACCCAGGCAGGTGCTACAAATTTCAACACTTTAGTCTCTAGCTACCTGCTTGAAATGGCAGCAGTGTGGCAGCTTATATTGTGAGACGGATATCTTCTAAAGTTCTTGACAAAAATTGATGAAACTTCCATGCATGTTTTCCATTGGATAGTCCGTAGATACACTTTTTTTTTTCTCCCACATATATGAAATCCTGAAATTGGTACTTTATATATTTCTTATTATGGACCTCTTTTATATTTTTTTCTGTAATGAAATCCTGTGCTATGGAACAAGGGAGCTTAATGTATAATTTCATCATGGACCAGTAACAAAAAGGCCACATGTACATGCAAAACACAATACCTCTTATACGTTTGTATCATAAAAGGTCTTTTTCGGCGGGGGAATATCATTTCAACGAAATTGCTTGTTTATTCTTATAATGTACTTTGATTTTATTACATAACAGAAATGGAGGATTCCCATCATCGCCCTTGGCTGGTAAATATTGTGGAACTACTGTAGACAGGATTATTGTTTCCCATAGCAACAGGATGTTTATCAGGTTTGTGACAGACAGGTCCCGGTCTGGCCAGGGCTTCAGACTGTTTTACGAAGCAACTGCAACAGGCTGTGGGGGAGACCTGACATCAGCTAGCGGGAGTTTTGTGTCTCCAAACTACCCAATGCCCTATGGTCACAATGCTGAATGTTTCTGGACTATAAGTGTAGCACGAGGTAGCAAGATTCAGCTGGCCTTTGTAGATATGGAAATTGAAAGGCATTCTAGATGCTACTATGACTATGTTGAGGTAAACTTTATCTCTTTCACCAATGAATAACTAAATAGAAGTTAACTCATTACCACACGATGAAATTTTAGACCGATTCAAATTGAAAACATTTGCAGACGACAAAATAAAGGTGACTGAAAAATTGAAATTTGTTCTGGGAAGGGCAGAAAACACTGTGGGAAAAGGAGAAAATGCTGGTTACCAGCATTTTCTCCTTTTTCCTACAGTGTTTTCAAAAGGCTTCTTTCTCAGGGGCATCAAAAGTAGGGATTTTGTGGTAATGAGTTAACTCTTTCCCACACAATCCCGACTTTTTACGACCCTGGAGTAGAGGCCTTTTGAAATTATCGTTGGAAAAGGAGAAAATGCTAGTAACCAGCATTTTCTCCTTTTCCAACAATGTTTTCTACCCTGTCATGGACAAATTTCATCATTGAAGTCACAATCAATTTGTCGTCTGCAAAAGCTTTCAATTTGGATCAGTCTAAAATTTTGTCGTTTGGTAAAGAGTTAATCAGTGGGTAAAACTATAGTTTTGCTTCAAGATGAAAATATATGTCATTCATAATCTAGAATAAAGCAGTAGACAGTGTAGATCACAGATCAGAATGCACATTTTGTGCAGTCTGATCTTGACCTATGCTATCCACAAAAGTTTCTTGTGTCGTCTACGTTATCAAAAGAATTAACTTTTAGTATTTGTTGCAGACAATACCACTTTGTGTTCAATGCTGAATTTTGAGGACCATAATGTATGGTATTTTGTTCAAAGTCGAAGGAAATAAACCCACTATTAACCCATTACCACACAATCCCTACTTTTGACAACCTTGAGAAAGAAGCCATTAGAAAACATTGAGGGAAAAGGAGAAAATGCTGGTAACCAGCATTTTCTCCATTTCCCACAATATTTTCTACCATTCACAAAACAAATTTCAAATTTTTAGTTACTTTTATCTTGTCATCTGCACATGCTTTTGATTCGAATAAACTTAAAATTTTGTTGTTTGGTAATGAGTTAAACACATTTACCTGCATATCACACACAGATCTATTTACATTTGGCCATTACTGAGCCTTTTATTTACCAGTAGCTGTTATAATCAGTGATAATGCTAAGCCAAAAAATATTTTATTGTGCATTGAAAGCTAGATGGTTATGTGAAGATGGGTATATGTATGTCTAGAAAAAAAAAAAATAGTTTGCTTATAACAGCTTTACATATAAATATTAACATTTTTTAGAATTGTTAGATAAAAATTGATATTAAAAGTGGCAATTTATGTTAACCCTTTCCCAAACAAGCCCTGGTTTTTACATATCTGCAGTAAAAGTCTTTTGAAAACCCTGTGGGAAAAGGAGAAATTGCCCATAACGAGCAATTTCACCTTCTTCCACAGTGTTTTCTACCCTTTTTGAGAACTTTCTTCCATTTTCTCCAAATCAAAAATTGTCGTCTGCAAACTCTTGGTTTGGAAAGGTCCAAAATTTGTCGTTTGGGAAAGGGTTAAGCCTTTTATTTCTGATAAGTAAGATTTGATATACCTGACATTCTAGGTTCGTAATGATGGTCCAAATGGTATACTCCTTGGAAAGTTTTGTGGAACATCAGTCCCAGACCCTGTGATATCCAGTGGTAATGTATTGTGGGTAAAATACAGAACAGATCATTCTGTGGCTCGTAGAGGGTTTCATGCTTTCTACCACAGCAGTAAGTACAGTACATATAAGTAGTGGAAAAATACCTTCCAAATCATAAACTGAAATTTCAGCCATTCCTGTCAAGAAATAGGAAATTATAGTCTTCGTATCTGATAATTTCTCAAAACATCAAAGCCTGCACACATGTAGTTTCAGTCAAAAAAGAGACCCAAATAATTGAAATTTTGAGGTTTTATTTTGCAGGGCATGTCTAAACTAGGCAGACCCTGTTGATTAAAAGATCAGACTGCACATTTTATGCAGTCTGGCTTAATCTAGCCTGGCTGCAAAGGCAACTATAGTTGTTTAACTCTCCCAAACAACAAAAGTCTAGAATGGTCCAAATTGAAAGCACTTGCAGACAACAAAATAAAAGCAAGTCAAAAATTAAAATTTGCTTCCAGTCGGGTAGAAAACATTGTGGGAAAAGGAGAAAATGCTGGTTACCAGCATTTTCTCCTTTTCCCACAATGTTTTCAAAAAGCTTCATTTTCAGGCCCGTAAAAACCAGGGGTTGTTTGGTAAAGGGTTAGAGGACTTTCTGGTTTAACATATTGAATGTATTACCAATATAATATACTCAGATGCATAGCCATACTATGTATAATGATTGTAATTTGCTATTTACAAGACAAATTTGATCATTTGAGCTTTTGGGAATATGAAATTGATTGATAGAGTAATTATTACTCCCTTTTCCCATAAATATTTGCAGCATCATTACAAACAGAAATAGGCATTCTCTATAATGTTCAGTTTTTCCTTACTGAATGTACTATTGAGGTATCTTAAGTAACTCTTTACCAAGCCTGGCATTCAGGCCCTGTATTTAAGTCACTCTAATAAGCAAGGTACACAACTATAGCAAAGTCACAGAAATATGTGTTGTTATTTGCCCTTCATCTGAAATACAGCGCTAAATCAGATATTCAGAACATTTAGCACACAGAGTTCTCGTTTTGCAGTTTTACTTGATGACTTCTTTTAATGAAAAGGCTCTATTTAACAGAATGACACCAGTCTACTCTTTACCACGCAGGCTCAAGTTTTCATGATCTGGAGGAAAAGACTATTTGAAAACAATATTGAAAGTAGAGAAAATGCTGGTAACCAGCATTTTCTCAACTTCCAACAATGTTTTCTACTATATCAAAGACAAATTCTGTCATTTGAACTACATTTAAAATGTCATGTGAAATTTCCTTCAATTTAGAACAGTCCATTTCTTTGTTGTGTGTTAAAGAAATAAATTTGTACCAAGCAACAAAATTTCAATAATATAAAAAAAACTAGAGCCTATAGAAACCACTACTTTTTTTGTCTTTGTAAAGTAAGAAAACATTGTGGTATTCCTAACAAAGCAACTTGTAATTTTAAGATCCTGACTTTTTGCCCAAACTGAAGTGGTTTTTCTTATTATATGTAGGTCACTTAACCCATTACCACACAGCAAATTTTTAGGCCAATCCAAATTGAAAGCATTTGCAGACCACAATTTCAGGTGATGCAATTTTGCTTTGATAGTGTAGAAAACTTTGTGAGAAAAGGAGAAAATGCTGGTTACCAGCATTTTCTCCTTTTCCCACAATGTTTTCAAAAGGCTTCTTCCTCAGGGGCGTTAAAAGGCGTCATTGTGTGATAAAGGGTTGAAGTTGCGTTTTTCTCATTTTCATTTCAGTTTGTCAAAATACCCTGACAGGCTTTAGTGGTGTCATTGAGAGTCCCAACTTTCCAAACCCTTATCCACATAACCGTAATTGTACATGGATCATCAGTGCAGCACTTGGTAATACTGTCAACATCTCGTTCTCCCATTTCAATATGGAGTCTCACAGCAGTTGTAACTATGATTATCTACAGGTAGAGTATTGTTAGCCCCACACCAAACAATTACATCTTTTAATGACCTTGACGAAGACAGCTTTAGAAAACAGTGTTGGAAAGGGAGAAAATGCTGGTAACCAGCATTTTATCCTTTTCACACAATGTCTTCTACCCTATCAAGGACTGTTTTCTTCATTTGAGCTGTGGTTCAATTGTTTTCTGCGAATGTTTTCAATTTGGATATGTCCAAAGTTTTGTTGTTTGGTAAAGGCTTATAACACCCCTCCTTGTTTCTGTGCTTAAACTCAAAATCTATTAGACATTTGACGCTGAAACTTTATATCAGTGTTGCTCATGACTAAAGGAGGTGCTCTACTATTTTTGGGTCAAAAGTCAAGGTCCCTGTGAAATTTGTTTAAAATCATTTCATTGCCCTAACTTTAAAGCCGTTTGACCTGGGACCCAAAAGCTGTATGCAAGTGTTGCTTGCTCATGACTAAAAGAGAGGCTTTATCGTTTTAGGTTACAGGGGTCAAATGTCAAGGTCACTGGTTTGTTCTAAAAATCATTTCCATTCTCTGACTGTGTCTGAAGGAATAGACAATGTTATTGGAAAAGGAGAAAATACTGTCAGAAAGAGTCAAAAACATTGTGGAAAAAGGAAAAAATGCTAGTTACCAGCATTTTCTCCTTTTCCCACAATGTTATCAAAAACCTTCCACCTTAAGTGTTGTTAGAAGTCTGACTTTTGTGGTTAAGAGTGATGTTTCTATGCTCAGCACAAGGAGCTGTTGTTGACTTAGATGAAGAGCTATTTTGATTCATGTTTGATCTGTACTGTTTAGGCAAACCTGTTTATCATCACCATGCAAGGAAAGAAACAAAGTTGGCATATTAAGACAAGTTTCTCTTTGACCTGTTACCACACAATGACGACTTTTAACGACTCTTGGTTGTGCACAATCCCACAATGCTGTTTTAGGGCAGCAAGAAAATGCCATTTTTACAATTTTTCTGTACAAAGATGCGGAAATAAATAGACCCGCTGTTTAACTTCTGTGACATAGAGACTTAAACAATGATACCTGTGTATCAGCAAAAAACTCCATGCAGATTGATCTGATTCAAAACCGTTTGAGTTTGGTAAAATTTCTGCATGTCCAAGGACCACTCTACTGCAGGATAAACTTGGTTTTTAGGCAAAATGGGTTTTTAATTAAAGGATTCATAGATATTTGATGACTTATGTGATAATGCATCACAGAGATTCATTATAGCCCCCTTTCACTAGAGTAATGCTCATAAATAAAAAGTTACTCTGTTTCGCATTATGATTTCAACACTGTTGTCTGTATTTGTTAGAAAAATTATCAACAAGGTTTCAATTTTCTTTCTTTTTAAAGATCAGAGATGGTGGAAATGAGAATTCCAACGAGATTGGAAAGTATTGCGGAGAAAGCCTTCCAGATCCAATAGCGTCCACCACTGACCATGTTTGGATCAGGTTTTTGTCAGATTACTCTGTGGCAAGAAATGGCTTTAGACTGGAGTACATCACAAATGGTAAGTGCCGGTTGTTTCAGTAGTTTATACTACCTATTATTTCAGTGATATCACTTAAGGACTTTACACATGAGCCATGCTTTGTGAAACAGAGGGCTTAATGCACCTGGGAAAAGTATTGACCCAGGTCAGCCTGCAAGTCTGTGCAGGCTGACCTGGGCCAAATCTTTTCACTATTAGTCAATTTTCTGTATGTTCAAAGACCCATCTACCTCATGATGAAATCGGTAGTTTAATAATTGTGAATATTATCAATCCATGAGTATGTGATGGCTTGCTTGGAACCATGGATCATGGAGATCAATTAAGCCCCCTTTTGTCAAAGCATGGCTCACATATTCACATATTTCTTGGTTCTCACCGGTATTTTATCTAGCTCACTCTTGCTGAAGAGCAATTCTAGGCAATGGGTGCCATCAGCAGATAATTATTTCCACATATTTTCTAGTTTTAACAATTTTTAGGGCGAACCACTATGAAGCTTTTGAAAACAGTGGAAAAAGGAGAAAATGCTGGTAATCTGCATTATGTCCTTGTCCCACATTTTTTTTTACCCTTTTGATTGAATTCAATATTTTATCCATGTTTAGGCAAGTCTGAGTTTGAATCTTTGGATTGGCCATCAGACCTCTCCAATAGTAGTGAGTTTAAAAGGCAGACTGCCACAGAATTTGCTGTCTTAACCCTTTACCAAACAACAACATTTCAGACTTGTCCAAATTGAAAGCATTTGCAGACTACAAAATAAACATGACTCAAAAATTGAAATTTGACTTTAGAAGAGTAGAAAACACTGTGGGAAAAGGAGAAAATGCTGGTTACCAGCATTTTCTCCTTTTTCCACAATGTTTTCAGAAGGCTTCTTCCCATGGGTCGTAAAAACCAGGGATTGTTGGTAATGGGTTAATCCATTTTTCTTGTGAAAATGTTCTGATACACAGTCTGCTTTGTCATGGTTTGGTAAATAAAGTGGAATAAAAAAAACGAAACAGGAAATAGACTTGGTTTATTTTCAAATGATGGATTTCAGAAAAGATTTGTTATATTAATTTACTTTGGTTGCAAATTACAAATGATAATTGTAATTTCTCATCAAGTAAATAAATCTAAGCAGAAGAAATCCGAAGAATTTTGTTAAAAAAGAGCAAGGAGACTGCTGGACAAGATCATGCAATTTGAAAATGCGGCAAGAAGGTCTAATGACCGTCATGTGAAACATGTGAGGTTTCTTTGCGGAGGCTTTTCTATTTGTTTGTTTACATGTACCTTAATATATTGAAATTTTAACCCTTTACTCCCTAGATATTCATTTCTACACATTGCTTGAAGTAGCCTTTGGAAAACATTGTGGCAAAAGGTGAAATTGCTTGTGACGAGCAATTTCACCTTTTGTCACAATGTTTTCTATGCAATCAAAAGGTGTCATGTACACATAAGAAACGGCTTCATCCTTGCTGTTATTTAGGGCCAATTAGAGATATCATAGAAATTCTTTGTGGGGTAAAGGGTTAAGCTAAAAAACTATTTAAAAACATTGATGCTGACCACCCCTGGTTTCTTTTCATGTTTGATAAAGAAATGATAATTTTATTTACAGGTTGTGGTGCTTACTTTACGTCCCCTACTGGAACCTTTACAAGTCCAAATTATCCCAACCCCTATCCGAACAGTCGTCAGTGTGAATGGAAAATTGTAGTGGCCACTGGGCAAGCAATTAAATTGACCATTGACCCATTTGACCTTGAAACCCATTCCACCTGCCAGTTTGACTCATTAGAGGTAAGCTTCAAAGATTGAAATTTGTAAAAAGCACCATGAAAACAAGCTTTGAGCTTAACTAAAAATGCCATAGTAAGTTAATGTAGATCAAAACCAGACTGTGCAATTTGCTTTTTATATGCCCAAAGATAATAATGTTGTCCATCCATAAGCAATCTTGTTCGCGGAACTCCTCCAACAGTTTTTAAGTTAAAATTTACAACAATGAATCTCTATGATGCCTAGTTGTGCTTGTGACTTTTAAAATTTGGATATCTGCAGGCATTCTAGATTTTAAACCCATTTCGCTGACAAACCCCTTGCTTATATGTGTGTATATGCGCAGCTTTGTGAAGCTGTTGTTGATGGTATGTGTGAGATTAAAATCACAAAGGCATGAAATTGCAATATCTAAGTCTAGGATGATAAACAAGAATTAAAAAAATTGTATTTGATTTTAGAAAAAGATCAGTCTTTGCAAAACATGCAATTTGATCTTTGATGTACAGCTTCTGACATTTGTGGGGTATTCCATTTATGATATTCTTAAATCAGCAATATCTTGGTCCTCTCCTTCCATATGTTTTTAATACCATCCAAAAACAATATTTTTATTTTCTTCAAATGTTTGTCAGATGTGTAATTTCTGTTTTTGTTCGCTATACAAAAATCCTATACAGTAATGGCAAGTTATCATTACTCTCAGGTTTTTGGGGGCCCAGATGACAGTGCCCCAAGGCTTACACAGCTCTGCCATACCCAGTCTAGCCCACAAGTCTTATCAACAACAGGAAATGAAATGTTTGTCAGATTTAAAACAGATTCATCTGTTACTGGCAATGGTTTCTCTGCTTCATATGAAACAATTCCAGATGGTTAGTATCACCTTCTTTTTTAACTCATTATAAAACGTTAAAAGTTTTGGCTTGTGCAAATCAAAAGCATTTGCCGACGACAAAATAAAAGTGGCTGAAATTTTAAAATTTGTTTTGTGAAGGGTAGAAAACATTGTGGGAAAAGGAGAAAATGCTGGTTACCAGCATTTTCTCCTTTTCCCACAATGTTTTCAAAAGGCTTCTTTTCCAGGAGCGTTAAAGGAAGGGATTGTGTGGTAATGGGTTAACATCTATTCATCTAGCTTTCTTTTCTTTCTATCTGTATGTCTGTCTGGGTCCATCCATCTTTCATGTGACATGCATATTTGTACATTTACCATACTCAAAACCAGACTTTTGTACATTTTTTGTGCAAAAATATATGAGTTTTCATTAAAATGATGTGTATTTGTATATTTTTCCTGTTATTTTCCAGTGAAATGACTATTAACTCTTTATCAAACAACAATATTTTACACTGGTCTACATTTAAAGCATTTGCAGAAGACAAATTCAATATTGTTAAAATGGTGATTTCTTTTTTTTATTGATGAGTAGAAAACGTTGTGGGAAAAGGAGAAAATGCTGGTTACCAGCATTTTATCCTTTTCCTGCAATGTTTTCAAAAGGCCTCTTTCCAAGGGTCATTAAAAGTCGGGATTGTGTGGTAAAGGGTTAAAGAAAGATGCTTTAAATCAAATATCAGCTGAATTTTGGAGCTATGTATACCTTTTTCAAAGGCACATTTCTCAGAGACAAGCATGGTGACACATATCTTTTTTTAATGAATCTCCAAGAGACATGATGAGCTTTGTATATAATTATGTATATATTAATTTTTAAAAAATCTGTGCATTAGCAACATTTGTTAAGTATTTCATGTAACTGCAGATAGATGAATAAATAGAGGATATTTGTTTTTTTCGGTGAAAGATGGAAATTCATTTCATCGAGTGGACACCATCGGTAATATTTTCACAAGTGGTGCAGCCACGAGTGAAAAATTTACTGATGGTGTTCACGAGAAAAAACAAATATTCTATTTATGTCATGCTTTTTACCCTTTCTGGGAGGAGCTTTATCAAAATTCAGTACAGTTCTTTTCCCTTATTCCCTGTGGCGTACCCCTCCCGCATAGCAACGTTATGTCAAGCGCGAGAAATGTAAGGTATATGACCTCATATTTCCCATCTGGTTGTTAGGCATGCGCAATTTACCTAGGCAACAAGAACGTGAAAATCGCTATTTTCACTGGTGGTACCAGTGTAAGATTGAAAAATATTTTCACTGCTATTTCTCGATATCCTACCAGAAAGCATGAAATAAAAGTTTATATTATATTTCATGTGTCTATTTCTAGAAATGTTATGGCTAAAAAAATGTCGTAATTTAAGCTATGGGGAATTATTTCCCCGTTACAGTGAATATTTCCTCCTGCTGAAAATATGGAACTACCTTTTTTGTTCTACTGTTAAAAGTGTTAAAAGAGGCATTCATTGACAAAGTAATCAGAGGAAATAATATATATAATTTATTTCATTAGCTTGTGTTTAATATGGGAAATATTTGCCTCAAAAGGGAAAAGTCTGCAAAAATAACTCGTGCCTTACGGCACTTGTTATTTTCGCATACCTATCCCTTTTTCGGCAAATATTTCCCCAAATTAAATACAAGCTGATAAAGTAAACTCTATGCATGAACCATGTACTGGGCTAAAATAAACTCTATGCATGAACCATGTACTGGCAATAGAGGGCTTACATGTAGTAGGCCCTCTATTGTACATGTTACATCTAGTAAGCCCTCTTTGGCCAGGACATGGCTCATGTAAAGTTTTAGTTTGTTATGAATGATACCAAACAAATACCAAGCAAATCAAGCAAACCAAGCAAATCATCACATGATCATGGATGCATTTACTGTATTTATAAAATCTACTTTGTCTATAAACCTATTGTAGGCCCAAATCAGCCTGTGTGGAGTGTGCAGACTGACACGTGTCGATACTTTCGCAGTTGCATTAACTCTTTACCATACGAGGAAATTTTAGACTGGTCCAAATTGAAAGCATTTGCAGACAACAAAATAAAGGTGACTGAAAACTTAAAAAATTTGGTTTGGGAAGGGTAGAAAACATTGTGGGAAAAGGAGAAAATGCCGGGTACCAGCATTTTATCCTTTTTCCACAGTTTTTTCAAAAGGCCTCTTTCTGAGGGTCGTTAAAAGTTGGGATTGTGTTGTAAAGAATTAGGCCTCCTTTTTAGAGAGTATGGCTCATGTCCTTTTTCGTTTTTTGGTGACAGGTTGTGGTGGAAACTTTACAACGAGGAGTGGAACCATTTTGTCTAAGAATTATCCCAACAATTACCCGCATAATACTGACTGTGGCTGGCTCATAACCATTGAAGAGCTATATTCTATTGTATTGACTTTTACTGATTTTGATGTGGAAGGTTCATCAGACTGCCGATTTGACTATGTGGCGGTAGGTAGCTTTTCTCTTATCTCCAATTAATGTTTTATCTAATGATTCCTACTACTAACGAATCTTGGGAACATGTCTTTTGAAAACGTCGTCAGAAAAAGTAGAAAATGCTGGTGACCAGCATTTTCTATGTTTCCCCCAGTGTTTACTCCTCTTTTAGAGAAAATTAATCAAATTAATACATGTACCACTTTCAGATTTGTTTTTTTGCAAACGCTTCCAATATGGAAGAGTCTAGAATTTGTTGTCTTGGAAACAGTTAAGAGACAAAACAGAAATTTCGATCATTTTCCTTCTCAGAAAAGACCAAAATAGTAATAAAATAACAGATGGAGTAATATGAGGTTATTAAACATGCTTGGGTACAATACTGAATTCTACTGGATGAGTACAGTGCAGAACCAGTCTATATTTTGGACAAGGCAACAGCCAATTGAATTCCGTATTATACCCAAGCATGTTAAATGACCTCTTATTGTCACACTTCCGTATTGACTTTAAAGTAAACAACAAGTATAGCGGCATTTCAGTTTGAATAATTAAAAAAAAAAAAGATATCAAAAGAGGGTTTTGAAGTTGCTTTTTTACTACACACTTCGGTAGACTACTCTTCCGATCCAATATTGATAATTGGAACTCTAGCCTTGTTTTGAAAAATCTGTCTTGGACTTTTGCCTTGTTCTGAAAAATCCATATTGGACTCTTGCTTTGTTCTGAAAAAAACATATTGGACTCTACACCATGAAATATAAGCCAAGATATTCTGTACTCAAGTGGTAGTATTAAAGCGATTTCATTGGACATTAAATTGTACGTGTGAAATAATTCACATTATTTTTACTTTATAGCTTGGCAATTTTTGAAGACAACAACAAGTAATTGTCATGGCCTTGGTGTTGTATTGATATGTGTTGTTGTCATTGTAATGTAAAAACATTGCCATTTTGTAATATCTGTGTTATTACTGGAGATATTTACTTCAAATTTTGACAAGTAGCAGACCATCAAAAATAGAATTCATACAACAGGGACAGGTAGCCATCACAATATTTTTGACACAGAAATGCCTCTATTGACAAGGAATTTATACTGAAAATCAAGCACTTGCAACCAAGCTTTAGCATCCACCTGTGGTGCTCTTGGTTTTTAAACCTTACTTGCTGATGAAGACGGAATTCAAGGGATGGAACACCTGTTCCACTTAAATTAGGATGTTATGGTAGTCTACTTTAGATTTATTAATAAACAAATGTATATTCTTTGTGGTATAGAGTGTGGGGGTGTTATCCCCTCTTCTCTCAACCTGTTTGTACAACAATGAATAGAATAGTTCACCAGCTTTGATACTGAAAATCAGTCACTTCATTTGTGACCCATCATGCAAAAAGGGACCATATGGGAATTTGTACATCAATTAGATGAAAACAGATCAACAATAGTGCAGGTCAGTTTAAGTTGATATTTCAAAAGTGATTGTATAACAAGGTACAATGACCACTTTTCATACAGAAAAATGTCATTAAAGCAAAAAGTGTCAACCCTGGTCAGACTGAGCAATTTGTGCAGTCTGACCAGGGTTGACACTTTTCGCAGTTCTCAGAAGGTCCCTTTTTGTATAATGGGCACAATTTAAAAAAAGATATTACTTGTACTTATCCTTTCCAACTGCACAATATCCCATTTCATGACAGATTTTTGATGTCATACACAACCAGTTAATTAACCTCAATGAATGAAATGATTTTCTATGTCAAGGTATATGATGGTCCTGATTCTACATATCCAGAGATGATGAAATATTGCGGCAATTCTCTCCCATCGCCTCCTATATACCGTTCCCAAAGTAACATGATGTATGTTCGCATGAGGACTGATCCTAGTGCAAGTGGGCGTGGATTTAAGGCAGAGTATGTTACAGGTATGTAGATATCATCTTCGGATACCCCAGGATCTCCCTATTTGCTACGCTACATCGACCCTGGGACAATTGACTGATAAAACTTTGAATCAGTTGCCGAAAATCGATACGAAACGTCATAGCGTACAGTCCACTCGCCCATCACAAAATGATGATGGAACCAATGAAAAGCCAGCATTCGGCCAGCGGTAAAGCGAGGCAAATACAACTAATTGTCCCAGGGGTCGATGTAGCATAGCAAATATGGAGATCCTGGGGTATCCGAGGATGTGTAGATATCAGGTAGCAGTGTTCCCACACAAACAAATTATCACGTAAATCAGGTTACAGATATGAAATTCATGTAACAAAGATTGGTTACATGCGAGACCTCAGGTAAAAAAATACATGGACAAGAAAGGCCATTATAGGCTTATCTTATGTTAAATGACAGGTTTTGAAGTTACTTGTAATCCATATTGACTACCCAGCAAACATGGCAAACTGGGTCCCATATGGGCAAAATCGGGGCTGAATGTCTATATGGGACCCATGTGGGCCCTTTGCGGGAATTCCAGCCCTTCTGGAACCCACATTGTGCCCATATTATTTTTATATTCATAAACCTTTACAATGTAACCAAAACTAATTTCCAAACAACTTCAGTCTTTCACCGTTCAATGTTATTCCCTTTTAAAGTAGAAATTAAGCTTTGATTTACACTCCAAAGCCAGTAAAAGGACATACACACGGGTCCCAAGTGGGTCCCATTTACCGATCTGCAGTGAAGGGTGGAGACGGAAATTACCGATAAACTTCGGTATGACAGTTTTTTTTCCAGCAACCATCATTAATTCTATTTTCCAATCTGATTAATTGTGCCATTTTACATTTTTCATCTTCAAAAATATTTATCAGAAAAAAAAACTCTAGAATGGATTGAAGGCAGAATCAAATGCAAATTGCGCGCGATCACGTGATGTAAACACTAGAAAACCGTTGAGAGGAGAAACTGAGCGATTTGAATCGTATCGATATATTCAAAACGGGCACATTTGAAATGTATTCTTCGTTGCAGGCATCTACATGGTATGTATTTCACTTTTGAATTTTTATTTCACGGAAAGTGTTTTGTACATCGGTCAGCTGCTTGTTATCGAGAAATTGGAGAAAAAAAATCGTATTGTCACATGATTTCGCGTCGCGGTATGTTTATTTTAAGGGGCCTAGGCTATTTGAGGGAAAATTTACGTTGTCTATCTTTTTTAAAAGTATTTCTTGTTTAGGATGGCTGATTGTAGAAAATAAACTCACTATACATGCCGGAGGACTTTTATTTTGTTCAGGAAATTCAGAACTAGGTATGTTATAGGTGCAGTGTCAGTGTCAGCTTAAAATGGTTGGTGGTATATCTCGACGTTAAAAGTTATGGTTTTATTGTATTGTTTACTCATAGGTGAGATGCAGCACTTGGCTGAACATGGAGGAAGGACTATACATTTGTACTCGTGACTTAACATGCAAGAAAATACAAGCCCATGGGAACTATAGGAAAGCTGTCATTCGAAAACCTTGGATTGACAGTCATGGTTTGTGGTGAGTTTTTTTTTCTTTTTTTGCACTCAATAGTATGTGTAAGATGTGTACATGTATCTGTGGGATTGTTCTTAAAATCAACTCATTTTTGGCAGGAGTTTGACAGGAACTGATTATTTCGTTGATAGGCCTATGGTCATGATGAAAGATGTTTTTTCTCATTTAAACTTACTTTTAGCTTAATCATTTACCACACAATGCCAAGTTTTAATGGCCTAAACAGCTTTTGAGAAAACCACGGAAAAGAAGAAAATACTCATACCAGTATTTTCTCCTTTTCCACAATGTTTTAAACCCTTTCAAAAGTTAAATTAATTCCAATTTTTCAGTCATGTCTATTTTATCGCCTGCAAATGCTTTCAATATAGGTAAGTTCAAAGATTTGTTTTTGGTAAAGAGTTGGATGGGCCATTTTTTTTTCAATCTTTTGTTTATTTAATTTGACATTAACATTAGAAATAACATGGTAAATCATATATTGTAATAATAATATAGTGATAATACTATGTCAGACGAGAATGAATATTTCACCTGACATTTAATATCTTGAAGAATCAAACCTGTCAGTGATGGATACAGGTGCATCACTTTTTCATGCAGTCCCAAGCATTTATACATATAACACTATGAATAAATGAGCTCTTGCAGTGAATTTACTGCAATGTTGCTGAAAACGGCTTATGGCAACATTAAATATGCTCCTTATGAATTTACAGGATGACTGTGAAAGAACCCTTTGACATGATAGACTGCAAACAATGATCTGGCGGAGGCAACTGAAAAGTGGTGCCAAAGATTGAGATTGAGGGCAGAAAAGAGAGATGTTGAGGGTGTTGCCTAAAAATCCTGCAGAAGAGGACCTTGATAGATTTATAAAAGGCGAAAAGGATATTAGAGACACTTGTTAAATCTCGCATTTTTTAAGCAATAATGAAGATTAACCCTTACCCTTACCATATAAAATCCCATGTTTTAACCCTTAACATACTAAAGAAGTGAAATGAAACGTTCAAGCAAACAGTAAGTTCTAAATTTTCTTGTAAAAGTTACTTTTTTGGGGAAAATATCTCCTCTTTATCGACAGTGCGCATCCAATATTAGACTGCCCATTCTTTGCAGTCTGATCTTGATCTCCATTGTCTGAAACAGGTCCTTGAGATGCACTCAGCAGTCTACTGGTTAATGACCTGTAGGAAGTTGGCTTCTGAATACATTTTGGGAAAAGAATACAATGCTTATAACCAAAATGTTTTCCCGAAGAAAATTGCATCTTTTGAACGACACTTAATTGTTGTCATCTGCAGATGCTTTAATTTTTGAAAAATCTTACATTTTGTTCTAAGGTAAGGGGTTATTTCCTCAACAGGAATTTAAAAAAAATGGAGAGGTCACTATAGTATAAAGTTGTAGGACTTTTCTACATTTATTAAATAAGACTCTTTGCTGTTTAGAGATATATCATGCCAGATGTCTTTTCAAAGCAGTAACATAATTGTTTTGTTTTATAGCTGTGAATGTCATGTACCATATTATTCTACACTTGTGCATTATTGTAATTTTGTATGATAACGTATACTGAAACAAAATATAGAAATGACTTGAAAATGCATTTATTTTTTGTCTTACAGTAGTTATGGTAGTTTGACCTATATATTAGATGATTTTACAGCAAGTTGATATGCATTCTGTCTGTGGTGATTATTCGTCAATCAGTTTACTTCCTGGGCATAGAACTTTAGAATATCACTTCACCCATGTATGAATTGCTAAAAGGCAAGCTAGCAGCTGTGATCCCTTGGATATGTATGCTGTCTGTGAATTTCAAGGATGTTTCTGCCAAACCAGATGATAACCAGGCCAACCTCACACAATATACCGAAATTGGACCAACTTGATTCCAATATCCAGCAAATTTTATGGAAAGCAGGACTAAAATGGGACTCAAGTAGTAGCACTGGACCTACAGGGTTTCCATATACTGCCCTTATAATAGAGATCTGGGAACCATATGGGTCCAGTGTGGGTAATACAAATTGCCCATATTGGACCCATATGGTTCCCATATATGACCCATATATGTTTGCCCATGCTGGTCCCACATGGATTCATGTTGCAAAAACCAGCTCATTCCCACATGGGCAGCCCTTTTAGGACCCATATAAAATTCCACATGGGGCCCATATTAGTCCCATAATTTTTGTTGGCTGGGTAATTTATGTCAATTCGTGTGGAAATACCTATCCAGAAAATAACAGAAATGAAAAAGTGATCGATGCAAATAACACAGAAACCCATGACACAACAAAATGACTCCTTGACATTGTCCGATCAGAGTCACTTCAGACTGCCTTTTCAACTATTTAATGACTTTAACCCTTTCCCAAACAAGCCCTGGTTTTTACGTGTCTGCAGTATAAGTCTTTTGAAAACACTGTGGGAAAAGGAGAAATTACTCGTAACGAGCAATTTCTCCTTTTCCCACAGTGTTTTCTACCCTTTTTGAGAACTTTCTGCCATTTTCTCAAAATCTAAAATTGTCGTCTGCAAACTCTCTTGGTTCAGAAGAGTCCAAAATTTGTCGTTTGGGAAAGGGTTAAGCAGTATATTTACATAGATACCTGAATAAAGCAGACTTACTCACTGCAAGTCATCAATATGGACTGCTTTACCTCTAGTTTGGGAACCATCAATGTCATATACCCTCTAATATGAAAACTTACCCCCACATTTTAAGCCCAGGGGTTTAGTGTACCTTTGAAATTAAAACATAGCCAACTTTCGCAGACATGGAAAAATCGATATCGGCCAATTTTACCTGCATTTTTTTATATAGAATTATGAAGAGCCTAGGTAAATAAACGCTTATAACTTCATCAATTTTCAGAATTGAAAATTATCTCAAGTGAGATAAGAAAATTCAATTTATTCTCTTTCAAATGAACTTAGTTTTAAAAATTTCGAAAAAGAAACTTTTGGTCCTTTTTTAACTTAAAAATTGTAGGTATGGTTTATATAGAATAAAGAGGAAAAACGCATTTTCCGAGGTCAAAAACTGTAATATTTGTTTAATTTTCTTTCGTTGTGTTGAAAAGTCAAAATTATCTCAAGTGGAGTGAGTTACTTTATTCATTTCCCTTTCAAATGGTATAATTTTGAGTCATTTAAAAAAATAAACTTTTGGTCCTTTTTACAGTTTTTTAATGCCACCATCCTATTTTTTTCTTTTTCCGTGAACGTTCGGATTATGCCGGACTTCGCCGATATTGGCCGAGTCTTACTGTTAGATAAGCCAGCCGGGTATCTTTATTGTGTTACGTAATATTTCATTGACAAACGGACCCCCTGCTATGTTTATGATATACATGTATCCACATGATTATAAACTGGAATTTATACCCGGGTTGTTTTCAGATCGGATACCGTTTGATCCTGACAGTATCCCTAAGATGTTTTATTATGTATCCTATTTATCTAAAAGACCAGAATTTAATACTTATGAAATTATTTCCTTTTACAATGATTAAGATTGACATATGAAATAAGAAAATGTACGTTTGATGATTTTTTTTTTCAACTTTTCAGCTTTTTAGAAATTATTGCTTTATATATATATTTTTTTTTTCTGGCGACAGCTCACAAACTCATGTTTCCTTGCTTTTTTCACATCGGTCTTTGATCTGTCGTATCATATAGAAGGCCTTTGAGAACATTGAAGAAAAAGATTTTAACGCTGGTTGCCAACATTTTCTCCTTCTCTTACACTATTTTTAACTCAATAAAAGATAAGTTCCAATTTTTCCATGTTTTATTTGTCTTAAGAAAATTACTTCATTCTGAACAAGTCTGCAGCAATTTTGTCTTTTGGTAAAGATTCAAATAACAAGCTTAACCTGTTACTGTATAAATACGGCATCTAACGGCTCTGCTGTTGATTGTTTAGGATAAAATATGGAAACAGGCGCATTATCTATTTACAAGTTATCTTCTACTTTTCAAACATTGTTGTCTACATCACTCAATCGGTTTCTCCTGCAAAGAGTATTTACCATTCAAAGAATGACAACACTAGATCAAAATTGACAACTTTTCTTTTACATAAATCAAACAGTTTCTCCCTTCTTTCAAATGTCCCCCTCCCTTTAACATCTTTAATATTTTAATAGTTCATTGGAAGAATTAACCTAAACATTGAGGTTCTTCCATCTTTAAAACGATACAACCTGCAAAAAGCATAAAAGATGAAAAAAAAAAATGACGTGGACTATACAAGCATGTACATGGAAATGGGAATAATACAAGCTACTTCTACTTTACCAGTAACTTAAAAAGTTACCTTCTGCATAATCATTATTTACTATTTCAAGATATAGTATTTAATCAACCGAATGATTTACATGTATCTTGGTTTGAAACCGGTTTTTAACACAGCTTGCTGGTAAATTCTACTGATACTTAGTTGAAATGACACCATACATAACTTTTTTAGAGGAAGAAATACCTTTTTATCTTTATCATGCCTGTAAGCGGCACTAGAGTGTAGCATCGGATCAGTTCACAAGTGCTGATCTGTTATGATACTTTCAACACGAACCTTTTAGTAACTTTCTGTTGAGTCTCGAGCACATTTTTCCCCATTTCGGATCCAATAAAAAGAATCTTAAGTATATTAATATATCTGCAGCCTTTTTAAACTTGTGTGATAATAATAGCTTGGACCTACTTTTATGTATAAAGATATAGTTTAGTGCATAGATAGACCTAAGTTGTTCCGAAATACTTATACTTAAATAGCCTTTAGACTCGCTCAAAATGGAAACATCTTTTGTTGCTAGTAGTGGACATTGTAAGCGCAACATCCCTCATTAAGCCAAAATACAAATCGGCGCCACACAGTACATGGAGTGTTCGGAACGAACCATTTTCTTTTTTTTTGTTCGATGAAAACCAACTTTGAATGAATGCTTTTTTATATGCCGAATCTGTAACTTTTCGTCTGCGTAAAACCATGTAAATTTACTCTGATTTTATATGCTATAACAGTTTTATTTCTCCGCCTTCCCAACCTTTTTTCTTGTAAAAATCGTAGAAAGCAGAAATTATAAAAATCAAAACCATCAAACCACACATGCACACAAAAGACAAAGTTTACCCAATCAAGATATAACCATTAGCTAAAATATATTACGATTTTTTTTTTTTTTCAAGTTGAAAGAACTGACTGACGAAAAATACGGCACATAATAATAGGCTTTCGAAAGGGTAGAAAACACTGTGGGAGAACAGGAATCGTAGAAAACATGTTATATACGATCCCTAGGGAAAATGAGAAATTGCCCACCACAAGTATTTTCTCCTGTCCGTGCTTGCTTTTTCAGGGTCGGATTGGTCTTTCTTTCCTAGGGTCGGATTGGTAATGTAACTGCCACATAAAGCAAATTTTCTCATCAAAAAAACCGAATGACGAAATTTTGGACACCACCAAGTTAAAAACATTTGCAGACAACAAATTAAATGCAACTCAAATGATAATGTCTGTCTTTGAAAAGGTAGAACATTTTAGGAACAGGAGAAAATTTTCTTCTTTTCCAGCAAAGTTTACAAAAGCCTTTTCTCTCAGGTCCGTTAGATTGCTGTAGCGTGAAACTGGCCGAATTTTCTGCTGAATTCAACTTGTTGATTTTGCCATGAATATCAAAGATTTTTTTAGCCAAAATTATTTTCGCCTTATAGAATCAATCAGGTCCAAGATCAGACAGCTTGTTTTATGCTGCCTGTTATAAATCTACATTGTCAGCAAAAGTGCATTTGGACAGATGAGATTTCAGGATCAGACTACAAAAAGTGGATTTGTTTTAGGACCGATCAGTTTATGTCTCAGAGAATTAAAACTTAACCCTTAATCCGAGCCGAGGATAAATGAATTACAAATCGACAAATAAAGCTGAAATATAACAATTTAAATGTTCTTTTCTCAAGAAAAATCTCGCTTTATCAGATGTTATTCCAATATGCTGTTGAGTCTAATAAGGGTGCGCAGTATGTGCAGTCTGATACTAATATTCAAGAGCCACACTGGCTGTACCAGACAAAGGGTTTAGGTTAAAGTCGAAAAAAAAAAAATCCTGCCAGGACAGATATACCGTCTTGGCAAGGATTGTGAATTTGAAGCTGGCCACTGTTACGTAATGTTACGTTTCTCTTATCTTTTATCGCTGCAGGCTATTTAATATCGATTACTTGTATACACGATGTAAGTTCGCCAAACTCCGGAAACTCCCGGACCTTTACGTATGATATCGATTATTTTCATCGATTTGTTGATATGCGAGACTGCTGATAAGGCATGTCCGTGAAAGTTGGCTATGCTAGTGGGAACACTGAGGTAGTTTGTAAAGAATTCAGCCCTTACTGTTCCTGTATTCTTTATATATGAGCCATGCTCTGTGAAAAAGGGCTTTTATGCATCTCCATGATGTATTATGTAAAGTAAGTCATCACATAGTTATGGATCCATAAAGTCTATTTTGTCCAAGCTGAACCAAATGGTAGACTGGTCATTTGACATGCAGAAAATTTATGAACAGCAAAAATGTTACAACACTGGTCAACCTGCACAGAATGTAGGCTGACCTAGGTCAATAATTTTTGCAAAAGCATCGCACTCCTTTTTACAGAGCATGAGTCATAAATATACGAGCCATGCTGTGGCAAAAGGAGGCTTAATCTGTCTCTGTGACCAATGGTGATAAGCAAGCAATCACATACTTACTGATCTAAATCGGCCACTTTTTTTAACAACCAGCTTGATTATGAGGAACACTGTTCTTTGGATATATAGAACAATGACGTATAGGGAAAAGTTTCGCCCCATTCTAGCCTGCACGGACTGTGGAGGTTGACCTTGGCTGATACTTTTCACAGATGCATTAAGTCCCCTTTCCAATGAGGATAGCTCATTATTTATGAATGCTTTAATTGGAAAGTTGTAACAATTGTGAAATGAAATGTTGTATTAAAAATTACTTGAAAATGAGAGCATTCTGATTTCCAGTATTTTCTCGTTTATCCACCATGTTTCTGCCCTTTGAATGACAAAATTCATGTCTTAGTAAAATTGATTTGTTTTATGTAAGTGCTTTCGCTTTGGACTAAATATATTAATGTAGAGGATAGAGGAGCAAATTTTCTTTGCATATTTCTTACTTACCTAACGTAGTTTGGTGGGTATATTGCAGCTAGACTATCTGATTGTTTTGTTTTTGCTTTCAGGAGTTTTAAAAACTTTTCACTTTAATTAGATTAGTGGAAGTCTCATTTATCAAACGCTTTTAAGACTTGTCTAGAATGTTTTTCTTGATATTATCTGTGAGAAATTTGAATGTTTGTTGCCCAAGTTAGAAATAAGGTCACTAAGCCAAATAGAGGAAGAATATGCACCTTTCAGAGGCCACATTAACCGTCTAATACTCATAGAATGAATGAAAAATATATGTCTTGACTACTGTATGAGTAGATATATATGCATGTCAAAAGAAGGTGAATTACTGATTAAGGTTATTTTGCGTATGGAAATGCAAGAAACTTGATATTTGTTGGTATGCTAGTGGTAAAATTTACAGATAGAAAAGTTTGTGAATTTTTCAACTATCGAAATTGCAAACATTTACACTTCACAAGAATTTCCAATCATACAGTATTTCTCAAATGAGTTTCTCAAATAGGTCACCTGGAGTCAAAAGATAGAGCAATACAGGGCCATCATTGCCCACTTGTTTACAGTATTAAATACAAATCCCATCATTTAAAGAAATGTTTGTCATCTGCAAATTTTCTCAATAAAGAAAAGTCTAAAATTTTGTTGTTTACTTCAAGCTTAAGTATTGGTTGTCTAAAAAAGATTTGTATACATGTAAGATTTCGTTGTGTTTCTGAAGGCTGTGGTGGTACTATCAATGCTGAGACAGATGGGGCCCTGATATCACCCAACTATCCAAACAGTTATCCTCGAAGTTCAAACTGCTCTTGGCTCATTCAGGCAGCACATGGAAGTAGGTACTTTGTCACTGTTTGTGATCAATCTTTGAGTATTTTATTTAGATACAGTTTAGGATACAGTTTTTCTGTGCTTTTTGTGTCCTTTTTGTCCTAGTTTTCTTACCAGGTGAATGTCATAGATCTATCGAGGGATATATCCTGTTGGAATTACTTACAGATCTTTGAAAAACTTTTGCTATGCCCAGGGTTGAAGTTAAAACTTTGACCCATTTTTAGCTCACTTTAGCACAAAGTGCTAAAGGTGAGCTATTGTGATAGCCCAATGTCCGTCGTACGTCGTCCATCGTCAGTCAACAATTTCTTTAAACATCTTCTCCTCCTAAACCACTGGGCCAATCTTCATGAAACTTGGCAGGAATGTTTCTTAGGTGAAGCTCTACCAAAATTGTTCAAAGAATTTAATTCCAACTATAACTCTGGTTGCCATGGCAACAAAACGAAAAAAAGAAACGAAATCTTTGAAAATCTTCTTTTTTGAAACTAGAAGGAGTAGAGCTTTGATATTTGGTATGTAGCATCTCCCAATGGACCTCTACCAAGTTTCTTCAAATTATGCCCCTAGGGTCAAAACTGGCCCCGCCCCGGGGGATAACGCGTTTTAGCGCATTTGAGCATAGGGACAAAGAAGGAAAACTTTAAAATTCTTCTCCTCTGAAACCTGAAGGGGTAGAGCTTTGATATTTGGTATGTAGCATCTCCTAGTGAACCTCTACCAAGTTTGTTCAAATTATGTCCCTGGGGTCAAAACTGGCCCCACCCCAGGGGCACAAGTTTGAGCATAGGAACAAAGAAGGAAAACTTTAAAAATCTTCTCCTCTGAAACTTGAAGGCGTAGAGCTTTGATATTTAGTATGTGACATCTCCTAGTGGACCTCTACCAAGTTTGTTCAAATTATGCCCCTGGGGTCAAAACTGGCCCCACCCCGGGGGTCACAAGTTTGAGCATAGGAACAAAGAAGGAAAACTTTAAAAATCTTCTCCTCTGAAACTTGAAGGCATAGAGCTTTAATACTTAATATGTGGCATCTCCTAGTGGACCTCTACCAAGTTTGTTCAAATTTTGTCCCTGGGGTCAAAACTGGCCCAACCCCGGGGATCACAATTTTGAGCATAGGAACAAAGAAGGAAAACTTTAAAATTCTTTTCCTCAGCAACTAGAAAGCATAGAGCTTTGATATTTGGTCTGTTGTATCTCCTAGTGGACCTCTACCAAGTTTATTTAAATAATGTCCCTGGGGTCAAATCTGGCCCCACCCCGGGGGTCACTAGTTTGAGCATAGGAACAAAGAAGGAAAACTTTAAATTTCTTCTTCTGAAACTAGATGGCATAGAGCTTTGATATTTGGTATGTGGCATCTCCTAGTGGACCTCTACCAAGTTTGTTCAAATCATGCCCGTGGGGTCAAAACTGGCCCTGCCCCGGGGGTCACAAGTTTAGACATAGGAACAATGAAAGAAAATTTTAAGATTCTTCTTCTCTATAACTAGAAGGCATAGAGCTATGATATTTGGCATGTAGCAATTCCTAGTGGATCTCTACCAAGTTTGTTTATATTGTGCCCTTAGGGTCAAAACTGGCTCTGCCTCGGGAGGTCACAGGTTCAAACATAGCAACAAAGAAGGAAAACTTTAGAAATCTTCTCTGAAACTTGAAGGTGCAGAGTTTTGATATTTGGTATGCAGAATATTCTAGTGGACCTCTACCAAGTTTGATCATATGATGTCCCTGGCGTTTAAACTGGCCCTGCCCCGGAGGTCACAGGTTGGAACATAGGAACAAAGAAAGAAAATTTTAAATTTCCTTTTCTCTTAAACGGGAAGGTGTAGAGCCTTGATACTTAGTATGTAGCATTTTTGAGTGGACCTCTACCAAGTTTGTTCCAAGGATGCTGCTTTGGTTAAAACTGACCCAGCCCCGGGGACCACAAGTTCGAACATAGGATAAAAAAGGAAAATGTAAAATTCTTCTTTGAAACTGGAAGGTGTAGAGCTTTATGATATTTGATTGCCCTATGTCTGGCGTCTGTCGCCCGTCAACAATTTCTTTAAACATCTTCTTCTCCTAACCCACTGGGCCAATCTTGATGCAACTTGGCAGGGATGTTCCTTGGGTGAAGCTTTACCAAAGTTGCTCAAAGAATTGACTTTCACTCATAAGCTATAGTCTAAGGTGAGCGTTCCAGGGCCAATGGCCCTCTTGTTCTGATCTGTGGCAGCTTGGCTTTTTTATGTATTTAGAGCATGTTGAGAATGTTATTTTCACAATCAAATTGGCAAGGTTTAATCCAGTACCACACAATCCCTACTTTTGACAACCCTGAGAAAGAAGCCTTTAGAAACATTATGGGAAAAAGAGAAAATGCAGCATTTTCTCCTTTTCCTACCATGTTTTCTACTCTTCACAAAACAAATTTAAAATTTTCAGGCACTTTTATTTTGTCATCTGCAAATGCTTTCGATTTGTACAAGCCTAAATATTGTTGTTTGGTAATGCCTGAAAATTTTAAATTTGTAACTCTTTACCATATGGCCAAATCATTGTTCTCGTCAAGTTGAACAGTAATTGCAAGTAACAAGAAAGATGTGGCTCAAACGAAAGAATTTGTTAGGGTAGAAAACATTATGGGAAAAGCAAAAAATGCCGGATCATCAGTATTTTCTCCATATGCAATTCCTTCCTGTCTTTTACAGCCTTCAACTTCAGGTTTGTAAAACCACAGGAAATTTAGACTTGTCCAAACTTAAAGCATTTGCAGACAGCTATTTAAATGTCATTTAAATGATTGAATTTGTCTTTGATGGAGTAGAAAACATTGTGGGAAAAGGAGAAAATGCTAGTTACCAGCATTTTCTCCTTTTCCCACAATGTTTTCAAAGAGCTTTTTTTAAATGGTAGTTAAAACTTGTGATTGTGTGGTCAAGAGTTAATAGTTTGATGAAATCAGGTTTATTTTATGAAGTTTAAATTTTGTAAAGCATACAAGAGCTATGTATGTTAAATCTATAATGTTGCAAATGAAAATACTTTTGTCCTGACAACATTCTTATACCCTTCTAGCTGACAGAATCACCTTGACCTTTACCCACCTTGACCTTGAAGAACATGGCGAATGCTCTCATGACTATGTAGCTGTCTATAATGGTAATGATGAGTATGCTCCAGAGGTTGGACGCTATTGTGGCAACACAGTACCATCTGCTATAACGTCACAGGGATCCGCTCTGTATGTGCAGTTTGTGTCAGATTACTCGGTCCAAGGATCAGGTTTTAGGGCAACATATACCAAGTCAACTACAGGTTTGTTTACACTTTTGCATTGCTTTCAACATTAAAAGTTGTGATAGAAGATAGAGATGACAACAGGAAAATGTGGCTGAATGTAGATTAGACAAAGAGGTCAAAAAACATAACAGCCTATGGAGGATTCGCTGGTCCTGGTTTTTGTCACTTTTTTCATGTTCAAAATTCTTTTGTCCTCTAACAAACAATCCAGAGTTTTGATAAACTCTAGCGAAGAAAGCATTTGAAAACATAGTTGGAAAAGAAAAAAATGCTAATAACTTTCTCTTTTCCTGTATAATGTTGAAAGCATTCTTCTGTAAATAAAACTAGGGCTTTTTTACCTGCCAGTGATCATATTCTGATTGGATGAAGCAAACAAAACAACTATATCTTCATAACACATTAAGTTTGAAATCTTTTAATGTGAGCAGAGTTCAATATAATGAGGCTCCTTTGTATTAAATCTGTATTCACACATCTTGAATTTTAACAACCCTAAGAAAAAAGTGCTTTGTAAACATTGTGGAAAAAGGAGAAAACGGTGGTAAGCAGCATTTTCTCATGCTCCCATGATGTTTTTTACTCAAGTAGTCTGTCCATTGAGCTACAATTAATTTGTTGTTTTCAGATACTTTCAACTTGGACAAATTATTGTTTGGTGAACAGTGACTGAAACATTTACTTGATAAATAAACAAGTTTGCAGCAAACAAGTTTGTAAATTTGTAAATAGAGATAATGAAAATATTATTAGTTTATTATCCAGGCTTGGAATCACTTTTTACCAAATGACACAATTGTAGACTGGTCCAAATTGAAAGCATTTGCAGACATCAAAATAAAGGTGACTGAAAATTTGAAATTTGTATCCAAGAGGAGAGAAAATATTGCGGGTAAAGGGGAAAATGCTGATTTCAAGCATTTTCTCTTTTTTCCAAAATGTTTTCAAAAGGCTTCTTTCTCAGGGTCGTCAAAAGTTGGCATTGTGTGGTAAAGGGTACAATGGTATTTTTTTGTTTTCTTTCAGTATGTGGGGCAGACTTCACAGCATCCTCAGGTTCCTTCACAAGTCCAGGCTACCCAAACAGCTACCCTGTCAGTACAGAATGTGTTTGGACAATGAGTGTCTCCCCAGGTAGTAGGGTTCATCTTTCCTTCAGGTAGGAATCTTTTACCAGTCTAGTTACTTGGGCTCTTTGAAAGAAAAGGGGCAAGTTATTGTCATAGCCCTGATGTCATATTATCTGTATTGTTGTCTAGCAAAAACTTTGACATTTTAGGATATCTCTTTTATATTTCTATCTATTTCTTCAAACAATAAAGCCCGCTCGGGTGGCTCAGTGGTGAGCGTGTTGGACTCATGACCTGGTGGTTGTGAGTTCGATACCCGGTTGAGGCAAACTTTCTTTCCGGCCTATTTTCGCCTCTCACCTCTGCTGAAGCATGTGAGAAAAGTAGTCGGTGGCTTTGGAAAGAAAGTAGTGTTAGTACTGGTCTGAGAAAGCCAGGAAACACATGTGCGTCACCGACTGCCATGATATGACCTTAGCTGTTAAAGTGGCGTTAAACTCCAACACAACCAACCAATCAAACAATAAAATCTGTGAGTGTAAGTCTTGTGTAACATGCACAGATTATTTAACCCATTACCACACAATCCCTACTTTTGACGATCCAGAGAAAGCAACCTTTAGAAAATATTATGAGAAAATGCTGGTAACCAGCATTTTCTCCTTTTCCCACAATGTTTTCTACCGTTCACAAAACAAATTTCAAATTTTCAGTCACTTTTATTTTTGTAGTCTGTCTACAAATGCTTTCAATTTGGGCAAACCTAATATTTTGTCGTTTGGTAATGAGTGAAATATATCAAGATAAAATCACTTTAGAGGCCAAATTAGTGCCCTGTTCAAGTTGTTCTCTAAGGACAAGTCTGTATAATTGGTCTACTTTTGTCAATAAACCAGCTTATATGGTAGACATCCTAGACAACCTAGTTAACGAAGGAAGAACTAATGCACAAACTCATGACTGACACAGGGCCATGACATAAGCTTGCTGGCCTTCAGCTAGTGGAGCAAAAAGCTTCTTCAACCAATTTTCATGACCAAGAAGATAAACATGTTTATTGTTTTGCAGTCTGATTTAGATAGACTGTTAATTAAAGGAAAATATGGTTCTGAAAAGTTTTAACATTTTGCCAGATAACAGAATTCTTGACTTGCTCATATACAAAGTACTTGCATGTGACAAAACAGATGTGGCTCAAATTATGAAATACGTATATGAAAGGGAAGATAAGAATGTTGGAATAGGAGAAGATGTTGGTTACCAGCATTTTCTCCTTTCTCATCAATGTTTTCAGAAGCCCTTTTCCTGTAGGTAGTTATGGGTTAATTGGTGGGGTACGTAGATGCAAAAGTTGAGTCATGTATGATTTTCATTATTACTATATTTCATTTTAAATATTATTATTTTTAAGAATTTTTTTCCAGTATGTTCAATATAGAGGACCATGCCTACTGTAATTACGATTATGTTGAAATTCACGAAGGCCAGCTTGGTGGACCATTGTTGGGAAGATTTTGTGGAAACACCGTCCCATCAAATTTGACAGCATACAATGGATTGTGGGTCAAATTCCGCTCAGATGAGATGAACACTGGGCAGGGTTTCATTGCTCAGTATTCTGCAGGTAACATAGAATTCTACAAGAATTGACACTTCACCAGATGATGCTATTAACTCATTACCAAACGACAAATTTTAGACTGGTGCAAATTGAAAGCAATTGCAGACAACAAAATAAAAGTAACTGAAAATTTGAAATTTGATTTCTAAAGGGAAGAAAACATTGTGGGAAACGGAGAAAATGCTGTTAACCCTTTACCACACAATGACAACTTTTAACACCCCTGATGAAGAAACCTTTTGAAAACATTGTGCTAAAAGGAGAAAATGCTGGTAACCGGCATTTTCTCCTTTTCCCAGAAAGTTTTCTACCCTTTCAAAGCTAAATTGCATCATTTGAAATTGTCGTCTGCAAATGCATTCATTTTTGATAGATCTAAAATTTTGCTGTGTGGTAACAGGTTAATTTTAGTTTAATCTTTACCACACAATCCAAAATTGTCAAGATCCTAAGGTAACTAAATGGCATTTAAGACATTGTTTAAAAAGGAGAAAATGCTGTTGAAAAGCATTTTTATTTCTTTTTTCCACAATGTTTTGTACTCTTTCTGATACAAATCCCATTATTTGAATATCAATTTACTTTTGTCTGCAAATGCCTTGGTTAATTTCTTTTCACAGTGTACGGAGGGGAGATATCAGGTACTTCTGGACAGATTGGGTCCCCAATGTATCCCTTACAATACCCTCACAATGCAGAGTATGCTTGGACCATAACTGTACCCACAGGAATGAGGGTGCATGTGACCTTTGTAACCATGGATATGGAGAGATCACATGACAGGGGCTGTGTATGGGATTATGTTGCTGTAAGTTGCGTTACTTTTATTACTTGTTAATGCCTGAAGAAAATTTGTGACCCTGCAAAATGAATGATGGGGGGGGGGGGTTAAACCAGAATCAGCTTGTTTTCTGCCTTATCAAAGGTCAATTTTGAGTAACACTTAGTTGTTGTCAACACATTCATTCGATTTAGACAAGTATAAAATTTTGTCATTTGTTTAACTCTTTATCACACAATACCGAGTTATGATGACCCTGAAAATGAAGGCTTTTGAAAATATTGTGGGAAACAGAGAAAATGCTGGCAACCACCATTTTCTCCTTTTCCCACAATCTTTTCTACCTTTTCAAGGACAAAACTATCTTTTGAAAAACATTTGAATCATTGTCTGTGAATTCGTTCAATATGGATGAGTCTAAAATTTTGCTGTGTGGTAAACGGTTCAGGAATAAAATTTTTTTTTATATTTTTTTTACAAACAGTTCAAAGATGGGGGAACAGTGGACAGCCCTGAAATTGGTAGATACTGTGCTATAACATTACCTGAACCCTTCATTTCATCCACCAATCAACTGTATGTTGTCTTCAAATCAGACTGGGCAAGTACAGGACAGGGATTTTTGTTCAACTGGGAGGCTACATCCAACTACCCTATTACAACCATTATGCCCACTGCAGGAACTACACCAGGTAAATTTTACATTTTCACAAATCTATCTAACCAATATTTGTTTTTGTATCTATTACCTTTTGCAAATACTGCTGTGTGTTAAAACTTAATTTTGAAAATAATGACTGATTACCCCTTACTCCTTCTATCACTATGTGCTCGCATATACCGGTATTTATGTATTGACAAATGACAACATTTTAGACTTGGCCCATTTGAAAGCATTCACAGACTGCTAAATAATTGTTGTAAATAAAGGGAGATTTTACTATGTTGGGATAGAAAGCATGGAAACAAAAGAAGAAAATGCTGGTTACTGGCATTTTCTCCTTTTTCCACAAAGAATTCAAAAGTCTGTTTTCCTTTGGAGACCCTAAAAATGAGGACAGTATGGCAAAGGGTTAACCCTTTTATAAACAGCATTGAGTTACAACGACAACAAAGTTGGAAGCTTTTGAAAAAGTACTTACTTGCAGTTTTTCCTTTTCCTGCAATGGTTGATACTCCAATTGTATTCAAACTTTGCACATATATTGATCATATATTGAAGATTTGTAAGAGGCAATTTTCAAGTGTCAACTCTTCCCTATGGAGGATTTTTTTTTTTTCTGTGAAAGTGTTGATGGGGGTATTAAGTCACATTCAGTGACAGCCCTAGTTAGGTTAAGAATTGATTAAATGTATTTATATATCTACAGTTCCAGGTTGTGGTGGTACTCTGAATGTGACAGAGGATATCCAAACATTGGTTTCCCCTGGATACCCGACTGGTTACCAGGATGGCTTAAACTGCGACTGGACACTGAACTCAGTGTTGGGTACAAGAGTCTGGATGAACATTACATACATTGATTTAGAAAGCCACTCTTCCTGCAACTATGACTATATTAGGATATATGATGGTAAGTTTATCTTAAAAGTGGGATTAGAGAAAGAGGGAGGAAACACAGACAGACAGATGGACAGACAGGCAGATGGACAAGAGAGAAATGTATTGATCAGGGAGAAATTTGGAAAGATAGAGATTGTAAGAACTCGGCATGCATGTATTTGTGCAGCAAAATGACAAAGGAAAGAGGCATTTTTCTCAAAATGTTTCCTAAAGTTGCAATTGAATTGTTGTCTGGAAATGGCTGCAATTTAACCCATTACCAAACGACAATATTTTAGACTAGTCCAAACTGAAAGCATTTGCAGACAACAAAATTAAAGTGACTGAAAAGTTGTAATTTGTTTTGTGAAGGGTAGAAAACATTGTGGGAAAAGGAGAAAATGCTGGTTACCAGCATTTTCTCCTTTTCCCACAATGTTTTCTAAAGGTTTCTTTCTCAGGGGCGTCAAAAGTAGGGATTGTGTGGTAATGGGTTGAACAATACAATTACTGTGTAGTTTGATAGAGGGTAAATACAGTAGAACATGTCCCAGTGGCCACCTTAATAAAGCAGCCAAAGTGTAATGAAATATGTGGAAATTTACCTGTTTGAAGCAAGAAGCTGTTTTAAGCATTTTTCAAAAGTGTCTCTTCAGTGCTTTCTATCTTCACCTTGACCTGTATCTAAACTTACCAGGTGTCTTCTATTGAATTCAATTAACTCTTTCCTTCACATCAAAACTTACGATTTGTCCAAATCTCAAGCCCATTTTGCCAACAACAAACAAAAGGTGGCATGAATCATGGGATTTGTCCTTGAAGGATAGAAAATATTGTGGAAAACAAGAAATACTGATTAAACGCATTTTATCTGTTTAACTCTTTACCAAATGACAAAATTTTAGACTAGTCCAAATTGAACACACTTGCAGGCGACAAAATAATTGTGACTCAAAAATTGAAATTTGTTTCCAGTAGGGTAGAAAACATTGTGGGAAAAGGAGAAAATGCTGGTTACCAGCATTTTCTCCTTTTCCCACGATGTTTTCAAAAGGCTTCTATCTCAGGATTGTAAAAAGCAGGGATTGTTTGGTAAAGGGTTAACACGATGTTTTCAGGATTGTTAAAATTCAGGATTGGGCAGTTCTTGTATAACTCTTTACCAATTGACAAAATTTTACATTAGTTCAGTTTTAAAATATATGCAGAGGAGAAATTAAGCGTAACTCAAGAAATGAAATTTGTTTTCGGAATGGAAGAAAACGTTGATGGAAATGGAGAAAATGCTGGTTACCAGCATTTACTCCATTTCTCACATTGTTTTCATAAGGCCTGGTTCTCAAGAGTCATTAAGACTAGGGATTGTGTGGTAAAGAGTTAAGGAATATATTTCCTTCTGACATCAAACAAAGTAACTTCTGATGCTTTCAGAAGCCATTTACGTCAGGAGTGTGAGAGCATTTACTTATGTCTTTTTTTTGTTACTATGTGCATTACTTACTTTTATTCTCCAGGTTTATTTAGAAGAAATTTGGGAGATTTCTGTGGGCGCACTGGCAATACACAACCTCTGTATTCCCGATCTAATAAGGCAGCTGTTCGTTTCATCACCGATATTTCAAGAAACAACACTGGATTTGCCTTACAGTATAAAGCAGGTATGTTATATGTATTGTATTTGTATAGGTATAATGTATTGGAGGTTCCTACCTTTGACAATCCCGACTTTATACCACCCAGAGAAACAAAGCTTATGAGAACATTGTCGGAAAAGGAGTAAATGATAGACGACATATTTTAAGTTTTGAATATCACTCAAATTGTCTTCTAAAGATGCTTTCAATTTGGACTTTTTTTTGGAAGACAAATTGAGTGATACAAATTGAGGGACTATGTGGTAAAGGGATATAGTGGTATAAAAACTGATTCATAGTAACCATTTTAAAAACTTGTGCTCACCCTGTAAGACAAAAACGTGCAAACTGATCTTCATGTAAAATGTATTAGAATTTGGTATTATCTTACATGATTAGCAAATAAGTTTAATGTTGCTCTCTCTCTCTTTACCAAACAACAAAAATGCACTTGCAGACAACAGCATAAATGCAACTCAAAAATTGAAATTTATTTCCAATACAGTAGAAAACATTGCAGGAAAAGGAGAAAATGCTGGTTACCAGTATTTTCTCCTTTTCCTACAATGTTTTCAAAAGGCCTCTTCCTCAAGGTCGTTGAAACTCGGGATTGTGTGGTATGGGGTTAATAGATGAAAAACAGATTACCTCTAAGAAATTGGCACATGTTTGTAGTCCTCAGTCTACTATTTGCCAGAATATCTTGCTAAACATTCACAAATTCTTGATCTGAAATCAGACTGTATATTCCTTACCATTTGATCTTAAACTACACTGCTGGACAAAAATTGTTGAAACATCCTTTGAGCTGATAAATCTTTTCAGGTAAAGATATTACATACTAGTTTTACAAAATGTTCATCAGTCCAGATAGGAGATAGTTTTATCCTTTTCTCAGAGAAAAAAATTGAAACGCAACAATATTCAAAGCAGGCGACAAATTAAGCTTGACTCAAGTGATTTGATTTGTCTTTAAATAAGTGGAAAACATTGTGGAAAAAAGGGAAAATGCTGGTTACCAGCATTTTCCCCTTTTCCCACAATGTTTTCTACATTATTGATTACCAGCATTTTCCCCGTCTCAACTATGTTTTCTCCATCAGAGCTTTTAGAAAATAGGATTGTTTGGTGAAGGGTTAACCCTTTACTCCATAGATTCTCATTTCTATGCATCGCTTGTAGGAGCCTTCGGAAAACATTGTGGCAAAAGGTGAAATTGCTCGTCACGAGCAATTTCACCTTTTGTCACAATGTTTTCTATGCTGTCAATTGGTGTTCTATACACACAAGAAACGGCTTCATCCTTGCCGTTATTTAGGGTCAATTAGAGAAACCATAGCAATGCCTTATGGGGTAAAGGTTTAAACGTACTAAACTCTTTCTAGTTTGTGGAGGAACATTCAGAAGAATCAAGACGGGCACCTTGAAGTCTCCAAGATTCCCAGACAACTATCCAGCAAATTCTAATTGTTCATGGACATTAAGGGCGTCCAGGGGAAAAACAATCAGCGTTACATTCAATAATTTCAACATTCAAGGAAGCCAAGGATCTTGTGGTGGGGATTATATACAGGTACTTTTACCACATCGTTTACTGTCTGTCTGAATCAAGAGATTACTTGTATGAACCCTATGCCAGAGCAGCTCATTGTCTTACTAGTTTAACTCTTTACCAAATAGTCCCTGGTTTTTACAACCCTTAGATACAAACCTTTTGAAAACAAAGGTACCTCCAAAAATACTGCAATATTTAGTCTTGTCCTTCTGTATTGTTGAAAAAATAGCCTTAAAAATTCCACAATAGAGGAATTTCCTTTCATCATGTAGAGAAAATTGTTGAAGAAGAGGACATGCTGTTCACCACCGTTTTCCCTCTGTCTTCACAATGTTTTCAAATGCCTTTGTCCTTAGAGTTGTAAGACCATGAGCGGTGTCAGTGGGTGTCAGGTAAAGTGTCGGCCTCCTAACTATAAAGTCCTGAGTTTGATACCCAGGAGTCAGACTTGGGGATTTTTCATTGGCCAACGCATTCTGCATGTGTACTGGTGTAGTTCCCTGGAAGCAAAATCGAGAGAGATAAGTATAAGTTGTAAGAACTTGTTTCTTAAACTATGTTTAAATCTTTGACAAGTGACAACATTTTAGACCGGTTTAACTTGAAAGCACTTGCAGACAACAAAATAAAGATAACTCAAAAATTAAAATTCTTACCAGCATGGTAGAAAAAATTGTGGAAAAAGGAGAAAATGCTTGTTACCAGCATTTTCTCCTTTTCCAACAATGTTTTCAAAAGGCTTCTTTCTAAGGGTTGTTAAAAGTAGGGATTGTGTGGTAAAGAGTTAACCATTTAAATCAGGGAGTAAAATTTTAGACCCTTAATAACTACACATATGTTATAAGGGGGGTTGAATTTTTTTTTTTTCATGCATTTTTCCAAGGAAGTCATCTAGTAAAAATAGATTTATGAAATCTATTTTGTCTGACAATTGAATGAATCATAAGGTAGAATAATACAGTGGACTTGCAGAAAATTTACGAAAAGCAAAAGGCATAGACCCATGTAGCCTATGCAGACTACACAGCCTGAGATGGTTTGATACCTCTAGCAGATCAATTAACTCTTTACCACACAGTCCCTACTTTTGATGACCCTGAGAAATAAAGCTTTTGAAAATATGTTGGAAAAGGAGAAAATGCTGGTAACCAGCATTTTCTCCTTTTCCCACAATGTTTTGTACCATTTCCAAATCAAATTTCAATTTTTGACTCACATTTATTTTATCGTCTGCAAATGCCTTCAATTTGGGCCAGTCCAAAATTTTGTCATTTGGTAATGAGTTGAAACACCTCTTCTCAGTGCATGGCTCATATATTAAAGGTATTGGCTGAGGAATTAGAAATTAGCAAAAAAATGAACTTAAATTCTGATATAATAGAAGTTGTTTGGTAAAAGGAGAAACTATTGTCACAGCAATTTATCCCTTTCCCATCATGTTTTTGTATAGCTTCTGTTAAAAAGTTCTGGATCATCAGCCAATTATTGCAACTCGGACCTGAAGAACTTTTTTTGCCTTATATAGAATTTAGCAATTTCTTCTTTTCTGCTTCAAAAGAAAACAAGGTTTCTTAAGGATCTTATGTATTTTATAATTGTATAAATTTTGTGCAGTAATGGATGGGGAAAAAAAGAATCAATTTCCAATTGGACGCTAAAGTGTAATGCATACATGCATGTTTTCTATTTCAAGCTTTTAAATGGGAGGTCTCTTTCATCCCCACCCTTGGGTGACTCCTCTAATGGAAGATACTGTGGAAATAGTGCTCCTGCTCCAATGGAAACAGGTGGAAATGCTCTGAATGTCTTATTTGTGAGTGATGGTTCTGGGAGTGGCTCTGGGTTTTCGCTTACTTTCTCCGAAGTTTCTGTAACATGTGGTGGAGAGTTGTATCTAGATCTTGCAACAACCAGTGGGACATTTACGTCACCGAATTACCCCGAAAATTATCCACATAGCGTAGATTGTGTTTGGGTGATAACTGCTCCAGCTAACTTAAGAATTCAGCTAGATTTTATCGAGTCCTTCAATATTGAAAGGCATTCCAGGTAAGTTAAAGAGGATATTTGTTTTTTTCTGTGAAAGATCGAAATTTATTTCATTGAATGGACACCATTGGTAATATTTTCACGAGTGGCACAGCCACGAGAAAATATTACACATGGTGTTCACGAGATGAAATAAATTTCGATCTTTCACCGAAAAAAACAAATATTCTATTTATTTCATGTTTTTAAC
Organism: Tridacna crocea; assembly: GCA_943736015.1. Taxonomy (NCBI): domain Eukaryota; kingdom Metazoa; phylum Mollusca; class Bivalvia; order Cardiida; family Cardiidae; genus Tridacna; species Tridacna crocea. The sequence goes on from OX031061.1 coordinate 46,254,129, forward strand.
CCTTTCTGGGAGGAGCTTTATCAAAATCCAGTACAGTTCTTTTCCGTCATCCCCCGTGGTGTACCCCTCCCGCATAGCAACGCTTTACAATATTACGTCAAGTACAAGAAATATAAGGTATATAACGTCATATTTCCCATCTGGTTGTCAGGCATGCGCAATTTATCTAGGCATCAAGAACATAAAAATCGGTATTTTCACTGGTGGTACCAGTGTAAGATCAAAAAATATTTTCACTGCTATTTCTCAATATCCTACCGGAAAGCATGAAATAATGTAACAATAATTTACTTAAAATATTATAATAATTTTTTTACACAAAATTTGGCAAGAGAGTATTGGTAGTACATCATGATGCTATCTATTTGATACTATATCTAATGACATACTGGAGATCAAAGCACTAAAAGCACTGATAGACCAGCAAGTGTGAAATAAGTTGCCATAGCAATGATAAGGCTTTGTTGGTCCATACAAGATTGAAGAGAAATAGTTCAGTGGTATTTTCCAACCCTGCCACATGCAAATTTTGATTATTGAGTCATATTTATTTTGGTGTCCACAAACGCTTTCATTTTGGACTGGCCTAAAATTTTGTCATCTGGTACTAAAGGGTATAAAGCCCCAGATGTTGGGCTTGCAATTCTTGTAAAAGATTCCAAAAATTAGGAAATATTACTGTGACAGGGTTCACATTTTCTCTCCTGTTTTAATATGATTTGACCTTGCTCATATGGAAGATGCCCGTAGCTATGAAATATGTTGCAGATATCAGTGCCAGAAAATAACCTGAAATGGATAAATAGGTGAACTGAATGCTCTCATCAGAACTGCATGAAGGTCATTTGTAGCTTGCCTTTTTTGCAGAAAATTTCAAAGTGTTGTTGAAGGCCTGGCATTTTGCAGACAACTAAATTAGTGCCACTCTAAATTGGAAATTTGTTTTTGGAAGGGTAGAAAAGCAGAAAATGCTGAGATTAGCAGCATTTTCTTCTTTTTTTTCCTCATCATTTTCAAAAGTCTTCTTCTTTATGGTCATTGAAACTTGGAACTGTAGGGTAAAGGGTTAATAAGTCTGATGAAGGGGCAGGCTTTCAGATGGTAGAAAAAGGAGAAATTGCTAGTCAGCCAGCATTTTTCCCACAATTTTTTTCTGTGGTTTCATGGATAAATCGTATCACTTCAACCAAATTTCATTTACCAAAAGACAAATGTTAGACTTGCCCAAATTGAAAGCATTTGCAGATGGAAAAGAAAAATATATGTAACTCAAAAAATGAAACTGGACTTAAGAAGAGAAGAAAACAATGTGGGACAAGGACAAATTGGTGGTTACCAGCATTTTCACCTTTTCACACAATGTTTTCTGAAGACTTCTTCCTCTGGATTATAAGAACCAAGGATTTTTTGATAACGGGTTAAAATTGAAAATTCTACAATTTTTTGATTTGGTAAAGAGTTCGAAAACAAACATGAACAAAAAATGGTTTGGTTATAATGTTCTTTAAAAAACTACAGTAGAAATGTCATTATCTTTCAGGTGTCGTTGGGACTTCATAGACATTAGAGATGGTGGCACTATTAATTCACCCTCCCTAGCCAAGGTCTGTGGCTATACAACGCCAAGCAGTGTGGTGACCACAGGCAATGTGATGTATGTGCGATTTAGGACTGACTCAAGTGTTTCTCGTACTGGGTTTAAAGCTCAATATACAATAGGTTTGTCTTTGTAATTTTTTTGCTTGCTTGGTACATTCTGGAGTTTAAGCTTAATATTAAATAAATATGTATTTGTATTTTCTTGGAAGTCTTCATATGCCCAAATGGTCGTATTATAATATGGCCCAGGTTGTCCGTCTGTCTATCCTTCTCATAGCAATTTCTTGTGTGTGCAGTTCTTCCTACAGTTTCTATCAGAATTATTTGAAACTTTCCACAATGAATCTCTATAATGTGTAGTTGTGCATGTGGCTCTTAAAATTTGGATTTCTGTAGATGATCTAGATTGTACCCTATTCACAGAGGCCCCTTTGGGCATATATGTGAGTCTCTGCAAAGCTCTTATTAATTTCTTTGCCTGACTGTAATACAGGACAAAAAAGTCTGGGATAAGAGTTAACCCTTTCCCAAACAAGCCCTGGTTTTTACGTGTCTGCAGTAAAGTCTTTTGAAAACACTGTGGGAAAAGGAGAAATTGCTCGTAATGAGCAATTTCTCCTTTTCCCACAGTGTTTTCTACCCATTTTTGAGAACTTTCTGCCATTTTCTCAAAATCTAAAAAATTCTGTCTGCAAACTCTTTCAGTTTGGAAGAGTCCAAAATTTGTCGTTTGGGAAAGGGTTAAGAGAATATATTTTTGTATATTTCAAAAGCCTTCATCCTTAACATCATAAAAAGTTTTTATTGTATGGTAAAGTGTTGACTCTCTACCAAACAACAAAATTTTAAACTCAATGAAATATTGAAAGCAATTGCAAACAAAATTTCATGGTATACATAGCTTAATGATTGATTCCTGTTTTTTGAAACAGTAGAAAACCATTTGGGAAGAGAAGAAAAATGCTGGATGCCAGCATTTTTTTTTTCCTACAATGTTTCTAAAGCTGTCTTTCTTAGGGTAATTGTTTTAAAACCTGGCATATTTATGATAGGATTGAATTTTTTGTCTTCTCTTCCAGCAACTTGCGGTGGTCGGTACACTCCAACAGTTGGTTCACCTGTGACTATTACAAGTCCCAACTATCCCAGTAACTATGACAACAATGATGATTGTGTATGGATAGTTGGGGGACCATCAGGACACTTCCTTACTTTCACTTTTAACACTTTTGATCTTCAGTCTACAGATAATTGCACCAGTGACTCTCTGGAGATCCGGGAATTAAATTCTACAGGTATCAATTCTTCTTAAGTATGGAGAGTTTGTCAGTATGCAGTTCTTGGATAAGTAGATTTTCAGGCTCTCTATATGCCAACAGTTCTAAATATTTTGTTTCCAGTCTATTATTCCAAGCTTGTCTTAACTAGTCAAAAGTCTAGTTTCCAGTCTTGACCAAACAATCTCAAGATTTTACAGCAGTAAGGGAGACATTAATGATTCAGGAGAAAATGCAGGTAACTGACATTTTCTCCTTTTTTTCCTCGATGTTTTTCCAACAAATTTTTTAGCTCAACTGGCCAAAGGCCAGCGAGCTATTGTCATGGCGTTGTGTCCGTCTTGCGTTCGTCCGTCCGATCGTTTGTCCGTCCGTCCGTGTGTGAGTGCGTGTGTGCGTCCGTAAACTTTTTCTTTAGAAAACTTCTCCTCAGAAACTATGCATTGGATTTTTACCAAATTTCACAGGAATGTTCCTTAGGTGGTCCTCTTTCAAATTCCTTGAAATAATTGTGTTCCATGAAGAATTATGGTTGCCATGGCAACCAAAGTAAAAAACCTTTAAAAATCTTCTCCTCCCAAACCGCTTATTAGATAGCATTATTTTTTTGCAGGAATGATCCTTAGATAGAGGTCTACAGAATTCCTTAAAGAAAAAAAGATCCGAAAAAAAACATGGCTTTTATAGGAGACTCATTTTCCTTTTATGGTATAAAGTGAAATCTTTGAAAAATTTCTTCTCTCAAGTTATTCGTTGGATTTCATTGTTGTATTGTAGGTAAGTTCCTTTGGTGGTAAGTCTGTACCACACAATCCCAACTTTTAACAACCCTAAAGAAGAAGTCTTTGGAAAACACTGTAGGAAAAGGAGAAAATGCTGCTAATCAGCATTTTCTCCTTTTCCCTCAGTGTTTTCTACTGTATAAAAGAGAGAAATCATCATTTCATCAATGTTTAATTTGTTGTCTGCAAATATTTTCAGTTTGGTCACATCCCAAATTTTGTCATTTGGTAAAAGGTTAAAGAGGGTTGCTTTACATAATCTGTAGTCCTTTTCATATAAAACAAGAGACCCTCTGCACTTTTATTAGTTCTGGTAAAGGTTAGTTGACCTACTGGTGACCTAGTTCAAAGTGGGATTGATTATTTTCGTTTATTTATCGTCGCTACCGGTTGCCCATCTGAGCGACGCCCCCAGAAGACGGTTAGTTGTTACGGGGGATAGTGCAAGGATACAGGACGAAACTACTGAGAATTCCGCCTGGTTCTTTAACGTGCTCGGTGTGTAGCACCGTCACACGGGACCTCGGTTTAACGTCTCATCCGAAAGACTATTAGTAATTTTTTTTAGTTGGCCAGCCGGGGATTCGAACCCACAACCTGTAGGACATTGTGTTCACAAGTCCTACGCTCTACCTACTGAGCTATATCGGCTGGTACGATTCAAAGTGGGAGAGCTTTACTGTTGTGATAAGGCATTTGTTATCCAATCAAACTGATCCTGCAACTTCAATGAAACAATTGCTACAATACATATTTTCTTTATTTTGATGTTTCCCCACCCAAAATGGTTTGTGACATGACCCTCTTTAACTATAACCAGAAGACAAAATTCTTATAACTGTTCATAATTAAAAGATGTTTGCAGACAACATAATATATCTTCAAATTAGTAAAACTTGTATCAAAAAGGGTAGAAATTATTGTGGAAAACTAAGCAAATGCAGGTTACCATTATTTTCTTCTTTTCTCGCAAAGTTTTTCATAGCTTTTTTCTTTAGTGACCTAAAATGCAGGAATGAATGGTAATTGTTAAAAACTTCCCTTCACCGTTACAGAAAAATCAGGCCTGTGGAACGATACAGGCGCTCAAGCGCCTCTAGTCTAGAGTTGTTAAAATCATGATTGTGGGATAAAGAGTTCAGTTTTTACCAGACAACAAGGTTCAAAACCCCTTGGACTCATTACCCAAGGACAAAATTTTAGGTTTGTCCAAATCAAAAGCATTTGAAGACAACAAAATAAAAGTGACTGAAAATTTGAAATTTGTTTTGTGAAGGGTAGAAAACATTGAGGGAAAAGGAGAAAATGCTGGTTACCAGCATTTTCTCCTTTTCCCACAATGTTTTCCAAAGGCTTCTTTCTCTGGGTCATTTAAAGTAGGAATTGTTTTGTAATGGGTTAAAATTCAAAATATTTGCAGACAACAGATTAAATGTGGCACAAATGCTGGGATTTTGTTTGGAAGGCAAGAAAACATTGTTAGAAAAGGAGGATTGCTACCAGAAGTATTTGTTTCTCCCACAGTGTTTTCAAGGGGCTCATTCCTGAGACGCTACGGTGATTTCTTTATATATATGGGCATTTATTGTGCACTGTACGGTCTCAAGTATAGAAGATTTTAGAAAAAGAGGTCTATAAAAAACATTGTGGGAAAAGGAGAACATGCTGGTAACCAGCATTTTCTCCTTTTTCCACTATATTTTCTACCCTTTGAAAGTCAGTAATCAGATGCTTTGAATTTGGTCCAGTCCATAGGGGAAACACTAACTAAAATGCATTTTTCATTGCTCAGGCCCAGTGCTGCTTCACACCTGTGGTAACCAAAACCCAGCCCCAGTATCAACTTCAGATCAGTACGGCCACCTTCGTTTCAAAACAGATGGAAGCATACAGAGAGCTGGCTTTAGCGTAACAGTGACTGCCAGCTATGAAGGTAAAACTATGGAAGCACAAGTTTTTGCTACCTGTCTCTTTTATTTCAATTGTTCAAAATATCAGATAATTCTGGTTAACCATTTATCAAACAATCCCTTGTTTTCATATCCTTGAAGTCAACAGCTCTGGAAAACATTGTTGAAAAATGAGACAGTGCCAGTAAGCAGCATGTGCTCCTTTTCCCACAGTGTTTTCTACCCTTTTACATAAATTGTATCACTTAACCCTTTACCAGTCCAAGTTGAAAGAACCTGCAGACGACAAAATAAATGTAACTCAAAAAATTGAAATTTGTTTCCATCAGGATAGAAAACATTGTGGGAAAAGGAAAAAATGCTGGTTACCAGCATTTTCTCCTTTTACCACAATGTTTTCAGAAGGCTTCTATCTCAGGATCGTAAAAACCAGGGATTGTTTGGTAAAGGGTTAAGCAAAACTGAATTTATTATATACAAAAGCCTTAAATAAGTACTCATGAAATCCATTTGATTTATGTTCATCTTTTTTACATTCAGAATGTGGTGGAGACCTGAATACACCCACTGGTACCTTCCAGTCCCCTAATTTCCCTGGAAACTACCCCAATTCCAGACGATGTACTTGGAAAATCACGGTCCCTGAAGGTCGTAGAGTATCTATAACCTTTGACTCATTCAATATTCAAGATCATCGATACTGTAGATACGACTATGTACAAGTGAGTAAAGGCTTTTTTCTTATTTTCTTCAAATAATTTTTTTAGTTCATTTTGATAACTCTTTTCCAAACAACAAAATTTTAGACTGGTCTAAATTGAAAACACTTGCAGACAACAACATAAATGTAACTCAGAAAGTGAAACTTGTTCTGGGAAGTAGGACATTTTGGGAAAAATTAAAGGAGAAAATGCTGGTTACCAGAATGTTTTCAAAAGCCTTTTATCTCGTGGTCATATAAATCAGGGATTGTTTGGGAAAGGATTAAACAAAAAAAAAATCCTTACCCTTTTCCCACAATGTTTTCAAGTTTTCCTTGTGGTTATTAGTATATTCTCTGTCTAATACTCATGAAAGTTGGTTAGAACGTTTGTCTTGATGGTATCTAGTACTACTTCAAGAATGGGTCACATCAAATTAACAAATTACCACACAATCCCACCATTTGACGACCCTGAGAAAGACGCCTTTTAAAAACATTGTGGGAAAAGGAGAAAATGCTGGTAACCAGCATTTTCTTCTTTTTCCACAATGTCATCTACCCTTCACAAAACAAATTTTCAGTCACTTATTTTGTCATCTGCAAATTTGTTTGATTTGGACAAATCTAAAATTGTCATTTGGTAATGAGTTAAAAACTTGTCAGATCTTTGAGAAACCTTGTGTACACCCTAGAGGTCACATTTTTAGGCCTGTACTCATGAAATTTGATCAGAACATTTGTCTGATGATGTCTTACACAACTTTGCTATGTCAAGTTAAAAACTAGGTCATCAGGTAAAATTTGAAAAAAAACCATGTGTACACGCTAGGGACTACATATTAGGTATTACCATCCTAATGCTTCTAATGCAATATGGAATAAAATTTCTTATTACATGTATTTGATAAATAAGGATTTATACGGATATATGGAGGATAATCAACTGGTGGTGTGTGATATTAAAAATCTGTCACAAGAATGGGTGTGATACAGTTGAAAAACGAGTCCGAAGGACGAGTTTTTTAACCGTATCTAACCCCATTCGAGTGACAGATTTTTAATATAGCACACCACCAGTTGATTATTCTATTTATTATATTCCTTATTCTCCCTTTGTTTGCAAATAATTATCAAGAACAGTAGGTATGTATACATATATCGGACTTTTCTGTACAAACACATGATCTATATTTGGCTTCAAAGCAGCTGACGCAATAGATGATGTAAAGCTCGAGGGTATGTTACGTCATCATTCTCTCCGTTGGAAGTCATGCATGGTTTTGCACCTTCACTATTTTAAACCAGCCGTATGAAATTAGAAGATGAAACAGTTAACCCTTTCCCACATGAAAATTTTAAGATTTTTTTTTTAAATTAAAAAGATCTCAAAATGACAAATACTAAATTATGACAATGGATCTTAGGTTTTCTGATAGGATAGAAACATTTTGGAAAAAGGAGAAAATGCTGGTTGGTATTATTTTCTTGTTTTTCCACAATGGTTTCAAATAGCTCTCTCCCACAAAGGCTGTTTTCTTTTCTCGAAAGGTTTAAAAGATTTCTCCCACCAGCTTGTTAACTCAATGTTGTTTGGATAGACTAGCGAAAATTTTTTCACTGTGCTATTGTTTACCAAAGATGTTTGAAGTAGAGACAGAAACATTAGACTGAGCAATATAGGAAAAAAGTAGTTCCGGCAAACATTCTTAAACTATATCATCACTAGTGATGATATTCACTGTGAAAAACTGAAAAAAATAATAATACACTGAGTAATCCCGGTAATTCACTGATAGGAATATAATAAAACATTTTTGCATATTTCTAACCAACCAGAAATTTATTTTCAGTCTATCTTGCAATTACATGATGATATTTTAACAGTTTTCTGAAAAGGGAGGTAATTGTTATCTCTTTTTGTATTTAGAATAGAGTGGCTTTATATTTATAAATAATAATTCTAAGAAGCAAAAAGCAGAAAAATTGGCACAGTCAAAGCATTACAATAATACTCATTTTCAATCACAGCAAATTTTTTAGGATAATAATATTGTGGAAATAGCTGTTTTTCATTAGAATGGTACTACCTTAAGTCCAATGCTTATGAAAGTTTGTTAGTATGTTTGTCTTGATGAGATTTTTGACATGTTTGAAAATGGATCATATAAAGTCAAAGTCAAAAAGTAGATCATTTGGAGAAATGGTAGAAAAATCTTGTGAACACTACAGAGGCCACCTTTTCAGTCCAAAACTCATGAAAGTTAGTGACAGTTTTTGTCTTGGTGATATCTACACTTTAATCGAAAATTGGTCATATTGGGTCAAAAAGTAGGTCAGTGACACAAAACCTAAATAAAGTTTATGTACATTTGAGGCCATATTTTCAGTCCAGTAATTATGAAAGTTTGTTTGAATTTTAGCGTTTATATCTCAGAAGAGATATGCAATGGGTTGTGTCAAAAAGCAACTTATGGCCATCATGGCCTCTAGTACAAAAAATACTTCAAAAGTTATAAGCTGCAGATTTGTTACAGCTGTAATAAGTTGACTAATCATACTATGTTTTGTACAATAGGTCTATAATGGTATATATTCTGACTCCCCAAGAATTGGCCGATACTGTGGAGATTCACCACCAGCTGTGGTCCAGGCCTCAGGCAATACAGCTAAAGTTGATTTCAGAACAGATGGTTCAAATTCCAATGGAGGATTCAGAGCAACGTACAACTCCCTAGAAAGTGCTGGTATGAAAGTATATGAACTTGTGAAAAGATGTAGAAACACAGTTATCTCTATATCCTCTACCAAACAACCTTGTGTTTTGATAACCCTGATTATCCCTTTACCACACAATCCCAACTTTTAACACCTCTGTCAAAGAAGCCTTTTGAAAAAATTGTGAGAAAAAAAGAAAATGCTGATAAACAGCATTTTCTCCATTCCCCACCTTATTTTCTTTTTCTTCCCTACCAAAAACAACTTCAACAATTTTGGTCACATTAAATTTGTCATCTACGTATGCTTTTGGTTTTGAAAAGTCTAAATTTTTGTTGTATGGTAAAGGGTTATGAGGGCTTTTGAAAGTATTGTTGGCACATATACCATGGTCGTTGTGTGTAGTCTGGCTATGGCTGGGCCACTTTTTATACGCCCGTCGAAGACGGGACGTATTATGGGATCACCCGTGGCGGGCGGGCGTCCAGTTCTTTGTCCGGAGCATATCTCCAAAACTATTCTAGCTAGGGTTATGAAATTTCATGGGTGGATACATCTCATCGAGGGGGAATGCAGTGCAAAGGAATCATATTTCTTGCTTGCTTAATTTTTCAGTTATTGCCCTTTGTTGTTTTTCATACTTGAATTTTGTCCGGAGCATATCTCCAAAACTATACTACCTAGGGTTATGAAATTTCATGGGTGGATACATCTCATCAAGGGGGAGTGCAGTGCAAAGGAATCATAACTCTTGCTTGCTTAATTTTTCAGTTATTGCCCTTTGTTGTTTTTCATACTTGAATTTTGTCCGGAGCATATCTCCCAAACTATACTAGCTAGGGTTATGAAATTTCATGGGTGGATACATCTCATCAAGGGGGAGTGCACTGCACAAGTATCATAACTCTTACTTGCTTAATTCTTGAGTTATTGCCCTTTGTCGTTTTTCATACTTGAATTTTGTCCGGTTAATATCTCCCAAACTATACTAGCTAGGGTTATGAAATTTCATGGGTATATAGATCTCATCCAGGGGGAGTGCAGTGCACAGAAATCATAACTCTTGCTTGCTTAATTTTTCAGTTATTGCCCTTTGTCGTTTTTCATACTTGAATTTTGTCCGGAGCATATCTCCAAAACTATACTAGCTAGGGTTATGAAATTTCATGGGTGGATAGATCTCATCAAGGGGGAGTGCAGTGCACAGGAATCATAACTCTTGCTCGTTTAATTTTTGAGTTAGTGCCCTTTGTCATTTTTCATACTTGAATTTTGTCCGATGCATGCCCCAGCTTTACAACTTGGGGTAAGACGGGCGTATCTTGCGACAATTTTCCGCTTTTGTTCAGATTTACATTGCAAAAATGGTCTTAAAATTCATCAGAATTGCTTCTAGAGATGTTTTTAACCCTTTACCACACAATCCTGACTTTAAACGACCCTGAGAAAGAAGCCCTCTGAAAACATTGTCGGAAAAGGAGAAAATGCTGGTAACCAGCATTTTCTCCTTTTCCCACAATGTTTTCTTCCCTTCCGAAAAGAAACCTTAAATTTTCAGTCACTTTTATTTTGTCGTCTGCAAATACTTCCCATTTGGACCAGTCTAAAATTTTGTCGTTTGGTAAAGAGTTAAATCAGAACTCTTCTTAGGTAAAGTTACTGGAACGCTCCCATACTAGAACAGGGATGCACACACCCAAATGGAATCTCTCACTACTTGTGCCTTTGGCATGCTAGATTTGCCACCTCGCTTTTCAGAAGCTGAGGATCGCCTTGCACTGGATATCTTTGGCAGATTATGTTCAACATAGATATAAAGGAAATGATGAAAAAAAGACTTACAATAATTAATTTCTGTCATGAAAACCTTATTAGAGCCTGATACAGTTTTTAGTTGCATTGAAATATTTGCAGCCAGTGAAGAACAAGACCAGGGTTAGTATTCACCAACCATTCTCAGGAACATTTGCAGTCTTATTCTTCAGATTTTTCCACATATGAAAGTAACACACATTCTGATTGGCTAAACCAAATGGTTTAGCCAATCAGAGGTTGTGTCACTTTCCAACTTGGAAAGTCTTGCAGAATAAGACAATGAATTTTCTTAAAAATGGTTGGTGAATACAGACAAACTGATTGCATAAATGTGCAGGCTTGGTTTGAATCTATACTTTCCACCGCGCTGAGATATTTTGCCAATAAAACAACCATGACATCCCAACATTTGGGTCTTAATCTTTCAGACTAAAATGTCTATTTTGTTTATTTGATGCTGTAATGACGGAGATGTAACAGTTTGTTTCTGTTATGTTTAGCCATTTTTGACCATGTTTCTTACTTTATGTTGTCCCAGTTTCGTACTTTGCTCTTCATTGTCTTTTTCTGGTGTTTAACCCTGTAAGTGCCCTTACTTTTTTAGTTGCCTTTGCTACCAGTGTAGATCAAGATCAGGCTGCACAAAATGTGCAGTCTGATCTTTCATCTACACTGGCTGCTTTCAGGAGACATTCTAGATGAGCAATTTTGAAATTAGGGTATGATTTTCAAAGAAAAAAATACTTAATGGGTTTATTCAGTGGGATAAGGGTTTAACCTATACCACATGGTAAAACTTCAGACCTATCTTTATTGAAAGCTTTTGCAGATGACATTTTCATAGTGACCTAAATGACGCAGTTTTTCTTTGATAGGGCCAAAAACTTTGGAGGACAAGGAGAAAATGCTGGTTACCAATTTCATATTGACTCAAATGATGCAATTTTTGTTTGATAGGGTAGAAAACTGGGAAAAGGAGAAAATGCTGGTTACCGGCATTTTCTCCTTTTCCCACAATGTTTTCAAAAGGCTTCTTCCTCAGGGTCGCTACATGTTGTCATTGTGTGATAAAAGGCTAAAAATAATGAAATACACTGATTTGCTTATTATTTAAACAGAATGTGGAGGGAGACTGTTGACGGCCCCTGGTAACATCACATCGCCTGGGTTTGAAAACGGAAACTATACAAACAACTTGCAGTGTATTTGGACATTGAACAATCAACAATATGTCAACTCCTCTGTCGTTATACGCTTTCTTGTCCTACAGCTGGAGCCCCACACGCGTTGTAGATACGATTGGCTGGAACTTAGAGAAGGTTTATACTTGTTTCTTTATTTATTAGAGCTATGCATTGTGAAAAAGGGGCCCACTGCATCTTTAAAAATACTGACCCCTGTCATCCTACGATGTCTGAAGGCTGATCTGGGTCAAAACTTTGGCTGTTGGTCAGCTTCATGAGCATCATAGGATAAGTCTATCACTTGATTCCGTTGGTTTTTAGACCAGCATAATTCTATGGGTCCATCTGATGACCTGTGTCATATTATGTATCATAGAAATGCACAAAAATCCCTTTTTTCAGAGCATGTCTAATTGTCTTTGCCTCAAACTCAGTTTATTTTTTTAAAATCATGTTTTGTCAATAACTGGTTCAAATGTTAGTTGTAATCTATAAGGAAAGAGATAGCAACTACATACTAATTTTTGCTTAACTCTTTACCAAATGACAAAATTGTAAACTAATCAAAAATTGAAAGCATTTGCAAACAACAAATTAAATGTGAATCAAAAAATCGAATTTTGATATGGGAGAGTAGAAGACATTGTTGGAAAAGGAGAAAATGCTGGTTACCATCATTTTCTCCTTTTCCCGCAATGTCTTCCCAAGCTTTCTTTGTCAGAATAGTTAAAAGTCGGGATTGTGTAGTATAGAGTTAACCCTTTTTCACACAATACTGAGTTTTTGTCATCCTGAAAGGAGACTGTTATGGAAAATATTTTTGGAAAATGGAGAAAATGCTGGTAACCAGCCTAAAACCTCCAGAACCTGATTGTATTATTATTCTTTTATTATACCCCCACAAATTGAATGCTTTCAGGAATAAGCCTGTCTGTCCGTCTGTGTCTTTCGGTTTCTCTGTGTGTCCGTTTGTGTAAAAAATACTAGTAATTGCCTTATTTCTGTCAAAGCGCTGACGGGGCTATTAAGTCACATTTAGTGACAGTGCTAGTTTCTCTTTTTTTTTTGAATTGCCATCAATGTCATTATGAAAAACATTTTGAAATAAATAGAGGATATTTGTTTTTTTTTGGTGAAAGATCGAAATTTATTTCATTGAGTGGACACCATCGGTAATATTTTCACGAATGGCACAGCCATGAGTGAAAATATTACCGATGGTGTTCACGAGATGAAATAAATTTCAATCTTTCACCAAAAAAAACAAATATTCCATTTATTTCATGCTTCTTACCCTTTCTGGGAGGAGTTTTATCAAAATTCAGTACAGTTCTTTTCCCTTATTCCCCGTGGCGTACCCCTTCGGCATAGCAACGTTACGTCAAGCGCGAGAAATGTAAGGTATATGAAGTCATATTTCCCATCTGGTTGTTAGGCATGCGCAATTTACCTAGGCAACAAGAGCGTGAAAATCGGTATTCTTACGAACAAAGTCCGTAACAAAGAAACAAATGAATAAATGCATGGCAGAAATAAGGATCGGAGCGGGATTCGAACTCCGAACTCCCGGACGCAAAGCCAATACCCTAACCACTGAGCCAAAGAGATATCTCCCTGACGCAGTAGCCAGGTATTGTATTTAAATCGGGAGTATATGCCATGCAGGAAGGAGTGGTCTCCCGTAACAGTATTCTCACTGGTGGTACCAGTGTAAGATCGAAAAATATTTTCACTGCTATTTCTCGATATCCTACCGGAAAGTATGAAATAATATTGATCATTTTTCAAACAGCCATGTTTTTATTATATAAAATTGTACCCAGTCTCTGCATGTCACTGTTAAATTTGATATGCCAAATATTTCCATAAAAATGTGTAATTTTGTAGTAACTGATTCATTTTTGAAGCGACAATAAATTAAAAAGTTAAGTTGTAAATATATGTTAGTCAATGGGGATTTCATATTTGATGAAATATTTATTGCAACTGATGATACTTATAGTATATTTCATGACAAAAAATATTTTTCAAAAAGATACCCATGCTCAAGACAACAACGTAAAAGAAACTGTTTAAAATCCTTTACCACACAATCTCAACTTTAACCCATTACCACACAATTTTGACGCCCCTGAGAAAGAAGCTTTTTGAAAACACTGTGGGAAAAGGAGAAAATGCTGGTGACCAGCATTTTCTCCTTATTCCACAGTGTTTTCTACCCTTCCCAGAACAAATTTCAATTTTTCAGTCACCTTTATTTTGTTGTCTGCAAATGCTTTCAATTTAGATGAGTCTACAATTTTCTTGTGTGGTAAAGAGTTAAATGATCCAAGGAGAGAAAGTCCTTGAAAACATGGTGGAAAAAGAAAATGCTGGTAACCAGCATTTTCTCCTATTCCCACAATATTTTCTACTCTTACAAAAGCAAGTTTAAATTTCTGAGTGACATTTACTTTGTCCTCTACATAATTATATGCTTTAAATTTGAACTAGTTTAAAGTTTTGCTGTTTGGAAAAATTCAAGACCAGCAGTTTCACCTTCCAATGTATTTAGAAAAGCTTCTTCTGGCCCAAACCTCTAGCTTTTAGTGAAGAATGACAAAATTCCAGCCTGATCTATATTGAAAGCATTTGTAGAGGGGATATTAACCCTTTACCAGACAATGCCAACTTTTAACACCCCCGTGAAAGAAGCCTTTTGAAAACATCGTAGGAAAAGGAGAAAATGCTGGTAACCAGCATTTTCTCCTTTTCCCACAATGTTTTCTTCCCTTCTTGAATCAAATTCACTTCATTAGTCACCTGCAAGTGCTTTCAATTTGAAGCAGTCTAAAATTTTGTCGTTTGGTATAGAGTTTAACATAAATCTTATTAATTTCAGGGGACTCAATGGATGGACTTTTACTGGAGAAATTCTGTGGAAACAATACCTTACCAGAGCCCATAATTACTCCTTTACCCAGTATATGGATGCGATTTAGAACAGACATGAGTATTGTAGATCATGGATTCTCCTTACAGTATAACTTTACACGTAAGAGTAATCATAAATTTTCTTTTCAGTGAGTTAAAGATTACTTTGCACAGTCAGAGCATGCTAATAGACAGCTTTTAGCTCTTTACCACACTATGCTGAATTTTCATGACATTTAATCTTTCGAAAACTGGTAACCACCATTTTCTTCTTTTCCCAGAATGTTGTCTATCCTACCCTGCGAAGGGAAAATTTTGTTTCTGGGACCACTTTCAATTTGTTGTCTGCAAAAGCTGCAGAAATCAAATTTAGGTGTTTTTTTTCTTTTTTTTTGGGGGGGGGGGGGGGGGGGGGGAGGGAAGGGAGAAGATAGGATTTGTCTTTTATTGTGAATAAAACATTGGAAAGGAGAAAATGTTGGCTACCAAAACACATATCCAATTATTTCAGCCACACTTATTTTGTCGTCTGCAAAGTTTTAAAATTTGACAAGTCTTTACTTTTGTCACCCTGGGTCCGTATAGACCAACCATTCTTTAGAGCATCCTTTGTCTTGTTCTTCAAGACTTTTTTACTGTGAAAGTAACTGAACTTCTGATTGGGTAAACCAAATGGTTTAGCCAATCAGAAGTTCTGTTACTTTCACATTGACAAAATTCTGAAGAATAAGCCAATGAATGTTCTTAAGAATGGTTGGTGAATACGGACATAAAGTTTTAAAATTTGAGAAGTCTTTACTCATCTCACCAGGTAAAGTAATATAAAAACTTGATCATTTTGTGTATTGTAGAATGTGGAGGCATACTAACCAGCTCACCAGGGGTCATTACTAGCCCCAACTACCCAAATGATTATGACCACAATGATGCATGTGCATGGCAGATCAATGCTCCAGATGGAATGCGTATTTCTGTAAGTATTTAAAGCCATGTAAGTTTATGAAATTCTTTCAGCAGAGATCTTTCAGTCAGAATACCACAATTGGTTGTAGAAAAACAAATACATGTTTACACACTTTGGCTTGGAAATTTTATTGTATTAAAAAATAAAGTGAGCAATAACTTGCTGTGAAATATAGAGGATATTTGTGTGGCGCTGCCAGAAGAAAAAAATTACGGTAAATTTTATTTGTTTCATGCCTTTAACCCTGTATGGGAAACTTACATCATGGTAATTCCCTGTGCCATACCCTCTGCATAGCAACACATAACAATATTACATCAAGTGCAAGAAATGTAGACATGTGCATTTTACCTTGGTTACTAGTATATGGGACCACAACTGTTTCTACTTTCAATTAAAGAGCTAGAATATAGAAATCAGTATTTTTCCCTGGTCATAACCATGAAATATTGAAAAATATCTCACCTTTATATCTTGATAACCTACTGGAAAGCATGAATCAAATTATAGTCAGCTTAAGGTGGCAATGCTTGTTAGATTTGAAGAAAGCGCATCCCATTGAAGAATGTATACCTTACATATTATGTGTTACCCCTTCACCAAACTTTTGGACTGTACTATATTGAGAGCATTTGCAGGTGACAACTGTAGCTAGAATAGTGAAGTTTGTGTTAAATTAGATAGAAAACATTGGTGAAAAGGGAGAAAATGCTGGTTACCATAGAATGTGGAATAAATACAACCAACATTCTCAGTCTAGAAATAGAACCCAAATGACTACAATCTGAAGATTTGTCTATTGTCTAAAATGTCTCTGCAAAACAGAAAATCAGAATCAAGGATCAGGCTGCATATTTTGTGTCATCTTGTCCTGATCTACATGTATTGGCCACCAAGGCTACTATAGTTGTGAAAGGCCTTTTACCAAATAAGCCTGGGTTTTTATGACACTGAAGAAAAAAGGCTGTTGAAAACCTAGTCGGACAATGTTTTCAAGGTAACATCCCATTTGGTCTACTCCCGTTTCATCTACTCCCATTTCGTCTACAAATCTGTGCATAAGTCCCATTTCGTCTACACCTGTTTTGCCCAGTAGTCCCATTTCGTCTACACTTCATTTTTTCACGATGTTTTTAACTAATAAATTATTTATTCTAGATTTTACCTCCCAAAAATGATTCAGATATTATCTTATTTTAATTTTAATTTGTACTGCATGTTTGTTGATACTTTCTATTGATATATTAACACCTGTGCAGACCTATGCAGACATGGGCAAGACAGGTGTTGAGAAGGTATTATGACACCTAATTTGCAAGTTAACACCTGTGTAAACTTTGTCAATGAGAAAAAAACAGTCAGTGGCTTGTAAGGAAAGTTGTTTGTGGTACTGGTGAAGAAATACCAGGGACACATGAATAGGTGCACTGACTGCCGTGATATGACTGAAATGCTGTTGAAAAGAGTGTAAAACCCCAAAACCAAACCAAACTGGACAAAATTTTGGACTCATGGTAATTCAAGTTTTGTAGGCTGAAATCAATGCAGGAAAAGAATAATTTGCTTTTGACAACACACATGAAGAAGTGCACTGACCGCTGTGATATGACTGAAATACTGTTGAAAACGGCGTAAAACCCCAAAACCAAACCAAACTAGACAGAAAAATTTTGGACTTGTTGTAACTCAAGTTTTGTAGGCTGAAATCAATGAGGGATCTGCTTAATGATCTACACAAACAATGTAATAATTTTAAAATTATCTTAATTATTATTTAAGTGTTTTATTCATTTGTTATTTATCTATTTACTTTTTGTAAGGATAACATATTTAATGCAATAACTCAGATGATTAAACACATTTGTATCTACACATTTCTATTTATTTGTAGATTTTTTCATATAAAAGCACAAAATAATAAAGAAAATATATAAAAAATTTTAATGAATCATTCAAATTCATTTTCAAAGTTAATTTATACAAATACATTCAAACATATCTTATTGTAGACAAAATGGGTGTAGACAAAATGGGATTAGACAAATTGGGACTGTAGACGAAATGGGACTGACTGCACAAAAAAATCTGTAGACGAAATGGGAGTAGACCAAGTGGGATTAAACCGTTTTCAATTCTACCAAAGAACTTAAGCTCATTTACACCACAAATTTGATACCGATGGATGCCTTCCATCTTGAACAGTCTAGATTTTGTTGTTTGGTAAAGAGTTAAAGGATAAGAATCAAGTTAGGAAGGTAAAATGAAAGCTATCGTTAAATAAAAGATTGATACACTCACAGTAGTCCATGTAAATGACTTTGTTATTTGTTTACTTTCAGCTGGTTTTTGATGATTTTGACATTGAAAGACACAGCAACTGTCGGTATGATTACGTGGAAACATTTAACGGACCATATGCATCATCTCCCTCAGTTGGTAGATTCTGCGGCAATAATACACCACAAGCAATTCGTTCACAGTCGAGTTCACTGAGACTTGTGTTCTACACCGACTACAGCATGTCTGCAAGAGGCTTTAGAGCAAACTACACCTTCGAGTCAGAGGGTAAATTATAGTTTTGAGAAAACATTTGTAGTGGAGCATTAAATGGATATTTTAGCCAAACAAGAAAAGTTACTTTCAATATGAAAAAAAATGAAAAATCCCTCAAATCTTAGGATTTGTCTTAAATATGGTAAAAAAAATTGTTGAGATGAGAGAAAATGCTCGTTAACATTATTTTGTCCTTTCTTCACAATGATTTCAAAAACTGTCTTTTTGCAGGGTCATTGAAACTCAAGAATGTTTGGGTAGGGAAAGAATATTTTGCTGAAATTTTAATGGAAGCTAGCATGGACTTTATGCTCATGCAATTTCTACTAGGATTGTTCCATTGAAATTTTTTCTTTTTCCTGCGGTGAGGTATTTTTTACCCTGGGACACTTCCACTTTGCATCTTGAGTATTCTTTTTCATCATCAAATAAGGTGAAAAGAGGTAGTCATATCTTTTTATTTTTTACCACGCAATCCCGACTTTTAACTGAGAAAAGAAGCCTTTTGAAAACATCGTAGGAAAAGGAGAAAGTGCTGGTAACCAGCATTTTCTTCTTTTCCTACAATCTCTTCTACCAGTTCAAATAAAATTTCACTTGGCACCATTTGAGCCACATTGAAATTGTCATCTGCTTTTAATTTGGACAAGTCTAAAATTTTGTTCAATACAATTATTGCTTTAGTTTGTTTCCAAAGAAATTGATGGACAAGAATAGTTTGATGATTAATTCATATTCAGTCATATGGGAAAACTACAGTCCAACATCTACAATGATCTGTCTGTAGAGGGTTTGCAGGTTTACAAGAAATCAAATGCGGCTCAGATGACTTTATTCGTATGTGAGAAGTTGTAGAACATTGTTCATAAGGGAGAAAATGCTGGAAACCAGAACTTTTTCTTTTCCACTCTCTGTTTTCAAAGTTTTCTCTCAGGGTCCCAAAGCAAAAAATTACTTGGTAAAGATTTAACCCTTTACCAAAGGACAAAGTTTTGTGCTGGTACAAACTCCAAGCATTAATTTTGCAGACGATAAAGTACATGTAAATGTTACTCAAAAATTTAATTTTGTACTTGGAAGGGTAGAAGAGATTGTGAGAAAAAGAGAAAATAATGGTTACTAGCATTTTCTTATTTTGCCATACTGTTTTCCCAAAAATCATTTAACCTCGTGATCATATGGTATAGATATTGAAACATATACCCATGCTTTTTCAAACAAATGCCTCAGTTTTGTTTTCCATATTCTAGGTTGTGGAGGCACATTACACAGCCCAGAAGGGAACTTCAGCACCCCTAACTACCCACGCAGCTATCCCCATAATACGGAATGTGTTTGGGACATCAATACCGACCAAGGGTTCTTTGTCAACTTGACATTTAACCCCCCATTTGACATGGAAAATGAGGGAGATTGTCGGTTTGATTATGTAGAGGTAATCTCTGGAGATTTTTTTAACCAACTCTTAACTCTTTATCAAATGACAGAATATTAGACTTGTCCAAGTTAAAAATATCTCCAGTTTAAGTGTGGTTCAAATGACGCCCCTTGTCCTTTATAGCGTAGAAATGTTGTGGGAAGAGGAGAAAAGGCTGGTTACTAGCATTTTCTCCTTTTTCAACCATATTTTCAAAAGGCTTCTTTGTCAGGGTCGTTAGAACTTGGGATTGTATGGCAAAGGGTTAAAGCACTGAATTGACCAAATGGACATTTTTCAGTCTAAAAGGAGATCTAGATAATTGCAATTTTTTAGTTGCTTAACCCTTTCCCATAAAATGGCGACTTTTGACGACCCTTGGAAAGAAGCCTTTTGAAAACATTGTGGCAAAAGAAGAAAATGCTGGTAACCAGCATTTTCTTCTTTTCCCACAATGTTTTCTACCCTATCAATAAACAATTACACCATTTGATCTACATTAAAATTGTCGTCTGCAAATGCTTTCAATTTGGACATTGCTAAAATTTTGTTGTCTGGTAAAGGGTTAATTACTATCTTGAGTGTTTCATCAAAGCAGACAAAGTAGATCAGAGATCACAATATACAATTTGTACAGCCTGATTTTGATCTACACTGGCCTCAAAGAGCATCTTTAGTCATGAAAGGCATTTTAGGGGTTAACTATTATTCTATTTCTTTAATTTTTCTTTTAATATCCCTTCAACGGGAACTTTCTTGACCATTCACTGTTTTTCTTCCTGTGTACATCCACACATATATATTTGTGTGCTTAACTTTTCACATTCATCCCCTCAACTTCTAATTTTTCTGCTACAAGTTATACAACTTTGTGCAAGACACAGCTTTTGACTCTATTCCAGGTGACAAACTTTTTTAATTAGTCTTGTCTGAATTCAAGCTTTTGCAGCCAACAAATTGAATGTGGCGAAAACTTTGAATTTATATTTGAAAGGGTAGAAAACTCTGGAAAAAACAGTCCGTCATGTGTCAGTGCGTGCATGTGTGAGTGTGTGCATGCGTTAATTTTTATTTCAAACATCTTCTTCTCTAAAACTACCCGTCTGATTTTGATGAAACTTTACAGAAATGACCCTGCCATGGTCCTCTTCTGAATTCCTTGAAAGAA
Organism: Tridacna crocea; assembly: GCA_943736015.1. Taxonomy (NCBI): domain Eukaryota; kingdom Metazoa; phylum Mollusca; class Bivalvia; order Cardiida; family Cardiidae; genus Tridacna; species Tridacna crocea. The sequence continues at coordinate 46,275,129 of OX031061.1, forward strand.
TTTTATTCCTACAAAAACTCTGGTTGCGATGGCAACAAAACTGAAATATATTGAACATTTTTAAAAATCTTCTTCTCTGAAACCATAAGGCCCAGGGCTACCAAATTTGGCATGTAGCTTTATCTAGTACCAAGTTCCTTCAAATAATAGCCCTGAGGTCAAAATTGGTCCCGCCCAGGGGGTCACAAGTTTTATATGGGCTTTCATAGGGAAAACTTTAAAATCCTTCTGGTACCTAACCATAGGGCCTAGGGCTACCAAATTTGGCTTGTATCTTTAATAACCGGTTGTCTACCAAGAATGCCCAAATGATAGCCCAGGGGTCAGCCCAGCCCCAGGGGTCACAAGTTTTATACGGGCTTATATAGGGAAAACTGTCCCCGTCACGTGTCAGTGCGTGCGTGTGTGAGTATGTGCTTGCGTTAACTTTTATTTCAAACATCTTCTTCTCTGAAACTTCCCATCTGATTTTGAGGAAACTTTACAGAAATGATCCTGCCATGGTCCTCTTCTGAATTCCTTGAAAGAATTTTATTCCTTCAAAAACTCTGGTTGCCATGGCAACAAAACTGAAACATATTGAAAATTTTAAAAATCCTCTTCTCTGAAACCATAAGCCCAGGGCTACCAAATTTGGCATGTATATTTATCTAGTGGACCTCTACTAAGTTCCTTAAAATAATAGCCCTGGGGGTCAAAATTGGCCCCGCCCAGGGGGTCACAAGTTTTATATGGGCTTTCATAGGGAAAACTTTAAAATCCTTCTGGTACCTAGCCATAGGGCCTAGGGCTACCAAATTTGGCTTGTATCTTTAATAACTGGTTGTCTACCAAGAATGCCCAAATGGTAGCCCAGGGGTCAGCCCAGCCCCAGGGGTCACAAGTTTTATATGGGCTTATATAGGGAAAACTTTAAAATCCTTTTGGTACCTAGCTATATGGCCTAGGGCTACCAAATTTTGCATGTATCTTTATCAAGTGGTTGTCTACCAAGAGTGCCTAAATGATATCCCAGGGGTCAAATTTGGCCCAACCACGGGGGTCACAAGTTTTATATGGGCTTATATGGGAAAACTTTAAAATCCTTCTGGTATCTAGCCATATGGCCTGGGGCTACTCAATTTTGCATCTAGCTTTATCAAGTGGTTGTCTATTAAAGGTACCCAAATTAAAGCTCTGGGGTTAAATTTGGCTCCGTTGGGGGTGGGGGGGTCACAAGTTTTACATGGGCTAGTATTAGACATTTTTATGCTGCCCGAAGGGCGAGCATATAGTCGCCGCTTCATCTGTCCATCCGTCCGTCCTTCCGTCCATCTGTCCGTCCATCCTAAGCCATTTCTCCACAACCCTTGGACCAAATTGGATAAAACTTCATATATGAACTCTTTAGGGTAAGGTGCCGACATCCCGGTTTTTCCATTTAACCCTGTGTCATGGAAAAAAGGGGCTTAATGCAAAATTGCAATTTTTACTAATATCTCATTCACTTTTGGTCAAAATATCATAAAACTTCATGGTTATATTGTTTATGGAAAGTTTCAGCATGTGCTCTTGCTATTTTTAATCAAGGCATTTTTTAAGTTGAGGTTCTGTCATGGAAAAAGGGGGTTTCTTGCAAAATTCCAATTTTTACTAATATCTCATTCAGTTTTGGTCAAAATTTCATTAAACTTCATGGTTATATTGTTTTTTCAAAGTTTCACCTTGTGCTCTTGTTTCTTTATGTGTTTTTCAATTTGTCATGGAAAAAGGGGGTTTCTTGTAAAATGCCAAGGAAAAAGGGACCTTAATGCAAAATTGCAATTTTTACTAATATCTCGTTCAGTTTTTGTCAAACTTTCATGAAACTTCATGGTTTTATCTTGTTTTACAAGTTTCAGCATGTGCCCTTGTTATTTTCAATCTATGAATTATTAATGCGCAAATACCTCTATCCTGGTTTCTCAATTTGAGGCTGCATCACGGAAAAAGGGGACTTCATGGAAAAAATTGTTTTTCACTAGCATCTCCTACATGGCTGCTCAAAACTTTGTGAAATTTCAAATCTGAACTTGTTGGAACGTTGCCCTGGTACCTCTCTTCCGGTTTCTGAATTTCAGACTACGTCATGGAAAAAGGGGGCTTCATGAAAAAAAATCGTTTTATGAAATATTTACTACACGACTGCTCAAAATTTTATGAAATTTCGAATTTTGAATTATTATTCAAAAATGCCACAAACCACACACCTGTTGTATTTATTTCAATGATGCAATATTGTCTTATGGGAAAAGGGGGCTTATAGGGACCTAGAGGGCTTATTGTCCTCTACAAGTTTGTGTTGGCTATCTCTAAGGTAGTAATTGCCTTTTCACTGCAACTTTTGGGGGGCATAAACAGGTCCTTGTAGGATAAAGAAGTGAATTTATATCAATTTCAGATATTTTATGACAAGCACTTGTTCGGGGAGCATAACCCGTCTCTGATGGCTCTTGTTTGAAATTGTACTTGGCTTTGGTTGGGGGTCACAACTTTCTCGTAGGATTAGATAGAACATTGTTTGTATGTCCTCAAGTTTGAAACCAATTTGTCAAGTATTGTAATGTTTGGCTTGTAGTGTTTCTAACTTATTAGCCAGTGGAGCAATGCAGGGCCATCATGACCCTCTTGTTTCTTTTTTCAGCATCTTTTCAAAAGCCTTCCTGCTGACACTCATGTAATCTCAGGATTGTGTGCTAAAGGGTTTAACTCCTTTCGCTTTAGTAGTAAGTAGTGCAAGTGAAGATCTAAGATCAGACTACATGTTCTGTACAGTCTGGTTGTGATCTACACCATCCACAAAAGTTGTTTAACCTAATACCAAACGATAATATTTTAGGCTTGTACAAATCGAAAGAATCAAAAACTGAAGATTGATTTGGAAAAGGTAGAAAACATTGTGGGAAAAGGAGAAAATGCTGGTTACCAGCATTTCTCCTTTTCCCATAATGTTTTCAAAGGCTTTCTTTCTCAGGGTCGTCAAAAGTTGGGATTGTGTGGTAAAGAGTTAAGTGGCAATTGGCAGTGAAAGAGTCAAGTTGAATAAACACATTTTCTTTTTTTACTGCAGGTTAGCGATGCACTTGAGAATGGGACGCTGGTGCCCCTCGGGCGTTGGTGTGGAAACGTTTTACCCCCACCCCTTCAGTCCTCAGGCCGGAGAATGGTGGTTAAGTTTAGATCAGACCCTGCAGCTAATGGAAATGGTTTCTCTGCAAATTGGGTATCAGGTTTGGAACCCATCATATTGTCACCCATAGCTTCATAAACTGCAACTGTATTACCAACCATGATTATAGACTGTGTTCAATTGACCTTTCTGTACAACGAATTTGCATGCCCCCCTTCGTGACGCGCTATATTGGTTGTCAAGCCTGACAAGCTAACCAGAAATTGTGTCAGACTTCATTGTTTACATGACGCCCAATGCTGCTTTTTCATTGGCGGATAAGACGTTGGTAGACTTGTAAATCGGCAGAAAGGTCAATTGCATTTAAGTGTTTACCAAACAGAGTATTTTATTAAATCTAAACAAAAATGCTTTCAAAGCCATTGTTGGAAAGTAGAAATTACTTTCAACATTATTTCATTCATCCTATGGCAACAGCTCACATATTCATGTACATGTATGTCCTTAAAACAAAATGCAGATTCTTCTTAAACTGGCACCAGTTACAGCTCAGTGTATCTCAAGTGATGGAATTGATATTAAAATATCCCTGTCATTACTGAAGATATTTATTTCAAAAGTAGACAAGTTGTGATCATCAATCAAAAGGTAAACCTATACAACAGATGTAGGTATACCATCAAAATATCTGTTGACATAGTTATGCAGCTTTAAGACTTAAAAGTTGCTCTAAAACAAACTGAAACCAAGCATTGGCACCTGCATAGAGTAGTCACTTTCAAAGGGTCTCTTCCTGCGTATCAACAGAACTTATGATTTTTTGGTAAAAGGGTTGGAAAATGTATTGAGCCCTTTTCCACACAATTGCAAGTTTAATGACCCTGAGAAAGAAGCCTTTTGAAAACATGGGAAAAGGAGAAAATGCTGTTTTTCAGCATTTTATCCTTGTCCCATAATGTTTTCTACCCTCTCAAAGACAAGGTCCATCATTGGAGCCATATACATGTATAACCCTTTACCAAACAATCCCTGGTTGTTATGACCCTGAGATAGAAGCCTTTTGGAAACATTGTGGGAAAAGGAGAAAATGCTGGTTACCAGTTTTTTCTCCTTTTCCCACAATGTTTTCTACCCTGCTTGATACAAATTTCAATTTTTGAGTTATGCATATTTTGTTGTCTGCAAGTGCTTTCAATTTGGACAAGTCTAAAATTTTGCTGTTTTGTAAAGTTTAACCCTTTACTCCATAGATACTCATTTCTACGCATTGCTTGTTGGGGCCTTTGGAAAACATTGTGGCAAAAGGTGAAATTGCTCGTCACGAGCAATTTCACCTTTTGCCACAATGTTTTCTACACTATCAAAAGGTGTCATAAACACGTTAGAAACGGCTTCATCCATGCTGTTATTTAGGGTCAGTTAGAGATACCATAGAAATGCCTTATGGAGTAAAGGGTTAACTAACTGTCATCTGCAAAAACTTCCAATTTGGACAGCTCCACATGTTTGTTGTGTGGTATAGAGTTAAGTATCGCATATCAAATTCATATACTGTATAACTCATTTCCAAACGACAAAATCTTAGACTGGTCCAAAAGGAAAGCATTTGCAGACGACAAAATAAAAGTGACTAAAAATTTGAAATTTGTTTTGTGAAGGGTAGAAAACATTGTGGGAAAAGGAGAAAATGCTGGTTACCAGCATTTTCTCCTTTTTCCATAATGTTTTCTAAAGGCTTCTTTCTCGGGGTCGTCAAAAGTAGGGATTGTGTGGTAATGGGTTAAGGCGATAATTTTTGCAACATAAAAGTTTTTGTGATTTCGCAAATTTGAAATATTCGCAAACTTTTCTGTTCTCATGTCTTACCACAAGTAAATCAACAAATAATGAAGGTCTGGAATTCACAAACGTTTCTAACTGTAAAATGCTCTTAACTCATTACCAAACGACAAAATTATAGACTGGTCCAAAAGGTAAACATTTGCAGACGACAAAATGAAAGTGACTAAAAATTTGAAATTTGTTTTGTGAAGGGTAGAAAACATTGTGGGAAAAGGAGAAAATGCTGGTTACCAGCATTTTCTCCTTTTTCCATAATGTTTTCTAAAGGCTTCTTTCTCGGGGTCGTCAAAAGTAGGGATTGTGTGGTAATGGGTTAAGGCGATAATTTTTGCAACATAAAAGTTTTTGTGATTTCGCAAATTTGAAATATTCGCAAACTTTTCTGTTCTCATGTCTTACCACAAGTAAATCAACAAATAATGAAGGTCTGGAATTCACAAACGTTTCTAACTGTAAAATGCTCTTAACTCATTACCAAACGACAAAATTATAGACTTGTCCAAATTCGAAGCATTTGCAGACGACAAAATAAAAGCGACTGAAAATTTGAAATTTGTTTTGTGAATGGTAGAAAACATTGTGGGAAAAGGAGAAAATGCTGGTTACCAGCATTTTCTCCTTTCCCCACAATGTTTTCTAAAGGCTTCTTTCTCAGGGGCGTCAAAAGTAGGGATTGTGTGGTAATGGCTTAATCGGAACTTCACAAATGTTCGACACAAAATATTAAACTTGTCCAAATTCAAAAACATTTCCAGACAACAGCTTAAATGTGGCTCAAATAACGGCTTTTGTCCTTAATAGTGTAGAAAATGTGGGAAGAGGAGAGAATACTGGTTATTAGCATTTTCTCCTTTTCCAACAATTTTTTCAAAAGGCTTCTTTGTCAGGGTCATTAGAACTTGGGGTTGTATGCAAAGGGTTAAAGCACCAAATTAAAACAAATGGATATATCCATATAAACAGTAGTCAAGTTTGTGTATGTTGTACCCTAAGGATTGATGACTACTTGATTACTTAAATCAAAACTTTTTTACATCATGACAAAGAAGAAAATCTGCTGAAAGCAAGTAGTGTAAAACAATTTTCATACAAACAAGATAAGTAACTATTTGATAAAATAACAATATTAAATCTATACTAAAAAACAAAAATTTATACAGCATTTGCTGACAACGAATCACAGGTAGCTCAGTAGTTGAAACTGTTCTTGTAAGGATGCTGGTTACCAGCAGTTTGTCCAAAATGATGTCAAATTCTATTTGTTTAGGGTCATTAAAACTCTGGGTCATGTAATAAAAGGTTAAGTGTTTTATACCAGGTTGTGGTGGGTACATTACTGGTACCCAAAATGGAGTTTTGACATCTCCTGGATTTCCTGGTCAGTATCGTGACAATCTACGATGTAACTACACACTACAGATGGAACCAGAACATTTTATCATTGTGAGATTTGATTCTAACAACTTTAACATTGAATGTAAGTCAACAATTAACTTTTTCATTGCTGGTGTTGCTGTAGATAGCTTTTGTAGACAGCATGTTTTGTGCGGTCTGATCTTGGATCTACACCATCCGTCACTGACACTAATATAAACTGAAATCAGTGTGAATCGTTCTGAAAAGTTTTTCAGACCTCAATTAAAGTCAAATTTATTTACTTGGAAGTCAAAACAGTTGATTATTTATCATACATAGGTTTTATACTATTATGGAGTATGAAAACATTGAATAACATTGAAAGAAAAGTAGAAATTGCTTCTTTGATTTGGAATAATACTGGCAAGATATGGTTAAGATTATATAGACTCTGTTCTCCTATGGCAGTGTATTAACTCTTTACCACACGACAAAATTTTAGACGTGTCCAAATTGAAAGCATTTGAAGACGAAAAATTAAATGTTACTGAAAAATTGAAATTTGTTTTAGAAAGGATGGAAAACAATTTGGGAAAAGGGGAAAATGCTGGTTACCAGCATTTTCTCCTTTTCCCAAATTGTTTTCAAAAGGCTCTTTTATAAAGGGTCGTTAAAAGTCGGGATTGTGTGGTAATGAGTTAAACCCATGATTTATTTTTGATAGTACACAAGTGTATTATTGTTTTTTGGGTCCTGGTTCTGATCATTTTCAGCCATATAAGTGCATTGGGCCAGAGAAACCAAACACAGCAGGAATTTGTACTGTCATTTCATGAAAAAATGACGTATCTGTTGCTTAGAATAATATGAGTGGAAAGTAAGAAATGAAGCAAAAATCTCCTAAAAGAAATATCACAGCAGAAATTTGTGCATTTAACCACTTTTTAAACTATTTAATTATTCTTTCGGTGTTAACAGTGAAAGAACTATCTACTGGTGTATACTGTTTTCTCCTTTCTCCGTTCACCTAAGCATACATAAGCTCACAAAATACACATTTTTGGTCAAGGAATCAAAATTTTCGTGTAATGATCAAATATAAAGTCCGGGTCAAACTTTTAACAAATAAAATCACTACAACTTGCATCAAAAGGTTCAATCCGAGGACGTTTTCAAACCTACCTTGCCAATCTGTGTAGTATGGCTGCTTTCTCATTTTTCCATTTATTTGATTGATTGTCAAGGCCGGTTTCTAAGGACTGATGAATATTCTACACCCCAGTTCAGACAGACTAGCCCATTCATAGTAAAGGGTAAATGCAACCCATTTAGGCATATTAGATATTGAAAAACATTGAAAATTAGTTTTGTAATGTATCTAATGCAATATTTTCTTTCAAACTGTGAAAATCTCGCTCGTTTGTTGCATTATTGTGCCTTATTCGATAGAAAAATACTATTGGTGCTGGGTAGGATGTTATGCATAATATCTGACAGAGTAGAATAGAACTTGGGTGGAACAAAACGTCATGAGCTGTTATTCTTTCCACTTTAGTACATGAACGAAGAAGCGAGAATGAACGGAGAAATGAGAAACGGCTATATATACAAATTTAAACCAAACTACAACTGTTAACATGGGACTGTTAACGCTAATGTGATGATGTAGGATATTTTTCGTATGTCATTCTCTCATGTTATAAAGAGAATGTCACATTGGTGTTTATGTATTATCATTTTTATTAAACTTGTTGACTTAACTCTTTACCACATGAGAAATTTTTAGACTGGTCCAAATTGAAAGCATTTGCAGACCACAGAATAAAGGTGACTGAAAAATTGAAATTTGTTCTGGGAAGGGTAGAAAACACTGTGGGAAAAGGAGAAAATGCTGGTTGCCAGCATTTTCTCCTTTTCCCACAGTGTTTTCAAAAGGCTTCTTTCTCAGGGGTGTCAAAAGTAGGGATTGTGTGGTAATGGGTTAAATGTATTTGAAGCTTGCAAAGGCTCATGTCATACAATTTTAGTCAACTCATTTGATATATATGATAATATGTAAACACTCATGTAAGATTCTCTATGTATAGAACTACAGTAATAAAGGACAAAAATAACTGCATGCTTCTATTTGCAGCGGCTACAAACTGTCGTTTTGATTTCCTGGCATTTTACGAAGGAAACAGCACAGAGGGCAGAAAACTAGGGAAGTTTTGTGGAAGGACAGCCCCACAGGATCTAAGTGCCCTTGGACAACTCTATATTCAGTTTTGGACAGATAGATCAGTTACTAGAACTGGATTTAGATTTATGTACAGGTAAAAGCTAAAATTCTAGAGACAATCAGATCATCAAAGATTCAAACATGCAAAAGTCGTATATATGATGAACTTACCTCCTTACTGAAGGCACTTATGTCAACAGTCACTTACTGGTGCAATTCCCAGGAAGCAGAATCGAGAGAGATTACGGTAGTATAAGTTGTAAGAACTTGTTTCTCAATCGATGTAAAATAAATATGTCTAACCCATTACCACACAGTCCCTACTTTTGACGACCCTGAGAAAGAAGCCTTTTAAAAACATTGTGGGAAAAGGAGAAAATGCTGGTAACCAGCATTTTCTCCTTTTCCAACATTGTTTTCTCACCTTCCCAAACCAAATTTCAATTTTTTAGTCATTTTTATTTTGTCGTCTGCAATTGCTTTCAATTTGGACAAGCCTAAAATATTGTTGTTTGGTAATGAGCTAAACTAACAGTCATAATATTCTATCAAAATTGATTTATGAACCCTTTACCGGGCAATCTTTTGTGACTTATCCCAATCCAATGTATTTACTGACAAATTAACTCTGCGAAACAAGGAAGTTTTAGACCTTTCCATATTAAAAGCACTTGCAGAATACAAAATAAATGAAACTTAACAATTGAAATTTGTTTCCAGCAGGGTAGAAAATATTGTAGAAAAGGAGAAAATGCTGGTTACCAGCATTTTCTCCCACAACAGTTTCAAAAGGTTTTTATCTCAGGGTTGTAAAAACCAGATATTGTTTGTTAAAGGATTAAATATGGGTCAAATGATGGAATTTTTGTCAGAAAAGGTAGAAAATGTGAGAAAAAGAGCAAATATTGTGTACATGCATATTTTGCTTGCAATATCTAATAAAAGCCTGTTTCTTAAAGGTTATAAACACTAGCTACATCTCAAGATCAAGGGTAATAAAATGAGGAAGGGTTACTGACATTTCTAATATATTTTCCAGGGTATCAGAATGTGGTGGAGTATATACAGGCCCTACAGGACTCATCAGAACACCAACACATCCTATAAACTACCACGACAATCAGAATTGTACATGGTCCATAACTGTCCAAGAGAACCTGGTTGTGAATTTCAAGTAAGTTTCTTTTTTAATCTCCCCGCTGGAGGTGGGGGATTGAGTTTTTTATCTCCCACTGAAAGTGGAGAGGGATATAGTTTTAGCATTGTTCATCATTCTATCCTTCCTTCTGCTATTCTGCTTGGGACAAAATCTCCAATACCATAGGGCAGAATTTTGTGAAATTTTTTTTGTTTGCGCAGTAACCTATTCCGTGAAATAGTGTTTTTGATATGATGCAAAATGGCTTACTGAGAGCCATTTTGAGTTATGCAGTCAGGTAAATTTTTGAAAAGGTCTTTTTTGGTACATGATAGCATTTCAATGAAATTACCTGTTAAATTATTCTTCTGCATTAACCCATTACCACACAATCCCTACTTTTGACGCCCCTGAGAAAGAAACCTTTAGAAAACATTGTGGGAAAAGGAGAAAATGCTGGTAACCAGCATTTTCTCCTTTTCCCACAATGTTTTCTTCTCTTCACAAAACGAATTTCAAATTTTCAGTCACTTTTATTTTGTCGTCTGCAAATGCTTTCAATTTGAACCAGTCTAAAATTTTGTCGTGTGGTAAAGAGTTAATCAGGCAATGCTTTATTATGACTTTGTAGGATTTTTCAAACTCTCAACTAAACCACAAATACTTAACACTGTCCAAGTTGAAAGCATTTGCAGTGGTGTCCATGACTGTGAGGTAGAGTGTCGGTTTCATAACCATAAGGTCCTGAGTTCAGTACCCGGGAGTGGATATCAACTTTGGGATTTTTCATTGGCCCACACATTAGGTGCGAGTACTGGTGTAGTTCCCAGGAAGCAGAATCAAGAGAGATTAGTATAAGTTGTAAGAACTTGTTTCTCGATTGATGTAAAATGAATATGTTTGAACTAAAGCATTTGCAGTAGTTGTTACTAAAATGTTGGCATTTGTCAGAGAAGGTTACCAGTATATTCTGCATTTCCAACTTTCAAAGGCTTTCCTCCCAAACTCTTAGATTACTGAATCATTGAAATTGACCTTTTCAATTATAATAACATCTGAAATACTGTCTTTTCAAGTTGTTTTGGCCAAAGTATGTAACTAAATAGCAGACAATGTAATCTGTGCAGTTTGATCTTAATCTACACTCTCTTCAAAAGAAACATAAGTTGGTTTAATTGCTTTATGGGTTGAGGTAGTTTAACTCTTTACCACTCAGTCCCGACTTTTAAAGACCCTGAGAAGGAATCCTATGGAAAACATTGTGGGAAAAGGAGAAAATACTGGTATCCAGCATTTTCTCCTTTTCCTGCAATATTTTCTACCCTATCAAAGTCAAAAATCATCGTATTAACAAGATTTAATTTTTTGTCTGCAGATGCTTTGAATTTCGTCCAGTACAAAAACTTGTCATTTAGTAAAGAGTTAAAATTGGCATTTTGTGGTAAAAGGTTAATACAAATTAAATCATACTAGTATATGTATCTGTCAGTAGTTAGCTCTTGAAAACATTTTATGAACAGGAACAATCCCAAAGCATTTACAGGTAATCATTATTAGAAGATACTAATGACTGGGCCAGATGACAAGCAAGTTGACCTACTGTATGTTCCAGCATTGTTTTGCTAATTTGGACATTGCAGGATGAGAAGTACCAGTCGTTGAGCATTCTCTTTGTAAAAGAATATTTACTATACAAGTAGTTTGAATTGTTCTTTTTCAGATTTACAGATTTTGAACTTGAACCCCATTCTACATGCAGCTATGATTATGTTGATATCTTCGATGGTCCCACTCTTAGCTCACCTCTGATTGGTCGATACTGTGGAGAGGTGGTACCAAGAGATATGATAAAGTCTACAACCAATCAAATGACTCTAAATTTCATAACAGACAGCAGTGTAACAAGGGGAGGATTTAGGGGAGTTTACTATGAAACATATGGTAGGTTGATGGGAAAATGGCAATACCGAATCAATAAAACTTGTTTTAATTCTGTACTAGACGACAAAATTTTAAATTAGTGGGAAAGGGGGAAATGCTGGTCACCAGCATTTTCTCCTTTTCCCACAATGTTTTTAAAAGGCTTCTTTCCCAGAGTGAAAACAGGGGATTATAGGGTAAAGAGTTAAAACAAATAATGCTGCAAAAATTTTCTGCAGACACCCTTATAGAATACAGGTTGTTAACATGAAATAAGATTTAGTCCTGTCCCATTCATTCCTGAGGGAAAAGGCACATGAAAACATAGTGGAAAAAAAGAGAAAATGCTGGTAATCAGTGCTTTGCACAATATTCTTACCAAGGCACAGACTGCTTTCCCACATAACCATCATGGTAACAAAGATAACCTGTGAGAGAGTAAAGAAATCCTATTGAAATAACTATAATCAGCTCTGGGAAAGAAATAGGCTGACCATTAGATCTTCCTATACTATCGATGACACTAGAAGCTTTTGTGGACAGTGTAGATCAAGATCACACAAAATGTGCTGTCTAATCTGTACCTACACTATCCAGTCTTGTTTTTCTAGATTATGAAGGAACCATGTCTTTATCTTGTAGTGAGACTTTTTAGCCTCTAAGTTCATGCTATTTATTTATTCAGTTGTGGACAATTTTAAGTCTATACCAGAAGAAAAAATACTAGCCTTGTCCAAATTGAAAGCATTTGCAGACGTCAATTTAAATGTCTCAAATAATGGAATTTAATCTTCATAGGGTAGAAAACGTTGTGGGAAAGGGAGAAAATGCTGGTTGTCAGCATTTTCTCCTTTTCCCATCATGTTTTGAAAAGGCTTCTTTCCTAAAGGTTGTTAAAAGTCTTCATTGCATGGTAGACAGTTAACGATTAGAAAACATTGGTGGAGAAATGTAGAAAATGCTGGTTAGCATTAGCAGTATATAAGCATTATCTGCAATCTCCACCAGCGATGTAAAAAGCATTTTTTCATCAATGTTTTCAAATAACATGTTAGCCCTTTACCCCATAAGGCATTTCTATGGTATCTCTAATTGACCCTAAATAACAGCAAAGATGAAGCTGTTTCATATGTGTATATGGTACCTTCCGATAGCATAGAAAACATTGTGGCAAAAGGTGAAATTGCTTGTCATGAGCAATTTCACCTTTTGCCACAATGTTTTCCAAAGGCTCCTACAAGCAATGCGTAGAAATGAGTATCTATGGAGTAAAGGGTTAATCAGTCTATCTATCGTCCCTTTAGGTCCAGCTCATGGCTGCGGGGGCTACCTGAATACAACCACTGGGGCCTTCTCATCACTGGATGGAGACGGGGATGGTCAGTATGAAAACAACCTGGACTGCCCATGGCTTATCATGGCACCCAACAACAAGGTTGTGCAACTCACCTTCACTGGGTTTGACCTGGAGCCCCATCCTTCCTGTAGATATGATTATGTAAAGGTATGGTTTTCTTACTTCCCCTGAAGTTTTAGTTTTAGACTTAGTTTAAACATATTTATTTTACATCGATTGAGAAACAAGTTCTTACAACTTATACCAATCTCTCTCAATTCTGCTTCCTGGGAACTACACCAGTACTCGCGCCGAATGTGTGGGCCAATGAAAAATCCCAAAGTTGACACCCACTCCAGGGTATCGAACTCAGGACCTTTAGGTTATGAGGCCGACGCTCTACCTCACGACCACGGACACCACATTTTTTAGTTTTAGACTGTCCATGGATGGCTGATCATGGCAACCAACAACAGAGGTACACAACTCACCTCCACTGGTTTAACTTTCAGCACTATGCTGTCTCTATATTTGATTATTAAGACTTTATCAAACTACAAAATTTTAGGTTTGTCCAAATAGAAGGTTTGTCCAAATCAAAAACATTTGCAGATGACAAAATAAAAATGACTGGAAATTCAAAATTTGTTGAGTGAATGGTAGAAAACATTGTTGGAAAAGGAATAAATGCTGGTAACCAGCATTCAGCATTTTCTCCTTTCCCCACAATGTTTTCTAAAGGCTTCTTTCTCAAGCGCGTCAAAAGCAGGGATTGTGTGGTAATGGGTTAAACTATAACTATATACGACACAACAAAATTTTAATCAGAATCAATTTGAATCTGTTTATAAAATTTTGTATCCTGTTCTGCTACAGTTTTCAACCAATTTGGCTGAAATTCATTCCATGGAAACATAGGCATTTGAAATTCTAAACATGATTTCTCTATCGTTACAGGACCAGCTACTGCCTTTTAATTTTTTTTTAAAATTGGTGCTAATTCAGTGCTGAAAAGGCACCCAGTGTCCCCTACTTCTGGACCTATGCAGTTCTTACGGAATATTTAATTAGATATTTTTTTCTTTCAATTTTGTAAATATTTTTAAGGAAAAGAACTCCTTGATTACATAATTTCATTGAAAAAAATGAACTTGATTTCTGTTTTAAAAGCTTCACCACACAGTCCATAGTTTTAACGACACTTATGAAAAGAGTTTTGAAAATATTATAGGCAAAGAAGTTAATGCTAACAACTATTATTTTCTCCTTTTCCCACGATGCTTTTTACCCTCGCAAGGACAAATTCTTCTCAATGAGTTACATTAAATTTGTTGTCAGCAAACACTTTCAATTTGAACACATCTAAAATTCAACTATTTGGCAAAGAGATAGCTTGACATGTTTTTTTAACCATTCAAATGGACCACCTCAAGATTATATCACATAACTTCAGTTATTACCCTATGTTCATCTTTGTAGATATATGATGGTATGAGCACTGAAGACGCTTTAGTTGGGACTTACTGTGGAACAAACATACCACCAGCATTTACTTCCTCATCCAATGCCCTCTATGTTGTGTTTCACACAGATGTTTCTGTCACAGGAACAGGGTTTAATGCTACATACATAACTCAGGATGGTGAGTATTGTTATGTTCCACACTCCTACAATATATGACATAGACAATGCAATTACTCTTGGTAATGTAAATAGAGAAATGATTTACCACATGACATCCCTTGTTTTCAGGCTAATATAACCCCAAACCCTACAAAAATTTTCGTATCATATATATTTGATATTACACTGGTGTAATATCCTTTTTAAAATCATTTGTATGTGTTTCATAGAAGTGAATGGCATTTTATAGATTATACCAGGGGTGCTTTTATAGATGGCATTATCTGATCTATGATTTGAGAAATAACATAACATGATAAAAAGAATCTGATAGTTGTTGGTGGTTGAGATAGAACTTTATTAACTGAGTCTAGAGAAAATGTTATTAGCAAGCCTTTGGCAAGCTTATTAACATTTTTTCCTGACAAGTTTCCGCCAAGTTTCCATCCGTCTGCCCATCCGTTAGCGATTTCTTGTGCATGCAACTCCTATGACAGTTTTCATTCGAATAAGTTCAAACTTACCACAGTAAAGCTCTATAAATGTGTAGTTGTGCATGTGACCCTTAAAATTTGGATCTCTACTGGCCTTCTTGGTTCTATGGAATTTTACTGACAAGCCCCTTCGGGCATATATATGCTGCTTTGAGAAGCTCTTGTCATCTTTTTAATCTCTTTGATGAATAATGTGTGGCTCTAAGTAATATTGTGGGTACATGAACCAAATATATTTAAACTAAATAAGCATAATCAGATATTTAGCTTCAATAAACACTGAAGACAGAAGTCTGGTATATATTAATTACAGCTCTTTGTGGTGGTGCATATGTGTCAACATCAGCAGGACAGACCATCACATCTCCTGGATATCCGAGCCCATTTAGGCAAGATGTCTCATGTCGATGGACTATAGATGCTCCAACATCAACGGATATTGTAGAAGTCAATGTCACTGCCATAGATCTTCAGTCAACTACAGCATGTTCACCAGAGTATTTAGAAATACGAGATTACCCACTGGTATGTGATGTTTTGTTTCTTGATGAGACAACAATATCACCTTCATACTAGTAGATGTTTAACCCTTTCAACATGAAAAAAATTATTAAAACTGTCTAAATTAATATCTTTGGTAGACAACTATTTTAATTTGACTCATTTCAGAGAATGTGTCCTTGAAAGAATAGGAAAAAAAGCTTTCTTTCTCAGAGTCATCAAAAATTGATAGTGATTGGTAAAAGGTTAACTATTTTCAATACAATCTCAAATTCCCACGACAAATTTTTGAGCCATATTTACGTTGTTGTATGCAGATGCTTTCAATTTGGACTGGTCTACAATTTAGTTGGTTGGTAAAGCGATGAAGTGCAACAGACAAAATATGGTATGTGGCTTAAATGATGGAATGTCTATTTGTCCTTGATAGAATTTACTCTTTACTGCACCTATTATATAAGTGCAGGCTAACCAATTGTACTTACATTGCACAGGGCTTTGAGCTTCTGTGGGTCTATCATGGAACACTAAAATTTTCCTTGGTTAATTATGTGATACTTACAGCACATTGGTGCATCTCCTGTATATTACAGAATTACTCAAGTTTTCTACAGAAACACCATTTCTATAAATAGTACATTGACGACTTGCTCTGTATTGTATATAGTAAGACTATAAACAATAAAGAGGGAAACGCTTGTGTAGTATTAACCCATTTCCACACAATCACCACTTTTGATGACCCAGAGAAAGAAGCCTGGTAACCAGCATTTTCTCCTTTTCTCACAATTTTTTCTACCATTCACAAAGCAAATTTCAAATTTTCAGTGACTTTTATTTTGCCGTCTGCAAATGCTTTTGATTTGGACAAGCCTGAAATATTGTTGTTTGGTTATATGTTAAAGTAATAGTGTCCAATTATGGACCAATGGAGCTTCAGCCTTTGTTACATTGTCATCAAATTGATACCAGCTACTGAAAGCTCTCCATGAATATTTTCAAAGACTGGACTATATTAAAGCCTTTGAAATTGTCCTATAAAGGATTAAACTTTGAGAAGACAACAAAATTTGGGGCTTGACCAAATTGAAAACATTTGCAAAAGACAAAATCTAATGTAGCTTAAATGATGCCTTCTCTTTCTTTTAAGGTAGAAAAACATTTTGAGAAAGGCAAAAAATGCTGGTTCTTGTCGTCAAAAGTCAGGATTGTGTAGTAAAGGGTTAAGCTACTGCCCTATAATCCTGTATGTTTTAACCCATTATCAAACGACAATATTTTAGACTGGTCCAAATTGAAAGCATTTGCAGACGACAAAAGTAACTGAAAATTTGAAATTTGTTTTGTGAAGGGTAGAAAGCATGTGGGAAAAGGAGAAAATGCTGGTTACCAGCATTTTCTCCTTTTCCCACAATGTTTTCTTAAGGCTCCTTTCTCAGGGGCGTCAAAAGTAGGGATTGTGTGGTAATGGGTTAATGAGAAGAAGAAATCTTTTGAAAACATTTTGGAAAAAGGAGCAATTACTGGTTACATGCATTTTCTACCTCTCCCACAATGCTTTTTTTTTTTCATCATTTCAAAGACATGGATTTTCTTTTTGGTCTTTTATTTTTTGTTTCGTAAAGAACACTTAACTCAACTTGACTCAACCTTTCAGGGTACTCAGGGACGAAGTGTCCACTTCTGCGGTAATTCACCACCAGCCTTATTTGATTCTTTCGCCCAAACAGTGCAAATAAACTATGCTGCCACAAGTGGAGAGAGTAGAGGATTTTCTCTAACCTACAGAACAGCCTGTAAGTTTTGTTAAAATATTGTTTTCCATTCTGTTGTTGAGTATGCTATGGCTCTCTCATTCAAGAAAGAAAATGTTTTGGAATAGGGTAATGATGTTCATTTTGTTGTTCTTTGAACTGCTCGATCAATCCCTTAACAACCTGATCCCAGGACATATTTTTGATATTACATCCTCTATACCCCTCTATTCACAGAGCATGGCCCATATTAACTCTTTACCAAATAACAAAGTTTTAGACTGGTCACAATTGAAAGCATTTACAGATTAAAAAATAAATAAGACTCAAAAATTGAAACTTGACTTAACCCTTTACCCCATAAGGCATTTCTTCGGTCTGTCTACTTGACCCTAAATAGCAGCAAGGATGAAGCCGTTTCTTATGTGTATATGACACCTTTTGATAGCATAGAAAGCATTGTGACAAAAGGTGAAATTGCCCGTCACGAGCAATTTCACCTTTTGCCACAATGTTTTCTAAAGGCTCCTACAAGCAATGCATAGAAGTGAGTATCTATGGAGTAAAGGGGTAGGAAGAGTCAAACAATTGTGAGAAAAGGAGAAAAAGCTGGTTACGAGCATTTTCTCATTTCCCGCAATGTTTTCAGAAGGCTTCTTTCTCTGGGTCGTGAAATACCAGGGATTGTTTGGTAAGGGGTTAAGATGCAGTGTGCAAAAATATAACCCTTTGAAAATTGACTTCTTATTATTTTCAGCATGTAACAGAACATATACGGACAACAAAGGTCAAATTTACAGTCCAGGATGGCCTGGTGTGTACCCACACAATGCAAACTGTCAGATTTTGATACAAGGCCCACAATCATCCACTGTGTCTCTGTATTTTAACAGTTTTCAGATAGAACCACACAGCAACTGTAATTTTGACTATCTTGAGGTATGTGGTTTAACCCATTACCACACAATCCCTACTTTTGACGACCCTGAGAAAGAAACCTTTAGAAAACATCGTGGGAAAAGGAGAAAATGCTGGTAATCAGGATTTTCTCCTTTTTCCACAAAGTTTTCTACCCATTTGAGGAAAAGTTGTGTCATTTGAGTAACTATAAAATTGTTGTGTGCAAATGCTTTCCATGTGGGTAGGTCTAAAATTTTGCCAAAATTTTAGACTGGTCCAAATTGTAAGCATTTGCAGACGATAAAAGAAATGTGACTGAAGTATTGAAATTTGTTTTTGGAACCAGCATTTTCTCCTTTTCTCACAGTGTTTTTTACCCTTCACAAAACCAGTTTCAAATTTTCAGTCACTTTTATTTTGTTGTCTGAAAATGCATTCGATTTGGACAAACCTTAAATTTTGTCATTTGGTAAACCGGAGAATGGCAGGTTAACTTTTTTTAAGATCATATATATGGTCTCACTGTATAGCTGGTCCGACTTTGGACCCTGAAACTTTGTGCAAGTGTTGCTCATGACCCAAGGTAGTGCCCTATTTTATTTGGTCAAAGGTCAAGGTCATGGATGAACTTTGATTTGAAAATGATTTCTGCTCTCTGATTGTGCTGTTTAACCCTTTAACACACAATTCTGAGTATCAATGACCCTTCAGAGAGAAGCCTGTTGAAAACAATGTGGGAAAAAGAGAAAATGCTGGTAACTAGCATTTTTTTCTTTTTCCCACAATGTTTTCTAACTTATCAAGCACAAGTATCATCATTCAAGCTTCATTATACCCCGAAAAACAAATGTTTTCACTTTTCAGGGGTATACTGGAATCAGCCTGTCTATCCATGTGTAGGTCTGTCAGTCTGTGTGTGTGGCCGTCCATGTGTCTGTTTGTGTACAAAATACTAGTAATTTTGTGTTGCAAACTCCCCTTACAGTTTTGCTTCAATTGTATTGAAACTTTGCACATATATTGATCATATATTGAAAATTTGCATGATGCAATTTTCAAGTGTCAGCTCTTCCTGGTTGATGAATTATCTCCCCTTGAACTTGACACTTTTTTCTGTCAAAGCGATGGCAAGGATATTAAGTCACATTTAGTGACAGCTCTAGTTTATATTATCTTCTGCAGATGCTTTCCATTTGGACAGGTCTACATTTTTGTCATGTGGTAAAGAGTTAAACAACAAAGCCTTGCTAGGGGTATTTGTCCACTTTGCGTCAGCTGTAGTTGAAACATGGGATTGTTAGGTAAAGTTTTAATAGCTTTATTTGGCACATAACAGGTTTAAGTATGGTTTGTCTCCTCTATGTTTAAACAGATACATAATGGCACAGATGCATCATCTCCAATAATTCGTAAGATATGTGGTTGGATGATACCAGATCCTGTCTTTGCCACGACCAACTCTGTCTGGATGAATTTTGTAACTGATATATCTGTTGCACATCCTGGATTCGATATCACCTATACGACTACTACACAAGGTCAGGGGTTTGGTGTATAGACCATTTATTCATTAACATTACTGTTTCTCAGACCTTAGTAAACTTTACAAAATTTTGCATGTATATTTTAAGCAGAAATGGAATTGATATTTTGCAGATAAATAGAGGCCAATTACACAAAGAGCGGTTAAAGTACCATAACTCTAGCTATGCTGCAGCAGTATTGGAGTTATCTTCCCCCATTGGGTATTAAATTGAAAATACAGATCACCAAGTAGTCAGTCATTAAAGCACTGGAACAGATTAAAGTTATCTGGAACTTTTGTGGACGATATGAATTTTAACCTTTTCCCAAACAATCCCTGGTTTTCATGACCCTGAAAAAGAAGGCTTTTGAAAACATTGTGGGAAAAGGAGAAAATGCTAGTTACCAGCATTTTCTCCTTTTTCCACATTGTTTTCAACCCACCAAGAAAAACATTCAGTTTCTGAGTACGGCTAGTTTTGTCCTTTGAAGATGCTTTCAATTTGGACCCATCTAAAATTTTGTTATTTGGTAAAGATTTAAATATATACTGATTCTTACAAACAAAGTCTAGCAGACACAGCCTTGAAAGATGCCAATATTTTGCCAGATTCCTCAAACTAAATGAATTCATTTAAAAAAAAAACTGTGAGAGACAAAGCTATTTGGATTTTTTTTCCATGCATTCAAAAGAAATATTCAAGCTTCCTGTAATAACTTTTCATATCTGTTACAGGCATTGGTTGTGGTGGAAACATTTCAGGCATCAATGGCAGTCTGACTAGTCCGGGTTACCCCAACAACTACACGAGCCAGAGTACTTGTACATGGCTTGTCACCGTCCCGGCAAGACGAGTGATAACCTTGACCTTTACTGACATGAGGATGTTTGATCCAGTGAATTGTGGGACAGATTACGTTACTCTGTATGATGGAAACAGTGAAAGTGCAAATCAGTTTGGGAGATATTGTGGTGGGGTATGTTGAACTGTTGAAGAGCAAGGGATACTTCTTAATTGGCAGATTATGCCTGTGTGTTTTTGAGTTCAAAATTGACCTTTTACTTCGCTGTCCTAAGTATTAATGACTCCATATTGTGTGTTTTTTGAAAACATTGTGGGAAATAGAGAAAATGCTGTCAACCTCTTTTTTCAACAGTGTTTTCCACCCTCCCAAATACAAGTTAAACCTTTAGTGACATTTTTTATCTTTTGAACTCAGATTTGTTTAAAATTTTGACATTAGTAAAGAGTTAACCTTTCCCAAACAAGCCCTTGTTTTTAGGTGTCTGCAGTACAAGTCTTTTGAAAAAACTGTGGGAAAATGAGAAATTGCTCATAACGAGCAATTTCTCCTTTTCCCACAGTGTTTCCTGCCTGTTCGATAATTTTCTGCCATTGTTTTAAAAGTTAAACTCTTTCAGTTTGGAAGAGTCTAAAATTTGTCATTTGGGAAAGTGTTAACAGTTTCAAAGACAGTCACATCATTTGAGGCACATTTACTTTGTTGTCAGTAGATAAGTTCATTGTAGGCAAGTATGAGTTTTGTTAGATGGAAATGACCTGTATAAAGAAAGCATGCAATTATTGAATTGAAAAAGAAGGCAAGTATGTTGAAATATACCTCTATTAAAACTTTACAACATAATCCTTAGTTTCAAAAACCCTGAAGAAGGCTTTTGAAAACCATGTGGGAAAAGGGGAAAATCCTGGTAACCAGCATTTTCTACTTTTCCCACAATGTTTCTTATCTGTTCCATCACAAATACTTTGATATGAAAAATATTCAAATTTATTTGTAAATTTCTTCCATATGGGCTAGCTAAGCCAGCATGTTTTGTAAGCAAGCATGTTTTGATTTGTCTTGCATGCTTGCTAAATACAGGTTTTTAGTTGGACTGTTTTTGTCAATGATGTACTGCCATATCCTTGGCGGCAGCATTTTTGTCATTGTGCAAAAACTTTGGCATTATACAATACAATACGATCTGTCTTATTACTTAAGACATTTGCTTCAAACATGGACAAGTTTGTTTTCTATCAAAAGAGGCAACAAGGGGATGTAACCATCAAAGTATTTTTGACACAATTTTGCCCTCTTTTTCTGACTTAAAAATTTTCACAGAAAATCAAGCAACCACAGCTAAGCCTTGCCACTCTCATGTGGTGCTTTTGTACTGAATTCTGATTGTTAATGTGTGCCAATTTTCTTCTACAAAGCAGCACAGACATCTAATTAAGATAGAGAACTGTGGGAGGCAGTGATTTGGGGCTGTCACTTTGAGGTTTCTGATTGAAAACCTGGGTCCATATTCACCAACCAATCTTAAGAATATTCTTAGTCTTATTCTTCAGAACTTTTCAATGTGAAAGTAACAGAACTTTTGTCAATGTGAAAGTAACAGAACTTCTAATTGGCCAAACCAAATGGTTTGTCAAAGAATTAAGTCAAAGAATGTTCTTAAGAATGGTTGGTGAATACAGACCCTGATGTTAAGTTAGCTCAATATTCCAAACAGCCTGTGTCATGACATGCAAGCTCTGGTAAAAGTTTCACAAAAACAATTATGGAGAATGATTAATAATGAGTACAATTACATGTATAAATTGTAGAACTCATTTCACACTCAACCTAAAATGAATTGGGTAATGATCAAAAGGTAATGGAGTGCTTTACTTTCTCATTCCAGGAAACACCTGCACCTATGACAACCTCAAGTAATGTTGGATTTGTGAAATTTGTGTCAGATGGCGTAGGGACATCCATCGGGTTTAGACTGACATTTACAAGCTGATCTTTTCTTGTGTAATATCTTTGGTGTACAATGACTTCCACTTTGATTCTCATTGACAATGTTTATTGTGTTCTTTGATTTTACAGATTATTCTTCATATACATATACTTTAGTGATACTGCCTTGTTTTTCTCATATTACCAGGTAATGCAAAATTTAATTAAGTTAGCCTGTGTAAAAGGGCATTTGAAAACATAGTGGTTACAAACATTTTCATCTGTATTCTTAATATCTAGTGTGCAAATACTTTCTGTACAGATGAGTTGAAATTTAAACGTCTGGTACAGAGTTAACTCTTTACCACACAATCACAACTATTAACGACCCTCAGGAAGACCTTTTGAAAACAGTGTGGGAAAAGGAGAAAATGCTGGTAACCAGCATTTTCTTCTTTTCCCACAAAAAATTCTACCCTTCCAGGACAAGTTTCAGTTTTTCAATAGCAATAATTTTGTCGTCTGCAAATGCTCTCAATTTTGACTCATCTAAAATTTTGTCATGTGGCAAAAGGTTAAAAGAGTTAAGTCTTAAAACAAGACAACATAAGTAAAGACTTACCCAAATCAAAAGCATATGCAGACAACAGATTAAGTGTGACTTAACTCTGTTCCAGATGACATAATTTTTGATTAGCCCAAATTGAAAGCATTTGGAGACAACAAATTAAGTCTGACATTACTCTGTACCAAACGACATAATTTTTGACCAGTCCAAATTGGAAGCATTTGCAGACAACAAATTAAGTGCGACAAAACTCTATACCAAACAATATAATTTTTTACCGGTCCAAATTGGAAGCATTTGCAGGCAACAAATTAAGTATGACTTAACTCTGTACCAAGTGACATAATTTTTGACTTGTGCAGATTGGAAGCGTTTGCAGACAACAAAGATGATATGACTCAAAAATTGAAATTTGTTTCAGAAGGGAAGTGGTAAAAGGAGATATTGCTGGTTACCAGCATTTATTCTGTTCCCACAATGTTTTCAAGAGGCTTCTTTCTCAGGGTCATGAAAACCAGAGATATGTTAGTGAAAGGTTAAATGATGGAATTTGTCTGTGATAGGGTGGAGAAAATTGTTGGAAAAGGAGAAATGTTGGTGGCATTTCCTCCTTAGCAACAATCTTTTTAAAAGTCTTTTGTTTAGGTTGCTAAAGTGCAGATGGAACTTGACTGTAATAGATTGGAGAACATTGTTGGAAAACAAGAAAATGCTTTCTCATTAGGAAACAGTCAATTTAAAAACCTTATCTTTGTTGTTAGAATGCAGGACTGTACTTTAAAGAGTACCATTATTTACATTTGTGCAAATTGAAAGCATTTCCGGATGAGAAATAAAATGTGACTAGAAATGGGGGGAACTAGTATTTGAAAGGATACAAAATTCAAGAAAAGGAAAATGTGCTGTTTAAAAGCATAGTCTTCTTTTCCTCCATTGGTTCAAGAACCTATTCCCATTAGGATCGTTAAAACAGGATTGTTTGATAAAGGGTTACAACAGGAAGCTAGTAAATGCTCAGAAAATCTCGTGTTGTAAAAACGTACAGTTTTGAGCACTGCAGGTTTTCTAAATGCTCTGTGTATCTTCTGAGTGCAATTAATACAGTAAATGCTTAGAAGCAAATAATCTTAATCAATAAAAATATTTAGAAAAAGAACAGGTATTATTTTGTATATATTCTTTGCATTGGTACTATTATTTTATTATCCTATTATTATTTTTTATACCTAAAACAATGTTTTAACGCCATTGAAACAAAACTTGAACTAAATGAGTTTTCAGCTCTCTCTTTGAATTTACCATTGGAATTTTTTTCAAAATTTAGAAAAAATAAATTCAGCAAGCAATTTGAACTTCAGACTCGTCAAAGATCTAAAATCAGAAAGAACATCAATATGAAATCTCATTATACATAGTTTTTTTTTACAATACTTTTGACTGCAAAAGTATTCCTGGCACTGCAGATTTTTAGCTCCACTGGCCGAAGGCCAGCGGGCTTATGTCATGGCCCGTTGTCCGTCGTGCGTCCGTCCAGACGTCCGTGCGTCCGTCCGTCCGTCCGTGCGTTAACTTTTTCTTTAAACATCTTCTTCTCTGAAACTACCCATCCAATTTTGATGAAACTTCACAGAAATGATCCTGCCATGGTCCTCTTCAGAATTTCTTGAAAGAATTTAATTCCTTCAAAAACTGTGGTTGCCATGGCAACAAAACTGAAAAATTTTGAAAATCTTCTTGTCTGAAACCGTAAGGCCTAGAGCTACCAAATTTGGCATGCAGCTTTAACTAGTGGACCTCTACCAAGATTCTTCAAATTATAGCCCTGGGGTCAAAATTGGCCTCGCCCCGGGGGTCACAAGTTTTACATGGGCTTTTTTAAGGAGAACTTTAAAACTCCTCTTCTACCTTGGCATAGGACCTAGGGCAACCAAATTTGGGATGTTGTTTTATTTAGTGGACCTCTACCAAGAGTGTCTAAATTATAGCCCTGGGGTCAAAATTGGACCCGCCCTGGGGGTAACAAGTTTTATATGGGCTTATATAGGGAGAACTTCAAAATTCTTCTTCCACCTAGCCATAGGGCCTAGGGGTACCAAATTTGGCATGTAGCTTTATCTAGTGGACCTCTACCAAGGGTTTCCAACTTATAGCCCAGGGGTCAAATCTGGCCCCGCCCCGGGGGGTAACAAATTTTACATGGGCTTATATAGGGAAAACTTTCAAAAATCTTGTCGCACCTAGCTATAAGGACTAGGGCTATCAAATTTTGCATGTAGCTTTATCTAGGGGGTCTCTACCAAGTATAGCCCTGGGGACAAATTTAGCCCCGTCACAGGGGATCACAAGTTTTGCATTGGCTTATATAGGGAAACTTTAATAATCTACTTGTACATAGCCATAAGGCCTAGGGCTATCAAATTTTGCATGTAGCTTTATCTAATGGGCTTCTACCAAGAGGGCCAAAATTTTAACTTTGGGGGTCAAGTTTGACCCCATCCCAGGGGTCACAAGTTTAACATTGGCTTTATAAACCTGTCTCATGGGTCACATATTTTACAGGGCCTTTTTTTGAGTAAACTTGTTGTACAGGGCTTTTTATTGGGCAAGATTAAAAAATCTTTGTGTTTATAACCACACATTCTAGTTTCATATTGTAGGTCTGGGGTCAAAATTGGCTCCATCCAGGGATCACAAGTTTAACATGGGCCTCAAGATATAGTCACTTTAATTTATACATTAATCAAGGGAAATAACTCTTTTTATGAAAGATAAAGTTTGGTACTATTTACCTCCCTTGATTATCAAACTGCATTGATACATGATTGGTGCTAGACATTAAGTTTTTTGATAGAAAATATTCTGTTTTCAAGTGTTATTCATTTTTTTGATGCTAATAGTTATGCTCACATGAGGTGAATAATAAATTCAGAGTAAGGTTTCTATCATTCAGCTTTTTTTTCAAAGGATTTTACCTTTCATGCTAATGAATTAACCTGCTTGTACTGCCTGACAGCGTTCATTGTTTTTGAAGGCCCTCTTTTTCATGGTCATGAACACTTCAATTTGTGTGGTAAAGGGTTAAAAAGCCAGTGGAGCGATACAGGGCCATCATGGCCCTCTTGTTTTTTCATGGAGCTATGAAAAAACAAAATAGCCAGTCAGAACTTGCAAATGTTCATGAAAAAAACTTCTATTGAATTATCTACACATGATATTGTAAACTCTCAATGTGGTAAAGAAATTTTAATCTGTGCATTATTTGGATGGTTACTACAACAGCTTAATTATAAACTAATATGTAAATGAAGCTATTCACCACACTTTATTAAAGTACACTAAATTGTTGTACATGTAATTACCTTTTGGTCACCCATTGTCAAAACTACGAATGACTATCAGTTTCTATCAAAACAGCAGATTACACATCATGATGAGTAGCAATCTGCACCAAGACTTGCTATTGTAGAATAATAGTACTATATACAGTCATCTACAATCATACCTGGCCTTGGTCATTGTGCATATTGGTTTTATGTACAGACATCTACAACCATGCCTGACCTTCATCCTGTATCACAATGGTACCATATACAGTCGTCTCAAGTCACACCAGGCCTTGGTCATTGTGCATATTGGTTTTATGTACAGACATCTACAACCATGCCTGACCTTCGCCCTGTATCACAATGGTACCATATACAGTCATCTACAGTCACACCTGGCCTTGGTCATTGTGGATATTGGTTTTATGTACAGACATCTACAACCATGCCTGACCTTCGTCCTGTATCACAACGGTACCATATACAGTCATCTTCAGTCACACCTGGCCTTGATCATTGTGCATATTGGTTTTATGTACAGACATCTACAAACATGCCTGACCTTCGTCCTGTATCACAACGGTACCGTATACAGTCATCTTCAGTCACACCTGGCCTTGGTCATTGTGCATATTGGTTTTATGTACAGACATCTACAACCATGCCTGACCTTCGTCCTGTATCACAATGGTACCATATACAGTCATCTACAGTCACACCTGGCCTTGGTCATTGTGCATATTGGTTTTATGTACAGACATCTACAACCATGCCTGACCTTCGTCCTGTATCACAATGGTACCATATACAGTCATCTACAGTCACACCTGGCCTCCGTCATTGTGCATATTGTTTTTATGTACAGACATCTACAACCATGCCTGACCTTCGTCCTGTATCACAATGGTACCATATACAGTCATCTACAATCACCTGGCCTCGGTCATTGTGTATACTGGTTTTATGTACAGACTTCTACAAACATGCCTGACCTTTGTCCTGTATCACAATGGTACCATATACAGTCATTGCAACTATGCCTGACCTTTGTCCTATATCACCATTGTACCATATACAATCATTTGCAATCATGCCGGGCCATGGTAATGTTAAAAAATAGCTGCACAGGTGGCTGGTGGCAATCATGCCTGATGTTGGGCATAAAATATTATGTTACAACAAACATCAGTCTGAAATAATGCCTGGATTTTGTTGTGGAGTAAAAGTGGTACAATTTACATTTATCATCCATCTGTTCTTTGCCTTGGCCATGTATTTCATTGTAGCCATATATAAAAGTCTGAAATCGTACCATCCAATAGTCATGTAGTAAAATGGTTCCATATACGGTCATCTTGATTCTATACCTAGTAGTGACACCATAAACAGTCATAAGGATTCTGTGCATTGTTTTTGATAGTGAGTGATACAATATACTGTTATCAGGGCACTGTGCCTTGCCTTGCCTTGTTAATGTAGTGGTACCTTATACAGTCATCAGCAAGCTGGGCCTTGCCTTAGCCATGTAGTGATACCATATACAGTCATAAGGAAAGTGTACTGTCTTGGTTATTGAGTAAGGTGATACCATCGTCCCCAGGAATCTATGTATTGTCTCAGTTTTTGAGTAAAATGATAACATATACAGTCCTTGTGATTCTTTGCCTAGCCTTGGTAATTGAGTAAAGTGATAACATATAATTATGGTATCAGAAATCTGTGCAATGGGGTTGGTAAGTGAGTAAAATAGTATCATGTATAGTGGTCCGGAATCTCCCTTCCCTTGGTAATGAAGTGTAATCATACACAGTCTTCAGGAATCTATTCCTTGCTTTGGTCATAAACTGATACCATATATGGCCATCAGGAATCTGTGGCTTACATTGCATATACAGTTTTATCATATACAGTTGTCAGGAATCTGCTTTGCCTTTTTCATGTAGTGCTATCATACACAGTCTTCAGGTCTGCATTGCCTTTGGACATCATGTAGTTGTACCATATGTAGTTGTCAGGAATCTGCCTTGCCTTTGTCATGTAGTTGTCCCATATATAGTTGTCAGGAATCTGCCTTGCCTTTGTCATGCAGTTGTACCATATGTAGTTGTCAGGAATCTGCCTTGCCTTTGTCATGTAGTTGTACTATAATTATATAGTCACCAGGAATCTGCCTTGCCTTTGAAATTTAGTTGCAACATGTATAGTCGCCAGGAATCTGCCTTGCCTTTCTCCTGTAGTTGTACTATAATTATATAGTCACCAGGAATCTGCCTTGCCTTTGTCATTTAGTAGCAAATTGTATAGTCGCCAGGAATCTGCCTTGCCTTTGTCATTTAGTTGCACCATGTATAGTCGTCAGGAATCTGCCTTGCCTTTGTCATTTAGTTGCACCATGTATAGTCGTCAGGAATCTGCCTTGCCTTTGTCATTTAGTTGCACCATGTATAGTCGTCAGGAATCTGCCTTGCCTTTGTCACGAAGTGATATCATTCTCAGTCTTCAGGAATCTGTGTGTTACCTTTGTCATGTAGTTTTATCATACACAGGCTTCAGGAATCTGCCTTACCTTTGTCATGTAGTGATGTCATACACAGTCTTCAGGAATCTTCATTGCCTTTGTTATGTAGTTGTACCATAATTATATAGTCGTCAGGAATCTGCCTTGCCTTTGTCATGTAGTGATATCATACACATTCTTCAGGAAAAAGACCGTTTCCTTGGTCATGTAGTGGTACCATTTACTATTGTCAGGAATTTGTGCCTTACCATGCCATTTTTTTTTGTAAAGTGATACCATATACAATCTTCAGGAATCTGTTCCTTGTCATGGTCATCTAGTGATACCATATACAGTTGTCAGAAATCTGCATTTCCTTTGTTATGTATTAACCCATTACCACACAATCCCTACTTTTGACACCCCTAAGAAAAAATCCTTTAGAAAACATTGTGGTTACCAGCATTTTCTCCTTTTCCCACAGTGTTTTCTACCATTCACAAAACAAATGTCAAATTCAGTCACTTTTATTTTGTCGTCTGCAAATGCTTTGGATTTGGACAAGCCTAAAATATCGTCATTCGGTAATGGGTTAACCCTTTACCCCATAAGGCATTCCTATGGTACCTCTAATTGACCCTTAGTAACAGCAAGGATGAAGCCATTTATTAAGTATATATGACACCTTTAAATAGCATAGAAAACATTTTGACAAAATGTGAAATTGCTGGTCACGAGCAATTTCACCTTTTGTCACAATGTTTTCCAGAGGCTCCTACAAGCAGTGTGTCAAAATGAGTATCTATGGAGTAAATGGTTAAAGTGATACCATATACAATCATAAGGAGTCTGTTTTATGTCTTGGTTATTGAGTGATACAATATACAATCACCAGGAATGTTCCTCGTCTTGGCTTTATAGTAAAGTGATACTACAGCGTTTAGGAACCTGGACCTATCCTTGGTCATGAAGTTAAACCATTTACAGTCGTCAAGAATTTGCCTTGTCTTTGTTATTTTGTATAGCGATACAACCTCCTGTTATCAGGAATCTGCACACCGTCTTGGTTATTGAGTAAATTGCTAATATATTCATTCGTCAGGATTCTGACCTTCGCCCTGTTCATGTAGTAAAATGGTACCATATATACAGTGGTCTGCAGTCTGTGTCCAGGCTTGTCAATGTATCATAT
Source organism: Tridacna crocea (assembly GCA_943736015.1). Classification (NCBI taxonomy): domain Eukaryota; kingdom Metazoa; phylum Mollusca; class Bivalvia; order Cardiida; family Cardiidae; genus Tridacna; species Tridacna crocea. The sequence continues at coordinate 46,305,196 of OX031061.1, forward strand.
TGGTTCCATAGATGTCAGTAGTCGACCCTAGCATTGGTCGGGTAGTATAATGATACGATAAACGCTTGATTTCAATCTCTCTCCAGTAGGTTTTACTATGTTGTAAAATTGTACCATAGACACTACAGTATCTGTATCATACCCATCAAGGGGGATATAACGATAGCATAGTTACATAAAGACAACTATGTCACATTCATCAAAGTGTTGTGCCTTCAGCCTGCAAAACAAATTTAATGTTGTCTCCCCAGTGTCAGCAGATCACGAATGGAAAAATGTGATTTGTTTTGTTTACATTTTAGACCGCTTGACCCCTAACCTACTGCGTACAGAGTTGTTCAGTATTGTGCTAAACACGTATGAAAGGTTGTTGCAACAGAAAAATCTCTCTCTCTTATACATACTTGTTTTTGGGCTACGCCGCCTGCAAAAGCTCCGTTTTTTAGTCTTTGAAAGGTTCACAGCATGTTGATTACCCCTGGTTTACAAGGATCGTCATGAAGGTGTGCTTGAGTCTGCAAGCAGTTATAAAAGCCTTTCAGCACCATAGGTGTAAACATGGAGTGTTGCTGACGGCATAGATTAAGATCATACTACACAGAAGGTGCTGTCTGATCTTGGATCTTTACCGTCCGTTTGTTTGGTCGAGCATAGAAGATAAAAATCGTTCTTGTTTTCAGCGGTTTATTTTTTTTTTTTGGTCAAAGAAAGTAACGTTTCAATATTTCGTGCTGAAAGCACCAACTCTTTACCAAATACTGTAATATTTTGGTCTGGTCCAAATTCAGTTCACTTGTAGTCGATAAATCGAATATGGCTAAAATTCTTGGTTATGTCCAATAGGTTTGAAAACATTGTTAGAAAAGGATAAAATGCTGTTTACCAGCATTTTATTCTTCCCCACAATGTTTTCAATAGTCGGATTTCCTCGGGTCTTTGAAACTCGGTATTGTTAGGTAATGGGTTTATGAGTTCGCTTTCTTATTGTAAAAAATACAGATATAAACTGAGAAATACAGGATGATGCATTTTTCCACGTTTATAAATATCATCAGGAGCATATTAGTGGCTTTTAAGCGGAAATAGAATTTCGTGACGAGGACTTTAACAAACAACCCTAGCAACATATCTCTGTCTCAGAAGTTTCGTAACTTGTTTTTGCGGAGGATATTTCTCCCCTTAGGAAGAAACAACGCCGGAAAACCGAAAATCTTGGTCCGGACTTTTTCTTGTCTGGTAAGCATTGTATTTCGATTCTAAAAGAATATCGGTTACATAAATCTGTTCCTGCATATTCTTTCGGAAGCACAACGCCAAACTCTGTTTCCAAGACACTGTCACCTTTCCCACGTCTCACGAATTTGAAACAGTTATGCACGGTGGTAAGAGCTGAATGAACACTTTTGCTGCTTTTTCCAATCCTATTCGGTTAGAGTTTGGGTCTAACCTGGTTTCCAACTTCGAATCCTTCAATTTACAAGCTTGCTCGTTTCTATTATACCACAAACTTAACCTGTCAAAGCAGTTGTTCCAATTTTAAGTCATATTTTGGCTAGACAGGGACTTTTCTGTACATTTTATTTTATAGATGGAGGATGAACTGGCATTCTTACAGCGCTGTCTTGAATAGAGCTCTACAATAAGTCAGATAAACTGGCGAATTCAACAGATCTACTTTGCGTGTACTTGTAAACGTTGTGCTGCGAACTAATTTTATATCTTATTTGCTCATTGCAGAGCCATTCTCTACATAATTCTGGGTCTTCACGAGCCGTAGAAACAGGACTTTTGAAAACATTGTTGGAAAAGGAGAAATTGCTGGTTACCATCATTTTCTCCTGTTCTCACAATGTTTTACACCCCTACATAGATAAAATTCCATAATTGTGTACATTAAAGTTGTCGTCCGCAACTGCTTCCAATTAAGAACAGTTTAAATTTTTGTTGTTTGGTAAAGATCTAAACATTTAGATTTGCGTGTGTTTTTTTTTTCATTTAAAAAAAAAAGTCTAGATGATGTATCACTAGTCTTGTAGCTTGGCCCTGTTGGAGTTTATCTCTCCATCTGTCAGTCCGTCTGTCTGTTTCTGTCTGTCTGTTTGTCTCTCTCTCTCTCTCTCTCTCTCTCTGTCTCTCTGTCCCTCTCTGTTCCTCTCTGTTCATCTGCCCCTGTCTGTCTGTTTGTCTGTCTCTGTCCATCTCTCTATCTGTATTTCTCTTTCTGTCTCTCTCTCTCTCTCTAATCCAACAAGAAGTTTTCTCTTTCTCTCTCTCACGGAACCCCAAAATTTGCACAATGGTGACATCCTCCATTTGCAAAGATGTTCTCAAAGTTGCCATTTGCAACACACACACACACACACACACCCCCCCCCACACACACACACAAAAATGCTTGCGTTAGGTAACTCGTTTGTCAGACGTTACTACTGCTTTCCCATAATACAATCTCAAAGGCTGTTCTTACAAAGAAAAATAAAAACTATATATGGCCTGCAACACTAAAAAGGGAGCATTCGGACATTTGCGTAAAGTGTCTAAGATCAGCCTGCGCAGTCCGCATAGGCTAATCAGAAACGACACTCTCCGCTTCCATGTTATTTCTGTTTTGCACAAGTCTACTATAGCACAAATTATAATGTAGTCTAAAATGCCATCTCAGATTAACCCTTTCCCAAACCACAAATTTTGGACTCTTCCAAATCAAAAGAGTTTGCAGACAACAATTTTAGATTTTGAGAAAATGGCAGAAAGTTCTCAAAAAGGGTAGAAAACACTGTGGGGGAAAAGGAGAAATTGCTCGTCACGAGCAAATTCTCCTTTTCCCACAGTGTTTTCAAACGACTTTTACTGCAGACACGTAAAAAGCAGGGCTTGTTTGGGAAAGGGTTAACCTGTGCGGACTGCGCAGGCTGATCCAAGACGACACTTTACGCAAATGTCCGAATGCCCTTTTTCGCGTGTTGCAAGCCACATATATATAACATCTGCAGGGATAGGTCATCTTATTAGCACACTGCTATTATCAACTCAAAACCCAGCTATTTCTTCCCGATTTTTCGTACCTGGAAATCATTTTAACTCTAGCCTCTGGTGCGCATGTTCAATCTTTTTACCTTCCACAGAATTGACTCTACATAATTCTGCCGAAGGATATATTGTATTAGGCGATATTGGACAGAATGCTAAGTAGTCCATTTCTAACTTTAACAAAATCAGATGGCAGCTTTGAAATTCCTATTCAAGATACCTTCGGTGAAAAATCTCGAACCCCCAAGATCTCGCCGAAAAATCGGCCAAAAGTCTACTTGGAAGCTGCCACCTCGAAACCGGATTTGGTCCTGCGAAAGGGATATCTTCTTCCCCGACTGCCTTTCTGTGAAGCCTACGACGGTATCAACCTGCGACGCACGAAGACTATCTCCGAAAGCATTCAAGATCTTCTTCATAAGAAGTCATTGTCAGCGGGATGTCTAGTAAATGACAATGAGCGTCCGGTGTGCTCAGAGCGTCAGTCTGTTTCAGAGGAAGTGCTTGTCAGAAAAAGGAGAGCAAGAGGAAACGAAGACCTAAAAATACATCAGGTCGAAAAGAAGTCTGAACATCTGTTTGTTTTGTCTAGTACTCGCAATACGACTAAAATTCTGGACGACAGAGATCCTAATCTCGGTATCTGCGACGATGTTGACAGTAAAGGTTATATAGACTTGAAACTGGACTACGATTCTCTGGAAAATTGTCTACACGTCACCATACTTGAAGGGAAAATAGCAAAAAAGCATGGAACGCTTCCAGACACTTTCCTTACAGTCAACTTAACAGAACACGGCGAGAAACGACACCGAACGCGGACATGTAAGCGGAGCCGGGAACCTGGCTTTAACGAAACTTTTGTAATTGAGCACGTCAATAAACAATGGCTTCATGTGTTAGCGGTCCAAGTGCAACTATGGCACAAGAAAATGTTACGTAGTGTTTTGATCGGTGGATCGTTGATCTGGCTGGACGATATAAATATTCTTGTTCACGAAAAAATGGCGATTAGGCTTCTCTTAAAATAACTTTCCATGTAAATATTTTTTTCCATGAAAGACTTGACATTTTTTGTGTGTGCCAGTGACGTAAGGACAGGGTACCCTCATGGTTTTTAGGGAACCAAAGGAAGGTGAATTTACAAGGCCAGATTTTCATTCTCGCCTTCACATGTCAGCGCTCGGCAGCTTGCTGCAAATGCTTCTGAACTGCATTATCAAAATGCCTTTTCAAATAGTTCGTTACTTCTCGAGTACATAAGAACAAAATAATGTCGAGACCATTGTAAATTCAATCAGAACAGCAAGAAGAAACTTCAAGTTTCTAGAAGGAATGAAATCGAATTTGTGAAAGACAAATTCAAAATACTTTGAATTAGTTCAATGATATAGTGGTGCTGCTACAGCAACAAATAAACCGTAGCTATATTATAAGCCAATCGAAAGCTACTAAAAAGACAACATTCGAACCTACTTCCACTTCACAACGCATCAACAACTCACCAGTGGGATCGTAACTATATGCAAATTTACGATCCCTGAACTAACCAATCGGATAGCTTCCTTGAATGACGTATCGCTTATAGACCTCTTTCCTCTGTTGGCAACGTTATTCTTTCTTTGTGAGAAGTAAAATTTCAATGAAATAAATTCCTTTGAATCATCAAGCGTTTATGCAAAATTTTCTCTTTCAAAGAAATAGTAACGTTCTTCTAGCAAAGTTGTACTTGACTTTATGATTAATGACTAGGTTATTGTTACGCGTCGGCGTGACCCAGCTTTGATTCCGGAGACCCGTGAAAAGAAAAAGGTAAATCTGAAAGTTGAAATAACAATATGTGTCATTTCGAAGTAGTTCTGGTTAGTATACCGATGACAATGACATGATCTGTAACCGTTTTAACACGCAAAAAGTTTTAACTTCTTTTGATCGTCAATGTGCTTAATGTTCAGCAAGTATTCATAAATATTTAACCCTTTACCACTCACTTGAAACGACTCTGAAAACCAAGCTTTAAAAACATCGAGGGGAGAGGGGAAATTGCAACCGGAAACCGTCATTTTCTCTCTTTTTTTAATTCTATCACAATGTTTTAACCCTATCAAGAACAAATTTTGTCGCTAATTTGGGCCACCCTGAATTTGTCGTCTGCATGAATCAGTGCTTTCAATTTCAACTTAGTCTGAAATTTCTTCGTCAGTAAAGAATAAACGCTTATGCAATGAATTGTTATCATAATCACTTACCTCCGTCATTATTAGAACTTAAATCTTTACGTTATATATTCCATTTATTTTCCTCGAAAGACTTTCCTTCAACTATACTTTTTTTTTCTAAAACTGAATAACACAAAGATAGAGTTATCTTGACACGGAGAATTCCACTGTCCTAGAGTGCATCGGACGTGTTCACGATTTTCTAAGAACACGGACCAAGGGCCTGTATCTGTGTAACTGTACACGATATATTTTTGTCGAACAAAGGAATAGGGCGTATCTCAATATTGACGGGTAGGCAATCTTTTTGCTTCCATGTTTGTCGACAACCTGAACGAACATACCGGTTACGCGGGATTAATGAAAGACAAGCGTTAATGTCAATGGACCCTTAGATCGTTTATTACCCCTGTCTCTTTTGAAGACAAGGCAGATGATTCTGTAGTCTGCGTAGAATATGCAATCTTATGTCGTATGAGCTATATACAAGATAATCAACTGGTTGTTTTTGATGTGAAAAATATCTCACGAGGATGCGTTGTTAGGCGTTGAAAAAACGAGTGCGCAGCACGAGTTTTTTTAACGCCTTACGAGGCGTCTGAGTGAGATATTTTTCATATACCTTATTAACATCATTATTTGTAATTTTGCGTTTGAAAGTCGAAAAAAATGTAGTCGAAAAAATAAAAGTAGTTCCCAAATTACGTCAGGAAGTGAAAGTGAAAGTTGATAACGTCACTAGTGATGATATCAAAATTTATTACACTGGGAAATTCCAGGATTTCACTGCTAGGTATATAATAAATTGTAATAACCCGACCAAAACAGCTCTGGGTGGAGTTGCAATAATTATGCATTTTTCCCGAAATGCTAAATGCCAATTTCATCAATCCAGCGCTCTAGTATAAGGGTTAACAAAGTCATAGATTACAAGAATCTTGTAAACAAAGAACACCTTCCGACGTTCCTTATAGGACATTTGAAGTCAACCGTCAAATGATGTTGGTTATTCTCAGTAGGATGGTAAACATTGTGCAAAACGGAGAAATTGTTCATTGCCAGTATTTTCTCATGTTCCTGCATGGTTTCAAAATACCCTTCCCTTTTTAAACTTGAAGCCCCATTCTTTAAGGTCATTAAAACTCAGCACATGTAATTGTAATCTAAAAGTTAAATCTCCGTTTTGAACATTGAAAATCGTTTGTTTTGAAACTCTTTTTCAGTCTGGATAAAGTATATTTCAAATAAAATGGTAAACAAATTTTTAAAAAAGCCTTTTAACTGAACTTTTTCCCAGTCAAAGGGCACATTTTCAGCTGCTCTTCACTTACTATTTGCTAATTGCTTTAATGTAGACGGCCCTTATTTTTTGTTATTTTCTGAAGGGTTTTGTAAAGAGTTACTAAGATGGAAAACATTGTGGGAAAGTCAAATAAAATGTTGATTATCATTATTTGCTATTTTTACTACAATGTTTTCAAAAGTCTCTTCTTTAACATCGTTGAAAGTCAGTATTGTGATCTAAAAGGCTGAATCTCAGTTTCTATACTCTTAAAGGCACCTTTCTAGGAGCTTTTTGCTCTCTCAATAAAATTGTCTATGGAACAAAATGGTAAAGATTTTCAAGAAATTAATCATCTCATTACAGAGTTACAGTTTTAGACCTATCAAAACTGACTGCATTTTCAAGCAAAAACTATTCTTAATCCTTTACCATACCCTATCAAGTACAGTTTTAACAACCCTGAGAGGGAGGCCATTTAAAAACTTAGTTTTGAAAAGGAGAAACTTTCTTGACTCTTTACACGAAGAAAAAAATCAGACTTTCCAAAATTGATTGCATTTTCAGGTAGCCACTTTTTGACCTGGCACCATTGATGGAACCTGTCTGAAATAGGAAGGAAGACATTTTAGGAAAAGGAAAAAATTCAGTTAGCACCGTACTCTCCTTTTCAGATCAAAATTTCCCAAGTCTTCTTCCTAAAGACCTTTTGAACTCATAACTGGAGTAAAAGAAGGTTAGATCTAAGTTTCTATACAATGTAAAAACATATACGGGTAATGGCAAATTGCTGTTACATAAATTTTATCCTTCAAATGAAATCGAAAGGAGTTTCAGAAATGTCCTTTCGTTTTAAATCTTTTTCATCATATTTTCACAAGCCTACTTCAAGTTTGTTAAAACTCAGGATGGTGAACTGGCCTTCATTGCACATGAACATTGCACAACTCTATAGACTTTTCTGTACTAGGAGGGTGATTTAAGTACAGGAAAATGTATCGCAATATCTTATGCCTATATTCTAAACTCGCCTTTAGCAGTACTTTCAGTACTTTGATTATACTGTTGGAGGCTTATTTTTTACTGTAGCATTTTTAATTTATTGCTACCTACGCTTTTAAACTTTTTGTGTGGACGGCGGGGATCAGGATAAGACTGTAGAACTCTTGCAGCTTGATCTTGAATCAATGATTGGCTATATTAGATAAAGTAAGAAAGACGCTTTGAAATCTCAGAACTTTTCTTTAGCTACTAGCTCGAAATATCTATCAAATAATTTTATTAATTACGCATTGTGAAGGTTAAGACATACTAAATATGACCTTTATCTGTTTCCACATAGGAGAAAGTTTGTATTGAAAGGAAAAGTTTTCTTTTTAATCATATTTTCATTGTTAAAAAAATTCTTCCGTCCAAGGCATAGGTTTGTAACGTGTTCATTCATTGGTCAATATCAAATGACGCATTTGACAGGGTAGGCCGTTGATGTAAATGGATAGGGTGATAATAAATTTACCGCGACTTTTCTTTCCACATCTTAGATATAATTATCACAATCGAAATTAACCTTTTACCAATCAACCCATGATTTTAGGACTCCATAGGAGAAAATATCTAAAACATTGTGAGAGAAGACGAAAACACATGAATTGGCAACCAGCTTTTCCTCATCATCTCACAGTGTTTTCTAATTTTAAAGACAGAGAGCATCTTTTAGCCTACACTTAATATGTTGTCTGCAAATGCTTTCAATTTGGTCGGGTACCAATTCTGGTTGTTTGGTAAAGAGTTGACCTACATATAAATATACTATATCTTTCTTTCATCATCCACTTATTTATCATCGCATCTGTTTGTGTGTGGGTGTGGGGGTATGTGTGTGGATGGGTGTGTGTATGTTTGAGAGAGAGAGAGAGAGAGAGAGAGAGAGAGAGAGAGGCAACATTGTAAAGAAGACTCTATTTTCAGGTCATTTTTCTTGAAATTCTGTCTAAATGTTTTAACCTTCAAGAAATAAAGATTTTATTATTGTTATTATTATTATTATTACCATACTCAAACTTTGATAGGGATCACTTACATATATCTGTATGTATTTATGTATTTATATGTTACGACAGTTTTGCATAACTCTTTATTATACTGTAAAATTCTAGATTTGTCCAAGTTTAAAGCATTTGCTGACTAAAAACTGTATGCAAGGTGCACTATGCTGTCTGTCATAGGATAGAAAACATCGTTGGAAAAGGAGAAAATACTGGTATCCAGCATTTTCTCCTTTTCCAACAATGTTTGCCAAAGGCTTCTTTCTCAGTGTCTTTAACAGTCGGCATTGTGAGGTAAAGGCTTAGATATCCGTTTCCACAGGTCATTTTATTGATCAGTGTGGCAATGTAACATATTTTAAAACCATACGTGATACAAGCCACATATATATTAAAGGTGAATCATTTATGGTGATCCCTAGCAAATTTTGACGTGCGACCTCTTAATTCCTTTGCGAGGACATAAAGCGGGTTTTACTCTGTGTTACAATATCAAACCATCTTTATATCTTATAAAAGTAATCGTTTGACAACACTGCTAAAAGTAGTGAGTCACAAAATATATGTAGATTTTACAGACGAAACCCGAAGAGATCCACAGAATAAACATGTCACCCAGTTTTAACCAATCGCGAGTAATTATTTATTCGTTCGAGAGAACCAATGAGCAGGTCAACATCCAGCCAATACAGCTAGGCTAAAAAAAAACCCGAATTTTAATAATTTTAAATACTTTATTGAAATTGATATACAAACACACACACACACACTCTCTCTCTCCCCTCTCTCTCTTTCTCTCATCCAAGAAGATGTTTGCGATATTCGTGGTCTACTTGTGTTCACCGATTATAACTTTGTAACCAACTGACCTTAACTCTATCTTACAGTTTTATGGTCACGTTTCACAAGCATTTGTAAATACAATATTTATGGATCTCCGATAATGAGTGATTAGCTTTCGGTCAAACCTTTGTCATACAAACACGAGTTTTAACGACACTGAGAAAGAAGACTTTTGAAAACATTTTAGGAACAAGAGAAATGCTGGTGACCAGGATTTTTTCCTTTTCCTATGATGTTTTCAACGCTGTCAGAAGGCGCACTTGTTGAAATTCGAAATTTGTAATCTGCGGATGTTTTGAGTTTAGTGTTGTCAAAAATTTATGGTGCAGTAAAGAGTTAATCCATTACTCCCTCAAACAAAACCCTCTCAGGTATCCTTCTAAGCTTTTTCCAAACAATCCCGAGTTGAAACTAATCGGAAGACAAGAGCTATTGAAACCAGCATTTTCTTCTCTTCCCATAATGGTACAGTGTATATTTTTTTAATCTTATTTTCTTTGTCGGCAAATGCTTTGACTTTGGACAAGTTTATTGGTATATTTATTTATTTATTTGTTTGTTCATTCATTCATTTTGAATGGTAAAGGGTTAAACATAGTTACGGACAGAGAAAATTGAAATGAAGTTTACAAAGAGTGGTCTGCTTTTTTACAAAGTTTTCAAAGACTGGTCTGCCAATTTTGTAACGTGAAAATATCTTTACACTCGAAAAGATAGAATGTGCCATGTTTCAACAGTTGTGACGTACTATTGAAGCCTGATTTGGACAAAGTACCTGAAAATCATCATAAGTGCTACCTACACAATAACCATCACTATCATCAGCAGCAGTGGCAGTAACATCGAAACCTGCACCAAAATCATCATTATCATCACAGCCTCCACAAAAGTCATCAATATAATCACCTTTGCATACCCCACAAAGTCATCCATATCTCCGCCTTCACAGCCTCCACCTCTCATCAATATTTTAACCTTCGCAGCCTAATCCAAAGTCGTCAATATCCTCGCCGTCGCAGCCTCCACCAAAATCGTCAATATCCTCGCCGTCGCAGCCTCCACCAAAGTCATCAATATATTCGCCTTCGCAGACTCCACAAAAGTCATCAGTATCTTCGCCTTCCCAGCCTCCACCGAAGTCGTAAATATCATTACCGTCGCAGCCTCCACCAAAGTCATCAATATCATTGTCGTCGCAGCCTCCACCAAAATCGTCAATATCATTGTCGTCGCAGCCTCCACCGAAGTCGTAAATATCATTACCGTCGCAGCCTCCACCAAAGTCGTCAATATCATTGCCGTCGCAGCCTCCACCAAAATCGTCAATATCATTGCCGTCGCAGCCTCCACCAAAATCGTCAATATCATTGCCGTCGCAGCCTCCACCAAAATCGTCAATATCATTACCGTCGCAGCCTCCACCAAATATCAATCAATCATCAATATCATTGCCTTCGCAGCCTCTGCCAAATTCATCAATTTCTTCCCCTTCGCAGCCTCCACCAAAGTCGTCAATATCTTCGTCTTTGCAGCCTCCACTAGTCGCCAATATCATCACTTTCGCAACCCTCATCAAAGCCACCAATATCATTTCATTCACAGCCTCCTCTAGACATCAAAATCTTAACCTTCGCAACCTCCACCAAAGTCATCAATATCTTCAGCTTAGCAGCCTCCACCAAAATCATCATTTTCGTCATTGCAACATCCGTCGTCATCATCTTTTAAGCCGCCAGTAAAATCACCATAACTTTCAAAAACGACAAGGGAGCCACAAAATGTTGTTAAAGGATAAATGAGGCAAAAAAGGGGTTTATGCATCTCCGACATACATTATAATTGCCCTGCTAATCCGAAAGGACATTTTCCGTTTCTAAGTAATTTTCTGTTTTTCGCAAGACTACTAAAGCACTAAATCTAATTTAGTCGTAAAGTGCCGTCTCGGATTAGCCTGCGCGGACTGCGCAGGCTGATCCGAGACGACACTTTACGCAAATGTCCGAATGCCCCTTTTCTTGTATTGCTAGCCAATTTTCAAACTCATCATCATCATATGTATTGTCTTTGGACATACAGAAAATATACCAAAAAAGGAAAAAAATCGACCCAGGTGATCCTGAGCTGACTGCTTTTGTAGATGCATTAAATCCCCTTTTGCAGAACATGGCTCGGAGTATTCTATACTTATGTTATCTAACCCTTTCGCCGCTAAGCGCGATACGCTGACCTTTTGCGGACATTGTAGATCAAGATCAGACTGCACAGAACGTGCAGTCTGATCTTTGATCTACACTGTCCGATAAGGAGATATCTTTTCCCCAAAACATACTTTAGAAACAACACTATTTGGGTTATTAGTATCAAACTGAAAATTTGACTTTAGTTTTTTTAGCAGCATAAAGGTTAATTGTGAAACAAATTTTGCAACAGTAAGTGCATCTTCGCGAGCCAAGTTTACGATCACTACGTGGATCTTACCTTGGCTGATTGAGCCCGATTTCGAGATTCCTTCGATGCGCCCTCTATTGGATGCTGGTTATTACCCCCCCCCCCCTTTTACATCATATTTCTAAAAGCCAATGAAAAATCGTTTAATCAACCGCTTACGAATACACATGAAGCGATAAGCAGACATCCACGTGGGTTTCCATGTCTACCTTCTATTCGAAAGATAGCGACCTTGTTCTATTTTTATCAAAGATGAAATGCTACGAGCGATTTCATTCGTAGCAGTTAGAGCTGGCTGCATCCAATGAAAAAGCGTATTGGGGAATGTAAAAATCAAGCTTGATTCGCCAAGGGTAGAGTAACGTAGTGAATCGTCAGCCTTGGCTTGCGAAGATGCAGTGAGTGCTGCTCTTCGACAGTAATTTCACGAATTAGACCTAGCGACCATGTCGAAATGCTTGGCGTTCCGGTGTAATGCAGAGAAATGACTCACATTACAAAATGACCCACAGTCATTTCTCGACGTAGAATAATGACCCGGGCCATTTTTCTACGTAGATAAATGACCCCCGGGTCATTCCTCCACGTCGAGAAATGACCCGTGGGTCATTTTGTAATTGGGGGGGGGGGGGGGGTCATTTCTCTGCATTACACCGGCTTTACATTTTATTTGGACCTAGATCCTTTAACCCCAGCACCGCTGTCTCCAATATAACAGGATAGGCCCTAAATCGGCCAGTGTACACTATACTAACAATTGTATACTTATAAATCACTATTAGAGGTATAAATCTCTCATGCTTATCGACACTCTTATTGATACTGGAAAACTTGAACTGTCTCAGTAGTTTTTCGAAAAGTTAGACCCTTCACTGTAATGTTATCGTAGGACCCATGCGGAAATGGGTTCTATTTAAATCGTGAACAAACGTTTGGAGAAAATTGCCATGTAGTTTGAGATGAAAAAGGGAAAAAAATGGGAAAATGAACTGTTAGATGTTATAGGAAACTGTGCCCTCTCCACAGTTTTGCCCATATTGTGAGCTACAAGGGGTCGGGGCTGTGTGGAAACAAGTCATATTCATACACCGATGGATTAACCCTTTCTCAGCTTTAATGGCATTGAGTAAGAACGCCTTTGAAAGAAAGTATGGAAAAAGAAGAAAATGATAGTAACCAGAATTTTCTCGGTTCCCCTCGGTTTTCTATCCTTACAAAATCAAAGTTCAATTTGATATATACATCACATTTGCTCTGTCAAATGCAAATGCACTCAATTTGTACAAGTCTAAAGTTTTGACGTTTGGTAAAGAGTCATATATTATTTTGTGGAAAGGCGTGGCTTCATTAACCATTTGACACTGAATTTAGAAATTGCAATATTTCAAATGAACGCACATGTAACAATAGATTCGGAAAAAGATTATTTATAGATGATCAGTATGAATCAGTTTCAATACCTAAGTGCGCGTAAAGATATTGTGAAAAACAAGAGGATAAAACCTCACGTTACGAGTAATTTCTTCTCAGGAAAAATGGGTTTCAAAGACACCCTGCCTCAAGGAAAGGAAAAGAATTTTATTACCACTTCAATATTTGCCATAATCTGGCAAAATAGGGTTTAATGCATATTCGTGAAACACTATATCACCCAAGTCATAACTACGAATAGAAAAAATCTATTTTGTCTAGCAATCCATTGAATCATAAGGTATACAAGGTGGAATGTTTTGGTCATGCAAAAAAAAAACACGTTTCTACACAGGACTATGGTAGCTGACCTGGATCGACATTATTTTGCAGATCCATTAGACTCCTTTTTCACATAGCATGGCTTTTATACATATATAAATGACCCGTGTCTCAAGACAGATGTATTGTTGACGTTTAACTAATAGTGGAAAGATGGTAGAACGAGCCAACAAATTGCTATTGGTCGGAGTTCTGGGGATTTTAGTAATAATACAAAACACAGAAGCTCAAGGTGAGATTAATTTCAATTTAATCAAGAACCAATGTTTTTTTAAACTTGAGCGCAAACTCGAATAATTTTGTCTTAATAGCCTTTCAAAGCAAGTTGCAAATTACCTTGTTTTTTCAAAGGAGGAAAGAAGCAGATTATTGTATTAATAACTGTATTTTTCACAGAATTTTAAGTATAACCTAACCCCCCCCCCCTTCAAACAACCGAGATTTAGATAATCAAAAACATAGCATGGTATTTATTTAGTGCCTTCTCACTCATCGAATAAAATGAAAAAAAAAGACAAAAGTAAAAAATAAATTGTAATGGACCAATTTGTTTTCAGGATTGGGGCATAGCCTACCTATGATTTGTTTACAAAATAAGGCAATAAAATCCTAATTTTTTCTGATATTTTTCAGAGATAAATGTTGCTCTTGGAAAACCGACCGTTCAAAATTCTAATCTGAATTTTTCTGGGTTCGAGTGGACCTCTGAAAAAGCTGTAGACGGTTGTTTGAACACCACTAATCCTGATGAGTCTCAATGCTGCAGCGCAAGCCTGGGAACAACGGACAATTTCTGGGAGTTAGATCTCCAGCTCGAGTATTCCGTAACTAGAATTGTCGTATATGGACGGTCGGATGCTACTGCAGGTATATGACTGACTGACTGACTGGCTGGCTGACTGGCTGGTTTGCTGACTGAGTGACAGGACTGAATCTGATAGAACGGAAGACTAGCTGTCTCGGTTTGTACTTTGTTGCAAATGACAAGGTGTTCCTGAACGTGGTTTGAAACAAGGTGTCAACCTTTTATCTGCTAAACTTTTGTTGCATGAAACTTTCAAGCCAATAGTCCGAGCGTAAAAACTCAATAATTACCATTTGAAAGTTATTTTTCTCGGTGGAAATAATTCTTATCGAACAGAGTAGATCTATGATCTGACTAGACCTTCTGTTTAATTGGATGTTAGATCTATACTGTCCGTAAACTGTCACCGAGTTGGGCTTAGCTGCCTAAGGTTCAAGAGGTTTTGTTTTCGATCATCATTTACCCTTCCGGCTTTTCAGCAAATGTGTGCCCAGGAAAAGCAATAGCAGAAGTTTGTAAATGACGATACTGAAAGCCTACCGAGCTTATCATAATTTTGCAGCAAATGTCTGTTTTCCATAATTTTTGGACTGCAACATGCGAAAATTGGTATTCGGACATTTGCATTTGCAGAAAGAATCGTTTTGGATCAGTTTGCACAGTCCTCGCAGGCTAATCCGAAACGAACTTTTCCGTTTTTATGCAGTTGTCTGTTTTTTGCATGTCGACTGTAGCACAAAAGCTAATTTTGTCGTAAAATGTCGTCTCGGCTTGACCTGAGTAGTGTCAAAAGTACAGGAGAAATCCTCGGTATTCGAAGCAAAAGCCTCGTTGAGCAAAATCCACGTTGAGCAAAATCGTCGTTGGTCTGATGAAGTCAATCCATTCTTTTTATGCATTTTTTTCAAACATTTGTTCAGCTGTCTTCAGTGCATCGATGGCGTCATAACATAATATAAAATATATGATTTTTACGCATTTTTTCAATCTTCTGTTGAGCTGTTAGAGATTTGGATGATCAGAAAAAAGAAAATGTATTGAATAAGTATTACTCAAGTTGTAGAACAAAATCCTTCACTTTTTATGGACCGCAAAAGTTATGTAAAGTGTTAGATCGAAAGTATCTCGGTGTGTGTACGATCGATTATGTGCGACAATGGTTGAGCAGTCAAGATTCGTATGCATTACACAAGCCAGTGCGATATCGGTTTAAGACCGCAAATGTGCAAGTAACATCTGTTAATGAGCAGTGGGATATACTGTCCATGGCTAGCTTAATGGAAGAAAATGATGAAGAGCAATTTTTACCATTTGCCATAGACATCTTGTCAAGAAAATTATGGGTACGAACGTTTAAAAACAAAACGGCGAAAGCTGTCTCGGGAGCAATGAAGAGTATTTTACGTCAGCAGAAGCCGAAGAAGATTCGACCTGATCGAGGATCGGAATTTGTAAATCACTGGTTTAAAAAGCTAATGAAAGGTTAAGATATTTATTTTTTATGACTCAAAATCCAGCAAATGCTAACTATGTAAACATGTTCAGCGCACAATCAAAAGTTCACTGTAGAACGCCATCAGTAATTATAATAACGCACCGCATCCTGGTTTGAATGGTTCAACGCCTATTCAGGTCGATAAAACAAACGAAGCTGATGTGTTGGCTTACATCTATTTGAAAAAGAAACCAAAGGTGAAAACTAAACCTGTTTTTACTTATAAAGTTGGTGATTTGTTGCACATACGTTTAACTAAACAACCGTTCCGTCGAGCATATCAATAACAATTTACAACAGAGGTCTTTACGGTGCCTCAAAATGGCGTTTAAAATGCCGGTGAAAGAAGCCAATCGATTGTTAAATGTGCTGTTCAAACAGCACCAGGCCAACCAGACTTAGTGTTAGAAAAATTGAAAAAGAGGGATTTTCTGAAAAACGTATATGTCTTTCAAAGGACAATAACTTGTTTTTTAATCTTACAAACTAAGATCTATCGGTGTGTTGAAACTATTGTCATCATTCATAGGTGCAGCCATTTCTTTTTCCAACTGGCCTAAGATTCTGATCAGTAAAGAAGCTTGGAAAAAAAATAGTTCTACCGTATACAGGTAAATTCATCAGTTTGAATGCACCTATAATGTATCCGGAATCATATTTCCTTTGTCTACTTTATTATGCTACAGATGAAACAGTTAAACAATAACAGAACATGTATTCCTCGGTTTGACAAGATTCTTGTTATTTAGCCCATTGCAGAGATGTATGGTGAGAGTGACGAACGACAACTTTGCTCAGAGATTGACAGGCACTGCTGGTTAAGATGTGTTGGCAAATCAAATTCAAAGTTAGGTCTGGATACTCGAGGACGCAGACTCTCCTGGTAATACGGCTCCAAGTTCCACTAACAATGGTTTATACGAAAGAGCAGCCCTGATAACTGAATCGAAAACTTTAGGTTTCCTTTGTTTCACAGACTTAGTTGCCCTCAATATACGATTCCTATTTTTATTTTTGTGACGAGCTAAATAAATTTGATGTGCTATATCTTTTACTGGTCCCCCAAAAGTTCAACGTGGCCAAATTGAAAGCGATTGGAGACGATTAAAAAAATCTGGTATAAAAAATAAAAAAATGCCATAAATTATGAGGAAAATATCAGACCAATATAGGACTCGGGAACCATTGCTAGTAGAGCGAGTACTACCGAGCTACTTATTCCCTTGAATTGACAATAGAACACTTGGAACACTTAGTACATTTTTGTGGAAAGTTGGTGGTTATCACAAATTCATGAAAAACGAGTCAGAATGTTTGTCTTATTTATATCTTTGACAAGTTCTAAATTGGGTCATATAGATATATCTTTATTTTTGACCAATACAAAACACTCTTTATTCATTCGATATCAAACCAAGAACTAGGTCTAAAGTCAGGGCATTTAGCTACGCCGAAAAATAAAGAAGTCAAAAGAGCTAATATATATATGAGCCACGTCAAAAAAGGTAAAAGGTTATACTTCAATTTACAGTGAAAATCTGAAAATCGACCAAAATGTCATTTAGACCCCTTTTTGCTTGACGCGGCCCATATATTTTTTTTTGGCCATCAATATCCTCCTGAGAAAGCCGACTGATCTCTGCATTACGCGCCTCGGGTATTACGAGTACCTCCTGTTGCGTCTACTGTATTAAGGGTTAGTTATACAGACCTGCTTTTTTGATGCCTCGACTGTTATAAGTTTGTTGAAATATAAAATACTTTCGCAAAACCGGAGACGGACACCGAGTTGGAAATTTGAGTTTTTCATGTAGAGAGTTTCCATTTTAACATTTATATAAGGTTGCTAGAATTGGGGCGAATAGTTCCAAAAAGTGCTAGCATACTCTCCGACCTTCAATTCCAAACAAATGGCTTAAATTCAACAAAATCGACGCAAAATTCAGCCATGAGAGACGAGTAAATCATTTCGCCCTGAACTTCATTAACGATCAAACCGAATTTGCTGACAGGTGAAGGAATTCTTGGATAGGTGCACTGGCCAATGCAAAATATCTGAAGCAAAAATATAAACAACATGCCTCTTCAAATTTGTTGTTGCAAAATTTTACTTATTCTTTTACCAAACAATTCCGAATTGTAACATCCTTACGTAAAGAGGCCCGAGAAAGCATTGTAGTGAAATGAAAAAATGCTGATAATCAACATCTTTCCATTTTTTTTTTTTTTATTTTAAATTAACTTTTCACAAAAATATATTAATAAATGGTTAGAGTATGCTATATGGAATGCGTAGCTCAGTGGTAGAGCACTCGCCTCGAGATCTAATGGCAATGCGTTCGAGTCCTGTATTCTTCTTGTTTTATTTTTTTTCCTCCTTAATTGTGACGTTTTTATCCAAAGTTTTGTTTTGTTTGTTGTTGTCTCGGAGTACTTTCATTTTAAACATGGTGATTTTTTTTGTCGACTGGTAAAGGATTTTGTATACAGAACTACTCGTTCGCTTGTCATAAAAACGGTGAAAATTGGAATTATATATTGGGGGCATGCAAATCAGTGAAACAAAAGAAATACGTGAAAAGATTAATTGTCACGCTCTTGTAACTGAAATACCGTTTAGATACTGCGAGAAAGAAATCAAGCATACGAACACATCCAATTGTTTAAGTAGGGGAAAAATTTAGCAGCGCCATAGAAGGAGTTCAGCCAAATCATGTTTTTGCAGCAGACTGTAAATGCAAGAGTAGCAAGCCCAAATCATTGTTAAAAACCAACAACTTCTACTTTTCCACAATGTTTTCTACCTTTTGAAAGATAAACCTATTCGTGCCATCTAGTTTATCTTTTTCTAAAGGACAAGTTTAAAAGAAAATTGTCGTCTGGAAAAACAGCTGGCAGTGTGAATGAAAGGACTTAATTTGTGATTGGTAAAGTAAGATCAGAAACATTTGCAAAGGTGCACTGTTTGTACTGATATTCACGACTCATATTATAAATAAATAGAGTGACAGACAAGATAGAAAAAAAAAACAGTTACAGGACCATTTGTCAAAGAAACCCTCTTTAATGTTACCTAGGGTACGATAATTAAGGGGCCGAATAGTTTTCACAAAAAAAATCTTGAGTTCGACTACAAAAAACAAGCCATCAGAAAAGGGGACCGAAAGTTTAACTCATTATTTCAACTATTTAATATCATTTTCGGAGCGCCAAAAGCTTGCCGTGTTATCCAGAACAAACCCAGTTAAGTTTTGGCAGCATAATATTACAAGAATTGCATCTCTTGTGCTTGCAGTTAGAGATTTTTCCATGTGGTCCCTCTTTTTGTGCTGCAAAAGTTTTTCTTCAATATGGCCGTCTATCGGCTAAAACTTTCGCTGCACCTTAAAAAGGGTATTATGCTTGTCGCGCATCGGTGTTACTTTTTATCGGGTACCTATTGTCATGCCGCAGTTGGATTTGCACGAGCTACACGGGCACTTTAGGATATATTTATACCTCCACCCCATAAAAGTGGGAAAGCCTAAATCAAGCTGCTCGTGCTAATCAAGTTGCAGCATGACAATATGTACCCGATAAAAAGTTACACCGATGCGCGACAAGGATAATATCCCTTTTAAGGTGCAGCGAAAGTTTTGGCCGAAAGACGGCCACATTGAAGAAAAACTTTTGCAGCACGAAAAGAGGGACCACATGGAAAAATCTGAATTTGCAAGCACGAGAGATGCAATTCTTGTAATATTATGCTGCTAAAACCTAAACCGGTTTGCTCTTCATAACAAGGCAAGCTTTTGGCGCTACAAAAATGATATAAAATAGTCGAAATAATGAGTTAAACTTTCGGCCCCCTTTTCTGATGGCTTGTTTTTTGTAGTCGATATCAAGAATTTTTTGTGAAAGCTGTTCGGCCCCTTAATTATCGTACCCTAGGTAAAATAAAAGAGGGTTTCTTTGACAAATGGTCCTGTAATTGTTTTTTTTTTTGTATGTCTTTCACTCTATTTATTTATAATATGAGTTGTGAATATCAGTACAAACAGTGCACCTTTGCAAATGTTTCTTATCTTACTTTACCAATCACAAAGTAAGTCCTTTCATTCACACTGCTAGCTGTTTTTCCAGACGACAATTTTCCTTTAAACGTGTTCATTAGAAAACGATAAACTAGATGGCACGAACAGTTATCTTTCAAAGGGTAGAAAACATTGTGGAGAAGTAGAATTTGTTGGTTTTTAACAATGATTTGGGCTTGCAACTGTTGCGTTTACAGTCTGTAGCAAAACATGATTCGGCTCAACTCTTATGGCACTGCTAATTTTTCCCCTACTTTAAAAATTGAATGTGTGTGTATGCTTCATTTCTTTCTCACAGTTTCTAAACAGTATTTCAGTTACAAGAGCGTGACAATTCATCTTTTCACGTATTTCCTTTGTTTCACTGATTTGTAAGCCCCCAATACATAATTCCAATTATCACGCTTTTTATGACAAGCTGACGAGTATTTCTGTATACAAAATCTTTTACCAGTCGACAAAAAAAATCAACAAGTTTAAAATGAAAGTACTCCGAGACAACAACAACAAAACACAAACATTTGGATAAAAAAACGTCACAATTAAGGAGGGGGAAAAATGTGTATATTGCAGGATTCGAACTTATTATCATTGGATTTCAAGGCCCGTGCTCTACCACTGCGCTACGCATTCCATTGCGCGAAAGTAATACACTCATTAATATATTTTAGTGAAAAGTTAATCTAAAATAAAAAAAAAAAAAAAAAAAAATGGAAAGATGTTGATTATCTGCATTTTTTCATTTCCCTACAATGTTTTCTCAGGCCTCATTACGTAAGGATGTTACAACTCCGCATTGTTTGGATCAAATAAAAATTTGCAACAACAAATCTGAAGAGGCATGTTGTTTATATTTGTGATTAAGATGTTTTGTATTGGCCAGTGCACCTATCCAAGAATTCCTGTATTGGTTTCATAACAGATTTTTTTAAATCTTCTCCAATCGCTTTCAATTTTGCAATTTGGAACTTTTTGGCGACCAGTAAAAGATAAAGCACATCAAATTTATTTAGCTCGTCACAATAAAAATAGGAATCGTATATTGAGGGCAACCAAGTCTGTGAAACAAAGGAAACCTAAAGTTTTCGATTTGGTTATCAGGGCTTCTCTTTTTTCATATAAACCATTGTTGGTGGAACTTGCAGCCGTATTACCAGGAGAATATGTATCCTCGAGTATCCAGATCTGACTTTGAATTTGATTTGCCAACGCATCTTGACCAGCAGTGCCTGTCAATCTCCGGACAGAGTTGTCGTTCGTTACTCTCACCATACATCTCTTCAATGGGCAAAATGACAAGAATCTTGTCAAACCGAGGAGTAAATGTTCTGTTACTGTTTAACTGTTTCGTGTGTAACATAATAAAGTAGACAAAGGAAATATGATCCCAGATGCTTTATA
The DNA here is from genome assembly GCA_943736015.1 of Tridacna crocea. Taxonomy (NCBI): domain Eukaryota; kingdom Metazoa; phylum Mollusca; class Bivalvia; order Cardiida; family Cardiidae; genus Tridacna; species Tridacna crocea. The sequence continues at coordinate 46,326,589 of OX031061.1, forward strand.
GGTGCATTCAAACCGATGAATTTACCTGTATACGGTAGAACTATTTTTTTCAAGCTTCTTTACAGATCAAAATCTTAGGCCAGTTGGAAAAAGAAATGGCTGCACCTATGAATGATGACAATAGTTTCAACACACCGATAGGTCTGACTTTGTAAGATTTTAAAAAATGCGTAAAATCAATGGATGACGTCATCAGAGCACCGAAGATTTTGCTCACCGAGGACTTTGCTCAACGAGGATTTTGCTCCGAATACCGAGGATTCCTCATGTACTTTTGTCACTACTGACCTGTGCGGACTGCGCAGGCTGATCCGAGACGACACTTTACGCAAATGTCCGAATGCCCCTTTCCGCGTGTTGCAGGCCAATTATACCAAAATCGAGACATTATTGTTTGGTGAGAGAGGCATGAACCCTGCTGCAATGAGTTTAGTTCTTTACCAGACGACAGAATTATAGACTCACCCATATTGAAAGTATTAGCAGACGACATATTAATTTAGACTCATAATATGGCACTCGTGAATGAAAGGGTAGAAAGCATTGTTGTAAAAAAGGTGAAAATATTTCCGTCAGAGTCGTAAACCTCTGGATGGTGTGGAAAAGGTCTAATAAAAAACCGTAAATAATTATGGTCGACCAGGGTTTCGAACTCAAATTTCTCAATTTTGATTACTAGACCTAGTACTAAAAGTTACCACAAAACTAAGTAACTTAGCCTTCACTGTATAAATCTTATTTAAAGGTAGAGCCATTCTAATGAAAAAAGTTATTCCACAATATTATAATATTATTATCATTAAAAAATGTTGTGATTGAACATGAGTATTATTGTAATGCTTTGACCGAGAAACTTTTTTCTATCTTTTTCCTCCTTAGAATTATATTCCTCCTTAGAATTAAGCCACTCTATTCTCAATACAAAGGGAGGTAATCATTACCTCCCTTTTAAGAAAACTAGAAAAAATATCATCATATTATACTAAGATAAACAACAAATGAATTTCTAGTTGGTTAGAAATGTGCAAAAATGTTATATCAGTATAAATCCTTATTTATCCACTGATAAGAAATTCATTCCAGGTTGCATTAGAAGCCTTAGGATGGTAATACCTTTATAACTCACATCTTGTGTACAGTGTTAGTTTTTCAACTTTGTTAATTTTATTTTGATACCTTAAAGCGACTGGGGGCCAGCTTGACAATTTCCTCATTTTTGCCCTGGAACAGCCTGGGAACCAGGAAACGCTCATCTATAATAACACCGGTGTGCCTTATGGTAATGGGACGTTCACCATTGACGTCAGCGAGACGCCAATAACAGCATTAAGAATACGACGTCCCTCTGCGTCTATTCTGACATTATGTGAGGTACAGGTATTTGCAAGTAAGTTAAAATTCTCTTTGCTTCTAAACTCTTTCACCAAACTATCACTTGTTTTTTACGTTTATGAGAAAGAAGGCTTATGAAAACATTTTGGAAGAAAGAGGAAATGATAGTCATCAGCATCTTCTCCTTCTTCAACATTGCTTTCTACCATGTCAAATACAACTTCCATAACTTTAGCCATGTTTAAATTGTTTTCTGAAATTGCTTTGACTTTGGACAAGTCCAAAATTCTGCCATCTTTACCAAACGACAAAATATTAGACTGGTTCACACTGAAAGCGTTTGCAGACAACAAATTAAAAGTGTTTTGATTTCTGAAATTCGCCTCTGAAAGGGTTCAAAAACTTGTAGAAAAGGAGAAAAAGCTGGTTACCAGCATTTTCTCCTTTTTTAACAAGGTTTTCAAAAGCTTTCCTTCCCAGGGTCGTGAAAACTAGTGCTTATTTGGTAAAAAGTTAAGTACGTGTAGATCTGTACATTGGTGCTTTTTGGTCCGATGGCACTGTTCATGTTATCGTTGTTTAAGAGAAGTCGCTCCAACAACTTTTGCTCAGACATATTTGAACAGACGAATAAAGATTTATCTAGTAAAGGAGAATTCATTATTTTGCAAGAAATGTTTAATGTATCATCAAAGAATATAATTCACGTAGACTACCATGAAAGAACCGGAAATTATACTTTTTTCGACGAAGCTGAATGACCTGGCTTTTGACCCACTTCTTGGTACTAATAAAGAATGAATAGATGGTAATTTGTGATTGGTTAAAAATCTGCAAGTGCTTATTCGGCGGGCCACGCAGCCATACTTGCCTGTACAATTATAAAACCAGTATTCACACCTGTATTCGATATCATGGGGCCTTGATTCATACCGTATAAAATGAATGTTACAGAAAATGACCCCGGCTTGTTCCTTTGGGAAATCACTTCATTAACTACTTTTCAACGAAATGAAAAACAGTTTGGAAAAGAAGCAATTGCTTTAAATTATCTTACTTCGTTTTGAGCCTTGAACGAGTATTAATATTCATATCCCAATTTTTCACACACCGTTTATGTTTTTTTTTTTTTCTCAAAATTAATCTTTGTCAGTCTAGCCCACCACCTCTCTCTCTCTCTCTCTACCTCTCTACCTCTCTCAAACAATTTTTTTTTTCAGTAATAGCTTCTACCGAAGAACCGTCAGTCACATCCGACGACTCAATTTTAACGTCATCAGAAACGCCTGACGTCACACCGGATACAACCGACGATACTGTCTCTGTCTCAGTTCCTGATGGTATCTCATCGACCACATTATCAAGTGGATCATCGTCTACTGGTAAATATAAATAAGACATGCTCTGGCAAAAAGGGGTATAATATATGTCTATGATACATTATACCAGGCAAGTCATCACATTTTCTGCATATCAAAGGACCAGTGTACCTCATGATTCAGTCAATCGTTAGACAAAATGAACTTTATGAATCCATACTTACGCGATGTCTTGCCTGGTAATATAATTCACTGAGATTCATTATAACCCGCTCTTCACAAGCTGTAGTTACGAGGTTTTTGAAGTAAACCGACTATATATTCATAAGATTTACCAAATATATCTGCCTTTACTGAAACAATTTACACGACAATAACAAATAATAACAGAAAATTTGAAAAGTAGTTACTACTATACCACTGATGCAACAGAAAATATTAGAGAAACAAATTAACCTAGATCTAATACAGATTTCCTAGGCTATGTAGGGAACTTTTCCATCGCAAGCCTTTTGAGTTATTTCCCTTTGAGCACTCTTCTGCATATTTGGTGAGAAAATCAACAAGACTCGATAGACACGGTGCTCGTAATGAAGACAAAGTATTCATTAACCCATAAATTACAGATGATAGATGTACAAGTCTATGCATTAGACCCTGCATTGGGTGCTAGACGAAATGTATCTCCTTTAGTATAGTTGCATTTGTTTGTAATTATTAGTTGCAATCAACTTTTGCATACGCTTAGTCCTGGTAATAGGCCTAAATGCGCCTTAAACATGAAGAGTTCTTTAATGGAGATAAGAAGCGTTGGACTATTACCCTATTTTTTAACCCTTATCCTGCATTGTAGATCAAAGATCAGACTCTACGTTGTGTGAAGCCTGATCTTGTTCTACACTGTCCGCAAAAGGTCGTCGAGCTTTGCTTAGTAGCCTAGGGATGAAAAAATCAAATGTATATAATCTAGTAAAACATGAGCTTTGATAATCTTGAATGTTTTGCACTAGACCATTAACCTAGATCTAGGTCTATTTTCGTTTTCTGTCTATTTTTTTAGACTTCCAAGGTGGGAGACGAACGTTGATGATGTCACTGGTGGCTTGTGCTTTCACCGTCCTTCTACTTTTATCTAGGTAAATGACCAAGATATGTGATAGCCGAGAAGCACTACCAAATGATGACGCTGTCACAATTTGCAACTAAAAGTTGGCGCGTGATTTTAATATAGACAACAATTTTTTGGATTTTCTCTTTTGACAGTACTTGAAAGCGAAAGTTAAAACGTATTATGAACAGTTATTCATAGTTCTAAATGAAACGGTAGATAACATCGAGGGGGTAGGGACCGGGAAGTAAATACAGTTTTCCACTATTTCCTGCAATATCTGTAATAACCCGAAATAAGGATAGTATTGTGGTAATCATTTATTAGTCGCTGTAAATGAATAAACCGGCAAAAAATCCTGATTTCGATCGGTAATACACATATTTCCACCGTATTCATGTAATTGTAATATACACTGTAAATGCATAAAAATGTATAGATCAGGTTAAATACGTTGCTACACACATCGTGTATGACGTCATGTATGACGAGGCTTGATTGATTGCTTTATGATGGTTTCTAAAAACCTGATACCGTGCAGTCATGACACATAGACAAACTTTATTTACGTAAACTGATTAAGCTAGAACTAGTCATAAATACAGAATATATACATAATACACGTAAATATCTACATGTAAAAGTTACCAAAGTTTGAAGACATTCTCTGTGGAAGAAAACATACATAGTAGGATCATGTTTATAGCCATGAAGTTGCCCTAATCATAATGAAAACTAAAACGTTTCATTGATAACACCTGGAAATAGCCATAAAGATCTTCACAACAGCTTTAATCGTCTGCATGAATATTGTAATAGATGGGGACTCATGACTGAGAAAACAAAAATAGCCGCAGTTTTAGAAAGAGAGAGGCCCTCAGAGATAATGAATATAAAAAATATGTATATATTGTTACCAGCAATGTTTACCATCCTTTCAAAGATGTACTTCATATTTTGAGCCCCATTTTATTTGTTGTCTGTAATTGCTTTCAAATTAGACTTTTCTTAATTTTGTTGTTTGGTAAAAGTTTAATAATGAAACTGACGTGCAAGAAGTAAAGTGTGTATAAACAGTAGTGTTTATTATTATCATCATTATTTTCAATAAATTTCCATTCATGTGTCATATAGTAGCATACATTCTGATGATATATTAATATTGTATTATTTCATTTTAAATATAAATCTGTGACTTTTATGAATAGAAGAGAAATAAAATTTGAAAAAAAGGAACACTTTCTGCTTTGCATTGTTTATTATCTTATAGTAGGCAGCGGGTAAAAACAAAAACCACCTTTTTGTGAAATACACAGTCAATTGTCATAGTTCATCAAGGCTTCAATCAAACAAATCTTCTTTTAAAAAGATATTTTACTCTCTAGGCATATCACAACTTTTAACTCTTTTGATCGATAGAAAGTTTTAAGTGACTCTGTGGAAATGGCATTTAATTAACCATCCTAGAAGAAAATAATGTTTTACCACTCTGAAACAACAAGACATTTTTTCCTCTTGCAGCCAATACCATATTTTAACACTCCAGATGAATTTTAGCATAACTCACTGGGCCACCAGGACCTTTAAACTATTAGGAACAATCGAGTATTACAACTCTAAGGATCAATGAGACATTTTAACTTTTTGGTTTAATATGACACTTAACTCTCCTGGTCAATAAAACATACCCGTTTGGATCAATAGGACAAATAAACTCTCAAAACATGTAAGACATTTGATTTTTTGAGATGTGTAAGACATTAATTACTCTTTAGGGCATTTCAACAATCCGGAATGATTAGAAATTTTACCACACTAGATGAAAATGACAACACACTGAATCAATACGATTAAATGATTTAAACACTGATTCGAAAGTTCATTTTCCGTTCTTGATAAAAAAAAAGGGAATTTTGATTCTCTCGATCAAGAAGAAACGTTAAGTCCCTGGATCGAAATTAAATTTTACCTCCAAGTATAAATACGACATTTTAACTTCCATGATAAACACGATATTCTGTATACGTATATCTTGATTTAAAAACGATAGGCGATTTTTACTTACAGGATAAATAATACATTTTAACACTAAAAATCAATTTGACATTTTAGTACCCTGGATAGAAGAGGACAATTCAATTTCCTTAATCAACAAAACATTTTATCTCTGAATCAATCAGATATTACAACTCTCAAAAGAACATTTCAGTTCTCTAGATCAATGGGAAATCTCTGAATTGTTTGGACAGTTGATCATACTAGAAAAATGACCTTCACCTCTTTAAACCTATAATAAATTTAACCTAAATGGATAAAAAGGACATTTTGCCACTCTAATAAATGTATTTTAATCCTGTCGATCAATAAGACATTTATATTCTATCAATCAATGAGACGTTTTAACTCTCCAGACCAAAAGATCACTTCAACTTTGTTAATCAAAATGACAATTTATCTCTTACGATCAAAATTGCACTTTTTTTAGATCAACAGGACGCTTTAACTCTCTAGATCAAAAGGACACGTTTAATCTATAGATACATCTAATCAGGACATTTTACTTCTTTTTAGATCAAAAGGATAACTTTAACTATCCAGATCAAAATGAAACTCTATTCTGTATATCAATAATTGGTTGGAGAGTGTATTATTCTGAATAAAAATTACCTTTCAACTCCTATGATGCATTTTGGGAAAAATTCACTAACTCAGATCAATAAAACACTTTAACCATTTGGATCAACAGATCTTTTTTAATCTACATATCAATAGAATATTTGATTCTCTAATTTGAAACAAAATATATCTCTCATTTGAGAAGACATTTTAAAACTCTCATTTAATAAGACATTTTATAACTCTCGCATTCAAAAAGACATTTTAACTCACTCATTCGAAAATACGTTAATTTGAAATGACATTTTGAAAAATATCTAATTCAATAAAACATTTTAACTATCTCATTCAATTAGACATTTTTTAACTCTCTCATTTGAAAAGACATTTTTAACTCTCTCATTTGAAAAGACATTTTAACTCTCTCATTCGAAAAGACATTTTGAATCTTTCATTTGAAAAGATTTTAACTCTCTCATTCAAAAAGACATTTTAACTCTCTCATTTGAGAGGATTTTTTTTTTACTTCTTTCATTCGAAAAGACTTTTGACTCTTTCATTTGAAAATTATATTTTAACGCCCTCATTCAGTAAGACATGTTTAACTCTCTTTTTCAAGGAGACATTTTAACTCTCTCATTCAAAAATCTATTTTAACTCCTTCATTTGAAAAGACACCTTAACTGTCTTGATCAATAAGAGATTTAAAGTTCATTGTTTTTCTTTTGTTGACATTTTAACCCTAAAAAATATTCTTAATTTGAAATTACCGCAATTTCTGTTTTGCTGTACAAATGGTTCAGCCGATAAGAAATTGTGTACTGAATCTAGAATTAAACTAATATACTAATTTAGAATAATCAGTGATTTCAAGGGTTTTGGTTCTTGCCCCATGGATGATCACTCAGCGACCGGGGAATGTCCAGTAAATGAGGAACATAGGACACTTCGCTGAAAGGAGGAAAAAAGGTCCGTTTTTACGATCCGAAGATGGCACTTTTTGAAAACATTGCTGACGAAGGTTTGATGCTTCTAATCAGCATTACCTCCTTTTAAAACATTGTTTCCACACTTGTAATAACATTTCTTTACTTCATTTACATATTTGTTGTCTTCAGATGCCTTTAACCCCTAACCTGCTAAATAAATGAAATGACACTTTCAAGCCAATGGTATAAATCGAAATGTTGTTTCTTCGAAAATGTTATTTCAAGAAAAAAATACCTCTATATCGGACAATATAGATCAAAGATCAGACTGCACGTTCTGTGCAGTCTGATCTTGTTCTACGCTTTCCGCAAGTCTGGCTTCCTAGCTCACGGGTTAATATGGACACGTCTAACGTTTTGCCGTCGGTTTTGTGAAGAGTATCAGTAACAGCTGTTCTACGTGCGAGTTCTTGTGATGAACCGATTGAACGTTAATGCATAATCCGTTGTACCACCCCCTGATTTGTATTGACTCACTATTTTACCTACAGATACTTGTATTTACTCAATAAAAAATCTATGTTTCTAAGAAAAGCCTTCTGATTTGCTGGAAGTGTCCGTATCAGCCAATCAGTGGAAAAGTTCAGGAATATGGACCAATGAGATGCGAGTATACCACACTATGACTTAATACCAAACAGATGCGACCTTTTCGTCTCCTGTAGCAGACATTAAATATAGAAGGAATGCTTAATCCTAAATATCTCTTCATTTCTCCAAAACATTTTCTTTCCATGAAATACCTTTACCCTCCTCCTGATACGCCACTCTTAACTGCGAGTACATCTAAATCTAGCTTTTGGTCATGAAATAGATAATCTGGCTTGCAACAGACGAGAAGGAACGATCGGACATTTGCGTAAAGTGTCGTCTCGGATCAGCCTGCGCAGTCTGCGCAGGCTAATCCGAGACGGCACTTTACGACTACACTAAATTTTGTGCTACAGTAGACTTCTGCAAAACAGAATATTACATAAAACCGGAAAGTATCGTTTCAGATTAGCCTTCGCGGACTGCGCAGGCTGATCCGAGACGACACTTTACGCAAATGTCCGAATGCCCCTTTTTGCATGTTAATGCCGCAAGTCCTCATATATTTCTTTTAACTTCTTTGCAATACAACAGACACTTCTTTTCTTCTTTCGTTTTTGACTGAGGTTATTTTTGTTGATGATGATAATGATGATGATGATGATGATGATTGATTCCCACTTTTTGCCGGTATACTCCCTGTCATTAAGTTTCTTTCCTACAAGAATATAACAGCATGCCCAACTTTACGCACAGCAACATCTGTCGAAAAGCTTGTCTAAGTTTATGATTAAATACAATAAATATCTCCGTATTTGCAACACAGCCTGAAAGGAGGTACACGTATCATACACCGGTAAGACGATTTCATATCATTAGAACTATTTTCATATTTTATACAAATATTTCCAGCAATTTCTTCAGACTTGCAGGACATTTACTACACAATCAATAGACCTTTAGAAAGAAGACATTCGAAAATATTGTGTGAGAGAAGGAAATGCTGATAACCATCATTTTCTATTTTTCCACATGATGTTTCCCTTTTTTTTTTTAAACAAAAATGGTAATTTGAGTATCATTTGGTATATGTGAATTCGATCTGGATTGGTTTAATTTTTTGTCATGTGGTGAAGAGATGATAAATGTTGTATTAAAAGGAGCAAGTCAAACCAAAAAATCATGTTGACAGCCTCTTCCTCGTTCGATGACTTATTAGCGCCCAACCAAAGTGTACAGGTGTCGAAATTGCAAGCATTAGCAGAACACCATTTAATTTGAACAGTTCTGGGGCAAAAGAGCGACTGCCTGAAGTGGACAATTGCATTTTTTCAAACAATGATTTCAAAATTAAGTGACACAAGGGAACATACATGTTTATGGACGCCTTTAAAATTCTGTCCCCAGGAATTAAAGACTGTACACAGATAGGAAATTTCATAATCAGAACAAATGGCTCTGAGAGAAAAAAAAATGATGTGCTGGTCTCCCGGTACCGAAAGTAGCGGACCGGTAGCTCAATTGATAGAGTAGAGATCGCTGGTACGATCCCCGGCACGGCCAATTTCTTTCCGAGGTTTCATGATGTTCATTACAACAAAATTCATTCCACTCTCACCGCTGAGCATTCTTTCAACAATCGTTTTATGGGAAAGCAGCCTGTGCCATGGAAAGAATATTGTTCGGAGTACTGGTAAAAGAAACCGTAAAGTGTTGTCTGAATCACCAGTGCCGTGGGTTGACCGTAACTGAAATAATACGTCAAGGACCTAATTTCAAACTGATGATGCCATTAGATTAGAAATAACAGTGAGCTTTGGTGTCCTAAAAGCGTGAATTATTGTCTTGAATTTTTCTACTCGCTGATGGCAAAGAATTGATAAGAATTAACGCAAAATTGATTTAGATAAACAAAGGCTATGCAATCCGATCCTGATCTACACTGTACGCAAAATCCCCTGCTACTGTACATGAATCTTAAAGATTTAACTCTTTACCAAACGACAAAATTTTAATCTGGTCCAAAGTGAAAACATTTGCAGACGACGAAATCAAATTGATTCAAAAATTGAAATTTGTTCATGGAAAAGTGGAAAACATTTTGAGAAATGGAGAAAATGCTGGTTACCAGCATTTTCTCCTTTTCCCACAATGTTTTCAAAAGGCTTCTTTCTGAGAGGTGTGAAAATCCGGGATTGTTTGGTAAAGAGTTAAAGACTGTATGAGCGAAAGTATTAAGCTTGCCTTCTATTTTCTCATTTCATTTCAAATTGCTGTTTTCATTAGCTATTATTTTCCACCTCGCCAGCAGAATACCATTGTGTTGACGAAATCAATTTCTAAATTGCCAATAATCTTTCTTGTAACTGCTCTCAAAAAGGAATATTGAATTGTATTCATACGCGCGTAATTTAGTTGTCTAAGCCTTTTTAACATTATAGTTAAAAGAAGATAAAAACTGTTTAGAGGGCGAGACCTGGAATGCTTCAACTCTTTCATTATTGATTAAGTAAAGCTTAACGTAAACAATTTGGCTTCTTTAAAAAAGAAGCCAGGAGAGGTCGGCATCAATGTTTTTCAAATAGTTTGTTGGCTTTTGATTTTTAATACATTTTGGTACATGTAAACAAACAAGTAGAAAAGCTGCTGCGTAGAAACCGCATAAATCTGCTTTACATGACGGTCATTTGGCGTTTTTGTCGCTTTTTCCAGTCGCATGATCTTGTTCAGCAGTCTTCTTTCTGTTTTTTAACGAAATTCTTCTTTTTTTCTGCTGCTTAGATTTATTTGCTTAATAGAAAATTACAATATATTTGAAGGGTCATTTTTTTTCTCTGATATTCGTCATATAAAACTAAAATACGCCTATTTCTGCTTTATATACAAAACCATGACAAAACAGACTGTGTATCAGTAAAATTTCGCAAAAAAAATGAATTTAGACAGTAAATTCTCTGGCAGTCTCCCTTTAAACCCTTTCCTGAACAAGCCCTTGTTTTTACATGTCTGCAGTACAAGTCTTTTGAAAACACTGTGGAAAAAGGAGAAATTGCTCATAACGAGCAATTTCTCCTTTTCCCACAGTGTTTTCTGCCCCTTCGGATAATTTTCTGCCACTGTTATGACAGTTGTAGTCTGCAAACTCTTTCAGTTTGGAGGAGTCTAAAATTTGTGACTTGGGAAAGGGTTAAACTCACCACTGTTGGAGAGGTCCGATGAAAGCTATTGTGTGAAAAAGAAGAAAACGCAGATAAACAGCATTTTCTCCTTTCACAACGTGTTCTATAATTTCAACAACAAAAACTGTCCTTTTAGCTACATATATTTGATTTAACGTCTGCAAATGCTTTGATTTTGAATTTGGTCAAGTCGGAAATTTTGTTGCTTGGTAAAGAAATAACAAGGCTGCAGGATACCTCATAAAGACTACTCAGTTTTTTAATCGAAGAAAATGCAGTTTGGTAAAGAATTACTGAGACTGCATCTACCTACTGAACGTGCCGTTCTTTATTTAGAGCGCCCTTTATTAGAAAATGTCGTTTGGTTAAAGATTATTGAGGCTGTACGCTACCTCATTAACATGCCTCAGTTTTCTACTCGAAGCGCCCCCTTTTAGAAAACATAATATCTACTTAGGGATCTCAGAATGTAAATCGTAATCAGATGAAATCTGCATAAGACAAGCTTTGTGACTCAAAACTGCAACATCTGTGAAATAAAGCTGGACAGGCCCAGTTAAAGATCTATTCGAGTACGTTTGGTTGTTATTGGATTGTCGTTCAACACGCTTATATAAATATTTGCTGGATTTCCTTTTGGCCTATCCTTTTTTACTCTTTACAAAACGACAAATTGAAAGCAATTGCAAACCACAAAATGAATGTGAAAAAAGATTTAAAATGTGTTTTAAGAAGGGAAGAAAACCTTGTGGGAAAAGGAGAAAATGCTGGTTACCAGCATTTTTTTCCTTTTCTCAGAATGGTTTCAAAAGGCTTTCATAGGGGTGTTAAAAGTCTGGATTGTGTGATAAAGGGTTAAATGTCCTGAGGGTTGTGTAATGTTATGGCCCTACCTGTAGATCTGCCTGCCTGTAAGTCCATTGAGAATCGCTTTCGAAGATATTCAATGTAAAATGAAGCTATTCAAGGTACATACAAGAAAATTGATGCATAACATCAGTGGCACCGCGAATCAGTTGTTTCTGAAATAAGGCACATTACAGTATTTCAACTTGTGTCCAAAGTATATTTATGCAGAAATCGGTGAGAAATAATTGTGAAGCCCCAACCGATCCCTATAATTGGTCATCCCACAAACATCGCAAGAAAATAGTAGTAAAACAAGGTTCTACATTACCGAATTTATATTAAAAACTGGGTATGAAATTACCAAAGTTAGTACAAAATGATCATTGTGAGTAAAAAATTACCAAAATTGTACGAAATGGCCTAGGTACGAAATGATCTTATCACGAAATTACTGGAAGCCGAGTAATCAATATGGCTGTTTCCATAGGTACTTTTCAAAAGCGAATAAAAATATCGTGCCGCCGCTCATGCGGCACCACATTTACAACCTCTCACAGTGTTTCGCTACGAAATGGAAAGCATCGTATTGTTACGTACTCTTGTCAATTTAGGCGCTCTAGATTTATCTGCCCTTGAACAAAAAGTAAGGCACCACAACCCTTTCGGGTTGCACAAGCGACAGCACCACAAGGCTTGTAATGATTTGATGCAATGAATTTTCTTACCGACTTGTTTTGTGCAAATTTACTCATTTATAAGTCAACCTACATGAGGCTAAATTTCTTCAAGTTTGATCGATACATACTCCAGGCATGTCCCCTTTATGTTACGGGTGGGGTAGCCTACATACTGCGCATGTGCACTTCATGTATTTGGGCGGAGTATATTGCATGCTGGGCATATCTTAAGTTGTGGATGCGGTATGTTACATCCTAGGCGTGTCCGCCTTGTACTTTACGTTACATACTAGGCGTGCTTCCTTGTAAGTTATGGATGTAGTATACCACGTACTATTTACCTCCATTTATGTCTTAGGAGGAGTACACTACAAACTGTTTACTTTCCATTTTTTTTTTTTTCCAAGACTTGGATGCATAACAATATATTACATACTTTTGTGTCCTGACTTTGTCTTTTTATTATAGAAGATGACTTTAAAAAAAAAAATCCATGGAAAATGTAGAAATCAGCTGTAACCCGTTTTAACACTTTACTAAACTATCCTGGGATTGAAAAACGTTAAGATAGATGGCTTTTGAAAAAAGATATGGAAAAGGATCGAGAAAATGCTTGTAACCGACATTTTTCTCTCCTCCCTTGATATTTGCTTTCCATTAATTGACAAATTTTAGCACAGGACCCGTGCTCGCCGTATCAGTTGCAAATGTTTCCAAAGTTGTGTCGCCTGTTCAGAATGAAAAAAATGAACTTGTGCGAATGGACGGTGACTAAATGAGAAATTGTTCTTAAGTTATTTCTCCTTTTCTGGCAATAGTTATTTTTTAAAAAAAGTGGTCACCGGCAAGATGGCAAAAATAGTTTTCCAGTCGAAGTTCTTTGGGTGGAGTATGTATTGACTTTCTATATTGACCTCTTGTCTTGGGCGGATGTAAATATACAATTGAGTCCCCATATTGACCTTTGTGGTAACATATTGTTTCCTATTGTGTTTTGAAAACATTAATCAAGTTCATCCTATTGTGTTTTTTTACTATCGCAACGTTTGTAAGCGACTTCTGACGGCGACTAGAATACATGAATAAGAATAAACTTCGTATAGTATCAACATAACGCACTTGGACATTGGCTTTGCTTTTTACTTTGTGTTTAACAGCCCTCTCCCTCCACCCACCCCCGTGCATACACGTATACCTATCAGATAAAAGCATTTTTCTCCTTGCCAAGTAAAAGTTTAGAAGATGACTCAGTCTGAATTACGTAACATATCTCACTCTTTTCCAGAGGAATAAAATTTAGACTCTGCCAATTTAACACAGAGAATTAAGCATGGGCAAGACAATGAGAGGCTGTGACAGACAAACAAAAAGACTACAAACTGAAATACTGATGTTTAGAAGGAGACCCCTTATGGACAATAGCTATTTCCACTATAATATTATTCTACAATATTTGCTATGATAAAAAATGAGTAACGTTATTATTTGTACTACTATAACCGGGCCACTCTTTCCCTTTTTTCTTAGAATTATCATTTTGTAAGTCTAAAACCACTTTATTCTCATTACAAAGGGAGGTAATAATTACAAAGATATCAAAAATAATTTCAAGATCGACATCAAAGGAATATTTGGTCGCTTAACATGTGCAAAAGTATTCTAAACTAATAAAAAATTTTATTCCATATTGCACTAGAAATGTTAGGGGTCTAACGTTACATCAAATAAGATTTGAAGTCGCTCTATTCTCTTCCCTTTAGTAATAGTTTTCACCTTTGAATCTTTGATTGCTCGTCGTCAAGTTTTAAAATTAGAAATTAATTCAAGGGGACGTGTCCTTTTCTATTTATTACCTTTCCAAAATGAAACCCATCAAGGAATAAATCCATCAACTCCTCTCTTACATGTGAGAAAAATACAAATTAAAAGTTTAACACTTTTTCATTATACAGCGAATACCAAAAGCTGTTGTGGATAGCGTAGATCAAGATAAAACTGAACAAAACGTGCAGTCTGATCTCTGCTCTACACTGTCCACTGCCTTGTTCTAGATTATGAACAAATTGTCTTTTGATTTTGTAGCGGGAGCATGTTCTTACCCTTTCAGAAAAATGCAATTTATTTATTCAGTGGTGAAGGAGTTAATCAATTCCATACCTTGAAGTTTGTCCTGTTAACCCCTTGGCTGCTAAGCGCGACCCACTGACTTTTTGCGGACAGTGTAGATCAAGATCAGACTGCACAGAACGTGCAGTCTGATCTTGGATCTACACTGTCCGACTGGAAGATATCATTATAATGAAATTTTCAATTCGATAGTAAAAGTCCAAATATTACTATTTCGAAATTATTTTGGGGGGAATGATATCTTCCAATCGGACAGTGTAGATCCAAGATCAGACTGCACGTTCTGTGCAGTCTGATCTTGATCTACACTGTCCGCAAAAGGTCAGCGGGTCGCGCTTAGCAGCCAAGGGTTAACACTTTACCAAATAGTCCAGTGTGTTTTACAACCCTGAGAGAATAGGCTTAAAAAATCTTTTTTGAGAAAGCAATATATTTTAGACTCATTCACAAGAAGAAAAGACCCACACCACATATTAAATCTGGGTCTGCGCTTGTCATATTCTTCGAAGATTTGACTTTTCTTTTATGACGCATTACTCCCCCCCAATACTTGGGGGGATTGTAGTAATATACATGTAAAGTAGCAATGGAGAAAATGACTTTTATCAATATGTTTGAGCAAAATTAGGGCCTGTTTTAGCTCAACATTTCTCTAAACTGCTGATCATAGCCAAATGAATCGCACCAAGTAGCGTTTTATCGAGTAAACTTTTATTTAATTTGAAATTTAAAGTAACGGTTGTCGTAGAGAAAAGAAGTCTGGTTCTGTACCAAGGATGCCCGAAGTAGATAGATGTGTTTTTGTAGAATGCCATCTAGCGGAAGATAATGAAATCTGCTCATATTCTCCATTTCTAGCTTAATTCTTTATCTTGTTCTGGATTCAAAAAAAAACAACATAATTATGGTTTAGGCGACCAGATATATGGTGCTAGGTTTAGATTGTTTTTTAATATGACTAAAAACGCTTGTAGCTTGAGAATGCGGACCCTGGCTCAAATAGATTTTTTAACCCTTTACTCCATAGATACTCATTTCTACGCATTGCTTGTAGGAGCCTTTTTGAAACATTGTGGCAAAAGGTGAAATTGCTCGTCACGAGCAATTTCACCTTTTGCCACAATGTTTTCTATGCTATCAAAAGGTGTCATATACACATAAGAAAAAGCTTCATCCTTGCTGTTATTTAGGGTCAATTAGAGATACCATAGAAATGCCTTATGGGGTAAAGGGTTAAAGGCGTTTTTTTCTTTTCAGACAGGGTTAAACCAGAGGCCTCTGAAACTTCATTGGTTTATCAAGGGATAACGAAGGTTTCATTATCGGACACCGTATATATAAACAGCACATCTGGGATTTCCTCTGTATCCTATATAAAAGGGGGATCACCAATGTGCTATTTATAGAAACAGAGTTAATGAAAATTTGATATATGAATTACGTGATGTAAAGGCGATGCACCGATGTGCTTTAAGTGTTCTATGAGTGACCAAAGACAATTTTAATGTTCCGCGATAGACAATAGACCTTCGAAGGTCTGTGGTTAACTCTTTACCAAACAACATTTTAGACTGGTCCAAATTGAAAGTACTTGCAGACGGCAAAATACACGTAACTTAAAAGTTGAAATCTGTTTCCAGCAGGGTAGAAAACATTGTGGGTAACCAGTATTTTCTCCTTTTCCCACAATGTTTTCAAAAGGCTTCTATCTCAGGGTCGTAAAAATCAGGGATTGCTTGGTAAAGGCTTGACAGCTTTGTGGAAAAAGAAGCTGTATCTACCTGCATTTATTTCTTTTTTCTGGGTGAATGTGCTTCTTTTTCAGGGTCTTGAAAACCAGGGATTGTTTGGGAAAGGGTTAAAATGGTCAATTTGATTGGATAATTGACACTGCTTCACTAAAACTTCACAAATGAACCGTTTATCAATTGACATCAGATCTTCAAAGTTTTTTTTTTTTCTATTATAAAATAGGAAATTTTTTCTTCAATAACACTCAAGACTCGTAATTTTTATGCCCGCACACCCCGTCACTATGGCAACTCTATAAGGACACTGGCGGGAGGGTCGGGCTTATGATTAAAACACAATTCAATGTTTTGACGACGCTATGAAAAACAGCTTTTGAATACTGTTTGGAAAAAGGAGAACATGCTGGTAACCAGCATCTTCTCCTTTTCCCAAATATTTCCATCCTTTTACCAAGAAATTTCAAAGTCTGAGCAACATATAATATATTGTCTGCCAATACTTTCTATTTGGACAGGTCTAAAATATAATCGTTTGGTAAAGAATTACGAAAGCAAAATGTGAATTTCATAGATTGAGCTATCCTTTACGTACAGGCAATTCCTTCAACCATGTACTCTTCACCAAATGACAAAACTTTCGACTAAACCAGATTGAATCCATTTGCAGACGTCAAAGAAATATATGATCTGACAGGAGTGGGCTTCTGAGATAAGGTTTTATTAAACGAGTTCAGGGAAATGTTATTAAGCGAGCCTTTGGCGAGCTTAATAACATTTTCCTTGACGAGTTTAATAGAATTTTATCTCAAAAGTCCACGAATATCAGATTCTTTTTATCACATAACGATATTTCACAAAGTATAGATCAGGTGGTGCAACAACATTCATAAATGCACCCGCGGTATATTATCCATAAGACCCATTCACTTGTATGAAATACGTACAAAATGACGTCACACAAAAGTGATATCAAACGTGTATAAGGTAAGAAAATTAGTAATGGGTATATTACACTGAAAACAAGGGAGGTTATGTGATAAATATATCGCTCAATAGATGGAGCTTTTTAAAAATGAAGGAGTAGAGAAAATTGTGGAAAAACGTGGGTTGTTACCAGCAATTTCTCCTTTTGTCCAGAAATGTTTTCAAGGGCTTTCTTTGATTGATTCGAAAAATTGAAACATGCACCCAATAAATAAGGGAAGGAGGTAGAGAGGCAGGAAGAATGACGAAACAATGAATGAATGAATGAATGAATGAATGAATGAATGAATGATTTTTTTCTATTATTATCTATGAAATTATAAATTATTTATTACTGGTAATTGATTACTAAAGGAAGGAAGGAAAGAAAGAAGGAAGGATGGAAGGAAGGAAGGAAGGAAGGAAGGAAGATCGTTCCCCCTTTTTTTTATTGAAAATCTTTTTTTCCAAGTACATCTGTTTTCTCAAATCACTCATACCCTTGTATAGAAAGCGGAAGCACGCGTTTTGCTATGAATAGTTCCTATATAAAGCAAAGGGAATTCATTCAATTTATTTATTGGTGTTTAGCATCCGAAGGCTGGTGACTTCCTATCGTCTTTGGTTAACTGTTTAGGTGACGTTTATTTGTCTTTCTGAATATCTATACGCCTCTCTCTCTCTCTCTCTCTCTCTCTCTCTCTCTGGAGTCATAACCATAAATCATGGTCTTTGCTCTGCTTTATCAAGTTCCCTGACCATTTAGTTTCTTTATATCGGTTGTTCGTTCGTTATTTCCGCTCAATATATTTCAATATATGGACAGATTACACCGTTTTCACAAGATTTCATTTATCAGTGTAAGTCCTTTTTTTTGCGAAATTGTTCTGATACACAGTCTGTTTTGTCATGGTTTTGTAAATAAAGCGAAATCAAAAAACCGAAATAGGAAACAGACTTGGTTTATTTTTATATGAATAATTTCAGAAAAAAAAATGTCATATCAATTTGCCATGGTTGCAAATGACGTCTCAGATAATTGTAATTTTTCATTAAGCAAATAAATCTAAGCAGAACAAAAAAAAAGAAGAATCTCGTTACTCAAGAGAAAGAAGACCGCTGGATAAGACCATGCGACTTGAAAACGCAGCAAGGCCAGTCAAATAACCGTCATGTAAAGCATGACTTATGAGGTTTCTACGCGGCTGCTTATACTTCTTTGTCTGCATGCACCAAAATATATTGAAATTAAAATCCAATAAGTTATTTCAAAACATTGATACTGACCTCTCCTGGCTTCTTTTATAAAGAATCCAACTTGTCTGTAAATGCTTTCGGTTTGGTCGAGTCTTAATTGTTTTGCGTGGTGAAGAATGAAATGAGACCTCAGCCTACGTTCTATGGAACTGGGGTGCTTTTTCTCATTTTATTAAGGCCTTGTCATGCTAAATAAATTAAGTACATATTTCAAGCTGATACTGAAAGCCCAATGATGTTTCTCAATTATTACCACACAATCCCAGATTTTAAAGACACTGGTAATGAAGCTTTTGAAAACATTGTGGCAAAAGGAGAAAATTCTGGTGACCAGCGTTGTCTTATTTTACTGCAACCGTTTTCTAACGTATGAAAGACAAATTGTATCATTTCAGACATATTACAATTGTCGTCTGCAAATTCATTTAATTTTTTTGGGCTAGTTTAGTATTTTGTCGTTTGGTAAAGATTGAAATGTTAAATTTTGGTAAAATATATTTCCTTATCGGACAGTATAGATCAAAGGTCAGGCAGCACGTTCTGTGCAGTCTGATCTTGATCTACATTGTCCGCAAAAGGCCAGAGAGTCGTACTTACCAGCCTAAAGGTTAACGTAATTCGATAAGCAATTAAAATGTACTCACAACAAGAAAGACAAAGAAAAATTATAAACAATGAAACAGGTCCTTGGTCCCTTAAATTAATTGTAAAAGAAATGCAAACATTTCATTTTTGGAAGTCGATTACGTCAGTAATCGGTCTTCCTATGTGAACGCTCAGGCATTCGGGAAATCACCCAACAACACCAATATTCAACCAGCGAAAAAGAAGTTCTATGAAATTCAAGCATTTAAACATATAAAACGATTGAATTTCAGATAAAAAATGAAATAAGTCAAACCATTGCACTAAACAGATATTTTCTTTGAACTGTTATGACATTTCAATGAATAATTATCAAATCTTAATATTGTTAATACACAGATCCTATATTTGTCTTTATGAATGCGGACGAATCTAGCCATTCGGCATTACTCAGGTGTTGAGAGGGTGTCGCATCACTGCTAGACTGCTTCCGGTTCGTAGTAGTCCCAAGTGAAAATTTGCAGTAGCACTTTTGTTGCACTGTTGTATGGGGCTAAGAGGGCTTGGTGGTATATAATTTAGATTTGCTTCAAATATAGGCACTGGGGGACCACTTAGATGTATTTTTATTGTATATTGAGAGGACCATTTTGTGTCACTAGAGGATAAAAAAATTGGGGTCATGGCGGTGAACAGGTGTTTTTGAGAGGGAAAATTCTAGGGTGCCTGTTGTTTTTGAGATTTAGCGAAAAACGCAATCGGTTGACATGTTGTTTTTAATGCATTTTTTCGAAGGACTATGTACGTACTTTAGACAGCAAGAGACGGGAAAGCAAAATTTGTGCCATTAAGCGATCTGTGAGGCTTCAAAGATGGCCAATTTCACTCTATTTCAATATGGCCAAAACCACAGGTGTGACACCAGAGCCCTCAAATCGGCCGAGATGTTACGATTACCAATCGGGCATTATTGGAGAGGTCATCAGACCTCTCCAACAGTGTTGAGTTTAAAAGGCAGACTGCCTCAGAAATTGCTGTCAAAATCCAGTCTTTGTAGGGGAATTGTTCCGGTACACAGTCTGTTTCGTCATGATTTTATAAAGAAATCGAAGTCTAAAAACTGAAATAGGAAATAGACGTGGTTTGTTTCTATATCGCGAATTTCAACAAAATTGTAAGGATTTATTTGCATATTCCCTTTCCAACAATTTTAATTTTGTATTACAATCTTAAATCTAAACAAAAAGAAGAAAAAGAAAAAAGAATTTCGTTAAAAATAGAAACGAACAAGGCGGAAAAAATCACGTGACCTTAAAACGCGGGAAGAAGGTCGTGTGACTTACATAAATTACAAGGACGGATGAATCCTGTTTTTGCCATCCACTTTGATGAATGTGTATTTACAACTGAACAGATTCAACTACCCGTTTATTGTCTTACTAGTTTCTTTACATGTACCTAGATATATTTAACCTAAAAGCATAAAAAGTATTAGAAAATAATGATGTCGACCTCTCCTGGCTTCTTTTTTAAAGAAGCCACTTGTTTTATGAATGATATGTCACTCGGACCCATGTTCACATAAAAAATAGCTTTCGTTAAAAACGCATCATTAATATTCTTACCTAAAAAATTATTGGTTTGTTACACGTTTATTATTCAAGGCATTTACATTTTCAACAAATATTTGCTTGAATGTCTGAAGTGTTGAATAGCTAGTAACCCAATTTATTCATACGCGCAACGTGACTTTCATCCACACCACAGCTTTGAAACGGCGGCGAGCGAAACGCAAGGAAGCAAGTCACAATTTGATCTGAACAAACCCAAGGCTGCAAAGGTAAAGTTCAATGTATTTTTTTTTTTTGAAATGTGTTTTTGTTTTAAACGTGAAGGACATTACGTCCTTCCTTAAGTATTGTTTAGATACGAAGTAGGTCAGTGGTTGTTTATAAAGATTACAGTCGCTATTTTGATTGATTGTAAGCTCGTGAAAGCTAAATACGCCTGCGTTTCAGAAGGCTATATTAGTATATAAATATGAATGATTTGTATTCCATTTGCTGCCATAACTAGTTGAATGTATTGCTCTTCGTCGAAGAAGAATATTTAACGAATCCCAAATGTCAACAGTCCTTACAGTGACTGGAAATTTCGACCTATAACAATTTCGTCCCATTACAATTTCGGCCCATTACAATTTCGGCCCATTCTCCTAACGTGAGTTTACATGGTTTGCATTTGTGTAATAAATCTTACACCTTTATAATCTTTTAAACTTATTTTTCAGCACTAGGATTTTGCAGCCCTAAGGTGAAAGTATATTGAAATGTTGGAAAAATATAAAATGGTGATCTATTCTTCCCCTTTCATATAGTTAATTTTGACTTTAATGCTGTCAACCTGGATCTAACATATATATGCATTTAAATCTTTAAATTGGCTCAGTCAAAAGTATTGCAGCTTTTGTACTTTCACTTAAAGGTGGCCCTTCAGATTTTTGGACGAAATTTATACAAAAATATTAAAATTCATCCTGATACTCCCAGTACCTTTTAAATTTCATTCATAAAACCCCAGTAGTCGAAAACCATCCGACAACAAGAGAAATTAGAGATTTACTACGGCCCAGGTCAACACCGATGGGAACCATGGTCTATTTTTAGATGAGCAACTTGCTCACTCACTTACTGGAAATACACAAATGATGCTTCAAACACAGCTACTGAAGAAGAAGTTTATGGAAAATAACATGTTTGTTATGTTATGGAATTTAAGAGTCATTAGTCACGTGCCAGTCACTTTACATTCCCACTATGCTTCTTTTGATTTTTGGTGCAAAATCTAAAAATACCTTAAGAGGCTACGTAGCCTTTTAAGGGAATACCATAAAAAAATGTATACAAAAAGTGTCATGGTATTGAAGTTTTTGAAGTTAATTGACATAATATTTAGTAGATTCATTCAATTTAGCTGGCAAGTATCTTGCAAAATTGATACCTGCTTCTGTAGAGAAAAGGGTTAAACATTAATATTGAAAAAAAAAAAACTAAATGAATGTGCATTCAAAACCGAACAAAAGAAAGCTTTTGAAAACATTGTGGGAAAAGGAGAAAATGCTGGTAACCAATGTTTTGGTCTTTTTCCATAATGTGTTCTTATCCTTTACTGACAAATCTTATTACTTGTGCCACATTTACTATGTCTCTTGGAATTTCTTTCAATTTTGATCGGTCTGAATTGTGTTGTGTGGTAAAGAGTCAAATCTGATATAAAAGGTTTTTTGAAAATTGTGTTTGCATAGGTAAAAAGGCTGTACAGTATGTGTGCTTAACCCATTACCACACAGTCCCTACTTTTGACGCCTCTGAGAAAGAAGCCTTTTGAAAACACTGTAGGAAAAGGAGAAAATGCTGGTAACCAGCGTTTTCTCCTTTTCCCACAGTGTTTTCTACCCTTCCAAGAACAACTTTCAATTTTTCAGTCACCTTTATTTTGTCGTCTGCAAATGCTTTAGATTTGAACAAGTCTAAAATTTTGTCATTTGGAAATGAGTTAACTCTTTCCCAAACAACAAAATTTAAGAGTGGTCCAAATTGAAAGCCATGCTGATAAATGTGGCTCAAAAATTGAAATTTATTTAGGGAAGAATAGAAAACATTGTGAGAAAAGGAGATAATGATGGTTACCCACACTTTCTACTTTTCCTACAATATTTTCAAAAGGTTTCTGTCTCAGGATCGTTGAAAGTCGGGATTGTTTGGTAGTCTTAAGAGTTAAAGGTAACCAGTGGCACTGTTGAGTTGATGCAGAATGCAAACCATTTTAGATATGTCTGTTCGGACTACTTTAGCTTTTAACAATTGCCACAGTCAGGGAGATTTGTCTGAGATGATTATGATCCTTGATTGAACATTAAAACCAATATTTTATCATCTACAAAAGATGTGAAGCATTCTTTAACCTTTTACCACTCAGTGATGAGTTTTGACACCCCAAGGAAAGTAGCCTCCTTTTCCCACAATATTTTCTACTATGTCATAAGAACAATTGCAGCATTTGATTCAGATAATGAGATTGAAATTGTTGTCTGCAACTGCTTTCAATTTGGAAAAGGCTAGAATGTTGTCAATTGGTAAAGGGGTTAGACCTGGTTTGTATGTGTTAGCATGATGCTTTCAAGTGGGATAAAGCAGTTAAGCTAAAGAAATGCGGGCTGAGCTTAACGGGAAGCCATAACCCCTATCTTGCCTATTGCAACATTGGTCATATTTGCTAATAGTGTAGACCAACGATCAACCTGCATAGCCATTCAGTCTGATGTTGGTCTGCACTGTTGGCAAATTTTACAGTGACTGAAATTCGGAAGCAAATCTGGAATAGTCTATTCTGGGAAATCAGCAGCATAAGAGGTAAAATTGACCTTTGAAAAGATTTTTGAAAAACGTTTTTGTTAAAGAAAAAATTGCTCAACAGTAAGGTGGGTAATTTTAGACAATCAAGGCCCTCTTCAATTCTTTGGACAATAACTTGATGTTGCATCAATCTACAATATGCATCTTTGATAAAAGAAGAATGTTAAGTTAAATACTGTTCAGATTTTCGTATGGCTATCATTTGGTTATATTTCTTTGTATCTGTTTTAGGAAGAGAATGTGAAGATTGTGCAGGTCAGGTCAAGACAGTTAAGATCTCAAGATGGCACAGATGACTTAAAGGTGTTACTCCGGAGGGATTGGAGGGAGATGAGTTCAAAGAACCTAATGGGTCAATACATATAGCTAACAATTGTTGTTGTCAATACATACAGTGACGAGATGTCAGTGTCAACCAAAACAAAGACTGAAATTAAGGTATTAAATCCACTCTAGTCTTCCCAGGTTATCCCTAGTGCTCATGGTGAACAGTTGTGATGGGTTGGTATTTTGACTATTGTGTGTCTGTTCACCATTAGCACAACCACATTTACATGTTGCTCCTGAAGTTCTATTTGACAAAGCCCAGAAAAGCAATGTCACAAACTGGCTTTCAGTATCTTTAACAGAATCACTAAGATGTAAAAGGATAATTAAACTTTTGACAGTATTGTCCTCAAGTTAACCCATTACCACGCATTCCCTACTTTTGACAACCTTTGGAAACAAGCCTTTTGAAAACATTGTGGGAAAAGGAGAAAATGCTGGTAAGTCGCATTTTCTCCTTTTCCCACAATATTTTCTACCCCTCAGAAAACAAAGTTCAAATTTTCATTCACATTTATTTTTGGTCTGCAAATGCTTTCAATTTGGACAAGCCTAAAATATTGTCAATTGGGTAATGAGTTAATCTCTTTCAGACCTTGCATGGCCCAACGTAAGATCTGGAAAAAGATTGATCTTATGCCGTTTGTTTACTAACATGTTGGGACATCCTTATTGTTGTATCAGCATTGATGATAATTCAACATTCTTTTTCAGGAGACTGAAATAGGGCTATCTTGACTCACTTGTTTCCTCAGTCATTTGCTATTGAAAATAATAGAACCACTGTGATTCTCTAAAATTCTCAAAGTAACTGTGACTCAAATTATATATTTCCATTATCACCAGAAATTCTAATTTCTATGTGCATAGATCAAGAAAAGTGCAGAGATACTGCAGAAAATCCTTACATTGCTAATGCATATTACAGCTGATTGTTAGGAAACATAGTTAACCCATTACCACAGAATCCCTACTTTTGACGACCCTAAGAAAGAAGCTTTCAGAAAACAGTATGGGAAACGGAGAAAATGCTGGTAACCAGCATTCTCACAATGTTTTCTACCCTCCACAAAACAAATTTCAAATTTTCAGTTACTTTTATTTTTTGGTCTGCAAATGCTTTTGATTTGAGCAAACCTAAAATATTGTTGTTTGGTAATGTTAACTGCTACTAACACAAATTATGTGTGAAAAATAGCCCAGAATATTTTTTTTGTGTGGGAATTTCATACTAACTTGTTTGTTTGATTTTCAAAAGTAAATTCATTTTTTTTTTTTAAATTTCAATGGCTTTTTTTTTTTTTTTTCAGACTTGCCAGGAGCCATCCTCCCAAGTAGAAGGGGAGTTGCAGGCATACATTGCAGAAAACAAGTACACCATCATTAAGAGCGACTACATAAAGAACTAAACTACAGCAGTGCAGACTCCGACTAATCTCTACAAAAGAAGATGTTTAGGCGCGTGCGTCCGTAAACTTTTTCTTTAAAAAAACTTCTCCTCAGAAACTATGGACTGGATTCTACCAAATTTTACAGGAATGTTCCTTAGGTGGTCCTGTTTCAAATTCCTTCAAATAATTGTGTTCCATGAATAATTCTGGTTGCCATGGCAACCAAAGTAAAAAAAACCTTTAAAAATCTTCTCCTCCCAAACCGCTAATTGGATAGCATTATTTTTTTGCAGGAATGTTCCTTAGATAGAGGTCTACAGAATTCCTTAAAAAAAAAAAAAAAAAGATCCGTCAAAAAACATGGCTTTTATGGGAGACTCATTTTCCTTTTATTGTAAAAAGTAAAAATTTCTTCTCTCATACTATTCATTTTGATTTCATTGTTGTATTGGAGGTTAGTTCCTATGCTGGTAAGTCTTTACCATACAGTCCTGACTTTTAACGACCCTAAAGAAGAAGTCTTTAGAAAACACTCTTGGAAAAGGAGAAAATGCTGGTAATCAGCATTTTCTCTTTTTCCCTCGGTGTTTTCTACTCTATCAAGGAGAGAATTCATCATTTCATCAATGTTTAATTTGTTGTCTGCAAATGATTTCAGTTTGGTCACATCCCAAATTTTGTCGTTTGGTAAAGTGTTAAAGATGGTTGCTTTACATAATCTATAATCCTTTTCATATAAAACAAGAGAACCTCTACACTTTGATTAGTTCTGGTAAAGGTTTATTGACCTACTGGTGACCTAGTACAAAGAGGGACAGGGCTTCACTGTTGTGATAAGGCATTTTGATATCCAATCAAACTGATCCCTGACAGAGAAGACTTTAGAAAACATTGTGGGAAAAGGAGAAAATGCTGGTAACCTTTTCCCACAATGTTATCTACCCTTCACAAAACAACCTTTAAATTTTCAGTCACTTTTATTTTTTCATCTACAAAACGCTTTCCATTTCGACAACCCTAAAATGTTGTCATTTGGTAATGAGTTAACTATAACCAGAAGACAAAATTTTTATAACTGGCCATAATTGAAAGATGTTGCAGACAACATAATAAATCTTCAAATTAGTAAAACTTATATCAAAAAGGGTAGAAATTATTGTGTAAAACTAAGAAAATGCAGGTTACTTTTATTTTCTTCTTTTCTCACGTTTTCATAGCTTTTTTTCTTTTAAAGTGACCTAAAATGCAGGAATGAATGGTAATTGTTAAAAACTTCTCTTCACCGTTACAGAAAAATCAGGCCTGTGGAGTGATACAGGCGCTCAAGCGCCTCTAGTTTATAGACTTGAGGTAGAATGCTTTCGGAAACATTTTCGATATACGAGAAAGTGCTTGTAATGCATATTTACTCCATTGGTCACCATGTTTTCTTTCTTCAAAAGGCTACTGCACACTTTGAGCAAAAGTTCATTTCTTGTTTGCAAATCTTTTCAAGACTAATTTTTTTTAATGTAGATAGAGTGTTAGATTGATATTTTACATGCACATCATCTTGCTAGTCAGGTTTTTGTGTATTTATTTTCACTTGATTACTTTTTGGTACATGTTCATTATATTTTTGCCACTACCTTTATGTTTACATGCTTTATCTTACTATATTTGCCTGTTCTTTAACCAATTAACCCTTTACCAAATCATCCCTGGTTTTCACGACCCTGAGATAGAAGGCTTTTGAAAACATTGTTGGAAAAGGAGAAAATGCTGGTTACCAGTAATTTCTCCTTTTTCCACAGTGTTTCCTGCCTTGCCTGAAAGAAAACTTTAATTTTTGAGTTGCCTTTATTTTGTTGTCTGCAAGTGCTTTCAATTTAGACCAGTCTAAAATTTTGTTGTTTAATAAATAGTTACTAGCAGACAAAAATTAAATTGTCCCAGATTTCAGCAGACAATTTCAAAAAACGGCCAAAAAAGTGGAAAAGGTATTGAAAGGATAAATATAAACATTATTGGAAAGAGACACTATTTGGATTATATGAAGAAAGCATTGTGTTGCAATGTACCATTGTTTATCTGTAGATTCCTTTGACATAGTGTGCAAGTTGTTGGCTAAATACATGTACTCATGTTTTCTTTTTAAAAATCATCATCAAGTATAAGATTTTGAGCTTTTTTTACTTTCATTTATTTGCAACTCAAAGCATCAGCAGAGATGAAAATGCTTGTCACAAGCATTTTTACCTTTGAACACAGTGTTTTCAAAAATATACCGAACAACTTTAAAAATCGGGCTAGTTGGCTATGGGTTAAGTTTTGATTCAAGGGCCATTTATTTCTCTTTATACAAGTGGTATGGTCCCTAAATTTGTCTTAGAAGTATTCTCTGCATTAAACAAATTTAACAGTATGAGAATATACTCTAGCTGAAGTATTAAAATATACTTTCAATGTTCATCATACTACAAGGGCATACAATTAAAAAAAATAGCAGAAAGATCTTTACAAGCTATTATTACTTATTTTGATGTTTCGAAAATATAAGAAAAATATGAGATTTTTGTTTTGGTCCCTTGAAATATTATGCAATAAAAGCCACATTTTCTTTTTTATGCAGTTCAAAGTAAACTCTTTACCACACGACAACATTTTAGACTGGTTCAAAATGAAAGCATTTGCAGACGACAATATAAAGGTGACTGAAAAATTGAAATTGGTTCTGGGAAGGGTAGAAAACACTGTGGGAAAAGGAGAAAATGCTGGTTACCAGCATTTTCTCCTTTTCCTACAGTGTTTTCAAAAGGCTTCCTTTTCAGGGGCGTCAAAAGTAGGGATTGTGTGGTAATGGGTTAAACTTCCTAGTCTTTTTGCGAGCCTTTTTGACAGGTCTTAATTGAGACAAAGCACTGGGATAAGAATGTAACACTTAGTATTCAATTGTTTTCTACTTTTGCCACAATATTTTCAAGCTGCTTCTCTCCAAGAGTAGTCAAAAGTCGTCATTGTGTGCGAAAGGGTATTGACATGTCCTGCTTGAGATGGAGGTGTTTATTCACAAATATACTGTTTACTTGTTTCAACTACCTTTACATAATATTCATTTTGTTGTGGTACTCGATTCATGTTACGAGAAGATGATACTTCTTTCAAATTAAAGTGAAAAAAAAGAAGCTTTGTTTCTGTTCTTCTTTTTGTTTAACTGTTTCATCTGAAATAGTATTGAGTTTTGTTGACTATTTCACTCTGCACATGATGAGAAACTTTTGGTCACATCCAAATTGAACGCACCTTCAGACCAGGGGGAATGATTTCTTCATTTACTCAATCTAATTCTAAAATCGACTTCCATGAGTACTTTCAGTACTTTGATTTTACTGATATCCGATTGTTCAACTAGAAATTTTGATTTGGACGAATCTATCTGCACTTACGAAGTTACGAATAAAACTTTAGTTTCTTTTCAAAAATCCTATATCGCTTGTCGTGTGGTGGTTGGTGCTCGGATTCAGAAGAGTCTTGAATCGTTGTTGTAACATATGACTAATCAATTGTATGGTATTTAACGCCGTTATATTGCGGCAACCAGTACACCTCTCCATGCTTTCCTGGAGTTTGTTTTACCAGTACTCCACACACTATTCTTTCAAGGCCACAGGCTGCTTTCCCACGGAAAACAATTATCGAAACAAAAATGGCCGTATGAGAGGAATAAATCCTGTTGCACTGATTATCATCAAACCTGTTTTCATGACCTTTAGGCATCTGATGTTGTTGCATAATTGTGTGTATAGGAGAGGGAGGGGGCAGCAAGGTACATTGCTAAAATAATTGATGTGGGTGGAGGGTTCAATAATTGTCTGTCTGTCTGTCTGTCTGTTTGTCTGTCTGTCTGTCTGTCTGTCTGTCTGTCTGTCTGTCTCTGTCTCTCTCTCTCTCTGTGTCTCTGTCTCTGTCTCTCTCTGTCTCTCTCTTTCTCTACATTTCATACTTAGGTAAATTTTCAGCTCTGTGTCACACCCACCCACGTTCTAAACTCTTTTATCTTCTCCTTAATGACTAACCCGTCAGGCTTACGTTCCCTTTATACGAAATAAGTACACATAGATATGTACATTTAGCTGTTAAAAAAACCCAAATATAGCAAATTTAATATTTTCAGTCAGATTATTTAACAGATATTCAGGTAGTGTAGATTCCAGATTATATTGCAAGCTCTGTGCAGTCAGATTTCTATCGACACTGTCGGCAAACGCAACTAAATCTGTACTTTGATGCCGAAAAGGGTTGAAGAAAACATGTTATTATACACCTCTAATAGTTTATAAACATACGTAAATCTGTGTAACATCTGTCATAAATCATATTTCTTCCTCCCTTTATTAAACTGATTCACCCTCGTTAATACTATTAATGCTATATGGATCGGAACCAGTCGGATAACGTAATAGAGCGCGCATGCGCGATCGATTACCTCAATTATGAAGAGATAGCTTAGAAAGCGCCATCGTTATGGTTAATCAACAAAAATAAGGTAAAATATGGACATTCTATGTAAAGTCCCAAGTTATGCCATTTCAACGGTAATGTTTAGAAAAAGATATCTCCTAATCGGACAGTGTAGATCCAAGACCTTCAAAATGTGCAGTCTGATCTTGATCTACACTGTCCACAAAGAGACATTGAGTAGCGCTTACTTTTAGGGCTAACTTTTAGAAACAAGTAGGTTTACAATATTCATGTTGTGAGACGCAGCTGTGGCCGTTATAGACTTTAGCCATGTTTCTACAGGACAAACAAGCGTTATAAAATGTTTTACTATACGAGTATGTTCAAACATCGACACTTTCGACAACTTTCTTGGCTATATGACGTGGAACGAAGTCGCTGACGATTTGAAGTCAAGATCAGACTGCACATTTTGAAGGTCCTGACCTACTATTTAGTGTGTGTGTGTGTGTTTTTTTTTTAAACTGCGATTAGCTAATCGTTGTTTTGATAATATCGGTTTCAAGTGTTAGGATTTTTTTTGATGCGCCGTTTAACGAGCACACCCTGGCGACAAAAAATCGATCTCTACCTCGACTTTTCTAATCTGAACTTACCGAGTGTGCATGTACTTTTGTTTACTGATATATAGCCTGCTTTGTTATTTTGATGCAATCTTTCTTCTCGATTCATTCATTTTGCGACAAATTATTTCCATAAAACAGGAGCAATGGTAAAAATCTTGACCTAAAAACCTTCGAAACCTCCAGAAATAATTTCTACAGTGAACTCCCTTACATAATTACCCCGTATTTACCAAACCTTTATTCTTCAAAATTAAGATCTGTATACTAGTTTTGAAACTATGATTAATTAATGATTAACTATGATTAACTATGATTCATTTCATTGCCAGCGACTAATACCTGGACCGACCGTACAATTAAAGATTATCATCTTCACAATGATATACATTCTTCTAAATGCTATGAGTTAAACGCATTTCAACACCTGTATTAATAACTTTTAGTCGCTATCAGGCCTTTGCAAGGGAACACGCTTCCAAGACAACAAACCGTAGCTTTTTTTAATCTGAATTTTATACGAAATATCAATCATGTGTTTATTTTTCTTTCCCTAGGGTTCTTACAGTGGAAATGCGACAATTATTGCTTCTTCTCCTGCCATTGCTCTTGTCTGAGTTCGGTAAGTTGTGCATTAAATCAGTTGAACTAACGATCCACACTGTGGCAAAAGGGGGCTTCCCTGTAATGCATGATACCAAACAAGTTATCACATACATGTAATTCAATAGGTGAGTGCAAAACTATTCTAAGTGCCTGTACATTGTACAGGCACTTAGAATAGTGTTGCACTCACCCATCGAATTGTGGATCAATACATGATCCATTTTGTCTAACAACAAACTGAGTCTGGAGGTAAAATGGTCTTTCGACATGCAGATAATTCACCAAGAGCAAAAAGTATCGACCAGAGTCAACCTGCACGGACTGCGCGTGCTGACCTTGGTCAATACCTCTTGTAGAGGCATCAAACCCCCTTTTTACAGGGCACGGTTCAGTCTTGTATAAGAGACCACCCGTACAAAGTCACCCACTCATTTAACTTTTATCAACGTTCTCATGATGTGACAACCCAAGGTCCGTATTCACCAATCATTCTTAACAAGTGTCTTAGTCATTTTCCTCCAGAATTTTCTAAATTTGAAAGTAACATAACTTCTGATTGGTTGGACCATTTTGGTTTAGCCATTTAGAAACTGATCTAAAGAATGGTTGGTGACTACGGATCTGTTGGTGAAATATTTTGAAAACATATTGTAATATACAGAAAATAGTTGGAACATCCTGCATATTCTCGTTTTCCCATGATATTTCAGTCAATCCTTTAAGACATGTATCTATACTCGTTTTTTTCAGGCAGCTTCCAGCCAGTTTTTAGCTCAGTTCATGCTTATTTTAAGAAACTATGACCGCCCTTGTGTCTTTATGCCAAATGTTGCCCTGATGGCTGCAACATTGCACGGATTACGACGGACAGGAAATGCATTTCATGTTTTGGACACCTTCCAAGCAACTACTGATGTCGTTTCCGGTTTTAAAAGAGAACGAACCCTGGAACCCCTGGGCCGTATTCACCAACCATTCTTAAGAACGTTCTTTATGTTATTATCCAGAATTTACTACAGTTGTAAGTAACACAACTTCTGATTGGCTAAACCATTCGGTTTAGCCAATCAGAGGTTGTGTTACTTAAAAATTTAGAAAACCTTGGAGAATAAGACTAAGAATATTCTCAAGAATGGTTAGTGAATACGAGCCCTGCATGTGTTTTTCTATCTCTTACATAATATATATTAGTAATTTATCTGTATTTACACAGCTGAGCTTTTTCACATACCTTCGAGTTTTTACAGTTTTTATCTTTGAAGAAGGTACCATTCAGTACAGCCACACCTAAATTATTGTGTGCAAGTCGTTGCAATTTGGACGAGACCTAAAATTTGTGGCTGACTCGGTTTTATATTCTTTCATAATATTTATCTCTTTTTTTAAAAAAAAAAAAACATTTACCACAAAATCCGAGGTTTAATGATACTAAAAAAGATGGCTTTTGGAAACATAGTGGGGCAAGGAGACCATCTTTTCATTCTTTAACCATACTTTTCTGTCCTTTCAAAGAACCCAAGTTCTTTTATAGCATTTTCAAGTTTGCCGTTGGCTGATACCTGCAATTTGAAAGAGTCTAAAATTTGTCGTTTGTTACAGAGCTAACCTTCATTAAAATAGTACCTTCTGTAAATGATCACTTTCTTCGCTGATTTTATATGGTCTTTAAATACAAGTTTTACTTTACAATTTCAGTTGTTGGCCAGGCAACATACGACTGCAGACGGTTAAACGATTGTCAAAATGGTGGGACATGTGCGATGACGGCAGGTAATTGCCAATGTGCCAGTGGATTCGAGGGATATAACTGTCAAATAATATCAGGTGAGGAAACAAGACAGAAAACTAACACTGTGGTATCTATGGTGTCTTTTAACCCTTTACCGGAAAATTCTGGTTTTTAATGACTTTAAAAAAGATTTTAAAAAGACAGTGGGCAAAGGAGAAAATGCTGGTAACCAACATTTTCTCCGTCTTCCACAATGTTTCTCTTATTTCTAAAACACATATCGTCATCTGATTAACGTCTAAATTGTTGTCTTTAAATATTCTGTCCGGGTAACAGGAATTCGACGCCAAAGTGTCTAAGATGTCATTTTGTAGCCATGGTGCCACCTATTTGATAACCAAGTATCTGGGATGTTACGACCAAGTGTCTCCATTATGTTGGACTGAAACCTGGACTGTTTTTCACGGCCTTATGTTTAAGATAATGATTTGTAAGCATGATATCTGATGACCAAATGTCTTGTATATTGATTTTTAATCTAGGCATCACCTGTTTGATGGCCAAATGTCTTGGATATCGATTTGTAACCTGGGTATCGCCCGCCCGGGTGGCTCAGTGGTGAGCGTGTCAGACTCATGACCTTGTGGTTGTGAGTTCGATACCCGGTTGAGGCGAACTTTCTTTCCGGCGTATTTTCGCCTCTCACCTCTGCTGAAGCATGCGAGAAAAGTAGTCGGTGGCTTTAGAAAGAAAGTTGAGTTAGTACCGGTGTGAGAAAACCAGGAAACAAATGTGAGTCACCGACCGCCATGATATGACCTTAGCTGTTAAAGTGGCGTTAAACCCCGATACAACCAACCAACCAACCTGGGTATCACCTGTTTCATGGCCAAATGTCTTGGACATCGATTTGTAACCTGGGTATCAGCTGTTTGACGGCCAAATGTCTTGGATATCGATTTGTATCCAGGGTATCCAATGTTTGATGGCCAAATGTCTTGGATATTGATTTGTAACCTAGATATCACCTGTTCGATGGCAAAATGTCTTGGATATTGATTTGTATCCAGGGTATCAACTGTTTGATGGCCAAATTTCCTGGATATTGATTTTTAACCTGGGTTTCACTGTTTGATGTCAAAATGTTTAATTATTTATCGTACAGGCATCACCTGTTTGATGACCAAATGGTTTGGATACTAGTGATAACAAGGGTATCATCTGTTTGATAACCAAAGATCTTGGGTGTTGACTTTTATGCTGGGTATTTAGTACCTAATGGCCAAATGCCTTGAATGCTGATTTACAACGAGTGTATCACTTTGAGGGCTAAATATCTTAGACAAAGTTTTATAATATATTTGTAACCTGTTTGACGACGAAATACTTTGGATTCTGATTATAACCGGTGTATGATTGGTTGATGAACAAATGACTTGGATATTGATTTTTAACCTGGGTATCACCTGTTTGATGGCCAAATGTATTTGTTATTAGCTGTTAATTGCCAAATATCTTTGATGCTGATTTTTAACACGGGTATCACCTAATTGTTGGCGAGGTGTCTAGGACAATGATTTGTAACCTGGGTACCACCTGGGTACCACCTATTCAAATGCCAAAATGTCTTAGATATTGATTTATATGCAGGATATCAATGTTTGATGGCCAGAATGCCAAAGATAGTAGTTTATTACTTATCCCACAGTTTGATTGCCAAATGTCTTGGATATTGATTTTTATCCCGGATATTACATGTTTGAAAACCAAATATCATGGATGTTGATTTGTAACCGGAGTATCACATATTGATGGCCAAATGTCATTGATAGTAATTTGTAACCGGGGTATCACATTATTGATGGCCAAATGTCATAATATCATTTGTATCCAAGGTATTACATATTGATGACCAGTGTCATGGATTTTGATCTGTGTTAAATGTATCACTTTTAGATGACCACATACATAAGAAAATGATTTATTGTCTAGGTATCACCCGGTTGAAGGCCAAATACTTTGGATCTTCATTCATAACCAGGATAGCACTGTTTAAGGGCCAAATGTCTTGCCTATTTGTACTTATTTGTAACCTGGGCAACACCTGATCGAGGGGCAAATGTCTTGGATATGGATTTATAACCAGGGTATGGCCAAATGTCCTTTATAATGACTTGTAACATTGGTACATGTATGTCCTGGTTGATGGCCAAATACCTTGGATATTGATTTGTAACGAAGATATGACCTGTTTGATCGCCAAATGTCTTGGATATTGATTTGCAACCTGGATATCACTGTTTATTTACCAAATGTCTAGGTAAAAGTTAAACAATTATTACTGTTAATGACCAAATTACTAAAACGGGGATTGAAATCATAAACAGGGCATCACCTGTTTGATGCCCGAAAGTCTTGAATATTACTGTGACCAGTGTATCACGTATTTAATGGCCAAATGTCTTGAATTTTGTTTGTGGCCTGGATATCATTGTTTGATGTCCAAATATCTTGAAAATTGATTTTCAACCTGAGCATAATTTTGTTTGATGGCTAAATGCCTTTGACAATCATTGTTATCACCTGTTTAGTTTCCAAAAATCTTTAATCTACAACAAAGGTATCACCTATTTAATGGCCAAATAACTAAGATTACGATTTATAATTTTGGTAACACCTGTTTGATGACAAAATTCATATTGATTTAAAACCAGGATATCGCGTTTTCGATGACCAGATGTCTTGAATATTGATTTGTGACCTGTGTAATACTGTTCGATGTCCAGATATTTTTTATAATGATTTGAAACCTTGGTATCACCTATTTAAAGACCGAATGTCTTAAAAATGATTTTATAACCAAGATACAACTGCTTGATGGCCAACTGTCATAGGATTGATTTATAATATGTATTTCACATGTTTGATTGTCTTGAAAATGTCTTGGATACTGATTTTCAACCTTAAAAGTAGTATTACTGTTGATTTCATAATGTTTAAGATAATGATTTATTATTTGGGAATCACCTGTTATATGGCCACGTGTCTTATGTCCTGGATATTGATTTTTTCCTTAGTATCACGTGTTTATTGGCCAAATGTCTTGGATACTGATTTGTAACCTGTGTATCAATGTTTGATTGCCAAATATCTAAGATAGTGATTTATAATAAAGGTATAACCTGTTTGATGACCAAATGCTTTTGACACTGATTATAAGGGTATTAGTTTAGTTTAAACGTATTTATTTTACATCAATTGAGATACAAGTTTTTACAAATTATATTTACACTCTCGATGCTGCTTCCTGTGAACAATACCAGTACTCGCGCCAAACATGTAGGCCAATGAAAAATCCCAAAGATGACACCCGCTTCCGGGTATCGACCTCAGGACTTTATCATTAAAGGACGTTTTACCTCACAACCATGGACACAACACCATCAAATGTCAATTTGATGCTTCTGTGATAAGTCTATAATAAATAAAGAATTCGAACAGTTTCTCATTTCAAAAATATGTGTACGATAAAAAAGTAGTAACGTTTTCTTGTTCCATCTTGTGAATTGGATATCCTTCGACTGCTGAATGATTAATTCGTGGAAAAGCAGAGCAAATTTTACTCTCCATGCTTAACTTAACAGAACACGTTCGAATTGAAAGGATCTGAATCTATGCCGTCCATCTATAGCCTGTATTTTCGCATATGAGGCTGAAAGAGTAACGTTATTTGCTTACTGCTGAAGATGAACTATTGTAGATATCATTGAAAATATGATTGAGTCATGCTCTGGCAAAGGGAGGGACAGGGCTTAACCCTTTACCAAACAATCCCTGGTTTTTACGGGCCTGAAATTGAAGCCTTTTGAAAACATTGTGGGAAAAGGAGAAAATGCTGGTAACCAGCATTTTCTCCTTTTCCCACAATGTTTTCTATCCCACTGGAAGCAAATTTTAATTTTTGACTTCCGTTTGTTTTGTTGTCTGCGAGTGCTTTTAATTTGGACCAGTCTAGAATTCTGTTGTTTGGGAAAGGGTTAATGCACCTCCGTGATGCATTACACCAAGAAAGCCATCAGATATTTATGGATCCATACAACCTTTTTTTCAAACAAGTGACTAGTCCTTTTAACCCATTACCACTCAATCCCTACTTTTGACGCCCCTGAGAAAGAAGCCTTTTGAAAACACTGTGGGAAAAGGAGAAAATGCTGGTAACCAGCATTTTCTCCTTTTCCCACATTGTTTTCTACTCTTCCCAGAACAAATTTCAATTTTTCAGTCACCTTTATTTTGTCATCTGCAAATGCTTTCAATTTGGACCAGTCTAAATTTTCCTCGTGTGGTAAAGAGTTATACAAAGAAAATTGACCGATAGCGAAAGGTTTCGGTCAAGGTCAGACTGCTCGGACTGCGCAGGCTGACCTAGGTCGATACTTTTCGCAGATGCATTAAGCCCCCTAAACACAGAGCATATCTCACACCATTGTCACTTTCCTTATTTTTAAGATACAAACTGTACTACGGGGTTAATGTGCAACAACGGTGGAGTCTGTTATGTGGACAATGGAAACGATACATGCGGATGCGCATTTGGTTACTATGGAGACACATGCGACAGCGAATCAGGTAAAAAATAATTTTGTTTTCTTGCACTTTTGCAGCTTCTTCGTAATAATGTTTCGTAGTTATATTTCTACTATTAAATCAATTACAAAACTTCCTCCATGTTTTCCCTTTTTAATAGTTTTTAAACATCGGTCGAAGTTCTATTTTACCCAATTCAAAAGTTGAACTTGCTAGGTATGGCTGTAGAATTTTGCATAAATGTCAAATTTATCCTAGTATTATAATTATTAAGTCTGCTGCCACAAAATGATACTGACAGTGCTCTAGAAAAAAAGCCTGGAGCTTAATGTATCTTTATCATGCAGTGTGCCAAAGAAGTAATCTCATACGATGGACCCAACTATCAGAAATCGACTGAATCATGTTAATGAATGTTCCTTCGAAAAACAATTATAGATAGGAAAAACTTTCGACCATGGTCAGCCTGCTAGGATGCTCTTCATAACTTTGCCGATTCCCTAACTAGATCTAACCTCGTTCGTATCAAAGCCGTTTCCGCTTTAAATTCACGTCAAATGATCTTAAACGTGCCGGACCTAATGATTACCAACAAGCAACAACATGTATTGTGAATTTGTTTGCATCTACCAATCTGTCGGTTAGATCTGCAGACGAAATTGTTAAACCACGTCTTAAAAGATGACATTACAAACTGTTCATGTTGAAATGTATCCAAAAAGATCTCGTCTTAAGGCATTAAGAACAGTAAAGCGGCCTATTTCTGACGAAAAACTGTATCTTGTAGGTACTAAATCATCCACCGTAAAACAGCCGAGGGATTTGATATTTGGATCAACCAAGTTTTTCCGAATGCATCCATCGTTATACACGCGCGGGAGTTGATATGCGGATTGTCCGAGGTTTGCCGAGTTCATCCGTCGTAATAAAGCCGATGAATTTGATCTATGGATCATCGGAGCTTTGCCGAGTGCATCCATTATAATAAAGCCAGGGGATTTGATTTACAGATCACCCAAGGTTTGCCAAATGACCCATCGTAATGCATCTGCGCGTGTTGAACTACGGATCATCCGAGGTTTGACGAGTGCATCCGTCGTAGTAAAACCGATGGACTTGATCTATGGATCACCCTAGGTTTGCTGAATGCATCCATTGTAATAAAACCGATGGATTTGATCTATAGTTTTCCCGAGGTTTGCCGAATGCACCCATCGTAAAAAAGCCGACTGATTTGATCCACGGATCTCCCGAGTTTTGCCAAGTGTATCCATCGTAATACAGATGAGAAATTTGATCTACTAACGGATAATCCGAGGTTTGCCGAATACATGTACCCGCCCGGCCTGCCTAGGCTGACATTGATCAATCCTTATTTCAAAGAGCACGACTCAGATATTTCTGCCCAATAACTGTTGCAAATTACTGGTATGCGACGAGTTTCTTCATTTGCCAAAATGCCTATATATTTTGGCTGCCATGACGCTTTTAAGATTAAATTATTATCGAGCGATCGTTTTCCTTGGAAATTCTTTGGGTCTCCTGTTGCCAATTAGTTTCATATATTAATGAAGCAACCCATAACGTTTTTGGACAAGCAAAAAATTTACTAATATCAAAAGCCTGCAAAGGCTGACATGGGTCTATACTTTTTACAAATGCATCTAACTAATTTCTTACAGAGCATGACTCTTATATCTATTCAACAGTTCTGGTGACATGTGACGGCACCACAATCCAGTTTAATTTTACATTCCCTGACGATTTTGACGGTTCAGTGAAGTTGATGGGTGACAGTGTGCCCGACCAGTGCGCCTTTTCGAGTTTCATGTCAAACGGTCTAACTATATACAGTTTAACAGTAAACTTAAACCAGGCCACAGATAATGACACGTGTGGAAACGATACCTTGATCGTGGACTCAAATAATCAGGTTGGAAGTCATTGTTGTTTTGTTTTTATTGTCTGAATGTAAGAGTTTGTATTTACTTTTGCTTGTTTCTGGAATGGAGTTTTGCAACGATGGTGCTTCGAATTTGTCATTGAAAAAATGTGAACCAATTAGCATTAAGAGCTGTCTTTCTGTCTGTCTGTCTATCTGTCTGTTTGTCCGTCCATCCATTTATCTGTCTGTCCGTCCGTCCGTCGCCCGCCCTCGCACATATCATTTGCTCACCCATGTTTATATCTATATATATCCTCCATAAACATTTACATAAACCATCCACCAATCAGTCCTTTATAGCATGTAATCCTATCTTAGAACAAGGGTTATTCATTGCTCATTGGTAAAGTGTAGGACTCGTAACCTGGAGACCCCGGGTTCGAGCCCCATCTGATCGACTGAGTCTTACGTGAGAGTGCACTAAGGCAAGACACTTGAAGGCCCTAGACTTGCATAGGTGAAACCTAAAAAAACGTGAATAATTGAACTGTCGACGTGATATAACTAAAATAATGTTGAAAACGGGATAAAGTCAACCATTCACTCGATCCAGCATTCATTCAATCAACCGGACAAGCTGCAGTTTTATTTTAATAATTCAGTCAAGAAACAAACACTGGATCACTTATCAGACCTTTACTATTGAAGCAAACGATTCATTAGTTGAGTATGAACAGTTTTTACATTGTATTTGTCAGACAGATGACGCTAATTACACAGGCCAGATTGAAGTCCGGTATTTCGACCTTGTGGTTACACCAATAGATGAACTGTACCAGCTGACATGTCGCCACATTGCTGGTGAGGTGGATATCTCAAAAGAGATCAACAATGTTGGCGTCGATTCTCAGTAAATATCTGTTTTCTAGCAGTCATAACTACATTGAAAAATGACAATATTTTTAACATGAATCAAGTTATGGTATATTTCTTACATGAGGGCATCAGCATTTTCTCTTTTGTTCAAAATGTTTTCAAAATGTTTTTCCATGTGATCGATGAAACACCGCATTGTTTGATAAAGGTTTAACCCTTTACTTAATATGCCAATATGAGGCTCTTCCATTTCAGCAGCAAATAAATATATGATGTCAAAAATATGGACAAATGAGGATACAAATATCTGATTTAGTGGAAAACATTGTGGGAAATGGAGAAATTGCTCGTTACGAGCAATTTCTCCTTTTCCCACAATGTTTTCAGAAGCTGTCTGTTGTTGATACGTCAAAATGAGTATCTATGAAGTAAAGGGTTAACACAAGAGATTTGTCACGGAAAGGTTGGATTTTCTTATAAAGTCTTATAAAGTCGCCAACACCAACATCAGTTGCTCACACAGAAAGTGTAGATCATTTATCAGACTGAACAGCATGAAAAGTCTTATCATGACCTTTGCTCTTTATTCATTTAACCCTTTCCCAAACGACAAACTTTTGGACTAGACCAAATTGAAAGCATTTGCAGACGACAATTCAACTCTTGCTGAAAAGATGATTTCTGTCTATGACAGGGTAGAAAACATTATGGGAAAAGAAGAAAATGCTGGTTACCAGCATTTTCTCCTTTTCCCACAATGTTTTCAAAAAGGTACGATTCTAGACCCGTAAAAACCAGGGATTGTTTGGGAAAGAGCTAAGCCAAAGCTTTATTTTCCAATATCTTGGTATATACCTTTCGGTTATTCGCTTTCAGGCACCAAGCCTATAGTCAATACCCGTTTTCAGCATTTTCCACAAAAGCTGCAGCAAGTTTTCAATATTATGTAAAACATCACGTAACTGCTGTATCTGATTGGCTGTTTTCACGTCCACGCGACAGGCTGAACATATTTGAAACTTTTTTTCCAATGCTTTTTTTTCTGCATATACAATAAATATAACCTATCTCAGGATTCTGCTGATTGTTATACCATATGGCTTGCAACACGGGCAAAGAGGCATTCGGACATTTGCGTAAAGTGTCGTCTCGGATAAGCCTGCGCAGTCAGCGCAGGCTGATCCGAGACGGCACTTTTCGTTTTTATGTAATTTTCTGTTTTTGTTAAGTCTGCTGTAGCACAAAATCTAATTTAGTCGTAAAGTGCCGTGTCGGATCAGCCTGTGCGGACTGCGCAGGCTGATCCGAGACGACACTTTATGCTATTGTCCGAATGTCTCTTTGCCCGTGTTACGAGCCATATATGTTTTTCTTTGATAAATCTACAATTACGTGATAACACAGAAATACATTAACTCTTTACCTGTTCAAATTGAAAGCATTTGCAGACGATAAAATAAATGTGACTGAAAAATTGTAATTTGGTTTGGGAAGGGTAGAAAACATTGTGGGAAAAGAAGAAAATGCTGGTCACCAGCATTTTCTCCTTTTCCTACGAAGTTTTCAAAAGGCTTTTTTCTCATGATCGTTAAAGGTCGGGATTGTGT
Source organism: Tridacna crocea (assembly GCA_943736015.1). Lineage (NCBI taxonomy): Eukaryota > Metazoa > Mollusca > Bivalvia > Cardiida > Cardiidae > Tridacna > Tridacna crocea. The sequence continues at coordinate 46,368,358 of OX031061.1, forward strand.
GGTAAAGCGTTAAACATCCTTTAACCAGAGCATTGCCAATTCATATTGCAGCAAAAGGGTAAATTAACCCTCAAACAGCCTTTCCCGACAATAGTTGTCTTTGCCGCTAGTGTAGATTAAGATCAGGGTGCACAGGCAGCCTGATCTTTGATCTGCAATATCCACTGTCAGATACACTGTAGACAAAAGCCACATTGAAATTGTAGTTATTTTTTTAGTCACGAACTATTCTCATTAGATATTACATGATAAACTTTTCCCTAATATTTATCTAGAGGAAATCTAACACAAGTTGAGGTGATCAAACCGTACAGTCCGGTGGACTTCGAGATCGTTGACACTACCGGCAACCCACTACCAGAGTCTCTCTATGTTGGATACGTGTACCAAATATGCTTCTTCCTGACCGATACCACAGGTAAGGTAAACCGCCGAACTAAAGGAAGAAGAATCGGCTCTCATAACCCCATAAATGAAAGCAACACCTTCAATTCTTGAAATGTTTTAATATGACATGTAACCTTTCGATTCATTTAAACAAAATCACTAACAAGGAAAATTTCATTCGCGCAACAAGCGTCGGAAGTATCCGATCCCTCTTTGAAATTGTTGCTAGAAAGTTCATTCAGTTTGGTCAAGTTCAATAACCGGTGTGCCCATCCTGGGCTGCAAGGCATTCACCGATCCGTGAGCGCATTGAGTTCACATGGGTCTTGAGTATCTGTTTAGGGATTGCCATCCACTCTTGCTGCAGAATAGGAAAATTTAATCGACATCATCAGGTGGGGAATGATTGTTCCCTACCCGGCGGTCAAGGGTGTCACAGAGGTGTTCTAAGGGCGCCAAGTCGAGTGATCTGGCTGGCAAGTTCATTCTCACAATGTGGTGACGCTGAAAGAGATCTTGAACCACCTTAGGTAGTGCGATGAAGGGTCGCGTTATCGTCTTGAGCATGTGAACTCAATGCGCTCACGGATCCGTGAATGCCTTGCAACCCAGGGAATATGAAGAGCTGGACGATATCATTAGGCGGAGTATGATTGTCCCCCACCCTCCGGTCAAGAGTGTCCCAGAGGTGTTCTATGAGCCCCAAACCGGGTGATCTGGCTGGCAAGTTCATCCTCACAACCTGCTGACGCTGCAACACATCTTGGACTGCCTTAAGTAGCGCGATGACGAGTCGCGTTGTTGTTCTGAGCATATAAACTCAGTGCGCTGACTGATCGGTGAATGCCTTGCAACCCAGGGTGGGCAAACCCGTTACTGAACTTGACCACATCGACATTTTTCTCCATTTCCACAAAGCTTTCAAAAGTCTTCTTTCTTAAGCTCGTTAAAACTTGCAGTTGATAGGGAACTATCAGAATCCCGCCGAATAACATACACGGACTGAAGTATTTTATTGGTTCCGTGATGGGACTTCGGGAATATCTGACCAATAGACCGACACGTTACAATGCTTAGAGAGATTTTCCAGATTCAATTCTAGTAACGGATTCCCCTTTTGTTGTAAAGAAACCTGTCTTCATGTTGTTATAGTATGAAATAATAATGAGGCGGAAGATGTAAATCAAGATCAAACTGGACGTTTTGTTAAGTCTGGTCTCGATCTGCATTGTCCGCAAATGCTATTATGAATAGTTCAACATGGCTATGAGAAGGTCAAAATAAAAAAAAAGATACTTATGCTTTTTTATCTTTCAGTATACAAGAACGTGTATATCAAGAGCTGTAGCACAAATAACACTCTGGAGCCTCCTGACGACAAGACCTATGACATCTATAACCAAGGGTGGGTAACTCTTTCTTTCTAATGCGTCTGTAATCAATTTATTCAAGATTGATTTGACTGAGATGGTACTTTAGTCCTGGTTTAGGATATTTTGTTCTTTTAACCCATGAGGAGCCTCATCTACGACATAGATAGTTTAAACTTTGAAGAACCAAATTCTGAAATTTAATGATAAATTTTGTGCAATTGACAGGAAAGATAAAAAGAAAACAAGATTGCGTATTTTATGCATTTTGATTTGGATAAGCTCTAAGAACTGAAAAAGTGGGATCTTAAATTAGACAGAAAGGAAATGTGCTAATACGTTAATTTTTTTGGCAGGGTTTCTCAAAAATAGTATGACAATATATCTTTATATGCAGATTGCTATGGGAGATCGCTCCTTTATGCATAGCTTCGACCCGATTTAAATACAATATATTATCACGGCTTTGGAAAGATATCTCTTTGGCTCAGTGGTTATGGTATTGGTCTTTTAAACCTCGAAAAACGAGGATATTTGCCCGTCATGGGTTCGAATCCTGCCAGAGGCGGTTTGTATTTCAGCTATGCATATGTTGCGAACTTCATGTGCGTAAGAAGATCAACTACATACCATCAATATAGAGCCGAGGTAAAAGTCCAAGTCAAAGTATGTAAATATAGAGAGATTAGGGCAGAAAAGGGTATTTGTTGTACTATGCAAAAGTCTTGGTCTTGCTAATTTAGGCTATCGTAACAAAACAATCAGGCTTCTTTTCCCCCTATTTCTTTTTCTCGAGATACCCACCATGTAGTTTTTTTTAACATGATTCTCTTATCCGAGGTATGCCACATCCGAGTTTATGGCATAACTAAAACCTCTTTCAGTCTCCATTGTGTAAAGCGGGGCTTGTGGGAAAATAACTGACTTGTTTCCTTTATATTCTTTTTTTCCCTCCACGTACAGGTGCCCCACAAAGAAGGGCATGCGCACTACTTCCATTCAAGAGGCACGAAATAAAACCATAGATGGTGCCACATTTCCGTCCGTCTGTCTGTCGATCCAAGCTTTCAAATTCATCGATTCCGACAATTTGGCTCTAACCTGTAAAGTTCAGCTGTGCAAGGAGAACAACACGAATTGTGACATAGTAAGTGAGAATGTGCCACGCTTTTTGAAAAGTTGGTCTTATGCATTTTCAAAAAGTTTCGACCCATGTCAGCCTGCGCAGTCTGCGCAGGCTGACATTGGTCGAAACTTTTTGCTACCGGTCAATTTTCTGTACGTACTTAGGCCCGTAGGAAGCAATTTTGGATGGGGGTTGGGGGGGGGGGGGTGGGGGGGCGGAGGGGGGGGGTTTGGTAACATCATTTTAGAATCGGCTTGTCCTGATTTAACATATACATGAAATGCGTTTGGTTATGCAGTGAGAAATAACCCACCTACTAATACTAATGACCGGAAAAGTAGGAAATTTGTTCAACAATGTGGTGAATTATGAGATTTGGAGAAAAAATAAAGCAGAAAATCACACGGAATGAAATGTGACGTCAGAAATTGTTTGGTGTCTGTCAGATAACAAAAACAAAAGAACAATTTCCATGGGTCGCCGCCGTTTCTTTGGAACTATTTTAAATCGTTCTGAATTTTCTATTATTTCATCATCTTTATGCACGATGATTGTCTAGCAATATTCAGCGAAATACTGACACAGTTATTTTATTGGTGACCAAATTATTGGGGGGCCCGGCACCCCCTGCCCTCCCCCCTCCCTGTTCCTACGGCCCTGGTACAAGAACTGATCTACATTATGACTTTGTGCTTTGTTAGACTAATGGATTTTATGGATCCATAATTATGTGATGACAAGTTTTTTTTAACAAGTTTTCTAGATTAATTAGTTTTGTATGATATTTAATGACATTCTCAACACAGTTCAGTTATTTCAAGGAGGCAAGTGTACCTAATCATGCTTTGTTAGAGTTTCTTTTACCAGTACCGCACACGATATTTTCTTCAGTATTCATTGGCTACCTTCCAAGAAACCGATCGTAGAAACATGGGGCTGGGAAGTTTTCCGTAGTAAGTATGCAAATGAAGGAATATGCATGTTAAGGTACAGGGCTTATTCCAGGCGATTCAGATGTAAATGCATTGAATAGTAACAGGTATTTCCAATTTTGATCCTCGCTGGTGACATTAGCCACGGACGAATGACCATAAGGTTTTTATGAGGCCCAGCCTCATACATTTGCAATTGAGGAACAGTGAACTGTTGTTGTGATATGACTTTCAGCTTTGAAAGTGAAGTAAAACACCGTTTTTATTTACAAGAAAAAATGTGCAGAAAGAGTCATACGAGGTAATCTTATTTTGCAAAGAGATATAACTAAAACGGCAATCCTATATTTGCAGCCGGCGACAGATGAATGTGAAGCGATTATCGAAGCCGAAGATTCTACACCTACTACTGCTGCCCCTAGCAACGTAACAACAGTTGCTCCTGACTCTAACACAACGAATGCCAACAATACAGATACCACGACAGCCGACCCGAACGTTATCGATAATAACAGTACAACAGAAACGGCTGACAATTCAACAACTGCCGCTTCAACTGGCGGGGCCGACGGCGGGACAAGGCGACGTCGAAAAAGGCAGGCCGACGTAGAACCCGAGACAGAGGAAAAGACGGTTTCAACTATTCTAACTGTGTATGGACAGCGAACTTTTGTTAGCGATACATCGAATCAAGGTAGAATATATTTTATATCAGTTTTATCCAGCGTAACATTCTGGTGCCATGATTACATTCTGCTAAACCTTCCCGGGGACACTGTCTATCAAGTTCAGACTATTTAGTTCCTTAAATTTTGAGGCTGAAATTCCATTGAAAACATTATTTCAGATAATAATTAAAAATGAATAAATTAATGAGTTCGAATCCTGCGTGTGAAAAAAAAGAATTACTAAATAGCTTGTAACACACGAAAAAGGGCATTCGGACATTTGCGTGAAGTGTCGTCTCGGATCAGCCTGCACAGTCCGCGCAGGCTAATCCGAGACGGCACTTCACGTTTTCATGGTATTTTCTGTTTTGCACATGTCCACTGTAGCACAAAATCTAATGTAGTCGTAAAGTGCCGTCTCGGATTAGCCTGCGCGGACTGCGCAGGCTGATTCGAGACGACACTTTACGCAAATGTTCGAATGCCCCTTTTTGCGTGTTGCAAGCCATTAACAATGACTTGCCTTTTTTACGTACTCAGGATCAAATTTCATAGCCTCCGCAGTGGTCATATTGTGAAAACTTTTCGGTAAAGGAAGAGAATATGAATAAAAATCTTCCTACTGTTTAGAACCACATACATCCTATGTAAACACGTAATGTTAGAAATACAAATCTGACTTGATTTGTCACCCTTTATCAGCCGTGTTGTCGTATTCCAATCAAGGAACACAAAGATATAAGAATCAAGGCTATTATCAATAATTGTAAAAATCACTATGAAGGAAGGCTTGTAGAAACTAGTAAGGTATCCTATGGCTTTAGTGAAACATACCTAAAGAAGAGGGTGTAACAAAGCATAGAAACTTTTCTCTTTTAATATCCTAGTAAAAAATGAGACAGATTAAGTGCTCATTTTCATAGAAATTGAAAGAAATTCATTGTTGGAGACAAGCGTATGATTTCAAACCTTGACCCCCCCCCCCCCCGAAAATATTGGAGCAAACCGCGCGAAATATGATTTAATTCGTATGAACGATAAAATACCATTGAGGGATTAGTGAAACTAATTGTCCTGAAAAATTTCTTCTTGCAGGGACTTAACCCCTCACAACACAATATTGGGCTTTATCGACTCGGAGGGACACCCGTTTGAAAACATTGTGGGTAAAGAAGGAAACATTAGAGGCCAGAATTTCCTCCTATTCCAACAATGTTTTCACCCTTTCAAAAAATAACCTGAATCAATTTCTTTGAGCCACATTAAACTTGTTGTGTCCAGAGGCTTTCAATTTGCACAAGCCTACAATTTCGCGTTTGGTAAATGATTATGTTAGAATGAAACGCTAAAACCTGCGATGCCCATTACATTGTTGCGGCGATAAGTTTGTGATGAAATTTCTGGTGTAAACAAACATGTACGCTCACCATTACAGGAGAAATGCAGTCCACTGTTGAGGAGTGCCTATCCCAGAAGGAGATAATGGCGGTGATAACTGTACTCGGGTCCGTTGTCGTTGTTTTGTTCATTGCTTGCTTCGTTCTCATTTGCATCCTGATGAAAAGGAAGTCTAAATTGACATTATTTGAACCACAGACACATCCAAAACCAGAACGTTACCAGATACCGCGTGCCCATATAAATCAAGCATACAGAGAAATCTGATTGGTCGATTAGCTCAATGAGTTCTGACTTCACCCTTTCTACGCTGTGCTGATCTGAGAAGAGAAATCAAATACAGATAGTCTACAAGACCTTTTTTGCTTCTAGAAGATTTGCTTTGTGAAAATGTAAATATAATTAGATAGTATGAGATGAAATTCTGAAAGTGGGTGTTAAAGATCTATACAGATACAAAGAAGTTAACTATAGCATGATGAAGATCGCCAAAGTACTTTTTCTTTTCTTCAGACACGATGGATCTCATTGTGGTCAAATAAGTCACATGCTTTTTATTGTGAAACAACATTGATGTTTATTTGGACCCAGCATATTTATAACATTAATAGAACTAAAGTTGTTTTTTCTTTACATATTGAAGTGTCTTTAAATCAGAGATGACAGAATTATTCTTTGTTGACTGCTGTACATCCTGCAGAAGTCATATTACTCATTGTAGTAGGAAATTTAGTTTTACATTACAAACCTTATTTGCGTCAACATGTGACATCCGACTACCCAGAGAAAGACGGTGAAAGTATATTGTGGAGAAAATGAGGAAAATGATGTGCACCAGCATTAATGTTTTCTAAGCTATTAAAGACAGTTCAACATTCTGATATTATTATCACTCGTCTGCAAATACTTCCAATATATGCAAGTTACAAGATTCTGTCGCCTGATAAGGACTATAAAACAAATGGTTTCAAGATATTTTGCGGCAAGATGGTTTCAATTGTTATTCTAAAACCAATGACATATTTCATTTTTGTCAAAAAAATCTGTTTTCGATATGAAAACAATAGGCGGCACCATTTTTTTGACACATGCACATCTCTGAGTCTTAGAATTTCTATATTTTTTTCGGCAAAATGAACTTTTTTATGTAACGGTTAAACCATAAAATATGTTACAAATAAGCAAACTGATATATCGCTGACCCCAGGTATGATTTGGTTTACTACGAACATATCACTATGCTAAATTATCGCTATGTAACCGTGGTAAAATATAAATGCAATATGCACTATTTGGAAGGCACCAGTTCAAATGTCTAGAAGCGGGTATATCAATAAATTATCACCATTTGACCTCTCCCAAACCTGATGCGTAGAAACGCGCATCAGCAACAGATGATAGACTAGGAGTTAAATGTGCACTGATTTCTAAGGTTCAGGTTCAAATAGAGGTGGTAGTGTTTATATCAATCCATTAGTACCTCTCGTGCTCCCCGAAATTGTTTTATAGAAACGCACACCAGTAACCAATCAGGAACCGGGGTTAGAATTAAATGTGCACGCTTTTTATTGCACCGGCTAAAAATAGACCAGGAGATAATATTAATACCATTATAACCGTTGTGCTTCCCGAAACTGTTCAGTAAAAACACTTATCATCAACTAGTAACCGGGAAGGGTTTTAATGTGTACTAATTACTAAGGCACCGGTTTAAATGCAGTGTGCCGTAATTTTAGTAGGCCTATTAATACATGGGTACACCTTGTGCTGTCTCGAAACTGTTGTGTAGAAACGATCATCGGTTACCAGTGAGACAGGCTAGGAGTTGAGATCGACTGACTGAAACATGTCATGCTGTAAAATTAAGGTAGTAGACCCCTAATACCTCTAGTGCTGCATTGCATAAAGTTTTCTTGATAGTTGATAAATACGGATTTATACAGGTATTTATACTTTTGCACATTTTTAACGGACCAGAAAATTCTTTATGCCTATCTTGAAATTATTTGTAGATACTTTTGTTAGTTTCCAGAAATGGGAGGTAATTACTATCTCTCTTTGTAAAGAAAATATAGTGGTTTTAGATTTATAAATGATAATTCTAGAATAGACAAAAAGGGAAAAGTAGCTTGGTTAAAGCAATACAATCACACTTTTTTTTTATCATAGCAAATTTTGTAGGATAATATCATTGTGGAAATAGCTGTTTTCTATTATGGGTCTACTACTTTAAGTTCGATTTTTGCAAAGGTAACTTAACAAAAATCAGGGGCCGTATTCACCAGCCATTCTTAAAGACAATGTTAGTCTTGTTCTGCAAAGTTTTCTAAAGTTGAAAGTAGCACAACTTCTAATTTTTTAAACCAGATAGTCAAACCAATTTAGCCTTTATCTTCAGACTCTTCTTAATTTGAAATAAAGCATTTTCTGATTGGCTGATCAAAATGGTTCAGGTAATCAAAATTTGTGTATTGTTTCAAATTTATAGGATTCTGGAGAATCTGGAAAGACCAACAACATTCTTAACCTTTAGACTGCCAAGTGCTAATCACTGACCTTGTGCTGACAGTGTAGATCAAGATCTGAGATATTATTCTACAAAATATGGATTTGAAATAGCAATCTACGGATCTTTGCTATGAATTGGAAACTTTTGTTTAGTCATTTAGCAGGTTGGAAAATACAGACCCTGTTCTGCCTGTTCTCTTATTCATGTATGTCAACTCTTTGCTATATGGATATAATACAGTTCTGTTCATAATTCTCATAATTCTTGTAAGGGGAACATGGAAAAATGTTTGAAATTATTTGATAGCGTCAAATTTCATAGTTTATCATTCCATTGAGTGTAAATTTTAGCATTCAAAATAAATATTTTGACATCATTTTGGCATTATCTTTCAGCCTTGTCATTAGGTTTTTTTTGTTAATCTTTAATAGAACCGTTCCCCGCCTTTGCCCCCCCCCCCAACTCTCTCTCTCTCTCTCTCTCTCTCTCTCTCTCTCTCCGCCCATATATATGTGTGTGTGAGTGAGTTTGTAAAACCTACCAATCGGGAAACTTTGTAAGAAAACACACCAACTAACCGGGGACCACCTACCAAAGGGGGGACGACCCCGTTTGGTTTTTAGCATAAATTCGCATTCCAGACCCTCTTATTATCAACATGTCAAATTTAATTAGTCCCGATTGGACTGTTAGCAGCACACACAAATTATACACATATTCTGATATGATGCGAGTTTGTGTGTATCTGTTGGAATGCAGGTCCCCGTTTGTGCTGTAAAAATTCATACACTTTTTCAATGCAGGTCCCCGTTTGTGTTGTAAAAAAAAAGCATACACTTTACTGCCATTTCCAGTGGGTTAATGAACGAAAGGTTTTGAAGATAAACAATATGAAGACAGCTTAGGCCTTTCTTAGTTTTAAATGAATCAGTTTTGGAATTTTATAGTGAAACAACGTCATGTTGAAAAATAGAAGGATTTCTTTTTAACGACTTTGGTCAAAGTTATGCGAAAAGTAGCGATCATCTAAACAAAGAAATTCAGATAAATATGATTACAAGTCAGTTCTTAGCTACTGTATGTAGCCTATAAGCCTTTTTCTGAAAATAAATTCCTAGAAGACTTTTTTTCTCGCAAATAGTGCAGAGGCTGTTTTTTTCACAAAAACAAAACATCGAGGACAGTTATACATCAAAAAAAATTTCGAGATACAGTATTTCGACATTTCCTGCCAAGTCTGACTCAAAAACCTTTAGCAGATAGTGTAGATCAAGATTAGATTGCATTAGGTGCAGTCTGATCATGTATTCATACTATTCGATAAGGAGATAATTTTCCCCAGATAACTTTAAAACTGCAACATTTTGGTTTTTACAATCAGGTTGAGGATTTCTGTTCAATTATTTAACAAGTTAAGAAATACCACTTATTTGGATATAAATGAATAAAAAGAGATCGAATTCCAAATATCATTTTAAAAAAATATTTTAATCCCTACTAGTTTGGGTTATTTCAAAGGTTTACCAAGGGACATAATTATTGTTTATTATTAAAGGTTGATGACATCAACGTCACATGAGGTCAGTGGAAACGACGCCAAACAATTGCAAGGACTTTAGCATAAAAAAGAATTATATATATATGTCTATATATGATACTTATCTACAGTTTTAGTATATTTAACACAAACAGGATCCAAGAGGGTGCAAAAACTACCGGAAAAATCCAAATTTAAATCTCTCTCTCTCTCATTTTGCCTTTTTCCTACAAGATTTTCATTTTTTTCCATAATCCTAAGGGCATGAAAACTTGGGATTATGTGGTAAATGCTTTTATCATTTTATTCTTGGTTTGTGTCGTGTTGACGGATGTTTTGTTCATAATTTCAGCTGTGCTGAGGCGGCCAGTGCACCTATTTCTGCTTTTCAAGACCTTTTCGAAGTTGCATGACAATTCTTGTTTAATTAAGTGTTCATTTTTACAAGAAGAAATACAAAGAAAGGAGCTACTACAAAAAGATTTTTTTCATCGATATCGGGTATGCATAATGTTCATTCCTTTTGTTCTGTTAGTTTCAACAGTTAGTATCCCCGGGCTACGTCTAAAGGGCTTAGTGTTTTCAATCTAAATATAGCTGTTGGGTGAATTTCTTTTTTGTATCAATTTTAAAACAGAATTTAAGTATTTGTTTGGTTTCAAGGACAGACGGGGGTAAATAACTTCTTTCTGTCTGATCGTTTAATTCAATCAATTTACTAGAGCAGATATACACAAGGTGAAATAAAGTAAAACATTTATTATTCTTGAATAAATGTTGAGATGTCGACGGACACGTGTTTCGTTTTCAAAATGTAAATTGTGATAAAACCCGCATATTTTGCATATCTTTAAGCCTTATACTTGGCATTAAGTTGAGCTCCACAAAAGTGGTGTTTGCCAAAATGGCCCCGCCCCCGCAGAGAGAGAGAGAGAGAGAGAGAGAGCCTTATGGTATCCAAATAAGTGGTATTTTTTAACTTGTTAAATAATTGAACAGAAATCCTCAACCTGATGGTAAAAACCGAAATGTTGCAGTTTCAAAGTTATCTGAGGAAAACTATCTCCTTATCGGACAGTGTGGATACATGATCAGACTGCACCTAATGCAATCTAATCTTGATCTACACTATCTGCTAAAGGTTTCTGAGTCAGACTTGGCGGTAAATGTCGAAATAATGTATCTCGTAATTTATTTGATGTGTCACTGTCCTTCGATGTTTTGTTTTTTCCAAAAAAAAAACAGCCAATGCACTATTTGCAAGAAAAAAAGACCTTAGGACTGTTAGGAATTTATTTTCAGAAAAAGGCTTATAGGATACATACAGTAGGTAAGAACTGTCTTATAATCATATTTTCTTGAATCTTTTGTTTAGATGATCGATACTTTTCGCATAACTTCGACCAAAGTCGTTCTATTTTTCAACATGACGTTATTTCACTCTAAAATTTAAAACTACGAAAGACCTAAGCTGTCTTCATTTTGCTCATCTTCAAAACCTTTCGTTCATTAACCCTCTGGAAATGGCGGTAAAGTGTATGATTTTTTACAGCACAAACGGGGGCCTGCACTGAAAAAAGTGTATGAAATTTTACAGCACAAACGGGGACCTGCATTCCAACAGATACACACAAACTTGCATCATATCAGAATATGTGTATAATATGTGTGTGCTGCTAACAGTCAAATCGGGGAACGCGTCAGATTACTAACAAGACAAATTTATGATGCATAGCATCATAGAAGCCGCAATGTTTCGGTGGACAATTTTAGAAATATTGACTCTCTTGAGAAACTGTGATTACATTTCTTGTATCTGTTTTTAACCTTAAACCCCCACCCCACACTCACCAACTGAAAATCACGATATAATGGTACTAAAATGTAAGGAAAAAAGAAAAAGAAAATATATGTACATGTATTCAAATTCTAATAAAAATAGACATAAGTTTAGAGAGTAATCTTAATTAATATTGTTATTAGTATCATTATAAAGTGATAATGTTTATATATAGAAACAAAAAAAAAAAAAGAAAAAACGTAAAAGCATTGGAATTTTTAAATTTCTACTCAAAATTTGAAAATGGAGAAATTGCACATTTAAGTACAGCATTTTCCATTGATTAAAATGATCTTAGAAAGAAACTTTCTGTAGCAGCATCAAAGGCAATGGCATTATTATTTAAGTTACTAATTATCAGAAATGATATTAAGATCGTTATTCACACAATGATGTTTACTTTTACATGTTTTTACATTTCTATCTTCCTTGGGTTTCATTTAAAAAAAAAATACAACTTTTTTTCTAAAACATAGTCTTCCTGCTTGTCAAAAAGTATCCTAGCATGCTTGCAACACAGTGAATCTTAACAATTTTACTCCAGAAATAAAAACTATTGCATGACATCTCCAAAATTATTCTAACCATAGCCTGCACAGTTGGCACAAACCACGTTTCTTTTACTCCTGAAATGGCAGCCCATAAAAAAATCATCTGTTAAGTCTTTAAAGATCTGGATCTATTTAGCCACAGCAAAATAACAATTACTATTCATATTTCGTTTAATAAACAGTAGCTTGAACCTAATTCTGCATAGCCCTTGTACAAACTTATAAAACTTCTAATATAAATTTCAAGAGCTTTTCAATGTTTTTGGTCAGCAGCGACGTAAAAAGTTGTACATGTACAGTAATAGGTTTGGTAATAACTTTAATCTTCGACTTCACGAAATTGATACACTGAGTAAAAAAACCAAAAAGTTCTTTTTTTTATATTTACGATATCTTATAGAATATTTAAAACTATTACACAGGCAATGTGCTGTCTGATCTTCATCTATTCCTGCCATTTTTGAGTAGCTTCACCCTTAGAGCACCAGGCACCACCATGATAATTTCTGTAGTCAATATAGGCTACATCATGATCCATACATTTTTCACGGGTTCTGTAGATCAGGACAACACTGCCCTGCATGTACAGTCTGATCATAACAGCTTCGACACACAATATAGAAAATACATGTACTAAATTTTACAGGGCTCATAAAGTGTCGATGCAGGGAAGAAAAAAGGGTTATCTCTTCGCGAGTATTCTATAAATAGCTGACCTCGACTCCTCTTTGTTCTTCGATTTTGATCAAAGGTTAACTGCCGTTTTATTCTTTACAGATTAAGTTTAGGCGAAAAACTTGTACATGAAATTGCTTCTGATTATCATATCATGCTTTCTATATAATACTTATCATTATTTTGTTTAGTAAAAAAGTAGAAAAATGCGGAAACCATTGAGAAATGGGAAAGCTCGTGACAAACGGCAAGCATAAAAACTTCGTTTGGGAAAATAGAAGGAATCATGTAAGTGTGAAAACTTCACGGGATTAACCAATTATAGGATGTCTATTCTTCTGTATTTTTTATTGCTATTTGGGAATAAACTATAAATTGCAAGAAAACCATACTTGATTTTCAAGTAGGTCTGTTTGAATATTTCAGAAAGAGTCACGTGGAGTAATTCTGTCACAACAACACGACATTATTAGAAATTTTCCAAAAATAATGACCAATCGAATAATTACTGATCATCGACATGGTAAATAGTTTAGGTGCGTTCCTGCTGGAAGCCGCTTTCTAGCGGCATCCAATTAAATTTGACATGTGGTCCCCGGTTGGTTGGTGTATATTCTTACAAAGTTCCCCGTTTGGTAGGTTTTTACAAACTCACCCCCACACACAAAACCCAAGGTCATTTAGAAATGACTATCATAACGGATTAAGAACTTTTGAGGTCATTTCAGGTTCACGGTCGAATATTATAAAGCGATAAGACATGATGGGAAATACTTTATCTCGGTTTCTAAATTTTGGCATTGTGTTTGACATTTTTTCAGAACGATGATTCAGTTGTTTTGGATATACACAGGTACCCTACGTATTCATAATCACTATCTCATCATCATCATCATAAACTGGAGAACCAGTTTTTCACAAAATTTCTGTCTCCACCCCTAGCAAATTTGTCTTTGTCGCCTTCTGTTGTGATGAAAGGGTTTTATCAAACAGCAAAGAAGATTCTCGTTATCTGATTAGATCATAAGCTCCGGACATATACATCTGGTAAACTGGCAAAACCAACGTAAAAGCAGTTTCCCTTTCGGGAACCCCGTTTAAATGATTATACTATAAACACAGCATCCAAAATGGCGGCGTCGATCAAGATTAACATCAATATTATGCACCTAGCTGCACGTATTATCACGTATTACCAAGGTTTCAGTGACTTCAGATCCAAGTGAGGTAAGTTTTCATTGCATTGAGGCACTCAGAAGGGAAATATTCTACTTCGTCAGCCTACTCATTTTTAGGCCAGGGAATCCCTCTCAAGGGATTCCCTTGCCTATAGGGATCGTAAGCTCCCTTTTCAGACAAAAATGTTGGACGGCGTGTCCACTCTATATCGCTGAGTCCGCCAAAATAACTAGTTTCGCATGTAAATACAGAGATTGCTTATCACACAGTGTGAATGCTTTCCTTTCCTCAAAGCTTCCATCTGCAAAATGCCATGGAATTGCAAGGGTATTACGACCCTTTAATAACTGACGAGTGTGTGTTTTTTATCCCGTTTTTGTCATTAACACTGACCTAATAAAGGCATAACCTAATAAACTTAGCTTTATCCGGCAGTTGTGTATTCCTACGCGCTTTATACGGTTAATATCTATAACGCTCTCTCTTGCACTCGGTATCATTCACTTTCATGTATGGTGAGAGTAATGAACGACAACTCTGCTCCGAGATTGTCTCTAACGTTGTGTTGACATTTGATCATATGTGTCACAAAACGCGTCTCTGCTAAAATGCGATTGTAAATAAAGCAAACTACAAACTACATATAGAATATTGGCCCGTGTTATGTTTATCACTTTTTCTTATGTATATCGACTAAATCTAGGGTACTTCAGCGGAATGCTGGAGAAATCGGCCCCTGGAGAAATCGTCCCCAAACTGCTTGGCCCGTGTTATGTTTATCACTCCGGAGAAATCGTCCCCTGGAGACGATTTCTTTGGTGAAATCGTCCCCAAATAAAATTTTAGAAAAATCGACCCCAACATCAAATTTCATCCATATCGTTTATCAAGTTGTCTATAAAAATATTTTTGAAAGTTCGTTGTCTTTAGTATGTACATTATGTGTATTAGTTACCTTTATCCAAGAGTTATTTGGTAGTTTTGTCATTGTTGATACTGCCTATTTCACACTGATAGGATGTATTTCACACCTTTTACAAATAGATTACACCTGTGTGATTCTTAAAAATATGTCTTTGATTGACTTTGATTTGAAACCAAATAAATGCTTATAATTTTTTTCTGTAGTCGTTCGCTTGTCATTTAACGTTTTTTTTTTATCTCTCTCTCTCTCTCTACTAGTGTCATATGACATACCTGTGACCAATACCATTTAGCAAGGGCATCAGTGTCTCTGACACACCTATTTCTAGTGTTCACTAGGGCTTGTGTGCATCCGAATATTTCAGGTCCATAACTTCTACAATTGTGGATGGATTTCAAAATAATTTGGCACAACTGACCTCCATCACGAATAGATGTGCCATTTGAAACATCTGTTCAAGTAGGTTCAAGTTCAAGGCCACATTGAAGGACATTTTTCGTCCAAACCATAACTCCTACATGTTTGGATAGATTCCGATATAAGTTAGCATAATACATTGTTCTCCATCATAAGCAGAAGTTCCCTTTGAAACATTAATTCAGATCCAGGGTCTAGGTCAAGCTTGAGAGTCAAGTGTTCGAGGGCTTGACACAAGTTGTCCTTGGACAATGATTATGAATTAGGATTAACGTATTTTTATATTTTGTAGATATAAGTATCGAAGCTCAAGTCACTGAGACTTGTCCGTAAAATAGGCAAGTAAAATAGGTAAACCGAGCCTAATCGTTTTCCAAAAACAATCCAACCTTTTCACAGTATTTTATTCAGAAAATATTTTGGCTAAAAGAAAATCTGCTTGTAACAAGCAATTCCTCCGAATTTCCCCAAAATCTTACTTTTCAATATACACTAAGAACTACTTTGAATTTTCATCTACAACTTCCTTCAAATATGACCAGTTCAAAATTTCGTAGACTTGTGGAAGGTAGAGACAACATGACTAACTTCCATATCACTCCAATCTTTATTATTCATTACATTTTACATTGATATCTATCTTACATGTATTTTCCTTGAAATCAATAAATATGTTCTTGCGTCATAAATGTAAAAAATAACGTCATTCAGGACTACAAGACATCACATGTCTCAGAAAATTTAGATAACCAAAGTTGGTATTGCACCGATTGAATAATTCAATTTTGACTTGGGCTTGTTTACAAGCCCGACAAATTACTAAGTGTTCTAAGCAATATCAAGCACCCTATAACTGTGAGCACATGCCTAGCTCTGGCTTAATTAGTTTCTGGCTGGTGCTTTCTAGTATCAGTTCCAAATATCCTGTTAAAACCAAGAATTCCAGGGGCTTAGTGGAATCCGCTTGTATCCCTGTCCGTTTACCTGTTTGTATTAACTAAAATTGACCTCTTGTGTTATTTCGTATCCTCAATTTCCTGGCCTTCAGTACTATCAGTACTTTGATATTTAAACCTAATCAAAACTGAAGTGGTGTTTGTCAAGAAAGCCATTGCGTGGAATTAATAATTTGAAAGAAAACGAGAAATAGTACTCAAATACTGGCTAGAAAGTCAACCCATTAAGCAAATTAATACCTTTTTGGTTAAAGAGAGAGTACTCATGACAAAGTTAGGCTTATTTGTGTATTGGTGGTCTTCCTTTGATCACAAGGCGTAGTCAGGTTTAGTCCGTTGGCAGTAGGATGCATGATGGTTTGAGAGAGAAACCATGTAAATATATCGAATAAAAAATTGTATCTGAAAACTGATTTTCAAATATCTCTTGGCCGTTAATATTAAAGTCGGAACATTACAATCAATTATTTCGATCTTTTAATATATCTCAAATCTTACCAAAAATGTTCCCAACATTTCACTCAGTCTATTACAACGTAACTGTATTGTACAGGAATTGTGCAATCCTCAATTTGTTTGATTGCTTGTGTGTTACGATGATTTCAGTAGTATCGTGATGGCCATTGCATCTATCTATACTTTCTGAGACTTTATTGAGCAAGAATTTTGTGTAACTTTATTTTTTTTTTAAATGGCTGCTTTCCTCTGTAAACATCATTTAAAACTGTTCAGTTGTGAAAGAGGTACAAATCATGTCTTAATGACGGTTTATCGCAGACAAGTCCAAACTTTTGTCATTTGATGTTGAATTCATTTACTCGATACGTGAGCCGAGCCCCAATGGCTCAATCAGTAGCGTTAAGGAATTAAGAACTGGGGGGTCGCTTGGTCAATCTGCCGATTCATTTCCAGGAATTGTCGATATCCTTTGCTACACAATTCATTCCTTTCTCACTGCTGATCACTTTTTCGTTCGACGATGGTTATGTGGGAAAGCAGCCAATGGCTTGGAAGGAATAATGTGTGGAGTATTGGTAGAAGAAACTGCAGGAAAGCATGGATAGGTGCACTGGCCGGCGTGATATACCAAAAAATGTGGAAAAAAGGTTGTACATCAATCAATCAATCAATCAATCAATAAACTAATCAATCAACAACTAATCAACCAACCAACAAGATATGGAGCTACTTAACAGTAGTACATAAGGAACCAAGTTTGACTCAAAGTTGTACTTTCATTTCAACGCAAGTGATTCTAGGTTCAAGCTCAGCGTTCATCCTGGATAACTGTGAGTGCCAAGGCTCCTGTCCGGACGGTTGGGTGCAGTACAAAGGATCATGCTATTACATCTTCGAAAATAAAGCAGTGAGCTGGGCGGAAGCTACGGTTTGTACTTAGAACATGTGGTTTGATTGGAAATACTTGTACCTGTTAATAAACGTTTCTATGAGTCGTGCTTGGTAAAAGGCGGTTACCACACAATCCCAACTTTTGAAAAAGAATCCTTTAGAAAACATTGTGGGAAAAGGAGAAAATGCTGGTAACCAGCATTTTCTCCTTTTCCCACAATGTTTTCTACCTTTCGCAAAACTAATTCCAAATTTTCATTCACTTTTATTTTGTCGTCTGCAGATGCTTTCGATTCGAACAAACCTAAAATTTTCTCGTTTAGTGAAGATAAATGCATCTGAAAAATGTTTCGATTCGTGTCAGTCTGAGCAGTCCACGCAGGCTGACATGAATCGAAACTGTTTTGCTTCCTGTAATTTTTCAGCATGCCCAAGAAGTATTCTACTTCATTATTCACATAGATACATTAACCTATCTTTTGCTAGAGTTCCCATCATTTAATTTTGTTACGTGAAGCAAAGCAGCATGTGTTCTGAAAATAAGTTCGTGCTTAGCATGTGTAATGAAATGCAAGGTACCCATCGACTAATGGATTATCTACTGACATTTTCTCATAAACGTTTTAAAAGGAAATTATATCAACTTTGTTTTTCAGTATTTAAACAGTCTTGTTTGACAAAATCTGCACTTTTTATGTTGCTTTTAGACATAACGTTTCAAAAATATTAGAAGAAGCTTTCATGTCAGAGATACATGTAGAAATATAATTTAACTTGATTTTTTTTAAATAGACATGCTTCTGTTTTCCGTTGTGAAACGATGTGTTACATTTGCACGCCACAAAATCGCGAGTATTTATGGCCATCCGAAAAAAAATAAAAAGGCTTTTGAAGACATTTTTATATATTGTGGGAAAAGGTAGAAAATATTTTCCACCCTTTCAAAAACAAATCCCCTAACTTGAACTGCATTCGATTTGTTGCCTGCAAATGCTTTCAATACAGACAAGTTTTAACGTGTACAGTGTTACAGGCAAAGATTGATATAGGAGCAAGGAGACTATTCACAATTAACCCTTAACCTTTTACCAAACAATCCCTGGTTTTTACGGCCCTGAGATAGAAGCCTTTTGAAAACATTGTGGGAAAAGGAGAAAATGCTGGTAACCAGCATTTTCTCCCTTTCCCACAAAGTTTTCTACCATGCTGGAAACAAATTTCATTTTTTGGGTTACGCTTATTTTGGCGTCTGCAAGTACCGTCAATTTGGACTGGTCCAAAATTTGGTCGTATGGGAAAGGGTTAAGTTTACGTGTTGATATGCATGAACTTGCCTTTTATCTTTTGAAGCATCATTGTCTGTTACACCAGTCTGAATTAGTTACCATAGAAAACAATGATGAGGACATGTTTCTGAGATCAGAAATCAAGAGACTATTCAGAGATGTCACAGGTACGTAACTCACATTTTGCTATTCATGCAGACAATCTGATCCTGTATGGCTCAGTCAGTAACTGAAAAGTCTGAGAACCAAGAAGATACGAGACTGAATTTCAAATCGAGCAAACACTTCCGATAAAACAGAATCCATTGCTATCTCACTGCTAGACGTTGTACCGACCTTGTTTATGTAGCTGTGACGACAGTTGTGAGTTATGAGGCACAATAAATAATCGTCGAAGGCAATAGTTCAAGCGATTTATTCATGATGCCTCATAAATCACTACATGGTTTTTTGAACGATAAACCACGATAGAAGGAAGATTATTTGGATTCTAACAAAACTAACTCTTCATCAAAAGAAAAACGTTCATACTTTGAATAAAATTGCGGATGAAGGTTATATTCCATTGAATAACTTACTTCCTTACGTTATACAGAATGACTTCAATCTGTACAGATTGACGTCAGTTTACAAAGAATAACGTAGATTTTACCACGGTTTCGTTGCACAATTTATATAGAGCCGAATTCGCGTCTCCTGTTGAAATCCTTAATCAAAATATTTTCAAACACCATTAAATTATAATGGATTATAAAAGTAACTATTCAGAATAGTTGAAAAAAAATCAAAAAGGGTACGAGGAATGAAATACACCAATTGACAGTCTACCAACGAAATACAATAAGTACTCCGAAAAACAGAAACTGTCCTGTCTTATAACATAACTATTGGCAATCAATCACCATGATTACTTCCCAGAAACCTATCGACGCCTGTCGCTACAGCGTGGTCGGTAATTTCAGAGGTTGATGTCTCTGATCACCGAATTCGAAGCGTCTTTTTTGCAAAACCGCACTACTTTCTTCTACTCCATTACTTTCTCCATTGTGATCATAGCCGCTAGCTTGCAAAGCGATTTGTGACCCATCAAGCTAAAAGGGACCGTCTGGGAATTCTGTACATCAGTTGGGTGAAAACAAATTAACGATAGTGCAGGTCATTTTAAGTTGATAATTCAAGAATGATATCATACAAGGTTCATTGACCAGTTTTCATACAGAAAATATCATCAAAGCGAAAAGTGTCAACCCTGTTCAGCCTTCGCAATTCGTGCAGTCTGACCAGGGTTGATACTTTTCGCACTTCCCTGAACGTATCTGATGACTTGCTCAAGGTGCAACGCTTGACGATGTTCCCATTTTCCCTCTTTTCTTAGAGCATGACACAAAAGCATTCGGAAAAACTTTTGCAAAAGATGCATTCAAAAAGCAAGATAGAAAAATAAACTATCAACATAATTCAAGGTTTGATACCTAGGATCCAAATGAAAATATTGGCAAATAGAGTAATTATGCAAAATCTTCGTTTGTCTAAGTGTGCTCAAAGTGGTCAGCTGAAAGACTTAATTCATTTCAAAACGATGAAATTTTAGGGTTTTTTTTTAAATCGAAAGCATTAGCAGACGACAAAATAAAAGTGACTGAAAACTTGAAATTTGTTTTGTGAAGGGTAGAAAACATTGTGAGAAAAGGAGAAAATGCTTACCAGCATTTTCTCCTTTTCCCACAATGTTTTCTTAAGGCTTCTGTCTCAGGGGCGTCAAATGTAGGGATTGTGTGGTAACGGATTAAGAAAGTCAATTTAGGGAAGTAAAAGGTTAAGTATTAAATTTTCACTCAAATTTCAGTTCAAAATGGTCAGGAATTTTGGATAGGCACAAACTGATGCTGGGAACGAGGGAACTTGGTCGTGGTATGCCGGAAATGTCACCCTCGGTTACACAGATTGGTAAATATTTCAGGTCGACTATAATAAATTTCCTGAAATTCTATCTAAATTTTGAAGTCTAGCTGTTCGATAAAGTTCTACATTTTGAATGCTCGTCACAACCAAAGTAACCAACACTATCATATTTTAATCAGTCTTTGACGTTAAGCAACGCGCCTATAATTTTAAATTCAAATGGAAATTCGCCGTGCTATACATTTGTAAGTTTACGAGTATCTAACGATGAGTCGATTTTAAAAAGGTGAGATTTCATATGAATACACGTAGGAAACCCATCAATGTCAGTACCACTACTAGAAGATGGTGTGCTTTAATCAGTTTGTATGACTTCATTAAACTACATTTTTCTACACACAAAAAATAGAGAAAAATATCAAAAGTGAAGCTGACAGTTCAACGATTTTAATTGTCCAGGACAACCAGGTAGTGATGGGATGGACGAAGACTGTGCCGTCATAGCCGCTAGTACATCTTTTATTGGTTGGCATGATGCTCCTTGTGACGCCATTCACCATCCTATTTGTGAAATAAGGTAACGTAAAAAATAACATTTTTTTTTTTTAAATTTTACTAAAAGCTTTTCGACTGCAAGGATAGAAGGGTCCTTTTGTTTAACGTTACTTAGATTTAAATAATTGATATTCATATATTTTCTTAACCATTCAAGTATTTTAATTTAAACAGGCGCTTTATGGCAGGAAAATGCTGTTTAGAACACAAAACCTAAAAATATCAGACAAGATTAAAATATTTTGTTGGGCTGAAAATAATTAGCAAGGGACAAGTTAAATTTGCGTCATCGAACTGTGGATTCATTTGGTAAAGGCCTAGGTAAAAGAGAAGCAAATTGTTACACTTTTTAAGTGGATCTCTCCGAATTTATGAAACAGCATAACTGACAGGATACATCCAGGATTAGAACGTACACTTGATCTTTGGATGATTGACTGATGAATCTCTTCTAATGTACATCTGAGAAAGCATCTCATAGCTCCTCTGTGACTTTGTGCAAATCTTTTTACCAATGAAGTAGCACATTACAAACCACTAATTTGTGTCGTTTTAACGGCTGTTTTGTACATATTTTCAGCTGTACTGAGGTGGTCAGTGCACCTATTTCTGCTTTTCAAGGCCTTTTCGAAGTTCAGTCTTTCAACGACATTTTTTGGACTTTGTCGGACATGAAAGACTGATGAAGAGAGGGGGAGCGAGGGAGAAAATGTGAGAGAAAGAGAGAATCAAAGAAAATAGAGAGAGTGAAAGAAAGAAATAAAGAAAATAAGAGAGAGAGAGAGAGAGAGGATATGAAAGAAAAAGAAAGGGAGACAGAGTTGGGGACAGGAGCACGGCCAGGGCCTTTAAAAGGTGGCTTGATAAACCCTCATTCCTTACGTTTCCTCACGTTTCAAATGCCTTTTTCCCCACAAACATTTTTCTTTTGTCCACAATGATCGCTTGTCTTTCAAAGCCAGTATTATTACATGACAATTCTTGTTAAATAAGTGTTCATTTTTACAAGAAGAAATACGAAGAAAGGAGCTACTACAAAAAATTTTTTTTTCATCGATATCGGGTATGCATAATGTTCACTTCTTTTGTTCTGTTAGTTTCAACAGTTAGTACCCCCCGGGATACGTCTATCAACAAGCCATTACGGGTTTCCAGGGCTTAACGTTTTAATTCTATAAATAGTTGTTGGGTGAATTACATTTTCGTATTAATTTTAAAACAAAATTTAAGTATTTGATTGGTTTCAAAGACAGACTGGCGTATATAACTTCTTTCTATGTAATCGTTTAATTCAATCAATTTACTAGAGTAGCTAAAGACAAGCTGAAATAAAGTAAAACATTTATTATTCTTGAATAAATGTTGATGTGTCGACAAATCCGTGTTTCATTTTCAAAATGAACATCCTGTAGGGTTGTCTTGTAAATTGTGAATAAAACCTGCATATTTTGCGTATTTTTAAGCCTTATAGTTGGCATAAAGTTGAGATCCACAAAAGTGGTGTTACTTTTTTCTTTGTGAAATGGCCCGCCCCAACCTTACCCAGCCATAAACCTGAATGAGAGAGAGCGAGAGAGCACTTTAAGAGATGACGTTTGAAAACATCGTCACAAATCCTCATCCATTACGTTTCAAGTGCCTTTTTCCTACAAACATTTTTTCTTTCTCCACAATGATCGCTTGTCTTTCAAAGCCAGTATTATTGCATGACAATTCTTGTTAAATAAGTGTTCATTTTTACAAGAAGAGAGGAGCCACTACAATTTTTTTTCTTTTTCATCGATATCGGGTATGCACAATGTTCACTTCTTTTGGTCTGTTAGTTTCAACAGTTTGTACCCCCGGGCTACGTCTATCAACACGCCATTACGGGTTTCCAGGGCTTAACGTTTTAATTCTATAAATAGTTGTTGGGTGAATTACATTTTCGTATTAATTTTAAAACAAACTTTAAATATTTGATTGGTTTCAAAGACAGACTGGCGTATATAACTTCTTTCTATGTAATCGTTTAATTCAATCAATTTACTAGAGTAGCTAAAGACAAGCCGAAATAAAGTAAAACATTTATTATTCTTGACTAACTGTTGAGATGTCAACAAACCCGTGTTTCATTTTCAAAATGAACAACCCATAGGGTCGTCTTGTAAATTGTGAATAAAACCCGCAGAATTTGCATATCTTTAAGCCTTATACTTGGCATAAAGTTGAGCTCCACAAAAGTTTTCATTTTGCAAAATGTCGAGAGAGAGAGAGAGAGAGCGCATCTAATGCAATCTAATCTTGATCTACACTCGAAATTTATTTGATGTAACCCGATGCACTATTTGCAAGAAAAAAAAGACTGTTAGGAATTTATGTTTTTCTGAAAAAAAAAAAAAAGAAAGAAAAAACAGCCGATGCAGTATTTGCAAGAAAAAAAAAGACTGTTAGGAATTTATTTTCAGAAAAAGGCTTACAGGCTACATACAGTAGGTAAGAACTGTCTTGTAATCATATTTTCTTTAATTTCTTTGTTTAGATGATCGCTGCTTTTCGCATAACTTTGACCAAAGTCGTTGTATTTTTCAACATGACGTTGTTTCACTGTAAAATTACTAAACTGATTCATTTAAAACTACGAAAGACCTAAGTTGTCTTTATTTTGCTTATCTTCAAAACCTTTCGTTCATTAACCCACCGGAAATGGCGGTAAAGTGTATGATTTTTTTACAGCACAAACGGCGACTTGCATTGAACAAGTGTATGAATTTTTAAAGCACAAACTGGGACCTGCATTCCAACAGATACACACAAACTTGCATCATATCAGAATATGTTTATAATGAGTGTGTGTGCCGCTAACAGTCCAATCGGGGAACGCGTCAGATTACTAACAAGACAAATTTATGATGCATAGCATCATAAAAGTCGCAATCTTTTGGTGGACAATTTCAGAAATATTGACTCTCTTGAGAAACTGTGATTACATTTTTTGTATCTGTTTTTAACCTATAACCCTCCCCCACCCAATCCACACACACCAACTGAAACTAAAAAGTAAGGAAAAAAGAAAAAGAAAATATATGTACATGTATTCAAGTTCTAATAAAAATGGACATGAATTTAGAGAGGAATCTTAAAAAATCTTGTTATTAGTATCATTATAAAGTGATAATGTTTATGTAAAAAAAAAAAGCAAAAAACGTAAAAGCATTGGAATTTTTAAATTTCTATTCAAAATTTGAAAATGGAGAAATTGCGCTTTTAAGTACAGCATTTTCCATTTATTAAAATGATCTTAGAAAGAAAACTTCTCTAGCGGCATCAAAGGCAATACTACGGAATTATTTTTTAAGTTACTAATTATCAGAAGTGATATTGAAATCGTTATTCACATAATGATGTTTACTTGTACATGTTTTTTTTTACATTTCTATCAGTGATCTCTTCTTTGGGTTTCATTTACAGAAAAAATACACCTTTTTTTCTAAAATATGGTGTTCCTGCTTGTCAAAAAGTATCTTAGCATGCTTGCAACACAGTGAATCTTTACAATATTACTCCTGAGAAACAAAAACTACTGCATGACATCTCCAAAATTATTCTAATCATAGCCTGCACAGTAAGCACAAACTACGTTTATTTTACTCCTGAAATGGCAGTCACACACACGCAAAAAAAAAAAATCATCTGTTAAGTCTTTAAAGATTTGGATCTATTTAGCCAAGACATAATAACTGTAACTATTCATATTTCGTTTAATAAACAGTAGTTTGAACCTATTTCTGCATAGCCTTTGTACAAACCTATAAAACTTCTAATATAAATTTCAAGAGCTTTTCCATACCTTTGATCAGCAGCGACGTAAAAAGCTGTATATGTACAGTAATAGGTTTGGTAATAACTTTATTCTTCGACTCAACGAAAATAATACACTCAATGTGAGTAAAGAAAACCAAAAAGATTTTTTTTATGTTTACGATATCTTATAGAATATTTGAAACTATTACACAGGCTATGTGCTGTCTGATCTTCATCTATTCCTGCCATTTTTGAGTAGCTTCACCCTTAGAGCACCAGGCACCACCATGATAATTTCTGTAGTCAATATAGGCTACATCATGATCCATACATCTTTCATGGGTTTTGTAGATCAACACTGCCCTGCACGTACAGTCTGATCATTACAGCTTCGACACACAATATAAAAAATACATGTACTAAATTTTACAGGGCTCATAAAGTGTCGACGAAGGGAAGAAAAAAGGGTTATCCCTTTGCGAGTATTCTATAAATAGCTGACCTCGACTCCTCTTTGTTCTTCGATTTTGGTCAAAGGTTAACTGTACATGAAATTGCTTCTGATTATCATATCATGCTTTCTATATCATACTTATCATTATTTTGTATAGTAAAAAAGTAGACAAATGCGAAAACTATTGAGAAATGGGAAGGCTCGTGACAAACGGCAGGCATAAAAACTTCGTTTGGGAAAATAGAAGGAATCATGTAAGTGTGAAAACATCGGGGGACTAACCAATTAAAGGATGTCTATTCTTCTGTATTTTTATTGCTATTTGGGAATAAACTATAAACTGAAAGAAAACCAGGCTTGATTTTCAAGTAGGTCTGTTTGAATATTTCAGAAAGAGTCACGTGGAGTAATTCTGTCACAACAACACGACATTATTAGAAATTTTCCAAAAATAATGACCAATCGAATAATTACTGATCATCTACATGGTAAATAGTTCAGGTGCGTTCCTACTGGAAGCCGGTTTCTAGCGGCTTCCAGTTAAATTTGACATGTGGTCCCCGGTTGGTTGGTGTATATTCTCACAAAGTTCCCCGTTTGGTAGGTTTTACAAACTCACCCCCACACACAAGACCCAAGGTCATTTAGAAATTACTATCATAACGGATTAAGAACTTTTGAGGTCATTTCAGGTTCACGGTCGAATATTATAAAGCGATAAGACATGATGGGAAATACTTTATCTCGGTTCCTAAATCTTGGCATTGTGTTTGACATTTTTTCCGAACGATGATTCAGTTGTTTTGGATATACACAGGTACCCTACGTATTCATAATCACTATCTCATCATCATCATCATCATAAACTGGAGAACCAGTTTTTCACAAAATTTCTGTCTCCACCCTTGGCAAATTTGTCTTTGTCGCCTTCTATAGTGATGAAAGGGTTTTATCAAACAGCAAAGAAGATTCTCGTTATCTGATTAGATCATAGGCTCCGGACATATACATCTGGTAAACTGGCAAAACCAACGAAAAAGCAGTTTCCCTTTCGGGAACCCCGTTTAAATGACTATACTATAAACACAGCATCCAAAATGGCGATGTCGATCAAGATTAACATCAATATTATGCACCTAGATGCACGTATTATCACGTATTACCAAGGTTTCGCTGACTTCAGATCCAAGTGACTTAAGTTTTCATTGCATTGAGGCACTCAGAAGGGAAATATTCTACTTCGTCAGCTTACTCATTTTTTTAAACCTAATCAAAACGTTGAGAACACTGAAGTGGTATTTGTCAAGAAAGCCATTGCGTGGAATTAATAATTTGAAAGAAAAAGAGAAATAGTATTCAAATACTGGTTTGAAAGTCCACCCACTAAGCAAATTAATACCTTTTTGGTTAAAGAAAGACTACTCATGACAAAGTTAGGCTTATTTGTGTATTGGTGGTCTTCCTTTGAACACAAGGCGTAGTCAGGTTTAGTCCGTTAATAGTAGGATGCATGATGGTTAGAGAGAGAAACCATGTAAATATATCGAATAAAAGATTGTATCTGAAAACAGATTTTCAAATATCTTTTGGCCGTTAACAAAAAAAGTCGAAACATTAGATCTACAATCAATTATTGTCGATATCCGTTGCGACACGATTCAATTCCTGGAAATGAAGCGACCCCCTGTTCTCAATTCCTTAACGTTACCAATTGAGCCATTGGGGAATACTGGTAGAAGAAACTGCAGGAAAGCATGGATAGGTGCACTGGCCGGCGTGATATACCAAAAAATGTGGAAGAAAGGTTGTACATCAATCAATCAATAAATCAATCACTAAACCAATCAATCAACCACTAATCAACCAACCAACTACATATGGAACTAATTAACAGTGGTATATAAGGAGCCAAGTTTGACTCAAAGTTGTACTTTCATTTCAACGCAAGTGGTTCTAGGTTCAAGCTCGGCGTTCATCCTGGAAAACTGTGAGTGCCAAAGCTCCTGTCCGGACGGCTGGGTGCAGTACAAAGAATCATGCTATTATATCTTCGAAAATAAAGCAGTGAGCTGGGCGGAAGCTACGGTTTGTACTTAGAACATGTGATTTGACTCGAAATACTTGTACCTGTTAATTAACGTTTCTATGAGTCATGATTGGTAAAAGGCGGTTAAGCCATTACCACACAACCCCCTATTTTTGACGACCCTGAGACAGAAGCCTTTAGAAAACATTGTGGGAAAAGGAGAAAATGCTGGTGACCAGCATTTTCTCCTTTTCCCACAATGTTTTCTACCTTTCACGAAACTATTTTCAAATTTTCATTCACTTTTATTTTGTCGTCTGCAAATGCTTTCGATTAGAACAAACCTAAAATTTTGTCGTTTGGTAATGAGTTAAATGCATCTGCAAAATGTTTCGATTCGTGTCAGTCTGAGCAGTCCACGCAGGCTGACATGAATCGAAACTGTTTTGCTACCTGTAAAATTTCAGCATGCCCAAGAACCATTCTACCTCATTATTCACATCGATGCATTAACCTATCTTTTGCTAGTGTTCCCATCATTTAATTTTGTTATGTGAAGCAAAGCAGCGTGTGTTCTGAAAATAAGTTCATGCTAAGCATGTGTAATGAAATGCAAGGTATCCATCGACTAATGTATTCTCTACTGACATTTTCTCATAAACGTTTTAAAAGGAAATTATATAAACTTTGTTTTTCAGTATTTAAACAGTCTGGTGTAAAAAAAAACTGCACTTTTTATGTTGCTTTTAGACATAACGTTTCAAAAATATTAGAAGAAGCTTTCATGTCAGAGATACATGTAGAAATATAATTTGTTTTAACTTGATTTTTTTTACATGAAAAATACATGCTACTGTTTTCCGTTATGAAACGATGTGTTACATTTGCACACCACAAAATCACGAGTATTTATGGCCATCCGTAAAAAATAAAAAAGGCTTTTGAAGATATTTTTTCATATTGTGAACCTTTCAAAAACAAAATCCCTTAACTCGAGCTGCATTTGATTTGTTGCCTGCAAATGTTTTCAATATAGACAAGTCTTAACGTGTACAGGCAAAGATTGATATAAGAGCAAGGAGACTATTCACAATAAACCCTTAACCCTTTACAAAACAATCCCTGGTTTTTACGGCCCTGTGATAGAAGCCTTTTGAAAACATTGTGGGAAAAGGAGAAAATGCTGGTAACCAGCATTTTCTCCTTTTCACACAATATTTTCTAACATGCTGGAAACAAATTTCAATTTTTGGGTTACGTTTATTTTGTCGTCTGCAAGTGCCGTCAATTTGGACTGGTCCAAAATTTGGTATTTTGGGAAAGGGTTAAGTTTACGCGGTGATATGCATGAACTTGCCTTTTATCTTTTAAAGCATCATTGTCTGCTACACCAGTCTGAATTAGTTACCATAGAAAACAATGATGAGGACATGTTTCTGAGATCAGAAATCAAGAGACTATTCAGAGATGTCACAGGTACGTTACTCACATTTTGCTATTCATGCAGACAATCCGATCCTGTATGGTTCAGTCGATAACTGAAAAGACTGGGAACCAAGAAGATACGAGACTGAATTCCAAAATCGAGCAAACACTTCCGATAAAACAGAATCCATTGCTATCTCACTGCTAGACGTTGTACCGACTTTGTTTATGTGGCTGTGACCATAGTTGTGAGTTATGAGGCACAAAAATAATCCTCGAATGCAATAGTTCGAGCGATTTATTCATGACGCCTCATAAATCACTACATGGTTTTTTGAACAATTAACCACGATAGAAAGAAGTTTTTTTTTTTCGATTCTAATATAACTAACTCTTCATCAAAGGAAAAAGTTAATACTTAGAATAAAATCGCGGATGAAGGTTATATTCCATTGAATAACTTACTTTATTATATACCTAGCAGTGAAATCCTGGAATTTCCCGGTGTAATAAAGTTTGATATCATCACTAGTGACGATATCAACATGCAACACTTTCACTTCGTGCCGTAATTTAGGAACTACTTTTTCTAAAACGAGAAATTAAAAATAATAATGTTAATAAGGTATATAATAAATAGAATAATCAACTGGTTATTTTTGATATGAAAAATATCTCACTTGGATGCGTCGTTAGGCGTTAAAAAAACTCGTGCGGCGCACTCGTTTTTTCAACGCCTAACAACGCATCCTCGTGAGATATTTTTCATATCAAGAATAACAAGTTGATTGTCCTCTATATATTTCTTACGTTATACAGAATGACTTCAATCTGTACAGACTGACGTCAGTCTACATAGAATAACATAGATTTTACCACGCTTTCGTTGCACAATTTATATAGAGCCGAATTCGCGTGTCCTGTTGAAATCGTTAACTATTATACTTTCGAATACCATTAAATTATAATGGATTATAAAAGTAACAGATCAGAATAGTTGAAAAAAAAAAAAATCAAAAAAGGTACGATGAATGAAATACACCAATTGACAGTGTACCAACGTAATACAGTAAGTAGTCCGAAAAATAGAAACTCCCCTGTCTTATAACTATTAGCACTCAATCATCACGATTACTTCCTGGAAATCTATCGACGTCTGTTGCAACAGCATGGTCTGTAATTTCAGAGGTTGATGTCTCTGATCACCGAATTCGAAACGTCTTCTTTGGAAAACCGCACTACTTTCTTCTACTCCATTACTTTCTCCCATTGTGATCAAAGCCGCTGGCTTGCAAAGTGATTTGTGACCCATCACGCAAAAAAGGGACCGTCTGGGAATTCTGTGCACCAGTTGGGTGAAAACAGATCAACGATAGTGCAGGTCACTTTCAGTTGATAATTCAAGAATGATATACAAGGTACAATGACCACTTTTCATACAGAAAATGTCATCAAAGCGAAAAATGTCAAGCTTGGTCAGCCTTCGCAATTCGTGCAGTCTGACCAGGGTTGACACTAAACTAGTCTTTTCGCACTTCCCTGAAGGTATCTGAGATGACTTGCTCAAGGTGCAACGCTTGACGAAGTTCCCATTTTCGCTCTTTTCTTAGAGCATGACACAAAAGTATTCGGAAAAACTTTTGCAAAAGATGCATTCAAAAAGCAACATAGAAAAATAAATTATCAACATAATTCAAGGTTTGATACCTAGGATCCAAATGAAAATATTGGCAAATAGAGTAATTATGCAAAATCTTCGTTTGTCTAAGTGTGCTCAAAGTGGTCAGCTGATAGACTTAAGAAAGTCAACTTAGGGGAGTAAAAGTTAAGTATAAAATTTTCACTCAAATTTCAGTTCAAAATGGTCAGGAATTTTGGATAGGCGCAACTGATGCTGACAACGAGGGAACTTGGTCGTGGTATGCCAGAAATGTCACCCTCGCTTACACACATTGGTAAATATTTCAGGTCGACTATAATAAATTTCCTGAAATTCTGTCTAAATTTTGAAGTCTAGCTGTTCGATAAAGTTCTACATTTTGAATGCTCGTCACAACCAAAGTAACCAACACTATCATATTTTAATCAGTCTTTGACGTAAAGCAACGCGCCTATGATTTTAAATTCAAATGGAAATTCGCCGTGCTATGTAAGTTTACAAGTGTCTAACGATGAGTCGATTTTAAAAATACTTTCCTGGCTGATATACCCTGAAATTGAAGGTGATATTACGTGAGAAGACATGCATCAAATCTATCAATGTCAGTAACACTACTAGAAGACGGTGTGCTTTAATCAGTTTGTATCACTCAAAGTAAACCATATTTTTCTACGAAAAAGAGAAAAGTAGTAAAAGCAAGATGAGAGTTCAATGACTTTAGGTTTCCAGGGCAACCAGGCAGTGATGGCATGGACGAAGACTGTGCCGTCATAGCCGCTAGTACGTCGTTTATTGGTTGGCATGATGCTCCTTGTGACGCCATTCACCATCCTATTTGTGAAATAAGGTAAAATATTAACATTTTCATTTTCCTAAAACCTTTACGACTGCAAGGAAAGAAGGGATCCTTTTGTTCAACATTACTTAGATTTTTAAATAATTCATGTTCATACAGTTTCTTAACAATTCAAATATTTTGATTTAAACAGGAGCTTTATGCCGGTAAAATAGCTCAAAATATCTCAGGGAGAATGCTGTTTAGAACACAATACCTAAAAATATCACACAGGATGAAAATATTTTATTGAGGCTAAAACTAGTTAGCAGAGGACAAGTTGGATTAAGCATAAATGCTTGGATGAGTATTTAAGAGCGTAGAAATCTTTGTACGAACAGGAAAAGAAGTTGGTTATCAGCATATTCTCCTGATCCAACAGAATTATCGAAAGTCAGTTTCAGTGTCATCGAACTGTGGATTCATTTGGTAAAGGCCTAAGTAAAGAGAGAAGCAAATTGTTACACTTTTTAAGTGGATCTCTCCGAATTTATGAAACAGCATAACTGACAGGATACATCCAGGATTAGAACATACACTTGATCGTTGGATGACTGACTGACAAATCTCTTCTAATGTACATTTGAGAAAGCATTTCATAGCTCCTCTGTGACTTTGTGCAAAACTTTTGACCAATGATCTAGCACATTACAAACCACTAGCTCGAATGGATATTCCAGGGCCCGTATTCACCAACCATTCATCAGAACGTTCTTTATCTTATCCTCCAGAATTTTCTACATTTGTAAGTAACAAAACTTCAGATTGGCTCAACCATTCGGTTTAGCCAATCAGAAGTTGTGTTACTTACAAATTTAGAAAACCTTGGAGAATAAGACTAAGAATATTCTCAAGAACGGTTGGTGAATACGGGCCCTGGTCTTAGGTAACTAAGTCTTATTTTGTCCTGAAAGATAGACCTCATGATAAAGGATATCAATTGAACCACATGTTTAAATTGTGCTGAATTTGAGCTTTTGGGAATAAAATTTCCAACGGCTATGGACGCAGTGTTAATGAAGATTCTAATGTGATGAAAAGGTGGGTGTTGGAGCGACGATAGCTACGGGTAAATGTTTCATAAGCAAGAAGGTTTTTATCTTTTATATATGATCTATTTCATTGCAGTTACCCAACAGAGAGCTTACAAGTCGTTGGATAGAAATAGTCATGTCTCATAACATGCTAATTTGGACATTTTTTATTCAAAGTCTGTTTGCAAGGAACTTGCAGCATTTCCATGATTTAAGAAACGATAAATCGTATATGTGTTTGGATGTCATTTCTTTCAGTTCTACTATTAATGTCAGTGAAACCTCCAGTGAATTCAAAGTGAGACAGATTAAATACGTGAAGCTTGTTAACGAATATCTTTGGCATTTCTGCTCCGTTTCGTTATGTACATTTAGTGTTCAGACAGAACGATGTCTCCGTGTTTGTCCGATTTGTTTCTCCAGCTAAAAGGTGTAAAAGGTGCGACTACTGCATTTACAATAAGGATTGGCTTCGTCTCGTCAAAAATGGACTTTCTCTTTCAACTCAAAATATATAAACTAAACCTCTTTAGACGATTAACAATCAAACCGTAACCACTCAGATTCATTCATTTTGCTTATGGTGCTGTAAGGGTAAACGCAAATAGGCTTAGCTTACTGTTATCAATTCGTAGTACCGAGATGACTTACCCCGAAACCGAAAGCACGAATATCATGTAACAATATCAAAATACTCATCCAATATGAAAGCATGAAGGGGTATGCAAAATCTCCTATAATAGTGTTGCATGAGCCGTTGTGAGTCTCTGGTTGTAGGTCCTTAGTCTTGGCTGAAACAAACATAGTTGAGTCATGCTTCTGTAAAGGAAGAGTCGGAGTTACTACAATTCAGTGATGTATTATAACTTGCGAGTCATCAATTTATAATGGATTCATAAGTTACATTTTGTGTAACAACCGCCTGTACCATGAAACAGAATTGTCCCTGTGCAGGCAGAAAACCAACTTAACCATTTACTCCATAGATACTCATTTCTATGCGTTGCTTGTAGGAGCCTTTGGAAAACATTGTGGCAAAAGGTGAAATTGCTCGTGACGAGCAATTTCACCTTTTGCCACAATGTTTTCTACATTATCAAAAGGTGTCATATACACATAAGAAACAGTTTCATCCTTGCTGTTATTTAGGGTCAATTAGTGATACAATAGAAATGCCTTAAGGGGTAAATGGTTAAAGCAAAAAAAGATTCGTCTCATTTAGCCTGCGGAAAGTGCGCAGGCTGACCTGAGGCGATGCTCTATGCATACATGTATTAACCCTTTACTCCACAGATACTCATTTCCACGCATTGCTTGTAGGAGCCTTTGGAAAACATTGTGGCAAAAGGTGAAATTGCTCGTGACGAGCAATTTCACCTTTTGCCACAATGTTTTCTACACTATCAAAAGGTGTCATATACACATAAGAAACAGTTTCATCCTTGCTGTTATTTAGGGTCAATTAGTGATACCACAGAAATGCCTTAAGGGGTAAATGGTTAAAGCAAAAAGTTCGTCTCATTTAGCCTGCGGAAAGTGCGCAGGTCTGTTGTATGTCATCCATGCTCTAGCTTGGCGAGACCCTTCGTGTCTTGTCGGTTTGGTTCGTTGGCTTTGCGTGTGCTGCTGCCATCAGCCGCAAGAGCAAAAGCAAATTACAGATAAGTTCTCGTAACGAGGAAAACAATTGCATTGTTGCGTCCAATAGCCCAAAAATTGGAGTCCAAGTATTGCATGCACGATGATAATTTCGAGGACTAGCCTGCCTACAATTGCCACAACTCGGTCGATTTCGTAACTATATATAACCGAGGTTTGCCGAATGACCGGTCTTATGTCCTGTTCCACTGCCTTCGCAATTCTTATTTACTTCTTACCTCCTTAATTATATTTCCGGTAATAGAGTTTGAAAATATTCTTGTAAAACATGGATTCTTATTAAAACAAATTGATATTCAATGTTTTACCAAACAATCCCTGGTTTTTCCGACCCAGAGGAAGAAACCTTCTGAAAACATTGTGGTAACCAGCCTCTCTTTTTTTCGCACAATATTTTCTACTTTTCTAAAGTAAGGTTTCAATGTTTGAGTCACATTTATTTTGTCATCTGCAAATGATTTCAATTTGGCAAGTCTAAAGTGTTGTCATTTCGTAACTTACAATAGGCATAAATATTTGAGAACTTTGTACATAACAACATACAATTGCTTATTGTACGATGCACGATTTGAAAAGAGCGCAGGAGAAAAGGGTTTGACCTTCTAAGCTGAATTTTGCGAAGATAACAATAGCACAACAAATTTTACCAGCCGATGCTTTGACGATGAACAAAGTTTCTCTTCATCTTCTTCTATTAGCAGGTAAGTTTTAAAAAAGTTTACTTTTTCACTACCAAGTACATAATTTCCACTTGTTTTATTGACTATAGATATAGTTCCACAGTGAGGTGAGGAGACAGTTTGGCATTAATGTAAAATAAGGTTGTTGTCAGTGTCAGAAATCAGACGTTATATACTGTGCAGTCTGATCTTGATCTACATTGTCAGCCAAAGTTTCTGTTGTCGTCAAAAGTAAAAAAAAAAAGAGTTAACAGCCGAGTTTCTGTGGTAGACTTAGTATGCTTGTCGTCTGCAAATTCACGTGATAAGTAGTTGTATGGTTCATAACTTCCTTTTAACATGGAGCCAGATGAGACCTGAATTAAGAAGCTTGTTTACCCAAACTGGGGCCACCTCGTTTAGAGACAAAGGTCACTTAGTGCATCTTTATGAGCTGCTAAAATTCAATGAGCCATCTCCGCACATCAAAGGAGCACATTGTGCCTGTCAGGAACACGCTTCCAATCGAGTTTAGTATAGTATAGTCATTTTGGGACCAGCCTGAGTGTAATGCATCAAAGTACGCTGACTTCTACAGCCTCGCAGACGTTCAGGATCTAGGTGCCAATCGAGTTGGCCTTTAGGGACGCCTAAACTCTAATGCATCAGCCTGTGAGTGTCTGTGATACGATTTTAAGGAACCCAGTTCCAATCGAGTTTAGCATAGTTTTGACCTCTTGATCCTCCAAAGTGTAATTAATACGTCAGTCTACAAAAGTCTCTTATGCCCTCCCGCTGTCAGGAACCATGTTACCAGTCAAGTTTAGTATAGTTTTGACCTTTTGGGACCCTCCCAAGAGTAATGCATCAGTCTACAAATGTCTCGTACATCGTAGCAGACTAACAATGCGGAATCACCTCTAAAATCCAGAATTGTCTGTGCGACCCCCGTGGGATGGACTGTTGAACAAGCAAAGAATGAACTGCTTTGGCGAAGAATTGTTTTCGAGGATACCATAAAAGCACAGGTTTGGAAGAGAGAAAGAG
The DNA here is from genome assembly GCA_943736015.1 of Tridacna crocea. Classification (NCBI taxonomy): domain Eukaryota; kingdom Metazoa; phylum Mollusca; class Bivalvia; order Cardiida; family Cardiidae; genus Tridacna; species Tridacna crocea. The sequence continues at coordinate 46,404,503 of OX031061.1, forward strand.
AAGAAAACTTACCAGTTAAGTAAAACTACAGCGATGTGAGCAATTTGATACGGTAAAGTCATTGTATTCACCCAAACGATGCGTCTCACACGTAGAAAAATCTGGAGTTTACCTCTTCATCAGTGTCACATAGACTGTCGACAGGAACACATGCAATAAACATTTTAAAAGGAAGGGATAATTTGCTACGTCATAAATGGAACGTTCACCACAAGGGCCAAGATTTTGACATAGATGCATGCATCAGAGAGTGAAAACCTTGTGGCAAAATACGACCAAAAGGACTCAAACAAAAGGCATTTGAAAGATAGGAATTTGCCACGGCATTATCTAAACCTACCTGATAGAACAGTTTAGGCATAACAGAGGCACGACAGAAGGTGTAAAAAGATTTAGGATCAACTTATCGGAAAGCAGAGGCTAATATCTTAACGAGCAGGATTGTGTGGTTTAATGCAACAAGTAAGGATCCAGAGTACAAGAATATGCGCGAAACTACTAGAGATCTTATTGCCATGGAGGATACCAGCGACGAAGCTAAAAGATATGCCATCAACAAACACAGTTATCTCTTGGATTCCATCCTCGATGACTTTGAAATACCAACAGTGGAAACATTTGACAATAACAGTGAAATACTATTCTTCGAAGCTGATCGTCACCCAATGCTTGTTTTCTCCTTGTACCTCCTCGCTACTCGGATATCTTTCACATCTTTCAACCAACCTGCTCTTTTCCTCTTCTTAACTCATTTTCATACCACTGACAACCTTTAGTTCTTTTAACATCATTTCAGCTATATTACGCCGGCCAGTGCACCTGTCCATTCTTTCATGGAGTTTTTGTTACCAGCACTCATCACAATATTATTTCTAAGCTACTGGCTGGTTTCTCACATAAACATCATTTATACAATTATCAGTGGGGAGAGAGAAGTGAATCATGTCGCAATGATTAGCATCAGTCCTCGGAAAGGAATTTGCAGAGTCCGTACTAATGTAAAAGATGACTGTTTTTGCTGGGATAAGACATAGACCAGTGCATAGACTCGGGAGGGCCATTAGAGATCGACTCTTAGCTTAACTTACTGGCACCGGGCTTCCTGATAGTCGCAGCCCAATCCATTAGACTCTGAAGGACCCCTTGTTGTCCAAACCTTTCTTCACTCGGTTTACAATGGGCTTCCTGAAAGTCTTTGAGGGTATCAAATGAAGTCGTGGACCAATGCTTCAGTCTATAAGATGGAAAACTATGCTTAAATGAAATGGAACCTGGGTTTCTGAATGTCTTAAACAGTGCCAAAGACAGGTGCATTACACATTTTTGAGGTTCCTAAACTATGCTTAGTTCAATATGAACCAGGCTCCCTAAATAAAAGTCAGAGAGTGTGCCGGATTAGTCGCAGACCTGGAGATTAAACCCAGGAGGGTCCAAAAGTTGTTATTGTGCTCATGTCGATTGAACTTGGGGTCCTGAAAGTCTGCAGGGATGTCAGAAACCTTCATAAAATGACCAGTGCTTCAGATTTGAAGGGTCCAAAACCCTAGAAACTTCTGATTGATTGATTGATACGATTAGCATGACGTTTCTGAAAGTCTAAGAGTTTCCAGAGACAGTCGTAGACGAGTGCATTAAACATTTGAGGGTTGAAAAAGGTAGGAACCATGATTAACTTGATTGGGACCAGGGTTCATTAAAGTTCGAGAGTGTGTCCAGTTAATCGCCGGCCAGCATATTAGACCCAGGAGGGTTTGAATAGGTTGTAACTATACTTCAGTCGACTGCAGTGTAAGAGACATTTGTAGAATGATAGATACACTTTGGAGGGTCAGAGGTCAAATCTATGCTAACTCGATTGGAACTGTGTTCTTTAAAGTCTGTAACTGTATTACAGACTGATGCATCAATTTTTTGAGAGTCAGGAGTGTCCCAAAAGTTCTGAACTACGCCAAAATCGATAGAAAGCATGCTCCTGACAGGCACCATATGCTCCTTTGATGTGCGGGAATGGCTCGTTAAACTTTGACACTTCAGCTGAAAACTTAATTAATAAGAACAACATAACTAGGTCACAACGTTTAAGGTCAAGGTTCACTTAGTGCATCTTTATCCATGTTGTAAGTTATGAACCATAGGAATACTATAGATGTGAAAACATTGTCACAAACGGAGAAGTTGCTCCAAAAGACTTCTTTCTTCATGATGCATTATATCAAGCAAGTAATTCATGTAGTAATGAATCTATAAATTCTATTCATTATAAAAATTGACTGAATCTGCAGGTAGAATAATCTTTTGACATACAGAAAATTTGCATAGAAAAAAAATCAGCCCATGTCAGCCTGCGCGGATTTTGCAGGCTGACTCGAGTCAATGCTTTTTGCAAATGCGTTAGCTAAGCATGGCTAATTTTGAAAGAGGTTGTTGAGGGGTGGGGTAAAAAATCTAGACAACTGAATGAATTATCATTACAAAGCAGCATTGTGTAGTAACTCTTTACCTCTTCAAACAAACTTGCAGCAGATGATGTTGAAAACTTTATCAAGATATAGGATGGTTACAGCGTGTCAAAAGGAGAGCTTATTGGATTAACCCTGTACCTGATATGCCAATTTGAGGCTCTTCCATTTAAGAAGCAAATAAAGATATGATTTCAAAAAGATGGACAAATGAGGATACAAATATCTGATTGAGTGGAAAACATTGTGGGAAAAGGAGAAATTGCTCGTTACGAGCAATTTCTCCTTTTCCCACAATGTTTTCAAAAGCTGTGTGTTGTTGATACGTCAAAATGAGTATCTGTGGAGTAAAGGGTTAAAGCAATAGGCAGTTAAAGGGGCATGTTGTAGCCCGAGCATAGTATTGGCAAGACCCGGGAAACATGAGCAATTTCTGGTACGAGGAAACTGTCGCATTCATTTTTGCAATATTGTTTATACTACCCTTAACGAAATACTGAAAGCATCTACTGAGGACATGTTAAATGTTACTTATCATATAACAGATGTTGATGAATCTAATATAGTAAATTTATAGGTGTCCGTAATAAAATAGAAAACATTTTGGAAAAAGGAGAAATGTTTGTTACCAGCATTTTGTTCTTTTTCCCAAAGTGTTTTCTAAGGTCTTCTTCTTAAGGCTTGTTAAAGCTCAGCATTTTGTGTCACTGAGTAAAACCCATTCAGATAAACCAAAGAGCACAAAAACACTGCATGAGTAAACTGTTTTGCAGGTACACTCCTCAGTTCCCATGGTCAAGATTGTACCTGCTTTGGCTCATGTCCGGATGGCTGGACGAAGTTCCGCTCGTCGTGCTACTACTTATATGAAAATATAACCCTCGACTGGACAGAAGCAGCCGTGAGTATAACCTGAACACAGATCGAAGTGCCTGGATCGCACAAAAGTCAGTAGTAGTATAGGATGCTCTTTAGCTCCAACAAAGATGACGTGGCGCCGTTATCGACCGCAATTTTGTTGCTTCTTTTGATAGCTCGTTTGTATAACGATTATATTTTTATATAAATGAAGGTGCCCAATTTCGAAAAACCGCTGTTGTAGATCGGTCGCATGCATCATTTTAAACTGGTGTCGTCTATATTAAGAAAGATATTAAATGGCATCTTTGTAAAGAATGAAATCCTTCAACATTAGACAACTTGTTTTTATGGGTGTTGCGTAAATTATGCAAAACATATAAGTTTATTATACTGCAAAGAAATTTCTCGAGATCTGATTGGTTAACAAGCCGGGAACATATAAATCAAGTACCCTGACAAAAACCGTGTAAAGCCAGTTTCCCCTTTGAGTACCCCGTAAACATCACTACACTTGTAACACAACATCCAAAATGGCAGAGTCGATCAATCACCAGACTGTACGTTTATGCACAAAACTGCACGTTTTAGTGATGTCAGTTTCCAGTGACGTCAGCTTTCGTTGAATTGGGGCACTCAGAAGGGAATTTCTATTTCGTCAGCATACTCGATTTGAGATATTATAAAACTGGAAAATTTCGCTAAACGCGCTTTGAAAGGGTAAACCTTTGCACTATGATAAATTCGTTGTACGGTCAGGTGGCAGGGGACTTGGAAACTTGTACAAGTCCCCTGCCACCTGACCGTACCACTTAATAATGTAACTGTGAAATAATAATAGGCGAATGATTTTTTTTTTTCATTTTAAGTACAGCTCTATTTTCATAACTGAGCCCGAAACAGCACAGAAAATTGAAATATAATTTCTGACTGATAGTGAAAAGCAAAATATTTTGATTTCAGCCTTTTTTTCTATGGAAAATCGAATGCTCACTGTTTTGGAAAAGTTCTGGGCAGTTTGATCTTGATTTACACTATCTGCAAAAGAGTTCTGTGTTGCGTTTGCAAGCCTTAAGGCGAAATTTGACTCTCGATTCCGGATGGGCAATGATTCTGAACCCATGGCTATGCCCTTGATATTCAATTTATATCCTAGATTACGTCCTTTCCTGTCACAAGAGTTTCAGCAATTCGAGTACCCCTTACACAGTCCATCATAATGACAAAGCCTTTCGTGTTTCTATTCACGACGGACGGAGAAGTGAAATTTGAATAACCAAGGTATAAAGATAATTCAAAACGGAAAACTGGCGAGTTTCTAATGCTGAATTAGCTATCAGAGAGCAATTATTTCGAAAGTTGAATCACATTTCCGTATTTATCTATTTCAAAGTTTCATTACTTTAGTGATAACAACAGCAACACCAAAAATATAATTTTCAGCACTACTGTTACCTACAAGAATCCAGTCTGGTTTCCATAGAAACGAAAGACGAAGACATGTTCCTTAGAACAGCAATCAAGCGATTATATCGAGATAGTAAGGATTTTTTTTTACTCTAGTTTTTACGGCACCATCACATTTACTGATTTTAGGGCTTTTCCACCATATATTGTATGCATGGGCCATAAGTACAGTCAAGTCCATTTTTCATTTGTTTACAGCTTTAATTTTGATTAACAGATCTTCATTCCCTAACGTTGTTGTTCGCTCTACGCGTCGAAACGTTCAGTGCATGCACAATTATTGTTGTTGTTGTTTTGGTGTATGCCAACAACTATCCATATGCTTCTGGTTGGTTCGCTTAATACCCAATTCGATCACGCTCCTTTTCTTTATACACAACAAAGAATTTTGCGCTTATATAAAGAAAAGTAGGTAGATGGAAGACGTTGAAAATTGTAGGGAAGAAATGTGTGAAAATGATTAAAAACAAATTGGAGGATTTGGTTCGTCAATAATTAAACTGATAATCCTAAATCGATGTCACATATTTATCTTTTGGCTAGTTAATGGCAACAGAGGACAAGAGTTTTGGATCGGTGCAACGGATGAAGTGACTGAGGCAGTTTGGGTCTGGTACACGGGAGACAGGCCTTTGACCTATACTGACTGGTACAAGTTCAATTCTTTGGTTTCTTTTTTATATGAATATACAAAATTTACCATTCATTTAAACAACTATAACGGTATTTGATACATGGATTCGTGGCGATAAGACAGACAGACTTCATGTTGCTATACACACCCGAACTGCTAACATGGTATACAAATATACACCGTAGCAAATGGATTACATACATTTTGCTGTCATGTGTGTTTTTTTTTTCTCGATAAAATCATAGAAAACATATTCCAATCTTATTTATCTACCGCTGATGAACTGCCGGTTTAAAACCTGGAGAGATTGCTCTAATTTATACAAAAAATATGCACATGAAATACAAATTTCTGGGACTACGGGCAACGAAATACTCGATTTAACAAAATTATGGACTAAACTGACAAGAAATTAAAAACCTGATACACTTCACTTTTGCCAGTTAACTATAAAATCAAAAAGCTTTTTTGTTTTAGTTATGCTATTGCAGTCTTCGGAATATCATATTCTATGATAGTTTACTTAACTTTACTTTACTTTACTTAACTTCATCAAGCATTTGGAAAATGCTTATATACTGCCTCATTGAGCAGAGCGCTGTAAGTTTATTTTTTAACTGCAGGGGTAGATAGTTATTTGCTGCCTTTGGTATACGTTAAGAGTGCTGCAAATTAACAGTCTTGTTTACTTCATTGTCGGTTGCTGATGGATTGTTTTATCATATGATTTACTGTACATAAAGGGTGGTTAACTGGATAAAATGCACATCCAACAATTTACAATATACCGACACACTCTTAGATTTACTTATAAGGTTTTTAATAGCATTTTAAAATTTTCAATAAAATAAAAAAAGTTGCATTTGGTGCTGAACTTCTTACCAAATACAGAACAGAACTTAGATGCTGCATAAATAAAATTTACATTCAAAAAGGAATAAAAGATAACATACTTGAACTTTCTTTATTTTTAAACATCGTTTTGGTCGGAATTTAAATTTAACCCACAGATAAGTCAAATACAAGATTAAATTGGTTTTTTTTGCAATACGGTTTGTATCTACACATTCAGCAGTAAAGATAAAGGTAAACATATAAATGAAAGTGGTGACAATTAACTTTTTTTTCAAATATGTTGTACATGTGCAAAGAATATTTAACGAGGTTTAACACGGTTAGATGTTTAACTGAACAAACTTTCTTTTTATTAGTATTTCATATTTCCCCTCACCCCCCCATCATGGCGTTCAACAATTTACTTATATTTCCAAGCAAAACATAGCCTTGATTAATTCCTTTTGTAATACAGCGTTGATCAAAACTTTTCATGTGTCATTGTAAGACACTATCATTCTTTTTTTCAACGAACGTGTTTAGCACAAAATTCACAAAACTATAGCACCTCTCATTCGTAAACAGTCCTTGAATTGGAAGCCGAAATAGTGGACAGCAAGACTGCGCATCGGGCAAAATAATTGTGATAACCTGATTGGTCAAATATCGATTTCCATGGACCTATGTATATATTACCGATCGATACATTAATTATGTTCTGTTTTCAAACTCCAGGAGCGTTTTGGTTCAGTAGGAATTGATAATCCCGTAAGTCTATTGCATTTTTTTATCTAGTTCCTCACAGGAAGATTTCAAAACAAATAAAAAAAAAAAACAGCGATAATAACCAAAGAAAACTTACTATCTCGAACAAATTCGGGCTTTAAACATGATTCTTCAATGATTCCATTATAGTGATGGTACAGAATTGTAATAATTCAGTTTTTTACTGCAGAAATATTTACGCACAACGAGTCGGATGCTTTTCCTTTTTTTAGGTTTCCAGGTCAACCAGGAAGTGACGGTATGGATGAGGACTGTGCAGTCATAGCTGCCAGCACATCATTTATTGGTTGGCACGACGCTCCGTGTAGCGCGTTCCATCACCCCATTTGTGAGATAAAGTGAGTTTTTGATCCGTTATAGATTCACAGTGGGAGAATTATTACTGTTTTGCTATGCTCTGACTGAAAAGCCTAAACGCTTTATCCGAGAATCTCCTATCTGTTTAACCAACAATCGTCAATTAACTCATTACCAAACGACAAAATTTTAAGCTTGTCCAAATCGAAAGCTTTTGCAGACGACAAAATAAAAGTGACTGAAAATTTGAAATTCGTTTTGTGAAGGGTAGAAAACATTGTAGGAAAAGGAGAAAATGCTGGTTACCAGCATTTTCTCCTTTTCCCACAATGTTTTCTAAAGGCTTTTTTCTCAGGGGCTTCAAAAGTAGGGATTGTTTGGTAATGGGTTAAAGGGTAGTAATTATTATAGGAAAGGGAAAACGTGCTTATTACCAACATTTTCTCCTTTTCCAACAATTTTCAAAACAACTTTTCCTTTGAAGGTGGTTAAAACTCGGGTTGTGTGGTAATAAACAAAAAGTCTTTGAATTTGCACAATAAGATATACATCATGGAGTGAACTGCGTTAAGATGTCTTACATTTTCATTGTTTCAGTAAAGAAATTGTTTTTCTTTTACAGCTTTTACTTTCATTAAGAGCTATTTATATTTGGTACAATCATCTGATTTTGTTAATAATCAACCATCCAATCAGTAATCTTAACTTTCAGCATCTAACATGGTCCAGCTTCGCAAGAAATCACAGGCCGAATCATCTAATAATTGCTTTGTCCATTTCTATATAATACTTTGCTTTGTTATTCATTGGAAACTGTTAATACATGTATATGCAAACATGTTTTCAGAATATAAACAAGTTGGTAAAATATGAAACTGAACACTAAGTCCATAACGTCATTTTACTTGACCTTAAAGTGAAGATTGTTTTATACATAACCTGTGTGCATACTTCACAGAGTTCGTACAAAAGTATAAAACGAAAAGTTTAACCATTACTCTATAGATACGCATTTTGACTATCAACAACAGACAGCTTTTGAAAACATTGCGGGAAAAAGAGAAATTGCTCGTAACGAGCAATTTCTCCTTTTCCCGCAATGTTTTCCACTCAGTCAGATATTTGTATCCTCATTTGTCCAGATTTTTGACATCATATCTTTATTTGCTGCTGAAATGGAAGAGTCTCAAATTAGCATATCAGGTAAAGGGTTAAGAAAAATGTACAGCAATAATTTCCACGGCTGAATCAAAACGCGCATTAGATCTAGACTCTACTAAACACAACAACAAAAAAGTGTCTGAATCTCAGAACAGTGGGATTAATCACTGATCGACTCAGCTAAGATAGCTACGTTGACAGTGATGAACATCACATAAACCTTGCTCAATCAATTCCTGACAGCTCATGCAACTCGTGATGCGATGCGTAATTTACATAAACATCTTTGTATAATGCACTTTATTGTATATTAGCCAGATATTGGTATAACATGTCGCATTACACTACGTTATCCACCGAATTAGTGATTCTTTAGCAGCAAACTCTGCTGAAACGTGGGGATCAACAATAGTTAGTTTATTTACGTTAAGTGAACGTTTTGCTAACACATTTATGAGCTGTGTGGACCCTTTTGGAATTGGCAGTAAATGAAATGGGGAGTTTACCTTCTGTGAGGGGGGGGGGGGGGGGGGGTTTATTAGAAAATGATTTTTTTTTACAGCTATTATTGCTTTGTTGGTGAGTTTTATTTTTAGACATTAAACGTTGTTACAGCAAGTCATGATATGTCATAAGGTTTAAATATGCGTAGGCTGACGCCATCAGCATCAAGTATACCCCAAAGAAACATCTGATCTCTCACCTATGGAATGTCTGGCTATAGGATGTTGCATCGATAGTTTACACATCGTCAAAATTTAAAGATAGTTCATTTCATCATTAAGAAATGAATAAACTATGTCGCAATGGTTATCTTCATCCTCCCACAATATTAGCAGAGCAGGAAACCCAACCACGGGTTTCGTTAGCACCGTCGTTAGCTACGGGGCTGGGCATACATACCTTGTATTTGATGGACTGAGAAAATTGTGAGCGCTTAAAGATCGTCTATACATAACTTTGCCTTGAGGACCTTCCTTAAAGTGTTACTAACTTTGCTCGTGAATACATCAGCTAATCTACACCTTACGTAGTTCTAAATAAGACTTAAAAAGATTTATAAAAAATGTTTTTCAGTATTAAAGTAAAGAGCTAACATTAAGCCAAAACTTTCCCCAGACTTGTGAATGACAAGTTAAGTTAGATTCAAATTTGGTAAAATACGCAAAATTTAATATTCTCAAAATGTTCATATCGCTAAAAGTTTGAAATAACTGAAAACAGGAAACTGCACGAAACAACTTTTAAGCCAGGGTCACATTTACGGTCATCCACGTAGATGTCTATAGCTAATTTCAAATATAGTCTGCCATAGTGCAACCTCGCTCAACAACATTAGGGTATGTTCTAAGTAGGTTCAAACTTGTTGATATAGCGTCCAAGTAGGTTGAACTACGTAAAAGTACAATTATAATGACATTCAACATTCAATTAAGCGCAAAGTAGCTAGGGTTAAGAAGGGTATTACTACATTCAACTACAATTAACTACGCTAACTATGCACAAACTAGGTCCCAAGGATGCACAACTACGGTAAATCAAGGTCAACTGCGTCAAGCTAAGGTAAAACGATATGGTTGTGCCTGCTCAGTATGGGTAAGCTACAGTCGTTGTGCTTATAACTTCTGTCACATTCAGACTTGGGTCCAATTACAACTATAATTTAATCAATTGTAATTAATTATAGGTTTTCTGTTATCATAAAGTTCTTGGTTGTTGGCGTAAAAATAAATTACTTTATTAGAAATTATTAATAGAATGTAATAGGTAAATAGTTAAGAATATTAAATTCAAACCCATTGCAAAAGACATCTTTTTATATAGTATTTTTTTTACCTTAGAATATAAAATTCACCTTTGGTTATCACCTAAAAAGGTGGTGCCGTATCATTCATGAATATTAAAATGTTGAAATGTAAAACCCTGTATCAAAACTATGCAAATTGTAAGACTTTGCGGAGGTCAGATTAAATGCAGTTTAAATGCTGAAATTTGTCTATAATATAAGGGTAGAAAACAGTTCGGAAGAAGGGAAAATGGCCAATATTTTCTCTTTTTTTCCCAGAGCGTTTTCAAAACCTGTGTGTTTAAGGGTCATTATAAGTCAGGATTGTATGGAAAAGGATCATAGGTAAGAAGTAATCGGTATTAATTCATTATAGCTGTTTTTTTTTTACATTTTATCGAATGAAAAGATCTACGTCCTTCTTTAATTATTTAACCAAACCAACAAAATTTTGACTCTAACAAACAGTAAGTGTATGCAGATGCTAGATCTGATGGAGCTCGAATAAAAAATTCTGTCTGTTAAAGTAGAAAACATTGCAAGGAAAGGAAAAAATTCCGACAATCAGCATTTTTTCATTACCTAGCAATGTACTCTGAGGCTTTATCTTTTAGATCATTAAAACTTTGGCTTGTGTGGTATCTCGTAGCAGGTTAAAGTTTCATACTCTATAATAAATATAATGCAAAATGATAAAAAAAAGTATGTATCTGATTCATTACTTTTATTGAAAGCAAGTATTGTATAATCATAATTTCATTGAAACATTTCTGTTTTGAGCCAAAATAAAGCCGCATAGTTTTTCATGTTTTGTACCTGCAAAGTTAGAAATTCAATACACGCTTTCAGACAAGAATATCTAAAAAAATAAATAAACTATAGAATATAATGAAGGAATCCAAGTGACAAGAGGCTCAGATGATCTACAAACCAGGGGCAACAAAGAACTGTAACGACCAAAAACAGTGCTTTTTGTAATACTTTATTTATTGAATGTTTTACTGATATCTCAACAATACCATATATCATATAATCAAGTTAATATGAGTCTTGACATGATTGCCAATAGCCTTACAGTAAGAGAAAATATCTAATACCACACATAACCTGTTTAAAAACATTTTTCCCTTTTTCATTAAATTTGATGATATTATGGCGTTTGTAACTAACCTTCAACATTTAAACAAGCTCTCTAAATCACTATGTGTTGTTACTCATTTCCAGTTGATAGCATTTTAAACTTGTCCAAATCGAAAGCAAATTAAGACTATAAAATAAAAGTGGGCCACATGACGCAAGTAATCCTTCAATTTTAGAAAACGTTCTGGGAACAGGAGAAAATGTTGCTTGCCAGTATTTTCTAATTTCCCCACTGTGTTTTTTGAAAGTTTTTCCCGGGAAGGTGCGTGTGATACACGTCATTTTTATGTGGTAAAAGGTGAAAATGATTAATATCTCCCAAAACCCTCCTCTTTAGAAAAAAAATGAGGTTACAGATATTTGAGTAATACTCTATATGTGGCATTGTGAAAATAAACAAATCTGGCTATCTTTCTCATAAATCATTTTAAACTTGGCTTAAAAAACCAAGAGGCCATTGAGGGACTTAATTGCTCATTTTTTTGCTTATTTTCTAACATACATCAGCATTTCATGGTTCAAAGAGAGAGAAAAAGACAAACAATCAGACATAGATGCTGGGGAAAGGGGTGGTGTTGCAAATGGGCTCGAACCCACTAAAACAGTATAATGAGTAGGCATGGGGATTTGAACTAACGATGAAATTATGGTCTTCCTCATAACGTATAATATGGGATCAAGCCGCTTTTGATAGCGTTTTAGAACTCGTTGTATAGAATTATCCCTTCAAGGTAAAAAGAAATGTGTCTAATAATATGGACTATGTTGATTAAACAAGAAGTCATCAAAGTGCTGCTGTTCCTAAATTGTTGGTTGTATTCTTTCATTTCTAATAGGGTTCAATCCCTAGATGAAACATGCTTTCTGTGCAAAATCTTAAGGAATTTGAAAAAAAAAAAAAAAAAAAAAAAAAAAAAAAGTGTATACTTTCAACTTTAAATGACTATTCTTTCCGTACTGTATGTTTGTTTCCTTTTTTATTTTTTTTTCTAACAAAATCAATAGAATAACCATATAATGAAACTGTGTAGGTTTCATAAAAATCCGACCAAAAATACAGACTTTATCGCAAAAACAACTTTAAAAGAGTACATTTCAGATTTTTTTCCAACATGATTGTTCAAGCTTTTTATAATATATATTTATGAGATAAATGAATTCTGCAAATTTCATGAAAATCCGACCAAAAAATGCAGATTTTATCTCGTATAAAAAGTAAAGAGCTAAAGGACAGATGAATGGGCGGAGGATGGAAGCCATGCACTGACATAAGCTCTGATGCCTTTCAATCAGTAGATCTAAGAAAGAGTCAACAATTGTAATCGCAATTTGTGACTGTTCCTCATCAACTGCACCAATCACCTACAACAGCATCTCAAAAACCCACACTTTTGATATCCCAGATCATTCTTTTTGAACAAAAATGACAAAAATGTTTTTATTGTTGAAGGCCTATATCATTGTTGAAATAATCAAATCTGAAACTTAGTGATCAAATCTGAAGAAACAATTATGATGATCTACATTGAAATGAAGAGCTGTTTATGAAAATATCTTACTGTAGACTTCTTACAGAATATTTTCTGTCACTGAAAAGCTATTGGCAAAGCTATAAAAAATACAATGAGCATATAAATTGTACATACATGTGTAATAAGAATATTGCAAAGTAAATTTAATTGAAAAAATGAAACATTTTTAAATCTATTTCGGTAAATTTATAAACATTTACAAATCAAGTACTATCATTTGAAATACATTTTTATAATTCAATAATAACTTGCCATTACAAAATTCAGATACTAAATTTATGAGGAAATAGATTGAAAAGATGTAATTGTATCATCGGTCTTTTGTCAGTGCCGTTAAAATTGATCAACAATGAACCACTAAATGGGGCAAATATACCCCCCCCCTTTTTTTTTTAAGCAATGAATCAAGAGTTACTCCATAAAGAAGGGGAAAACTTACACGAAGCTTACTTTCATGTTGTTGTAAACCATGCTTTGATTGAAAAGCTCTCTTTTTTTTTAATAAAAGCCAATCTAATGACACATTAAAACTAAATTTTCTTCATAGATGAATATCTTACATGTAAGAATGGGAGCTAGAACGCTACTGCAGCATTTTCAGCCATTCTTAATAATAACCTAAGCATAAATGCCAAGATCAGCCATCATAACGACTCAGACAATCAAATGGCTCTAAAATATTTTCTGTGGATTTGATTAGAAGAAGATTTATATTGCATCTCTCCCCAACAAGCTTCTACAGATCTAATCAGTCTAGGATATCTAAATGATAGCTATATGCTACTTATGTAATGTTCTTTGAAAAAAAAAAAAAAAAAAACGATTGATTCCAATTACACAGTTTTCATCTCTTCAAGTAGGCAATTTTTAAAAAGAAAACAGAAAATTTCATGTAACAATCTAATACTACTTATTTTCACAACTGCATTTTTAAAAATTCCTAATATTTCCTTTTAAACACTTGAAATTTAGTCTGTACTTTTGATCTATGAAAAAATAAAACGAAAGAAATAAATTCTACCATAACTTTGGAAGACTTTTTACAATGAGTAAAATCCCACTGATCAAAAATACAATAAATTACAGATTCACTGGAAGCACTGGAAAGGCATGGAAATTTCCATTGATAAAAATATAACAAAATTCTACTTGTTGTAAGTAATCAGAACAACTTCAGCACCTGTTTCTCTTATGAGAAAATCTAAATATACATGTATGAATAATGGCTACCAAATTAGTTTTTGTCATTATCCTGTAACATCACATCTTTTATTTCTTTCTCCATAGGTCAGTCTAGTTGAACAATGTAAAAAGTAGGTGTCAATCAACATACCACAGAACAGCTCCTGTTCCTACCATTTTTTTCTAACATTTACAGTCACAACACTCTTCTGTTGTGTCATAGGAGCTAGTGTAGTGTTGGCAATAAAACAGCCTGCAGAGCAAAGGGTTAACTCATAACAAAAATGCCTTGTTTAAAACAACCCCGAGTAAGTAGGCTTTAGAAAACGAAAATCTGAAAAAAACAAAGTTTGGAACATATTTTCCCGAACTCAGCATATCTTCTTCTCTCTAGCCCTTTACCATATCAACCAAAGATTTAATGATCCTGGAGAAGAAGGCTGTAGAAAACGTATGAAAAGAAGGAAATGGTGGTAACCAATATACCCTTCTTTTACCAAGTTTTTTTTCTGCCCTTTCAAAGACAAACTCCATCATCTGACCAATATCTGTTATCTGCAAAGTGATATATTTGGGGAAGACTATAATTTTGTTGTTTAGTAATAGGTTATAGGTTATATCACTAGAGCAACATTTCATTTGTTTGCAAATGCTTTCAGTTTGAGCAAGTTTAAAATTCTAATCATGCAATGTTGGGTAGAGTTAAAGATAAATTGGTGTTTTCAGTGAATATACTGATAAATCTGGTAAAATATATTTTATTTTGTAATTTTTCCCAAAAGTATCATTTTTTTAATGATCATACATGTGTATGCATATCTGTTCATATATCTATATCTGTATAGGATTATGTGTATCATTCATGTAAATGTAGAAAGAGGATCTTGGCTCAAATTCTTTTCTTTCTACATCACTAATTGTAGGTACTGAAAATACAAAAACAAAGCTTTAATACAAACACAGATTCAAAATAGAAACATGGTTTAAAAAATAGAAATGTACAGATATTATATTCAGAAATACACTGAGTATCTTTATACTATCTCCTTGTTACTTACAAGAAACCGAAATCCTCATAATGCCAAATATACAAAATGAATAACTCAGTATGAAAAAAATACACAACCAATTTTAATTTCCAAAGGCTCTTTAAACAAGAATGTCGTATCCAGTATTTCATTAATTATAGACCTTATTTCTGATCAAGGAACTTTTGAACTACAACTGCCTGGAAAAAGAAACAAACCAAAATCCATAAGATGACTTTTGATACATCTGAAGCAGAATTAAACAAAATATATATATTATTATTGTTATCTTGAAATTTAATTGATTCCATCACACAAAAGTTCATGCTAAGCCACTTAAAAGCAATACAGACTTCAAACTGACGGGTCAAACAATGGAAATTAACTTTGAAAGCACATGGATGGAAAAAGGAGAAAATACTCATTTCAACAATATGTTCAAAACCCTTTTTCCCCTGGATGCTAAAACCAGGGGACTGTTTGGGAAACATTGGAAGGTTGCTCTTTGTTTAGTGTCTACTGGTAAATTGTTTTCACACATAAATATGACCTCCCCTAACAGATTTACGGTCATAATAACAAGCACAAATTTCACAAGCTTTTGGGGACAATGAAGATCAACATAAGACTACATGGAACAGATCCTCTGATTTGTTCATGACTTTCTTTATCACTCAATAATAGGCAAATAAAAACCAAGAAAATATCAAGCAACACTTTAACCCTTTACCCCATCAGGCATTTCTGTGGTATCTCTAGTTGAACCTAAATAACAGCAAGGATGAAGCTGTTTCTTATGTATATATGACACCTTTTGATAGCATAGAAAACATTGTGGCAAAAGCTGAAATTGCTCATCACGAGCAATTTCACCTTTTGCCACAATGTTTTCCAAAGCTCCTACAAGCAATGCGTAGAAATGAGTCTCTATGGAGTAAAAGGTTAAAAGAATCATAACTGTTTTTTCTTTGTTTAATGGGTATAAATTCTTACATTGTAGCGACTAATTTTCTTAAATAATATGTATGGAACCATGAATTATGTAATACGAGATTATGTAAATAGATAGATACATGGGGGCATATGCAATTTCCCTTATGAGTACTTCTTATTTATGGTAGATAATACCAAAATGGAATAGATTTACAAACCAGCTAAATACCATCTGGTACGAAATTTGCTGAACTCAACATTGAAACCATTTTTGTAACATATGGCTTTTAAAATATGAACCTATGTAAAAGCATTGCAATAAAAGTAGAAATTGCACATTTTGGGCAATTCCTCCTTTTTATTACACTGTTTTCAAAAAAATAGTCTGTAGAGTACAAAAACAGTTGTCTTGAAATATAGAAATAATGTGTATCAAATATATATTTGAGTCAAGTTCTGTGAAAAAGGGACTTAATGCAGCTGCAAAAAGCATATACCCTGTCAGTCAACATAGGCTTACATGGGTCCAAATTTTTTGTTATTTGTAAATTTTGTGAATATCCAAGGACCATTCTACCTGCATATCTAGTCAATCGTAAGACTACACAGATTTTGTGAATCCTTCATTATCTGATGACATACTCAGAAAAAATGCATCAAGGAGATGCATTAGACCCCTTTTCGCAAAAACTCGCTCACCTAGATATTGTTCATAAAATGTTAATTTGCTGTACATACTGGCATAAACAAATCACACATATACAGTAAAATATTCCACAAGAGCTTTAAAAAAATCTTTTAACAAAAACACAGAGTAATAAAAAAAATCTATGGACAATAGGTAAGTAAATAAACAAAGCAAGACACCTGTTATCCCATTACCACACAATCCCTACTTTTGACGCCCCTGAGAAAGAAGCCTTTTGAAAACACTGTAGGAAAAGGAGAAAATGCTGGTAACCAGCATTTTCTCCTTTTCCCACAGTGTTTTCTACCCTTTCCAGAACAAATTTCAATTTTTCAGTCACTTTTATTTTGTCGTCTGCAAATGCTTTCAATTTGAACCAGTCTAAAACTTTGTCGTGTGGTAATGGGTTCTACAAGCACTGGAATGGATTGTTCTATTTTTGTGGAATGATTGAACATAAAAAGTGTCCTATGATTCAGTGCAGCAGTGAAAACCATACAATTTCTATCCTTCACCATATAATCCTTTTTCTAACCCTTGACCAAACACTAAATATCATATCCTTTGTTTAACCCATTACCACTCGAAAAAAATTTTAGACTGGTCCAAATTGAAAGCATTTGCAGACGACAAAATAAAGGTAAGTGAAAAATTGAAATTTGTTCTGGAAAGGGTAGAAAACACTGTGGGAAAAGGAGAAAATGCTGGTTACCAGCATTTTCTCCTTTTCCCACAGTGTTTTCAAAAGGCTTCTTTCTCAGGGGCGTCAAAAGTAGGTATTGAGTGGTAATGGGTTAACCCTTGACAAAACACAAACTATCCGCTTGTCCCAATTGAAGGCATTTGCAGATGAAGATTTGATTATGGCTCAAACAATGCTGTTTGCCTTTGTTGGGGTAGAAAACATTTTGGGTAAAAAACAAAAACATGCAATGCTGGTTACAGGTATTTTCTCCCTTTCCAACAATGTATTCAAAGGGTTTCTTCCTTAGGGACATCAGAGCTCAGGAATGTGTGGTAAAGGAATAACACTTTACCAAAGAGACTTGCGTTTTTACTAGCCTGTGGAAGAAGCAGATGACAGTAATATTGTGTACTCTTTCAAAGACAACTTTATTGAAGTCATGAACAATTTGCAGAGACGCCTGTGGAAAATCCTTGTAAAATAAGGATTACTTACATTAAATGAAAATTTAACGTTGTCACAAAATTTAACTTTGTCACAAAGGGAGCATTACTCAATGAGCCACAATGCTTTTAGAAGTGTCTGCCCAAAAAACTAAAGGAGTCACATGTACATGTTTAGGCCTTTTCTGTTTTACCATACAACAATGTTGATACTGCAAAAAGACGGGCTTTTACTATGAAAATAGTAGAAAACATTGTAGGGAAAAGGAGAAAATGCTGGTTTACAGCATTTTCTGCTTTTCTTGCAATGTTCTGAAACTCTTTTCCCCAGGTTTGTTGAAACACAGGATGTGTAGTGAATGTTTTATAAATTACGTAGGAAGCAAACAAATGAAAACTTTACAACACATTTTGTAAAATTAGTGCCAAAGAAGAATGGAAAAAAAGCCCAGTGACATATTGTCTCAATATGAAGAACACTTATTTACATCAAATTATGGAAGACATCAATTGCTCAACTTCATTGCTATAGCAACTATTTCATGCAGGTATGACACTTTGTCAGGAATGTGTGACAGAAAAAAATGTAGACAAAGTCTATAAATAATACAAATATTACACAAAAAAATAAGGTTAAAAAGATGAAAAAAATAATATTTTGTATATAATATTGCCACAGTTCAATGTACACGTAAAGGTAATCTTAGTTCCCTCCCACTTTCAATTCACTTACTTTAGTGGTTTTATGAGTGCTTAATTGATACATATATATAAAAGAAAACCCAAATAAATTGTGATTGAATGGCCTTTATGTGTAGAATAACTGACCAAATAGCAGACAGTGTAAATTCTAGATCAGACTGCATGTTTTGTTGAGTCTGATCTAAGTTTAAAATATTTGCAAAAGCAACTTTCACTGTTCTTAGTTTTTCGAAAGTTAATAGTGAACACAAAATAACAAAAGTAAATTATCCCAGCATGCCCTGCTGGAAAATATTAAACCTTAGATTCCAAGTCATAGCTTTCATCTCCAAATCAAACACTGAATGCATAGTCTAATCTAACCTCCACAATCGCATATTTTGAAGACAGTGTGAGCAAAACAAGCTTTAAACATTGAAATATCTTTGCTGCCTTAAATGACAGAATCTGATCCACTTTATCTATTGACACTTTATCTATTGCAGAATCTTGACTTTAATTCTATATCAAATAATCCTATGTTTTAACAGTATTTCCTCCTTTTTTCTACCGTTTCAAAAGAAAATCTCCGTATTTCAGCCACGATGAATAATCGTCTGCAAATGCTTTCCATTCAGACACGTTTTACATTTTGTTACACAATAGAAAAGTCTTTACATGCTTTCTTAGTCCCATGATTACATTGTCAAAACCTGAGTTCATGCAAACTATAATTTACCCTTTGACTGGTGCCAAATAACGCAGAGGAGATTATTAAAAGTACAAGGTGTCTAATTATATCTGATACCATTACAAATGGTTTTTAAAATATAATTATGATTCATGTTTAGATGTTCGATGCCAGAAAGTTTGTTAGCAGTGAAAATTACTGGAAAAAGTCAATCCAATGACGTCATAATGACATCATCATAAAGACTGTTTTTCAACATGGCTTCAACTCAGGTAAATGCTCAGGTAATATTTTCAATAGCTGTAATAAGAAAGATGCAGAAAAAACACCTAGACCAGAAGAGACTTACAAAATTTCAAGTACACTGCATAGTGAAGCGATTTGAGGCCAGTTACTGATGGAAGACACAGCAATATTAGAAGGCCAAAATCTGTAAAAAGTTCTGCGAGTACTGAGGATATCAGGCAAGTGATTGAAGAAATGCCTCAGAAATCTATCAGAAAAATCATGTGTGACCTATCCACCACCCCTAGTCCTGCTAGAGTTCACAAAATGCTAAGATTTGATTTGAAGTTGATTCCGTACACAATTTCAATTATGCAGCACCTAAAACACTCGGGTATTGCTAGTTGACTGGGTTTTGCAGAGTGCATGAAGAAGCACATTGAAATCAAAGGTGCTTTATGGTTTCCACATGAAGCTAATTTTTATTTAAATGCTTAGGTATACAAGAATGACTGTTTTTTGGGGAAGTGAAAAACCACACATTCACATTGAAAACCCCTTACGTGGCAAGAAACTTGCGGTATGGGCAGCACTAAGTGCAAAGGGAATACTCAGACCTTTTTTCTACCAGGATTATTTGGGAGTGACGAGATGATAAACAGTGAACCTTATTTGAAAATCCTAAAGAACAAATTTATACCGGCTTTATTCAGGAGAGGAATAGACATTAGTAATATGTGGTTCAAGCAGGACGGTGCAACCCCACACACTCCCCTCTGGTCAATTGCATTTCTCGAAGAGAAATTCAAAGGGCAATTTCATTTCATTCAAGACGAAAACTGAATGTCCGCCTCGTTTGCCCTACCTGAGACTCTAGATTTGTATTTCTGGGGATATTTGAAAGACAGAGTCTACAAACCGCTGCCAAGCACCCTGGATGAACTGAAAGCAGCTATACACAGAGAAATTAAGAACATAAGCACAGCAACATGCCAATCCGTGATCCAAAATTTCAGGGGACGTTTAGACATCATAGTTGTGCATCATGTGGGTCATATACAACCAATATGAACTTGAGAACAGGATTAGGCATGGGGAACAAAAGGTATGTGTGATACATGACATAAAACTTTAAAATGTGTATAATAAAATTAAACAGTCTCTGTTAGGGCAAATAAAGAGTCTGGATATAGTATCAGATATTATGAGACATCCTATATTTCTCCTTCTCCCACATTTTTTTACAATAAACTTTTTCCAAAGGGATGAGTAAACATAGGATTGTTTGGTAAATAATTAACAAAGACATTTGAAAAGAAATATTCCCGTGTTAGGAAAAGTATTAAATTTACAATTTTTTTCTGCTATGATGTTTGCGGAATGGTTGCACATTGGAATATCAAAATATCATCAAAAATAAAAGGAATTTAAAATGAGTATAATGCAACACGGTAAAAGTATTGCAATATAAAATACAGCACAACAATAAAAAATCTCTTTGCTCATTGGCCTTATTTCGTTGTTTGAAAAATGGCAAATATTTTTTTTAACACATTACTGTGTATGGCATGTACATTTTAACATAGTTATACTGCACAAGGAATTCTATGGCATTCATCGATTAATTGATTGATTGTATGAATGAATTGTGTTTCACTCTGCATTCAAAGTCATTTCAGTCCTATCTTTGCAACAGCCTACTTATTTAAGTGTGCCCTATGTTTAACCAGCTGTAGGCTAGGACACCGTAACATCCTGACATAAATGCATTGCTTTGTGTGACATTTGATCCTAACATGTAAGGTACACATTGAACTGCTTGTTTGAAACAACTTCCTGTGAAAAACAACCTCTGCCACTTTGCCTAGTATTCAAGTTTCTAATTAGCCATGTAAAATAAAGTAAATATTAACAGCTGCGTATATGGGTAAAGGGAAGTTTTGCACAATCTTCTCATTTATGAAAAAACATTCTCTTTCCTTCAAATATTCGTCATTTGAGATAGTTTATAAAAGTTTTTGTGGGTCTAACACTTGCCTGTACACTAATGGTTTATGAGATTTACATGCTATTCACTCCATGCACCCTCTCCTCTTTTCATCTTCACAATTTAGCTTTTTCACCTATCATTCTTCAGCTGTACTAGTTAGACATAAAGAAGAAACAACGATGGGCCCTTCTGTCTGTTCAAGGGTCTCATACCCTTTTTGTGAAATTTTCAGGGAACACACCACACTTCTGATCCAGCTTTCTCATCCCCATCAACCAACCAGGGTCCTGAAAAACAAACAAAATTAGTATCAATAAGTATAACAAAGTATTGAAACAGAGCAAACCAGTGAAAAGCACTGAAGAAAGACAAACGTTTTAGCTAATAATTTTGAGTTGAAATACAGTTGTTAGTTGAATAACAAGTTATGAGGCCAGCTGAAGAATTCTACATTTCATTTCTACATGCCATTCAGGATTGAGAAGACATCTATAAGATAATTTATATTCAAATATCTGGAATAAAAAAAACGGTAGAAAAGGACACCAAACTCTTTCTCCTGAAAGCTTTAAACCTTTTACATAATCTTGGGTTTTAATGACCCTGAAAAAAAAAGGCTAGTGACAACTTTGTTGGAAAAGGAGAAAATGCTGATAATGTTTTCTACCCTGTCAAAGACAGAAATCAACACCTGAACTACAGCTACTTTGTTGTCTACATATGCTTTTAACATGGACCGGTTAAACATTTTGTCATCTGGTAAAAAGTGACAAGGGGCAGGTTGTTTGGTAAAGGGTTACATACATTAGGGTGTGATATTTCAATCAAATTCCACATAGGTAATTAACATGTATTAAAGCCACATTTTTAACCAAGCCACCCTGTATCCAAGTACAATCACAGGTTTTAACAACCTCAAGAAAGAAGCCATTTGAAATCATTACCTGGAAAAAGAAAAAATGTGGATACACAAGGTTTTCTCTTTTTCCTTACATGTTTTCTTCCCTTTCAACTCATTTGGAATTACAATCTGATCATCGGATTGTCAAGTCAAGTACCAATATAAATAACCCATATGGAACTAATACTAAGAACTCGTTCATTAGAGATGATACTTTTAAACTCTTTACCACACAACAGAAATTTAGACTTGTCCAAACTCAAACTATTTGTAGGCAACAAAGAAAAAGTCATTCAAAACTTGAAATCTGTAAAAGGATGGACAGAAAACATTTTTCTCAATCAAAAGCCTTCTATCTCAAGGTTGTTAAAAGTCAAAAGGGATAAAAGAGAAAGTCATGTGCAGGAGGAGATGCCATGTTAAATCCTAAAAACTTGCTGGATGTTAGAAAAAGTGTAAATTCTTAGAATGCCTATTACATGTACAACTATAGCAACTTTTGCAAATATTTAAACTGAATTCCAGACAGTATACAATGTACAGTATGGTCTTAGATCTAACTATTTCTTTTTTTATAAATTCTTAATCTACCACCTGATGTTCCTATATTGTTCACCTCATCAGCTCTGTGCAGGTCAACAAAATTTTCATTCACCTTTTGATGAAACAATTCTAATTTCTTGCAAATCAACATCATTTGAAGTTAGCGGATTAGATTTGTTGGTATGTGATCAGATTATGAGTTTCAGAGGGTACAAAACTTATTAAGAGCAAAAGGTTAAATCCCTATCTGCTGAAAGCTAGCCATGACAGCTCACAAAGTCAAGTGTTTACAAAGTTCCAATGCCACTTAGCCAAAGCTCTCAACTGCTTGCCAAGGAACACTGCTATGAAAAGCAAACTGCCTGTGATACAGGTGAGCTCAAGAATCTGCAGATTTCTAATGCAAAAAGTTGACGCCTGATCCATACAGGACCCTTTCATACTTATCTAAGATGTTATACAGACACATTCTGTCTATGCTACACTACACTAAAGGAGTAATCTCTGAAGTGCACAAGGTTTTAGTAAGACCTGACTTGGTGAATTGTTGTTTGATATATTATAGCAATCATTTTTCTTGCTAATCCAATATGCTGTCGTAACACACATTCTGATCAAGTACATGTATCATGATTATTGTACCATCATGTAAATTGTTGCCCCCAAAGTCCACATAGGGTGAAATTTAAAGACAAGACATGCCAAGCAAAATAACTAAAGGACCATGATTGCGCTGAAGATGCTCACCTGGGTCTTTTGATCAACTGTGATCCATCTTAAGTCTCTTTCGAGATAATTATTATGACAAACATTGTAACAAAGTGTCATAATTACTGGACTAAAAATTTGTCTACTAGCTTGTACACATGTATTTTCTTCACTCATCAAAGATGTCATCAAGATTAACAATTAACAACTTGACCAAGTTTCATGAATATTGAACTTGAACTGTGGACTCTAGATTGTAAACAGGTTTTTTTTTTTTTAAAGATTTGACTGAGTGACCTGGTTTTTAACTCAACCTGACCCGATTTCACACTTGTTTAAGATGTCAACAAGACAAACATTCTAATCTAGTCTCATGGGTATTTGACTGAAAATTTAGCCTTCAAAGCGTACACAAAGTCTTTCAAAGATTTGACAAAGCAACCAAGTTATTGTACTGAAGTGAAAATGTCCCTGTGACCTGGTGTTTGACCTAACATGACCCATTTTCAATCTAGTCCAAGATATCATCAAGACCTAGATTCTGACTAACTTACAAGAATATTGGACTGAAAAATGTGCCCTCTAGAGCATAAACAATGCTTTTCTTAGACTTGACCTAGTTACCAAGTTTTTGGCCCAACATGACCCATTTTTGAATTCATCCTAGATATCACGGCAAAGACTCAAAAGTATTGGATTGACAATGTGGCCTCTAGAGCATAAACAAGATTTTTCTCAGATCTGACTGAGTGACCTAGTTTTTGACTTAATATCCATTTTCAAATGACCTAAAATGAACCATTTTCGAACTTGCCAGATATATCATTAAAGCAAACATTCCGACCAAATTTCATGAGTATTGGGCTGAAAATGTGCCCTCTAGAGTGTACACAAGATAAAAGTTGACAACAGACAATGGACGATGCAAATAGACACCTGACGCAGCATGATCATCAATGCTCACCTTGAGCACTTTGTGCTCAGGTGAGCTAGAAATAACATCCTTGGTAACTTGCCCTCTGATGAGCTAAAAAGTGGTATGTTTGAGGCGCTGAGTTAACTTGTAAACTGCTATATAGTTAAGACAATTGTATCTATGGTCAGTAGGGGGGAAAAAACACCCAAAAAACCTGAAAACATCAGCATGCTTGGGCACGACAATCTCTAAAACAAAAGTATGGTATGCTGGTGCCAACACTCAGATGCCGTACTTTTTCCAATTGAAAATTTAAGTAAAAAATTTAGCGCAACTAGACAATAATATGAGTCAGGCTCTTTGAAAAGAAGGCTAAATGCATTTATAAAAGGTATCCACCCACGTCAGCCTGTGCAATCTGAAACATTAAGCTTTCGGTAAATTTTCTGTGTGAAACAGTCAGTGTATCTCATGATTCAGCAGGTTGTCATGCAAAACAAATTTTATGGATCTGGGATACCGTAATGGCTTGTTTGGTATCATGCATCACTGAGATAATCAGATTCATTAACTCTTTACCATACAACAAATTTACAGACTGGTCCAAACTGAAACCATAAGCAGACGACAAAATAAATGTGACTAAAAATTAAAATTTGGTTTAACCCTTTACCAAACAACAACATTTTAGACTGGTCCAAATTGAAAGCACTTGCAGACTACAAAATAAACATAACTCAAAAATTGAAACTTGTTTCCAGCAGGATAGAAAGCATTGTGGGAAAAGGAGAAAATGCTCGTAACCGGCATTTTCTCCTTTTCCAACAATGTTTTCAAAGGGTTTCTGTCTCAGGGTCATAAAAACCAAGGATTGTTTGGGATAGGGTTATGAAGGGTAGAAAACATTGTGGTAAAAGGCAGAAATGCTAATTACCAGCATTTTCTCTTTTTTTCACGATGCTTTCAAAAGGTTCATTTCTTTGGGTTGTTAAAAGTCAGGATTGTTTGGTAAAGAAATATGTCACCATTTGCTAGAGGGTGGTTCATTTTGAGGGCTATCTGCCCTTTAGGCAGTAAACGAACAGCCCATGACAGAAGTAAATATCTTTAGTAAAACAGAGTATTGAGAAAATGTGAAAGTTTGTGCATGACAGTACAGACTCAGACATTGATACAAGTATTTCTGTACTTTTTTGAAAGCAGCATATTACTTTACTTTTTCTTGAAAGCAGCAAAGTTAATCATGGACAGTGTCTGAGATCAGACTATCATCTGAATCTGTTTGATCTCGATCTACACTGTTCCAAAAGAAGCCTGATGAGGCACTGTGCATGCCAAGAGCTGACAGCAGTAGAAGATTCATCCAAATATTGATGATTAATAAAAATATTAACCTTATTATGCAAGATGCATTCTGCTTATGAATGTCAGATATTCATGCTATTGAACCATGCTGATGACATGCATCATAAAAGAATATATGCCTTGTGACCTTTTACCACAAAAATCCATGTTTTAACAACCCTTGGGATGAGGGCTATTGAAAGATTTGAGGAAAAAAAAAAAGAAAGAGTTTGTGATAAGTATTTCTCCAATTTCCACAATGTTCCTACTCTGTCAAAGGCAAGTTTAATTACTTAAACCACATTTAATATGTCATCTGCAAATCCTTCCAATTTAGATATACCTTAAACTTTGTTGGATCATAAATTGTAAGGACTTAAACCTTTTCTCAACAACATATTTTTGTATCTTCCAAATTCAAAGCATCTGCAGACAACAACTCCAAAATTGGACATATGAAGTTCTTTGGCAGTGTAGAAGACATTGTAAAAAAAGTAGAAAATGTTAGTAACCAAACTGTTTACCTTCCTGACAAAAGCTTCCACCTCAAGGTTGATAAAACTGATATCGTTTGGTAAAGGGTTATTCATTTGATTTTAACATTTTGTAAAAACATAATTCATGCAGAGAATCTTACTAAAAGTTAAAGACATCTGAAAACATTGTGGCAAAGCTTGGAATTCTAATAATGAGTAATATCTCCCTTCGCATTAATGTAATTACATATATCTATATTGACTGTCCCTTCACTCTTTTTAGAGGTATGTTAAATAATAAACAAGAGCTTCACAGAGAAGTGCATATAAGCCCAAAGGGGCTTGTCAGTGAAATGAGTTAAAATCTGGAACACCTCTAGAAATCCAAAATTTTTTGATATACACAACTATATATCATAATGATACATTGTGGTAAGTTTCAAGTTATTTTGATGGAAACTGTAGGAGGAGTTGCCCACACAAGAAATTACTAAAGGACAGCCAAAATCATAACATAACAAGATCCTTGGGCTTATACAATTAACATGGTAATTTAGTAAATGGTTTATCTCTCCAGTCCCTAGGTAAATTGAGGTTGAATTTTGGTCATGCAAATAGAAAAATGGCCAATTTTGAGTAAAAGACTGAATTCAAAGTACCGGTACTGGAAATAACACCTTTTACTTATCCTGACTGAAACTGTTCTGTATGTAGAAAATTTAACCCATTACCACTCAATCCCTACTTTTGACGCCCCTGAGAAAGAAGCCTTTTGAAAACACTGTGGGAAAAGGAGAAAATGCTGGTAACCAGCATTTTCTCCCTTTCCCACAGTGTTTTCTACCCTTCCCAGAACAAATTTCAATTTTTCAGTCACCTTTATTTTGTCGTCTGCAAATGCTTTGAATTTGGATCAGTCCAAAATTTTCTCGTGTGGTAATGAGTTAAGGAAATTATATTTGCCTATTTCTGTTAGGAGTTACAACATAAATGCCATGATAAATCTGGAAAACCATCATGATAAATCAAAGTCTCCTGGAAATTCTATCCAGATACTGGCAAGTTTTTTAAAAAGAAAAATCATGATAAACCTTTTTTACCTAGAAAACTTTACACTGAACAGTAAAAATTTTGACACAAAATCTCTCATTCATGCATGAAGCTGATACTTAAGATCAAATCATCATGACTGTTTCTAGGTACCTATAAATACAAAATTCACCAATTGATTAAATTTGGTAGTTTTTGACTTTACAAGACGGCAGTAAGTTGACATTCCAATTACTCCTAGAAATGTGGCTACATTGGCAAACTTTAATTACACATAAAACAAACTGAGGTCTTTTAAACACAAAGATGTCTCGAAATGCCTCATACAAATATCGTAAAAGTCATTCTGGGAATATTCATAAGGTTGGAGACAGATGTTCCTAAACTGTATCTAATTATAGATACCTTGAATGCCATTTGTAGGCATGAATGCAAAAAAAGAATTCATGGTTAGAGGAAGAAGTATCACAAGATTTTCATCATGAAACATTTCATTGTCTAGATAATATTTTTATAAGAAAAGTTTTCTAAAAATAGTTGCAACAGTTATTGCGTATTTCATGGCAAAAATAATGACACCATAGGAAATATTTCAAGATATAAGATGACGATGATTCACATGCCATATCAACAAGAAGTTGCTTCTTTCTCTATGATTTTTCTAAGAGATGTCATCTATCATCAATAAGAAATTGTATTTTCAGTAATGAGTGAAACTATTTTGATAGCAACAAGTGGTCTTTTGGTGTTTTCCTTTTCTCCAAATAAATAAAAGTATATACCCCCTCAGAGTCACTTGTACTAGAGCAACCTACAATATAATGTTTGCCAAGGCATTTGAAAAGTACAATTTCAATGACAGCCTCAACAGCTATTAATTGTTGTTATCTGCCATTTATTTGTAGATACTACATTGATCTAAGGTAAAAGACAATGGCACCAAACAGCCTCTTACAGAAAAGAACAACAAGAATACGAAAGTGTAGGTATTGAACAAATGACTATCTTAAAATGCATATCAAGAGCTATTTACATATCTAGCTCAAAGATTATTGAAGGTATAGCAATGCCATTGCTTTTTTTGTGTTTTAGTCACAGAGACCTAAATTATGGCCCAGATAATGTGCATATTGGGTCCTGACAAGTTTCATGAGAGTGGCCTGTAAGGCTTTTGTGTTATCACAGGATCCTGTTTAAGATATAGGTACATAATTATAAGGTTGGACACATGAAAGAACAGGCAAATCTATTTTGCTAGAGAAACTGGTAAAGACTAATAAATAAAGTGACATAATACTCATACAAATTTCCTGACGCTTGCAAAATATCCTAGAAAATATTGTTAAATATTTCATCTCAATCACTAGATCTAGCAAAACAATAACCATTCATACATCCAGCCAAAATACAACCTGTGCTTCTAAAACCTGCGGATCAAAAATGATGATATAGAGTTGGTGCCATTAAATCAAAGTCATGCAATTGGTTGTAGAAGTATTATCTCCCGTTATAAATCAAAACGCCTGCCTTTATTGCTCAGTCAAGCACAATTTGCAAAACTGAAGGCATTAGTTTCTAATTAACATCATGTTTGATTTTAAAAGCTACATTCCTATTAAGAGCCAGACTTGATATTTTCAAACAGTTTAGCAGTTATTCGCTGATGAATATATGTTTGACGTATCATTTTGTACATCTATGTATTCTTTCTTTTATGAACATTAGCAATCCATAAACTGCAGTGATTACCTAGAAACAATGTTTTAAATGCATTGAAAGGCCATTAACTGCTGAACAGACACAGACACCAGGTATTTGCTAACATATCTCTACCTGTACTTTTCATGTTATTTTTTGCAGGCCTCCTATCCAATCAAAGTAAAAAAAGTGATCTGTGTTGAGAAAGGAATGAATCATGTCGCAATGACTATCATCAATCCTTGGAAAAAAAAATTATCGGGCTTACAACTCGAACTGATCATCCCTGATCTTAAATCTTGTAGAGCACTATGCTACTGGGCTCGGCAAAGCAATCAGTAAAATCATCTTGACAAAATTCAAATAGGAGCTATCAGGTCAAACTGAACCTACCATTCAACAAGAAACTACTGTCTAAAAAAGTTCTTCTAAGTTCTTTTTTTTATTCAAAGTTTTATTAAGATTTCATCAGTCATTCATTTGTTTCAATTGAATAGCTACCCAATTCATGTGTTTCCTGGATTCATCTGGCTCTAAGTTTGTGTTTTGCAGTGCCTTTCCAAAAGCCACTCCTACAAAAAACTTGTGATGCAAGTGACAAGCAAACCCTGGCCTTCAGAATCACAAATCTAACCTCCCCTAACCTAGTTTCATAAAAAAATCATGAGAATTATTTAACAACCAGATTTCACCAGAAATTACATGATATACATTGGATAGGATTAACATGTGGAACAATTAGACTCATTGGCCATTATAGTTCAGAACCCTACTCCAGCCAGATACTTTTTGGTATAGATACACAGCTACAACTTAACACTAGTCTATTGGCATCATTTTCAGGTGCTGTAACTTCATCTACAGCAGTGGAAAAATAATGAAGTCCTTGTCAAACAGATCTACAGCAAAATTTGAAATGCGCAGTTGTCCAAATCGAAAGCATTTGCAGGCGACAAAATAAAAGTGACTGAAAATTTGAAATTTGTTTTCTGAAGGGTTGAAAACATTGTGGGAGGAGAAAATGCTGGTTACCAGTATTTTCTTACCAGCATTTTCTCTTTTTCCCACAATTTTTTCCAAAGGCTTCTTTCTCTGGGGCGTCAAAAGTAGGGACTGTGTGGTAATGGGTTAAGCTAGCTAAGAGCATCTGATTTCAGATTCAGATTGTATCTCTATTTATCAAAAACAGCCAATCATGTGCGAGTCCAACAGGTATCAAGAGATTTTAAAGGCGTTTGAAAACACTGTGGAAAAAAGGAGAAAAATTCTAATAATAAGTATTTTCTCCATTTACCACACTGTTTTCTATCCTTACAGATAAAAATAACACTGACTTAGCCACTCTGGATTTTTTATCTGCAAATTCTTTTAATTCAATCCTTTCCCAAACAATCCCTGGTTTTTACGGGTCAGGAATAGAAGCCTTTTGAAAACATTGTGGGAAAAGAAGAAAATGCTGGTAACCTTTTTTTTCCCAAAATGTTTTCGACCCTATCATATAGAAAAGTCATCTTTTTAGCAACTGTTAATTTGTCATCTGCAAAATGCTTTCAATTAGGTCTGCTCCAAAATTTTTGAAAGCATTTCAGATGACAAAGTACATGTGGCTCAATTGAAAAGAATTGCTGGTTACTAATATTTCCTCCTTATCCCAAAATGATCTCGAAATTATTCTTCCCAGGGTTATTTACATTTGTTAGGCATAGCTTAACCCTTTCCCAAACGACAAATTTTGGACTCTTCCAAACCAAAAGAGTTTGCAGACGACAATTTTAGATTTGGAGAAAATAGCAGAAAGTTCTCAAAAAGGGTAGAAAACACTGTTACAAGCAATTTCTTCTTTTCCCACAGTGTTTTCAAAAGTCATTTACTGCAGACACGTAAAAAGCAGCGTTTGTTTGGGAAAGGGTTAAATTGCTATTACTAAATCTTTGTTTTACACTGTTTTCAACATAGTTTCATTTACATTGTTGTAGCCAGGGCAGCTATCCGTCTTATTTCCTAGAGGCTCCTATACCAATAATTAGTCCAATATTCTTCCCAAGGCATCGAAGCAATGATCAGTGGTGGGGAGATATGAACTGTGTTGCTATGACAGTCATCAAGCCTTGGGTAGAAACTGGTTAAGTTAAGGATTTGATCTCAAACAATTGATAGTGTCATCATAGTTTCAAACATCAATGGTTTAATCATCATAGAGAATTTAAGAGCACAAAAATTTGAAATCGGGAGCATCAGTAAAATCAATCTTTGTCAAAAACATGATGACAGGAACAAGATTTTGAAGTCTGAACAATACGACTATAAATTATGATAAACTCCTATATATTGAGGAGACACACAGAAGGTTAAAACACAAGTGCATTTACATAACATACATAAAATGCCAAAAACAAACTTTTCTCTTTCTCAGAATTTTTGCTCAAATGACAGGACTTGTCTCTGACATTGTAGAAAATTTTGTGAGAAAGTGAAAATCTAGCTACTAGCGTTTTCTCCTGATCCCTAAATGGTTTCAAAATCTTCCACAATGTATGTCAACACAAGAGAGCAGAAAGTACAAGGTTTTTCATCTACACTGTCCGATAATTGATTAGTGAGGCATTTCTGAGAAAGATTCCTTAAAAATTGCAACATCAGACTTGACAACTTAAACAGATCAACTTCTCCAGTGGATTGATACAGGGATTTGCTTAACTCAAGCTGCTTTCAGGCACACAAGAAAAAAAGTACAAGTGGCTTGTACTAGTATATGCAAGAGTCCTTTTTAACTTTTAACAACACCAAAAAATTTCAGCTGGGTCAAAATTGAAAACATTTGCCGACAAATTAAAAGTGACTCAAAATTTGAAATTTGTTTTAGAAAGGGTAAAGAATATTGTGGGAAAGGATAAAAGACTGGTTATAAGATTTTTTTTATGACAATGTTTTAAAAAGTATTCTCCAGGGTCTTTAAAATTCACGATTGTATGGGAAATGGCTGATATGGAAAACAGTCTGGGAAAAGGTACAGCTGCTTTTAACAAACAAGCATTTTTTTTCATTAACAAAATGCTTTACTCTCCTTGGGCCAAATCAAAATTGTTCACTGGTAAATACAGTACCAGCCCTGCTCATTTACTTATTTAGCATAAGACCATTTGAATATAAAAATTTCTGGTAATTGAAATTGCTTGAAATGAGCATTATCTTCTAGCAAACACAATATCTTAGCATGTCTTTCAGTAACAAACCCAATTTTAAATCCACATTTAACCCTTTACCACATAATCCTGAGTTTTAATGGCAATGAGAAGGCTTCTGAAGAAATTGTGGGAAAAAGGGGGGAGAAACCCCCACTGACAGCCTACATTTTCTTCTTTGCCAACAATGTTTTCAAATTTTCATAGATAATTCCTATCTTATGTGCCACACTTATTATGTCCTCTGCAAATACCTTCATTCTATCCAAGTCTAAAATTTTATTCAGAGGTAAAGAGTTAACACATATATGTTAAGAGTTAACACAAATATGTTCAAAGTCATCTGTTCCAAACTTGAACAAGAAAGGTAACAATCGACATAACCCTTTACCAAAGTCCTGAATTTTAACCACCTTAGGGA
The DNA here is from genome assembly GCA_943736015.1 of Tridacna crocea. Lineage (NCBI taxonomy): Eukaryota > Metazoa > Mollusca > Bivalvia > Cardiida > Cardiidae > Tridacna > Tridacna crocea. Next base: position 46,437,242 of record OX031061.1, read on the forward strand.
AAAGAACTCTTGAAAGCATCACGGGCCCTTATATTATATGCCTACAATATTTTCTACCCTTCCAAGCATAAATTTCAATTTGTGAGACACACTTATTTTGTCAACTGCAAATGCTTCAATTCGCACTGGCCAAAAAAAATTCAGGCATTTGGTAGTAAAGGGTTAAACAACAGACAGGGTGAAAGGAAATTACAAGTAAACAGTTATACACTGTGATTTGTGACCTGAGTACAAAAGTAAGATCGGCATTGAAAAACATGAAATTGACAAACAAGGCTATGATGGTCCTATATCACTCACCAGATAAAAATTTTACAAATTAAGTGACGGGTAATTGTTCCCTTATTATGGTTCATGTGAGCAGAACATTTGGAGCAAACTTGTCAGTAACTGACAAAGGAACATTCCTGTGTAATAATTTTGACTTCCTTTCACCGATTTGGAAAGTCTTCTAGATGTTTCTGTTTTTAACTCAGACATCCATATATAGCAACAAAGCAGAATGGTGTGTGGCCATCCAAGGTACATTTACATGAAGTTATTCCAAGTAATTCCCTTAATTGGGAGATATATTTTTGAGTTACATCTCATTTTAGCTTTATTCTGAGTTTCATCCCAATTCAGCTCTTGGAGTCACCTTGTTAAGCAGTGTAAACAAGTAAGTGCAATGTTCATGCAGGGTCTTCAAGGAATAGCCTTGTCTGATCAATAAAAAGTCCTTGAGCATTTTGGTAAAGTGTCACCCAAGGGCAATTTTTGTTGAGCAATTTTGGTAGAGGGTCAAACAAGTTATAATCTGTAGAGTTTATAATAAACCCTTCGATCCGTTTTTGAGTGGATTCTTTTCTCTTTTTATTCTGGTAGCTACATGTAACTTGTTCACTGTCAATTATTGCAGCACAAAAATCTAAGCACTTTTTGTAGAGGGCCGACCAAGGTGTCCTGCGAAATTATTTAAAAATTACTAATTAAGAAGGAAGAAAAATACAAAATTTATACAGATTTTTCAACTTTTAAGCTCTAGTGGCCATCATATGCAGAAGAGTTAAGCAGCTTGAGAAAATGTGGTAGAAAGTCATCCAATTATCTAGAAATCCTTCCGGCAGTTTTGGAGTCCAAGTTCTTTAGAGCAATAATTTTTTAACAGACACACAACAGACATAAAACGATCACAATTGCTCACTCTTGAGCACTTAGTGCTCGTGGAAGCTAAAAATGATACAGGTGAAAATCCCCTAACTATAATTGTAAACTTCGTATATGTCATTATTTAAATATATTTGTTTTCCTGAGAATTCAAACAGTTTCATATCTTTTATTTTTTTTCAGCAATGAGCTATAAAATTTAATTCCACAATGTACATAATCCTTACATTTCAAAATATTTTTTGTCACTAGTCAGACATCAAATATTGCAATTTTAAGGCAGAATACATTATAGAGAATGTCTGAAATTATAGATCTAAGATCAAAGAAAAACTCTTTGCTTTGATTCTGACTCACAAGACTACACAAGGCTTTTCAATAACAGTCAATTATTTTGAAAGTAGAAAAAATTGATTCTTTCACAGTGACTTATAAAGGCATGTACATCTGTTCCATAAAAGATATGAAAAAAAAAAAAGTTTGAATTCTCAAGAACATCATTTCTATATAATATGTTATATGATAGCAGTTTCATAATTAACTCACATTCTCAGATTTTTTCTTCTTTTCAAGCATTTTTTTCTGTAAGTATTTTCCATATATGTAGCAGTAAGTTAACATTCTAATAGTAACAGAATCTTAAGTCATGTCAACAGTTTGTTTTTCAAAGAATTTTGATCCAAATACAGTTGGAGAAAGTTTTCATTCAGCAACATTTCCCAAATGTTGCAAGTTTGAAAAAAATATTCATTAAAACCCCATTTAATGGTATAACATGACCATTTGGTCTTTCACTTTCTTAGCAAACTTGGCATATCAGATCAGCAAGCAACCTTGTATCATTTTAATTGTACAACCTTTTTTTTAAACTCAAGGTATTTTATATCCCTTTAAATTGCTGGGACAGAATGTCCAATCCAGTGGCTAGTCTTAGAATTAACGATTTGACCACCATTTAACCCTGTACATCTTTCCCTTGTTTAACTGACTTCCAGGAAGATTACTTTTTGCAAACATTGTGGGAAAATAAGATAATGCCGGTAGCCAGCATTTTTTCCATTTTCCAAACTCTTCTCTCTCCTATCAAAGACAAATTTCATCTTTTTAGCATACAGTTAATAAGTTCTCTGTTAACTCATTACCACATGAGAAAATTTTGGACTGGTACAAATTGAAAGCATTTGCTGATGACAAAATAAAGGCGACTGAAAAATAGAAATTTGTTCTAGGAAGGGTAGAAAACACTGTGGGAAAAGGAGAAAATGCTGGTTACCAGCATTTTCTCCTTTTCCCACAGTGTTTTCAAAAGGCTTTTTTTTCAGGGGCGTCAAAAGTAGGGATTGTGTGGTAATGAGTTAATTATTCTTAATTGGACAAGTCTTCAGTTTTTTTGTCAGGTAAAGAGGTACAATGGTTGATGAATGGTCCAAGTTCTATAGCAATACAGGGTTTTCTGGGCTAAATATGTAGTATGTAATTAATACAAGAATATATACATTTACTTGAATTGATTCTACTATGTAAACCTTTGATTGGTATTACACTCCTCTTACACTACCTTTGACAAATTGGTATAAAAATTTTGTCTAAAAAAGTTAAAAAAAACTCAACTCTCAACCAGGTCATAAAATTTAAACTTGTGAATATTGAAAACAACTGTAAAAAATAAAAAAAACGCTTTACCACAAAATGGATCAAGTAATGGGATTTTCATATGAAAGGACAGAAGAAAAAATCACTGTGGAAAAAGAAAATTTCATTCACCAACATTTTCTCCTTTCTGAAACTTTCTTGGTCATGGTCAATGAAACATTGAATCGTCTGTTACAATACAATGAGCAGATTCTCCTTTTGCTATGACGATTTCACATGTATTCGTTTAGTCAACCTTTATCTAGATTGACTATCTAGATTTCAAAATAATTTTTTAAAATACACATGCCTAGCCGATGAACATGTCACGATGAGCAAGGAAACACATTAGGGTATTACCTTATGTAAAAAATGCCATGATGACTTTGAGGGGACATATACAGGGTGTTAAAACAGTAAGGTAACATTTTTGTTCATCTATGATATGCCTTTAATTTCAGAAGAAGCCATCAAAAAGGATATCATGTACATGTTTACCGAATATGTTATTTTTCTGTATGACAATTTCATTCGATTTTCGTTATATCATACACTTTCATACAGATTTCAAACCAGAAGTACCTTTTAGTCATTGGTGTTTTAATAGTAGTTAATGACCTCCCACTTTCTGTTGTCTAGACATGTTTGTAAACAAAATAAATGGTTTTGAGTATACAGAAAACTACACTTTCACAGAGACCTATGTACGATAAAAAATCGACTATAAAGTATGCAATGCCATATCATTGGGCTATGTATCTTTCATGAAATGATTATTTCCCAGCACTACCTATTCCTTTGAAAAAAAAAAAAATCTATTCTTGCATTTGCAAAGAAGTCCCCTACATGATTGCAAAACATTTGGTTAATGCAGGATGGTGCTACAGCACACACATCTAATACTGTGACGGATTTTTTTTCACAATAAATTTGGTGGTTGGGTAGTATTGAGGCTATAATAAGACAATATCTGAAGGTAAAATACTGCAGAATATCATAGCCTGTGCACAGTCTCCAACTTAACTAGTGCAACTTTTTCCATAGGGGTTACTTGGAGCTAAAGGTTTATCATCCTAAGCCAGAATGAAATGACAAGTTGTTCAAGAAAATTAAATGTGAATCATTAAGATTGATATTTGATTTTGCCCTATATTGACTGATATCATAATCATGCATGTTGAGCATGGAAAAGGTATACAAGGCATCACACTTAAAGAATATTTAATTACTTAATGACCTCAATGACTAAAAAGCTCCTTTGATTTGAAGTCTGTATAAAATCAAATATTGTAATTAAAATTGAATGAAACTACCACACAAAAAACTTAAATATTTTGTACAAACATATATTTACTTCTATCTCATCATGTAAAATTAAAATTCATGCTAATAATGTACGAAATTGTTGCCTTAGTTTTCTTGGCACCCTGTTTCATATTTGCAAAAGAGTTTCTGAATATAAAGAACATGGTACATAATGAGAAAAGTAGGGTTTGTTGAGAAGTTGTCACAGACATTATGCTACCAGTTAACTCTTTACCAAATGACAAAATTTTGGACTTGCCAAAACTGAAAGCTTATCATGACCACTAAATAAATGTGGCTCAAATTATTAAAGTTGTCCCTGAAACCACAGAAAACACACTGAATAATGTGAAAATGATGGCTACCATGCATTCCTCATTTTGATTCTTAAATGTAAGATTGTTTGGTAAAGGGTTAATCAAGATTTGCACATGATGCTTGAGGAGTATTCTGGAAGATTACTATGTTACTTTGATGCCTATGTATGCACAAAAAATGTTTATGCATTTGTCACTGGGAATAAATAAATTCTAAAAAAACATCAAGAAGCTAAGACAGGTAAAGATGAAAGGGAGTGAGTGGCAGACTTTTCTGTTTTAATCTTAAATTTAAAAAAAACATATGTTCTTTAGCACTCAGATAAATTTATTAACCATTTATTCACTCAGAAAGTAAAAAATAAGAAAGATCTGAAAATTGTCTGAGAATAATTGTACATCTTATAATTCATCTTAATTCATGCAAGAAAAGGTAGTTCCAGCATACAAAAATATCACTTAAAATAAAACTGTAGCCAATAAAAAGTAATTATCTTATTACCACACATCTAAATTTAAACTGATCCATATAGAAAGCATTTGTTGATGACAAATGTGGATAAAATTATGAGATTTATCATTGAAAATTTTGACATATTATCGGAAAAGCGAAATGATGGTTACTAGTGTCTTGTTGAAACTTTGAAATTTTTGGTAAATAATTAACTGACAAATTCCTGTATGTCATGGCTAGGCATATGATAAAGCATCTTTAGCCAATATGATGCTTTTCAAGCCGTTCTTTTGGTTAGTGTGGTCCATATTTGTGCAGTCCAAACCTACATCTATATCTTATGCCATTTTATGATATATATTTAGGCAAAGTCTACTGGTAGAAGTTGTTACATAGAACTTGAATGTAAATGAAGGTTTCTCAATTTTGTCACAATGTTTTCGAAGGAGAGAGGTAACAGCTATTAAGAAATCTTTAACATACTAAATTTAACTTTGAAAGCCATTCCCTACCTGTTCCTCTGGATCATCATACTCAATGACGTATATTGTCTCATGACAATCGAAACTCAATTCATCATCATCTTCACCTTTGTAGCTGTGTGTGGCTTGAACCTGTAATATCCAAGGTTATAGACAACTTGTAATGTCTCATTAGTAAGTCGATTTGACATTTTTGAAAAATCTGTATGAAAAGTGGTCATTCTACCTTACTGTAGAATCATTTTTGAACTATCAACTTGAATTGACCTGCAGTATCTTTGATTTATTTTCATCTTATTAAGGTATGGAATTCTCAGATTGTCCCTGTTTGTGTGACAGGTCACATATAAGTAGCGTGAGTAAGCTCTTACTGCACAAGAAAATTTTAGACTAGTACATATTGAAAGCACATACAGACAACATAATGAATAAGGCTCAAATTCAAGATTTTGAAAAAATTGTGGGAAAAGATGAATATGCTGGTAAGCAGCATTTTCTCCTTTTCCCACAAAATGTTCAAAAGTCTTTTTTTTTAAGGTAACTCAGGGCCAGGTTTCACAAAAAAAACCCTTAAAGTCTCTAATTTTGTCTAAGTCTACTGACCGACCCACTTAAGTTGGTTACTTGATACCCATTTTACCAATATGAACAGATTGGGAAAGGTTCTGAAATCTTAAGTTTTACACGGAGTCTCACACTCTTCTCAGCAAAATAATAGACTTAAGTCTGGTACAATGACTTAAGTCCATTATCTGGCTGAGCTGAGACTGACACATTGCGTCAACATCAGAATTGAGAATGTTACTGCAGTTTGATCATGCATCTTAACTCTTTACCATACGACAAAATTTTGGACTGGTCAAAATTGAAAGCACTTGCAGACGACAAAATAAATGTGAATCAAAAATTGAAATTCGGTTTGAGAAGGGTAGAAAACATTGTTGGAAAAGGAGAAAATGCTGGTTACCAGCATTTTCTCCTTTTCCTACAATGTTTTCAAAAGCTTTCTTTTCACAGGCTGGTAAAGAGTTAAATAAGAAACCCAACTTAAGTCAGAACCAGGGAACGTTAGTGGAGTTGAGCAAAATAAAACACTTAAGTTTTTTCATGAAACCGGGCACAGGTTTGTTTGGTAAAGGGTTGATACAGAAAAACTTGACATACAGAATAGAGGTAGTTTTTCGGCAAGAAGTTATCAATAGGTTTGGCTGGTGGGGGAACTTGATACAAATTATCATCATCATGATCCTCTTCCTCTTCATTGTCTGGCTTCTTCTGTTCCTGTTGTTCTACCTTCTTCTCTGCTGGCTTTGCTTCATCGTTTCCTTTTGCCTCTGTAATTTATTTTGAATCATTTCATAGGGGCAAGTTCCTAACAAGAGCTTCCCACAGCAGCTTATATACACCTGAAGGGACTTATCAGTGAAAAGGGCTAAAATCAAGAACTCCTAAAGAGATCTGAACTTTAAGTCACATGCACAACTACAAATCATTGTGGTAAGTTTGAACTTAAATGGAAACTGTAGGAGTTGTGCACACAAGAAATTGCTAACAGACAGACAGATGGACAAACAGACAGACGGATGGAGAGATGACCAAGGCCGTAATATAATACCGTTCTTTGGGTGTGTAAAAATATAACAGAAGCTAAAAATGCATATCTTTTTTATCCAAATTCCCTTCTATGCAGCTTTTAAATGAATTTACTAGCTTATTAGACATGAAATTTACAGTAGATAAATCTGACAAGCTCAAAATCTGTGACTTTAACCTTAAGATAATGACTATGGTACTGCTAAGTGAATGTTGAACCCTGAACACATTGTCAGGCCAAATGTAAAAAAGGTCTTAGTCTACGACCTAAGCTAATATATATATAATTCTTCTATTTTTTGTAAATGCTTATGATTTTGAACAAATCTAAAATTTGTCATGTGATACGGACTGACATAGGGTTTATACTTCTGTAACTAGTATTTCTTTAAACAATGACAATGACACTACTTTCTAAAAGAATGAATGAATGAATAGTCTTTTATGGCCCGTCGACAACTTGGGTCATATTGGGCGCACTTACTTAGTAAACAATAATGCAAGGTGAAAATAACATACATGTGCAACAACATAAGACAAACATGATAAATGAGGAATGGATGAAACACAAAATGATGCCCCTTTTGTCGCCTTTTACGACATACATGCTGTCACTTTTGTTCCGCCAGATGAAATGGCAGATGTGACGATCGCGGGACTGCAGTGGTTTATTCTTATACCCCCGATTAAACCACACGGGGTCCCACAGGCCAATTGATTCCCATTCCAAACCCTATTTACATCAAGAAAAAAAAATATAGGATTTGGAATAAGAACTACCCAGCCTGCTGCAATCCTACGAATTACGAGGAAAGCAGCCGTTTGTCTCTAATTTTAGTCGCCTTCTACGACATGCCATAGAGAAAGGCCGAGGTCCTATTCTATAAAGTAAAAAACCCCCGGGACCCCACGGGGACACTACTTTCTAAGCCATATGAGTATTCAAAGCATGAAGGCAAATATCATAGTTTCAATAAAGTATGTTTGAAGAATATTGGGAAAAGAAAAAGCATGCTCTTACGAACGAAGTCCGTAACAAAGAAACAAATGAATAAATGCATGGTAGAAATAAGGATCGGAGCGGGATTCGAACTCCGAACTCCCGGACGCAAAGCCAATACCCTAACCACTGAGCCAAAGAGATATCTCCCCGACGCAGTAGCCAGGTATTGTATTTAAATCGGGAGTATATGCCATGCAGGAAGGAGTGGTCTCCCATAACACACCCCCTCTTAAAGTCATCATTTATTGATGACTCAAAGCCTTATTAGGCAGGAAGTCCGATTTTGGACAACACATGGGATTAATGGCTCAATGGCCAATCCCGGACGAGCCCCCATCTTACGAACGAAGTCCGTAACAAAGAAACAAATGAATAAATGCATGGCAGAAATAAGGATCGGAGCGGGATTCGAACTCCGAACTCCCGGACGCAAAGCCAATACCCTAACCACTGAGCCAAAGAGATATCTCCCCGACGCAGTAGCCAGGTATTGTATTTAAATCGGGAGTATATGCCATGCAGGAAGGAGTGGTCTCCCATAACAATGCATCAAATCAAACAGTATGTTGTTTAACCATCAACTAATATACTCTATACATTTGATAAATGCCTTAACCCTTTCCCAAACAATCCCTGGTTTTTACAGGTCTCGAATAGTAGCCTTTTGAAAACATCGTGGGAAAAGGAGAAAATGCTGGTAACCAGCATTTTCTCCTTTTCCCACAATGTTTTCTACCATATCATAGACAGAAATCATCTTTTCAGCAAGAGTTGAATTGTCGTCTGCAAATGCTTTCAATTTTGTCTAGTCCAAAAGTTTGTTGTTTGGGAAAGGGTTAACCTAGTCTCAACAGTATGTCATTACTTCCAAACTATGGATTGCACAAAGATATCCCTTGTCATTTGTGCCACCAGAATAAACTGATTTCGTTATTAAAAATCCTGAATTTTAATTTCCTAGCTGTACAGGGTGGTGAACTGTCTGCAAAATCTGTGGATCTTTTTTGTATTTTAAAGGTGAGAAACTGTCTCAATACCTGTTTCTGGTCCCTTTTCATCTTCTGGGGGTTCAGACGAAGGCAAGGGAGGTGGGGGAGCATCAGGGGCTTCTAGATCTTTTGATTCATCCACATCTCCATTCATCTGTGGTTTAATATCATCTTTTACTTCATTGACAATCTCTTTCACCTCTTCTTTGACTTCATCAACCTGAGACAATTGAAAAATAAATAAGTAACACATTCCTTAATGAACCCAAAACAAGATGTCTGTTTGTAAAACAGTAAGGCCCCCTTGTTCATTCTGATTGGTAAAGTAATAAGAAGAGAGTTTTACGTAGAGTTTATTTCATCAGCTTGTGGTTAACATGGGGAAATATTTGCCGAAAAAAGGAAAGGTATGCGAAAATAATGAGTGCCTTAAGGCACAAGTTATTTTTGAGGACCTTTCCCTTTTGAGGCAAATTTTTCCCCATGTTAACCACAAGCTGATGAAATAAATTATATATCATATTTCCTCTGATTATTTTGTCAACAAATGCCACTTTTAATACTAGTGATGTAAAATCAATTAACAAGATTTTCGGCAGGAGGAAAATATTCACTGTGACGGGGAAATAATTCCCCTTAGCTTAAATTACTTCATTTCTTTACCCATAATATTTCTAAAAATAGACACATGAAATATAATATATTTTTTGTCGAATACAATCTTAATTGAAGCTTGTGAAAAAAATGAATAGGGATTAATTGATTAATCATGCCAGGCATTGTCAATTTATGTCCTAGAACCTTTCCTTCAGCGTTTGCCTTATTTTCATTTATACCAATCAATTAACTTACATGGTTTTTCATGGTAGTATTTCAAACACATCATATCATAAGACTATATTGTGAAGACTATTTTGATTCAAACTTCACTTTCCTCTGATTTTTCGTAAATTTCACCAATTCATTTATGTCTTTTCTTCACTACTATAGATGTACCCTGACACATATATAAATACAAAACACTCAACCATCACCACTAATATTGCTTCACTAGACACACAAAAACACTGATAAAATTTATATATAGGTCAATCCTTTACCACACAATCCCTGGTTTTTATGACTCAAAGGAAAAAGCCCTCTGAAAACATTGTGGAAAGAGGAGAAAATACTGTTAACTCTTTACCACACGGCAAATTTTGGACCAGACCAAATTCAAAGCATTTTGCCGATGACAAATTAACAGTTGCTTAAAAGATGATTTTTTCTATATGATAGGGTAGAAAACATTGTGGGAAAAGGAGAAAATGCTGGTTACCAGCATTTTCTCCTTTTCCCACAATGTTTCCAAAAGGCTTCTATTCCTTTCCCTTAAAAACCAGGGATTGTTTGGGAAAGGGTTAACCAGCATTTTCTTCTTTTCCCTCTATGTTTTCTATTCTTCTAAAGTCAAGTTTCAAATTTTTACTCATGTTTATTTGGTTGTCTGTGAATGTTTTCAAGTTGGACAAGTCTAAAATTTTGTTGTTTGGGAAAGAGTTAAGGCTTGAGTTATTGTCATCTGAATCAGGTCAGAAAAAGCAAGTGCATCACTTTTCTCCTGTGAGTCAAAAAAAAACAACTATGTTTACAAAGTCAACCTTTTAAGCAGCTTTCAAAACTATAGTTACTTGAAAATGTGCAGTCTGATCTTCGATCCACTGTCCACATAGCTAAAATACTATACAAAGAAGCAACCATCAAATTGCAATAAACTGGGTTTTATTCCTAATAGATCTATATGGGTTGTTTTATTTGGTGCTCTAAGGGTACATTAAGGCCACTTTCGAGTAAATATATCATTGAATTTTGGTCTCCTGAACACAGGAAGAGACTTAATCCATTACCAAACAATGCCTGCTTTTGATGCCCCTGAGAAAGAAGCCTTTAGAAATCATTGTGGGGAAAAAGGAGAAAATGCTGGTAACCAGCATTTTCTCCTCCTCCCACAATGTTTTCTACCCTTCACAAAACAAATTTCAAATTTTCAGTCACTTTTATTATTTTGTCGTCTGCAAATGTTTTCAATTTGGACCAGTCTAAAATATTGTCGTTTGGTAATGACTTAAAGAAAAAAGACTACGCTGTAACAATTGTAATGTTGTTTTGGCAAAAAACTGGACACATAATATCAAGAGTACATAAAAATCAGACTATAAATTTTGTGTGGCTTTATCTTGATTTACAGAGTCTGCAAGAGGACGTACAACTAAGCACAGTATTCTAGGTTTGAAAGGAGATAACGACATAAATAAGGTGCACCAATGAAATGCATCAGTTTTGCTGTTAAGAGTTTATGGTAAAGATCGCCAGAAAATGAAAAAAAAAAAACTTAATAATTGTATTCTACTTCTATCAATTAATGTCATGCCTCTACACTAATAAGTTATGAAACTTGGAAAAAGATATAAATATAATCAATGTCTAATAGATATAAGTTTCTTTGCAATAGAGGTCAATGAGCCATTCATGAAGGGATATAAGATCTTATGATGCTTGTTAAAATCAGGCCAAAAAGACAGATGAAAATTAAACAATCTGCAATTTGTCAAAATAAAAATTACACCAATTCTTAAAACATCAAACTCAGTATTAACTCTCGGACATCTTTTATGCTGTGGCTGATATATCACCTGTAATACTTTATAGATAAAATAAATGTTTCTAGAACATTTAACTTTGGCAAACATTGTGGGGGAAAATAAGCAATGACTTATCTTCCAACATTTCCATAACAATACCATGATTTGTTTTGTATCACGGCTGTGTAAGTAGCCATTTTTTCTCCAAATCATACTCCATTCTTGCATTAAAAATCAGATCCAAATATTTGACCAAAAAAAAACCCCTCTTTAATCTATCAAAAGAACAAATTCTCTTGTATTTGATCATTCATGGTAGTGTGCAATGCAATACATGTTTTATAGCATATTCTATAGAACACTTGAATTTCAGTACTTTTCAGTAGTTTTCAATGTACTGTCCTTCAAAAGTATGGTTTGCCTACCAAAGTTTTCAGGAACAGGCTTAAATGTTCTATCAAATGAAAATCCTAGAAACAGACAGACATACTGGTAACCAATTTTTCTGTCAAATTACATCTCTTTCTACCCAAGATATCCAACAACAAATTACCCAATAAACTGAGCAACAAAGAGACATAAACACACAGCACATCAAACATTTATCACAACCAAAAACCACAATCTGTCTTCTCAATTTAAGTGCTTAATCCTTCACTCCTTTTTGAATGGATCAGTGTCATATTAGTTCAGTATTGTGCCACACAAACAGATAATACCTTCTGGACTACAGTATCATTGTGTGCAGTATCTCTCACATGTGCTCTGAACAGACTTACATCTACAGCATGATCTCCTCCACATCTGGATGAACTGCCACAATCTGCATCAAAGCTATCTAGAAATCTAACATTAAAACCACTATTAATATCCACTGTTTCATAGTCCGAACTAGCTTGATCTTCTTTTTCCCAAGCTGAATAAATGTACCGTTGATGTTGACCAACATCAAATGTGTGATTAAAGTCTGATTCCAGTACAATGAAAGCTGTTGATTTTACTGTAGAATAACACAAGTCTGACATTACCTTCTCTTCTGCTTGCTCTGTGGTCTTAGTTTCAGCAACCGCTTCTTTAACATCTGCCACAACTGCTTGAACAGCGTTTTCTGAGGTTTGCTCAGAGTCTTCAACCATCTGTTTAACATCTACCGTTGATTCTGCCTTAGTTTCTACATCATGGTTGGCAGATTCTGCAATGTAATATAACAATGTTTACCATATGTAATATAACAATGTTCACCCTTTGCAAAGGAGAAGGTTTTTCAAAACATTTTGGGACCAACATTTCCTTCTTTTTTCACTGTGTGTCCTTCCCTTTCGGACACCAATCTGTACAGTTTTCCCATTTTTAATCTGTCATTTGGATAAGCTTTCAGGCCTGTTTAAAGTTTGCCCTTTGGTTACGAGTTAAGATGAATTTATTTTGAGAGCATGTTGCATCAAAAAGTTCGATAATCATTTAACCCTCTCCCAAACAATGTCGAACTTCCTCTCCGGCGTATTTTTGCCTCTCAGCTCTGCTGAAGCATGTGAGAAAAGTAGCTGGTGGCTTTCAAAAGAAAGTTGTGTTGGTACTGGTTTGAGAAAGCCAGGAAACACATGAGCATCACCAACGGCCATGATATGGCCATGATATAACCATAGCTGTTAGGGTGGCGTTAAACCCCAATACAACCAACCAACCCAAACAATGTCATGCAAGTAAAATCAACAGAGAATGCATTTAAAAACATTGTAGGAAAAGGAGAGATAATTGTAAAAAGCAATCTCCTTTCCCCTATTTTTTTCCTTTACTGTTTGAAAACTTTGCCTCATCTTTAGGAAACTAAAGTTTATCTCCTTCAGTTGCAATAGATGAAGATGTCCAAACTGTAAGTTAGTACAGGGCGACAATTTTAACCAAACAATCCCAATTCACAATGTTTTTATCCTTTCAAAGACAAATTTCATCACTAGAGTTACATTTAAATCATCATTGGAAATGCTTTGAATTTGGACAAATGTATATTTTTGACATATAGTAAACAGTTAAATAGCAATACCTACCATCAAAGCTATCTTTGCTTATGTCAGCCTCGCCATTCAGAACAGGTTCATTTGTGATTGGAGATGTGGCTGGTGAGGTGGCTGGTGAGGTGCTTGGTGTTTCCATGTCAGGGCTACTCTGGTTGTGACCATTAGTGAGATCAACATCATTGTCTCTGTAACATATGCATAAACACTTTTGGATGTTGTCTGTACTCCTTTCGAGACGACAAAATTTTAGACTGATTTAAATTTAATAAAGTATTTGTATGCTATCAACATTTTCCCCTTTTCCAAGAAATGTTTTCAAAGGCTTTATACAACCACCTATTAAAACCATAGATATTAAAACAAAGATATCCGGTATAAATTTAAAGAGTCTTGTTTGGACAACAAGCTAAATGTAACAGAAAGCAGGACTGTTTTCTTCCAAATAGTAACAAAATAAGGAGAAGACAGAAGAAATGCGGATTACCAAAATATTTTCCCATACCCACAACATTTTCAAAAGTCTTTATTCCTTGGTGTCATTTAATTTGGGTAATATGTGGAAAAGGATTAACTCTACCACACCACAAAATTCTAGACAAGTTCATGAAAGCATTTGCAGATGACATTTAGTAAATATGGCTCATTTGATAACTTTGGCTCTTAAACCTTTACCCTATTAGGTATTTCTATGGTATCCCTAATTGACCCTAAATAACAGCAAGGATGAAGCTGTTTCTTATGTGTATATGACACCTTTTGATAGCAAGGAAAACATTGTGGCAAAAGATGAAATTGCTCCTCATGAGCAATTTCACCTTTTGCCACAATGTTTTCGAAAGGTTCCTACAAGCAATTCATAGAAACGAGTATCTATGAAGCAAAGTGTTAAAATGGTAGGAAAACAAAAAAAGAGGAAGCAATGCTGGTTACCATCATTCTCTCCTTATCATTCAATGCTGTCAAGAAATACTTTTCTTCAGGATTGTAAAACACTCAATTTTTTTTGTAAAAGGTTACCACACTAAAAAGAACTATTACATATCAAATTACAATTACAAAATTCAATTCCAGCGTTTCTTAAGTACCATATCAAGACTGATATTAAAAATCAAGAGTTCTTTTATCTGCAGTCATTCTGTATTATGCTTTTATGGGCATAATCCCTACCATTTTTTCCAATATTGATAATTAAATTAATGAAAAAGCTTCTTTTAGACGCCTTCTACATTAGATTAGATTTTCATATCAGTACCCAAACTTATTCCTTTTGATTTTTCTGATATTTATGACCATTGTACAAAACAAATTGACAAAAAAGTATGAAATTCATTAAAGAAAACAACTAATTTTTACTTGCAAATTAAAAACTATCAAACTAAAATACAATTCAATTAAAAAAAAAGTAAGCAAACAACAGTCTAGAAATTAACTAATCTAAACAAAGAACTTCAAAATGACGAGATGTGCAACAGTCAAGACAATTTGATAAAAACAAAAGTATTGCCGACTCTCTAAACAACTTTGTGTGACTTCTCAAATGCTCCTCAAATTCAGAAAAAAATTCATTCAAAGAATCATACTGTATCTACATACTGACCAAACAAAAGAATAATCAATAGCTGGAATTCAAGCTACACCCAGGACCCTTGTTTATATATCTCTTAATGGTTTCACAGACAAAAAAAAAGTAAAATAAAAAACAACATGTTGAGAGTAACTGTTGTCGTAAAACTACAAAACAGAAGAAGACTTTTAACAATGCAGGCTGAAATGTTGCCCACCCAAACATTCCCCTGCTGAACTGGTTTTTGATTAGTGGCTCTTGATAAACATTTGCAGAATACAAAGGTTACCATCAGAAAATTGTGCCATGCGTTATTTTGTATACAATTTTCTATAGAAAACATGCACTCCCTTATATTTACAATAAAACATCATGCCACATAACCAATTCATTTACTGGGTCTAAATTCTTCATACTTTCCAGTGTATCTATAATATTGAATGGGTTAATATTCAACAACCATTCTGCAGTTTAATTGTTAATCCCTAAATTGAAAAGCAAAGCAAGAGTTCAACTGGCTCAGACTTCATGGCCTGCCTAATTTGATGCTATCTACATTTTCCAATATTTTCTGATTGAAAAATTCTGTTTGAATACCTCTATTTATCACAAATTAGGTTCGATTTCACAAATTGTAAATGTCATTTATCTTGCATTCAGGAATACAGCTAAAAAGTGGTCTAGAGATCACAATTTCATAATTTCAAGGAAGAGCTTTTTGGCAAGTGATCTTATGGTCTCAAGAAAAAGAATTTTTTCAGAAAATGACAACTAAAAGATATATTCAATAAAAGTACTAAAAAAGTCTGTAGCAGAACTAAAAGTAAATAAGCCATGTCTAGATCTAAACTAAGATTTTTTACAGCCACAACATTAAATAGAAAATTTACCAACTTGTTTACCTAAATGGATTTTTACTACCCCGGAAATTAAATGGAGATCCTCTAAAAAAAGGCAGAAAGATGAATGACACAATGACAAAGAAAGAAATGTAACAACAATTGACATTTTTTTTTCCTTTTTCATGATGGTATCACTTACTATGTTATTCCAAACAACACCAGGAACAAGATAACATTATAGACAGAGTTGATTAAAGCAAGGTCTCATTGCACAACAAGCCTTAGGACTGCAACTTATGTTGTTTTGTGAATATTATGGTCTAAGCATTTGAAAAATTGTGTGAGGTAAATGATTCTAAACTATTTTAAGGCCACCAACATGGACTTGCCCATACTGAAAGCTATTGCTAGATATGGCTCTAATGAGAGGATTTCCTTTGTAAGTTTAAAAAGAATATAGCGTGGAAAAAGGAAAAGAGGCTATTTACAAGCATTCCCTCCTTTACCAGCCATTTTTCTTTCAAAAAGCTACCTTTCCCCCCCCAGCAAGGTTTCCCTGATCCATTTGTTTCTTTGAATTTGGACCCCCAAATTTCTACATTAGACCCAAAATATACAAGCTTTGCCTTCTTATATTCAATTTAACCCATTACCACTCAATCCCTACTTTTGATGCCCCTGAGAAAGAAGCCTTTTGAAAACACTGTGGGAAAAGGAGAAAATGCTGGTAACCAGCATTTTCTCCTTTTCCCACAGTGTTTTCTACCCTTCCCAGAGTAAATTTCTATTTTTCAGTCACCTTTATTTAGTTGTCTGCAAATGCTTTCAATTTGGACCAGTCCAAAATTTTCTCGTGTGGTAATGGGTTAAGAGAGTAAAATGACTGCCATGAAAAAAATAAAGTGAAACCACTAGCCTAAGTTGTCAAAACAGGATTATACGGAATGGATTGTGTTCCATTTCAAGAGATTTCAGCTGATGGTTGATTGGTTGAATTGGGGTTTAATGCCATTTTCACAACTATGGTCATATCATGGCAGTCAGTGACGCACATGTTTCCTGGCTCTCACACCAGTACTGACACAACTTTCTTTCCAAAGCCACCGACCACTTTTTTCACATGCTTCAGCAGAGGCGAGAGGCGAAAATAGGCCAAAGAGAAAGTTCTCCTCAACCAGGTATCAAACTCACAACCACCAGGTCACAAGTCTGACACACTCACCACTAAGCCACCCGGTTGGGGCAGTGACATTTCAGAATGCCTCAGTGTCACATATACATGGCCCAGATAGGGGTTTCATACAAAGTACATGTATCTCATTTTGTTTCATAAACATACTAAAGTATTCACAAGGAGGTTTCATAATTTACATTTCTCATGTTGTGCCATAGTGGGGCTTAAGATTTTAGGACATAAAATCAAAAGAATGTAGACAAATCTTAAATGTTACAATTCTGGTACAGTGTTAATAGTGTGACAAAATACTGTTTGGAACCCTCAGTCATAAATCAGAGATCAGGAATAGAAAAAAAAAATTCTTCCATGTCTAACTTTTTATTAGAACCATGTTAATAGTGGAAAGAATGTGTAAACTCCAACCAACAGCCTATTTTATCAAACAAGCAATTCAATGATGTTAACTGTTTTAATATCAAGCATTTACAGGCTGTTATGTAAACTGCATCCCAAAGTCATGTGCCACACAGAGATTTCTCAGTGCTTCAGCTGTAAGACAGTAAGTTCCAACAGGGAGGTCCTATACTGAGTATCCCATTGTATGCCTAACAGAGGTTTGGGTGTCTAGAATGTATGATTCTTGGTGCCTTAAAGGAATTTTCATACTGATTATCTCATTGCTTACCACATTAATTATTTTTTGTCAGAGGGAGATTTTATGCCAGTTTTTCAGTGCTTCAAGTTGATTGATTGTATGGTGTTTAACGCCATTTTCAACATTATTTCAGTTATATTGTGGCGTCCAGTGCACCTATCCATGCGTTCCTACAGTTTCTTTTACCAGTTCTTCACACAATTTCTTCCTAAGCCACTGGCTGCTTTCCCCCATGATCATTGTCGAAACAATGCTCAGTGGGGGGAGAGGAATGATTCCTGTCGCAGTGACTATCATCAATCCTCGAAAAGAAATTGGCCGAACCAGGGGTCGTAGCCAGGGATCGAACCCTGGACCCCTTATTCTCAAGTCCTGCACGCTAACGAATCAGCTTTTGTTAAGATAAAAAGAGCCTGCAGTGAAGCCTGGAATTGATAATATCATTGTGTGCTATAATAAGCTTACTAATATATTTGACAAAAAGGCCTGCAAAGAGGCTTCACACTGAGTATCCCACTGTGTTTCATTTCAAGAGATTTCAGAGTGCCTCAGTGTCACATATGCACTGCCCAGATAGGGTTTTCATACAAAGGATCGTACAAAGGATCTCATTTTGTTTCATACTAAGGCATTCACAAGGAGGTTTCATAATTTATATCTGCCATGTTGTGCCATACAATGAATGAATAGTGTTTTATGGCCCGTCGACAACTTAGGTCATATTGGGCACACTTAGTAAACAATAATGCTTGGTGAAAATAACATACATGTGCACAACATAAGACAAACATGATAAATGAGGAATGGATGAAACGCAAAATGATGCCCCTTTTGTTTGTGTCATACAGGGGCTTAAGATTGTTTTCATATTTAGTTGCTGATACATGTATAAATATGTTATTAGGTGACAAAGACAAGTGCACACTGAAAGGATTTCTTGATGTCCAATACATAGTTTCTTTTGAGCTGTCTAAGGGTCACAACAGTTTTACTGTAGATATCGTAAGTCTCAAAATGACATTTAAACCTCATATATACCAAGCAAATAATAAGCAACATGCTTTTGCTTACACTTAGCATTGGTAACTGCATATCAATAGTCCCTATATGACCACCAAAGCGACATATACAGGTGACAAGTTGTCAATCAATATCATTAAGGACAGTACTTTAGGGGCATTCCTACGTTTTCAAAATGAACACTGAGGAGCCCCAATTAGTGACAGGTTATAAGAAGTCTGAGTGAAACCCTGTGAGAGCCTGTGTCCCCCAAAAATTTCATGTATTCTATAGGAGAAAGCTGAAGTAAGAAAGGAATGGTGGTTTCTTATTCTTTCCCAATGACAAATCTTTCAAATAACATTGCTGATAGCATTTGCAGACCACAGAGCTTACATGATGACATTTCGTGTTTAAAGGGAGAGAACACTTTGTTGGTAAAAAGATAACCTTTACCATATGACAAAATGTTCGACAGGTCTATACTGAAAGTACTTACAGATGACAATAAAAGTGTTCCATTTTATGAAATTTGTATCTGAAAGGAAACCTTGTGGCAAAAACAGAAAATGCTGGTTACCAGCATTTTCTCCTTTTCTTAGAAGGTTTTTAAAAGCCTTCCTTCCCAGGGTCGTGAAAACCAGGGCTTGTTTGGTAAAGAGTTAATACTACATCCACTGATTGTAAATAGCAAATGAGAGACAGTTCCATAAAACCCCTGAATTTTTACATGTTTTAGATATTTTCATTGATCCTTGCATCACCCAAAGAAGCTCACCTATAATCAGTATTCATAGAAAGTCGGAAAAAGAAGGGAACTTTAGAGTTATCATAATCCCTTCTCTGTTCCCTTTTCCTGTTTCAAAAAAAAAAATGATAAATGAAACAAAATTAATATATATTTTCACAACTACATAGCAAAAAATTGTTTAATAAACAGCAATTTTACTGCCAAAATCAAGAAACTACAGTAACTATGGTGGAGCCTATTATCCCATTCATCTGGAAAAGAGGAGTGGAATTAATGCACACTACATGTCTTGTATCTCAGAGCAAATCATGGAAAGCCCTATGAGAAATCCCACCTACAGCATCAATTTCTTTATAAAAACTTCCCTTGCCTACTACTGTCAAAATATAAAATAAAAAATGATGAAATCTTAACCCTTAAAGCACTAAACAATCTCATAAGACATTCTCAACCTTGAAATACAACTCAAATAATTTGAATTTCATGGTTGTTTATGTTTGCAGTGTTTCACCAAAGCTGACAGTATAGATCTTAGATCAGGCTGCAGGTTTTGATCTCCATCCACACTGGCCACAAATACAGTTATATTCATGAAAGGCACTTTGAGAAGTATGAAAATCAAATAGACAACATTACTCTTCTTAGACAAGACAGAATAATGGCTGAAAGTTAGTCAACCCAATTCACAATATTTACATAAAAAAAGTCAGTCATAACAATTCACATAACTTGTATAACTATGTCTTAGAAAGAGAACAAAAACTATGGGATGTTTTATGCAAACATCAATCTATTCTGTAAAATTCACTTTGTTTTCATTATTGTATTTTTATCATTTCTTCACATTATCAACAGTTACTTCAGTCAACCCTTTAAAAAAGTGATAAAATTTGACTAACTTGAAAACATTTGCAGAAGAAAAATTAAAAGTAGCTGAACTCATTACCAAACGACAAGAATTTTTGGTTTGTCCAAATTGAAAGCATTTGCAGATGATAATATAAAAGTGACTGAAAATTTGAATTTGTTTTGTGAAAGTTAGGAAACATTGTGGGAAAAGGAGAAAATGCTGGTTACCAGCATTTTCTCCTTTTCCTGCAATGTTTTCTAAAGGCTTCTTTCTCAGAGTCGTCAAAAGTAGGGAATGTGTGGTAAAGGGTTAAAAAAGTGATAAAATTTGACTAACTTGAAAACATTTGCAGATGAAAAATTAAAATATAGCTTAACTCTTTACCAAACGACAAAATTTTAGTCCAAATTCAAAGCATTTGCAGATTACAAAATAAAAGTGAGTGAAATTTTGAAATAGGGTTTGGGAAGGGTAGAAAACATTGTGGGAAAAGGAGAAAATGCTGGTTACCAGCATTTTCTCCTTTTCCCTCAATGTTTTCAGAGGGCTTCTTTTTTAGGGTCGTTAAAAGTCGGGATTGTGTGGTAAAGAGTTAAAAGATGACAGTTGCCTAAGAAAGGGTAGTGGACATTGTGTGAAAAGATTACCAGCATATCCTGCTTTTCTCACACTGTTTTCAAACCCTTTCTTTTACAAGGATGTCAAAACTCTGGCCTGTGAGGTAAAGGTTTATACAATAATTGATATTTCATTTATATCAAACCAGTCAGTACACCTAATGTTTCGTTACCGAGCCTATCTTTATCTGTAAAAACCTCTGGCTGCTTTCCCATGTAACTATCCCCAAACAATGTTGAGAGAGAAATGGTCTCTACTGCAACGGAGTTTCATCAACATTGATAGAAATGAAGGGCTTATGACTGGAATAAAAATCTTGAAAAATAAGTGACCCTTTTGATAATGGATAGCACTGTAATACTATGCTCTGTGCAGTCTGATTGTGTTCCAGACTGGCATCAATAAGGTAATTTAACCCTTTACCTGATATGCCAATTTGAGGCTCTTCCATTTCAGCAGCAAATATGATATGATGTGAAAAATATGGACAAATGATGGTACAAATATCTGACTGAGTGTAAAACATTGTGGGAAAAGGAGAAATTGCTCGTTACGAGCAATTTCTCCTTTTCCCACAATGTTTTCAAAAACTGTCTGTTGTTGATGTGTAAAAATGAGTATCTGTGGAGTAAAGGGTTAAAGTTTTTCTCAATGCTCGAGTTTTTTTTTCCAAATTTTTTTTTAAGTTAAGCAAGCATTTTCTAATACTCTGTGAAGGCTAATGAATAACACACAAAAAAAGTTTGGAATAAAAAGGAAATATGTTACAACATAGATAAAAGCAGTTTTCAATGGCTGAGCCAAAACATCTAAGTGTTTGTAAACAGGCCAACATAGCTGGTGTCATAGGAAAGCAACATCACAATGTTTGGGTCAGTTGGTCTAATTGAGAATGCCTACCTGTATTTTGTTTATTTGGTACTGAGGATTACAAAAATAGACCCTTTAAACCAAGCATACAACAAACCCTAACAGCTACTGACATAAAATGGCAACTGTATGACAGGTAAATAAAAAGAGAGTATGAATCATGGCACAAAAAATGAAATAAATGAAACAAAATTCTGTTTCAGTTTTAGAAAACTTTTCTATTAAAGAAACAAGCAAACAAAAGAATCAGTCAAAAATACCTTAAAATATAGTTTATCTTATCTGATGACAGTTTGCTTCTTTTTATTCTGTCAAGTACAAGCATGATAAATTGAAACATTTTTTCTTTTTTTTCAAAATATGAAATAATAAACTGATCAACTGGTATCTTATTTAAGAGACTTCTAATCTTCTTAGCCACTTATCAGATAACACAGTGTTAAACTTATCCAAACCTGAAGCTTTTAGGAGGTGACAAATTAAATCAAACTCAAAAGACAAAATATGTTTTTTAAAGGGTAGAAAACATTGTCAGGAAAAAAAGAAAATACTGCCTACCAGTATTTTCTGCTTTTCTAACAATGTTTTCAAAAACTTTTTTCAGCATGGCAGATAAAGCACAGGATTGACTCTTTACCATACAATCCTGAGCTTTAATGACTCTCTGGATAGAGCTTTTTGAAAAACTTGTGGGAAAAGGAGAAAAGGGAGGTGATTAGCATTTTCTTTGGTTTTCTTCACTTTTGCAATTTTTGAATTGCGGTTATTTTGTTGTCTGCAAATGCTTTCAATTTGGACCAGTCTAAAGTTTTGTTATTTGGTAAAGAATTAAGGACTAGTATATTTTGATATACCACTATGAACTACAAAATATGAAAGAGCAAGGCAACAATGGTGTTTTTCCAACAAACGGAAGAAATGTGCCAAGGCTAACTGCAAAATAACTGTGAGCCTGTTCCAAACCTAAAAAAACATTTTGCATGTCCCACATTCTGGTTATGATACAATACTCATCTGCATTTTGCGCAGATTTGTAAACAAATATAACATTCTGGAATCTTTCATTTTCCAGGTTGCCTTTGAAAAGCCTTTCATAATATTCCTTTATATGTCACAATAACAGTTGCTAACCCTTTCCGAAACAATCCCAAGTATTAACAGTCCTGTGTAAAACAGCTTTAAAAAACGATGTAGAAACAGGAGAAATACTGGATAAAAAGCATATTCTCCTTTTCCGAAAATATTTTCTATCCTGTCAAAGAACTTAATCCAATATTGAATCTGTTATCTGCAGATGCTATGAATTTAGAAAGGTATAAAATTTGTCATATTCGATACAGATTTAATTGATTTGTATCACTTCGTGTGATTTTTGTATACTGTTAATATCAAGATCAGACAATAATTTTTAGCACACTGATCTTGTATACATACAGTGCTATATTTGTTATGGGTATACTACACTTTGTTATGGGCATACTGCCCTATGTGACCTTAAGATTGCTATAGTTAGGTCATTTTCACTGTTTTATAGATTCCATGACATTTATTTGACTCAAAATCTCTTACGCCACAATACTGTGTTACAACTGCCCTGAGGAAGAAGCTTTTTGAAACCATTGTGGAAAAAGTAGACGAAGCTGTTGACCATCCCTTTCTCTGTTTCTCAAAATGTCTTCTACTTAATCTTTCACAAATTATTCAAATTATCATAAGCAAATCCTTCCCTTTTAGGTAAGCCTACAGTCTGATGTTAGAATTAACTCTTTACAAAGCAAAAGAATTTGCGACCAGTCCAAATTCAAAATATTTGCAGACGACAAAATTGACTTGACTCCAAAATTGAAATTTGCTTCAGAAAGGGTAGAAAACATTATGTGGAAAAAGAGAAAATGAAAATTACCAGTATTTATCCTTTCCCACAATGTTTTCAAAAGCTCTCTCTCTGTTGGTTGTTAAAGGATTAACTTTTCATCAGACAAAAATTTGAGCCGTTCCAACCTCTTAATTCTTGATGGTGAGAACACGAGAACTACTTAAATAATTGGATCAGAGATAGTAAGGACAAAATTTAATTTGGTAGAAAAGGAGACAATGTTGCTAATAAACACCATTTTCTCTTCTTTTTTTTAAATTTTTCTACCTTTCCAAAGACAAAGTCTTTCATTTCAAATGCATGTGAGTTGTCTTCTGCAAATGCATTGAAACTGGACCTGTATAAAATTTTGTCATTTGATAAAGAGGTATATTAATAAAATTTTTATTTTCTTTTAATGATAAAAGAGGAACTCCATTGCCAAATGATTTTGAGACTGTAAATCTTATGTAGTTTGCAAACTGACCACCTAAATAATTGTTTTTAATTATTCCACGTGCCAGTGAGTCACGTCACTGTAGGCAAGGTACCAAATCATGATTAGAGAACTAGTCCAGGGTCTGTATTTACCAACCATTCTTAAGAGCATTCTTTGTCTTGTTTTTCAAGATTTTCTAATTGTGAAAGTAACAGAACTTCTGATTGGCTAAACCGAATGGTTTAGCCAATCAGAAGTTCTGTTACTTTCACATTGACAAAATTCTGAAGAATAAGACTAAGAATGTTCTTGAGAATGGTTGGTGAATACCGACCCAGGAGAACCTTTCCTGGATTTCTTCCCTAGTCTTGACAATACAAATCACTCTTTCCAAGCAATCAGCTGCCTTATTTTCAGCAGTGACAACAAACTGGATCACCAAACCTTGTGAAAAATTTCGAAAAGCTGGAATTTAATGTTACAATCCTAAATTTACAAGCCCTCTACACTATCCATCAGGCAACCAAGGTCTGTATTCACCAACCATTCTTACGAACATCGTTAGTCTTATTCTTCAGAATTTTGTCAATGTGAAAGTAACAGAACGTCTGACTGGTTAAACTGCATGACTTTCAAAATTAAACAAATTCCATGTAAAAACTTTGTATAGTTTTGAAGAGAAGACTCCAAACATGAAAAGTGTACTTAAGTGTAACTTAAGTGAAACTTAAAATCGCTCTCAGTCGGCCATTTTGCATCGAATCAAAAAAGACAAAAAAAGTGTCTCAGGAGAATGGGTCATTGTACACATGTATAAAGTTTCACGAAATTCCGTCCAATGGTATTGGAGATATTTGCCGGGACGGACACACGGACGGACGGAAGGACGGACAACGCTAAAACTATATCCCTCCGCCTACGGCGGGGGATAAAAATCCTGAAGAATGAGACAAAGAATATTCTTAGGAATGGTTGATCAGTAGGGACTCTGGATTCACTCTTATTATGAAATACACTCCCACTTAAACCTAAACAACAGGGTAGTAACAGCCCTGTTATCATTCCAGTGCCTTAACTCTTTACCATACGACAAAATTTTAGACTGGTTCAAATTGAAAGCATTTGCAGACGACAAAATAAAGGTGACTGAAAAATTGAAATTTGTTGTGGGAAGGGTAGAAAACACTGTGGGAAAAGGAGAAAATGCTGGTTACCAGCATTTTCTCCTTTTCCTGTAGTGTTTTCAAAAGGCTTCTTTCTCAGGGGCATCAAAAGTAGGGATTGTGTGGTAATGGGTTAAACTGAATACACATAACTGGCAATGACATAGGTATTTCACAACCAAAAGTCTTTAAGTCTATACCAAAACACAGACCAAATTCAGAGCATCTGCAGACAACAAATTAAATCTTGGGAATATGATGGTTTGTGACTTTCATAGGGTAGGAAATATTGAGGGAAAAGGAGAACATGCTGGTTACCGGCATTTTTTCTCCTTTTCCCACAATGTTTTCTATTCTAAACTATTCTTTTTCAGGATTGCTCAAAGTCAGGGTTGTGTAATATAGAGTTAAAGCAATAAATAATCAGAGGAAAATAGCATAGCCCTATTAAGAGTCATATTTGTATCATGCTTTTTCAGGTGATGTCATAGAATACAAGCAGATATGATCATGTATCATTCATTTAAACTATCAATGAAATCTTAACACTTTGACAATACTATGTAAGCTAAGCTTATAAAGTCTGTCATGAACTTTAACAAAGACTAGCCCACAGCAGCATTGTCTGTACAAGATTAAAGTAGTATCAAGAAATCCAAAAAGATACACCAGGGGGATGATTTACATCTATTTTTTGAGAATTCGATGTTGGGAAAGTGTGGTCCAGAGAAAACAATTTTGAAACACTTTCATTGCTTAAGCAACCACAGTTTCTCATGGAATCTCTGAAGTACAGTGAAAGTAGACGGGTAGATTTGACAGATATGTTTTAAAGATGACGCATGGGCGGACAAATGGAAGCTTGGACACATGGACGCAGGACAAACACAGGACCATGACATCAAGTCATTTGCATTCTTCTGGCTGTGCTAGAACACAGAAAGCATATGAGGATACACCCACAGTGAAATTATTTCATGTAAACCATTTGATAAAAATGAAAAGATGACAAAAGAAATAATAAGGCAGTTGTAGATTTAACTAATAATGCCAAATTTTTGCCTATACTGTATAACAAATAGAGCAAAGGAGTGGTGGATGGGGTAAAGAAGAAATTTAGCCAGAAGACAATGACACCAATGAAAACAATAAGGCAGTTGTAGATTTAACTAATAATGATATTTTTTTCTTACAGTATTTAAGAAACAAAGCAAGGATTGGTGGCTGAGGTTAGACAAAAGAAAGAGATATTAAAGCTACAGATTATTGGTGGTATCACTGGACTTCAATGGCAATAAGAGTATTGTTACACAGAAAAACTAATGCTGTTGCTACTCTTATAAGTTTTCTATGCTTGGTAATTCAACATGAAAATTGATGAAGAACTCTACTGGAACATAACAGATATACTGTTTAATATCATTTGGAAGTCTTGCTGTACAACAAGACTCTAATATTCGTAGATACTTTGCTGAACACAGTTTCCTCTTTTTTTGTGTGTGTGGGAAAGCTGCTCACTGGCTTAGAAAGTGTGTAACACAGGAGAAACCCAGGAAGTGGCACCTTGCCAAACGAAAATGAAAGATGGAAATATTTTTAATCTACAATTTATCAACCATTCAGATACTTACATGACAATTGTGTTCCTCAGATTTGCCTTAGGTGTGTATGTATACTGCGCATTGTCTGTGCACAGCTTGGTGGCTATCTCTGTTATCTTCTCTGCTCCCTATAAACAATCAAACAATTAGCTTATTTTTTTCTTTACAAAATCAAGTAATTCTTAAGACTGCTTATTTTCTGCATAAAATTTGCAGCAGGTGTCTTTGAAAACATCCCAATAAAACATAAATAATCAGTTAGAATAACATGACAGATAGAAGTGAATTTGAAACACTGGTGGCAATTTAGATATTGCTTAATATGATACTGGTGTATCTGTCATCAGCTTCTACTAGACTTTTAACAAATGTCAAAATTTCAGACATGTCAAAATTTACAAAAGGCAGATCAAGTACAGTCAAAACCTTGTGATTTGAAACACTGTGGGACAAGGAGGAAATACTGTTTACCACCGTTTACTTCCTTTTCACACAATCTTACAAGAAGGCCTTTTCAGTTTAAACATATTTTATTTGCAAAATAAACTAAAATATATAAGATAATTTACAAATACAGTTCAAAATTTTATGCAAAATGGCTAAGAACTAAAGCAGTGCTTATAATGTTCTTCTCCAAGTTGATAGGCGAAACAAGCGTGTAAAAGTCATAAATCTTAACTAATATGCTATAAAGCGTGAGAAATATAATATTATTAATAATTGTTTGGGAATAGTGGAAAGATGTTTTGATTGAAAACTATGAGATGAGTTAGGCTGAGAAGTACAGGAGAAAAAAGGGAAAGATAAGGTATGATGAAAATATAAATTTGTTCCATTCTATAGTAAGCATCTGTGTTCCTGATAAAATTTTATAAAGGTAGAAAAAATTATCATAATGGAAATCGATTGCTTAACCTAATAAATGTTTGGACTTCAAGAAAGATTTTCACATTGTCATAATATAGAAGATTACCTTTCCCAAAGAGTAACATTTCAAGATCAATACATGTATTACCAAACACTGATATGTGGATTATATAGACTAGTCCTAGTAGCATCATAGTTATTACATTCAAAAAAGAAATGTTCACTCGTCTCAATCCCATCCCACCACAAATACAGAGAGGGGAGTCAACAATATTTTTCAGAAATAAGTGGTGATTGAGAGAGCTACATCATAAGGCCTTCTTGACTAGGCCTTCTTCATAAGGGCCTTTAAAACTTGTAATTGTGTATTAACTCTTTACCAAACGACAAAATTATAGAGTGACCAAAATTGAAAGCATCTGCAGACAAAAAACTTAAAGTGAGTAAAAATCTGAAATTTGTTTTGTGAAGGGAAGAAAACATTGTGGGAAAAGGAGAAAATGCTGGCTACCAGCATTTTCTCCTTTTCGCACAATGTCTTCTAAAGGCTTTATTCTCAGGGTCGTCAAAAGTAGGGATTGTGTGGTAATGGGTTAATTAAAGATATAAATTGACTACTTCTACAAACATTCTGAGAAAATGAGCAGTCACTTGCTACAGTCATTGAATTGCACATTTTAAAAAGCTTTTTTTTCAAACAGTCTTTTCCTTCCCTTCAACAGTTTCTCCTTTAGATTATCTGGCCAAAATAGTATTGTCTCTAAAAACACCCTGAATGGTAGGGAAGTTACAATGCAAATCGATCAAACGCAACTGAATTTGCACAAACTGCACCTTTTACAAACTAGTGTGTTCACAATTGTATTATCAGCAAAATGTGAACCCCTGTCAGTATTTTTTACTTAACTCTTTACCAAACAACAAAATTTTAGACTGTTCCAAATTGAAAGCATTTGCAGACGACAAAATAAATGTGACTAAAGATTGAAATTCATTTTAGGAAGGGAAGAAAACATTGTGGGAAAAGGAGAAAATGCTGGTTACCAGCATTTTCTCCTTTTCCCACAATGTTTTCAAAAGGCTTCAATGACAGGGGTGTTAAAAGTCGGGATTGTGTGGTAAAGGGTTAATTTGATAAAGAAAGACATAAGAAGTTGTTGACTTTCATTGTAAATCTAATACATGGAATAAATCAAACAAATAAGTATGAAGCGGATGATCAGTAAAATATTTGGAAATTGATATATTTTTCACTTCATAATAAATTATGAGATGAACATTCTAATACAAAGGTATAGAAGAAATTGAAGAGATGGAAATTTTAATACCACAACAAATTTGAATTCCATAACAGTTCTATTGAAGAAAACAAGATTGCTCTGTGATATTTGAATACAGGCTTTAAAATAATGATGTTCTGTTAAAAAAAAAAAAAGGATGATTTTGACCAATCAGATCAGTTCATTAAGGTATAATAACTATTTAAAACTATTTTTAGCACTACACCACTATTTCAAAAATGATTCTCAAGTGAATCACCAATCAGATTTGTTCTAATTATATTCATAGCTGTATTTTACCTCATGATGGGAAGAGAACTACTTGTCTGCTTATCAAGTATTGACCCTAATACACACTAAAGCTTTTGTGAGAATAAAATTTTAGATTTTTCCAAACTGAAAACACTTGCAAACGAAAGATCAATGACAGCCCAAAAGATAGTTTTTACAATCAAAATGATAGAAAATATTACTGGAAAAGGAGAAAATGCTGGTTACCAGCTGGTTATCTGCTTCTTCTCCTGTTCAAATAACGTTTTCAAAATCACTCCCTCTCTTGGTAATTAAAACATCTAAGATATCATAATCTGTTAAAGGTTTCATTCCATTCTCAACCTTGGAGCACCCAATAAACTCAGCAATCATGTTCAGTCCAGAAATAAGACCCAAATAATTGAGTTTTTAGGGTTACATTTTCCAACAATATCTGCAAAAAGGACAGAGTAGACCAAAGATTGGTTTGCATTTATTTGCAATCTGATCTTAATCTAGTAATTTTTGTAGTGAATTACATTTTAAGGGTTGAATATCACATTACCTTTAAAAGGATGCAAGTCTGATAGTTCCCAGTGTGTGGGCAAAGTGTAAAATAAAAAGGAATTTCTCAAAATGAAGAGTTAAAAAAAAAAACAGCTTGCAAATAAAAAGGTGCATATTAATACCAAGCCATCTAGATCTATTCCCAAATTTTCCTTGAACAAAACAAAGCAACGAAAAGCAAGTGAAACCATAGTTGTTCAGGTTGACAAATAGCCCATTACAATTTATGTTTGCCTTTTTTCTTGAATCAGGAAAAAGAAATTCAAGGGGCCACAGTTACTATTACAGTCAACCAGTCAAAATTAGAGCTTTTACTAAACATGTTTATACTCCCCACCAGCACCTTGTCACAAAACAAGGTCTTTGTCACAGAATGCAGAATGGTTTAGTACGAAAGTAAGAGTTGAAAAAAGTTCAAGGGGAGATAATTCTGCAACAAATCACAGCAGGGTTATGAAAATTGCACATGCACAACTTCATATAATGTAGGAACACTGTGTGTAGTTTGAGCTCAATACCATAAAAACTCTTGGAGTATTGCTCTGGACAAATTTGTGTCTATGGACAGACAGCCATGGCAATTCCAATATACCACCCTCCACTACGTTATGGGGGGGGGTTTAATGAAAACTGCAGGTGAACAAGTTCCCTCTTAAACAAGGCCTTCTTTAAAATTACCAACAAATAGGTGGAGATAGTTTGAAGGGAAGAGGACAACAAAATGCATCCATGGGCATACCAACAGATGCAGTATTACATATTCAACAGACATACTTTTTTTGAAGCAGGTGATGACCAATGACCCTTCAAGCAGAGTAGATAAGAAGTCCAAACTTCTTTTGAAAATTGCCAGAAACCTTTGCACAAGTACCTTTATTTTTTTTCCAAAAACTTCAACAATGAATTCATACTAGGAGACCAAGATGGTTCTCTATTGCTAAACAGAGGAAAGGTGAGCCAGAAACTTTGTATATCAAAGAAACAGATACAGTCCCTTGGAGCATGACACTTGATTTTTTAACAATATCCTATAAGTGTATTCTGATTATTAAGAATAATCTCCATGTAAAATTCATGAACAGGCCACAGATTATAGATATTACTGCAGATATACTTTTCTCTGTTTTTGGTGACGATGGTTTTGACCTCAACTTTAGTCATGTCATGAAGTCAAAGGTAAGCTTAGAGTCATTGTTTGTGCCATCTTTGTAGTGGCCCTGAGTTTCCATGCTCTCTAATTTCTGATACTGTACAAGATATTAGATTTTTCAAAACTTTTAGTTATATTGGGCACTGATGGCCATATTGGTCACATGACCCATGTGATTTGATTGACTTCTGTTCCCCTTGTCCTAAGGAGTTTGTACATGAAATTTTATATTATTTATGCAATAGCTTCAGCTGAGAAGTTACTTATGTATTGTTGAGAGACTGACGAATTGATGGATGGATGGATAGACAGCTTATAATATGATATACCACAAACTCATTCATTTAATTCAAAACTGTTACATTCAGAGAATCTGAAAAGGAGAAAGGCTATCATAATTGGCAAAAGAAATTTAAGAGAAAATTATATGAAGAAATCATGCCTTATACTCTGTGGTAAAGTCACAGTTTTGTGAAGTTATTTAGCTACATCACATGCAGAAACCTGCAAGATTCTACCTCTTGATTTGTAACCAAATTTAATTTCCAGGTTGCAAATTCAGAGGGAAAAAAAGGCAATCAAAAGAAAAATAATCTAATACCTTTTTTCAAACTTTCATGTCATGAAACAGACTACTTTAGAATACAAAAAAATTTTGCCACAATTATTTCACATGTCTTTTGTACATAAAATCTTTCTTCAAGTTAGGCCTTCACCAAACAACTCCTTATCTAAATGGCCTAATTAAGAGGACTTTTGAAAGCATTGTGGGAAAAGAAGAAGATGCTGATAACCACCATTTTCTTTTTCCACAATGTTTTCTACCCTTTTAAAAACAATTTATAAACCTTTGTTACATTTGTTTTCTTCAAATGATTCCAATTTGATTAGGTATAAAATTTTGTGGTTTGGTAAAGAATTTATCAGGAATAGGCAATCACTGTACGGGCAAATTACCTTTTTCTAATACCGGTAAGTCAAAGACTCTCTGTAAAAAGTACATCTCAGTAACATTTTTTGTATCCTTGGAAGCATAATATTATGGCATTTTTAGTGCTGAGTCCTGTATGAACCCTTTATTACACAATGATGAGTTTGAGCAAGATAGCTGTTAAACTCATTTTCCACAATGTTCTCTGCCCTTTTTGATTAAAGTTCCACCCTCTGTGCCACATAAAATTTATCAACTGCAACTAATTTCTATTGGTCAGACAGTAAAGACATAACTGTCCAATCCTTACTGAGATATTTTCTAAGTTGTCTATAGCGAAATGTGTCACTGGGGGGTATGTGAGTAATTCTCCTTTTCCAACAAAATTTTCATATCAAAGACAGAAACCATCACTTAACCCTTTCCCAAACAAACCCTGGTTTTTACGTGTCTGCAGTAAAAGTATTTTGAAAACACTGTGGGAAAAGGAGAAATTGCTTGTAATGAGCAATTTCTCCTTTTCCCACAGTGTTTTCTACTCTTTTTGCGAACTTTCTGCCATTTTCTCAATATCTAAAATTGTCATCTGCAAACTTTTTCAGTTTGGAAGAGTCCAAAATTTGACATTTGGGAAAGGGTTAAGCTACACTTAGGCAAAGGCTTTTTGAAATTTGGCTGATTCCACAAGTTTGTTGCCTCAGCAGCCCATACAAACAGACAATATTATTTTTAACAAATGAAATTCAAATGTAACATTAACACAAACATTTTGCTACAAGCATTTAGATATAGACATAAGCCCTGAACCCTCCTTAACAATGGTGTCTAATCCTTTAACCATTTCATATACATGTATAGTGATTTTAGTGTCAGTATAACAGACTCAGTTATTGCAATTTTAAGACTGTTTTCATTATGCAACCTCTCATAATGCTGGAAGAGAAGAACACTCCAAGATCAGACTACATTTTCTGTGCAGTCTGATCTAGGCCTTTATTATCTGCAAAATTAACCAAGGTTGTATTCAATACCCTGATAGTTAGTTTGCTTCAACCAACTCCATATTCAACCAACTCCATATATATATGTATCTTTTCAAGCCCATCTCTTTGCATAAATTTGTTTTGCATTTGTTGAAAATCAAAACCTTTGATTTTCAACATTAATTTGGCTTTTATTTAAATACATTTTCACCAATTTCAAAATTTCACTTCTTCAAATATTGTCTGTTGGTCGTTGTTCAAATCATTTTTATTGACTTCAAAATCCACAACATGTTTGTTTGTCTATTTCAACTCTTTGGCAAGAATGAAATGAATGAAATGTGATGCATTTGATTTATTAAGGTATATTTAACTCATTAACAAACGACAATATTTTACACTGGTCCAAATTGAAAGCATTTGCAGATGAAAAAATAAAAGTGACAAGAAGTTTGAAATTTGTTTTGTGAAGGGTAGAAAACATTGTGAGAAAAGGAGAAAATGCTGGTTACCAGCATTTTCTCCTTTTCCCACAATGTTTTCTAAAGGCTTCTTTCTAAGGAGCGTCAAAAGTAGGGTTTGTGTGGTAATGGGTTAAAGACTGTTTGGATCCATACATAAGAAAATCTTTTAACTCTTCCCCAAAACAATGCCAAGTTTTAACAAGAGCTATCACTAAATGTGATTATACCCCCACCAGCTCCTCGTCACAAAAACAGGTCTTTGTCACAGAATGCAGAATGTTTTAGTACAAAAGTAAGAGTTGAAAAAAGTTCAAGGGGAGATAATTCCACATCAAATCACAGCAGCGTCATGAAAATTGCACATGCACAACTTCATATATATATAGAAACCCTGTGTGTAAATTTGAGTTCAGCATGTGAAAAACTCTTGGAGTATTGCTCCTGTGCTCCGGACAAATTCATGTCTATGGACAGACTAACGGACGGACGGACATCCACGGCAATTCCAATTATACCTCTTCCACTTCGTTGTTAGGGGTATAATGACCCTAAAGAAGGCAGTTTTTTGAAAATCTTGTGGTAGAAGCAGAGAAAACTGGTAATAAGCATACTCTACTTTTCCCACAAAGTTTTCTGTTCTTTTAATGTTAAAATTGATCATTGAAGAATGTTTTACTTCTCCTCTCTATCTGCTTCAAACTTGCATCAGTGCAAAATTTTGTTGTGTGGCAACAGCCTTATCCTACATTTTTGCTATATCTTTTATCCTATTTCATCAAAAGTAATGATGATCTTACAGTGCTAACTGAAATTACACAAACTGACATGTCATTTAACCCTTTACCAAATGACAATATTTTAGACTGGTCCAAATTGAAAACATTTGCAGATGACAATTTCAATGTGGTTGAAACGGAGCATTTTTTTCTTGGTTAGCGAAGAAAACATGTTGGGAAAAGGAGAAAATGATGGTTACCAGCATTTTCTCCTTTTACCACAATGTTTTTCAAAGTCTCTCTTCTCTTTCAGAGTCCATAAAAGTCGGGATTATGTGGTAAAGAGTTAAGAGAAAAGTATATGTTTCAAGCAAAGTGAAGTAGAAAAATATCATGGCAAAAACAAAAGATCATTCAAGCTTTATCATGCTTGCAATAAACCGAGATTTCCACATCTCTAACAGACATAGATCCATCCACTTTGTAGTTACTCATTAGAAAACATACTTTCAGTCCATGAACAAAATTTTTAATGCTGAAAATGTTTGCAATATTCAATTTGTTTTGTATGTGTAACACACTATCAGTGTTGATCTAGGATCTGACTGCACATTTTCACATTCTATAGAGTCAGATCTTGATCTATACTGCCCACAAAAGCACCTACAGCTGTCCTCGGCATGCTAAGAGTCAATGGACTCAACTTACCTCAACAGGGAAGTCACAGGTGGGAGCACATTCCCACACCTAATGTACAAGATATTACAAAATTAAAGATTTTCAAAAGAGTCTGCTATTTCTTTCTTCCCTTTCTACGATGTCAAACTTGTTTTAAAAGAAAGAAAAAAATGCTGTATAAAATATATATTTGATGACCTTAACCCTTTCCAAAACAATCCCTGGTTTTTACGGGTCAGGAATAAAAGCCTTTTGAAAACATTGTGGGAAAAGGAGAAAATGCTGGTAACCAGCATTTTCTGCTTTTCCCACAATGTTTTCTACTCTACAATATAGAAAAATCATCTTTTTAGCAACTGTTAATTTGTCATTTGCGAAATGCTTTCAATATGGTCTGGTCCTAAATTTGCTGTTTGGGAAAGGGTTAAATAAATGGGAAAATGAGAAAATGCTAGTCACCAGCATAATGGTTTAACTCTTTACCAAACAACCCCAACTTTTAACGACCCTGAAAGAGAAGGCTTTGGAAAACATTGTGAGAAAAGAAGAAAATGCTGGTAACCAGCATTTTCTTCTTTTCCCATAATGTTTTCTACCCTATCACAGGGAGAAATGATCATTTTAGCAATATTTTATTTGTCATCTGCAAGTGCTTTCAAATTGGATGAGTCCAGAATTTTGTTGTGTGGTAAAGGGTTAATAGCTCAATGTTTTCTGCATTTTTAATGTTCAGCCCTATTCAGTTTGTTGGTAGGAAAATAGTTTCAATATGAAAGAGTCTGAAATTTTCTAGTCTGGGAAAGACTAAAACCTTTCTCAAAACTGTTCCCCCCCCCCCCACCACATTTTTTCTACCTTATCAAGTCAGGTATCATAAAAAAAAAAAAATTTTGCTGGAGCGTGTCTTTGAAAAAGAAAAAGAAAACATTATAGGAAACGAGAAAATGCTGGTTACTTGCATTTACTTCTTTTCCAAGATGGTTTTCATACACCTTCTTCTTCAGATTGTTAAAACTCTGCATATGAGGCATGCTTTTGCAAAACCAGATTAAGGTAGACTGTTCCTATGGTCAACAGAATAATGATGAAATGGTAAAAAAATTCCACCCAGGTTAACTGGATTGAGGTAGACTGGTCCTATGGTCTGCAGAAAAATGTTCAAACGGCAAAACATTTCCACCCATGTGAGCCTGTGCAGGCTGACCTGGGTGGATACTTTTTGCAGTTGCAACAAACCTACTTTTACAGAGCATGGCTCACATGTATGCTGGTCTGAAAGCTTACCTTTCCAGATTCTTCATGAAATCTTATTTCTGCCTCAAACAACTGTTTGAATACCTCTCCAAAGAATGGTACCCGGCTGAAACAAACACCACAAATATGTATGCATGTAGTTAAGTAAATAGATATTTGGTTCAAGCCTTTCCTAAACAATCTCCCTTTTTAACGACCCTGATGAAAAAGCTTAGGTCCAAGAAAATGCTGGTCACCAGCAGTTTTCCCCTTTTCCACAATCTCTTCTACCCTTTCCAGACAATCCCAACATTCCAACCACATTTAAATTTTCACCTGTAAATGCTTTGATCCAAGCCTAAAATTTTACGATGAGGTAATGAGTTAACTCTTTTCCCCAGTCTTACAATTCAGTCAGACTTCACCATGGACAGACATGTTGAAAATTTGAATATTTTATTCTTCAACAGCATTGTGAAAAAAGAAATTTCTTTTATGATCTGTTTTCAAAATCACTTTACACTGCAGACAGGTGCAACAGGAGTGAAATGTTGTATATGTATTTGAAAAGTAATGAGTTGATAGACAGTAGTGTAACAGGGGAGCCACAGTTTCTTGTATTTCCTGTATGGCTATCAACCTTCTAAATTACCTACACTGTGTACCACCTTTGGTCTATCTCGACTACAGTTGCTTTTGAGGCCTCTGCAGATCAAAACCAGATTTCACAAAATGTGCACTGTTTTAATCAATTAAAAGGCTTCATTCCTCAAGGTTGCTAAAACTCAGGATAAGAAGGTAACAAGTGAAAGAGCTCTGCAGAATCCCTACAGTTGGTAAAACTGACTCTAAAACTAAATACAGCATGACAAAGATAACCAAATATTACTTTACAACATGAAAGAGCCTTTAACCCTTTCCCAAACGACAAACTTTTGGACTAGATCAAATTGAAATCATTTGCAGACGACAATTCAACTCTTGCTGAAAAGATGATTTCTGTTTATGATAAGGTAGAAAACATTGTGGGAAAAGGAGAAAATGCTGGTTACCACCATTTTCTCCTTTTCCCACAATGTTTTCAAAAGGCTACTATTCCAGACCCTTAAAAACCAGGGATTGTTTGGGAAAGGGTTAAAGTATATCCACTGACTCAACCAACCTTTTATAAAACTCTGGAAGTTCCTGATGCAAGTCATTATTCAGATCTTCATAAATCTTTTTGGCATGTTCTAAGTCATCTTTAGCCTGAAAATAAAAGATATACATCAGTGCTTGTAGAAAATGTTGAGGGGTGAATGCCAAACTATTCCATCTGCGATTTGGAAAATTTTACAGGTGAGAGAAAAAACTTTGAAAACAATTGTTTGATCCTCTTTTTTAGACATGTTGTATTTAGTTGTGTCAATGAATTTAACACAACTTAAAGTCTCCTTTCCTATACTCCATAGGGATACAAAAAGCTTTTTAAACAGTGATAATAAAAGAAGAGTATGTGTATAAAATGAGATTAATTAACCCATTACCACTCAATCCCTACTTTTGACGCCCCTGAGAAAGAGGCCTTTTGAAAACACTGTGGGAAAAGGAGAAAATGCTGGTAACCAGCATTTTCTCCTTTTCCCACAGTGTTTTCTACCCTTTTCAGAACAAATTTCTATTTTTCAGTCACCTTTATTTTGTCGTCTGCAAATGCTTTCAATTTGGACCAGTCCAAAATTGTCTCGTGTGGTAAAGAGTTAATCAAATGTTTTAATTTTTGCTGATGACATCTCTAGTTTTGCAGATAAATAATATAAAATGTTGCATATAATTGATATTTTTAACAATGAACAATTTAGTACATGTATAGGTGTTTGACCATGTTAAATCTCAATCTGACTAAAATTCTTATATTTCACTCTTTACCACATGACGACAAGTATAAACGACCCTGAAAAAGAAAGCTTTTGAAAATATTGGTGGAGAAGAAGAAAATGCAATATTGTCTCACCTTTAAAAGACAAATAAAATCATATGAGCCGAATAAAATATGCAAAATGCTTTAAATCAAGACAAGTCTAACAAGCAGTTTAGTTAAAACGATATCCCTGGCTGAGGAAAAGTAACTCCTACCTTAAAATCGTTCGCAGTCGAACATTTTGCATCAAATCCCACACAATTAATTAATGTGTACAGGTACAAAGTTTCATGAAATTCTGTCCAATGGTGTTGGAGAATTTTTCCAGACACATGGACGGAAGGAAGGATGGACAATGCTACGCTGGGGGATAAACATTTGTGAAGTGGTAAAGGTTTAAAAAATTTACAGCTATCATAGCTGTGACCTACCTTGGCGATTTTTGCATCATCTTTCTTTTTTGCACTTTCTTGAACCTCTAGATTATGTTTGGCATTGTCATAATCTATCAGCTTTCTTCTGCTCTTAGCTACTCTGCTCTGAAAAATCCAGTCAAATAAACATTAGCAAAATCTCCATTTTCCAAACATCCACTCATTAATCCCATCCATCGACTACTGATCATGGTGGCTCACTCTGTTACACAAT
The DNA here is from genome assembly GCA_943736015.1 of Tridacna crocea. NCBI lineage: Eukaryota > Metazoa > Mollusca > Bivalvia > Cardiida > Cardiidae > Tridacna > Tridacna crocea. The sequence goes on from OX031061.1 coordinate 46,475,855, forward strand.
GGACTCCAAACCAGGTGGATGCTGGTTTGAATCCAAAACTCAGAAAATTTATTTCATGGAATTGAAAATGAAAACAAGAGCGGCAAATTGTCGCAAGATACGCCCGTCTGACCCCAAGTTGTAAAGCTGGGGCATGCACTGGACAAAATTCAAGTATGAAAAAAAAAAAATAAAGCGAGCAAGAGTTATGATTCCTGTGCACTGCACTCCCCCTTGATGAGATCTATCCACCAATGAAATTTCATAACCCTAGCTAGTATAGTTTTGGAGATATGCTCTGGACAAAATTCAAGTATGAAAAACAACAAAGGGCAATAACTCAAAAATTAAGCAAGCAAGGATTATGATTCCTGTGCACTGCACTGCCCCTATGTGAGATCTATCCACCTATAAAATTTCATAACCGTAGGTAGTATATTTTTGGAGATATGCTCCGGACAAAATTCAAGTATGAAAAACAACAAAGGGCAATAACTCAAAAATTAAGCAAGCTAGAGTTATGATTCCTGCACATTGCACTCCCCCTCGATAAGATCTATCCACCCATAAAATTTCATAACCCTAGCTAGTATAGTTTTGGAGATATGCTCCGGACAAAATTCAAGTATGGTAAACAACAAAGGGCAATAACTCAAAAATTAAGTGAGCAAGAGTTATGATTCCTGCGCACTGCACTTCCCCTCGATGAGATCTATCCACCCATGAAATTTCATAACCCTAGCTAGTATAATTTTGGAGATATGCTCCGGACAAAATTCAAGTATGGAAAACAACAAAGGGCAATAACTCAAAAATTAAGTGAGCAAGAGTTATGATTCCTGCGCACTGCACTCCCCCTCGATGAGATCTATCTACCCATGAAATTTCATAACCCTAGCTAGTATACTTTTGGAGATATGCTCCGGACAAAATTCAAGTATGAAAAACAACAAAGGGCAATAACTAAAAAATTAAGCAAGCTAGAGTTATGATTCCTGCGCACTGCACTCCCCCTCGATGAGATCTATCCACCCATAAAATTTCATAACCCTAGCTAGTATACTTTTTGAGATATGCTCCGGACAAAAATCAAGTATGAAAAACAACAAAGGGCAATAACTCAAAAATTAAGCAAGCTAGAGTTATGATTCCTGTGCACTGCACTCCCCCTCGATGAGATCTATCCACCCATAAAATTTCATAACCCTAGGTAGTATAGTTTTGGAGATATGCTCCGGACAAAATTCAAGTATGAAAAACAACAAAGGGCAATAACTCAAAAATTAAGCAAGCAAGAGTTATGATTCCTGCACACTGCACTCCCCCTTGATGAGATCTATCCACCCATGAAATTTCATAACCCTAGCTAGAATAGTTTTGGAGATATGCTCGGGACAAAGAACTGGACGCCGCCCGCCCGCCCGGACGCCCGCCCGGACGCCCGCCACGGGTGATCCCATAATACGTCCCGTCTTCGACGGGCGTATAAAAATGTTACACACCATCCAAACAAACAAGTTTGTTGACTGATTTAAAGTATTTGCCTAAAACCTATAATTGTATTTTGTTGAAAAAGGGCAAAGTAGCTCACTTCAGTAGTGTTGCTGCACCAGTGCTTTATAGCTATGCTGGTATTTTATTGAAAAAGGGTAAGTAGTAGTTTGGATGCAAACTTCAGAATTGTTGGTGCATTGGTATTTTATGGCTATATTGGTATTTTATTGAAACAGGGTGAAGCAGTAGTTTTGATGCCAACTTCAGAATTGTTGATGCATTGGTATTTTATAGCTATACTGGTATTTTATTGAAACACGGTGGGTAGTAGTTTGGATTCCAACATCAGAACTGTTGCTGCACCCATTTTTTATAGCTATGCTGGCATTTTGAAACAGGGTGAAGTAGTAGTTTGGATGTCAAGTTCAGAACTGTTCCTGCATTGGTATTTTATAGCTTTACAGGTATTTTATTGAAACAGGGTGAAGTAGTAGTTTGGATGCCAACTTCAGAACTGTTGCTGCACTATTATTTTGAAGCTATATAGGTATTTTATTGAAAAAGGGTGAAGCAGTAGTTTTGATGCCAACTTCAGAACTGCTGCTGCACTGGTATTTTATAGCTATACAGGTTATTTTATTGAAACAGGGTGAAGTTGTAGTTTGGATGTCAAGTTCAGAACTGTTCCTGCATTGGTATTTTATAGCTAGCTATACAGGTAGTTTAATGAAACAGGATGAAGTAGTAGTTTGGATGTCAAGTTCAGAACTGTTGCTGCACAAGTATTTTATACCTATACAGGTATTTTTTTGAAACGGGCGAAGTAGTAGTTTGGATGCCAACTTCAGAACTGTTGCTGCATAGGTATTTTATAGCTATACAATAGCTATACAGGTATTTTATTGAAACAGGGTGAAGTAGTTGTTTGGATGTCAAGTTCAGAACTGTTCCTGCATTGGTATTTTTTAGCTATGTTGGTATTTTTTTGAAAAAGGATGAAGTAGCAGTTTGAATGCCAACTTCAGAACTGTTGCTGCACTGTTATTTTATAGCTATACAGATATTTTATTGAAACAGGGTGAAGTAGTAGTCTGGATGACAACTTCAGAACTGCTGCTAGATGTTTTTCATGAAGCACTCTCATTCATCTTTGCTTAACCATTTAGCAGATATCAGGTATCAGATAACAAAATATCTCACTAATCCATATTAAAACCATAGGCAGATAATAAACATGTCTCAAAAAATGGGATTTACCATTAAAAAGGGGGGAAATACTGATTTTCAACTATCCTACTCTCTCTAAAATACCTGAAGTATGTTAGTCATGTCAAAACAACATTTCACTTAACTCTTTACCAAACAACAAAGTTGTAGACTTATTCAAACTGAAAGCATTTGCAGACAGCAAAGCACGGCTCAAAAATTGAAGTTTATTTTGAGAATGGTAGAAAACATTGTGGAAAAAGGAGAAAATGCTGGTGACCAGCATTTTCTCCTTTTCCCACAATGTTTTCAAAAGGCTTCTTCCTAAAGGTCGTTAAAAGTAGGGATTGTGTGGTAAAGTTAACCATCTACTAAGAAAGGTCATCTTTTAACAACCCTGAGGAAAACAGTTTTTGAAAACATTGTGGAATTTTTTTTCTAGACTTTTGAATAGAAATCATAGATTTTAAATAATACTGAACTTGTCTTGCACAAGGTTATGACTGTTGTTTAGTAAGGAGCATAATCTCAGTCTGATCTAGGTTACATGTTTATGTACATTTTGTTGTTTAGATATAATTAATATTAAATATAATTTTTCAGCCTATATTTCCTCATGTACGAGCATATGTTACAGAGACTGCAGTCATGTACACTGAAAAACTGATTTTATCCTTAAGCATCCTCTTGTTAATGCATCTTTGCAGTGTCTATCGTGATCAGATGAAGAAATAGTATCTTCTGATTACCAAAATAATTTGGACAAATGAGGGTTTTTCCTCTGAACTGAAAGTGCCCATTTGAGTTTAGACAGCATTCCTATCTTGTGTAAGGTTACTTTTCAAACAACTGTGGCAAAAGCGGAACTGCTTTTTCTGGTTTCTCCTCTTGCCGATATATTTCCATATGATCCATGCTCTGTGAAAGGGGCTTAACTCTTTACCACACAATCTGACTTTTAACGACCCTGAGATAGAAGCCTTTTGAAAACATTGTGGGAAAAGGGAAAATGCTGGTAACCAGCATTTTCTCTTTTTCCCACAATGTTTTCTACCCTGCTGATAATGAATTTCAATTTCTGAGTTACATATAGTTTGTTGTCTGCAAGTGCTTTCAATTTGGACCAGTCTACAATTTTGTCATTAGGTAAAGAGTTAATGTATTTGTTAAAAAAAATCAACCCAGGTCAGTGTGCACAGTCTGCACAGGTAGATCTCGGCTGAAACTTTATGCTATTGGTCAATCTTCTGCATATCAAAGACCCAGTGTACCTCATGATTCAGTAAGTTATTATACAAAACAGATGTAAGGGATAAGCAGTACTGTGATGACTTGGTTCAGAGCTCCATATAAAAGGGAGTGATTGTATTCTAAATCCATCATTTCTGTTCAAAATCCTATGAAATGGGTACTCATTAGAAATGTGTCGATGAGACAGTTCTAATAAGTACCCACAACATAGGGTTTAATGGGGAATAATATTTTTTTATTTTGAAATCAAAATCACTCCCTCTATCTGCAGCTCTGTTGCTTGGTATCATACCTTTTGCCACAGCATGGCACATATTGATAGGTGAGTGCAACACTATTCTAAGTGCCTGTACAATGTACAGGCACTTAGAATAGTATTGCACTCACCTACCGATATGTAAAAAAGTATGTGTATTCATGTATTTGACCTTATTTCATGATGATTAGCCATATTTTACAAATAAGTTTTTACAGTTAACAATTATCAGTATAGTATCGTACATATATTTGGCTGTTCTCTTGTTATATGAAAACATTTTCAACTTCTGTTCAAATTGCAAGCATTTGCAGACAATAAATGTGGATGTGCAGACAATAAATGTGGAAGTGTTGATTGGGATTTGTCTAGGATAGGAAAGTAAACACTTTTAGAAAGTGGAGAACATACTGTCACCAGCTTTTTCTCCTTTTTCCACAAAGATTTTAAAACTGCATCTCCCTCAGGGAATTGAAATCCCTTCTTTTACTCTTTACCAGACAACAATATTTTAGGCTTGTCCAAATCCAAATCATTTGCAGACGACAAAATAAAAGTGACTGAAAATTTGAAATTTGTTTTGTGAAGGAAAGAAAACATTGTGGGAAAAGGAGAAAATGCTGATAACCAGCATTTTCTCCTTTTCCCACAATGTTTTCTAAAAGCTTCTTTCTCAGGGTCATCAAAAGTAGGGGTTGTGTGGTAATGAGTTAAGCAAAGGGATAATTACGAATATATACAATCATCCACTTCAATTTTTGGTATTTAACTTCCTTTCCTTGTATTGTGTGTTTTTGAACCCTTCATCTAAGAGGCTCATGTTTTGTTTTAAACCACTCAACCCTTTGCTACAGAATTCTTGGTTTCAATGACCCTAAAAAAGGGCTTTTGAAAACATTGTGGGAATGTTTTCTACCCTTTCAATGTCACATCCCAAAATTTCAAGCCACATCTTATTTCTTGTCTGCAAATATTTTGGTTTCAGACAAGACAAAAATTTTGTGTTTTTCTATTTCAGGAAAAGAAATTAAATAGCCCTCATATGAGTACAATATACTAGTTATTAACTCTTTACCATACAAAAAGACTTAAGACTGGTCCAAATTGAAAGCACTTTCAGATGATAAACGCAACTCAAAAATTGAAATTTGTTTCCAGCAGGGTATAGCTCTATGATGGGGCAGAAAACATTGTGGGGAAAAAGAGAAAATGTTGTTTTTTCCCACAATGTTTTTAAAAGTCATCTCTTCCAGGATTGTTAAAAACAGGGATTGTAAAGGGTTAACAGAAAACATGAGTTAAGGCTAGATTCATTTGACAAAAATGACAACACTAGTAAAAAAAAAACAGTTGTTCCTTAACCCTTTCCCAAACGAGCCCTGGTTTTTAAGTGTCTGCAGTAAAAGTCTTTGAAAACACTGTGGGAAATGGAGAAATGGCTCATGACAAGCCATTTCTCCTTTTCCCACAGTGTTTTCTAACCTTTTTTGAGAATTTTCTTCAATTTTCTCCAAATCTAAAATTGTCGTCTGCAAACTCTTTCGGTTTGGAAGGGTCCAAAATTTATTGTTTGGGAAAGGGTTAAGAGCAATTTCTCTTTCTACTAAGTGTTCAGTAGTGGTCTGCTACAAAAAAGAACATAGTTGCCTGCAGCTGCCAGAAGCCACCAAATCAACTTGAATTAACTGACCTTGATTTGAGGAATGCATGCCAAGTATTTGGACAATCTTTCTTGTACTTGATCTTGTAGTTTCTGTATGTAGTCTTGCCATAACATGTCCATATTCTGAAAGTAGAAAAGGGAATCTGAGAAATATTATTTGACTCTTTTATGAAATCATTAAATTTTGACCTGGTCCTCATGACTTCGAAAGCTGTTACAGATTACAAATTAACTTTGGCTTAAAGGATGAAATTTGTCCCTGAAAGTACAGAAAAGATTGAGGAAAAAAGAATACATGCTGATCACTAGTATTTTCTCTTCTTCCCATAATCTTTTCCAAAACCGGTTTCCTCGAGGTTGTTAAAACTTCAGATTGTTCGGTGCAAGATTAACCCTAAGGAGGTAGGCTTTTGGAAACAGTGATGCAAAGGAAGAAAATTCTAGTAATCAACATTTTCGTAATCAACAATGTTTTCTACCATGCTGGAAGCAAATTTAAATTCTTCAGTTATATTTATTTTGTCGTGTGCAAAAGCTTTCTAAATGGACAAGTCTAAAATTTTGTCATTTAGTAAAGGGTTAAAATACTTTGTTTTTGTCTAGGTCACTTACAATAGTTGGTGTCTAGTCTGAAAAAAGCAGCCTACCTAAGTAGATCTGCTGGTAACAAACTAGTGGTCTAGGGGTCTGCTAGTCACCAACATTTTCTCTTTCTCCTACAATTCTTTTCATATGTTAAAAAAGAAAACAATATTTGAGTCGTATCTAATTTATTGTCTGCTAATGTCTTTGTTTGATTTAGATAAGTCTAAAATTTTCTCATCTGGTAATGAGTTCACTCTTTACCACACAATCCCGACTTTAAACGACCTTGAGAAAGAGGCCCTTTGAAAACATTGTTGGAAAAGGAGAAAATGCTGGTAACCAGCATTTTCTCCTTTTCCCACAATGTTTTCTACCTTTCCTAAAGCAAATTTCCATTTTTGAGTCTAAGAAAATTTTGTCGCCTGCAAATGCTGTCAATTCGGACTAGCCAAAAATCTGGTCATCTTATGATGTGTTAACTGCTGAAATAATACGGGTACCTTGAGTATTTCTACAACACTTTCTTGGCCCTCCCATTCTGCCTCGTAGGTTTCTGACAATGTTGTGTAGAAAGTCTTTGATGCAACTGATAATGCTGAAAAAGACAAAAGAAATTTGTGTATTTATGTTTTTTTAATGCTGCTTTCAACCATATTTTGGCAGATTTGTATTCGTATTTCCCTGATTTTTACCAAAACAGAGCTGGGACCCTGAGGTGGATTGCCCGTGACTGAAACTGGTCTGCAAACAGAAAAAAATTATGGAAATCACTGTAGGAAAGGACAAAAATGCTTGATAACAGCATTTTCTTCTTTTCTCAGAGTGTTTGCGAAAGCTTTGTTCATCATGGTCATTTGAACAAAGGACAGTTTGGTAAAGGATTAATCAATTCAAAGGTCAAAACATTCTTGATCATTAAATCACAATCCCCTGAAACAATTTGCACTTAAAGATTTTCGAAACACTGACTCAAGTAGAGGGAACCATAATGCAGATTCCAGTTACATCGCTTTTCATTGCCAAATAACGTACTGGGATTCCGGCTAAGACTCCGGTAATCCGTAACCGATTGGCCAATGCTGGTTCCCCACATGGTTTATGGATTACCAGAGTCTTAGCCAAATCCTTATCATGAAAGGGGATGTAACATGAATCCCATTAACCCTTTCCCAAACAAGCCCTGGTTTTTACGTGTCTGCAGTAAAAGTCTTTTGAAAAGACTGTGGGAAAAGGAGAAATTGCTCGTAACGAGCAATTTCTCCTTTTCCCACACTGTTTTCTACTCTTTTTGAGAACTTTCCGACATTGTCTCAAAATCTAAAATTGTCGTCTGTAAACTCTTTCAGTTTGGAAGAGTCCAAAATTTGTTGTTTGGGAAAGAGTTAAGGTACCCTATCCTTAACTCATTACCAAATGACAAAACTTTAGGCTTGTCCGAATCGAAAGCATTTGCAGAAGAAGGCAAAATAAAAGTGACTGAAAATTTGAAATTTGTTTTGTGAAGGGTAGAAAACATCACATCGTGGGAAAGGAGAAAATGCTGCTTACCATTATTTTCTCCTTTTCCCACAATGTTTTCAAAAGGCTTCATTCTCAGGGTTGTTAAAAGTTGGGATTGCCTGGTAAAGAGTTAATACATAGATAATCTACATGAATTACAGTCTAATACATGAAAACAAGTGAAAACAGTTGGAGAAAAAAATCCTTTTCAGGTATTTCTTTCCTTGTGTCACACTGTTGTCAAAGGAGTTAGCTGTACAACAGGCTGGGAAATAAACCTCCCTGTCCACAGAAAATGGCTAATAAACTTCACCCATGGGGATGAAGTCATTCTGCTGACTTAGTCAAACTCCTTGAACCTTGATATATTATGCATGTATGAATCTTGTCTGATATTTATCGAAATACTTCAACTCTTTTACCTGAGGACATAACTTCAGACTGTTTTAACACTGAAAGCATTTGCAAAGGACAACTGCAGTGTGGCTGGATAGTATTAAGTTTTAACCCTTTTAACTCAATACCAAACGACAAAATTTTAGGCTTGTCCAAATTGAAAGCATTTGCAGACGAAAAAATATAAGTGACTGAAAATTTGAAATTTGTTTTATGAAGGGTAGAAAACATTGTGGGAAAAGGAGAAAATGCTGGTTACCAGCATTTTCTCCTTTTCTCACAATGTTTTCAAAAGGCTTCTTTCTCAGGGGCGTCAAAAGTAGGGATTGCGTGGTAATGGGTTAACAGACGACAAAATTTTAGCCTTGTCCAAAGATGAGACAGTAGCAGACCGCATAGCAATGTGGCTCATACGGTGCAGTTCTTCTTTTATACTGTAGAAAACATTTTAGGAAAAGGAGAAAATGCTGGTTAAAAGGATTTTCTCCTTTTTCTACATTGTTTTCAAAAGGCTTCTTTTCCAGGATTGTTGAACTGTGGGATAAAATGGTTAAAACTTAAGGGTGGCAAAAATGGTGAGGAAAAGATAAAATGCTAAAAACGCTAGCACTTTGTCCTTTTCCCACAATGTGATACAAAGCATCCTTCCTAAGGATCAAACAACCACAGGTCCATTTTGTACAGGATAAACTCTTTGACAGCTAATTAACCCTTTACAAATGATAAAATTTTAGACTGGTCCAAGTTGAAAGCATTGCAGATGACATTAAAGTAAACAAATCTCACAATTTGAATTTTTTTCCAGCAGGGTAGTAAACATTGTGGGAAAAGAAGAAAATGCTGGTTACCAGCATTTTCTCCTTTTCCCACAATGTTTTCAATAGGCTCCTATCTCAGGGTCGTAAAAACCAGGGATTGTTTGGTAAAGGGTTAATGCTCCTGAGGAGGAAGGCTTTTGAAAGCATTGTAGGTTATCAGCATTTTCTCCTTTTTGTATGAAGTTTTCTACCCTTTCTAACCTCCCGGTCTCACAGACCCCGATTTAATCCCGATTTCGAAAATTTCAAAATCGGCGCGAAATTGGCTAGCTTCGGGAGAGTCGTAGTGCCTCCTGACTCAAATCGGCATCAATTCGGGATCAAAAATAAATCGGGACAAAAATTTCAACATGCGCAAATTTTTCTCCCGATTTTGAAAATCGTGCCGAAATCGGCGCACCTCGGTGTACATCGTACTAAGTCGTCGTTGTTCGTAGTAAGCAAATCGGCATTATTCGGTCCTATTTCGGCGTACCTACCTCGGCGATGAACCCCGAATAACGCCGATGTACCACGAGTAACTCCGATTCTCGCCGATGAACTACGATGAGATAAGCGACTAGCATCACGAGCTACACCGACCTACACCGAATAACCGTACGAACTGCTAAGATATCATCCCGTAGTACTACGAAGTACCCCGAATTCCGATTGGTATAAAAAGGCGAATCAACTTTGAAAGAATTAATTTGCAGATTTTTTCCAAACCTTTAAACGAGACGCTTGTCTATACTTCGATACAATGGGACCAAAAAGGGGGCTTTCGAAGAAAAAGTAGTCAGCTACAACAGATATGCCTCCTCCATCGAGCACCTAAGCTACACCATTAAGCACATAGAACTAACCTGACCCTGATTTTATGCCGGATCAGCCAGTTATCCTGCAAAATGAGTTTGAGGATGACGTCTACTATCCATATGATAACTGATTTTTTTTTTTGCTGTTAATAACGGAATTTATGCTCATTGGACGAAATCGGGGCATAATCCTGAAATAAGATTTGAAACTCGTAGTTGATTCGGATCTGTCGGCGTATGTCGCAGTAAATCTTTGTGCATCGTAGTCCATCGTAGTAAGAAATCGGGATATTCGGTCCAGGTCGTACTGTTTCGTAGTAACTCGGCTCCTAAACTCGGCGTACTTCGGAACAAAATCGGGGCAAACGCGTAGTAAATTGTATCGCATCATAGTTTTTCGCAGCCCATCGGGAACACACCGATGTATGTCTAAAAATACCCCTCGTCCAAGGATGATCGGAGAAAAACGGCTTGAATTCGTGGTAAATCGGAGAAAATGCGCTCTCCCGAAGCACTACGATTATTTTGGAAATCGGGGTCTGTGAGACCGGGGGGGTGAGACAAATACAATCTTTTAAGCCATATTCAATTTGTTGTCTGCAAATTCATTTGAATTGGGAAAGTCTCAAAGTCTGTTGTCTGGAAAGAGGTTAAAAGCATGTCTTGGTCAGTATGCAAAACCTCAGGGGCATAATCAAGAAAAAGTAAATTATACACATGCCAAAGGCGTGCATGAATGCCGTAGACATTTTCGAGCGCTGTAGGTGCGAGTGGGGAGAGTGCACGAGAGGGGGGCTCCCCCAAGAAAATTTTGATAATTGGAGCCTTATAATCAAGATATTTCTTATCTTGGAGCATAGAAAATGGCCAAACTGAAAAATACACGAAAAGCGGCAACCTATGACCTATTCTCAATTTTTTTTTATATTATGCATGTGCATGGTGTGCGTGATAGATTAAGTTACGCCTATGAAACCTGATGGCTTCTAGCGCCATGCCTAATGTCACTGCTGCATGCATAGATAGTACAGTATCCCAATTTTTCAGCGTAGCTGAATGTGCCGACTTTTCACCTACTGCTTGATACTGATCTAGACTAAATAAAAAGTGTTTTGTGATTGGTTAAAAAATATGGATAGGTCTATTCTCCTTGCCTCTACAGACCTACAAGTGCTGCTATCACTAATGGATACATCGAGGTATGGAATAACAAATGAAAAAGACCCAAGATAATCCTGTTCTAATACTGGTAATCTAGTATTTTTATGTTCTAAAATGTAACACATTATTGTATGTATATATTTTTTCCCCAGACTCTTTTTCGAACAATGATATGGATTAAGATCTGATCTTGAAAAATGTATCTATGTAACAGAAAATTTATTCTTTTTTAACAATATGCAAACAATGAGGGAAAAAAAATTGTTACTTTTCATTTATTTCTCTTCATACTGTACCAAATGAGAGTTTGAATATCCATATTTTTAGTACATCTCTCGCCGCTTGTTGTCTTTTAAAGACGTTTCTTGTTTAGTTTCAAATCTAACAGCCAAGCATTTGTACTGATAAATTTCCCTAACTACAACATCAGTTTTTGGTGTGTTGCCTCTGGGTAGAGAGACAACCACGAAAAAAATAGCTGAAATCTCTGAGGAGATTTTGTACACATCTTCAAACTATCATATTTTCAGAAATTGACAACAAAACTAGTATTTGAACAAAATTATTGCTTTGGTATTCAACAATCCTTTATTTCAAATAAAAATGTTTTCATTTTAAATGCTAAACATATGAAAAAGCAGTTTCATCCATCTTTAACTTGGCATGTTTACATTCCAAAAATTGACACAAAATGGCTGCCAAACACTATAAATTTCGTCATTTTTGTTTTAATTAGATGTTATGAATGACTTCTTTAACCCTTTCCCAAACAGTCCCTGGTTTTTACGACCCTGAAATAGAAGCCTTTTGAAAACATTGTGGGAAAAGGAGAAAATGCTGGTATTTAACAGCATTTTTTCCTTTTCTCACAATGTTTTATATCCTGCTCAAAATATATTTCATTTTTTAAGTTAAGTTTATTTTGTCAGCTGCAATTGCTTTCTATTTCGACCCAGAGTCTAAAACTTTGTTGTTTGGTAAAGGATTAAGCGCTTAAGGTAATGAAACATTTCATTATTTTGTCCTCTGTCATGTGCGTCACTAATAATTGATTGTATTTGGTTGCATTACAGATTAAACTGATGAAAAAGTTTACAGGTTTTTAGCATTTTCTCGTTTTCCATTAGTGTTTTAACTCTTTACCCCACAATCCTGACTTTTAACGGCCCTGAGAAAGAAGCCTTTTGAAAACACTTTGGGAAAAAGAGAATGTGCTGGTAACCAGCATTTTCTCCTTTCCCACAATGTTTTCCTTCCTTCCCAATACAACTTTCAATTTTTCAGTCAGATTTATTTTGTCATCTGCGCTTCCAATTCAGACTAGTTTAAAATTATGTTGTTTGGTAAAGAGTTAAAAAGCTTTCTGTCTCAGGATTGTTAAAACTGGTTTTGTTTTTACCAAAGAAAATAACAAATATATTCATTAATAACAAAAAGCATTTCATGATGAAAATTTCAACATGTCTAAAATGGTACAAACTGTCTTACAAAGAATAGAAAATACTGTGGGAGAAGAAGAAAATTCTGGTTACAAGTGTTTTCGTCTTTTTCTATTATGTTTTCAAAGGGCAAATCTTCCTCTTGGTGATTAAAACATGGTTATCTCTTTACTACACAATCCCAACTTTTAACACCCCTGTGACAGAAGCCTTTTGAAAACATTGTGGGAAAAGGAGAAAATGCTGGTTACCAGCATTTTCTCCTTTTCCCACTATGTTTTCTTTCTTTCCTAAAACAAAATTCAATTCTTTAGTCACATTCATTTTGTCTTCTGCAAATGCTTTCAATTTGGACCAATCTAAAATTTTGTCCTTTGGTAAAGAATTATGCTTGGTAAAGTGTTGATTGTAATTTGATCAACCCCTATCTACCCATTCTAGACTTTTGATAAACGTGAGGGAGATGTCTTTTGAAAACCTTGTGGGAAAAATAGAAATGCTGATTAACAATATTAGTTTTTCTCTTTTTCCTAATGGTGTTTTCTACCTTTCCAGAGAGAAATTATATTTTAGTGTCACAATCATATTGTTATTGGCAAATTTAGCTTTCAGTGTGGGCAAGTCCAAACTTTTGTCTGCTAGTAAAGCATTAAATAGAAAGGGAGATAGCAAATTAATAGTTACTTGACTGTCAACAATTCCCTACAGGTACACAGATAAGAAGTTCAGACCATAAAAAACACCATAAAAAACATGTAACCACTCATTTATATAAATACATGTAATACTATTGGGCCTATTCGGCCTATTTGTTTCTCTAAAGAAATAGACTACAAAAAAACAAGAATCAGTATTATACCAAAATGAAATTTACAAGGGTATACAAGGAAACATTGTGACAGATGGAAAAGCTGCTTCCTTTTAAAAGACAGTCTTTACTAATTCTAAGTATCTGAGTTCTGTCAAGGCCGGGATTGTGTGATATTGCCGCATTGAACATTAAAATTTTGACAAAACTGTCGTCCCATTAACAATGAAGATAACAGCACAAACAGAGTTTTCACCCGTAACTCTTTACCACACAATCCCGACTTTTAACGACCCTGAGATAGAAGCCTTTTGAAACCATTTCCCACAATGTTTTCTACCCTTTCCAAATGAATTTTCAATTTCTGCTTATTTATTTTGTAGTCTGCTTATGCTTTCAATTTGGACAAGTCCAAAATTTGTCATTTGGTAACGAATTAAGGATTAACCCATTACCAAATGACAATATTTTAGACTGGTTCAAACTGAAAGCATTTGCAGACGACAAAATAAAAGTGTCTGAAAATTTAAAATTTGTTTTGTGAAGGGTAGAAAACACTGTGGGAAAAGGAGAAAATGCTGGTTACCAGCATTTTCTCACAATGTTTTCTAAAGGCTTCTTTCTCAGGGGCGTCAAAAGTAGGGATTGTGTGGGAATGGATTAAGAAAGAAAAGAATGGTATCACAACAGGTGAAGTAATGTGATACAGAGATTCCATGGGATGGCCATGTATGATTGGGACTCTGTATGATCGGTTTTACCATGCCACAAATATCTGACAAATATGAAACTTTATCTAACATTTCCCTTCCCCAAATATTTTTGATAACTGTGTGGTATTTTTTTGGAAGTAAAATTCTCAAATATCTTAACTATGTTATAAATGTCATCTAAGTCACAGGACACTGTAAAAATAAGTTTTATGTCCAGTGTTGGCTGAAAGTTTTACATTCTATTCTCCCTGTTTTTTGCACATCCAAAAAACTTGTAATTACTGAGATCATATTTAACTTTTAATCCACTGATTGCCTAGCTTTGGTTTATAGATCAAGTTTGGACTGCACAGAATAAGCTGTCTGATATTTTGTAAGCAGAAAAGGTATACTAGTTATAATATTGGTGGATATTCTCTTTTTCAACACATTTAAGAGAAAAAGCGAATTTAACCCATTACCACACGATCCCTACTTTTGACAACCCTGAGAAAGAAGCCATTAGAAAACATTGTGGGAAAAGGAGAAAATGCTGGTAACCAGCATTTTCTTCATTTCCCACAATGTTTTCTACCCTTTACAAAACAAATTTCAAATTTTCAGCCATTTTTATTTTGTAGTCTGCAAATGCTTTCAATTTGGACAAGCCTAACATATTGTTGTATGGTAATGAGTTGAACTTTCCAAGAAAAGTTCGAGAAATTTCGATACATATATTTCCAACATCTTTTTTGAACTTACAATGGAAACAAGACAGCAGAAAGATACAAAAATTCAAAAACAAAATCTAAGACTTTTTAGGGGTTTCAACTGAGGATAAAGTTTTGGGGATTTTCAACTCTCGGCCTTTGCAAGAGGATACCATAATTTAAGGTTGCATGTTGAATTAACTCTTTACCACATGAGTAAATTTTAGACTAGTCCAAATTCAAAGTATTTGCAAATTAAATGTGACTGAAAAATTGAAATTTGTTTTGGGAAGGGTAGAAAACATTGTAGGAAAAGGGAGAAAATGCTGGTTACCAGCATTTTCTCCATTTCCCTCACTGGTTTCAAAAAGCTTCTTTCTCAGGTTCGTTAAAAGTCGGGATTGTGTGTTAAAGAGTTCAACAAAATAGGTAAAATAAATAATGAAAATGTCAACTTTGGTACAGCATCCCTTTTTAAACACTCCTTTTCAAGACTTTAACCCTTTAATGATGCAAAAATTTGCAGCAGATTTAAAAAAGAAAGAAATCCCAATAAAAAATATTGACTTTATTGCGCAATTTCTACTTCGAATTACTTCTTTACCCTATTACATTGTTGCTTCTCCTTTTTTACAATCCTGAAAGTTTTGACAGACGACAAAGGAATTGTGACTCATGAAATAAAAATGCACTTCTGAAAGGTAGAAAGCATTTTGGGAAAAGGAGAAAGAGCTGTAAATCAGCACTTTCTCCTTTCCCTACTATGTTTTCGAAAGGCTGAATCCATAGGGCTTTTAAAACTTGAGATTGTGTGGTAAATGGTTAATCTATTTGGCTTTGAAAGACTTAAACACCCAAATACATGTTGTATTGCAATAATTATCAAGTACCAACTATTGTTCTAGACAGTAAATGTCACAAAGCTTTAAGCACTTGCCTAGATCAAACCATACATTCTATGCACTCTGATCTTGATTTGCACCAGCACAATCAAAATTCACCCTTTACCAAACGATCCCATGGTTAAAACATCTAGAAAAGACAAAAAGCGAAAAGTGGCTGGTTGAAGCGGTACAATAACACTCTTTTTTAATCATAGCAAATTTTGTAGGATAATATTATTGTGGAAATAGCTGTTTTCTATTAATTGATTGATTCAATTGGATGTTTAACAGCTGTTTTAACCTTTTACCAAACAACAAAATTTTGGACTTGTCCAAACTGAAAGCATTTGCAGAGGACAAAATAAAGTGAATCAAGAATTGAAATTTAATATAGAAAGGGTAGAAAACATGGGAAAAGGAGAAAATGCTGGTTACCAGCATTTTCTCCTTTTCCCACAATGTTTTCAAAGGCTTTCTTTCTCGGGGTCGTTAAAAGCTGGGATTGAGTGGTAAAGAGTTAACAGCTTAGGATATAACACTGCGGTCAGTTCATTTATTCATGTTTCCAGACTTTCTCTCAACAGACCTGACACAACTTTCATTAAAAGGTACTGACTACTCTCACTTGTGCCACAGTTGAAAGGCCAAAAATGCCAAAAAAATAAGTTTGCCTCAACCTGGTATCAAACTCATTAATACCACTGTGCCACCCCAGCGAGCAGTCAAGAATTCTAACCATGTACTCATTTCTACGCATTGCTTGTAGGAACCTTTGGAAAACATTATGGCAAACGGTGGAATTGCTCGTGACGAGCAATTTCACCTTTTGTCACAATGTTTTCTGTGCTATCGCAAGGTTTCATATACACATAAGAAACGACTTCATCCTTGCTGTTTGTTAGGGTCAATTAGTGATACCATAGAAATGCCTTATGGGGTAAAGGGTAAAGTCAACCATTGATCAAAGTTTGTCAATTCAAGTTGGGAAAAAAGTCGTTCAGTAGAGGGTAAACTGCCCATCTATGTATCAAATTTTAAATTGAAACAGTATTTTATTGTGGCATTTTAAATCTGAAACCTGTTGGCCTTTATCAACCTTAATGGGAGGAGGAGGGAGGGAATTCATTCAACTCTTTACCCGAGATGCCATTATTTAAGTCATTACCAAGCAACAATGTTTTAGACTGCGGTCCAAATTGAAAGCATTTGCAGACGACAAAATAAATGTGATTGAAAATGTAAAATTTGCTTTGTGAAGAGAAGAAAATCTTTTCTAAAGGTCTCTTCCTCGGGGTTGTCAAAAGTAGGGATTGTGTGGTAACGGATTAACTCTTTACCACTCAATCCCGACTTTTAACAACCCTGAGAAAGGAAGCCTTTGAAAACATTGTGGGAAAAGGGGTGTAACCAGCATTTTCTCGTTTTCCCATAAGGTTTTCTACCTTTTCCAAATCAATTTTCAATTTTTGATACACATTTATTTTGTCGTCTGCAAATGCTTTCAATTTGGACAAGTCCAAAATTTTGTTGTCTGGTAAGGAGTTAAAGGACTGGTCATAATGAAATAGTTTTTTTGATTATACAATAAATGTGCCTGAGATCGTTAGTCTCATAAGGGACAGAATATACAAAATATAGGAAATGGTTACCAGCATTTTCTCCTTTCCCACACTGTTTTTAAACTACTTTTTCCTGATGTGTGTTTAACTCTTTACCAAACGACAAAATTTTAGACTGGTCCAAATTGAAAGCACTTGCAGACGACAAAATAAAGGTAACAAATTCAAATTTGTTTCCAGTTGGGTAGGAAACATTGTGGGAAAAGGAGAAAATGCTGGTTACCAGCATTTTCTCCTTTTCCCTCAATGTTTTCATAAGACTTTTCATTCAGGGTCGTTAAAATCGGGATTGTGTGGTAACCAGTTAACTCTTTCTATATTCATAGACAACACTAGAAGCTTTTGCGGACAGTATAGATTAATATCAGACTGCGAAGGATATGCAGTCTGATCTCTGATCACTTTCTACTGCTAAAATTATGGTAGAAATCTCTCTTGAAATGTATATTTAGCCTTTGAGAAAAATGCACTTATTTAATCAGTAGTGACTGTGACAGTCAGTTACACCTTGGTTAACCCTTTACCACACAATCCCGAGTTTTAATGACCCTAAGGAGAGGGCCTTTTGAAAATATAGTTAGCTGGTAACCAGCATTTTCTCCTTTTCCCGCAATATTTTCTCCCCTACTCAAATCAAATTTCTTCTTTCGAGCTGCACATATTTTGTTGTCTGCAAAATAGTGCTTTCATTTGGACTAGTCTAAAATGGAAATGTAAGGTAACAGGTTAAGTCTTACAGCCCCTGGCAAAGCACAAAAACAAGTGACTTACATGTATATATGACACACACTATATACTTTTATTTTTCATAATGGTTATGAATTACCTCAATATTGTTATGTTTTTTTTTGCAAAGATAGGATAGTGACCTGCTCACTTATGTATCATATGGAGTGCAACATGTGAAAAGGGGCACTCTGACTTTTGTGTAAAGTGTGTCTCGGATCAGCCTGCACAGTCCGCGCAGGCGAATCCGAGACGGTACTTTACAACTACATTAATATGATTTTGTTCAACAGTAGACTTGCGCAAAACAAAAAATAACATGAAAACAGAGAGTGTCACTTCAGATCTGCCTGCACAGACTGCGTAGGCTAATCCGAAACGACACTTTTCGCAAATGTCCCAATGTCCCTTTTCCCATGTTGCAAGCCATATTATCACTTAAGTCCTTTCACCAAATTAGCAAATTGTCAGTTCAAATCATGTACAAACAACAAAAGTGGCTCAAAATGTGGGATTTAATTCATTGAAAGGGAAGAGCACCTTGTACAGAATCAGAGCCCCAGATAAAAGGAGTGATGGTTTTCTAAATCTGTTATTTCTCTTTGAAACCCTATGTTGTGGGTACTCATTAGAATAGTCTTGTTGAGATGATTCTAATGAGTACACACAATATAGGGTTATGATAAGAATAAATCATTTTATTTTTAAATCATAATCACTCCCTCTATCTGAAGCTTTGAGAATGGAAGAAAATGGTGGTACATGTAACTAGCATTTTGTTCTCTTCCAACAAAGTTTTCAAAAGCTTTCTCCTTCAGGGTTGATAAAACACAGGATTGTTTTGTTCAGGGTAAATTCTTAAACAAAAATCAATTTGCAACATAAAACTGCTAAAATATATCCAAATGAATCAAAAGAAAAGTCAATAATGATTTTATTTATAATAAATGATTGCATGTGAATACCTTGTAACAAAAGGACTTTTTGAAAGTATTTGGGTAAGGGCGGGATGATTCTGCTGACCCCCATGTTATATATTACATTTTATATTCAAGCATTAAATTGAATGAAATTCTATATGACAGTATACCACAAATGTTTTGCTTTGTGATTTGATGGTATGTGAAAATTTACTCTTTTATTTTTTATCAACTCTTTCAGCCTCAAATGCATTTACTCCACCTCATTGGACAGAGCTGAAAATACAACAAGCTTGACTAAACAAGCTGATGGTATTAAAAACCAAGATCAGAATGCACATTCAGATGGTATGTTCTGTGCAGTCTTATCTTGATCTATGCAATCTATTAAAACTTGTATTTGTCATGGTGTTGAAAAGGTTAGAGACACCTACCTATATAAAAAGTACATTCTGTAAGAGGAAAAATTAGATTCTTTCTCTGACAATAACAGCAATGAAGACTGAAAATCACACTGCATGTTCTGTACATTGCTTTTCATAGGTTTAGTTTTTTTTTGGGCAACAGTGCAATTCAAGATCAAGAGGGACAGCAAGTGCATAGATAAAGAAAACAGAGATGAAATAATCTATCTTAATCTTGAACACACTGCTGACAATGTTATAATTTTCATAATCTAGCATACTGGGCATGCTTACCAAGACTGACTGAAAAGAGATGCAAATCAAGAATGTGAAATACTTTTGGCACTCAGTTGAAAAGGGTTACTTGAATACTAAACCAAAGATATGCTATGATGTGCAAATATAGATGCTTTTTTTCCCCATTGTAGTCAAAATCATACATTTAAACAGGCATTTTCAAATGACCAGGCAGATTCTTTTAACATACTTTCATGACTCTTTGCCACTGTTTACAGTTACGGCAGTGACAGTTTTCTCCTTGCCAAATTTTTGTTCCTGTATGACAAATCTATAAACAGTGTTGTTTTTTTTTCTCTTAGGACTTAGTGATATTTATAATCTATTAACCCTTTCCCAAACAGTCCCTGGTTTTCACAACCCTGAAAAGGAAACCTTTTGAAAACATTGTGGGAAAAGGAGAAAATGCTGGGAACCAGCATTTTCTCCTTTTCCAACAATGTTTTCCACCCTCCCAGAACAAATTTCATGTTTTGAGTCACATTAATTATGACGTCTGCTAATGCTTTCATTTAGAACCAGTCTAAAATTTTGTCGTTTGATATAGAGTTAATGAAGGTGAGAATTAACATAAATTCTGTCTTATTTTAAAGTTCACAAGCCTCTATCTTTGGCCTGGAAATGTGAGGCATTCATCAGGACCAAAAGGAAAACTTTCATCTCAAAGACTAACATTGTGTTCTGTATGCCATGAAATGAAGCAACTGTATTTATTTTTATCTTCCAAGGCAATTTGCAGGAATGCAGATTAAAAACATTCTATGGAAATATGGACAATTTACACAAATTTCAATACATAAGTATGACAATTAATATATGAAAAACACTGATGAAAAGGAGAACTTACGCGTTTAAAAATCTATTCTCCTTTGGCAACAACTTTTTTATTGTCAACATTGTGAAATGCTTTCATTTTTCCCTAAATAGTCACAATCATTTCAAATAGTTTATATACAAAATGTATTTACACCAACTTCATGTTAATCAATTGCATTTAACTCGTTACTTAAGAATGAAATTTTGGATAAGTACAACTTCAAAGCATTTGCAGATGACAAAAAAGACTGGCTGACAAACTGAAATTAGTTTTGGGAAGGGTAGAAAACATTGTGGGAAAGGAGAAAATGCTGGTTACCAACATTTTATCCTTTTCCTATATTTTCAAAAGTCGTTTCCATCAAGGTCATTAATACAATGAATTGTGAAGTAAAAGGTTAAAAAGATATACTTATAGTTGTCTACTGCATAATTGTCATAACAGAAAAAAAATCTAACAAAAATTTCATTTTCATCCCAACTTGGGCAAAATTACTATGTGACCACCTAAGCATGATCAGTGCCTTCAGCCCTTTGATATATATGTGCAGGATACCATTACAGGGATTGTAATTTATTCAAGGAATGTAGCTTACTCTATCATCTCTAGTGATAGTAGTAGTGACCTATATCATATAGAAAGAGTTTACCTGTTGACATTTTTTATATCACACCATCCTTTACTTTTCATCAAACAACAAAGTTTGAGACACATTCATAATAATATTCAAAACATTTTGCAGGCCTTCACATTAACTCATTACCAGATGGCAAATTTTTAGGTTTGTCCAAATCAAAAGCATTTGCAGACCACAAATAAGTGAATGAAAATTTGAAATTAGTTTTGTGAAGGGTAGAGAACATTTTGGGGAAAGGAGAAAATGCTGGTTACCACTATTTTTTTCCAATATGAAGTGCAGGTACATGTGCAATTTTCATGACCCTGCTGCAATTTATGGAATTATCTCTCCTTGAACTTTTTTCAACTCTTACTTTTGTACTAAACCATTCTTCATTCTGTAACAAAGATCTGTTTTTGTGACAAGGAGCTGGTGGGGGGGTATAATCACATTCAGTGACAGCTCTAGTATCAACAAAAACTGTTTGGTAAGGGGCTAACAACTTTTTGCCACTATTATATAGATTTTCTGATGTCCAGGGGCCAGTTGACCAGTTAGACGACATGGATTTTATGAATTTAAAATTATATGGCAACTTGCTTGGTATAATGTGTCACTGAGATGCATTTAAGTCATTACCAAATGACACTATTTTAGGCTGGTCCAAATTGAAAGCATTTGCAGACAACAAAATATAAGTGACTGAAAATTTGAAATTTGTTTTGTACAGGGTAGAAAACATCGTGGAAAAAGGAGAAAATGCTGGTTACCAGCATTTTCTACTTTTCCCAGAATGTTGTCTAAAGGCTTCTTTCTCAGGGTCGTCAAAAGTAGGGATTGTGTGGTAATGGGTTAACCTATTTCCTTGAAGCCACCCTATGGAAGAGAAATAAATATAAGTGAGGTATAAACACCTAAAATATAACTACTGTTTGTAACTGTAACAGCTACTTTTTTATAACCTGAAGGACAATAAAGTTTATTTTGGTTATAAAAAAATGTTATTTTACACCTGTGTCCCATTACCCTCTAATACATCACTTTGACTTCACTTAAAAAGTTTGTCTTGATGCTGTTTTACACTGCTTTCAGCAATACATGTATTTCATCTTTTAGTGTCTATCCTGGATTTCAATAGTGCAACGCTGGGGGTCAACATGCACTGCATTGCTTTGACCAAGTTTATTCTCTGATCACACTTCCAGCTTTGATTATGTGGGAAAGCAGCCAACAAGTACAGATTAGTGTTATGAACACATCAGCTAAACAAACAACTGGAAAAAAAAGGTAGAAGCAATTAGTTTGTGTGAATTACTGTGAACTTGAATTACTGCCTGGCATGATCTTAGACACCAAACCAGCCACAGAACAGTGAACTTGTGCAAACCTCGTCAATGTACCATACGGAAAGTGCCATAACCAGATAAAGGGGGATCAAACTCAGACTGGCCATAACCATCCTCGGATACCCCGGGGTCTCCCTATTTGCTACACTACATCGACCCCTGGGACAATTGACTAATAAAACTTTGAATCAGCCGCTGAAAATCGATACGAAACGTCATACGTACAGTCCACTCGCCCATCACAAAATGATGATGGAACCAATGAAAAGCCAGCATTCGGCCAGCGGTAAAGTGAGGGAAATTCAATTAATTGTCCCAGGGGTCGATGTAGCGTAGCAAATAGGGAGACCCGGGGGTATCCGAGGATGGGCCATAACATAGATTCTACACCTTTGAATTTAACCCTTTACTCCAAAGATACTAATTTCTACGCATTGCTTGTAGGAGCCTTTGGAAAACATTGTGGCAAAAAGTGCTTGTGACGGGCAATTTCACAGTTTGTCACAATGTTTTCTATGCTATCAAAAGATGC
This sequence comes from Tridacna crocea, assembly GCA_943736015.1. Taxonomy (NCBI): domain Eukaryota; kingdom Metazoa; phylum Mollusca; class Bivalvia; order Cardiida; family Cardiidae; genus Tridacna; species Tridacna crocea. Next base: position 46,498,774 of record OX031061.1, read on the forward strand.
CATATACACAGTCATAAGAAATGGCTTCATCCTTATTGATATTTAGGGTCAATTAGAGATACCATAGAAATGCCTTATGGGGTAAAGGGTTAAGTTTTTAACAAACAACAAAACCTTACACTTATCCAAAATGAAAGCAGTTGCAGACAACAAAATATCACTATGATCACAATGTATTAACTGCCTCCTGCCGATTTTTAGACATCGATGGATTCTTAAAATTACATGCCGCACGCCGATTTTTTACAAATCGGTAAGAGTGGTCATAATAACTGCCAGTAAAATGCCGCCTGGCGGGTTCCGGGGGGCGCCAGGCAGTTTCTTAAGTTCGAGGCGTTGGGGGGGCATCATCAGGGTGTCGGCCGGTGGCAGTTAGGCGACAGGCGGGCAGCTGTCAGATTTTACCTGCCACCGCCTGGCGACCTGGAGGACACCGACCATTTACAACTGACACCGGCCAGCGATCGGGCATTCGAACTGTCACCAACAGGTGCCCGCCTGATAATCTGACGGCGGCAGGCTGGCTTAAGGGGGATATATATAGCTAGATTGCTCTCGTATCATCATTATTATCAAACACAAGATAAATAGATCTAATTTTTAAGAAATTGTTCCTTCCAACAAGTTGACCCTAAAGGCAAGGGGCAGGACAAAGCGCCAGCACCGAAGCGCAAGAAACCAGAGCCAAACCCAGCAATATGCAAGTCTCTGAGTCGCTCTGGTGCTGTTAGAATCGCCATGACGACAATTTCGTATTGTGAATAGCCTCGGATTTATTATCAGGGGCCCGGGAGTCTGCACTCGGCAGATCGCTGTCCTGGCACCTACCAACACCGACAGCCACCTTCCATCTGTTTTCCAATCTCCGCCCTGCCGCCGGCAATTATTGGCATAACAGAAGCAGGCCGGATGCTGGAG